>CM054379.1:122198647-124598647 GCA_028858755.1 Ara ararauna
AATCCCCAAGAACTGTATGTCAAATGCCCAGTAGAGCCCTTCTTACATGCAATAGTTTTGAATACACAGGATCTTATTTCCTGTGACATGCAGAAAAGATGAGCAAAAATATAGGAAGATGAAAGAAATAACATCAATCAGCTGTGTGAGAAAGGAAGATACTTTCCCTTTATATGAATTCTCATTGTTTCCCAGGAACACAGCATAAAAAGATAACACACTTGCATTTTGTAAAAGGCTCTTGATATAATTTGTGACTTATTAACTAGTGATGCTAAACTCGCACCGCACATAAAGCACTAGACACACTTTCCTCTTTCTTAACATTTAACGCTGAGGAGAATTAAAGTCTTTTTCATGCAACGCTTATCTAATATTAAACTTTACATTTGCTTAACAGAGCACAATCTTCACAATAACAGGGTATATTGCCAAAGGCAGCATGCAGACTTTTTGGAATTGCTCCCATCTCTTTCGGTTCACCTGTAAAAACATCTACGTGCTCCCTAGGACTGCATCTGTGGCTAGTTTTAAAGAATGACTATCCATGCAAATAGACATAATTTCGGCATGAAATAATCTGTAAAATCAAGACAGGAGTCAGTGCTTAGTTTGCAACCAGGATGAAAAAAAAAGAGAAGCTTTTAATACTTAGAAGCATTATGTTTATTCTGCAGCCTTTGCCCACGTATTGTGGATGTACTACAAGAATTTGGTGTCAGAGACAGTTATGCAAGGGACCTGATGTTTGTTTACATTACTGGCTCCTTGCATACAGGAAAGCAAAGAGTGATAAAACCCACAAAAACATCACCAAAAAAGTGTTGTGAATTCAGACGGGAAATCCAGAGCCTCACACTGTTATCAGGTCACTGTCTTCAAAGATCACTCCTTAGCAAGAAGCACATTAAGCAAGTGAAGTTTGGCTACCTCACAATCAAATAAATATCAAATAAAATCAAAACCAGCCAGGAGTTCTGTCGCAGGGGCCCAATCCTACCACCTGCACAGCAGGCAGCATCCCACCCCGCAAGCAACACCCCTGCAGTCCAGGGTACCAAAATCATGTTAGGTGCCTGTGATAGGATCAGGCACTGCTTGGAAGTATGTCTTGCAAAAGGCCATTTCCTGCTTTCTCTCAGTTAATGCAAATGGAGTTTTTCAGGGAGCAGAATCAAGCTTTTATGATTAGGTCTTAATCTAAACAAAAAAAACCTGAGCAGTTGGGATTTCAGAAGGGTTGGTTTTGCAAATAAATGGCCAAGTCCTCAGGGGGTGGAAAGGGGCGACTACCACAGGAGTTTTTAAGCAAGTGAGACTGGCACTGAATAAACCAGGGTCAAGGTTGACCTCTCAGTCTAGTGGTGTGCATTTGAAAGTGATACAAACTAATTGCAAGATAACCAAAAGCACTCTTGCTTATTGCACGTAAGATATTCTAAAAGTATTCTCCAGAAAGATAAGACGTGCCAATAAGGGAAACGAAAGAAAAATAAGGAAAAAAAACCCAACACGCCAACACCACCAAAAAACCTTCACACTTTTCCTTCCTTTCCTGTAGTCAAGCTATGCTTGATTGGGATCCAGCAATAAGTTCCCAGACTCACACCAAAAACCTCGTGTCAGGTTTCGGGTTTTGCACATTTCCCAGCAAATGTTAGGTGCCTGACCACTGTTTGCCTCTCTCTTGCCCAATCCCAACCAAGGACACGCATGGGGAGGGCTTGCTGTACCCTTGAGTCAGAAGCTCAGGAAGTAGGCTGTCCTGCACCAGGTTGGAAGGTCATTGCCACGCATCCTTCCTCCCCAGTGTCCATTTTCCTCTCCCTTAGCCCCTGTACCAGCAGCTGCCCTCCAGCCAATTCCTGCCACTGCATGAGGTGCTCTGGACGGATGCGCCCTCCTACCCTCGCTGGAAGCTGAAGGCATCGGAGTTATGGTACACTTAACCTGGGTATTAAGCAATGTCTCCCATTTGCCCTGGTGTTATCCCAAGCCTACAGACTGCCAGCTTTAAGGCTTAAATATGAGAAATAGTTCTACTTTAGCCTTACAAAACAGAACAGGTATTGAACGGCCAGTTAATATTTCGGTCTCAGAGGACCAAAATTAATTCACACCTCAAGGAAAGTGGGATGGCACGTACAGCGGGATGCAGAATCCCAGCCATGACAGGCAGACTTCGAGACTGATTAGATTAGAACTGATTAAATAAGCAATTCTTTGGGGGTATAAAAATAAATAATTAGGAAGTGTGTATCCTTTACGTAATACCAGTACTTTGGCTGCACGTTGCCTCAAAGCTGTATTTCATACATCTAATATCTCTGTACAACTACCCAGAAATACATAGTTTAGGTTGTCAAGATCTATGTAGAAACCTTCAGGAGCACCATTTCTCTCAAAGTTACAGAGTTTTAAATCTGTGAAGGTTAAATTTGCCTTACACGCCACTCTGATACTCCTCGCATGCCAAGTACAGTTTATGCTAAACTCACTGTCCACACCTCGAGCCTCAACTCGCACGATGCGGCTTTCTCAGAAACCAAACATCTTGCATGCCCACATAGTTAAAAATCATACCCAGGGCCTCGGCACTCTCTAAGCCCATCCATAAACACAGCAGTAGTATTTATTTACAAATTTACTTTCAACCCTTTTGTTTAAGGAGATACGATTACAATGTAGCTATGAATAACCTCGTAACAGCACAGCAGCTACAGACATGGCGTTATTTCGAATCCATTTGATAGGCATTGACATTTTCATAGAATCATAGAACTGGAAACAGATTATTTTCTAGGTATCCAAGAGTCACTGTTATCAAACCTTCGGCTAGAATGCTCTGTAGAAAGGAATATGTCAGGTATTTCACCG
This sequence comes from Ara ararauna, assembly GCA_028858755.1. Taxonomy (NCBI): domain Eukaryota; kingdom Metazoa; phylum Chordata; class Aves; order Psittaciformes; family Psittacidae; genus Ara; species Ara ararauna. The sequence continues at coordinate 122,201,525 of CM054379.1, forward strand.
CACTCACTACAAATCAATCCATTTCTGTGATCAATTTTGTTAACTCATCTCGATCTCCAAAGATGCTAATAATTTCTCCTGGATTAATTCATACACCTATGAGATGCAAAGGAGATGTAAATTCAAGCTCACCTTCTTCAGCCACCCTGAAGGACCCCAGCTTAACCTACACAGCCATTAAACACACAGCAGCAAAGTGCTAAACTTGATGAATATTCACGAATGAATTCAAGGAGGTGACATTTTATAGAGCTGAAACTGGTCCTATCTTTCTCAAGCCGAGTACTTTCTTTGGTCCAGCATCTGCCTGTTTCATGTCAGCCTATTATGCCAATACCACACAAGAAATGTAACACCCTTCTGCTAATAGAAATATTTAGATCTTTCACTCTCAAGCACTACACGGGCTATGCCTTTGCCAGACTCAACCAGGAAGCATAGGGTAAAAATTATTCTGGTCAACAGCATTCCATGCGCAAAACCACAGCTAAAATTTAAAGAACAGATGACATCTATTCACCATAGATCTGTGCAGTGCTAAAATCACGTCAGCCACTAATGAGAAAGCACTACCTTCCTGTGCAGCTCTGACACAAGTTTTCCTGGGAGAAAGGGTTATCTGGCCCCTGTAGCTGTCTAATCAAAGAATCTGAAACAAGGCAGAAATGATGAGCAACTATTTGTGCAGCAGCAACTACTTCATTAGGATTTCTCTATAAGAAGAAGTAAAAATTAGACCCTGATTTACTCCAAAATTGTGCCACCTGCTTGAAGAACCTTAAAGAAAAAAAGTGACCCTTGTTTTAGGAACCTGCTGATACCCAATACAGCAAGGTGTTCAGCATGCCAAACATCCGCGATTCCCATCAGCTGCAGGGGGATTTGACAGAGCTCACTAACAGGAGGCATTCGGCATCTCATTAGTTCAGGCCTTTATTTTGGGGAGATGCAGGGCCCTCCATCATGCAGCCGTGCTCAGCACTGCTAGAAGACACAGATTCTTTGAATGAGAAAAAGAAAGCAAACTGCTCCAGCTAGAGAACTGAAAACATTTTCCTCCTTTTAGGCCAGTTTGGTCCTTGTTATTTCACTGATCATGAAGAAAATAACTCACACGGTCTCTGTGCAGAGACAAGACTGAAACGTTCGCAAGATTCCTACTACAAAGTCAGCCCAAGTTTTCCAAGACATTTTCTTTCTATGCTGCATGATGTTGCTACAATCCCAGCTCTTGGATTAGTTACCTTAGCAGTTATTCCTGCACTTTGCGGCAGAATAAATCATTACTTAGAGACCACAAACTGCGGTATTTACAATCCTGCCCTGAATCAAATTAAACTCTGATTTCAAAATGTGTCCAATCTTATGAATATCTTAATTTACCAACAGATAATAAAAAGGAGAAGTCATATAAACCAGTCACACAAACCGATAGGCCTTGGAGTTCAGCTGGCAGGGAAGTGAACTGTATATACTGACAGTGCCACTCAGTGAATGTCAGCCACCTCACAGAATAATTTCATAGGGAAAAGTAGGAACACTGTACTTTTTATCACAGTTCAACTCATGATACCCTGTCTACCCTTGAAATAAACATTTCACAGTATGTGACACCGCTGCTAAAGGTAAGCTCTGGACAAAAAGCAGCTAAAATAAACGCAAAAAGAGCTGCAGTGGTTGTAAACTTTTTGTGATTGATGGCAACTCACTAAAAAGCTGAGAGAAGAAGATGTAATGGGTATGAGCCCCGTGAAAATCTACGGGTAAGGAAACTGCCTCCCTAGAATTCACCCTGCATGCTGCCAAACCTCTGCAGATGATGGAAGTGACAAATAACCTGAGCTTACACACCTCGTGGTGCCACAGCCGTGCTTCCGTACCCTGCGCTAGACAACACCGGCCCTTTCCACCACCCAGCTACGGCCAGGGATGCGCGGATGCGCTTCCAGGTGCCCTCCGCTCCGCAGGAGGGTATTGAGGGGACACTCGCCGCGCAGTCAGGACCGCCGCGGCGTTCGGGACCTGTGGGAAAGCGGCGGGATTCCAAACTCTCGCCCTGGCAACTTTTACCCGACATCCAAGGGCACCTCTACGCTGCGGCCGTTTCGCTCGCCAGCCGTGACCGGCATCTCCCACCCGGTAGCCGACGCCAAGCTGATACCCTCCGCGGCGGTTACTCCCGCAGACGGACACGCGTGCGTGCCGCTGACCCCTCCGGAGCTCCGGACGCGCCGCACACACCGACCCAGCGACGCGCTTCGCGCTGCCGGCCCCGATCCCCCGGGCACCGCCACCCCACTCGCTCCGCGCCCGCCCCGCGCACCTGCCCGCGCCCCGCGCACCTGCCCGGCCCGGCGCGACCGCGGCGCATAGACGCAACTTTCTCCGCCCGCTCCCGTCGGGCCCCGCATTTTCGGTGACCCCCTTCAATCCCGTCCCGGGCCTCGTATCCAAGTCCTGCGCACCCGAGCCCCCTCCGCTCAGGCCCCGCGACCCCAGCATCGTCCCTTCCTGCGATTTAACTCCGTTTAAACACATGGCGAAGTGCTCCGGGTCACTCGGCCGATAAAGAGAATATCAAGAAATGCCAGGAAATATCTGCATCAAAGGGCACGGAAAAATTAAATGCCCCCCCCCCACCTCCCCGATAATAAAACAAACAAGCAAACAAGGAGAAAGTAGCAATAATCCTCATCTTTTCCCAGATCAAGGCTCTCATCCCGCGACTTGCATTTGATCTCCTGTGCTTGCTACCTACCCCTCTGATCCCATTTTCCACACATTTCCACAATTCGCGGCTCGTCCCACCCTTGGAAACGAAAAAAAAACCAAAAAAAAAAAAAAAGAAAAAAGTAATTGCAAGGATAAGGAGAGTGAGGATAAAAACTCCCTGCCCTTCCCGGCTGGGGTTAGAACAGGAGAACTAGCGACATGCAAATGGCAAGCAAATTGGAAGAGACAAAAAGGCAGGCGGCTATAATAAACCAGACAAAGAGGAGGCTCGGGGGAGCGGAGCGGGAGTTCAGCGCAGGGGACGGAGAACTTCGGCGAGGACGGGGTGGGGAAAGAGCTCGGAACAACAAAAAGAAGCCAGATGCTCTCCGCAGTTCCCGTCCCCGCAAACCTGCGCTCCAGCCCGCGGGAAGAACGAAAGGCCGGTCCGCGGAAGGTGGCAGCGCCGAGAGAAGGGGGAGTCACCTAACACTTGCTCTGGGGCCCGAGGCCGGCTAAGGGGAGCGCTCCGCGAGGCGCGGTGCTCAGGACCCCCCAGCCGTTCTCCCCGCCCGGGGCCGCGCTGCTCGGCGGGCACAGTCCCTGCAGTTTTGCCCCCTTGGAGAAAGAAGCGCAGGTTGGGTAACGGTGATGGGTATTTTGCTAGGGAGATCATCCTCCCCCGTCAACAACCCCCCCACGGCCGTTTAGAGCAGTGCAAGGATTAAAAAGGAATAAAAGAAAAGGGGAAAGAAGCGGCAGGGACGGAGGGGGCGCGGAGCGGCAGCGGGTACTTACTCCGTGCAAAAGGCGACGACACTGCAGCCTCTGGGTTAGCGTGGGGTTGGTTGGTCGGTTGGTTGTTTTGGTTGTGTTTTGGTTTTGCCGGTGTAACGCGGGGAGGGGGGACACCCGCACAACGCACATGCACACCACCGCGCGCGCCCCGCACACGCGGACACGCGGACGGGCGCACGCGCAAGCTCCGCGGATGAGGAGCGGGATAAACTGGGAGAGAGAGAGAGAGAGGGAGGGAGGAGGGAAAGAGGGGAGGGATCGGGAGGGAAAGAGGGGAGAGCGCGGGAGCGGGCGCGGAGCGGCGGCGGCGGCAGCGGGTCGCGGGGCAGGGCAGGGCTGGGCTGGGCTGGGGCCGGGGCTGTCCGAGCCGAGCGATCGCTCCGCACCGCTACAAGATTTACTTTAAGACACAGCTGAAGGAAACAGGAAGACTAGACGTCACGCTCGGAGTGACGTGGCCCGGCCCGGCGCCCAATCGGGATGCTCCTTGGGACGGACGGGGGGGACGGGGAGAACTTGGCAGGAGCAGGGAGAGAGAACTGGGAATAACGTGGGGAAGGGGGGGAGGATGAGGGAAGCACCGCCCCGCACCCGCGGGAAGGTGCCGAGCGTTCGCACCTGCGGACGGACGGACGGACGGACGCGGCCCGACGGGGCGCCCCCGCTCTTTCCACCCCCCCACCCCCCCCCCCCCGTAGCGGACAAAAGCCGCCCCGCGTAAGGGAAAGAAGGGGGAGATAAAGAAACTTTAGGAAAGTCTTCTCCGCCGTGCCCCATGCGGGATGTTTTCCCCCTTTGGGAAAGCTTTCACAGAGGAGGAGCGCGGGGAGCTACTGCCCCGGGGTGCGCGTCCTACACGCGTTAAGCATCGGGTGCTGCTCCCCAACGCGGGTCACAAACTTCCAGGGGACCGGAGCGGTGGTAGCGTCCCCAAGCGCGGAGCGGAAAATAAACACAGAAACAAGAGTCAGGTTGCGGCGCGTGCAACAACCGGCGGCGCGCACAACCCGTGTCCGCACCGGCGGCCCTGGCCCCCCTTGCAGCGCGCCCCGAGTTTCGGGCAACTTAACCCCATCCCTAGGTCGGCACAGCCCGGGAAAGCGTTGGGAAAACGCGCTCTGGGGATAAAAGCACAAAAGAGGATCTTGCCGGCGGGTCCGGGCAGCGACACGGAGCAGAGCCCGCCGGGAGCTTTTTGTCCCGCCGGGAGCGCACGTTTCCGCGGTGCGGAGCCGAGAGCGCCCGCACCCCGGCCGTGGTTTCCGCGGAGGGTGGCCCTGCCGCCGCCGGCTGGGAGGCGAGGCTTCCCGCGGGAAAACTGCCTAAGGCTTGCACGGGAATAAATTGATGCGAGGGAATAGCGTCCTGCGGAGGGACGGGAGGCGGCGGAGCGCTGCAGCGCGCTCGGCGGCAGGTAAGGACGGCGCTGGCCCGCCGGGCCGTCCGCGCCCGCCCTTCGGGGCTGCCGTGAGGGGCGCTGGGGCTGCGGGACAGGAAGCCCCGAGGGGAGGGGAGAGCCCGGACTAGGCTGGGGCCGGGGCCGGGGCCGGCCGGGCTGGCGCGGGCATCCCCTGCCCAAACTTGCGCCGTCGCTCGGTGCCAGCGGCAAGGGGCCGTGCCGTGCCTCAAGCCCTGCCCGCCCCGCTGCTGTGGGCCTGCCCTGCCCGCGGGGGGACGTGTGGCTCCCGGCATCGGCGCTTCGGGGTCACTAACGCGGGTGGGTGAGCGATGTCACAAACCACCCCCCGCCGATTCCTAAGAAAGCGCTCGGGACTGAAGCGGAGCTGCAGCTGGGAAGCTGTTACTGCGCTAAAACAAACTTAAATGTCCCCGCCGCTGCCCCGGCCGGCGGATTCCGAGGAGATACATCCGGGAACACCCGTCCTACAGGCCGGCACCGGTGTGGAAGGCGAAGTCGGGAGCGTAGGGCCCGGCACGTCGGGGCTTGCACGGCGGGAGGTGGCTGTGGCTCCTCGCCGCGCTGGGCACCCCCGCCAGCCGTGCTGTGCTGTGCCTGTGTCCGCGGCCCTTCCCGGGACCGGTGCTGGCCACCTCTGTGACCGCAAACGCAACGGGGCGCGTCCCGGGGCGCTCCGCTGCCATCACTGGTGTCCCCCAGCCCCAGCACCGGGCGGCTCCGGAGCGGTGACCGGTGCCCGTCGCTCCCTCCCGGCCCGCGGGAGCCTCTGCCCGCCGGAACGGCGCCGCCGCGAGTTGTTTCAACGTGAAACCTTCGGAAACAGGAGCACCGGGCCCGCCGCCGTCGGGGTGCGATGGGCAAGGGTGGCCCGAGGGCGCCCGGCCGCGCTGCGCTGCTCCGCTGCGCGGAAGGGGAGGGCTGTTGCTCCCTGCTTGTTCTTGCGAGGTTCGGCTTGTCCCGGTGACACTTTCGGCCTCCGGTTGTAGCTGTAAGTGCCGCAGGGGCTGCGGAACAAGGGTGCAGAAGTGTCTTTGGACGCAGGGGGAGATAGGCTAAATTTGGCGGGTGAATGACTCGGTTGAATTCTTTCCTTTTGTGTTCAATTTTCTCTTAAAGGACACCAGGATGCACGTGCAGATAAAGCTGAGTCGTGCCAAACACTAAGAAATAAATAAATAGCTGCCTTTGACACTGAGTTTGTCACCAATTTAACTTCGACCGCTGTTGATTTGCCCAAAGGAGAAACTGAGGCACTGGCAATGTCTCTAAGGTCACACGGCGGAGCAGTGGCAACCAGCCTGGCCCCTGTCATGGTACCATGTGCACAGGCACCTGTCACCCAGTCCCTCTGCCCCATTGCTGTAGCAGCCTGCAGGTTGCAGCCTTCCAGCCCTGTGTCAGGCAGCTTCTCCCAGTCTCACCACACCAGACCTGCCGCACCAGTAAGCCCAACTGGAACGAAATGCATGCTTCCCACTCTCCCTGCCCCCCACTGGGGTCACTGAGTGCTTCAGACCCTCGCTCTCTTTTAGTCCTGGAGGATGGATTAAGAAATGCAAGTTGATGTTTCAAAGCTCAGGAGCAAAAGCAATCCCCCACCTATCACCCAAATTGTAGAGCTTGGAGGAAAAGCCCTTGTTCCTGCAGAATATAATCCCTCAGAAGGGGTCCAGCAGCTCATGTTCAGGATATGAGGTGAGCAAAGTTATCCCTGGTGCCTTCTCCAGGGTTCTGGTGGCTTGGGCAGTTATGGGGCAGCTGCCCCTTGTTTGTATTCCTCATTGCCCCCATCCCATGACTGACCCCGAGCATGGTTCTCACCAGAACTTCTACTCCTGTAGAAGTCCCAAGTCCTTTTCCAAATAATGAATAGATCATAAGGTAGACACGAGGTCCTTTTCTTGGCTGTTAATCGATTTTAAGGCAGTCACACTGTATAGTTTTTGAGTTATGGGCATTTTGGATCCCAATAAAAAGTAAACTCTGTTCACAAAGTTTGGATTCAGAGCCTGAGGGTGTCTCTGAAGATAGCAGGTTTCCTGCAAGCTGGCAGTGTTCTGTGCTTGCATTTCATTCTTTAAGGGGGAAAAACCCCACGGATGCAAGAAACTTAGGCAAACTTTTGCAGTGTGCCCATGGCCATGGGTGATTCCTCTGTCCCTTTGGAGTTTGACAACAAAATTGGAAGTGACAGGGTATATTGTTGAAACTGCCTTTCCTTTGATCATTTTCCTTGCTGTGTCTGTTCCAGCTAAATGAAGGAACTGGGCTACGAATACATAGCAGGTTTTCCTTTTCCCTCTTTTTTTTTTCCTTTCCTTTTCTTTTTTAGGAGTGGGGAAGGTCCAAGTATTTACTCTCATGTATAAAATAAAGAACACCCCACAACCACTGAGGCCTGATTCTGCTCTTAGCGTTGGCCAGGGGCTTACGCGCTGATGTGAATTAAAAATAGCTCTATGATATCAATAAACCATCATCAGTGTGTGTGAAAGAGGAGAACGGGGTCCCTGATGTGTGTAACTGCTGAATTTAGAGCCTTTCCTCGCTTCCCTTTGCCTTGGCTCCTCCTTTCAAAAAGGAAGCCTTTGGAAGAAAATGCTTTTAACCTGGCAAGTGAATGCAACCTGGGTGGTTCAGCAGAGTGCAGTTTAATTCAAAGCCTTGATGGTTCCATTGGCTGATGAAAATAGAATTGTTAGGAAATGATGATAATAATAATAATAATAATAATAGCAATAATAATAATGATGATGATGATGATGATGCTCCCCCCCCAAAAAAAAACCAATAACAAAAAAAAAACCCCAAAAAACCAACCAAACAAAAAACAATCAAACAAACAAAAAAAACCCCCAACAAACTCTATCAAAACCTCCAGAGAGGAGAAAGTGAACTAAACTAATCCTATTAAACGTGGTAGCATGTTTCTGTGCAGCTTGCTGAGAGATTAAGCACAGGAAAAGGGATAAGTGCTGCTTCAGTTTCACTAAACTAATGTGACAACTTGTCATTGGAAATCTTTACAGCTTGTTAGCAGATGACTAGCTGATTCAGATATGTTTTCTACCATTTCCTTTGTGTCTGGGGGTGCTGTTTTTTCTTTCCTGTTCCTTTCTTCTCCATACTGCTTTATTTTGCTTTTTAATCCTTCGTGTCTCCTTTGAGTCAAAACATTTAACTTGCTTTAATCAATATTTTGTTTTGAAGATGTTCCTTGACCTTTTGTTCGTGCAAATTAACCTTCAAGGGCACCTCATTCATTCATTAACCTCAGTGGGATGCTCTATCCCTTGTACATGGCATTTTAGGATGCATAAAACATTTATGAATGTTTAGACATACTGCTCTGAATGACTGTGATACTGTGGTGGTTACTACTGCTGCTGCTATAATATACTAATTTTCCTTCCATCTCTTTCATTTTCTTCCTTCCTTTTTCTTTCTTGCTTTCTTTCTTTCATTTCCTTCCTTCCTTCCTTTCTTCCTTCCTTCCTCTCCCTTTTCTTTTCCTCTTTCTCTCTTTCCCCCATTATCTCTCCCTCCTCACTTCCTTCCTTTCATTCTTTGTCCCTCTCTCGCTCCCTTCTTTCTTGCTTTCTATCTTGCTTTCCCTTCCTTTCCCTTCATTTTCCTTCATCTCTTCCTTTCTTTTTCCCCATTCCTCTTTCTTTTACTCTTTTTTTTCTCTATCCTTTTCTCACTTCACATGTTGCTTGTGTGCAGAAGGCAAGAGAAAGAGCCATGTTGGAAGAACTTAGCATTAGAAATTCCATTTCGAAAGCAGGTGCCTCAATGCTTTAGAAGCATGTGCTGAGTCTCAATCTCCTCTGCCTTTCCCTTGGCCCTCCCCCACCAGCAAAGGCATGATCATTGAGTAAATGGAAAAAACCATTTTACAACATTAAAGGAGGACTGTTTGGAAAAGGAAGGCCCTGCTGAGGTGTAGAGGAAGCCTGTTTATTAACACTGGACACCTCTTATCTCAGGCAGCTCCAGATGGATGTCCCCTTGGTAATTCCCACTCCGTGCCAAGTGGGGTTAAGCAGGGTAACCACCTTGACGTTGGCTGGTGATCACCAGGGGATCATCGGCTCCTTCAGAGAGGAACTGCAGCAGAAACTTGGGCTGGGGGAGGGAGAGGCATCAGGCTTCAGCATAAAAAGTTTGCACGTGGCCAGATTTACCTTTGCAGCTGTAAATTGCCTGCTGCTTGGGACAGAGCCAGCTTTTGATTGAGAGATAAAGTAGTTCGAATCTGTCAATAATTAACTGCCACTCAATTAAGGCTTTCTTAACAAATTAGCACTTGGTAGCACCTCGGGTGCAGGGTTTTCATGGGAAAAGGCTGATAGAGTGAAGTTGGCCATTAAGTTTGCCCACTGAGTGTCAGCTAATGTCCTGCTCAGTTTAAACACCACCGTGTAAGTTTGGTGGAATTGGTTCCCAAACCCTGTTTCTGCCAGATTGCTTTGAAGGTTAACTATTTGTGCCTTCCCAAGCTAAACAGGACGGGCTTCACTAAATACGGGAGCTATGCCTGGTTGGCCAGAGTTTCCTGGTGGTTGGCTTAGAAGGAGCACCCTGGTGTAGATGAGGTTTGAACTGACAGAAATTGGGTCGACAGCCACTAAAATCCTGCAGATCCATGGGAACTGATGGAGCAGAGTTCCATAGTCTGCCTGCAGTGTACACTGCTGTGATGTGTTTCTGTCTCACACGGGCCCCAGCCTGCCCCTTCCACTGGGTTGGTGGGAAGGTGAGAAGGGAAAACATTTCCACCCACCGTATCCCACATGGAAATTCTCACCCAAGCAGTTGCCACCAGGCTGTGACCTCTTGTCACTTCCAACCTTACGTGGCCCTGGGTACCTGGCTTCACCAAGGCTTGTCAGGTCAAATGGATTTCCAGAAACATTACAAAGTTCCATGTTTATGCCTCTCTCCCTGATTCCTGGAAGAATCCTTCTGTGGCGATAGAGATTACATTGGTGTTTCTCTGGTAGCAGACAGTTCCCTTTCATCCCTCTCTGAACTAGCAACACCATGCATATGTTATCCCACTCTGCTTCTTAATTCAGCATTCAGAAATTGTAAGTGAATGTTGGCTGTCAGATCCAGCAGAGTTGACATCAGCTAGTGCACGCTGCTGTTCCGACACTGCCGGGATGGGAATTCCCTTGGTACATGCATTCATGACTCTGGAAGCGGTCATCATTTGTCACATAAGCCTCACTGAGGAGGAATCCATCTCTCGTGAGTCAAAAGCCCATTTGCTGTGTGTTGGCATTGAATTGTCCGGGTGTCACTTGCAGCTGCACCTCCAGGAGGTGTAAGCACCGAGTCTGTTTAGAAGTCAAATGGGAAACTGACAAATGCAGGTTCAGGTTCTTATCCACATTGTACTGCAGGAAAGGTTGAAAGGTGAAAGCTGATTTTTAGCTTCAACTCTGATCTTCTGATATAGTTCAGTATGGGTTTCATTAGATCAGTCACTGCCTACCTCGCTGAACAGTTTTCTATCTCATTGGACCAAAGTATGCCTTACCTGCAGCGTGGGCCAAAGAGATGCTGGACAGGAGTGTAGAAACAAAATCTGGGAAGCTTTCCAGGTTGTTCTTTTTGAATGAAAACCTTGGGGATGCACACTGTTGTCTTGTACAAAAACTAATCCCGATGCAGCTTCCTTTCTATTAATAATATCGGAAGAGCTGCCAGAGAGGGACAGCTCTTAGCCAGCACCACCGCACCGTGGTTCAAAGACCCAAACTGTTTCAGCAACCTCCATGTGGAGGGGTTAAAAGCGCAGTAAGAAATACTTTGTGTTGCCCTGTCCTAGTACTTGCATTGAAAGTCTCAAGGATTTTTAAATGATGAAGCCGGAGAAAAGAAAGCACATTTGCTAATTTAAACCTGTACCCTCCCCTGCTGAATAATCAAAGCTGGTATTGAACAGGAAATGTAGTTTAATTTGATAGACTTCTGTTCTTTTGGGTTAGTTGGTGTTAGTGAGACATCTAATATCATTTCAAAACAGTTGCAGGTGCTATACTATCAACTTTAGTAGGACACAGGTACCTGGATGGTTTTGTAAGGTCCTGAATGAAGCAGTGGACTGAGTAGCCTAAAGTAGGGAATAGGCTGATTTTAGATGTCTATATGCAAAACTGCCACCGTGGATCATCCAGCCCAGGAGACACACCTGAGGTGCCTAAGTGCTGTTTCTGCGCTTGCCAGAGCCAGCCCTTGGGAAGCAGCTACCTACAGGGGTACGTAGGAATTGTCCAGGCGCCAGCACACAGGCTTTGCCCGTGCCTATGGGCTCAGCACCCAGCACTGCTTTCTTTGCAAGATGTCCTCATGGTGGTGTCAGTTCCCATTTTTCATAGGGTAGCCTACAAGTGAGGGTGTCTCTCCTAGAGGTAGGAAATGTGCTTTTAACACTCATCTTGTCCCAAAGCCATGGCTCTCTTCTCTCTAAAGTGTGTGAGCCAGCAGGCTGTGGTATGAGATCATTCTTACCCCTCCTTAGGGTTTTTGTCCCATTGCAGAAAGGAACCGAACTATCACAGGGTCCAAAGGAGGAAAAACAAGTGGGCTTGACTTTGTGAAGGTGCTTAAAACAAGAAACTGGGATGGGTCCGTGCTCTGCTTCCAGGGTTGTAGTGGATGGAGGATGTCACAGCAGTTAACATGAAGGCCCTAGCATCTCTTACAGATTTTGGTCTTAGGTAGCTGAATCATTAGGTACCTATGTCATGTAAAACCTCCATCCCAGAGTGCCCTGAGCTACCACTGAAGTTACTGGGATCGCACTCAGCATCGTGAGGGCTAAAATAATGTAGGTGCCTCATTCTGAAAAGGAAATACATCCCTGATGTACAGGTCAAATGGCATTTATAACAACATGAATAATTTCAGAGCATTGAGCTATTGAATTCTAGGAAAGATTAGTCCTGTTTGGCAATATTGTTTAGCTGCTTTTACAACAGAAATAAGCTGTTTACTTCCTGAGAGATTCATAAGGAAAAACCCCAATCTATATCAATAAGTAAGATATTTTCCTTACCAGAGATATTGATTTAAATATTGACTTCCCTGCTGGAGAGTTATTTCACTATATGCTGTAGATACTCATTGTCAAGTGACATGTGGTTTATGTACTAATGAAAATGTGATTTCTGGTCCAGGGATCTTATCTGGATGATTCTGACTTTCTGCATTCGGTTTGGTCTGAAGCAGTTGTTCTCCTGAAACTACTCCTGTGAATTCCTTGCAACTAAGATCAAAACAAACAAACGTTAAACCCTCCCCACACACACAGCCCCTTTGTCCTATTAGTTCCTTTTCCTTTCAACCTTTCAGCAATGGGTTTAGGCTCTGCAAGACAGAAGTTCTTTATTTAGCAACAGAAAAGGTGCCACCACAGAACCTGTTGCAGCTTGTCAGAAAACCAGCCCGAGTGTGTTCTGGAACAAGGACTGTCTTTTTATTGCTGGCTTATACAACAGCTCTCACATTGGCTTTGCTGACCCTGATCAGGCCTGGCGATAGTAATAATGACAACAATAGCTTATGCCACCGAGGAGCAGCCCAACGCTCAGGAGGGCTGTGACAGTTCTCATCACAGGCCAGAAGTGCAAAGTACCAGTGCAGGAGGAAAGAAAACCCCCAAAGAGTAAAAATCCCGGGTGCAAGGAGTAAAAATCCGTACTCCCAGCTTATAGTCTTGATGATTAATTTCACTGAAGCATTGTATCTAAGAAGCAGGGGTGCCGCTGGAAGGTGTCCTTGCCAATGGCAGGGGTTTGGAACTGGATGAACGTTAAGGTCCTTTCCAACCCAAACCACTCTGGGGTTCTATGATATTGCTGAAGTTCTCACTGGTGCTAAAGGTCTCATTGCTGGACAGCCAGTCCTCCATGTGGATACTTGGAGGTTTCCCAAAGGAACATTCTGGAGGGCAGCTGGGTGTGATGCTGCCGCAGAGCTTGATGGTACCAAGGTCCCAGTGGGACTGGGGCACAAGGTGGCGGATAAGGACCTGACTGCTTGTGGTCCCTCCCTCTTTCTCTTATGCATCATCGGAATGAGATGAAAAGGTGAGGAAATGGTAACACTCACACATCTGCTCCTTGGCCTCTTTGGGTATCACCTGCTCCCTGCAGGGGTTGTGACATGAAAACAGAGTCGTTTTCAGGTGGAAATTGCATGCAAAAGGTTGCTTCTGGTCTGAAATTCTTGAGGTCAGCTATGTCGTGCTGTCCCCCCTCCCAGTGCACTAGCATCCTCCCATTCGCAGCAGAGGACCTCCGGTGCCTGCATACAGAAAGAGGGACTTTGTGTGAAAATCTTTTCCTTGGGAACACTGAATTTCATACCATACCTATGCATTCAAGGCCTTTGCTCAGCTCTTGTCCCATCAGGCCAGAAAGAGGGGCAGAGACCCTTTTGAAGGTTATCCACAACCAAGAAGCTGGTAGAAGGGCAAATCTCAGACCTCATTAGTAGGCGCTTCTCTGCCTAGCCTCTGTTAACATTGTTCTGTGACTAGAAGCTGTTTATTCTGGCAGAAACAGGGAGACAAAGTGGGCTTTGGGTTGCTTGTAAGTGGTTCTTTTCTTGGAGTGAATTTACAACGAACATGAGAACTGGAACGACGGCACAAATTCACCTTATATTTTACTAGCGGTTACCTTAGTTATATATCCCTTTCTGTCTACATGCACGCAAGAGATGTGCCTTTTTTTTTGACCACAACATTTCAACTGAAATTTTGGGGTAAACAAATGTGCCAAGTCTTTATTAACCCCAGCAGTGTCATTTCTCATTACAAGACTCTGATTCAGAGGAAGCAGTGCTGCTAAAACAGCTACTGAATCCCAGCAAAAATGACAGTTTTCCTCAATCAGTTCCTTTTGTGACCTTGATATGAACCTTAATCTGTTTTAGCAAAATTCTTTTTATTAGCCATTCATACTTAATCATACCGCTAATTTTCCTGTTTTTAAACTATCAATTTAAGGCTGCGTTTCATGTAACTAATCAAGGCTGATGTATGTTATTTTGGCTATGGTTTCTAATAATTATTCTTAAGAGTTTTTTAAGTCTGCATTTTCCATAGATAATGGTCAAAATTGCAGATAGGGTAGAATGGCTTGTTTCTGTGATAGTGCACACACAAGTCTGCTTTCTTATCTTTAGTGAAAATAACCATTACGAGCAATGTATAGGGAATCTGAGCCTTGCATTCTTTTCTCGCCTTACATCAGCAGTGGCTTTTCATTAGTATTATTGTTGCAGACGATCATCATTGGAGGGAAGGGTTTTCAGGATCAGGCTCCTTTTGAGATATTTAGAATAAGAAATAGAAACATATACTTGCAGCTCTCTCACAAAGACTGCAAACTGTTGTAGCTAATGACTAGTGATTTTTCCTTGCCTATGATATTAAAGAACAGATTGTGTTACTATACTTATCTCTACCTTTACAAACAAATACACCAGGAAAATATGTCGAGCAGCAGAAACCATGCTTGTTATCAAATGCTTCGCTACACTGACTACAGGTTTTTTGTACTTTTTGGCAAAAGCTTCAAAACACATTGTGGCTTGGTTAAGCTCGGAATTCTTTGCGCTGTAAAGGGAGCCTTTCTGTATCCATCGTACGCATGCAGCTCTCCACCAAAGGCAGCGCTTCGCTGCTGTTGTTTGCCATTCTTACAGCTGCCACACAGAGATCACAACCACTCGGCCTGGGCTTTGTACCCACCGGAGGCACTTCTGCCCCCACCAAACTGATCCGCATCACGGCAGGGCTATGACCTTAAAAGCCTGGCACTTTGGATTAGGTTTTTGTTGAAGTTTGTGGACTTGATCGATTCCCAGGGGCTTTGTGTGTGTGCAGCGGGGTGGTTGCATGGGATAGGATGCATCCACCCCCCAAGTTACAGGTGCCATTGGAGTAGCACTTGAGGAGAAGCTTCACAAGCATTTTCCAGCCTAAACCTCATGCTCCATGCTCAGTGGGACTTTGTCAAGTGATGCGCTAACTTTTCATTAGGGAATGAAGCAGGTCTCCTGATTGCAAGTGAGCTAAGTGACAGACAGGATTTTCTGTCTTGAAGAGAGAGGAAAGCCAGAAAGTTTTTATGTTCCTGTTGGAATTTTTTAGTGGAAGATGCTCAGATGTCTTGGGAATGGGTTCCCATGACATGTGGAAGACAATGTCTGGAAGAGGAGATGAACAAGGATTCTTCACAATCTTTTCCCTTAACTAAATACTTTCTTTGGGGAAGAGTGCAGTATTCCCCCCCCCCCCCAGATTGAAGGGATTGCCATGTATGATTGCGTAAAAAGCTACAGCTTAATTGCATTATGTGTATCTGTGGAAAAATTAATGCTATATGCAAAAATGGCTAAAAGTGCTCAAATAGCCCATTAATTAACTTGGCCCTATTGTTAGCAGGGTTGGCATTACAGGAAAGAAAAATGCCTTTTCAATCCAAAACCTTGCCTCTCTCCCCATTCATTTTATCTCTTCTTGTCACTTCCTATTAGCTGATCATGACATCTTATCTTTTTCCTGAAGGGTGGGCCAGAAGATTTCTTTGGAGCTCGTGTAAGTGACACTCCAAGGATTGGCCAGCAGCAGGTTCAGCAGCCCCAGCCCCCGGAGCCAAGGATGTCATCCCTGTGACATGCCTGGAAACCCCAGCTCATCCTTCAGCTGTCCAGTTGCAGCAGCATCTCCATCATGTTGCACTTCAAGCCTGTCACTGGCATGGGTTCATGCTCCTCACCCGGGAACCCTTCGCTGTTTTTGCTGAGGACTGTGGTTTTATTTTTAACACAGAGTCCTTCACATCGGCAGTGGTAAGGATTTCTTTGGCAAGATGGGATACTGCCAGAGGAGGGGGTGGCTGGGGATCATACACCACACATACACCTGTGTGATGCTAAGACAAGAGCTGTGCGTGAAAGCCACCTAAGCAGCATTCCAAATGCATTTGTTTCTCAGTGCTTTGGAAAGGTCCTGGGCTGGTAGCTCTGGACACTAGCTCTGGTCTCTGCACTTTCACATTACTCTATGGGAAACAGTTTCTGGGAGAGCTCTGCTTTGCCTGAAGGTATGGGGCTGCCACCCCGTCCCTTGGAGCCCAGGATGCTCCAGTGAGAGGACACAGCCAGATTGCTCCCACAGTGTAGCCAGACAGTATGGCTCATGCTGGAGGGACATGCTGCCGGCACCGTAATTGCAGGCTCACTAGATTTTTGCTGTGGTATTACAGATTCCCCCAGGGAAGCTCGCAGCTATGACCATTTACATGGTGACATTGTCAGGCATGAGTCATTTTCTTCCCTCTCTCTCTCTCTGTGTCTCTGTTTCTCCTCTCACACACGCACATCCACAAATGCAAGCACAAAACAAACTGGTAAATACAATTTAAATGATGCTTTAGTGCACTTTCAGCCTTTCTTTTTCTAGCTGAATTTGATGTACTTCCACCCCCCTCATAAAATGTAGCCCAGATGAATGTTGATACAGGAATGATGACTTTTGCGTCTTCTGCTTTGTATTAGCTTTTCTTTATCGATTTACCTTTCAGAGTGCTTTAACTAAAAAATTGATCAGTAAAACTAATCCTTAAAATCCTAATCTTTGTCAATATAATAAATCAGGAAACTTGCAGAGTGAATGACAGGGTCGCTGTTTAAGAAGTTTTTCACATGGCACTCTAATACTAGTTTTGCTAAGGTTATTGCTGCCCTTTCCCTACACATCTGAATGAATGCAATGTGTATAATCTCATTGAATTGTGCTGGGGACGTTATCATAATTCACATGGGTAAGTACTTGTGGATTTGGCGTCCTTGGCTTTGAATTCCCCCATGAGCCAACTTTTTCATGCACTCTGAAATGATCATTTTGATGCTTTAAAGAGAAAAAGAGCATCTGCTAAAAGCAAGTTAGGAAAATCACTGCAAAGTTGTGGGGTGCCTGAATTAAGGTTGCTTTTGCATGATAAATGTGGCCAATCATTCGTCCTGCTCATCCTGAGCTGCATTGCACAGGAGATCACTGCTGAACCACGCACTGTCTTCAGTGGGATTTGATTCCCACCCCCTCTGCTTTTGTCACTCTTTCTACAACACCTAGACAGGGTTTGTGCGACTATGTGCTCTTGCTGCCTAACAGGCAGGGTGAAAAGGTAGCACTGTAAAACTCAGGTGATCGTGGGGAGTGCCACAAGGGAGGATGCAGGTACAGTAAAAAGCAGGTAACTTTGTATCTGGATGAAGATTTCGGATGCAGTGACCAGATCTGTGTAGCCAAATGTGTGTGCCAAAGACACTGCTGAGGATGTATGACCGCGGTGGTGAGGCCTCAGGTTTTGCATTTTGTTAGATTTACATTTATGGAGTGAGCAGAGGTTGAATAATTTATGGTGGTGACCATTTAGATACCATATGTTGTGCTTCTTTTAAAGCAGGATGGGTTTTTTAATACACAAAAGGGAACAGACACTGGAGCTGAACTTTCTTCACTTTATTCAAGAAGAGAATGCTTAAAAATGCTTGGAGTAAAGGCAGCTTTTCCCATACACTTTGAATCCGCACTAAACTTGACTCGTCAGCATCGCTCTGATTTTGCAAGGAAAAACAAATCCTGAGCGATTGCACAGCATCACACACAAGAAGAAACAACAAGACTTTTACACCAGTCACAGTAAGAGACTTTAGGGTAGTTGTGGAGTGCAGTGAAAGCGTATTTCTTCTGCCCATTGTTTGAAAATGCGTCTTTAAATAAGTGAGTGCTTAATTCCCATCTGACAGTACATAAATGGTAGTCTTGATGTGACAGGCAGATTTTTGTAGGTGCTTAGCACTGCTGTTTCTAGGATATCGCATTGGAAATGTTCGACTGTGTGCTTTATTTTGCTGTGAGAAAAACGAAATCCTCGCGCACGAGGAGTTCACATGTCCCTTTAAGTCTTAAAATATGTTAATTTTACATGCCAAAGTCTTAAGAAGTGTTTGACTGCCCGTGGCTTTTGTGTGCATCTCCAGATGGCAGATGCCATTTTGTGTTTCACATTAATTGAGTAAATTTCCTTGCTCTTTGTACATATTGCAGAGGAAGCCATTCTCTGCTTTCAATAGGACAGAACAGCTCTTTGGCATCAAACCCTTCTGGTCTGGTGGTACTAAAACTGTTTTAAGGTGGAATTCTGAGAACAAGCTGTTGGCAATACAGATTTTCTCTATTGTAGGTGGAAGTCAGACGTTTAACGGCTATCTTAGAATTGTCTTGAGGGTTGTTCCTGGTGGATTGTGAAACAAACCAGTTAGGATAACCTCAGGGGCTGATGACATACGAAGATATGCTTTTTCAATGTTCATTTAACTAAAGGAAAAGATAAATCTTTAGTCTCGGTGGGCGCACTGTTTTGCATTCATTTTCCTGCTGGTTTTGTGTTTTCCCCTCTCATTTTGTAGATATTAAGGGGAAAAAAAGAGGTCTCAAAACTTCGCTTTGTCCCAACATTAGTGCAGTTTGCAGAAATTTGCACTACTGCTTTTTTGGGCACAAGCAGCAGAAGAGGGTGTGATGGGGCCGCCACAAGTAATACCTGAGGTGCTCCCGTGTGGAGGTTAGAGTATTCGTAAAAGTTAGGTGTTAGAAGGAGAGTTTATGCACAGCAGTGCTTTAGAAATGGCTTAACGTGTTTTTTACACCCGGATAAAATGAGTCCAGCGATGAGATTTTAAATCACCCTTTTTAATGTTTTCTGGATGTTCACTCTTCAAAACTCCCTGCAGAAGGGAGGCAAAGCAGATATCCTGTCTGTTTGAAAAAGAATATAGAAGTTAATGCTCATCAAAGAAACCAAGATGATATGCCATGTTATTAATCAGATTTTTATCATGGTAAGTGGTGTCCAGATATAGTTGAAGTGGGCAGTGTACATAATAACATAATTATGGGTGTTACAGTGACGTAGCAGCAGCAGGAGCCCGGCTCCTGACTCCTTTGTTTTCCATTCACACCCACCATGATCTACTGCTATATTTAGTTGTTTTTCACAGTGCTACCTAATACTGTCATCCCAAGTGTTGTTTTTTTTTTTAAGGAAAATATAAAGATAAGACTGCATTGATTTTCCATGGAAGCCCGAACACTGGAATCTGTTCTTGCAGATGATAATTTAAACAGAGGGGAAGGTGGGGGCTATTTTTGTTGGGTGGGGGGGGGGGGGGGGGGAAGGTGGTTATATTATTGTCATCTTCTGTGTGTGAAATGCAATTGGAGTCGGGGCAGAGTGGCAGCTGGTGGAATCTATCCCAGTTCCACTGCCTTCTGTGGTCCGGGACTATCCGTGTCTGCTGAGGAGCTGCTCCAGACAATTGAAGGCAAGCTCATGGAGCATGAAAAGAACTGAGGTTATTATATAACTAAGTGGTGTTTGGGGATTCAAATAAAGGAAGTTTTGACTGCTGAATTGCTGCACTTCAGCAGTTTTCAGTCTATCATTTTTGGCACAGCTTGTTTGCATGGGCTTGCAGTTCCAAAGACACCTGAAAAACACCCGTGTGCTTCTCAGGTAGCACTGGGATGATGTAGGGCAGCAAAGCTCAGACCCCAGGAGGTGTTTGCAGCAGGAGGTGTTGCATTCCGCTTACATCCCATCATAATCTAACTTGCCCAGAAGTTAGGCATTGCGAGTGCCCCAGAAGAAAAGATCTCATTTTCAAGACAGAGCTTTTGTAGTGAGATATACCTGCTGTGGTGAGCTAATTACTGATATGTGGGGCTGTGTGACACCTGTGGGCATTGTGCTCTGGCCCACAACAAGAAAAAGAAGAGATTTAATGCCTCATGGAGCACTGTTTTTTCCATCTATGTTGTTGTTATCACAGATCTGGCTCCTGAATTAAAGCAAAGTCTTTGTCAAACACCACCAAATCAAGTACACCGTGTGTGAAGCTTGCAATACAAACATCAGAAATGTCTTCTGTGTTTAGGAGCATAGGAAAGTGTGATGCTGCTGTAAAGAAAAAAGCCCTCTCAGGAGTCCCAGACTAGATGAAGACACAAGTCCAAGAGCCCCGGAAGGATGCTGTTTGCCAGCTTTACAATAGGTTTATTCAGCAGGAGTCAGCAGGTTTGCCTGTGTTCCTATGGTCAAAGCCTCATTCATTCTGTGCAACATAAGTCAGCTCTGGTGCAACCGCTGATATCTGTGGAGCACTTGCCCTACTGCTGTGATTGAAAAAAAATCAGTGTTATAGTTACAAAGCATCACTGACTCTTCTGTGTTGTATTTGTTGTAACATTGCAGCTCCCTCTCTCTTTAGTTGAGTACACATACTACGTCTTACCCAAAGCAGTGTGAACAGGAGAACAAAGACGGAGAGGGGTCTGTATTGGAAGAGCTTTCGGAAATTGCACCCTCCTCCTACGATCTTTTAAAAAGTATTTTAACAGCAGACAAACAAACCTCCTCTCCTCAGTCTCAGCCTCATTCTTTTCATAAATTCAATGACACTGCGCTGAGGATCCAGGTCATTCCATATTTATTTGGATTTTAAAGGACTCCAGAATAAATAAAGCACTATTCTTGCCTTCCACTGGACCTCTTTTGATCACCTCAGCTGTATATAGGAAAGTGGTTGCAGTGTATCACCAAGTCACTGGGTACTTGGGTATGTTTTGGTCTGTCACAGTTTTTGAGAGGGAGATGCATGATGCTGTGCTGAGGCTGCCAAGGTGCAAGACAAGAGGATCACCTGTAGCCAGCCACATAGAAGGCAACGAATACATCGAATAACACTAGCACAGACAACTGATCTTTGTCTACTGCCAAGATAAGCACTTCTGCTAATGAGATCAATGCAGCCTTCCGTATCTAATAAGGCTTATGCTCAGCTTGATGAAGGTGAAGACAGAAACTCCTAAAAAGCATGATTTTAATAGCCATGTTCAAGCAAAACTCACTTTTGCCTCATTGGGTAGTGCAAAAGGCTCAGAGCATAGGACAGGAGATTAAGATCTGGGACAGAGGAATTCTGTTCATCACTTTGCACAGCATATGACAGACCACTGCCTCAGTTTCCCTGTCATCAGAGTGTTGCTCTCTTTTCCCCAGAAGAGTTGTCTGAGCAGAGGAGTGTGAATGAGGTTCTCATATGCCACAATGCTTAAAGCCAGAGCAATGCCTATAAATATGTAAATGAGAGTTTTGCTTTATCCTGGGAAGGGCTGGAACTTGCCTCAGGAGACCTTCTCTGACTTCAGGACTGGTTTCAGTAAGTACCCTCGGCAATGCAAAATGAAAGCGCAAGAATGAATGAATTGAAAGATGTACATGCAGCTCCTGCCACTCCCCAAATACCTTTCCCAGCTCTGAATGCAACACAGATTTTAATCATGGAGCAACAGATGATTGATGGATGATTAATAGCTAATTTGCGAGATTCATTTAACTTCATTTTACTTATACACCATATGTAGAATTAGTTAAGGCTTGTACAGGAAAGGAAGTGATGAGCCATTGTTCCCATTAAATTATAATGACAACCTTCCTCATCGCTGTATATTTATTATGTAAGAAAAGGAAATGTCTAGTAAAAATCTGTATAGGTTAATAACACCTTCATAATATAGTCCCTCTTTTCTATTGACTTGAATAGCCCTCCTACTGACTTTTACTGGATTATTAGAGTTAATTACATCAATTGCAATATAATTGATTCTTAAATACTATGTAGGAACCTCATACAATTATGGAAAAACAAAAGTCATCTAGACATCTCCGATCAGAAAAGATTTGGAATTCCTGCACATTTAATTCCTGATAATCACCAGTCAGTTTGGACATTAAGATTGCAGGGTTTCTTGTTTTCTTTCTGTTAGGTTTTGACAGAATTGATAGTTTTACAACATTTAACTCAGTGTGCATGGAAATATAAGATTAAAGAGACGAATGTAATTTGCTAAAATCAGTACTTCATCTTCTAAAAGTGAAATGTATTACCTGCCTGTCTGTGTTAAAATACAACTTATGCTCACACATGCATACTCAAGAGGGAAAAAAAACCCTAGAAATACGTATTTATCATTCAAGGTTGAAGTCCTTTATCCACAGGTGCAAGTGTTCCTACAGATCCTGCTTGCTAAAGCCACTGCGGGCCTTCAGTGTAATGACATGAAGCAAAGCTGAACACTGATCTCCAGGGAGCAGAACGTCTATGCATTATTTCACTGAGCAACTTTGACATCAAAACGCTTTCTAAAGGCTGGTCCTCTTTTCCAGATGAAGATTACAGACCGTTCAAAAGAAGGTGCTTTAAGATAAACCCTCTGAGGCATACTACAACATTATTAAGTGTAGTTCAACATTAAAGCCAGTCAGATATCACATTTTTTGTGTCTCTTCATGGTCAGAGTCCCCTGTGGTACCAGTGGAGGAGATGTTAGTCATGGTTTTTTGAATGGCTTTGTTGTGGCTCTCCAGTGGCCTCCTAGGAGCCATGCAGTGTTTTGTGAGAGGGAGTTTGCTTTGTGTTTGTAGCCAGATTGTGGTGCTAAAGTCTTTACAAGGTAAATCCAACACTTTTAATGTTGCTCCATTGAATGTCCTCGAGTCAATTCAGTCGGTGTGGGGATACCACTTCAGAGTTCAAGCTGAACAACAAGTGCAGGTTATTCTTGTTTTGCAAAATGATAACTTCTGTTACTGTTATTATTTTTTATTATTAATAATAATACTTTTGCTTTACAGCTTAATGCACGCACTTAACCACACCACAGCAACCGGCTATCAAAGGCTTCCCTGAGGAAAAATTAAGCAGCTAGAGCAATAAATTACGAAAAGACTACATCTAAGGGCACCATCCACCTTGTTCTCACACCCGCTTTATGCATTAAATAAACCATAACATCCTGTCCATCGTGCCGTCAGTAGGGGTTAAGTTAGTCACTGTAAATGAGCTCCAAATCATAGGACGTAGCCGGCTTCCAAGTTTTTTGTTTGCAAGGAGAAACAGCTCCAGGCCTTTTGATAGTTCGGGTCTTTAAGGAAAGCCTTTTTTCCATTCCAACTACTTCCTGTTAATGTGGAAATGAGAGGAAATGAACATTAAGCAGAAGGATGGGCCCATCCTTTTCCAGTCGTGTGCCTAATTTGTCAGGTGCAATATTGGCACCTGGAGGCTTGTTTTGGCTGCAATTACATCCTTGCTGGGGAAATATCAGAATACTTGTAACTAACGGCGTAGGACTTCAAAGAGTTTTTGTTACAGGGAGCAAGAAGAAAGGCTGCCGTCATTAGAAAAAGCAGTTGAATAGCCCAGTTTGTTTGTAATGGTTATAAACAGCAACAAGTTGAGGAAAAAAAGCAGATATAAAGTATGTGACATTTCATTCTAAAGCTAGCTGTGACCACTAAGCACGTAAGGAGGTCCACCTCCTAAAATTGCCTCTTGGAAATGTGCTGTATATTTTGCAGTTTGAATATGGTCTTTGCACTTCTGAATCTTCATCTAAAGCACCCCATTGCTGAGGACGTGTATGTGTATTTCAGTAGGAGGCGTAAGTGGTTCGTAATAGAATTATTTATGGCCTTTGAGTTACAGAGATGGCAAAGCTGTTGTAAGGGGCTCTGGATCTTAGATCAAAACCTTCACACTCAAGGTGCCAGAGCCTGTCTGGCATCTTTATTTCATGCTGAATACTGCAGTCATGCTTCCTCCTATGGGACTTTGGATTAAGGAACTGCCCAAGATAAGTAAAGAGTGCCCATGTTGGCCAGAATATTAGTAATGTATCTCTTTGGCTGAATCTGTAGAAAAAAACATATTTAAGGGTCTGATAATGGAAAGGATGAGACTAAAGCAGAACTTATTCCCCAGTGGTGTCCTGAACGATGAAGTGACTTGGGTTGATTTGGGTTTTCAGAACTGATTCATGTTTTGGACCAAAGTAGCCACTTATGTGTCACTTATTACAGTCATGAATTGCAATTGATTAACATTTGGGTGTGGGAGGAGGGGAGTCAGTGTAACTAATTATTATTTCATTTAGGTAAACGATGGTAAATCAAGCCATGAGTGATATATACAGATCTGCAACTGTTCTGAAAGCAAATCCATTCAGATCAGTGAAATGAGATAATAGACTTGGGAAATCCAGCTGCTGTGCAGATGTTGGGTGGAATTTTCCAGGGAAAAGCAGTTATGCCATTTTTTGTGTCTGATTCTGCATCCCTTGCTCAGAAGGGTGAGTTACCACAGAGCAAGCAAACCCCATCCTGAGGAAACATCAGTAGATTCGGGATTCACTGAGCCTTTTCTCCTAGGTTAGCTCAATCTGTACCTGGGTTAGATGGAAGCCTCAATACCCTGGAGCTATTGAAAAGAAGAGTAGATGTGGCACTTAGGGGTATGGTTTAGTGGTGGACTTGTCAGTGTTAACATTTGGACTCTACAATCTTAAAGTTCTCTTCCAACATAAATGATTTCATGATTCTGTGATTTTCTTCTAGTAACATTCCCTATTTTCCCTGATCCTGTAAACACCAGCAAGGATTAATGCTGCAAAACACCTGAGTAACCTCTCTGCCTCCGCAGATGACCATTACTCTGATAGTTCCTGAGCCAGTTTGAGTATGTTCATTGCCAGCATACAGCGGCACTGCATGATCTAGGTAATTTACTTTCTTGCTTTGTAATTTTTAAGCTTAATTATGTCATTCTCTACAGACCCAGATGCCATGATTTTGAGGAATAGGTAATTTGTCCTCCTTGTGGACTTATGAAAGAGCCTTGCAGCGAGAATACAGCCTTGCTTGGGTAACATGTTTCACTTTGTGTCTCTGAAAGAGGCACAACTTCCTCCTTTGGTAGGTCTCCTGGGATATCCTTTCCCATTGTGTCAATTACGGCATTTCCCTGCAGCTCCAAGGAATACAAACAAATAAATCAAATAAACAGGCTTTGGGGGATGATCCCTGACAGCAGCAGCAATTGTCAGCTACTTAGATTCCTCATATCCCTGGGATCAGTGTGCTCCTGACATGCTATTTGCATGGCCTGGGAACAGTAGCACTCAGTACTTCCTTTTCCTTTGTTTTAGAGAATTACGGAGCAGGTCGTGTGCTGGTGCAAATAGAGCTGGTTGCTCTCCACACTGCTATCTTTTGTACCGTATGTATAGCTTTGATAAGCAGCACATGTGCCTGCTTCCCGGCTATACAGTGTTTCCACTCTGATCTCAGGAGTGTAGCTAAATCAATATATCCTTTGTGATGTGCAGATGGAAATAATCTCCAGAAAGATGCATTTCTGAGCTTTGCCTAGGATGTATTTAGTTGAGAGGTACAGCTGGTTTGTGGAAAGGTACAATCCAAGACCATATTGGAGCACACTGCTAACCCTGCCCAAGCAGCTTTACGCTGGTCTTGTGGTCCTGCCATGGCAATCAGTAGGGCTTCTGGAAGGCTCTTTTGATGTGCAGGGCATTGCCAAAGCAGAAAGAGGGCAGCCTACCTTTACAGCCCCATGTGCTCTGTCACTGGCTGCCAAAGCCTCCATCGCACGTCAGCACATCGCTAGCTGCCCCAGTATCCAGTGCTCTTCAGTTCTGCTCCCCGAACTGGACCACGTACAGACAGGGCATTTGCATCCTAGAATAGCCTAGGTAAAGTTTGCTGATGTGCTTCTGTCTACTACTGCTTGTTAATGGACCTAAATCCAGATTTCAGCTTTGTAACCAAAAGCAAGCCTAAATGCCCCCATGTTTCATGACTTCTTGGGGTGACACATGGATTCAGGTTCACTGTCCAAAGTTCTCTGACAGACCCAAAGCTTCCCACCTCATGGTGAAAGAGAATTACAGCCCTGATAGTTTTGCCCAATTCAAGCCCTTCTGGATGTTCAATGGGTAACATACACAAAGTAGAGGCACATCAGCAATGTAAAAACACTTTTGTTTCCTCGGAGGGTTGCACTATAAAAAAATGACATGATGATTTGAATTAGAATATAGGAGGATCTGGCTGATCAGTCACACCTGTAAAAACACAGGTTCAATATCAATACCTGCATCATTAATGACATGCTGCTAGCAAAATAGCGTATGGCTGAGATTCAAATTACCAAAGAAGAGCGACAGGCATTTTCTGGCTGGATTCATCTCGGCTGTTAGGACGAGGCAAATGATGCCCCATTTTCTCTCCATGGATTCCCAGTGAACTCAGGGCAGGAAGTGCTGTACCTGGGGAACGTCATGGTCTTAACATGTATTTCCCCTGTGCAAGACTGGCTGTGAACACCTGAGGTTTGCTTCCTCCCAGGGCAGCTTCACAAGAAAGACCTAGATCATGCAGTGGCACTGTAAGCTGGCAATGTACATACTGAAACGGCCTCAGGAACTGTCTTTCCTGGGGTAGACATTTTGCATAGGGAAATACCCGTCTGATTTTACAACCCCAGCACTTCATTCCTATACATACTGTGATGTTCAACCGGATAGATCTCCGCAAATAAAGACTTGTGATTTTAGCTCACAAGTTGGGCTTCCAGTTGCACACTGGAAACAAACCCGGCAAGGTTACTTCTACCCACGGAATTTGAGTTGGTATTCCCAGAATAGTCTTTTCACTGTCTTGTTCTGCTCTGATCACCATTTTCATGTTACTAAAGGTTTAAACCAAGTCACAAATACTTTCTAAGTGCAAGAGCCCATTGCCGTGTGCCTGAGTCCTGTGGGAGCTGCTCCTTCTCCTCCTGGGCAGTGAAGTGAGGCAGGGAGGCCAGTGCCACCATCTCCCTCTCCAGGGAGGCCAGTGCAGGCTGCCTTTTGTGCTACAAGGGCTTTTGAGGCCATGCTCTCTCCCCTACAACATGGTTGGGTTATTGTGTGTGTCTACACATACACAATGCCTCCAGAGGAGGCCACGAGGGTGATCAGGGGTTGGAGCACTTTCCATATGAAGACAGGCTGAGAACATTGGGGCTGTTCAGCCTGGGGAAGAGAAGCTGTGGAGACCTCAGAGCAGCTTCCAGTGTCTGAAGGGGGCTACAGGGATGCCAGAGAGGGACTCTTCATCAGGGGCTGCAGCAATAGGACAAGGGGTGATGGGTTCAAAGTGAAACAGGGCAAGTTCAGGTTAGATCTAAGGCAGAAGTTCTTCCCTGTGAGGGTGCTGAGGGCCCTGGCACAGCCACAGAGAAGCTGTGGCTGCCCCATCCCTGGCACTGTTCAAGGTTGGATGGGGCTTGGAGCAACCTGGTCTAGTGTGCGGCATCCCTGTGCATGGCAGGGGCTTGGAACTGGGTGATCTTAAGGTCCTTTCCAACCTGAACCATTCTATGATTCATGTATGTTGATCTACAACAACTTGCACTGTAGGATCCCTCAAATATCCCCTGTAGATATCATAGGGAGCATCTTTTCCTGTGTGAGGAGCCCCTTGGCGCCGTGAGAGATGGAGCACACATGGCAGCATGGCTCTGCCCCTGCTGCAATGCCACGTGCCCTGGGCAGGATGGTCCCCTTTGCACAGGCCAGCACACTGTGGTGTGGTATCATCTCCTAAGGTCAGTAAGGAACCAGTCAGCAGCAGGGCTCTGGCATCCCTTCACAGCTCTGCTGTTTGTAATATGTGTTATCAGTGCTGTGATAATGCTGGAAAATGGCTACTTCTTTCTGAATAAAAGGAAAGTTGCTGCCCGTATCTCAAGGATAAAAGCATGTCTGGCTGGAAATCAGTGCAGGGTGCAGAAAGCAGGCAGAGCAGCTGAGCCAAGCTCAGCGCTCCGTGCCCCTGGAGAGCAGTGCTTCAGTTCCCCAGAGCAAAGGCGGCTGCTTTGGTACCATGTGAGATGGACTTCCCCCTCCTCTCACCATTGCAAGCAGTGGCAGAAAACCTGACCTGCTCTCCGGAGCCAGATCTTTGCTGACCGCAATGTCATCCAGCCATATGTCTTGTTTTCACACCCTTATGATTGATTCATCAGCTCTGCCTCCTCCTCTGGTCCAGCACCACGTCTCCTTCCTTCACCTACATTTATTTGGCCATCCTGAAAGATCCTATTCTGTGTATCACTCATGATACAGCAGTAGGAGTTTTCAGCGGGTTTTAGGGTGAGGGCAGCAGAGTGATGCTGTTGCAGAACAGCCTGGAAGGAAAGGTGCCTGCGAAAACTCAGGTGTCTGACCCAAAAGGAGAAGGAAACATAATAAATGGAATCTGTTTTCACGGTGAAAAGGGGCAGGGTGAAAAGGGACTATTTTTGTTCTGTTGCCAATGTGTGAGTTTTGCAAAATGTGGGGCCTGCCCTCTCGAAAGGTACTCAGTGTCCTTCAAGATACTATTTCAGTGAGCTCATCCTCCAGCGCCATGCCCTCACTGGGACTGTGCATCTGTGCATGCACACTCGCCCAGCACAAATCAAAACCCCTTCCTTTTAACAAATTCACAGAGCCTCACAAAAACCTATGGGAATATCTGGTTTTGCATGCAAATATTTACCAAGTAAAAATGGATACTTTTCCACAGCTCTTAGTCCTAGGCTTCTTGTGCAGAGAAACTGCCAACTGTACATGCATGCTGGTTTGGCGCTGGGACAGCCCATTCCCTAGAGAGCAGAATGAAACCACAAACTCCTTTTGCTACTGAAGCCCTTTCCATGGAGCAGGTGAAAGCATGCTAAACTCACCTTTGCCTGGCTGTTTTCTAAATGCCATTTGAAAACCTCTCTCCCTCCTCCCGCTGTCCCCAGTTTTATCCCTCTTTCAGGAGGCAGCCATCAGCAACAAAACCACAATGAGGGGCTTGGCTGGCTGTGTACATTCAGCAGCTGCTCTCTTCCAAGTTCTGGGCAAGCCACAGCTATCCAGATTCCCACTTGTCCTGTGTCTTCTGCCTCAGTTGCAGTACAGCATCTTGAGCTAGAAGGACCACTAATTGACCAGCTTGGACGGGTTGCCAGCACTGCAGTACAGTGAGCCTGCTGTCCCCAGTTGTCTGTGCCTTTCTCCCCTTCGCTACACTTCCAGCCCTTCCTGATCCAAAGCTTGTGACATCTTCCAAGTCCTCCTTGCATTCAAGACTCTAATTCAGCATGTGGTATGCTGTGCTTTTCCAGCAGGCTGCTTTTTGCCATTATCACTCCACCCAAGTGAATGTTCAGGATGGGTATGTTCTTTCTTCAATTACTGCAGAGAACCCAAATGTAAGCAATAAACACTAAAGCCAGATTTATCTAATATGAAACATCAAGCAAAATCTTTGTGTTCTCCTGTGATTATTCTGAAAAAGTTACAAGCCTGGTAAATAAAAATGCAATTCTCTGTCTTAAAATATGAAGCGGTGTTTTCTCACAGGGTAAGGTAAGAATGTGATTTCAGTTTGCTTTAGCCCATTTCTTCACTTTGTTCTGCTGACATGATTGTTCAAAGAAATTGTGCTTTTGGAAGGAAAAGGTTAAAGTTTGCTACTGATATTCATCAGGAGATGGATATTTAATCTTTAATCTCTTGTTCTAGGCCCCTACTTCGGATCAACTCATTATCCTGAATAAACGATGTGTCATTCCCATTATTTATGTTTCACTGCAGCCAAAGTATCTGGACCTCGTTTTGGTAAGCACCATTCATTTCGACCCATTCAGTATTAATCTCCCTTCTAACATCTTTCCTGTCCTATGTGCTGTCCCCTATTTGCTTTTATGTTTTCCGCAGAGTGTTTATAAAAGGATAATCTTTTACAAAGCAGACAGAATTTTTGTGTATAAACTGCTCTGTTTGAATGCCTCATTGATATACCATCTAAACTGAAGTGTTCAGCAAGATTAGTGCATCCACTGAGCCACTGAACTGGGGAAAAATATGGGAACTGCTCCTTTCTTTATAGTGAGAGAGGGTAGCTAATGATGCCATCTTCTTTTAAATAGGATACTTTTAGCAGATGGACTCAGAGAATATGAATACATTCCGCAAATAAAAAGTAATCAACAAAGGAGGTGGCTTATTGTGGCAAATAAAAGGAGAAAAGGGCAAAAATGTATAGATTAGGTAAACGCCCCAAGCCAGCTTCTATCTTAGTTAAACTGGTGTAAATGCAGAATAATTCAGTCAAAATGATGTGAATTAGTGGTGGTTTTACATCATTGCTGCTCACATCAAGATCTGGTCTCTTTGCAATGTGATTGCTGATGACTTCAGCTAGGATAGGGACTTGCAATGCCTCGAAATGCAAATGATACACTTTTCTCTTTCTCGTGCTGATATAAATTTCCAGTAAGAATGTGTTGAGCACTATTCCCTACTTTTGTGTGAAATAAATAAATCAAGGCTGCCTGGCACACATAACTTACACTTATTTCGGCTGCCTCCTTTGCAATGTGTATCTGGCGACATCGGGTGCCACTGACACACCCTCCGAGATGCTGACACTTTATGTTAGAAGAACACAATATGCAAGTGAATCCGTGCCCATATTCCCACACTTAGATGGGAAAAATCCCAAACAGACATGTGGTGGTATCATTTGAATGGCATAGATTCTTAAATACATTTGTCACGTTGTACACTTGCCAGCTCTTCTTTGAAGATATAAACCATCAAAACACTCCAAATTATATCCATCATGACTCCGTCAACATGTAGCACTGTTTAGTATGTTATTTTAGTTAAATTGCACTATTGTTGTCCATCTATTATGACATAAACTAGGATTGGTGCCCTTGCATTAATATCAAATCAAAACTGGAAGAAAGATTCGGGAAAAAGCAAACATTGAGAAAGTCATGCTATTCATTTAGCAGCAAAGGAATGTGAGGAGGAATACTAGGCAGGCTGGAAGCACAAAAGGTACCGGGCACCCCTACGTCCTGCTTTAAAAGGGATCACTAGTGTTTATGAGGGGCTGCATGCTGGGACTGCGCATAGAGAGGGATGAGACACTTTTGGATGGCTCCCCTTGTCATTTTCAATTCACCTCCCCCACTGATATGACCCAGACCTGACTTCTAATAAGAAAACCCTGTCCAAAGCTATTTCTGGAGTCTGTCAACACCACTGCAAGGTTAGTGAGAGCAGTCTGTGGGTCGGGGACAGAGGTAACCCAGCTTACTGAGTTGTCATTGTTCTTTGGAGATAGTCCATGTAATTTAGTACACAGAAGCCATCTCAAGGAAATAATTGCCTGTGCAGTCCTAAGGAGAATGGTAATAAGAAAATGAGTCTGTCACTTTCTGGTTGCCATTAGCTGAGGTTAAAATCTTTCCATTATAGCTACTACCCAATGCCCTGTACATAGTTTCAACACAGGAGAGAAAAAACCATCACCGTGTTTGGCACAAATTGGCCTATGTACCAGGGGGAGCAACACTGAATTAGTCTGGAGAGATCTAGAGCTACTCCTTCACTGTTAGGACTGATGATCTCCAGACCTCTGTTCAGTGGTCAGATCTTCTGTAGAAACAAGTGCAGTTCCTATTGTGCTGCTGGAGGTCAGGCATCCAATGACGTAAACCAGAAGAGATATACCCAACAGACCTCTGCAATTTGTAGTGGTTTTCACCAATGAAGATATTAACTATATAGGAAAGAAATATTCCCTTGCAAAGGTGATCAGACATGACCTTTCTGGCCTAAAAGTTGCAGTGACAGAGCAGCGCTTGTAAATGTAATTTATTGTCTAGCAGTTTTTTGTGATGAACCATCAGGTTCTTGGAACTCCCACAGGAAAGAACATCTTTGTAGGCATCATAATCACTGCACAAGTGATACAGAGGTGACTCATACCAAGGCAGGGTGCCCATGGCTCTGGAATGTGTCGGACCTGTTGTACCTGTGCAGGTCCACTTCATGGTGCATTGCATTAGCTCAGATCAGGATGTGGCAGCACTGTTGCTTCTGGAGTCATCACACTGGCAGCTCTTATCAGACAGATTTATCCCAGGCACCAAATACAAGTCAGTAAAGACCTAATGGAACAATCTTTGGAAAATTTTAATAAGCAATTCTAGGTTCAGCGGCATGACAACAGATCTCTGGGTGATTTCTTTGTGCTTAATTAACCTGCTTTTCTCACATACTCTCTGAAAGGGAATTTCTCTCTGCCTGACCACATGGTGGGACTGGGATAAGCCCACCACATGTTTGTATACAAATTTGGGGCACTAGGTCTGCAGTAGAACAAAAGAGAGAAGGAGAAGATGAGTAAGAGAGAACCAGAGGCAGACTGAGTTAAGTTGGGCTGGATCCCAATAGACCTGCTTTTATAGAGGCGGGTAAAGCAAAGAGTCAAGGAAGTAATAATAAAACCTGTAGGCTCTCATGCACAGAGTCCATACAGATTAAAATATGCAGGAAAATCAGAATGGGCTGGTAATAAGTGTGCAAATATAAGACCAAATGAACATACGCTGAAGAGATATGATACAGTAAAATACAATATGATGATATGACATGATATGATATAATGTGCCTTTTTTTGCAGCAGACATAGAATCATAAAATTATTAAATCATAGAATAATAGAATCACAGAATTGGACATTGGACAGACCTCCAAGGTGTGGAGGTAATCCCTGTTGGAATAGTCTTTGCCATAAGGAAAGGATCATGTCCACCACCAAGATACAGTAGTGGTGTAACTCTATTCTCCCTGAATCCCTCTGACTCCTGATTAAACACCTCCACACTGTAAAGGCGGGAGGATGAACAAGTGCAGATTGGTTAAGCCTCTTTTTTCCATGGAGTCATGACTACATAAGGAGATGGAATGCCCACGTGGAGACTGCATGCCTCCTTTTTCTCATGTATGATTGTGGATAACAGGAGACAGACCTGGCTGTCATTAATGGAGATTACTGAAAGTGATCATTGCTCCTAATCTGGGAATACACTCACATAAATGTTAAGCAGTGCCTTGATTTGACCCTGACCTGTAGTGGCATCCCTGGCGCTGCTGCTGTGACTTGTATTGACACTGGGGATGAGACAGTGCCCACATCACCTTTTCCGCACATCTAGTCCTAACCATACAAATGTGTAGGCAATACAAGGGGGAAAAGGAAGGAAGAGAGAATGCTGGAGTGACAGTGGATCGTTAAAGAACCAGGCTAACCCATTTCCTCTGAGGCATGAAGTCTGTCAGAAGATAGTGTATTTTTAGGAACTGACTGCAGACACTGAAGCTGGACATCTCATTGGTAGAAGAGCATAGAGATCTAGGCACTAACACGATTAATACCATGTCTCAACAAAAGAGATTTCCCACATTTATATTGCTCAGAAATAGCTTTTCATAAATTTGATGTGAGCACTTGGCAAAAGGAACAGCCATCAAATACCAATAAAAATATGTTTGCGATACCTGAAATGCACATCTAAAGAACCAGAGAACATTAATATTCCAGAAGGACTCTTCAGGTACCCATAAAAATTGGATGTTACAGGGACTCTGTCAAGGTAGAGAGCTTCAAACCTCAACTCATCGTAAAACGTACGTTGTAAAATTTCTTTCTTATTGTGAAAAATCAGGATTTCACACTAGCAGCATTGACCAACCAGGTGGCTCCAGCATGCCTGGGATGCATTTGTTCTGTCAAGCACATATGGAAGTCCTTTCCTTGCGGATCCGTCCGGGTTTTTGGCAGTGAGGGGCCTAGATGTCTTGTTGGAAGGGGGGTGCAACCTTTCTCTTTATGCATGAGGTGGTGCAAGGTGTTGCTGTGCACCCCAGGGAAGTCTCTTTAAATAGTATTCCTCATAGGACACCATTTTTAGCTCCCAGGGCAGTGTGGCTCCATTGGAGGGTCCCAGGGGCTAGCGAGTGCAACTCCTTTTAAGGCTCACCAAGCCGAGAGGCTGCTCTAGCTTCTACACCAGGACTGTGCTTTTCTCTTATCCCCTTTCTTCTGCTCCCCCCCCCCCCCCCAAGTCCCTGCTCTGTAAATGAAATTAAGCTTTTCTGGGGGTCCCACCTGGGATAACCAACCCTGACCAATTTGCTTGAAGAGAACAATTGGGAATGTTTCCTACAGATGCTGTCTGAGCACACAGAAATGACAGAGTGATAGACACAGCTTAAATCCCTAGACTGCCAGACAGATAAAGATGGTCTGTCCCAAAACCTGCCAATCCCTTGTATCACCATGTCAAAATGAAGCAGAAAATTTTCACACATCATCACTTGTGTAAGCTTGAGTCCAGATCCTTGCACCCTTACTCATGGTTAATAAGTAAGTTGTATGGTTAGCACAAGTAGCGCAGCCAACTTCTGTAGAGCAGCTTCTGGAAAAAGAACCTACTTAAACCTGCAACTGGAATTTAAATATCAAATCTGCAACAATTCTTTAGCTACACTTAAGGCAGCACTACACTGTATTTTAAATTAATTTAGGAATCAAATTCAGCAAAAGAAAATTGCACTTTTTACCATGCTGTCTCTTCCTATGGCTATTAGTACTTTGAGGGCTCAGATAAATAAATATGAATGCACTAATAGCTTTTTTTATTGCCCTCACTAAAGAATCCTGTTAGGTCTGGAAGGCAGGTTTTAAATCCAGAGCAGACAGTTGTAATTGTGCTGCCTTATGTACACAGCCCAGGCCACTCATTTTGCACCCACCATTTCACTTCATGGTATCATTTCACTTATGGGGACATTTCTGCACATTTGAATACATCCCTACACAATGTGCTTTGCCAAGTGAGGTTTTTTGGACCTGGCTTTCGGGTCTTTTCAGAGTTGAGAAAAAATTTCTGATGAAAGCTAAATCAGTTAACACCAAATTGGGTTGATAGGGGGATCCTTGTCTTCTCAGCTAACGGTATGAAACCAGATAAAGGGGTTGATTTGACAGCTGAAGAGATTTCCAAAGAGGGGTCATTTTCTCCCATGACCAAATAATATAGAGATATGCAAGAGTATGTGTGTGCCTTTCAACAGCAGGCAGAGTCCGAGAGCTTACTTATCTCTAAACAGCTTCTCTGGTGTCTAAAATAAAGAATGAAGAGTTTCTGAGCAATCAGGGAGCAGATGCTTTCTCTGGTTTGCCTTGAGTGATCAACCACACCAGGAGGACGTGTGGCCATGTTCTCAGTAGCACTGTGTGTGTTTATAGTTTAGCAGTGTAAGTGCCTCCACACAATACTCCACTGACCACGTCACACTGAATTTATTCCACAGTTGTTGAATATCTCGATGCGTTATTATTCTTCTGGAGTTGTCATTGTGTTTATGGAAGTCTATGGGGGAAAGAAATCGGATGGTAAATCTCTTAGGGACAAATTTGGGCTCCTTTGCACTAGCTGATGTGGAAAAAAGTCTGGTTCCTCCTCAGTTAGTTTCTTTTCAAATGGCCTGATGACTGCACTATTTATTTATTATTTCAGTTTTTATGGTGGTGTCATTCTCTCACTCTTTTTTTTTTCTTCAGAAGCCATAAATATGGAAGAATTGGACTGAATTTCTGTCAAAGTGATCTTCCTTTTTGATCTCAATTTTCTTCTCCCCTTTCTCCATGTCCCTTTTGGAAGATAAGAGGGTTTTGCATGTTGCACACCATCTAAGCAGTCTTGAGGTCTGGATGTGGAGGCTTTGAAACTACTGAGGTTGAATTTCTTGTACACCTCAATCTTCTTTAAGGAAATAAATACACTCTTGTTCATGGAGGGTGGAAGGCAGTTGCTTATTAATAGGGTACAAAACCATTTAAATCTAAATCAGCAGTGGTAGCAATTGACAGCTATTTGCATCTGAAGGTTGCTGCTGGGCTGTGTGAAACAAGCTTGCGGTTTCCATCCAGTTCCTCATGAAGGGCAGCACCACCACAGCATTCAGTATCACTGGTTTCATTCCTTCACACGATTTCAACAAAAAGACCCAACTTTGGGGGGTTAGTGAGAGTTCTGCTATCAGTTTCAGTGGCTCTTTTCTGGCAGAAAAAGAGCCTGAATTTCCCAAGATACAGGAAAAAACCTCTAGGGTCAGGGAAAATGTGTGCCACAAAGAAATGTTGCATTGCTCTTATCCATATTCTGGATTACAGCCTCAGTGGTTTTTACCCTGGCACTAGTGCTCATTTTTTAAGACGTTAGTAGTTGCTGGAAATTCATTTTCTAGTGGGTTACTTCTAGTTATTTCTAGTTGGTTACTTATAAAGTTCTGAATAGCTGCAGAGCCATGCATAACAAAAGAGTCCTTTCTCATAGGGACATATTTTAATACCCATCAACAGCAAAACCATTAAAGAATTCATTCCAGGGGTGGAAACCAGGAAGGTAGAACAAGAAACACAGCCTTCTGATCTGTGAATGGATGCATGTCTTCTGCAAAATGATGTTGCTTATGATGCTTTACTTTGAAACTGAAGGCAGTGTTTTAACCCAGCTTGCATAATCTTCCCATGTGTTTTTCTGCTCTGCCGTTACTGGACTCCTCTGTGCTGGCTAACTCCTCTAGCAGAAATTGTTGACTTGCACACTTTGTACAAAGGACCTCATTTCTCCTACTAGGATTAATCAGGAAATTTTGTGCATGTTATAAAGTTTTGCAACATCCCCATTTGATTTGCAGAAGTTAACTGCTTAACGTAGTTTACCACCATTGACAGTATGCAAGTTAGTAAAGTAAGTAACATGGGGCTGACATAACTGGCATTATTGTGCTCAACTGT
The DNA here is from genome assembly GCA_028858755.1 of Ara ararauna. Taxonomy (NCBI): domain Eukaryota; kingdom Metazoa; phylum Chordata; class Aves; order Psittaciformes; family Psittacidae; genus Ara; species Ara ararauna. The sequence goes on from CM054379.1 coordinate 122,238,152, forward strand.
ATTACCAAATAAAACGTAAAAGAGCTGAAGCAATCTGGAATGACTGAGGTAGGTAAATGACACCAAGAATTAGGTAGGTGACAAGTGGGAGAAGTTTCTCTCTCCCTCTCAGTGGGTAGCTGTGTGATTTTAAGGTTTTGAACAAGTGTGTAGCATGCTTATATTACCACAGGATCATCGAATCACAGAATGGTTTGGGCTGAAAAGGACCTTGAGATCATCCAGTTCCAATCCCCTGCCATAGGCAGGGATGCCTCACACTAGACCATGTCACTCATCCCTGCCAGGGATAGAGCATTCACCACTTCTTTGGGCAACCTGTGCCAGTGCCTCACTACCCTCACAGTAAAGAACATCTTCCTTTTATTACTGTTTTCTGTGGTGCGAATGAAACTGGTGTGATGTTGTCCACTTAGGAGGGAAACTTGCCCCTGAAAGCAGAGCCCTGTTCCACAATGAATTTTACTTTCATTGTGACATTTTGAAGGTACTAAATGGTAATGACACATTGCTCCAGTAATTTTTGTACAATGTCTCTATGAGCTCTCCCCATCTGTCATGACAGCATTAGTCTTGGCATCTCTGATGAAAGAATCAAAATTAAAAGGGAGAACAAAAAGTCGATTTCTAATGGGTTCCAAATACCCATATCTTACAAGCGTGAATTAAATATTGCTCTCATCTTGCAGCCTTTCAGCCATATTACATGGATAAAAACCTCAAAACTATTTAAAATTGAAAATCCTGTTAAAAGATGAAATATATATCAAGTAAAATAATATTCAGCTGTTTAACTTGTTGATAGGTTGTCAGCTGTCATTTCATTTGCACTTCATTTGAATTAATAAAAAGTAAACCATAAGCATCATGATTTACAGTAATATAAAAGCTATTACAGAGGACCTTCATCATAAGCTTCTTTGTCATAAAGCTATTGTATCTTAGTTTCAATCACTCAACACCGTTAAAAACATTTCCCAATACAACACTGCCTGATGCAATATACAAATTCCTTTGCTTCAAGGACTAGCTGTAGAGATATGACTTAGAATCATAGAATCATAGAATGGGTGGAGTTGGAAAGAACTGTAAGATCATCCAGTTGCAAACCCTTGCCATGGGCAGGGACACCTCACACTAGAGCAGGTTGCCCAGGACTCCATCCAATCTGTCACTGAACACTGCCAGGGATGGAGCATTTAGCAGGTCTCTGAGCACCCTGTGCCAGCGCCTCAGCACCCTCACAGGGAAGAGCTTCTGCCTTAGATCTAACCTGAACTTGCCCTGTTTCACTTTGAACCCATCACCCCTTGTCCTATCGCTGCAGTCCCTGATGAAGAGTCCCTCTCCAGCATCCTTGTAGCCCCCTTCAGACACTGGAAGCTGCTCTGAGGTCTCCACGCAGCTTCTCTTCCCCAGGCTGAACAGCCCCAATGTTCTCAGCCTGTCTTCATATGGGAGGTGCTGCAGCCCCTGATCATCCTCATGGCCTCCTCTGGACTTGCTCCAACAGCTCCATGTCCTTCTTAGGTTGAGGACACCAGAACTGCACACAGTGCTTCAAGTCAGGTCAAAGACTTGGAGGCTTTAGAGAGGAATTGGAAGTTTCTTCTTGCATAAATAGTGTAAAAAAAAAGCATTTTCATGCTGATATTCTTCATGTTTTCTTGAGGCTACCCCAATTTTCCCCCCAGCTCAGGTTTGCCCAAAGCCATTAAAGTACCTTTATGCCTCCTCCTTTATTTTAAGTAATCCTTGGACAAACAAAAGCTAGTTACTCAAATGCACCAATTTGTTTGCTTCTATGAAAAGTATCACAGACTTTATATATGTCAGGGATATATATATATATGATGTCAGCTTCATATCTCCTCTTAAAAATTGTTTCCCCTTTTCCTGGATGTGCTGCTTTTTGGAGTTAAAATGGGACCGCTTTTCCCTTCATGTTAAGAACTAGGGTGATGTACACTTGTAACTACAAGAGATGGTCCAGAACCTGGAAATGAAGCTAAGAAAATTGCTACCCCTCACTTTCGTTCACTGTATTTCTACAGATGTTCCTCCAAGGATGCTCTTTGCTTTTCAGATGTCTCCAAGGCCAGGGTACAACCTGGCCTGTGTTCTTTGGTTTTAATCTTTGGGTTTTCTACGTCATGGCTTACAGAAGACCTTTGGGTGTCTTTAAGTTAAATGGACTTGGCTTGACTTCAGACAGCAATGGGAAAGAGGAAGAGTCTCCTCAGCACTCTAACAAAGTTGTGCTCAGCGTCTGTTGGTCCTGGGAAGAAGGTCTGTCCCACATACAAATAAATTCTCTTGCTTTTTACCTCCCAACTAGGCAAGTAATACCTGGTGAGCTGCTTATTGAGAGCTAGGTGAGCTCAATGCCATTCGGTTATACCTGGGAACACAGGAGAAAGTTCTACATTTGAGAACAGTTGTGAGCAAGAGGTTTGGACTAGATGTCCTCCCAACTTGAATCATCCTAAGATCCTGTGATCCTGTCTATGCTTGATGGTACCATAGATAAATAAAGTTTGATACAATCAAACCGAAGAAAACCATCCAAATCCTTTGGGATGCATTTTTGTTTCACTGGCAATGAAAGTGCAGCTGCTCCAGGGCCAGCACAATAACCTGCTTGAGGGTCATGTTGGTGGTCTTTTGCCTTCCCGAATTAGCAGTGATTAGCTGATCATTCACAGCTGGAGGGCAATGTGATTTCTCTGGGAGGAACTGCTGTGCCCACAGCCACTGAGACAATAAAGGACCTTGTTTCAGCCTTTAGGAGTGTAGCTGTGTGCTTAGTGCACCAAGCTCCTGTGTTATGGCATGCTTCAGAATTGACTTGGTAAAATTAAGTGGAATTGTGGAGTGACAGTACCTAATAGCATGCCATCAGACTGACACTGAGGAGCACCTCACTGCCTCGCTTGTGAAGTGGTAAGTTTGCTTCTCCTTTGTTTGGTTCTCCTTAAAGCCTCTTGCTTCCTTTCTTGTCTGTCCTCACAAGTCAGAGTGTGTCGCATCGCAGAACTGATATAGCTGGGTATGCTACTTCAGGGTTTCAGCAGATTCTGTATTTGGAGTAGTTTGAAAAGTGTCTAGTGGCTTCATCACATGATTTCTCTGTAGTGTGAGACCAGCCGGCAAAAAGCCGTGAGCTCACATGTTTAGATGGCTTAGTTTGTGCACACAGATAACATGAGTATCTGCTTGGCAGGGTTTTACAGCAACTGAACATTCCTGATGCTGCCTCTTTTCATCCTTCTGCTCCCCCTTCCTTAACAGCAGAATCAGCAGCTGTAACAACACATGGAGGACACTTGGCAGCTGCAAGACACAGATGCTGAGCTCTGTAATAAACTTCTCCGGTAGAAGAATCTGAGTGCTTTTGCTGGCTGCTTAAAAGTCCTTATTGCTTTCTGACTCACTTGCTCAACAAGCAGTTACAGTGTGCTGATGGCTGTTGGTAATCACTCTTGGGGTTATAAGGACCAATCTAATTGACCTGCTTAGTCCTTCAGGATGCTGCCATAGCCTAGCTTTAATAATTTGTAAGTGAAATGCATGCTGCTTGTGTGGTAGATATTTAAGAATAAGGTATTGTGCAATGTTTTAGTGGGCCATTGTTTTTATATCTAGAGATAGGCAATAGGCCTGGTTTTGATCACAAGTCACAATGTCCAAACCAGAAATAACTTCACTGTTGTTAAAGGGGTATAAGCTGTTGTAAAATAAGTGTGAGTTGGGTCAGAGGCAAAGGAGAGCTTTAAATGAAGTCTGCATAGCCTGGTAAGGAAATGGTATATCTTTAATATCAGAAACTGGAGTTTGTTGGAATTGGCCTGTGATAAGGATGTGGATAAGGACTCGTGGCAGCAGGCTAGTGTTAGGATGGTAAGAAGATTCATTTCAGAAAAACCTTGCAGAAGTGTGCTTTGAGAAAGCATTTGAATTTGCAGAGAAGGGCCAACTTGGAAGGTTGTCTTCAAGTCTAAAGAGCACTGGGAAAGAAACCAGAAACAGATGCTGGTGGAGATAAAAGCAGGAATTGGGCAACAAGTCTGGTACATGACCAAGACAAAAAGGAGGGATGCTAGAAAGAGATGGTTGGAGATGCAAGCAAGAGAAGAGCTCTAAACATCAGAACCCATTATAACATGAGAGAAAGTGCTGAAGGAAAATGAGCGAAGAATGGCACAGTCAGTAATGTGGGGAGTGATGTTTTGGGGCAGAAATTCCTTCCGTCTCTGACTAAGAAAAACTGAAGTCATAACAATAGCAAAGATATGGCACTAGTGGGAAGTGAAGCATAGGCACAAGGGAAGCTGCACTGTGAGGTGGACAGGACGGACCTCATTCAGTGAAACAGGACTAAAGGGGCCCAAAAGCAGATAAGACCTGCTCTAGCTGGCCATGCTTTGAAGCAGGGCATTGAATTAGGTAATCTCAGCAGTTCAGAGATGCTCTGAATGTGCTATGTACTAACATGCAGCTCAGGCTAGTGGTAGCTGATGGGAAATAGTTCCCAAAGGGCACATCTCCATAGTACATGAGATGCAGTTCCTTCGCAGGGGAAAGGTCTAAGGATGGACAAGGGCACCAGCACAGAATAGGCGGATGCTGATCATTTCAGCCAGCGCTAGTGTCACCTTGGCAAGAAGCTACCACCTAATCTATGCCTGAGGAGAAGACTCCTGTTTCCACTTCAGTTAGTCCTGCCTCCTTCATAAGACTGACATTCACATAAATATTTTTTAACTGGAAAAGGACAGTCCTATTTCTAGTTTGTACAGGAGATGTTTTCCTGTGACCTTTCTGTGTCCTTGTCTTCTAGCATTCAAAGACAAACAACTGTCCCAAGCTTCAGTTGAAGGAGGAAAAGGAAGACACCATCAAGCACGAATGTTAATAAGTCACTTTTCCTCTCATTGTCCGGAATATCTAGGATGATTTTTAGCCTTAGAAACAATTGTCTCCCTGATCCCCTTATACTTGATATTATTAACTAGTATTAGACATCAGCATTTAAAAATTCCTTTTTAAAGTATGAGTTTTGTTTCTCTTGATGTACATCGGAAACTGATCTGTTTCTTTGGTGGCTGCTTAGTAAGCGTTTTGGAAAATTACTATCAACACTGAATTATATTTGATGCTAACAATTGGTATCCTGCAATTTTATGATATTCAAGGATTCTGGATCTAAACATACTACATCTAAAATTAATGTGTTGCAAAATAGTCCAGCATTCTTCCAAATAAACCACAGATTAGGAACAAGAAAATGCTAACCTTCAAATAATGGGACTTAAATACCTGTTTCAGCAGTGCTTTCATGCTGTTTTGCTTGCTTGAAAACATGTGAAGTATTTGTTTTTAATTCCTATTATCTCATTATTGCAGGTCTCCTTTACAACATGGCTCATTTCTAGTGCTAAAAAAAAGGCCTAGTGATTTTTATCTGAGTTTTAGATTTTCCAGTAGTGATCAGTCACATGTAAAGTGCTAGTTAGAGCTGATGTTCTAATATAATAAACTGGTTTTGTTATTTTTCTTTCATCAAATTGGTTGTTCAGCAGGCAAAATATATTGTGATAATTGTCTCCAAGATGCAAAGACAAAAGTGAAAAGGTGCCAAGGACTATTGTAACTGAATTATTGTGTTAGGAAACTGAAGGTGACCATTGAGAACCTCTTACTCCCACTTACATAATGAGGGATGGCTTTCTGACACAAGAACTCCCAATCTCTTGTTAAGTAGGCTCTGATTTGGCAAATACAGGCAGAGACACGTTTTTCTCCATGTAAGTAGCCCTACTGAGGTATTGATGCCATGCACCACCGTTAAGACCCTCACAGGAGCAAGATCAAAAGCTACAGTGGAGGGAAGTTTGGAAGCCCAGAGGGTTTGCTCATCAAGATCAGGTGCTATGGATATCCTACCTTTAACTGATACTGTAATACATGCTTAGAGAGCTCCTCTTATATGTTTCCCCTGCTCAGGGGTAGTCCTGTACATCATGTCTAAGCTGATGGTTGCAGGCCATGGCAGGATGCAAAGTGTCAGGGTCAGATTGGAGAAAACCCCAGTGCCAGACCCTGTTTCATTTCATGATCCCAAGAGTGAAATTAAGGCACAAATGAGGTCAAGTACTGTAATCGGACAGTTTATTTCAAATTGTAAAAAGGCAGTTATAAAAAAGGGAAAGTATTGCAGTAAAGGGGATAGTGATAGGACAGATTGGAAAAAAGATAGAAAATGAAGCAAGCATTCGGTGTGCAGAGAGAGAGAGTCACCACTGTGGATCCAGCCATGTCCTGGGGATCCATTGTCATCGTTCGTGGTGGGAGTTCTTCAGGGTTCGTAGTCTCGTAGTATCGGAGCAGTGTCCCTCAAGAGTCCTTTGGCTGTGGGTGTCCTCTTGGAGTCCTTCTGCAGTCCCCTTGGAGGTACCCATTTTGGTGATGTTTTACTCCCCCTTTTATCATGAGTTGGGGGGAGTACTTCTTCCTGGTGACCAGCTTTTTTGGTCTTGCACCAAGACACAGGTGTCTGCAGCAATTATTGGGATAATGGACAGCAACTTCTCACATCAATCCTCCAGGTAATGACTGGAAAAGCCTAATCAGCTCTCTTATTCATCCATCAGGCAAAGGATGGTAGAGTCCCAATTCAGCTCCTCACTCCCTTCTCCCAGGCAATGGATGGAAGAGTCTTATCTCAGCTCTTCCCACCCATCTCTGAGACAATGCTCAGTGGAGTCCCATCTCAGCTTCTCCTACCAATCTTTGAGACAATGGACAGTGGAGTCTGATTTTAGATCAGTCTCTCACAGAAGGTCATAGTCCCTCCTTGTTGAGGGAGTGCTGGCTCTCCCATCCTGCTGGGCACTCAAACTCTCTCTATGTGCAGAGACCTGGGTGCAGCCTGGGAGGGTACCAAGCCCCTGAGTTAAGTGTCTAGTTTGCATTGCATGAATTCATGAGTTGTCCATGTGCAGGGAAAATTGATTTAACACTTTGTGGTAGAAGCTGTAATGACCCTTGGGGTCTCATCTTTTTTGCCTGTGGTCACAAAGAGGTAAAAATCAAGGGCTAGCACTTCAGCCAGGAGAAGACTAAGAGGAGGGTGATAAAAACAACATGAGGCAGCACTAGTAAAGGAAAACTACAAAGGAAGTCAGGAAAGAGGTGGTGGTATATTGATAGGGATGGGGCTGAGGAAGGGGTGTTGGTGGATGAGATATAATACTAAAGGGAAGCTGTTGAAGCTGTTTGATCCCTTGTAGGTCCTGGGTCAGTAGCAGCTGCACCTGCAACACCTCAAGGCTCCCTGTATGCTGGCCAATGCAGTGGCTGATAGTGCCTGCTGATGTGTGGACACGGGCAGCTCTTCCCCTGTGTATCACTGCATGCATTGAACATCTGGACTCCAGAGATACCTTATTAGCGCTAAAAAACCTTGATTCAATTAGACGACAAGATGCACACAAGATAATATCTTTTGCAGTGTGAAGGGCTTATAGGAAGTATAGCACTGGGGAAGGGGGTGGAGAGCATGGAAACTCAATTATTCTCTTATTTCCACAGTTGGTCCATAATAGTGCATAAAAAGGGTGGAGGCTGGAGAGTTTGTATAGCCTAATGCCAGGGATAATTCAAATGATTCCATGTTTTGAATGTTTTCAGTCTCATTTGCTCCACAAACACTGTTGTCTACATAGATGAAGATAAATTAGGGCATGATTTTCAGGCCTGGAATTTGAAAGTCAACTCTTGGCTATGTGATCAGAGCTACTCAGTTGTACATCTGCAGCTTCTGCTGGTTTAAAACTTGCTTTTCTTTCCTGACCTTAAAAGATGGATCAGCAAAAACACCAGCAGTAAGGCTTTTTGCAAAGAGCAGGGGTGCGAAGTACACTGCCTGGGCCAAATTCCACACCAGATAATTCCATTGAGGCGATGGTTTCAATTGGGCATCGTTATCTTCGCTTCCTGTCTCATACTGCAGCGCCGTGCTACTGAGCAGTTGCTGATTTCCTCCTCCCCAGGCCTGGCTGCATGTCACGGTGGGACTGCAATGTCTCCTCCCTGCTCTTTGCTTTGCTTGCAGGAGTTGTATGGAAAGGAAGCAAAGTGATGGAAAGTGCCTTGAATTCCTCCGTTGAAATTTACATCTTCTGGTGCAATTTTTTTTGCTATTGTGGAGCAAAGTCGTAATTTAAAAACTTTCCTGTTGTTTCTGTAGATCTGTCATCCATTTCCATGGATACATCAGGGGTAAGAAGGCGGCCAGAAGCTGTCAATTCCAGCCACTCACTGGCTGCCCAGTGAGCAGCGAAAAGCTGCTGAAGTCATTAGTATTTTACACTTGAACATAACGCAGTAGTTTGAAGTTTTCTGGTACTCTTCATTCATGAATCCCCAGGCCTGGTAAATGAGCCACTACTGTAAAATAATTAATTGGGCTTCATGACAGCTTGGTGAATGTGTTAGGAGGACATGGAGCCTGGGAGCAATAAAGTGACCTGTCAAAGGCCACCACATGAGCCAGTGGCCTGGGCAGTAAGGTATTCAGTTCCCCTGTTCTGACTCCCTTAGCTCATCCCTGAATGTATTAGGTGTAGACCACTGGAATATCAGGTTGTGGGAATATACCCATCCTCATCTGCTTATTGATAAAGCATCTCTTTTTCCCCCAGATAATACAAGACATCTTTGATTTAGTGAGTTTCAGCTGCAGCAAGAGCCATGAGATAATAGAAGGGATGAGTTCCTGCAGGATATGGCATATGCTAACTGTTCATTGAATGGGTTTCCCTGTCCATCATGTTCAATTCCTCAGCGAAATTCTTGCTGCTCTTCTCTAAGGATAAGGCTTCTGACACTATGACAGGGAGATTATTCCACAGAGATGAAAGATAAAGTGTCATTATTATCTCTGAACATTGAGTTATTTTTCTGGACATCTCTAACATTAAATATCTCTTAGCTGTGTTTCAGGGAACAAAGTTAAAGAGAAAATTAGTGGAAGGACTTTTTTTTTGTTGTTTTTTAATGTGTCATTACAGCATGCTCTGGATTTACACTGTTTATTTTTCAGTGCATGCTATCTTTCAGCTTTTACCTTCTGCTCTATGAGGTGACACACATCAACTGATGATTCTTTCATTCTTGTACCCTGACATAATCCACTGAAATAAACAGATCTTTGCACGTTAAACAACTGTTTGGAGGTAGGTGGAACTGGGCTCATCACAATTTGCTTTCTGTGAATCCTCATTCTCTACTTCTGAAAGACCCCACAGGTGAACATGGAAAGAGTTATAGTATATATATAGTGTGTGTATATGGAAAGGGTTAGGGTCTTGATAATATGCGCTGCTCAGTAATCCTTAACTCGGCTAACTGGCCATCATACTTCTCAGTTTGCCAGCAGTACATCTGGAGCTCTTCATGCTCTCTTAGAATTACTATTAACCAAAAGTCAATCCCTGCAAGCACTGTGGGGATTATACAACTAGCTTTTACTCACAGCCTGCCTAGGTTCAGCAGTTTTACTTGAGTGAGTAAAGGTAGATTACAGAGCCAGGCCTTCAAAATATGATGGCATCACCCAAGTCTCCCCAATACCTCTACATTGTCTCTTTTGCGTCATTCACATGTATAGTCAATAAAACTGGTCCCAACACAGGTGATAATGGTGCCCCACCATGAACCTTTTTGTTCTCAGAGGATGCTCTTTATTCTGACCCTTTGTTTTCAGTCACTTAACCTGTTGCTAATCCTTACCAGAGACTTCATCCCTAGCTCTGATTATTTATTCCCTTCAGTAGTCTTTATGAGGGACCTTATCAAGAGCATTCTAAAAATTCAGGTAAATTAATATCTTGCAGATCGCCTTTATCTACTGGTTTATTAACTTCTTCCAAAACTGTTCGGTTCAACATTATTTAATAGCTTGGGGAAAGCACACACACAAAAATATTCAGATTTATTTTGACAGCTACTGTAGTGGTTTAGCAGAGTTGTGCTTGGATTAGCACTGCTCTTCTGTCTGTACTTAAGAACTCTATTTCATTTCCTGGCATCTCTCTCTTCAGGTCAACCACCAGTTCAAGGTGGAAGTGATAAGTCTGCAGCATCTCAAGTATGCTGGTGTTAGCTCTTGGGAAATTGAGAGGAAGGAAATAACAGTCCATAAAGTTTTGATTGCTTGGAAAAGAAGAGACATTTGTTGAAAGTATGAGCCAGGCCAGCTGCAAAGAGTTCAGCAATGAGCAGTAGTCCTGCACTGGCTTCTCACTCACTTTAGCTATTAATTGACAGCATTTCATATTGGGGATTGAGTAGAGGAAGGCTATTTTTCTTAGTCCTGTTAGGGGGCTATCTTACTTTTTAGTTAATAGATTGGTTATCTTTAAAGATGGATAGAACAGCATGATCTGGGATGGTGTGGATGGAAGGTTTTGGCAAAAATACTGGCGCGGAAGAAGTAAAATAAATGTGCCATGCTCTATTCCTCCCCCAATTTTAAAATATCAGCATTTTGCAAGCAATGGGCCATATGCTCCCAGGGCTTGCAAGCCAAAAAGTATAGCAACTTACTACAAAACCGCTCTCCAAATTCCACACTCAAGCCAAAACCTCCTACTTGGTATGCTGCCGTCATGCCAGCTTGCAGAACAGAGATTGAGCCTGAGCAAGGAGATCCGCAAAAGAATAGAGGGCTACATGCAGGAACACATAAAATGAGATAAAGGCTGCGGCTGGGGTCAGGGCACTTGTCCTGCAAACCCAGCTTGTGGAGAGAAAGCAAGGTAAATTGCCACTGATAGCAAGCATGTTTCCAGGCCAGAATGCCACCTCTTCACAGAGGGAAGGTGGCAAAGTCTCCTTGGGTTGCTTTTGCAAGGCTTTCTATGCACAGGAAGTAGGAGTGTGGACCTGCAATGCTGGCCCCATCCGGTCCGTGCTCTTGGCTCTTTGGCATGGGCACCATGGCAGAGTGGCTGCAGAAGCTCCAGTCCCATCCTGTTGGACGGGAGTCACCCTGCATGCTTATGGTGTTCAGAAATACTTAACTAATACTGATACCAGGTTCTTGAAGAATAGTAGTGCTGCCCAGAAATATGCAGATGCTCTTCACCTGTACCTCATAGGATTATCTGTCTGAAACAGTGAAGGAGAGATCTTTGATAAAGATTTTTCTGCATGGCAAAGCAAGGCAAGAATTAGTCCCACGAGTGTCAATTTGCTTTCAGCAGGAATATACATTTTACTGTGGCAAGACTAATACCCCAGGCATGTGCAAGTACTGGGGAATGCCGCCTGCAGATGATGGTCTTAGGGGTGTTAGACATTTGAAACCTCACAAGGCTTTTTTCCATGTTTCCTGATCTCTTGGTACGAGGTTCTCCTGTATTTTCCAGACTCTATTTCTCCATGATGGAGCATCTGGAGAGTACTTTATATTTCTCCAGGGATAAACCCTGCAATATTGTAGCCACTGGCTAGCTCAGAGCTCTCCCCTTCTCTGGCTGGTACATTGCATGCTATCTGGCAGAGGTTTAAAGCAGTACAGATGCTCAACTTTTCTGAACATTTTTGTGGGCTCAATATGATGAAAAAAAGAGGTTAAGAATGCCTATTTGAGGACCTGTACTAGCCACCATAGGCAGAGTGAATTGGGGTAATAAAATCACAGGCTAGGATGTATGGAGTGCAGCATATGCTGTATCTTCACCAGGAGCGAGCCAACTGCTGCTGGGAGGATGGGGCTGTGAATGGCCTCTGGACCAGACACTTGCTCAATTTGCACGCCTGCATGGCTGCTGGTGGATCCAGCTGTTCCTTCCCTGGCTGCCTTACACAGCATAGGGATGCTGAGGCTCAAAGGGGCAGAGCAGCTCTTTGGGGACCTGGGAGCAGGTGAAAGAAAAGGACCTGGTCTGGGAAAAAACATGTTCTCTGACCCCACAGCTGTACCAGAGCACTGTAGGTAAAGCTGAGACATCACAGACTGGCACCTGAATGAGATGTTTCTGAGAAGAAGCTTACGCCTGGGGCTTCAGGGTAGAGTTTTCTGCTTTCAGTGGGTGGTAGTTTCTACCCCTAGTATCATCCCTTTGAGGCTGGTGGAGGAATGCCCAAAGGCAGTTGTTGGGAGAAGTGATAAAGTCAATTTCTTTTAGTAGGAGTTACATTTAAGCTTCTGCTGAACGCTGTATTGTGCCATGAATGTGTCGTTTTTAACAAGGCAGTCACTTCTCACTGCTAAGGGAGCAACTGTTGCTGTGCTGTCCGGAGACAACAGCAGATGTCAGTTACCGTGATTTTATGGGGTTGAGATAAAATTATGCTCTTCTTATCAAATCTGTGAGTGAAAGGCAAGATGTGCTATATAAAACATGCGATTTTTGCAATAATAATAATAATATAATTTCTCCAGAATGCCTTTTTACTTTTTTTTTTAATGTTGGCATCAAATAAACTTTTAAGAGCAATGAGAATATATATGGAATTTTCTCACCCTAAAACTTATGTTCCTCTATTTTCTGCAATGAGTAATCAAAGGCCTTGCGCAGGAGTACATGAAACAGGATTGCTCTTTTTTATTTCTTGGGAGATGGCCATCATTGCATTGGGCCAGAGCTGTGAGTCAGGGCTGCTGTTTTGTATCCTGAAGTGAGGAATCTCTCTCAGGAAGTCCTGTGTTGTGCTGGAGATCAGAGCAGGTGATAATGGTCTCATCTGGCTTTGAAATTTATGAGAAGAAGATAGAACATGTAATGAAGTCATTATTTCATTTTAGTTCATTCTTCACATTGCAGCACTTGGAGATGTAAAGGCCGTGTGGTGACCAGATGGAAGGAGCAGGAATGGGGAGTAGTAGTAGTGTGGCTTCCCCATTACTAGTAAGAAAATCCTGAATAGAAGCAAAACATGCTGGGAAAATATGGAAGTCATTTTATCCATACAGAGGACTTTCAAAAGAAGTATAAATTATGAGAATGTAAACCCTAAACTGAGAGGAGATGGATAAAGGAGGGAAGGGTCAGGGGAGTAAGGACTATAAGTATGAGAAAAGATGAGTGGTTGTATCCTTCAGAACCTGTGTCACCTTTATCTGAGGTACAAACATCAGCAGAGGACTCTGAATTCTCAAATGAAGATAGAAAAACACTCAAGAAACATGAACTTAAGATAACTCTGGGGCTGAGAGGAAGGAAATAGATGCCATTTATGTGAGGTTTAGAAATACTCCAAATTGCAAGAGTTAAAAATTGATCCTCCACTTTTCTTATAATCTTCCACATGCTTCTTTCAGAACCCTGGGGCTCAAGATTTCCATCCAGCTTCAAAATTTGGGATTATTTGCCAAGGATTTGTTTTCTTGTTCTCTTTAATTCCATTCCTAAGTATCCATTCAGTAAGTCTTGGTTTCTACTTGGAGCGGGGCAAAATAATTTCTTCTATCAATTCTTAAACTTCCATTTTCTGTTGTGGCAATGAGAAGAAAATGGAGTTTTAAGTCATCAGAAATTCCTTTTTTCAAAAGAATATGTTTATTTCATTGTGGACCTAAAATTAATTTTAAGGTGATGTTAAATGGTTGAAACTTTTCAAGGTAATTTATACTGAAACTTTTCTTTATATTATGAGGAAATACTGAACACTCTTGAATTGCTTAATCTAGTAAAACTTAGATGGGGGGGATATAATGAGTTTTCATACTGACATTTAAGAGGTAAATGTCAAAGACAAAAAGAATTGGGTAAAGAACAATCTTGGCATGGGATCAAGTTAATGCAAGCCAGTTATAGAATCACAGAGTGATGTGGGTTGGAAAGGACCTTAAGATCACCCAGTTCCAACCCCCTGCCATGGGCAGGGACACCTCACACTAGACCATGTCACCCAAAATATTAAGCTAATATTAATCAAAATATTACTTTAATAGTAATTAAATTAATAGTATTACTAATATTAAATTAATATTCATACATTCACACTGCAAATTTAGAGAGAGGTCTCCATCCACCCTTCCAAGAGGTGATGTTCTGGTAATGGGAACTGAGAAATTCCCTGGTTTAGGCTGCAGTTGGGTGCGCTAATGAAAGCAATTGTATCGCAGAATTCTTGGGGACAGAAAACGAGGCTTGTGATGCGGATCAGTTGGTATCTGATGTTTAGGTGTCAGCAGCTGAGTTTGAAAAGAGACTTGGTTGTTTATTTGCACCATTGCTTTATTCTATTAATCACATGCTTCAGGACTTTTGTTTGCAGTCTGCGGAGGTCAGTAAGGGTCATTTTTACTTTTCATTTATGCACTGCTAGACTTCTAGGTTGGTCTCTTTTTCACTTTTGAACCATGAAAGTGCAGGAGGTAGGCTAAAGCCCTTAATCTCTTGCATGCATCTCGCTCATAAGCTCAAGTTTAAAGAGATCGGCAGATCTGGGGTAAGGAAGGCATTTCCCTATTGATCAGATTGTCAAGAACTACTGCAGAAGAGGGGATTGTCTTAATTTCTTAGGATTTGCAGGATATTCCACTTAACTACTCCCTAATATTGCAAGGATTTGGGCTATTGACAATACATTGGATCTTGCTTTTTTTTTCTCCTGGGGCTCATTAAGCTTGCAGCTGCTTTATGGTGAAGTGTAAGGTTTGCTACAGACTGCTGGGGAGCATTTTAGGGCCAGTGGTGTGTGGGGACGCACTGGGCAAGATGCTTGTGAACTCTGTCCTGCTTCACATTAGGGCAGCCCAGTGGACTGGGTACCCTTGGGCTTTCTAAAGCTTGCCTGCCATAGATCAGAAAAGAACTGTCCTGAATTGGGCCAAAGAGGAAGGGAAGCAACTGCATTTCAGAGGAACACTTTAAATGTGGTGTAGGTCAGACATCGCTGCTGGCTTGGGGCTCAGGTGGAAATCACTGTCAGCCCTGAAACAATGCTTGGACCTCCTGCCACCTAAGTGAAGTGGGCAGTGCTTTGGGAAGGGCTCAAAGTAGATATTCAGGAAATGGGAAGGCAAGAAGGGGGCCCAGCTCTTCTTCTCACTTGCAGATCCGCTTGCCACACCAGGTGGCTCTGACACAAGAAAGCATCACAGAGCTGCTGGAGAAGCCTTGCTGATGAATTATTTTGAAGCTACCAACAGCCTAGCAATTAATTAAGGGGAAAGATGAATCAAAATTACAGTGATTTGTAACATGCTGGTGCTCTGCTTTGTAACTTGAGCATGCTACAGACATGAAACAGCTATGATGGTTCCTTCCTTTCCAGTCTAAGCATAGTAAAAAAACTCCCCCCTTGTGTGAAACAGCCAAGTAAGCTGCAATGATTCTTGTGGTGCACTAATACTTACTGTTTAATTATACCTTTATGACTGGGAGCAGGTAAAAGCGTTCATGCTAAAAATATTTAGACATATGGGTTCTCCTTGTACTTGGAGTTGTTTTTATCTACCAGACCCGTAAAGTAGTGAAGCTACATGATAATGCCATATGTATAATAAAAGCACATTTTTTTTGAGGACTACATAAATGCATACTACTAAAATACAGATATTTTGCTAAGGAAATTAAAAATGAAAGATAGGTTTAAAACATTGTTAAAGACTATAATGGGAATGGCAAGTGGCATAATGGGAATAATGCCATGGGATTATCCTTGGCCAATAGGGAATAACCAGAATGAGATAGTATTAAGGACAATAAGTCCAATCCTGCAGAGCACGAGCAATCCTGAGATGTGCTGAGCCTGCTCAGCTCGTGGTGAAGTCAGTGGGAGCTGAGGGCATTGAACGTTTGGCAGAATGAGGCCTGAGTCAGAGACTTCCAACCTAAGGCTGTAATTTTTAGCCTGGATTTTTATGAGATGCCAATTTGATTTTTATGAGATGCCAATTTGGATGTCTTTGTGGGACCCTGGCACAATGAGAACCATTCAGAGCAGCAGCCAAATTTTTCTGAGGGGGGTCTGATCCTCCTGCCACTTCCATTGAAAGACAGATCCCTATTGTCTTCTGTGGGGCTTGTTTCTGGACCTGTTATCAGGAGGCACCCTAAATGCATTGAAAATTGATTGAGTG
The DNA here is from genome assembly GCA_028858755.1 of Ara ararauna. NCBI lineage: Eukaryota > Metazoa > Chordata > Aves > Psittaciformes > Psittacidae > Ara > Ara ararauna. The sequence goes on from CM054379.1 coordinate 122,254,254, forward strand.
AGGTATGGAAGCAGCACATCTCAAAAACCCTGTGCTGCTGGCACTCTGGTTAGGTGGAGCCAGCTTAAGTCTATTTTCAATTGTGAGGTGGCCAAGTTGTACAAGCGCTTCTGCCCATTTCATTCCTTAGCCCAATAAACCCCTATTTTACATGCCTCAGATAGCCAAGGTTACAGAGCTGTAAGGACAGCTAGAATCACGTATCTTGATTTTAAGCAAACAGTTTCCTTGGATGGAAAATAACATTTTTGACTCCCTGAGCAGAAAAAACCTGGAAAAGCTATCTCCCCCATTCCCAGAGTCCAAGCAGGATTGTTTTAATAACCTTATTAACAAGGTCTATGTGAAATAGTAGTGACTATGGCCTTGATCCTGCAGTTCCAACACAACTGTCCATGACCGTGAAGGAGTGTGTGTGTGTGTGTGAAGTGTTTGCAGAACTAGGGGCTATGACCCTGTCCCACTGAAATCATCAGAGAGTTGCCAACTGTTGTGGAGTTTGGGGGTGCAGGATCAACTGCAATACCAAACCCTGTGTGGGCTTCCACAGGGCAGGGCCAAAACTAGCCTGTAGTTTTTGGCTGCTGGAAGTGTATTCAGATCTATAAGGTGCTTCTTTCCTCCAGCCATGCTGTAGAAGCTACTGTCAGAGAAGGGGGCTTCATTCTGGACCCTGCAATCTCAGGGTATCTCCCAGGGCTCCATTTCCTTCCCCATACTGGGCTGCAGTGAGCCCATTGCCTTGCAGCTGCATCAGCAGGGCTTTTTCTTACTTTTCTTAAGTGGAATGTTGGGAAATTTAGCCCTGTTGAGGCCTCATGGACTCCTTGTAGCCTGACCACAAAACCTCATTGTATTTACCTGTGTTACCATGCCCATTTGGAGCTCTATTTTAGCTGCTACAGCAAAATCATGCATCTGGGATGGGGGAGTCAGAGGAGTCCTCTCTTCTAGGAGCAGCTTCTTGAATTTTTGGGGCAAGATGGGCAGCTTCCACAGCTGCTCCTAAAATGCTGCTGCCTTGTCCCTTTAGGAGGAACCTGAAGGTAACCTCCCAATTCTTCCATGCACCTTCAGCATTCTGGAACTACTCTTAAATACTCTTCTTAAAACCTGTGTTTCAGCACAATCATGATGAGCCTAACTGCTAAGTCTGGTGTTATAGGGAGGATGGCACTTACTTCCTTAAATGTATAGCCTAGAGCATCCACATTCATATTTTTAGTGGCATACAGCAGTGGTCCAGCGTTTAGTGTACTGTATGTACTTTTAATAATCTCCATAAAAGCCTGATTTTCAATCCCTAGGCTCAAGCTGACAGTGTAAATAAAATCACCCAAATCCACAGGGTAAGAGAAATGAAAATGACAAGGATTAAAATTTTGTCAAACCTCTTTCTTTTTAAAATTCTGCTTCCCTTCCAATTGGATCACGACCCTCTGTGTGCACAGCTTAAGACCAGACGGTATGCTTTCACTTTTATTCCACTCTGCAGCAGGCTTACAGTATTTAGTGAAAGTCTGTAAAGAATGTGTGCTGTGTAGAGAGTTAATACCATAATCCCCTATCGTTAGGGTCAAATGCTGAATAGAGCAGAAGAATTAGAAAATATGTTACATACAATGGCAGAAAAAATGCATCAGCATGCTGTTCTGTTAACACATGCATTCATTAACCACAAGTAAATGACAATGAGGTAATAGAGTATATTAGGAGATGTGTACTTCAAGTCTAGTGCACTTATTGTTATGAGAACCTAAGACTTTCAGTGAGAATCTAACTGTGAATACACACACACATCACAAGGTTCTTCTTTGGATATAATTGTGTCTTTCTAGGAAGCACTTAGATGCAAAGATCAGCTTTTAAAATTATTTGGCAGAGATGAGCTTTGAATACTCCTTTTTTAAATTTCCTGTGAAGTGCCATATCTGTATTTTGCTATCCAAGCACAACAATACATCTGTCTCTAGAGAAATCCCAAGCATGAATTGTGGTAATCTTAGCTAAGGAAGTATTCAGAAAACAGCCCTAGTGCTTGCCTTTTCAAGAGATCCTTAGGGGGCTTGCTACTTACATCACATTGAATTGGCATGGGTGTTTCATTCCCTTGGGTTTTCAGTAAGAAGTGAGCCAGTATGCACTGGAGGAGCGACAATTTGCTAGAAAGAGGGGAGAGAAAGCACGTGTAGCATTGCCTGATACCAACTAGAAAACATAAGAATCATACCATATAAAAATCTCACCACTATGAGTTAGTGTATTGTGCCTTCCTGTAAGGAAAAGGCCAAGCTTCACAAGAAGGGGGGTGGCCCTCTGCAATAGGAAGAGATATAGAAGTTATTTGGCTGCCTCTACTGACACTAAGTAGTGTCTGATTCCCTAATTATTCCTGCTGATTTAGCCTGGTTATTAAGGGAGAGAGACAGTGCTGAGCTGGAGATGGGATGAAGGTACTTAAAAACCATCTTGCAATAGCTGGTTAATGACAAACTGTGGAAAGCATGGCAGCAGCATGTAACCACAAGACTTTGTCCAGTGCAAGCATGTTATCTTATCTCAGCACTGATCAGTTGTAAATAGGACCAAGGCAGCACTTTACCAAACAGTGTGCATATGGTCTTATGTAGACACATGTGCTGGTTCTGCATTGTCACCTGCACAACATTTACAACTTTGTGTTTTTCCTGCAGAAGGAGTTGGGAGTAGTGGGGAAATTATCTGAAGAAATAAAACAAAAAACAGAAAATTGACTTTAATTTCTCAGATTTTTTTTTTAATAAATTCAGAAAATTCTTGGTTAAAAAAAAATCACTTTTCCAAGAAAAAGCTCTTTTTAAAAAAGAGAGGAAAAAAAGCTTGTCTTCAGCAGCTGCTTGACTAGTAATTGAAGTTAAAGAGACTTTAGTTTTAAAATCTTTTAGGTTCCTCAAGGGAGAAAAAATGACATAAAGGGCTGTTGCTTCTCATTAAGTTGGGCATTTCTTTCAATTTTGAAAGCTTTCTTAAGTTCTCTTTGAGCATTTTTGAGTTTTGTGAATGGGGCTTTAATAGTTATTGAGCCCTTCTGACAGCAAGTGGCAGGTAACATCAGCAAGGGTCAAGTCTTAAGGTGTTAGTGCCCTATGCCTTGAGCATTGTGTCCTGTAGTGGTCTTATCAGAGGTGTGAACTGCTGAAGGCTTCCTTTCCTTCTAATCCTCATGATAATTTGTTTTACCTACTTTACAGTATTCTGGCTGTTTTTCCTTCAAAGTTGCACTCCTGAGAAAACAACTTTAGGAAAAAATTAATTAAGAAAGAGCTTCACCACTGAAACACAGAAATCCTCCTCCATGGATGCGCATGGTTTTCCTATGCTTCTATTGGTGTCAAAGACATTTTTCATCTGGGTAAAATTCAGCTTTGTGGTTTAGTCTTCGTACTCTTAGGTGTACATTTCTTTCTACCCTCGGGAAGTAGAAGTAGCATTTATAAATTAACTGTAGTATTCAGTTTATTTAACCACATTTACTATATCATGGTGGATAGCCAAAGCCAGGCTGTGCCAGACTGCTGCCCAAGTAAATCCTGGTGAGGAGATTCAAAGGGACCGATCTGCATATATCTGGCTGCAACTCCTGGTTGTAGGAGTGCTGCATATTTTTTAAGGGAAGAACATTCACCTGGAAACTGCAGGCTTCATGAGTAGATATTATTTAAATCAATAGATTATGTGTATTGGTCTTGACTCGGTTTAATATCCTACTGAGTCAGTAGGCTGAAACAATCAGAAATTGTGACTAGAAAGAGAAATGAACTGTGATAAATTAAATCAAAGAAACAAAACCTGTTATTTCTTTGGTGACAGGAGAATACACAGCAATAAAAGATGAAGCATTTGATGTGGAGTTCTTTCTCTAAGACAAAAAATACACAAGATAATTCAGATGAACGAAGGATTATTCGGGTTGGTGCTTGTCATTCAACAAGTGGTTCAGCTCAAGAAATGAGCCAACAAACCTAGAGCAAGAATCTGATAATAATCACTGCTGTGACTAATTTTAAGGCTAAAAAGCCACAAAAGAGCTTTGTGAAGTGGCTGATGGCACTGCCACCCTGGGGCAACCGGGTAGTGAGTGGGAGCTGTGGCCCTGTGCCTGGTCCCAGGTCTTTGTTCTACATACAGCTCTCTTGGTCAGGCTCAGACATTTAAATGCTGTACTGGTGGGTCACTCACATTTTGTGCAAGCACAATTAATGCCCATTCACTAGAAGAGCCTGGAATGAGGTTGATTGTCTTAGATACAGTTATTTTCTAAGATCAAATTTCTGGTTCAGCTGAGTGGAATTAAGCCGGAGGTCTGCTTGCCGAATTCTTATGTCTGTGAGGAGCAGATGCAGCCATTTTTCCTACAAATGACTGAAGAGACCTCTGTAACCCACACAAACTAATGATTATGAATATTGTTTGGATGTTTCAGTGCTCATGATATGACTATATGGGGTTAAATCAACAGTGCTGTTGGGAAAACAACCAGAAAAGGGAAAAGAATAGTTTCATTTGCTTAAATGATCAAGTTGTGTATACTCGCCATCAATTTGCATCTTCTTGTGTGGTTCCACACAACTCTTTCCTGTGGTTCAGAAGGGAATTGACTCAAGATAATCACCCAGAAAATGTTCTCCTCTTGAAAATTACTTAAGAAAGGGAATGAAATCTTCCTAGCAATATCCATTCCTTGTCCAGATCAGTGGCAGCTTTGGGCGCTTTTGGAAAGGATCCAAGACCAGTGTGGTGTGGAAGAAGTGATGTCTACCTTATTTCTTAATATTGGTCTGTAATGATAGCAAAATAAAAGTGAGCAGTTTTGGGTTAACCTTGAAGGAGTTTACTGCTCTGAAGAAGTGAGGTGACAGTGTGTTTTGTGGAAGTGTTTATGAAGAAGTTATATTTGTTCCTCACAGTAGTTACATACGCTCTACCAGAACAACATCTGGCTATCTTTCAAATACCTAAATGTGCCAACATCTTTAATTTTTCTTTTTGTAGGGGAAGTAGCTTGATTAGCATGGTTTTGTTTGCTTATGTTTGTGCTTAGATGTAGTTGTACCTGGCAACTGTGTGTGAAGAAATTAATGAGGCAAATTTAAGTCAGAGTTATGAGTTGTGCAATTAATGATGAATGTGGTGAGATCTCTAGTTATTCTCATCTCTTGTGAAAATGAATGAATTTGCCATAGGAGAGTTGTGCCTCCTGCTTTCATGGGTTTCTCTACATTGATTGGCGTTTCTTGGTTCTGATAGCACATACCAGCTGCAGGATGTAATGTGATGCAAAATCCACCCGTGAACAGAGAGTCAGGAAGGCTGGATGATCAGCTACTCATGCCACTGCTCCTTCTTCAAAAAGATTGCTGCAGATGCACCATTAGCAGAGAGGAAAGGCATCATTTGTTTGAACAGAAGGATTCTGACTGATTTAGAGATTGCCCAGCAAAACATGAAGCGCAACATGTAATACTCCTTTGCCCATTTGCAAACAGGGACCATACACAAATCAAACTCCAGCATTATATTACAGAGGAAATAAAAATGTATGCCTCCCTTTGAAAAGTAACGCAAAGCTTGATTTCCTCACATGTGCAGCCACAGGCAGAACTCATTGCTGTCACCAGAGAGCTCTTGTGAATGTGGTACGCACATGTTTTCACTTCCGTGCTTTTCCTTGTAGCATTCCTGGTAACTGCCAGTTTATTGCCTTGGAAGCTACTGTGTGCTTTGTTAAACCTGTCTTCTTATGAGCTTCTTCTCTGCCCTTCTTTGTTTGATTTGGTGTTGGAAAATGCTATGTAAAGCTATTCTTCATGCTCAAAGGAAATGACCATTGTGCAGGACAAAGTACTTTTTAGGAAGTTCTGAATTCACACACACACAAAAATATTCCAAGGAACTAAACAACAGCTCTAGATCATGTTTAGTGAATAATCACTTAAAATGGGTATTTGATGGAATTTAGAAGTCAAGAACACTTGTCAATGTATTTCTGGCCTCTCTTTTCAAAGCAAAAATGTTACGAAGTAATGTAAAACAAAATACCAATATCACAAAGCACAAATCTAGTGCAGAGGAACACTATGTACCAAAATAGGTATTTCAAACCTTTTTTTGCTTTCTTAACCATTTGTGCATCAAAAATACATCTTCACAATGCTACAGCATCTTCATAGCTTTGAGACCACAGGATCCCCAGGCTGTCATTAATGGAGTACTGGCCTCAACCTCAAGGCAATTTTTCAGAATATGAGTTGTTCCACAGTTTTTTGGCTGATCAAGTTCCTTTACAGTGGCCTTAGGTTCGTATAGATTCCCTGATTTTTGTCTGAGGAAATGGTAATACAGGTCATAGACAGTCACAGCCAGTGAAAGAAGGGGAAGCACAAAGAACCAGGCCCTGATCCTGAGTAGTGTTTAACAGTCTTGGTGCTCTAGGTACCTCTATCACAATGAGGATTATGGTGTATAAATGCAATTCTGTAATTTAACCCATCTATAATCTGCATCTGTCTGGAAAAGAGCTCTGACTCTGTATTTTGGGGCAGAAGTCCCACTGGGACACCTGAAAGTAAAGTTTGCTGCAAAGATGTTTGCACATTTTGTGTGCAAAGTTTTACTTCTTGCGTTAGATCCAGCGTGGGTCAAAGTTGCTTTACATCACCCTGACTGGTTCCAAAAGAAACCTTCAAATAAACCAGGATTATTGCAACATCATTCTCTGTTGAAATACACCCAGGTAATCCAGTGTGGCTTAACTTGAGCAAATGACATCAAGTATATTTTATCTGTCTTGCACAATTCAGTTTGGGTTTGCTTCCTACCTGCTGTGCAGGATGCTCATGAAAAACCAGAGTATTCAGGTAATGCACGCAGCATAGATGGGGACTGTCATTGTATCTTAACAATTTAGGAGATGAAGGGGAGAAATGTTAGTGCTTTGCGTTTATTTACTTTTACAGCATGCCATAAAGATTAAAAATACATTGTGCACAAGTGCAGTATTTAATGTAGCACTTTAATTACATTCAAGTGTGTTACTAAATAGTCTTGAGAAAACCTTAATGACCAGCTGTTCTACCCTCTTCCCGTATGTCAGAAATGGTTTCAGAAATCACATTCTGGGACAGTTAGGTTGTATAATTAGACAGTGTATAGTTAACACTTCTAGATTTTCCTCTTAAACTGTGGGCCCTTTTCACTAACATATTGTGGTTTGGTGCCAGTTTGGCACAATGCAATTATGCGATGTGCCAAACTGCAACTGAGATGTACAAACTCTCAGAGACATGTTATGATTGCACCATTATCTTTTTATATCTTTTTCATCATTAGGACTGGATGTTTTTTATGTTATGTAAGGTTCAGCTTTTTGTGGCCAACAAACTTAGTAAATAGGACTATAAATTTTTAATACTTCTTCCATAATGCCATTTGTCTAATCAGAATTAGATGGTTCCTGTAACCCCACATCGGATTTCACCGAAAAAGGCATCATCCCAAGAACAGCAGCTATGGATGAAAATTTAGAAGGAGGCACCTTTTGGCTCAGTTCAGGAATGCACTTAAGCACATGCTTAGTGTTAAGCACATGAGTGCTTATATAGAGGCATGCGCTGAAGCAGGATCAGAATATGGTTTGTGCAAACAAAATAAACCCTTTCTGGAAGGAAGCACATATGGGGGCACCTCAGTCTTTTGAACAGTTATTTTCCTGATAACATCTAAAAATGACAGCGCTTCTCTGGGACAGTTGTTATTTTGCAAGACAAAACACATCCCCAGTTTGCAAGGTTGGGGGGGGGGGGGGGAAGTCTGTGGGAATACACTGAGCAGAAGCCGGCAGGCGAGCCGTCAGCGCGTGGCACACAGACCATCCATCCTGGCCGAGCAAGGGGGGCCACGGGAGGCAGCAGCTTCACCATCCTGACAAGGGAGGTTTATGGCAGGTTTTGTTGGGGGGGGGTTCTGGTGTTTTTTTTTCCCTGAGCTTCAATTTCCAATGACTTATTTAGATGTAAGCAATGACAGCTGTAATCATGTTTTAAATCTTGCTTTGTATCCTTAGTTATCATGTTGTTCAATTAATATTCAGAATAATGGAAGTGATGTGCCCCTTTGAAAAAGACTTGAATGCAGGCCAAAGCTTTGGGAAACTGATTCTCAAGAGGATTAATCAGCATTTAAAACTTGCATTAATAAAAATCTGATCTTCTACTGTGTGGCATGCATAATACTTTTCATTTTTAAGCATTTTATTTTAATAGTGTGGTATCCTTTGTCCTGATTTTTAAAGGGATTTTAAAATGTAACTCCTTCAAATCAATCCTGCTTTGACCCCTGGGCATTCTTTGACTGAATATATAAAAACATTAAAGAAATCCTTGGTTCACAAATACCTCTATTACTAAGGATGAGCAAAGTACAGTGCACAAACACACTTGTAATAGAAATTATATAGCGCTTCCACAGGAATTTGTTAGGTAAGGACTCACCTTTTCGTGTAAGTTATCGCTCAGTAAGATCGCAAGCTTACAAATAATTACTTAAAAGTTTGAAGGTAAATTATATCCTGAGAACACACGAAGAGTCCTGGTTAGGCTCCATAAACAGTGCTTTCCTTTCTTCACATGACTTTTCACTCTGTTACAAGGAATATTATTGTACCCCATGCCAACAAGATTGAGTCTATGTCTGAAAGACAGACTTAATCTATGTTTTGTGGTGTTCTCCTGATCTTATTAGTGGGTTAGAGAAACAAGAGGATTTTGTGTAAAGTTTCGCATATAAATTCGATTCTGGTAAACCAGCTAATTTACATGCTAAACAGCCAGCAGTTGGTAAGATAGTTTTGTTTCATGTCAAATGCAGAAGCTAAATGTATTCTAGAAATACTAGAAAACATTGTTTCTTCTGAAGAGGCATTTTAATAGCAAATAGCTCACTCAGATCTTCTACGAAGCAGAGAAATCTAGTTGAGAAATTCCTATATCCTTACTCATGTATTGAAAGGCAACAGTTTGTGCTCTGAGTATGGACCCTCTGCTTTTACTTTGTTTCATACCTAATGTGACGCTTCAGTTCATCATAAACACAATCAGTTTTCTAAATGGTGCTAGAGGTTCTTTGAAGATATTTATATAATCTTGCTGCATTCTAGAAATAGAAGGTAAATGTGTTTTGCTTAAAAATGGTGACTATAAAATGTATCAAATGGAACATCTAAAATTGTGTCTTAGGCACTGGGCAGGATGACCAGACTTTGAAATACTGCAGAGAAAAATGAATCACAGAAAATATGCCTTCTTTACGTACAGTAGACAGTACACCCACCATAGGGGGTGAAGTGAGAGAGGGAAGAGCTTTACACAGATGTGCATTTTTTAACTAGATGCTGATTTATGTTTCCTGGAATAAAAAGCTTAAGACTCCATTCAAGATGCTCTGTGAGTTCCTCCTGGGTCTGGCCCAGTAATATGCAGTGATCCCATCACTTGCATAGAGATAGCAGGAGCAACTCCCAGGCCTTCATGTACTCTAAGAGAGGGACTAGCAGGAGTTATTTTGGTACCACCTTGTTATCCCATTGAGCACTACCCACCTGCACTACCCACCTGTTTCTTGTTTCAGAGGTTATGTCTGGTGCTACTGTCCACAGACCAAAGTACTTTCCCATGAGTGAAATCCTGGCCGTAAGAAACCTATGACAAAGCACATGGTCAAGATTTCCAGTTGTGCTATGGCATTTTTGTGAGCTGATAGACACCTAGATTAAAATCCAAAAAGTTGGATAAAATGTATATGGGCTTTCTACTTACTGGATAAATGCGCCAATGACTCTCATCTCTAGCCTCCCCTCATCATTACCATCCCCAAAGAATCATAGAAACGTAGAATAGTTACGGTTGGAAAGGACCTTAAGATCATCCAGTTCCAACCCCCCTGCCAGGGGCAGGGACACCTCCAACTAAACCATGTCACCCTGGGCTCTGTCCAACCTGGCCTTGAACACTGCCAGGGATGGAGCATTCACAACTTCCCTGGGCAACCCATTCCAGTGCCTCACCACCTTTACAGTAAAGAACTTTCTTCTTATATCCAAACTTCCCCTGTTTAAGTTTGAACCCATTACCCCTTGTCCTATCACTACAGTCCCTAATGAAGAGTCCCTCCCCAGCATCCTTATAGGCCCCCTTCAGATACTAGAAGGCTGCTATGAGGTCTCCACGTAGCTTCTCTTCTCCAGAACGTTGCTCCTGCCTGTCTTTGGTACTCTCTGAAGAGGAATAGAGAAATCCCTTTGAAATTCAGTCTGCAGTGTTTAGATCCATGCTTCAGCTAGCACAGAAGTTTGTGTCTAATTTGGAAATAAATAGATGGGGCCCATCTTCTTGCACTGAAGTGCCATGACTTGAGTCCACACCTTAATTTTCTACAAACAGGGTGTTTGTGTCCAACCTACTGACTTGGAACAGTGCCTGGGAGGGAAGCTCTTGCCTTCTTTGCATGAGCAGTGCCTGAAAGCAAGCTAAGAACATGTGCAATGAGGGCAAAACACCAGTCACCCAGTGTGGAGGTTTAGTGTAGAAATTGTTACATGCCCTAAACTCATCTAACCCCTACTACAGGAAGTCAAAGCTACAGTTAAGTGAGAGTAAGTCTGATGCATCACGGCAGGGAGCCTGGTCCCATTATTCTGTGTTTTTGGGCCACAATCTTTCTTTTCCTGTCTTCTACAATTGTTCTCTCTTTTTAGGCTCCTAATTGCTGTGAGGAGCCAACCTCCTTTGTGCAGTCAAGGCTGATAGCACTTCCACCATGGTTCCAGCCCTTCATCCTTGCTCCTTCTTCCCACTTTCTTTGCTGTCCAGTCTGCCTTGCTCTGGGCAGTGCCAGTACTGGAGTAGACTGAACACAAGTCCCACATTCTTATTATGAAGTCGGCATTTCTTCCTCATTCCTAGCCTGGTTGCTGCCCAGTGGGTTATTCTGGAGCTACACTAGCTGGTCCAGGGGACAGTCATGTTAGTGAGGGTACTAACAGCTAAATGCTGCTGAAGGTTGTCAGCGCCTGAGCTCACTGCTGTTTTATCTGGGGCATTGACATAGTGTAACCATCCCTGAGGATAAAGGAGTTAGAGGGTAAAGTCTGTAAGTAGCCAGCACCCAAAGGCTAGCTGAGTGATGGGGAGGTGGCTGGGCAGCAGCCCCTTGCAGTGCTTCCCTATAACCAGCAGCACTGCAAATCTGCATGTTGGGGATGGGAGCAATAGTGCTGTGAAAGGGATTAAGCCATCTACATGCTTTCCTCCCTGCCCTTACCATCCCTTCCCTAAGCCAGCGTGGCTCTTCTGCTCCCTGGATGTGTGATCTCCAAACCTCCCCCTGCATCAAGATGAGAAGCAGCAATACTGCAGCACCGCTGCAGGATTGTCCTGTGGGTCTTGGTGGGTTGGGACTGGGAGGCATTGGTCTAGCAACTAGTTCATGGTTCAGGTGTCTCCTGTCACCCCATGCCTCCCCTCCTGAGAAAATGAGCGTTGCACGGTGTGGAAACCAATCTGTGGGTCAGGCAGAGTACGCAAGGGGACAGGCATTCAGTGGCAAAAGGGCACAGAACAAAAGGACGGGAGGGGGAAAGGAAATGGAGTGAAAGACAAAATATTCAAAACAACAACTAAGAAATGGTTGGGAAAGGCAAATTTGGTTGAGAGCTTTCTGGGTAAGATTCAATCCTGCATGTGTTCTCTGAGATGGTAAATAATACTGACGTATATGTATGAAGTGGGTCTCCCTGACCACGTACAAACCCTACAGGATCTTAGTTTGGTGTCCTGCCTATGATATATTAGTTTTCATTGGAATCGGAAGCAATCTTCTCTGGTCCACCTGCTGTCCTTGTAAACTGTGTTGTACTTCAATGTCCGTTATGCCTGTGCAGTCAGATGGCCACTGATGACTCGTACCACTTTTTCTGGGAGCCCCCTTGGAATACCTTATATCATCCTGGATTCTTCCTCTGGAGAACAGCTCTTTGAAATGCCTTGTGCTGGGCAACTTTCAACGTGTGCCCACAGGCGCTCGATACCATCACACCTTCTCAGCCCTGCTGTTGAGGTGCAGGTCCTGGAGGAAGCCTGAGTGCCCTTAGAGGAGCCAGTGGGCAGATGCAGTGGGGCTTTTGTGGTACCTGAGCTGCCTCATCTGGGGTAGATACCCTCATAACATCCATTTGGGTGTTCCCTGAGGATATAGCAGCATCTGTCCTGTAGCAGAGGGCAACCATGGATGCGCGGAGAACAGCGTTAAATCCTGTGGCAGAGTCATGACATGTTGCTAGCTTATTTCTTAACCTTTTTCTTTCTATTGCAGTGTTTTTGTGAAAAAAAGGTTATTGTTATACTTGAATTTATCATGTTGTTGGAGAGCACTAAGGAGTGAGTCAGCCTTGAGGCAGTAAGATAGACAAGATGTGCTCTTGAAGTACCTTTCCAGACCTATTTCTACAAGTCTACGAGCAGAACAAAATGAATTCAAGATGTTTTCCCAGAAGACAGCAGATAAAGGAACCATTTCTTTGAATTCTGCACAGACTGAATATGAACAAAATGAATCCCACATCTGGTCCATTCTTCTTTTTCATTTCTTTAAAGAATAGGTACAATAACGCCATGCACGCACACAGAAACCACACACAGGGAAGGTCAAATCTAGGGTGCCTCAAGTTTTACTTTCTGTCTCTTTTTGAAATGGCAGAAGATTAGAAAAAAAGTAACATCTGCATGCCCCACATGCTGAAATAAAATGGCAGCTGCATCCTAAAGCTTTGCAGCTCCTGTGCTGCGTGCTCCAAAATCAAAATCTGAGAGGGGAAAGCAGCTGGCAGTGGCCAGAAAGGGCTGATCACGTGGAGAGGAAGGCTCGGAAAACTTTTTGGCTCGGGGATTCATGATATGAAGGTGAGCAGCTGGACTCTGTACATAATGTCTGAAGGGACTTGGACCCCTAGTGAAGATGACTCGCAAAAGCCAGAGTGCTGAGAAGGGACCTGCTCATCTAAGCCAGTGGTGACCACTGGAGAGACAGATTTGCCCGTCATCCCAGCTCTGAAGGCCACTCAGATGGTCTGATCAGGCCAGACAGCAGATATAGGCTATGGCAGTCCCTCCCAAGTTGTGAATAATGAACACTGTCACCTACCAGATATTTCGGATGAGCCCAGCCTTGCAGTTTGTTTGCTCAACTGCATTGTTTGCCTTTCCTGAATCTTGCAAGGCTCCAAACAAACCCATATACATTTGTCTTATAAATATTTATTAATTTCCCCTTTGTTAGCTAATTGTTTTGTAGCGCAGATGACTTTCTTCATTAAGCAGATTGCTAAAATGCTATTCCACAATACATTTATTGTTAATTCCCTAATTAGTTAGGAATGCACGTTTTTTGGGTAGTGAAGCAACTTGCAAAGTGCTTAGCAGGTTAGCTTTTAAAACTAACTTTGTCTTCAGGTTTGAATGTTCAGCAGTAAGGAAGATACTTCTTAAATGCATTTTTGAAAAGTAAATTAATAAACATAGGTCAAACTTAACATAGAGTCAGAATTATGCAATTTGCCTGCACATTAACGTCTTCCTGCTCTATCCTCTAATAACATTTCTGAATCAGGTTGGTTGTACTAACTTTGCCTCTCCCCAGAGAGCAAATTTTTGATATGCTGTAACTGTACAATGCATTTTGACATAAAGTGAGTAAAAATAATGTCTTTTATTTTGTGCATCAATTTATTTTGTTCATTTTTCCCATTTTGGTAGCCTCTTGCTTTTCTCAGTTCTTGTTATGTTTGTGCTTTAGAAAGAACAGATCCACATTGAGTGGTTAATCAAGGGGAACTAACCAAAATAATCACTTTCTAGTACTTCAAAATATTCTGATTTTTTAATGGAGAATATGCATTCTTAAATTAAATATGCATAATAAGTAATAAGTAGTAATAAGAATAAAGTGGGCTCTGTAAGAATGAGTGTTATGTTTTAAGCAAAGTGCATTTCATTTGCCAGGTTCAAAACTGCTTTGAAACCATAAGAATCAGTGCAAAAACTGGGGTGAAGAGGATGGAGAGCCTCGTAATGCTTATAAATTGTCCTTAATTGTATTGATTTTAAATACAAAAGTCGGCAGTGACAAAAGCTAAAAGCCATTAGGAGAGATCCTATTGTGCAACACATCAGTAATTGTAAATCAGAATCTTAGGGGGAAAAAAGAACCCAACTAGTTTTCTAGAATTTTCATAACTGTACTTGAGACTTGTCTTGATGTTTACTACAATGATGGCATTGTTTGAAATGACATAGCCTAATGCATATATAAATCCGGTTTGAAAAGAGCTCCTAATTAACATGAATAGTCTTCTTCTCTGAAGGTCATTTATTGCAAAGTTCATTTTTCAGCCGAGCATTGCTAAAGTAGTCACCCCGCTAACAGCCATTAGATTAAGAGACTTAGGTCTGTTCTCTTCCTGACACTGGGTCAGGGTTTTCAAAGAAACAGGCTACTCAATGCCAAGAAGCCCTTAAAAATAATATTTGAACAGAAAAAGAATGGATGTAGTTATATTGTAAATATTTCTGTGGTTATTGAATTAATGAAGATAATTCTATTAATTTTCTCTTAAAAAAAAAAAAAGGGGAAAAAAACCAACACTAAGTTTTCCTTATGTGATGTTCCAGTGCAGCTCTTCCCCATGGGACCTTTGATTTCTTCAGTCATAATGATTCATTAAAACTGAGAGACATGGAATAGTTAGCATCTGATGTGTGAGCATTTCCACCTATTGCCAAATATTAGGTACGTGAAGATGCAGGTGCCTCTGCCTGCCCTTTGGAGGCCCCGGAAAGGCTTTTTGTGTCTGCATGCATGCAAGCCACTCCTGCTTCTCCAGCAAGAAGAGCTCTTAAAATCCGAGGGGCACCAACTTACCACTGCCAAACTTACAAACTGTCACTTCATCAGGACTTTAATGGCTGAACCATGACTATCTAATTCTGAAACAGTGCATGTCTAAGACCCCCATTAATACCATTGACATGATACACATTTGAATATAGGTTTGGAAACTGCAGTGACAGAAGGTTACCGCTTGGCTCAAGTGACATCCCCCAGTGGGTTTTCTGGTCATGCCTGTGGACATGTAGTGATAAAGGATCTTTGCTGTGATCCAAAAGCTTGTTCACCCATGTCAGTTAGTTACAAACAGGTACAGCGTCTTTTGGGCTGGGGTGTGACATTGCTGTCCTGCATCTTGTTGGCTACAGAAGTGGGTACACCATGCCCATGCAAGCTCAGTACACCACCAAGGCTCAGGTAAGCTTTTACTCTACTTTTATTTTACTTGCCTCCCATTTAATCAAGCCAAGGGTGGGATCTTTGATAGTCAGTTGCAGCCTAAGTCATTCCCAAATTGGATCTGTGTCCCCTTCTCCCCTGGCCGTGCCACTCTCCCTGAAGTCAGGCTTCCTTGGGCTCCTGGTGACTACAGCTGGGCTGCTGGACATCAAAGTATGAGAAAACCCTTCCAAGTCTGAATAGCGATAGTGTTGAGACAGCTGCAAAGTACCCCTCTGCCCCTTCCACTCCTCTCTGTCCCCACATCTGGGCAGAAAGGCTGCAGGTACAACAGTGGGGAGTGGGACACTCATGATCTGCCTCAGTTGCTCCTCCCTGCCAGCTTCCACAGGGTGTTTGCTCCTCTCCACTTGCATTAGCAGAGGGGAGCATATGGGCCTTGGAGATTTAATGTTTCATGGCTTACTTGGCTGTCAAAATGTTTTACATTATTATTTGTTGCAACATTCACGGTGATCATCTTTAAGGAAAATAAAACCCTGTGCGGCAGGTCCCTAGATGCCCTTGCTGGGAGCAGATGTCAGAGCAAGAGCATTGTTAAGCCTCTCTTGGATTTTTCATTTCCCACCCTTTGTACAGCCAGCACGGTGCACCGTGGTGCATGCACAGCCTGGCAGGACCCACTGGGGTGGTTTAGGAAGGTTCAAACAGGGAAACTTGCAGATTTATAGGGCGCCGAGACAGATTTGTAATCTGTATTGATGGCACCATCCCCAACCATGTGACAACCAAAGCTGATAAGCCTATGACTGAACTGAAAAGATTTCTTAAAGCTGGTAATCGATATTGAGCAGCTCAGTCTGTTGAGCTATCGGGTTTGGAGATCTCTACACGTGAGGGTGAGGGGAGCTCTGGGTCTGTAAAGTGCTGAGATGCTGCTAAGCCAGTACCTGCTGTTGCTGGGGGTGATTTCAGCTGAGGAGGGACTCAACAAAAGCCATGGGAAGACTTTGTTTATTAGGCAGGAAGATCCAGAAGCAAAGGGCTAATGGGTAAGGAACCTGAGTATCACTGGCCTGGGGACTTTTGCTGTGGGTGAAGCTCCCCAAGGGTGATGATGCATATTGTCCCTTCTCCGGTGCCCCAGGCTTGAAAGCCAAAATCTCTTGCTGATGCTGAAAGTTTCCACAGGGGTTTCCTTGCTTTGGACTGATATCCCATTACTTACAAGACACTTGTGTTTTAAAGGCAGTCAGAAACCTGATGGACTTCTTAAAGGAGATATCTTCCAGTGCTTCTGATGGAGGGAGCCTGTTTTAAAACAAATAAAATGCTCTTACTTTTATTAAAGGCATAATGACTTTCCAGGAAGCAACTACTCAAGCCACTGTTGTCCGTGGTGAACCATAAAATAGTCCCTCCTCAGATAAATGCCCTGGGACAGAGCTTCCCCCCAGAAGTCACTGCCTGCCTATCCTGCACCTTTCAAAAAGGAAAGGGAGCTGGTGCCTTTCGAGAGAAGTTCTGCATAGGCAACGCCTCTTCAGAAATAGCATTCCCATGAAAAGGAATGAAGTTGTCTCCAGATAATCAAGCCTTGTGCTTTATTTCCACAAGATGACTTGATGTTGTGAAGGCTGGACTGGTTAGACTGGTGCATAAAGATGAAGGGAGAAGCTGAGCTTTTCTATTTCTCTGTATCATGGGGCAAGACAGCTGGGGTTCAAACACACTCCGTATTATGAAGCACCTATTAATATCATCTCCTGATGGAGAACAGGGTATTTTTTTCTTCTTAAATGTTTAATTAGTAGGCATTGTGTTATGTCTTTACTTCAGTAAATTCCAGTTAAGAAAGATTTTGGACGCACATGTGAATGAAGGCTTGTCTTGAAAGACAGAGCAAAAAGAAATTCATAATTATGTTTCTCTTGTTGTATTTACTGTTTTGCTTCTAAAGGGAATATTACTCCACTAAGAGGTTCATAATTAGGAGGATGCCAGATGGGTTATCAATGTGGTTTTAAATTTTTATACATAGAGTGCTTGTTTTTGCAGGGGATGCTTTGGTTCCGTATACAGTAGTTAAATATAAATGTCTTCTATGAGGGGAGTGCTAACTACTCCATGATTTTGAATTTGCTCTTTATTCAATCCTTCGTCCATCTCTTTTTTCTTCTTTCAGCTGCTCTGGTGAGGTAAATTAACTGAATGGACCTAGCAGGTGGAACAATAAAGTCTGAAAGCAGAACTGAGATCCATATCTCCACCTGAAAAAGCCAACTGCTCTAGTCAGTAAAAGAAGAGAAGAAAACATAGGACTTTGGACACCTTTCCGAAATGCCAGGGAAAGGTGTGTCTGCGGGCCAGGTGCTTCAGAGGCCAATGTGTGCTTTGTGCTATGACACAGAGAGGTGCAGCAGTGTGGAATCAGTGAGGAGAACAAGCTTGGTGCATCTCAGGTGGGAGTGACATGCCTTCCTTCACAAAGGAAGGGTGGTAAGTCAAAGGCAAGCAGAAAATTGTGGTGTGATAATGCACCAGAGCCAACAGCTAGGATTGCTGTCCCACAGAAAGCCTACACCCACAGGGAAACTGGGGACTCAGCCTCAGAGGGTTTATGCTTTCCACATACTCGAGGGTGGGATGCCTGCACACATTCATGCAGACAGACACACGGGTGTATGTACGCTTCCCCATTTGCTCAGTGTGCTTTGACCTTCAGCGCCAAAGTGAAACACCCCTCTCTGCAGGGTTTATGTCACATCTTCATCACTCACCAGGGCTTTGGATCAGACAAAAGGACCATATCACCTTTCCTCTCTTTTTCCTTCTGAGTCCCCTCTCTGTCGTGAGCTTTTAGAGCTGCGATAAACAGGAGGGAGCCATACACACTATAACGATAACCCAGATGACAGTGTCAAATCTACATTTGTTTCATGTGGAAGTGTTACTGGAGGAGAAGACGCTGTTATTAAACACCAGGGAAGGGTGATCAGAACTGGCAAAAAAACCTCAAAGGACAACAGCAATGGAAATGGACTGAGGGTTAACCAAAGTACATTAACATAACGAACCAGGTTAAGAAAAATCTGCATTAGGTCAGGGACAAACCCAAGCCTCAACTTTAAACTTACTTGAAAAAAACACTTGGAGATGTCAGGATATCACCTCTGAAAGTGATTTTCAATGGAAATACTTCCACATTGTATCTTGTTCTAGGGAATCAATGCCTTGCAAACTCCAAATATTGAGCATGCCCTTCTTCTCTGGGGTAGAAGGCTGATTGATGAAAACAGGTACAAAAACATTTATTAAGGACTTTAAATTCAATGGTAGCTCATAAACATATGCATATTCAAGAGAAATGAAAGAATTCTGTCATACATGTAAAAACATACTGGGTTTACATGTTGTAATCGTGTTGTACCGGTGTAAATGCAAGCAGGAAAATGTTGGGCTATCAACAGAAAATCCCACTGCTTAATGATAGGGACAATTAGGGAAGTGTCACATGAGAATAGGAGGTCATCCTCATTAGAGAAGTTTAAAATTACTTTTGATGAAATGCAAGGGCAAGTTGTATGGAGGAAGCTCTTGCATGGTATGGTGATTGGACTGATCCATGGTTTTGTGCTGACAGAGACAAAACTTCATGATAGAGATTAACGGGGGCTTTATTTAACTGAAATGTAACTGGGATTCAGATGCTGGCTCTGTGACTTGCCACCAAGAGTCTGGCCTCATGTTTTCAAGTTTGTTCTAATGTTCTCCATTCCTCTTGGAGAGATTTTATTGATGTGATAGAAATTTCCTTCTTTCCTTCACTTAGAGCATCTTTGCTTTTAAAGAAGTTTGTAGTACTGAAGCTCTTGTTCAACTCTATACATCTGCACGTTACAAAGCACTCATCCCACAGTTTAACATGGTTTGCAAATGGCAAATTTTCACTATATGCTGTTAATTCATCTATCCCTCTGCTTCTTTTTAGCTTTCCTCCCACAGAGCCTCTGGGGGGGATCCCTCCTTCCCAGCAACAGGGAGAGCATGGGCAGGAGATGCTCAGGGAGAAAGCTGATATGACCTTGATTTCTACAGCAGCGCAGCCAGGAGAATTTCTCTGGTGGGGCTGAGGTGCCCTTGGGTTGCACAGCTGTGATAAATCTCTCCAAACGCGATGAGGAACATGATGGTAATTAGGAGAAACGACAAGAGGTGAGCGGCCAGTGAAGGAATGGCCATGTGTCTGCTTGGACGTTCATGTTTCTCAGGCATGCTTTGCCCTAGCCTGGAGTCTTTTCAGTAGTCACATTTACTCTCCCACTGGCTCTTGCAGCAGCAGCAGGGGTAGGAGGTTTTCAAGCAAAATCGGTTTTTCACTGATCAAATACAACAGGACAGTGCGGTTAACATCCCCCTGCCTTGTCAGACTGTGCACCTTAGCTGGGCTTAGGGGTAGCTTTCCAAAACTACTGAACCTCTCTTATCTTCTGGATGTGAATAAGAAAGAGGAAGTGGGGAGATGTAAACCCCCAAAACTACTTGACCATACAGCTCCAGCTCCCTGTTCTCCTGTGTCCAACCATAACAGTGTCAGTAACCTTCTGCTAACATGGGCTGGTATAAAAGTTTTTCTGAGCTCCCAGAACTGAGAGGCTCTTACCTGTACCTTTGTTTTCCTTTTTGTGCTAATAACAGCAGCTATATTCCTAAGAAAAATATTCAGAGGACCATGTTATGTCTGTTTCTTAAATTGTGATCATTATGTGACTAATCATAATAATGATATGGTATTAGGGGAAAAAATGTTGGAAGATATTCTCTAGAGGGAAATGAATTTCTTTTTATCATCTACAGTAGTTTATTTCACATATTCATGACCCTCCTGGTATTCTTTTTTCTTTTTTTTTTTTTCTTTTTTTTTTTATGATGAGCCATAAAAATGACAAAATACATTAGCAAAGTTCTCGGTTTATGCTAAAATGACCATATTCAAAAATAATAACAGAGACTTGTATCAGCAATGCAAAAGATGCATGAAGTAATTGGTGCTTAATTTGTACACAAACTGTCAAGGCAGTTTTCCTCACGGCCTGCATCTTCTGAATTCATTAGTCTCTAATTAAGGCCAGTTGGGACCAGCAGTTAGAAGGTTAAAGAGGTTCTGACAGCCCTAATCATTGCTCAGGAAGCTGAAAATGTATGCAAAGTCTCGGCAGATGGGGTGAGATCTGCTTCTGCCAAGTGATAACTGTTATTCCTTTGCACCTCCAAAGCTGTCATCCTAATAGGCACATTTTAAATTTATTAATGCTCTAGTTACAATGCATACACAGTCTCTAATGGTATGTCATTCAGAGTATATAAACTGAGCAATTAACACATATTACCAGGTAATGGTAAAATTATTTGTTGCCTGTTTGATTTTTTTTTTCCTTCAGTTTCCTAATCCAGCAAGAAAAGTCATAAGAAAAGACTTTTCTTTGTTAAAAAGGAGGGATTCTGAGCTGCTTGTTTATTGCCCATTAGTTCTTTTTTTTCTGTAGACAAAAAGCTCACAAGCCATAACTAACTTTACTTTGATTTCCAGTGCCTCAAAGATTTGGATTTCAGGGATTGTACATTTTTTCAAACTTCATATTTGGAAAATGTGTGTTTTGAATACTTTTAATATAACTTTAAAATGAGATGTATTTTTTTTTCTAAATTTGATTTTTTCATTCCTTTCTATAAAACAGTGTGTGAACTGCTCAGCAAATTGTTGTTGCCCTTCCCACCCCCCTTCACCACTACTTCAGTGAGGCGCCCATATTTTGCTCCCCTCTGTGATGGTATCTCTCTCTTTAATCCTGTTTGGCTTAAAGCTGCCTAATCAGGAGAAAGGCTTGGTTTTAGGTCTCTTTGTCCATTTGAAGGCTTCAGCCATGGGAGGCCTTTAATTGTATGCAGCACTGGTGCAATGTTGGGTTGCAAGGGGGGAAGCCCACTAGAGAGCCTCCCATGCAGGGAGTGGAGCAGCCACCAGAGCCCTGGCTGTGGTGGGAGCCCAGCAAACAGTGCTAATAATGTGCTGAGATGTTAATGTAAGCAACAGAACAATTATGTACCCAGTGACTTATAGGCAGGCCAGGAACCTATTGCTCTGTTAGAATTAATTGATTTTGCTGTGCGTAATGAGCATAACACAAATAAGGAGAGAGAACGTAGCATAACTGAACTGTAGGCCTGGCTCCACCCTCACCAGCCTGAGTCATGAGTGACTCCAAAAACATCAAAGGATTTCACACAGTGCAGTAGCAGTATGATACAGTCCAAGACCAACTATTTGCTGCTGAGATTTCTCCAGGTGTCATTTTGGACCTTAGCGCTCAATGGCAAGTCATCAGAGATGAAACGCTGCCAGCCATCACCCGAATCTTGTGTTTACTTGACACATCAGCAGTCCTGCTGAAGTCAAAGCAGAGTTTTCCCAGGTGAGAGCTGGGTGGCCCGGCCCTGTGTTAGCCGATGGGACCCCCCTGATGGCCAGAAATGGTGCCAGTGCGGTTTGCATGAGGTGGTCCCTGCTTTGACCTCAAGTAGAATGACCCTGCTATACTCCCTTGCTCTACAAAAGTACTTTATTCAGTAATCGCATGGCAGATAAGGATCATTAGTACCATTTTACATCAGGGGAAGCTCAGGTACAGAATGGAAAATTACTTGCGCCAGGAGTGAAAAGAATACCTGGAAAACCTAGAAACCCCTTTCTATAAAACATAGAAGAGGGGAAGAGAATCAAAGCTGATAAATTATATAGAACAACTTTGACCTAAATGCTTTTCAGAGAATAGGTAGAAACCTTAATCACCTTGACCTGCATCACTGTTGTATAGGAGAGCGGTACTCTAATGATCTTCACTTTCTGATGTGGATATACAACAGAGCTCTAATCCCAATACCTTTCAAGTTTGAGCAGCACATAACCAGCGTGGTGTATGCTTAAGCCTAAACTTTAGCTAGCCCCCTGAGTTACGATAGCTTTATGCTAGGACAGTTCATTTCCACTGAGATCTGTCTTATGAGAATTATCTACTTTGCTCTTAGACCATCACTAAGTGGTGCAGTACCTCCGAAACTGAGTTTTAGGTTACAACATGCACCTTTTCCAGGGCTCTAGGCAAAGAAAGACATTTATTTTCTCCTAAACAAAGCACACATTGAGGCAGAACAAGCTCTTGGGATACCTCTCTGCACTCACAGTTTGATGTGTATTCCCACTATGGGGTTCCCCTGTCTCCTCTGAACCACTATGCATTGCTGGAGGGTCCTTACTTGCACCCAGTCACTGCTAACTAGATTGTCTAATACACTTTCAATTTTGGATTATTGTACATATAAGAGGGCAAGAGCTGAATTTCCTACACTGCTTCTAATCCAATAAATGAGGATATTGAATTACAGTGGTATAATGTGGTGGGGCTCTGCTTTAGGACCTTTTGAGCAGCCAGAAGGCACACCATGTCAACGCAGAGCTAGAAAACCACTCAGCTGTGGAGACACAGCTTCCCGTTCCTTCAAGTACCTCTCTCCCAACCAGTCTGGAGCAGAAAAACCAGTGAATATCATGTGCTGCAGATGGACCAGCAATGGATCGCATACAGCTAGCTGAGTCTGGCATGGTCTGATTCCTCTTGTGTTTGCTGGCTACTTACCCAGCCAACAGCCAGACATTTGTGGGGTAAATCATTTCCAGTTGTTTCACAGGAGAAAACTGTCCAGCAGTATAAATAATAATTCCTCTCTGACAGGGGTTTCAGTGTTTTCCTGTGGCTGTGGTGCTCTACATCTTCCCTTCGGCCCCCCACCCAGCACATCTCCTGGAGAAGGATATAAACAGGGCAGTTTATACCCTTCTACTACAGACCAGTTATCTCAGAAAAAAAGAGGTTGGTGCCAACTATTTTCTCTTCATTTTTGTCTCTATACATACACAGGGCATAAGTGGACAATGTTACTAAAGGCAGTAGAAATTCTTGGTCAAAAATAACAGAGGCAAAATGGCTTGTAAAATTACGAGTGACAAAGTTGTTTGGTTCATACCAGTTACAATTCATGAAACCTGAGGGACTGGACACAGACCAGTGCTTTGTCTGAAGAGAATTCAGGCCATGTGAAAATTGCTGGATGTTGTCATGGCTTTTGCTGGCTGTTTTATGCTGAGGAGGCTCTGGGGATAGGGAAAGCTCAGCAGCGAGAAGCTTGCTTTTGCTTAAATTCTGCAATCCGTTGCTTTTTCCTTTACCTTCCCCTCTAGGCTGTCCAAGGTGATGCCCTCTTCTCACCGCCTGCCTGGAGTCACACAATGGCCACCTCCTGCCAGCCAGCACAGAGATTTCTCTGCTACTTTCCAGCCTCCTGATGCTGGTGTAGGAAGGTGGCAGAAGGAAAAGGGCCATGCAGAGAATGACCCCATACTGCGCTGAGCCCCAGGTGCCACCACTGGCCCATTGGCATCTGGTGTAGCTTCGAGAAGTCATGGTAAGCAGAAAGACATATGGGGAGCTGTTGCATAGCTTGGTGGTGTTACGGCTTTGCCCTGAGTGTCATCCTGGGTATCATAGTGGGTGTACCTGCCTGCAGATCTCCCTCACAGAGAGAGGGTCTGTTTTTTGTTGAGGAGCAGCCAACAGTCGAGATGCTATGGGTGATGGCCTCTGCAGCTGGAAAGAGGTGCTGGATTCCCCCATAGCCCGTGTTTGGAGTGGGAGGTATTCCACCAGCCCAACCACTGGCACTGCAGCGTCCTGCATATCTTTCTGTTCAACAAAGTGTATTCCATGCAAGGGGTCTTTCCAGATATTTATTCTGTACCAACGCTTACCCAGAGCCAGAATTTGGGGCCTGTGTTACTGATTCAGTTCATATTGCTGGGCTGCCGTGTTTAGGAGACATTCCCTCCATGGGTGTGATACCCATCAAACATCAGTCAGGTGAGGACACCACATGCCTAGCGGCAATTTTGTTCTGTGGGGCCATATCGTGTTAAATCATAGAATCGTAGAATCAAAGAATGGTTTTGGTTGTAAGGGACCTTAAGATCATGGAGTTCCAACCCCCCTGCCATGGGCAGGGACACCTCACATTAGACTGTATTGCCCAAGGCTCTGTCCAACCTGGCCTTAACCATTGCTGGGAATAGTGCAGCCACAACTTCCCTGGGCAATGATAGCATGCTGAGGACAAGGTGAGGGCAAATTGATCACTGCTCTTGTGTCTGGTGTTTGCTGCAAGGTGTAAGGAGAAACACATCTGAGTCAAACAGGCCTGAAAGTGCCACCAAATGGAGGGCTGGTGCTAAGCTTCATTCAGTAGGAATTTACTTGGAGCAGGCTAGGAGCACAAGCTTAGGGATTGCTTTCTGAGTAGCTGCCTCTCCATTGAATCTTGTGACATCTGGTACTTTCCTCAAGAACGGGTGGCTTCTCTGCCTCAAGGCCAACCAGATTTTTCTGCAACCTTGTGCTAACTTCCTGCAGCAGGGAGAGCTGGGGGAACTAATGCCATTATAAATAGTGTTTTCTACAGGGATGGAGTCTCTTCTGGCTTAGCAAGAAGCTGATGGACCCTGTGGCATTGCTGAGACTCGTGATTACACAGTGATGGTGGCCCCAGCTTGGGATAATCAGTAGCACCCAAGAACAATCTGCAGGCTGAAGACACAAACTGTGCAATGTTGATTGCAGCCTCCTATGTAGTTGGGGTTAAGAAATGTTGCAGCTATGTTTAAGGTGTTCCAGACGCATTGATATTTTGTGGTTATTCTGTGTGCATCAGAGAAAGCCTGATGGACTAACAAACATTTGTAAAGGTGTCTGTCCTCCTACTGTTTTTCTCTCTGTCAAAATCCTTAGAAGCGTCTACCTTAATAACTCTGATGCTTCATAGTTTAAATATCCTTACTTGTGTGACTGGTTTATTGCATTGAATGGCCTTTGTTAGTGCTTAACCAGTGATTTTCTTGCAGTGGTGGTAAAGCTTTCTAATGCTGAATTATCACTCTCATCTCTGTTCGTGGAAAATGGAGGATCAGAGCGCCTAAATGAGTAACCTGTAGGACAGGCAGCAGCAGAGCCTACTCCAGAGGAGACCTCTGCACAGGATTTATGGGCAGATTCATATTCTTGGGTATATCACTGGGAAAGGGCTCAGCCTACAGCCAGGGGGAAGAACCACATATTATGTTCTATGACTGGGAGGCCACTTATACCACAAACACCAGAAAGCACCCTGCAAAATGGTGCTGCACAGCTGGTGGAGCAGCACAAAGTCCTTACACCAGGGCCAACTGATAACGTATATAGCAATCATCCTTTTCTGAATCATCTGGTGATGTTGGAAAGCTTGTTTTGGACTGTAGGTTAGGAACACTGAGCTCCAGAGAGCACACTTTATGGCTCTGGGGCAAGTGAAACAGGGTGAGACACATCAGGAGGTATAAAGCTTTTTTTCTGGACTGTCTTGGTGTGCTTCTACAGGCTCCAACACTGCGCATTTCACTGCAGTAGTACCTCAGTGCTTACTCTGGTGGAAAACCACCCCATTGCCCATGGGACCGCTGACGTGGATCGAGTTTAAGGATTTTTTTAAAGCACCCTGGTCTCAAATCCTGAAGATTTGCACTGAGACCCTGAGATAAATAGTGGCTGAATGTCCTAGTAGTGGTAGCTGTCTGTATTGCCCTGTGTGAGCTGTAAAGTGTATTTTGGCTTATGCAGTAAAACCATTAAATACCCCTTCCCTTTAGTACATAAAAAAGAATGTCCTGCATCAGTCCTTGTGACAGTTGGTCTGCCAAGATCTCAATTTCATGTCTTCAAGCTCAAACCCAACCTTAAAATAGTGGATTTTTTAAAAATCAAAGCTACAGTCTGCTCGTATCCCCCCAGTTTGGTCAATGCATCGGATAGTTCTTGCTTGCTGGTTTGTAGCTGATCGCCTGAGCTGGGATTGCACAGTACTACAGAGCTATTACTGTGGCTGGGGTTTTCCCTGCACCAGTGCTCCCTGGGTTGCCTTGCACTGTCTTCTGTCCTACTCTGACAAAACAAGCAGCCAAGCCTGCCTCCAGGTTTGTAAGCCTAAATTTGATGGCTCTTCTGTCAATGACTTTCTGCTCAGCATGGGCAAAATATCCCTAGATATTTCTCCTGGACCTGGGCATCCCGAGTTTTCAGGGACCACTGGAGGTCTTCCATCTTATTCACACCAGGCTCTGGATCAGTCACTAGCCAGCCCAGGTAAGAGGAAAGCAAACTCTTCTTTTCTAGTGCCACTTATTTTTGTGGCCAGCCCAGCTTGATGAAACCAGCAGAGATCTGGCCTCATAAGCTTAAAAAGTGCTCTAAAAGTTTCGGTGTAAAAGAAACTTCTTGTGATAAATAATGTGTATCATAAAATAGAAAGAATGGAGATATTTATAAAACTAGACAGTAGTGAGTTGTTCTGCTGGAGCTCTCCTGGACACTAAGTGTTTCCCTTTGGATACATGTACAGTGATTTTAAGCAGATTGTATCTACGATGCTACAGCCTCTGACATGTAGTTATTAAAGTTGATGCTGCATGCAGTCAAAGCAAGATGTGACTTGTCTACTATACCATGCAAAGGTGAACAGCTCCGTAAGAAGAACCAAGCAGCATAATCCATTAGAGTCCATTTACAAACTAACAGATATTTTACAGACATTCAACAGACGTTCAATCAAGTCATAATCTCAGAAACCTGCCAACAATAAAACCCATAAATTAAAATCAAGTTATATAAGCATGACTTGATGAACCTTATGTAATCTGATGGCATGAGATTCATATCCTACGTTAAGTAACAAATTCCCCTTATTTTCTCTTATCGGGTAACAGCAGGGCAGAAAATGATTAGCAAATGTTTTGTAGCCAGTAAACCTGAACCTGAACACACTGGCATTATTTTATACAGGATTATTTGTCATTAATTTCTCCTTAGCATATCACCTTTTTATTAACAAATTGATGGCTGGATAGGCTTCCCATTAAAGACAAGAAAACTGTTCTTTTTAAAGGGCTGCATGGTGCATGCATAGACCCAGACAAAATGACCTTTGCTTCTGGGTGGAGCTCCACATAAGCAGCAGAGAGCTGTGTCCTGTAGCCGTTCTCACAGCTGAGGTTCTTCTTCTCTGCTAGGACTCCAAACTCTGTCTGGGTCTTACTCAAGGGACAGCTGATATGATGCAAACAGCACTATGGCTGCCTGCAGGGATGAGCGTATCTGGCAGGAATCATGATTCTTGATGTCATGATCAGGATTGATGCTTTAATAGTGTTGCTGGTGATGGCACAAAAGATGAAGCACACTGGAGATACTGCATGAGTAGGTGTTTCTGAACATGGTTAGGAGAAAAATTCCCATCTTTGCGCAACAGGAGGGTACACAGGAGCCTGGGGGCAACCATCAGTGAACAAGCTGCCTGAAACAGCATGAAAAGGGCAATTTTGGAAGCGCATGTTTATTACCTTGATTTTATGGCTCATACCGTTCCATTGCCCTGCGCAGAAGAGGTCCAAAGGCTGCCATCTCCGCTCTTTGCTTGGAATAGCAAATGCATCCTGATCCTGGAACAAATGCTCCATTTCACTCCCTCCGCTGTCCCATTCACCCCATGCTTCAGCCTGGAATTGGTAGAAATAGCTTTTCAAACGCAACCAGGTAGCTGAGTAGACCTAATGGAGCTTAATTGACACATGTTTATTACATTTGCAGAGTGGAGGACACTGCAGTCTGAATGTCTAAATTAATCCTGCATTACCAGGCCAGCTACCAGGACATTTCTATGTTCCAGTATAATGCAAACATAACAATTCATTTGATTTCTTCATGTCAGGAGAATCATACAGGGTGTGGAGGTCCCAGTCTTGACCTGGATCTTTTCAAGCAGATAAGGGGACATGAAAGCTGCAGGGTACAAGCACGCACTGCATGGCGGCAGCTGGGGAGGACCTGGGAAAATAAATGCAGCCTGCATCTTCCCCTGTCCCTACCTAAGATCTGGCTCACACCACTTTATTGCTCCAGGGCTACAGCTTTTGCAGGAGGCAGAAAAAAGTGGGTGCTGAAATCCCGTTGAAAGTAGATGTTGCATCCCTTTAGGTCTTAAACCCTTCTGAAATGTTTGTGGTCGTGATGGTGAAGCTGTTGAAATGTGTCCTGCATTAGGGTGACACAGTTCTTCCTGACTCTTAGAGATTACACCTAAAAATATAACCCTTAAGGATATTTTTAGTTAAGCAGTAACTCTGCTAGGAGAAAGACAAGCTCTCAAGAAGAATAAGAAGAAACAGTTTGAAAAGTAGATGAGAAGCACAATGCAATTTTACCTTTATTTAAAACGAAGATACCTCGTTTTAACTGAGGGCAGGAGAGTTTCCTTCCTTCACACGTCATTTTGCTCGTCTTAAATGGAAAAAGATTTGTGACCTGCATGGTCTCTGTTCTGTTGAAGTGATGAAAGGGTGGCCTTATTTATAGACTTATGAAATTATCTAAGTAAAGAAGTCCTGGGTGGTGCAGGAGGTTTTTAACATTGCCAGCATGGTTATTTTCATTGCCTTCTTTTTGACTCAGCATATAGTAAAGGCAGACCGGGTCCTTGCTCAGGGCTGTGGGAGAAGTGGGGAGTTCCCATGGCTGGGGCTGGGCTGGGAACCCCATGCAGGGGCTGAACATTCCTACCTCACAGAGATAAATGAGCTAAAAGCTTTCCAAGTGTTGTCTAAGTGTGAAAAGAAAGAACAACTGTCTCTAGACATGTTTTGCTAAGGTGCTGCTTCTCTTTTGAACAAGCAGCCTCTTCAAAGGGATTGGCTTTTTCATCTCAATGCTGTAGCGAGACAATAGTCAATTCTTGGTACTGAATATCTTCAATTACCACAATCCCTTGCAGGATATGACACTAGAAAGGCTATGCATAGAGAGGATAATTTTGGTTCATAGCCTTTAAATGTTCCCAGCCGCAATAGTGTGGTGAAAGAAGATGTCTTCCAAGAAGTTCACATTACTGGCTGTAGTAAAATAAAATAGCTATATTGTTTCAGCCGGCAATTTCTTCCCATTGTCTTCATTTTAAACCCCATGCATACTCAAAGGCGAAGGGATGTGTTTCACTACAATTTGAGAACTGTACTGTAACCAAATATTATCTTCATTTTGCTCCTTGTTTCATGTTACTTTTTGGTCCTTGAGTTCTCCAAAGTTCATCACTGTCTGTGACATTACCGTGACTTGCTAACTTTCTCATTATTTCCCCAATCAATAGGAGAACAATATATGGTGTTATTCTGTATTTCAGTTACCTGTCACTCAGTGTTTTATCTCCATTGATACTCCAGGTACTGCTCACAGAAACTAAAGTAGGCTGTCTTGTCTTCCGCTAATCTTGAATGCCTTTTGTTCAAGAGGTGTTTTGTATTCATCAGTCAACTAAGGACTCATCCTGAAGAAGCCCTCAGTCAGCACATAGATCTCAGTGAAAAAGGGATATGCAGCTCGTGAAATATTCATAGCAAAAGGTACCTCAATCATTTTCACCTTTTGACCCTTTGAGGCTGAAAGGATTATCAGCAATAAGTGGCAAATCTTACGGATGTGGAATTTTCATAAATGAAATACCTTGCCATTCTTTCTTATCCACTTTTGGTATTAAGCCTGTTCAGAAGGCACATTTATCTACCTACGTTATCTGCCACTACAGTTGTGTCAAACTCAAAACAACTTTACTAAAAGTCCGAAGTTGAAATGGTAGTGACCAAAACCTGGAAATAACCAAGACTTTTTTAAGGGAAGGAAAAATGCTGTGGATGCTCCCTGCTTCCAGCACTTCACTGGGGGGCAACGAAGAGCCCTTTTAGAATGGCTGTAATAAATACAGTGTAGTGCTATTCATAACCAAAACTGTCATTTGGAGAATCAAGTAACAAGTTGTCTCCATTTGTTAAGTTAAAATCTAGCACAATAAATGACATTTTCTGGTACTTACAGTCTGCTAAAGGAGAAAGATGAATGCTGATGGTAGGCAATTAGCTTGTTCAGGGATCTCCACAGCTGAAAGCAGCAGGCTGCAAAGTCTGCAACAATGGCTTGAGGAATGACTACAAGCAGAAACAGTCTTCTAAAACTGGATAATGTTTTCCCAAAGCTAAAGAATTAAGTTTTGCCTATCTAAATAATAACATCTCTGCTTTGGTGATAATCCAGGCAGTCCTATCCACAGGCTGGCTCATGTAAGTAACAGGATCTATCCTTTCTAAAACAGGTTATCTGTGTGTTGGTGATGCCCTCCAAAGCAGTGGCTTTATAATCAAACAGGGGATAGAAGCAGCATTTCCAGTGATATTTCACTAATGAAAGCTTTAGTTAGATGAACATCCACTGCTTAACAAGTTAATGTCCAAATTAATATCACTGGCCAGGAGAAGAAACAGTCTGAAACATGGAATGCAGTTAAGATCCTCAAGGATAAGGCAGTGTTGTGTCCTTGGGCCAGGGAAAGGACAGGCAAAGTTATAAATGAGTGCAGGGATGACCTGTGGCAAGTCACCTAACCACTCTGTGCCTCAGTTTCCCGAACTGTAAATCTGAGTTAGCGTCAACACCTTGTAAAAAATAGGAATAAACCCATTTTCCTGTAGGGTAATTTGGCTTTCTGTGTTCTGCAGCACTATTTTGCCTCCTGCTAATGAATCCACATATGAAGTGTATATTACCAATTAACAAAGGTTCCTATTACATTATTTTACATGTCCTTTGATTTCAATAATGCATCTTTATGTTCTTGCCATAACTTGGAAATGACTTTACAGTTGTTTGTAGTGTGCCCATTGCTCTCGAATGCCCTCTGCTCTCTCTCCTTTCCTTCTAGAAAGGTTTCTGGTTATGCATTCTGATGAAGACTCATAGAAATGATAGGAGAAAGCAGAGAAAAGTAGTATGCATAACAAGCCAAAATACTTGTGTCTGTCTCCAAAATATTGTATTTACTTCAGGATTTGGTCCAATGTGCTGGTTGGGGTGCATGAAAAAGCATACTTGGTGCAAATAGATAGTAAAATGTTTTTCTCTTTGATTTCTGTTAGTTGTATTCTTATTTAATAAGTATATTGGATAGCAGATTGAAAGAAGAATACTCTTAGTTGGAGGCATCCTTATGGATGACAAAATCACACTCCTGCTCAGTGATAAATCATGTGAATATAGAAACTATAAAGATTTAGATTTCTCCAGCAGTTACCTCTTGTGATTGGTAAAGTTATTCTCTCTATGGAAAAATTTGGGCCTGTGTTTTTTAATATGAATTAGCAGATTTCCAGAGGTATTTCAACACTGTTGCTATAGGGGAGAAATGAATGAGTTTCTCAAAGACCTCCCTATCAAGTTCAAAACTTCAGTCTCTTTGAGATTCAGTGTTTCCAGCAATCTGTCTGTCAGCAGCTGAAGCTGGGAACTAAAGTCCATACTTGGGCAACTGATAGATGAACCAGGGTCTAGGAGGTGTCTAGAGTAGAGTGACTCTCCCATATCCTAGTGGTATTGGCTGAGCAACTTAAACTAGAAATCAGAGCATGTGTTTGGGGATTAAACACTTGATTTAGGACATGTTTAGCTGGAAAGAACTAGCTCTCTCAGGTCTGGATCATGCAGTAGAGTACATCGCTCTGGGACATTCATCTCAGATGTGCTATCTCTGCGAGCTCTCTGGCATACTGTAAGGGACTGGCATGCAGATAGTGTCTACCCTGCATTGTCGAAGCAAAGAGCCTATCTCCTCCAGGAACTGTGAAAGTCTCATTTTCTGTCCCTGTTGCATTCTTCTCTGTTAGTGTCAGAAAACATGGGATAATTGATTACACTCCTGTGAGGGCTATTTCTGTAACATACATGCATGATAATCCCAAAGGATTTTTTTCTCCAAAATTGATCCAAGGCCTAGGATCCATGTGAAATGTCAAACACCTTCTGAAGAAGAAATTTCTGCAATAGCAAATCTACCTGTACTTCCTTCTCTGACCCCTCAAAACATGGACAGGGAGCCATATCCTGCCATTAACTTCAATTAGCAAATAAGGGTGTGCTCAGAGGGGAACCCCATGGCTCAAGGAAAGGACACATTCCTTTCACCTCAAGGTATGGGTCTAAATCTAGTTGAGGTGGTAGAAGCTGGCAGTCTTCCTTGTGGCCAGCACCAAATGAGTTGTTAAACACAGCCAACCTCATATGGTCCCTTGGCTGGACAGCAATTGGCACTAATTTCTCTTTTTATAGATAGTGCCAAAGAGTTATAGGCATGCAAAGGCTCAACTTCTAACCAGGCTTTTTGGCCCTACTGTGCTCTGCAGCCACTGGCACCCAGATACAGATTATGCCTGGAAACAAGGAGGCACAAAAGCACAAAATGTAATCAATTCTAAGTAATGTTAAGTCTGATGGCTTTGTAATGGGGATGCTTCAAGGTAGCTGAGATAGTCTTAGGTCCTTAGGACTTTAGTACAAAAAATGTAAGAAAAATAAAATAGGAAAACAGGACCTGCAATGTGGAGTATCTGGGACTAGCAGATGTCCAGGATGGGAGCAGTTAAACTACCTGATAAGTAGAGGGACAGGATAATTGCTATGTCTGTAATGTTAATTAAGCTGGTGCTTCAAAGACTGCCAGCAGTGATGAAGATTGTTGGAAGAAGTAAACGACTCTCAAAGACCACCATCACATTTTTGTATGTATGCGGGAAACTTTCTGGAAAATGATGTCATTCATGTATGTATGCCCAAATGACTATGTAAGGATGGCCTGTGTGGCAATATGGTGATGCACGTTAGGAGGAGCTATCCCCCATGTCTCCCGGCGCCACAATAAAGAATACCTGCTTGTCAACTTCAAACTTTGTTGGTGAGTTTGTTCCTGGAGTTTTCCCCGAATCAGCCTATACCCAGAGGTAAACTCAGGACTGGAGGCTGCCATCTTCAGTGGGAGAAGAAGTCTTGAACATGCAGGAGAGGAGGAGCTATTTCATGCGTGAGGGTCCCAAACTGCCACCACAACTGAGCAGCACTGAGTAAAGCATCTGTACTTCCGCTTGCGCTCACTGTCTTTCATGTGGATGCCTGCCTCTTCACTTCCAAACACAAAGTAAGCACCGCTGCTTTCTTCCAAGTCAGTGGCCAGAAGCTGCCCCTGTCTGCTCTGGTGATGGGGCAGTCAGTGCCAGGATTTTCCTATGCCACAGTCAGGCTGGTTGATCACCAAACTCACAAGAGATGGCATCATCCCCCAAGTTGTATCTTTTGACATTGCTTTCATGTCTGCAAAGGGATCCAAGGGGTTGGGATGTTGTGGGAAAATGTTATATGGAGAGGGTACTCAGGCATTGGCTTCCCAGGGAAGTGATGGAATCACCATCCCTGGAAGTGTTCAAAAAACATGTAAATGAGGCCCTTAGTGACATGGTTTACTGGTGGAATTGGTAGTGCTGGGTTAATGGTTGGACTTGATGATTGAAAGGTTTTTTCCAGCCTTGTTGATTTTATGGTTCTATGGCCCACACTGTATCTGCTTTGTGGATATATCTGCTTTTGCAACACATCTTGCCAACATCTGGAAAGGTTAGCAGTGTTGAGGCATGTCTGATCCTGTTGATTTCATTGTAACTGAAGTTACACGCTTGTTATGTGTCTGTAGGTCTAGCCCTTTAATAGATACAACTGGGATCTTGTCTGATCAAGCTCCTTCAAAATAAACATAATTTAACCATTGCAAACAGAAATCGGAATCAACACAGGCAATGAAAACCAGTAATTTGAGTTGCTGACAGTGGGCACAGAGAGAAGGTGTGAAGGGTGGTATCTGCAGATCCATTTTGCTCCCTGAATCAAGGAGCATCCTTAGAAACACAGCACAAACTTTACCATTTTCATATTTAGCTGAAAAGATACCTACCCGTGCAAAAGGATTTTCTTTATAACTTTAATTAAAGTACCCGATATGAAAAGAGAAACAAAAGTATCACCTTCTTGTCACATATCCTCCGTATTAAAGAACAGCAACTAGAAATGAATCACAGTTCCCCTCTGCAAATGGACTGAGTGTTTTCATTCTACATGCTGAACTGGTTGAGTCATGAGGAAGCAGCAGCAAGATTTTAATTCCATATAGTACATCCCCACCTCTGAATTTATTTACCAAGTATAACATTTATTTAATGTAATTTAGTTCTAAATATTTAAAAGCTCACTTTGTTTAATATGTTTTCAAGTACAAGATGTTAAGTAATTATGTATGATGTGGTGGTCTTTTATTAGGTAGTTAATGACCATCTGGGAATTCAAGCCCCAAGGCAATGCCAAGGGCTTCTGAGTATTAGCTGGCCATTAACATAGTGCTAATGGACTAGCACACTCTACATGATTATTAACTAAGCATAAAAAAATATCATCCAAATTAAAATAGGAAATTCAGGTTTAAGGCTTCTCTAGCATCCTTAATTTAATCAGATCATAGTGACCCATATGGCTGAGTCTTGTGTTGAACTGGATCAAACGACAAAGACATTCAAGCTAGCATCTCCTCTAGACAAACTGGAATTACACAGCCAGGTCCCCACTGTTCCCAGTTGCCAACATCCCTGTGTCAAAGCCCAGGAGCCTGCTCTGCTTATGAGGAATCCTGCTGCCATCCCCGTCCCACTGCATTGTGTGGGTGTCAGTAAAACAGGAGCATGGCAGGAGACTGTCCTTCCCCAGCATAATGAATGGAGCCAAGAGGGATGCCCCAACCTCCTACACACCCCTGAGGTCTGGAGGCTCCTTGCTGGACCAGGTGGCATCTCAGAGACCGGCATTATACCAAAAGCATTGGCTGTTCTGTCAAGGCTAGGACCATATTTCCCCACTACTCCACACTTTGCAGTCATTGAATTTTTCTGGCATTTTCTTTTCCCTTTTAATTAAGTGATGAAAGACAAAGATAATCAAAGATATTAATTGTAAACAAATCTAAGATAAAAAGGCCTGGTGCATTTTAATATGCTCAGGCAGTGTTGCAGCGCATAAACAATATTTCAGAGAGGAGGTAAGAACAGATACTGATTTTGTTTCACTGCTGCCTTGATACTGTAGTTCTCATATACAGGTATCAATATTGCTTTCATAGAAGTTAGAGATATAAATGATCTATTAGATTATACTATTCTCTTGACATGATAATGTGCTCTGTGTAGACTTGGATTTAGTTTGTTTTACTATCGTTTGTCATAAAGTCTCCACAGGCTTGAATTGCCCTCATTTTGCCATCAGAATGACATCTTAATATGGTCTCTGCTCTACCGAGTTGCCATGACATTATCATGAGATCATTAGACTATGCTAAGTCTTATGCAAGAGAGAAAAACAAGAAGAAGAAGAAAACAAAGTATCCAACCCAGAAAACAGCTGTTGGGATTTGAAAATTTCATTTCTATTTCTTTCATTGCACTATAGGTCTTTGGGCATGAAAAAGAGGTGTTTGAATGCAAGTTTCAGTGACAACCTCATGGATGCCTAGACACAGCCTGCGATAATCTGTGCAAACTATCTTTGTTGTTAGCACAAGATGTTAAAACATTTTTATTAAAACAAAAGCGTCTGTATCAGTATCACAGACTTTTTGTTGCTTAAAAAAAAAAAAGGTGCATTTTTTCTCTGGTACAAGGATCTGATTAAAGTTGGGTGTAGGAAATGTGAAGGAAAAACATTAGAAAGAATTAAAGAATCAGTGTCAAACAAATATTCTTCCTAGAGAGGAAACAGCAGTACATAAAGGTTTAGCTAAAGACTTTCCGCCTTTCTTTTTTGCAGGCAAAGAAAACTATTTAGAAATCTATTGAATAGCACAGTGCATTCCAAAAGGACCTGGAGGAATCCGAGCTCTTAACAAGCTGCATACTTTCGAGGTAACTGATGAAGGCAACCGTCTCTGGGCTGAAATACAATTGTTTAATAGGACATAGCAATGCTACATGAAGCCAAGAGCCAAAGGAAAAAAAACTATGCCCAAGGTGTGTGCAGTTAATGCAAAATATTTGTGCTGCTATGCCACTGGAACACACATGATCTCAAGTCCAGGAAAAATTAAAAGGTTAAAAAAGTTACAACCAAAGAAACAACAGGACAGTGCCAAGAGAAAGGTCACAAGACAAATGAAAAACACATCAAATGGCTCACCCACTGATGTGCTCTAATAGCAAAATGACCCCCATTAAAATGTTCACTGTAAGTGCAGTATCAGAAGCTCTCCAAAGAATGCATGAAAACGTTGGCTTCCTAAATTAATCAAGTTTTATGGCTTGCTTGGAAATTTTGGTTAGGACTTCTAAATACTAATGTACCACTTCAGCTAATATAATTTCCCCTTGAAAACACACCTTCTTTTCCAGTAATAGGAAGTCTGTTTATTACTGCCACCACCCCAATTTTATGGCACCCTATGTACTCACGTGTATTACCCAATATTAGGAATGATCTTGGCTTAAATTTTATGTCCATTTGCCTTAATCATTTCGCTCCACTGTGCAAAGGGGGAAAAGAAAATAAAGGTTTAATGTGAAATCTGAAGGCAAAGGGACCGCACTTTCTAACAGTGTGTACTATGCCCATCCAGAGCAATTATTATTGCTCATTACATTTCCATGCAGAAATCATTACATTTTATATCACAATATGCATTTTTTTATAAGTAAGCTTTAAGCAAATTAGAATACTTAATATGTTTTTTGAGCTTTTGCCAGGCGTGTGCTCCCAAGCCGGTTCCTCCTATTTACATTGTAGCATTTATCCATTTCCAAATATGAGAAGATTTATCTATCAGATTCTGTGCAAATTCAGTACACAGATAATTTGCAAAAAGCTTTCTTTCTTTTTGTTTTGTTTTGTTTTTTTTTTTTCCAAATGTTCTGTGGGTTTTCTAATCTCATCTCTTTTCTAATTTCCTAATCATATAACCTTGAAGTCTAAAGACACAGCCTGTGATAATCTGTGTAAACTGTCTTTATTGTTATCACAGACATTTATAAAAACCCCCCAAAAACAACACACGCACACACGAGCACACATTCAAAGCTGCCTTTTAAGTAATACTTTAGTCACAGTTCAATCAGATCCACATTACTGCTACTCATCAGATAGAAAGTGTTCGCGAGCAGGAGGGGGATATTGACTTTAAAAATTCACTGGCGAGGCATACAGAGCCTGCAGGAATGTCAAAACTCCAACCTGCATTTTGATGTTTTTGCCTCAGGTTAGTCTTGACTGACATGCTTGGAGCACTCTTGTTTGTGCTCCGGCATCCATTAACTGTCCTTGACTCAATGTTATATGGGCCTTTACGGTCAGCTCGGTGCCTAATGGTTACAGCAGATTAGATGCCACGAGGTGTAAGAAAAGCATACGCCTCACTTTAAGGGATCACATTGGTTGGGCGCTGCTTCATTGGGGAGTCTTGTTTGATCCTAAATTAATGAGTGCCTGTTAATTATTATTCTGATACCTCTGCTTCACGTGGGAGCATGCCTGGCAAGTGGTGCTGTAAAAAACTATAGAGTTTTGCGAAAAGAAAACAAAATGTCAAGGTTGAGATGTCTTTGAGTGGGTTGGGTTTGCGTGTAAGGCATTTCACTCGAGTGTGGATGTTGCTGGATGTGGGGAAAAGAAAGTCTTAGCTCTACTTTTGTTCCGTATTAAACAGCTGCCTCGCAAAGACAGCTCAGGGAAGGCTTATCAGTCCAGCGTAGAGATAGATGTGTATGCTTGTAACCCCATGCAATGTGCATTGCTGACTTTCCTTCTCTGGCTTTGTTCTTCCTTGGTTTCCTCAAAGTTTTTGAAAAATAATCCAAAACCCACCTGCACTTGGGTTCAAGGAAAGTCTCCCTTTTAAAAAGGGGGTAATACGGGCACTAAAGCGGTGTTAACATTAACAATCATTTTAATCATTCTGATGTCACTCCCATTAGTATATATATTGAGAGAGAACTCTGCAGTAAGTGCTGACAGGTACAAATGTGCCCATAGAAATGTTTTTCTTTAACATCAAGCTCAGATAAGCTTCGGAGGTGCCTATATTCATTTACTGGGAAGTACTGAGATTAGACAGATGTCTCAATTTAAAAAGGGAGAAAAAAAAACTCTCATGTAGATGTGACACTTGCTCACCTGTGTTTTTCTGCCAGTCTATATAATGCTATCAGAACGTAACCAGAGTTTTGATTTATACACCTCATTTGACGTTGACTGGCAGCTCTACAGAGAACACATGCAAAAAGATGGTAATTTAGGATTATGGAGAGCTTATTAGGCCAAATGGAAAGAAAAAGATAAAAAAGATCATTTCATTTTACTTCTTTTGAAATTAAATGGGGACCAAAGCACCAAACCTGAACATCACCACACTGAGGCACTGGGAACATGAACCTGGACAGGGCCCAGGATGTGCAGATGGCCCCCATCTCTGCAAAAGGTCAGGTGGGGAATACAAAATGCCCTAAATTCTAGCTTTGGAGGGGCTAGACATTTTAATCTGACTTAATAGTTGAGGGCAATCTAGGTTATTAAATTGACCTCTTTTACTTATCTGAGATATTTCACCGGAGTTGATCCGCACTGCTCTGTGACTTGGTGTTTCTCAGCTGCGGTTCATAGGTGGCAATGTAGAAAGCGCCCCTTCAGCTCACCAGGTCGCCCATAACCATGAAGCTGGCTGCCTACATTTAGCATATTTCAGTTTCAAAACCCTCATCTGGGATCAGCAAACTCCTCCAGTTTGAAAAGCTCTAGGAAAAAAGGGTTCTAGATGGGAGTATGATTTCTTCTGGTCGTGTTAAAGTTGGCTCAAGCTGGATAATGTTATTGACAACGGCTTGGGGCTTTTGAAACATCAAAATGTTTGGAATTAGAATATGACAAGTGATTAAAAAACTGAGATGAATTAAGAAAAAGAAAAAAACATATGTCTCCGCCTAACTTGGTCATGAAACGTCAGGAGGTCACATAGTTGACTTCTTTTCACTAGACCATAAATTTCATTGTCTTGAAACAATGTTTTTCTTTCACCAAAAAACAACTAAGGCAGCATTGGAATCCTGTAAACACAAGGGTGGTGAGAAATGGTTATATATTTTTTCTCACTTTTTTGTGTCTTGCATTGCTGAAGCCACTTGAAATGTCTTCTGTCTTCTCTTTGTTTTCCTTTGGAATAAATATTGCTGCTTGTGAATAGTTCTCAGCTGGCAGCTCTTGAGACCAAAAGCCTTCTTCACAGATGCAGAATGAACCAGCACAAGAAGTGGCTTCATTGGCAGCTTCCCCTCAATGTTAAATACTCTCTGCCTCAGCCCTTGTATAGTAGGTGGCCAGTTTAGTTCTTGTGGGGTTTTCAGGCTTTGGCATCAGTTGTCTACTGCCCGAATGTCAGTAGACAAGGTCACCTCCTGGTTGGTGTTAATTTGCCTTGAAATTTAAAACCCCACACCTATGAGCATGCCGGGTAGTGTGGATCATCTGCTTGTGTGCTGAGTCCCAGATGGAAAGCATCTGGCATCTCCAAACCTGTGCCATTTTTCATACAATTTCCAAGTGAACCTGGGACTGGTTAGGTGGCTGGTTCTTTTCTATCTAATCTGCTCCAAGCCTTGTGATGGGGTTCAAAATAAAATCAGTTAAAATGGGCAAAATAGTCACTTCTTAGCTTGACAATGAAATCAACATGTTTCGAGCATTGCTGGAAAAATAAATTCAATACAGCTCCCTGGTCACAGCATCTCATTGGTAGCATGGGACAGGCATTAAACCTTCTGCCAGGCACATGAATAGCAGTGGGAGCTGCAGGAGAATAAGCAAATTCTGCTTTGCCCTATTTCCTACAAATCTCTTCTTGCTTCTGCTTTCAGGTACAACAGGCACATGGGTACGTCAGAAGCTGCATCATGGTGCATCAGGTCTGCTAGGCCAGACCTGGAGCTTTGTCACAAGCTTAAGGACTAGAGGCAGGAGAGTGTGACTAAGAGCCATCACCATCTGCCTGTGCTGCTCAGACTCAGTGCTGCAGGTGGACTGGTGCTCACGTGCATGTGTTTGCAATGCATTGTGAATGTGGAAAACAGTCTATTCCTGGTCTGAAGACAAATTGCAATGTGCTTTACAAGCTGTGCCTACTTGAGAAAGAGTCTCAGTGACTTCTAGAGAAGCTGGTGAAGTATCATCTTCTTGAGGCTACAATAGAAGGCAAATCTTGAGGCTTCTGGGAACTTCCTTTGGGTGCAGTTTTTTATTACATGCCTTAAAGGATCTATGTGGATGAGAGCACGACGTGTATCGTAAGGCCAGGCAGTCTTGCTTCATGCACCTTGCCACCATATGGTCGATGCATTGTGTGTTTGCTGGAAGTGAGAGTAGCAAGCCTTTGATCCTCAGTCATCACATGGAAGTAAGCACTTGTTGAAATGGCAAGGAGGCTTTGAGCCCTGCATCTCTGCTAGAGGGTGACACACAATGACTGGACACTGAGAATTGCCAGACCTTGATGTACACATGTAGACATTTCTGAATTACAGATGCTTCACCTTGTTACAGCACAATCTGTTGTTTTGTGGCAATCTCTTCAGAAATCATGTGCCTGCTGGAAGTGTCTGTATCCTGGGGATTACCCCTGTAGAATGTATGTGCTGTAAGTGGAATTTTTCAGTCCTGGCTTTCATTGCTGTGATGGGGGAAGACTGGGGCAACGTGCACAGCTCCCATCTGGCCAAGGGGAAGGTATTCAGGCTGGGTGCTGTTTTACAGTCTAGTCCCCAGTTCTTGACACTTGATAACGCTGCAATCGGGTGACAGGAATTGGGACCTCCAGAGCTTTGCAATGCATTCGTCACAGCCCTATTTGTTTTGCTCTGAAGTTTCCTGTGGTTTTTAGCTCTGTCGGAGCTGCTGCAATTCCCAGATAAGTGTGTTTGGCTGTGGGTGCGGCTGAGCCAGAGGAGGGTGCCATTTCGGAGGTTTTGCTTTGGGATATTTTTAGCTGGAGGAATAAGCACGTGCACGAGGGAGTTTTCCCGATGGAACACATGATTTCAGCGCACTGTGGAGTTCACCTCAGTGTGAGATTAGCCACACAGAGCGGATGTGAATAAAAACAAAAGATACCTTTAAGTTGGCCAGCACTAACACTGACCCCAGAGCAGCTCTCACTAACAAGCCATCCACCCACCAGTCACCAATGTTGTTACTCATGTGCAATGCCCAGAAATGAGGAAGTGCTGTTTGATTTTGACTGTGCTATTTGACCCTGTTGTTTAACATGCATCTTGTACAGCTTTTTATAGATAGTACAGAGCAGCTTATATACCCCAAAGTGCAGTGCTAGGGAAGAAACCAAAGACCACATGCACCTGAACAAGCGCTACAGCAAGATTTTAGACATGTGGAGGTACCTCGCATCATGAATCTCTGCACTCAGCAGCCACACCATCCCCGAAGCATCTGAGCATACCAGCCTTCCTGCTGCTTCACCTTGGGGTTGCCTGAGGGCTGCCAACCCACTCCTGCATGTACGGACCTGCTCTGATTTCCATGATGAGGCACCCAGCCCACATCCAGTAGCTATGGGCTTCCAGAAAGGAGGAAACAATATCACCTTGCTTTCCCAGGAGTGGTATAGGTCTACTCATAGGTCTACTCAGGGAAAGGTGACCACATACTGGGCAGGCTTATCTACCTTTTCTGTAGTAATCTACAGTTCTCTCCCTGATCTGTCAGGGTTTAGTCCATCTGATCTATCTGCCAAAAGAGTCCCCTTGCACCACAATGTAGTGATAAAGGAGCAACCAACACTAGTGTTCTCTCCCTGCTTTCAAGATGGGATCGCCATGCTTAAAATGGTGCATGGGGTCACTCATAGAGCCAGTAGAAGGAACAGAGATGACAAGTATGACATGTTGGATGATGGAGAGGATGAGGCAGAAGGTGCAGGGCTAGTCTTTCAGATTTTTTATGTTGTCTTGACCCATGAATTTGTATGCTTCAACAGTGTTAGAAAATCCAGAACATCTCTCTTCTTCCCTGCAGCCTTGGTCATTTGGAAGGAGAGACGTGCTTCTATCCCTGCCTGTCTCTAGTCCCACAAATCTTGCTTTCTTTTCTTCACATTGGCACACTTTCCCTAGGGGGGATGCTGGTGAGCTGACATTAGCCTATAACCTGGTGCACAAGACCCTTTCCCAGAATGAGAAGGTGAACTGACTTCTTTGGCAAAGCACTGAACAAAAATCTTGCGTTTCTTGGCCAGATATTTGTCATGAAACTGTGAAG
The DNA here is from genome assembly GCA_028858755.1 of Ara ararauna. Lineage (NCBI taxonomy): Eukaryota > Metazoa > Chordata > Aves > Psittaciformes > Psittacidae > Ara > Ara ararauna. The sequence goes on from CM054379.1 coordinate 122,297,024, forward strand.
GTGCCTACTTCTAGGGTGAGATCCAGGTCTTGAAATGAGGAGGGGTATTCAGCTGCAGAGATGGCACTAGAGCTCAGGCGAACACATGCTTCATACTCTTATTAACAGTGAGCAGAAGTTTTAGAGCTTTTTTCTGGAGCACTGACCTCTCAATGCATTGTTGTGAACTTGGGCTTTGAAATTCCTGACTTGTTGGTATCTAAATCCTTCATTTGATCTGGCCCAGCCACGTCTGCAGCAGCCTGGAAACTGAAAGAAGGAGTGATAAGTTTAGTGGTCCATTAATATCGTAGTATATGCAGAAGGAAAAGTATCAACAACGTAACTGTCCATAAGCAGTTGGAAAAGTAAACGCATCATCATTTTTATTGCTGTTATCGAATGTGGCTGTTCATAACTCTGCAAACACTTGCTGGTGTCAGAAAAACTTTAAAATGTGCTACTTATGCCCTTCATTTACTGAAGACTGGACAGTCTTAAATCACCCATGCAACCCAATCAAAGCTAGATAGAACTCCATTTTTCAAAGGATGGCTTAAGTTAATTCTCATACATACGAGATGAAAGCTGAACTTACGTAAGCAAATTTTGAGAAAGGGTAAGGGCAATTGCTGCTTGAAATATAGACACAGGGATGACCACAGATGATAAAATTAGTGCAGTTTAGCATATTAACACTCACAAATGTTTAAAGGCATATTTATACAAAACAAATCAACTGTCTAAAGGCAAGTGTTAAAAAAAGAATAAATAAATGTCTTCACTTGAGATATCTTCCTGTGAGGTTGCTTTTTGAAGCCATTTATACCCTGGGCTTCTACAACATCACTGGGGAATAAGTTGTACAATTTAAAAGAGCAATGCATGTGAAAGTAATTCCTTTTGATTCTGCTGCCTTCTCACTTCATCAGGTTGTCTTAGTTCTTATGTTCTGGGAAATAATAAATGATCATCATTATCCCATAGTCACCTTCTTCGTACTTTCTAGAGTTTTCTAAACCTATGCATTTTCCAGGACAAAAGAGTCTTCATTATTTTCCACTATGTTGTCCTTCCTCGCACTTTTCTGTTCCTACACTTGTGGATTCTGTTTCGGAGGAGAGAGAGAAATGAGCAGAGCTGCACTCAGCTCAGGATGTAGCCCCCTGTTGCTGGCATTCATCTCGCCTCTTTTCTCAATGATTCCTTACATTGTTCTTTTCTCTCTATCGCTGAGTGCTGAATTGAAGTTTTTCAGCAAATGACTCTACGGTATCTACACCGACTCCAAGATCTCCTTCATGAACGACAACAGTGCATTCAGAGTTATTTTTTCCTGTCTCCTTTACTTTATAAATACCAACACTGAATTTCACCTGCTTTTCCCCCACCCCAGCATTTAGTTTGTGAGTTTCTTTGGCAGTTTTCAGAGTCAGCTTCTGCTGCAGCTCTCCAGTATATTTTCTGTCAGAAAGTATTGCCATTTCGGAGTTCACACCTTTTCCCCATGATTAATGGATGTACAGAATGGCCAAGTCCTCTTCAAATCACATCAGTAACCTCTACTCCATCATTAAGATGATGATTTTTACTTGCTTTTAGCCTTTATTTCATATCTGTTTGTCACTTACTAAACCACATTAGAAGTTTCTTATGTTTCTTTTAATGGAGTTTACAGTGAGGAAGGTTATGAACAGAGCTTTGAAAACGCACTAAATAGTGAGCAAATTATCTTAATCCTAAAGTTTGCAGTCTCCTTTTAAAACTCTGGCAGGTTTGTGTGCGTGACTTCCCTCTAAAGAATTTATAACTCTTTCTGGATATACATTTGAACTCAGTTATTAATCTCATTCCTTATTATATTTACTATCAATCTAATCAGGTTTACAGAATATTTATTCTAGTAATTTCTTTCTAAAATACTTTATATTATGCCACGAGTTTGAAAGAGATCCACATCCTCATTCTCTCTGATGAAACAATCTCCATTCACTGCTTTTCCTAAAAACAAGTATGGAGAGGACTATGTAGAAAGCTGATTCATATAGATCTATATGTATCACTTTTTTCTCATTCTATTTGCCTGGGTGTGGTTGAGTGTTGATTAAACTACTTGCAAATTTACATAGAAGTTTCTGGATCTGGCTGAATACTTGTAATGCTTCTGTTTGGCTTTTGTTTGGTTGGGTTTCTTTAGTCTAGAAATAAATGTAGGCTACTGGGACAATTCCATCCCTTTCACTTCTGCGTCTCTTTCCACACAGCAAGATGCTCCTTCTGCAGGAAGATTCCATGTAAGCCTCCAGTTCCCTTTTTTGGTTTATTCTGCCAGCACTGAACACCTCCTGGTAGAGTGTCTGGGATTATTTTAATGTTGCATATCTTTCTTGGTCTGCAAATCTATCCTAAGCAATTTCTATAGATTATAAAGGTATAAATCAGATGTGGGGATTATGTCTTCATGTTTCTCTGATGCTCTCAGAGTTTTTTTGGTCTGCCAGATATTTATCTTGGGTTATGTCATCAGTGATTTTAAGAAAATACTGATTTCCCTTTTCACATTTCCAAAATCTGTCAAGGAAACTATAAAGCCAAAATTCAGCTCCTGTATGTTCAAAATACATATATGTTGCTAAATTTATAAATATATATGATTGCATATACTAACCATATAGTAGTTAAATTACACAAGTATCTTATATCTATATTTATGTATATCTGTACATACATATTATGGTCATCAGCTGTTCTCCTGCATTCCTCCTAAACCTTTTAGGAGCATTGATCCAGTTGCACCAATGCTTTCCCATGCATGTTCTTTCTCTTAGAATTTCTTGGTTTTCATGGGTAAAATGAAAAAACCACCTCTGTTGTTCTCCACCCTACACAAGCACATTGCTTCTGTTCCTGTGTTTCTTGTTCTGTTCCTTTAATAGGCTCAAGACAAGATTTCCCCTAGACCCGATATGGTAAATATATTCTGAATTTCCTCATCAAAAGAATATATCAGGGGAAGATCCTTACTTATATTTTCTTGTGATATCTTTCATTTGTAATTGGGTAACACATTCATTCATATGACAGTAAACTGGAATAGAGCCTACTTTCTAATATGTTCCAAGTCTGGAGCAAATAAATATACAACATCTCCCCACACACACACTTCTGCTAGTTAGCATGTGGTAATTAACACTTGTTAAAATGACTAAAATTCCAAATGTGGACATGCTCTGTGAGAAAACCTTGGTGTGATTATACAGTGAGCCTTCCGTCGGAAGATAATGGGTATTTTTAGAAATCCTCGTCTCATTTTTGTATGAGTTTTGTCATATCCCAATCCAAAAGAAATCAGCTTTGGATTCTGACAGTCGTGTTTTTCCATCAGCATTTTCACAGTCCAGGGGATTCTCACTTTGTCGTTTTCACTCCCCTTTCAGCAAGAGATGCTGAAACTAAACTACCACAGATTCCTGTGATGAAAAGGGCCTGGAAAGGGGTTGATGGACAGTGGCAGGGAGATTGGCCAATGAGATGCTGGGGGAAAACCTTTTGGAGCATCCTTTTCCCTGTTGCCTTGCATGGCACATAGCTAGTGGGAAGGAAAACACTTTGCTGGGGACAGAAGAGGGGATCCCTTTGGCAATTTTCACTCTTTTTGCACAGGTGGAAGCGACTACCAAAATGCACAGAAGTACAAGTTAAGGTTCAAATCTCTATAAAATAAAGGTCAGTGCTGGTAATGGGATGTTCATCAAATGAGTTACGAGTTTAGAAGGCACCAGGAGAAATTTCTCCTTCCAAGTAGGTTCATTATGTATACCATTATAAAACAAGCAATGAAAGGGACAAGGATGAGTTTCCTTTAGAGGACAGTGAGGTGACAAGTAAGAAAGCACAGTAGGTTTGTGGTCAAAAACTTGTTTGCATTTATTTGATTGCTTTTAACTGAACCTGGAAAGCAGTGATGGGCAAACTGGCTCAACAAGGTGCAGGGGTATTTCAGGTTCTGAAACCAGGAAAGACACCTGAGAAAAATGGAAAAATGCTGTAAAAATGAGAGTTAAATAGGTTTTCTACCGGTGAGTCTGCCTTAGCGAAGCAGCTTTCAGGGCTCCATCTTGGGCTGAATGAAAGCTGCTGCATTAGGACAGCAGTGAAACAAGACTGGCAATTATCACTGGCGCTTTTACAAGCGAGGAGCTTACAGTGCTCATGTGATACCAAGTGCTTGTTGTGTGCTGAGCAGTTTTTCTGGAAGCCTTGCCTTTGTTTTCCCTTAGTCCTGAGAACAAAAAAGAAATGTTGCAAGGAAAGTGCAGAACGTATCCAAAACGAACAATGGAATTGCGCTTGATTTGTTTAATTCTGAAATCAAGGTCACTTAGAAGTACTGCAGCTTTTATTTGTTTTATTGTTGGGTTTTGGGTTGGTTTTTTGGTTGGTATTTTTTTATTTTTATTTTTTAAAAGGGTTTTCTTCTTTTTTTTTTTTTTTTTGGCAACATCTTTCTTTTCATTTGATGGTTCTGTCATCCCAGAACTGTATAGGTTACTGATCCTGCCTGTATTCAAAGCTGTTATTAAGTGGAGTCTTTTAGATTTTAGAGAAATGATAATGGTTCCAAAGATGACAGAAAGTGGCAGCTGGTGACAAAAAACCCCCTTGATAAGACGACAACAGTAAATCAAACTACTGCCACTTTTTCGTTTCATGTTTGTTAATACCACCTCGCCTTTTGAAGTTTAAAGCAAGGTTCAAAAGAGCCAGGTGCTGAATCATAATATTAAAGCAAGTAAGGAGCTCCATGAAAGAGAGGAGATCTGAGAGGGGAAAGCAACAAACACGGCTTTCAACTGCCTTTTGTCGGCCTTTCTGCAGATGTCACCAGTTGTTATCCCCAGCAGAGGCTTCAAGCTTGTAGCAGTGCCTCTGGCTGATTCCAACTCAACGTTTCAAGTGTCAATCAAAAAGGAAGGACGAAGCTTAGGTCCTGGTCATTGTCCTGTGAAAAGAGCCAAGCATTTAACATTGATTTAGCTCCCTCAATATACAAAGATAGAGCCAGCTTTGTGCAGCAAAAGGGCCTTTGGCAAGGTTGCTTGTAGAGCAATTCCATCGCATCCGATGCTCCTTGGTTTAGCTGTCACACTGCAGTGTCTGGAGTCCTATGAAAAGTTATTCAGGAATGAGTGAGCAAATTAAAAAGAAATAACATGCTCTCCTAAATAGCAATGCAAGCTATAGAAAGTGCTCTTAACGTCATTTAGCCCTGAAAAGCATTTTTAATAAAAGTATTTTGTGCTTTTAAACGCCTTTTAACAAGGAGAATAAGATGTTTCAGGACAAGAGGAGGCCCTTGTGAAACCCATCTCCATTGGATTGGATAAGCAATTGTACCCACAAAGTGTCTTCGGTCAAGTGCTTGTTTATTTTGTTTTCAAGCCACTTATATTCACTGCCATCCATATACTGCATTATCCTTCCATATGGGTGTTAAAAATGCCCCGAAACCCAATGATGACAAAAAGGCCCTGCCTGAATGCTACAGATGCCCCCATTTTGGCTTTCCCATACTTTCTTATCCTTTCTCATGTCAAATTACTGCCTGCCTCTCTCATCATTTTCTTAAGGACACCTTGGGAATGATTTCCTTCTCGGCCATTATACGTTCACCAGCTCTCACAGGCAGTGCTGATGAGACATGCCTGTCCCTTGGCACAGGCATGAAAAGGACGAGTCATTCGGTGGCCATGCTTGGACCATTTTGGCAAGATCCTGGTAGCAGGTAAGTTCCAATAAATGTGGGAGGAACCACATCTTTGTTGTTAAAATACAAAGTGGAACTGGGTGAAACACAAATAAAGTAAGCCTATTGTTTCAAACAAAGTCAAGCCAGGATAGATTCATCCTTTGTACCTGGAAGTAATGTTAAATTAATGAGGAAAAAAGAAATGCTGTCCTTTTGCTTATAAGCATGTTTCTTGATGGGGTTTCCAGTATCTTTCTATTCAAGTTTAGTGCATGAGTGACTGGTTGAGCCACAGGCTGACCTGGTGTCACAGATACAATAGTCTTGGTCCAACAAAATTCTTGTGCATGCATCCAGCTTCAATCAGATAAGAAAAGCAGTTTAGAGATGGGGGAAATGTTCCCCTTTTGCAGGATCAGCATTGCTACTGTTTTCTGTTTCTCATAATGTTTTTCCCAATATTTTAATCCTTGTTTTTTAATGCAGAAATACAGGGTAAATATAATGGGAATTGTCACAAGAAATAGAATGTTTCCGTGATGGCAATCATTTTGCAGAAGCTTGTTCCCCTTCTTAAAGGCTACTATTCTGGTAATACCTTCCTAAGCCAAAACCACACTGACTGACAGTACTTCTTAGCCCCAGGGAAACAGCACAGCCCCTAAAACTAGCCGTGTGAAATGGTAGTTTTTCTGAACATGGGACAGGGTTATCCCCAATGAGCCTTGAAGGAGCCACCTTCCTCAGGCTGCTCCTGCACTTGTGTGGCTCCTGTCACCTGTGATTTAGAAATTATCAAATAGAGGATCTCACAGGATTTGGGTCTATTTTTAGATGTATGTGTCATTACGGACATACTCATTTCTGCATTCCTCTGTAGGCATTTCTAATGGGCACCATAGCTGGCTCTTCAGTTGGCAATTCAAGAAAGCATGAATTGAGGGCCTGATGTACTTCTCTGAGCTTCCATTGGGATTTCATTTGATCTAGCCCATGTCATTTTCTTTTTGCACTCCCTTTCTGTCACTTGCTCACAGAAATGTGTGCTAACTTTTCACCAGTATAACTTTCTACCAGGCACTTGGTCCTATGAGCTGCTCCTTTTCTGCAGCCAGAAAATGGGTCCTTTCCTCCATATGCTTCCTCAAAGGAGTAAGGGAATGGGAGATGTTCGCTTCTCCCCGCTCCCTGAATGCCAGGATGCCATACTTCTCCCAGTGCAGAGAGATTATGAAGAGATGCTGCACCAGAGATGCTGTAGCACCTCTGCCCTTGAGCTGATGGAGTTTCTGCTGTGCTCCCCAGAAGCATGTGCTGTTCCAGTTGTCCACATGACAGGATTTATCCTTCTCCAAAGCATCAGGGAAAGCAGGAGGCAGATGGCAACTTCTTGCGTGGCAACAGTGGTCATCCCAGTGTACTCCATAGGCAGCCCAAGATGTGCTTTGGATTTGGGATCAATGAGATATCAGAGAACACAAATTGGCAATAAGTAAGAAAGCTCAAATTTTGGTTGCATTTTCTTTAAAAGCAGCAACCTGTTGAATTTTTCTGTGCTGCTATTGACAGTGATAACGTTGAAACAGCACTTCTTTTGGGGTCTTTAAGACTTGCTTGGACAAAAGATCGAGGAGAAGGAGCCAGGAGAAAGCAGAAGGATCTAGTAGAAATGGAACCATGTCTGTATATGTGTGTGTGAGGGAGAGCAAAACAAAGGTGAAAAGCAAGCTGGGAATGCTTTATTCTAAATCATGCATTATAAAGCAAAGCTAGGAAACTGTGGGCTCCAGTGACCCTAAAAAAGCTAACAACAGAACAAAGGCTGAAGGTCAAATCTGTTTGCCAGCTTGCTGATGTAAGAAATGCACAATTATGGTATGGAGACGGTTTTACCATTTCATTACAGTAAGATAATAAGGAGAAAACCAAAAGAAATAAAAAATTATGTAAATGTCAGCTTGATTTAAGTTTCAGTCACCGTCACTCACACCCATGTGGTAGACACAGCGCACAGTTGTCATTTATGATCTTGGTGGCCTAATCCACGCAGGATATTTTTCACCCTGGCAGTTTCTGGCTTTCAGTGTGTGCTTCTCGCTGTGATCTTCCAGTAGTACACCTCTCTTCCTTGCTTTGCTGGGCCAAATTCAGGCTGAGATTAAGCAAAGGCATCTTCCTTGAGCCAGAGAGGCTCAGCTTGCACGAGGACAAGGTATGATGGACCACCACTGGTGAATGGCTAGTGGAGGTCTGGGATAAGCTTATTAAAGCACCTTTGTTTACCTATTATTGTCCCTTGGGGAGCTAAAAAATATCTTCAACAGCTTTGCTGCCTTGTTTGCTATTTTCCCATGTGACCAAGCTTTTATTTCACTCCCAACCCAAAATAGCTCATTTCTTTAATGCATCTTCAGCCTGCCCACTCTGAGCCCTCCTGCTCCTGATATGAATGTGTTTTTAAAGATCGTGTATGTGAGCTACTCATTCCCCTTGGAGGTCAAAACAAAACGAGTTGCAGGAGTAATTGTCTATGACCAAGTAGACATAAATACATCGCAAACCAGTTTCAAAACTTTTTGAACAGCAGTTGCACATACCATATCCTTGGAGGTCATGAGATAATGCATTTGCGTTCTTCAGTATTGTGAGAGTAATGTTTCTGGTTGCCATTGTATGTGTTAGAAATAATGGCTTCTGGTCATCACAAGTTAGTAGATGCAAACAGCAAACGATATCACAGCAACTTCACTAATGCAGAAACCATTGTACACCCAGGAGTTCCTCCTTTATGCATAAAGAATAATTTCCTAAGTGTTTCATTGGAAAAAAGAAGGGCACAGTCCTGGGAGTGTCAAGGATATAGCATTCACAAATCAATTAATAATTTCATTTATGTAAGGTTGTAATTTTTTCACTGTAATCACAAAATATCACCCTGCTTAAGTGCATGTTATTATCATTGTTAAGGACTGTGGCACAGAGAAATCAGGTTTAGTTTGTTTTTATTTTTGACAGTGAAACTCTGTATTTGCATTGTTTCTTGATTAGAAAACCTCAGTGTACGTAGTGCATTGTAAGCATTTTCATTCACCTTTCCCACACAAACACTCTATTCAGGCTAGTGATTTTCATACAACTTAATTGATGGCAGGCTGCAAAATCTAAATTACAGGGGTTGTCCTCTTCTTTATTTGTCAGGCAAGAGCTTTGCAATGATGCCTCCAGTCAACATTTTCCAGAGCTGGTGTGACTACAGGAAATACCAGGACATTGTTTTACAGCTATTTTCAATGCTTCTAATAAGAAGTATAGCTCAATTTTGGATGTTATTTTCACAGGTACCAGGAGACCTCAATCTAGGATTGAACCATCTTTGTAATTGAAAATGTAAGTAAGTGTTCCAAAATTAATAGCCAAAGCTAGAGGGACCCTTTCCTGCTGGACTCTTCTGACAGCTATGCCCACTTGGTTTGTCTCAGTGGTGGGGTCATTTCCCAAAGCAAGGATCCCTCAGCTTCAGGCACCTGCTCTAATTCAGTACTGGGATTATCTGGTCTCAGTGCTTGTTATCCATTTACTATGCCAAAAAAAAAAAAAAAGACAATCTTTCCAGGATCATCTCTGTTTAACTTACTTACACAATCAAAGCAAAGGAAATACCAAATCAGAGGCGTGTATTCACTAGGGTAGTAGATGACAACCACTGAAGAGTGAGTGCCTGCCTAACACCCTTCTAGCTAGAGATGGGATATCATGACCAAGGCACAGAAAAGCTGGTTGGTGGGGACCTCGGGAAGTCTCTAGTCCAGCCCTGTACTGAGAGAGGAACTATGCCCAATACTGGAGCAGGTCTAAAGCTTTATTCCAAGGTTTAAGCAGGTTGTTTTGCGTTGAGTTATACACTGGTCCAGAGGGAGGTGGGAAATCCCAGGATAACCCAGACTAGTCTAAAGGGCATACATGATGTTCCATCACTTCACTACTGCAAAGAGGATTAACACTATTACTCCAGTCCTGATGCTCTAATGACCATTATCATGATATGAGGCAAGATTTTGCAGACAGGTAACATGCTAAGCCAACAGATCTACCAGCAAGCTGTCAATCAGGCTCACAAACCACTGTTCAGATTCAATACAGACCTGAAGAAGGGATTGCATTTGTCTTTGTCCACCGCGTTGTCTTTTTTCCAAAGGAAGCTATTCAGTGAATGAATCTGCATTTGCAGCTAGTTCTGACTGCTCTGTAACAGCATTTTCATCTGATTCTTTACACTGATCATCTCTATCAGACATATCCCATATGGCCATCATCAGCAATCAGCTAGCTCCATGGTGTGCATTAGAGTTTCTCATATGTTTGTTGCACAGTCCCAACCGGTTTTTGTAGTCTTTGAAATGATACCCATTTTCATCTTCCTTCTGTCCACCAGCATGCTGCCACTTGTACATTAACTACCTATTCCTCCTCGATTCCTTGGCTTTATTTCATTGCTCATGCAAGTAGTCATGAATTTAAATAACAGGCTTACAGTTTATATTACTCTGTGTAAGTGCAATACATTTGTTTAGGTGAACTCCTCACAGAGCTAATACGGTTCTGCTCAACATGACAGCATTAAACCTCAGTCATCCTCCTCCTTGTGAGTTTGCTGAGTATGTAGCATGCCATATATTACGTGCCCCTGCCTAGGACTACTGATACTGGACTGGTGTTCTCCTGCCACTAGCCATCAGGTTGCAGTTTCTATACTTGTGCAGTTTCTATACTTTTTTCTTCACATTTGTCTTCTGGACTTTGTATCTTTAAGATTCAGGGTTGTTTTTTTTATTTTGTTTAGGGTTTTTTTATTATTTCTCTAGAACCACAAGTATTAGAAACTTTGGTTTTGTTGTTTTCTAAAGGAATGAATGAATAAAAGTTGCACTTTCAAGGTATTATAGAAATATAAAGGGAAAGCTTTAGGAAAAGCGCTATAGAAAGCTGCCCACTAAAATTCAAAGTATGCCTGAGGTTGCAACTGAGATAGCTAACCTACCTCTGTCATGGAAAAGTACATGCATATATATTCTTAGCATTATATTTATGAAGAAAGCCATGTACACATGAAATTGCAGATCAGGTCTTAACACTGCCTTTTAAAAATACTGATCAAGAATAATAAAGTTGGTAATTAACATGTGTCCTTCAAATGTGTTAAAATAATTTCTCTTTAAAGTAGCACTAATAATTAAACTAGCATTAAGTGTATCGTAAATATAATTATTGTATGCTTTAATCAGTTTTACTTTAGCCTCCCTTTTTCTTTTTTATTCTAGTTCCCAATAGTCAAAGTTTTCTCTGTGTGTGTGAAAGATGCTGCAACATGCTGCAAGCTAAAGTATGTAAGGCTGTGTGTGGCTGTGTGATACTCACATCCTCAGGAACAGCGAACTAGCTGAATCACCAGCATTACCAGTTAAGTTCAGTTAAGGATCTGGCCCCTACTGTTTTTATTATTAGATGGAACTAACAAGAATATATTCATTTTCTGCTGAACTTTTTGATGGTCTTTCTCTTTCTTCCTTTCTTTCCATTTCTCATACCCCATCCAAAATTTGTGCTGCACAAATTCAGTGTCCCTGTTGCTTTTTTGCTTTTTTCACTTGAATCTCAATCGCAAAGCCAACTAGATTTCATCATGGCTTATATGGTCTTCAACTTGCTCTCTGTAATCACAGTCATTGTGAAACTCAAAGCTAAGTCAAGAATTGTTGCCTTTTTATGGCTCCCTCTTTTATATATGTTGTGTTGGAGAGCAGTCGTTACCGCTTTTTTGTCATTATTTCTGGGCTTCACTCCATTAGCTAGTGAACAGGCCTTCTCTCATTGCTTTCCTTCAGTAAATACTGTAACATTCAGCTTCCTTTCAGGCTTGTGCTTTTAAAGAAAATCTTTGTACAATTAAAGATATGAAATTGCTAAATACAAGGCTGCCTTCATTCTTCTCCCTTTTTAAAGGTTTAATCACGCTTAATGGCTCTCTTGAAAACTTGAATTTTCCATGTTGATGGTTTTACCCCACTGAAAGAGTTTGCTAATATACTTTTCAAGTGTTTTCTCCTTAAATGAGCTATTCAAGAAGTTTTGTGCAGAATAAGATTGAGGAAGGTTATATCCAGAAACAATTATGAAAAGGGTCCTGGGCTATCTGTTTATCCATTGGCAGAGATTCATGAGCTCAGCAGAGGCCAGAAATAGAAAAGAGAAAATACAGTTCTGTTCAGCTTTGGAGGACTCACTTTGAAGTGTCTTGTGCTCCTCCTTTTGGACCAGTCTTAGAGGATCTGTTGCTCCATCTTGAACTCTCCCAAGATGCAGCTGCTGATCGCCACATGATGAACATGGACCACGGTGAGAACTGAGCTGAGAACCAAAAGATAGCCAAAAGAAGTGGTAACTTTGCTCCTGCATGTCTTGTACCAGCCACAACCACCACCATGTCCTCTGAGACCACCTCTCTGAAGAGCTGGTTACTGCAGTGCTGCCTGCTCAGGGCTGGAGGGATGTTTTTTATAAAGAGGGGAAGTGCACATCTTTACTCAGTCCTTGGTCATCAACTTTCTGTCTGTAGCTGACAGCCAAAAGTGTACAGCCACCCCCATGAGACATGGACTGGACATCTTTGCACTCTTTGACTTTGGAGCTCTTCCATGGCTGTTTATCACATCTAAGAATGAAGCCATGAGCCATGTGAAAGCTCTGGAAACTTCCAAACACAGCATCGCATTTACTCAGTAACACAAATTCCTTTGGTTTGGCCGGTATGTCTGTCTTAATAGTTAAAGCTGTCCAGGGCACTGGACTTTGCTTTCTGAGATATCTCCTTCCACCAACATGACCTCCCATGACATTTGATGGGAACAGTCTGGACTGTGAACCAGCAGGGGAAGTTTGTGAGCTTATGCAATGAAATACAGCTCCTGAAGCTCGATTCTATTATTTGCTCTTGTCCTTTCTGATAGCAATTGATCTCAATATATTCAGAAATAAATGTGCACCTCTTTTGTGGCATACCTGTTTTCCCCCAGAAGTTTAAAATCGACCCAGAGATTTCTGGTTCCTTCCACTTATGCACAAAACCTTAAACAGAACAAGAGCAAACCTTACAGGGCATCTTACAAACTACAGGAAAAACAGGAAGGCAGAGAACAGAATAGTCTCTGTTATTCTATTTATATGCCTAAATACTTGGCAGTCACTCAGCTACTTTGGTAATGGGGACCATAGGTAGCTGCAGGTTTAGTGAGATGAAGATTATAAATTAAATGCAGTAGGAGTAATATTTCATCTGTCTGTCTCAGGGCTGACACCATAACATAAATCCTGAGATACTTTAGATTAGATAGATGCGATATGCCAATCTCCACTTAAATATTTTGGTTCTGCTCCCAATAAAGTTAATGGAAGTAGGATCAGCTCTTTATTACTCCCATGCTATCAGTGAGTCTTCACTTCCCATCAAGCAATTCCTGTTTTGTACTACGTTGATCCAAAAGCCTCATTCTGCTCGCCTCAAAGTCAGCAGGTTTTGTCTTATCAGTGGGAGCTCCGTTAAGGTATTAGTGCTTTAAATTGAAGCTCCCAGGCCTTCACATGGCTCAGAGTCACTCATCCTCATTGCAAGCGCTCTGTCCTTACTGTAGCATGTACAAGAACACTCAGTTCTCAAGCGCTTTTTGACTGGGGAGACCGAGGGACACAGACAACTTTACATCATCTTCCTACTCTCCCTCACTGTAGTCCCGGCTTGCCTGGAGCCCTTTCAGGCCCTGCTTGCACAAGGATTATCAATGGCATCTTTGGAGCAGCTCGCTGTTGGACTGGGTTGAAACCATTAGGGCATGGAGCTGCTGCACCCACTGGGCAGCAGGAGAGGCACCAAGGACACCCTCCCACCACCATGTATGCTTCATGATTACGGTCATTGTATACAGTCATTTTAAATCAAGCTGTTTCACTTGCACTCTTAGACCATTTGGATTAGCTCAGGCTAGGAAAGGGATTGCCCCGCACAGCGCCTAAGGAGATGCAGGCAGAGTACCCAGGGAGCTTCCTAGACAGGACACAGCCTGATGGCAGCTGGTTGTCTGATCACCTGCTGTTAATGGCTTCAGTTTGTCTAATAACCCTCTCACTGCCAATGGAGCAGAATTTTCAGCTCAGGTACCTGAATTACCACCTACTGTGATTTCGGAGACCTGCCAGTCATGTGAACCTGAATAGCAAATGCTGCACACCCTTATATCGCTTCTGGACTTGTTACATAAAACCAAATAGCTCAGGAGCTTGGACAGGATCAGGTGGCGTACCTAACCAACTATTATGGAGCATGGTTTCTGCATTTATAATGAACTGTTCCTGGAAGATTCTTATTCAAAATAACAGCACTCAGCAAATAACCCCCAGCATTTTAATTGTAAATTGTATGAACAGGAAAAAGGGAAAGCCAGGCAGTAGAGGTTTTACTACGTGGCACGATCTGCTACATTTACTCATCACTTGGTGCCTGAAGTGGTCCAGTCTGGTCACTGGAGCTGCTCACAGAAGTCTCAGCACATCCTAAAATCACATGTCCCATTTCCACTCAAGCTGGGCATGTTTCAGGAGCAGTGATTTTAAGCACTTTGCTGAAGCCAGCTGCCAGATTTGTGATAGCCAGGTAACACAGCACTCCAGGTGAGCAGCAAAACCCAGGTCTATGACCTTTTCCCTCACAGATGGTTAACAGGCACAACACACTATCAGGTTTCTTATGACTGCTCTAACACACACTTCCCAGTTCATCTTGGAGTGGGCATTGTCAAATGGTGCTTTGCCTTGTGCTCTGGTTCTGGTTTTCTTGTAGGCACTGTGCTGGAAAATACTCAGTCCTTCATCACCTCAAACCCACCAGGAACATCACATGAGGATGCCTTTAAAAGCCATGTGCTGTTCATTCAGTTTGTTTTCTTCAATACAGTGTCTCCAAAGTTACTGATTAATTTCATGCAGTGCAAGGAGAACTATTGATTTCCCATGTCTGTTTCTGACCCTTTAAGATATAAAAATGCAAATACATTGCTTAAAGAGAATACGTATTTCTTCCTTGTACCTGCTAACGTGTGACTTCAAAACCAAAAGCAGCTATTGCTGGTTTTGTTTTGATAAACTCTAGCAGGTTTGGCATTTCACTGAAACAATATGCTAACAGACTCGTTTCTAAGCTATTCCTCGTATCAGATTCCCCCTTTTGCTATATTGTCCATGGCTCCCCAGCGCTGTCAGAGCACACAGAGAGTGGTGGACCTACAACTTTGCTGGCAATGTTTATTTTCAAAAGATAAATATTGTGCCAGCGTTAACTTCAATTAGGAGACTTATTTGACAATCTGACTACTCCATCTGACGCCTCAAGGGCAAATTTCAGCACTTTATGAAAGACATTGACCAAAGACTGATCTGGATGAATAAAATAAAGGGGAGAAATGTTTTAATGAACATTTGAAAACAAAACTAGCTAGAATGAATTGCAAATATTTGCATGCAAGTAAAGGGTTTGGTTTATATCTGCAAAGGCTAGAGTGCTCAAACAGAAAGCTGCCACTTCATTCTTCAACCCACCCTGCTGTGCTGCCATGTTACAAGCGTCTCAGGCAGGGTATAATCAATACCATAGGAGGAACAATGTGTAAGCACCATGGGGGGCTGATCCTGCAGCCCTAAGGCAAAGCATTCTGACTGCCGGGAGCCACGCACGGGGGCTTCACCTCACTGCATCTGCATGGGTTTGCTCTGGGTTTGACCGCTTTTGTTCACATTTTATCATCCAATAAACCTATTTTGTATTGCGTTTTGATTGTTTAATGGCGTTTTACTTGCAGAAACATTTCCAGACTGTGGAAAAGACTCCTGCGTTGTTCCACGAACAGCGGCTTCCAACGGAGAGAAAATCACCTGCTGCAAAGAATCTGCACAAGGCCTCGCGCTCCTACATTTGACCCTCTTAAGGCTCTTGTTCAGATACCGCTCCAGATGAGTGCAGTGGGAGGTTTGCTTGAGTGGAGACTGCTATCTGCTTCTCACTGCTGCTACAAGGTCACTGGGAAAAAGGTAGCGTCAGATCACAAGGAAGTATTTTCACAACTGCTTCTACCCTCCTATTCAGGTGCTAACAACCTGGATCCTTTGGCACGGGTCCCCTCGCTCCTCTAGAAAGCAGGAGCTGGTATTTGACCCAACCAAGGTGAAACCCATAAAATCAGAAGTGTTCCCAAGTCAAATCTGCTCTCCTGCATCTGGAAGGAAGGGTGATGTGTTCAGCACAGATTGGGAGACAGCGCAGGACACTGGTCATGACCACCCGCACCTTTTCATCTTACACCCCTGCGAAAGGCGTGCTCAGGTCATGCATTAAGGCTCCCCAACATTGTTGGCACTGAGGCCTCTCTCTTCCGAAATCCATGGACACAGATGACACAGGCAGAAGCTACGAATCATTTTACCACCAGGAGAATTGCCCCAACAGCACGCATATGGAACAGAGACAAAGGTGACTTTGTAGCACTACTCTGAGTGAAATCCCACTTTTTTCCCTCTCCCTCGCAGTGTCTGATGTGCCGCTGCTGAAAAGGTTTCTATTTTGATGAGGCCACAAAAGCTTGAATACTTTTCTGAACCAGTTTGGTAGTAGTTGTAAGCTGGGAATTATTCTCAGGAGAGTTCAGACCTGTGTAATTTGTTCAAAAGCGACATAACCTTTCTACGTAAGTCTTAATTATCATCTCTAGTACTTCATAGTAAAGATACAAGCCCTATAGATCCTTTAAGGTCATGTAAATACCCTGGGCCTCAGCCTTAGGTGGTGGGACCCTGCGCATCGATTCTCTATTTGCATTTGACTCCATTCACCCGCCCTTATTTCACAGCCAGGCTCACGAGTGGTTTTTTTCTATAGACTTTAATTCAAAGGTCTCTCAAACTACAGCAGCTGGGAATGTTCTGTTGGAATGACTTTCAGGGTGGGGGGTGGGGGAAGAGAAATATGCCTTTTATAAAACCGGGATTTCTTTTATGGGCAAATTTCAATTTTGCCAGAAATTTCTGATTTCCTATTAGGAAAAAATCAAACTGATGGCTCCATGGCTGCTTTGGCTGGAAGGGCCCTGTCGATTTTGTTGTCGTCTGCAGGGAGAGAGCAAAATTGACAATAGTCTTCCAGGCAGGCAGCTGGGGAGATGCAGCAGGTCTGGAAGAGGGAGGAGGGGAGGTTGAGTGCCCTGGCGCTCTGCCGGCCCTGCAGCCCAGCTGCCTCCCCAGCAGCCAGGCTAGGGGGAAGGCAAGGAGGAGGAGGAGGAGGAGGAGAAGCAGGAACAGGGTGGCCAGCCTGCAGCAGCCTGCCGACAAGGCTCCTGCCGCTCTCCCGTTTTGGCAGGCAGCTGGCAAGCCCCAAGAAATTCCAGTTTACGATTTTTGGGGTTGTTTTGGGGTGTTTTGGTCGGTTTGCCTTTTGTTTGTTTGGTTGGTTTTGGTTCTTATTTTTTTTTCCTGGGAATTATTTCCCAGCAGAAAATAAAAATAAATAAAAGTTTTAAAAGAAAAATTAAAAATCTCACAATTTGAGGTGAGAAAAGAGAAGAATAATTTCTAAACTCCAATTTTTTCATGAGGAGGAGTTTCTGTGGTTCAGCCAGCTCTGCCTTACACCTGGTATTACACTGATAGGAAAAAACCCACAACACCCTATTTTTCCATAATTCATACATTGTCAAAAGGTATAGCACAGGAAATAAATGCGCCTATAGAGAGAAGCCCAGGAAAAGAATATTAGTCACACTTAAGATGGGTTTGGAGAGGTATACAACGAGGGTAAATATCTCCTTTTGTGCCTCAAAGTGGCTGGTGAGAGCAGTGATCCCTCGCTGAGCAGCGGCACTGCCTTTACTGGCAAAGTCACAACCCAAAGACCCTACCAGCTCCATGCCTTTGCCCACAGTTAAGCAATAACCAAAGAAATGAATTTCCATCAAATCTTATAAAACTGAAAAATAAGGATAACTGGATTGACAAGCTTCACTCTGATGCAATTGGAAATGGCTGACTAATAAATCCTAAAATTCAAGGATTTTTATGGAATTGGTCATAGACCTTTAAGTACAAGGCACTGAGTGTGTCTTGCTATATAACACAGATCATAAACTAGAAGCCGAGCTCATTGCAGGCTGTTTTGCAGGCTGTGAAGACTCTTCCATTGTGTGTTTGTGTGTATTTCTCAACCTCTCTGAGCGTGTTCAAGTTATCCTCTGCTTAATCCACACTGACAAAGAGCAGTAGAAGCTGTAGCTATAATGATGGGAGGAAAATATATATTCACTTCCTGACTCTAAAAAGTATTTAGCCCCTGTAATGACTTTTGGAGGGTGTCCTTTCAGGTTTCGCACACAAACACAGAGAGAAGTGCTCTGGTTATTTCAGGACTTACTATTCTTTTGATCCTAAGCAGATTTTTTGTAAGAGTAATGAAATCTTTGAATAATTATATTCAGGTAAATAGAATATTTCAACAAGCACCTTGAAAGTAAAAAAGGAAAACGATTATACTGCCTTACATTCCAATAATCCATGCCTGATTATCCTTACAGATACTGTGCAGCGCATGATACCAGTATTGATGAAACACCAAAAGGTAACACAATCAGCGCAGAGCAACATCAGCAGAGCAGAAGAGCAAATAAGACTTTAATTGTGGGCTCTCTCTTATTATTTTATAGTGTAGGCTTTTTGGATAATTTATTAATGCTAACAAAAACGGGTGATTTGGAGGCTGTGTATTTTTTCTTTCTTAGGAGTTATTTTATTTGATAATGACATTAAATATTAGAAACTATAACAGCTGGTGTGTTTATCCTTACTTGAGTGTATTAACCTCTTTAGCCCTTTTTTCCAGAAGAAGGATTCAGCATTACAGATTTGACTGTCAGCTGCAGTGCCTGGCGGCCCGTTGGATTGGCACCCTGACAGAATCGAAAGTCCAGTGCTGCAAGTAAACATGGATGACATTGCAGAGAGATAGAACTGCCTGACTTGAGGCACCTGCAGCTGTTTGCACCAGAATAAAAGCAAAGGTTGTGGTCACTGGCGTGGAAAAACACAGAATTTACCTCTAGTTATTTTGCCTGGGAATTCCACCCCCACCCCCCCCCCCCATTTTTTTCCTGGTTGTACATTTTGGAACCTTTCCACTAAAAGCACATTAGGCTGAAATACCTAAGTGAAAAAATCCACCAGACACCAGAGGGTTCTATAACCTATTACCCCCCCCCCCCCTTTCTTTTCTTAAATTCACTGAATAGTTTCCCCGCTAGTTTCTGCCTGGTAACAACTTGTGCGTTGCTTCCTGGGTTGCAGAAAAGGATGCAAACTGAATAAAACCAAACCAATTCGCAGCCGCTTATTTTTCAAATATTGAAGAGACGTGAGCATTTCTTAACAGCTGATTTCGTTTATAAAACACAGCAAGACTGCCACAAGTGACAGAAAAACAGCAACCCAAACCATTTGGTTCTGTAAAAAAGCTCTTGATCTCTTAAGTGCTCCTGCTTCCCAGGACAGGTCCCCAAGGTCCTTGGAAACAAGGAAGACAGCAAGGGAACTCAGTAGCTGCTCTCACTAGTTTATTGTGATTGATCAGCACAGCAAACCCATAGTCAGAATATTCATTTCTGTAGCACGGTGGATCTCAGCGTGCTTTACAAACAGCATTTAATTGCCATAATCCTCAGTAAAGGTATTATATCTACTTCACCAGTAGATAAACTGACGCATGAAGAGCTTAGGGGACTTGCCCAAGGTCACACTGAGTCAGTGGTGAGCCAGTGACAGAGCCGTGACTCGGGGTGGTTCACAGTGAGGATCAGCAGCTGGACCCACAAACAAGCGGAGAGGGGAGGGTAGGTAGGTATGACAGAAATGAGACGTTTGATGGCTGGGCTTTTCCCCTATGCCACCTGCATCCCTTTATAACATCAGATCATTTACATTTTTAAAGAAAGTGTATTCTTTTTCATCATGGGCCACTGGTGAGCCTAACGCTATCTTTTGTGCGGCACCCCCGCTAACAGAGGTGGTGGAGTATCAATCACAGCTTTCCCTGGGGTCATACCTTACTATGCTGGCTCCTGATCAGAAAGAAGCAGATGGTTATTTACAAACAAAATAATCTAGTCCTCAAGAAGGTTGGTTTGTGGGTTTTTTTCCCCCAGACCCTCCTCCAGATGAGGCCAAAACGAGGTAAAATTCCTTTTGTCCCCTTCTGGCAGCTTTCAAGGACACTGCCTGTCCTACCAGCACCTTTAAAGGCGTTAGCAGTTAAATTTGCCAAAGAAATGCATGGCACCTGACAGAGTCGAGTTGCCTTAGATTATTCAGTAGCTTGCACGAGAATCTGGCACTTAAATCACAGTGTGAATTACTGCTAGATTATTGTGCAGGAATATTGTTATCTGCCGTACACTACATGTTTGCAATCAGTTCTTTACAAGCAACACACAGACTGCCTTTGAATCTTTTTCAGTAGCCATGGTCACCCTCCTTCTTTATTTAGTGTTAAGTGTTATTCATTTGGCAGTAAAAAAAGTGAACAAAAGAGAAGAAAGCAGGTGCTCTAAGTTTACTCTTCAGTCAGCTGTCAGGAAGACATGCTTTTACTTATTTATTTATCAGTTTTTAGCACAGAAAAAGGATTTATTGAAAGTGTTTGGGAAAAAAAAAATATGAAGCATACATTCAATCAGTCCTTTCTGTAATCGATAAGGTTACTGAAGCAGAAAAACCTGTAGTGAGTTGTCGCAGAATTTGAACTCCCATTTGCTTCGTTTTACATGTATTCAGGCACAAAATCATCCTGGAAAGCCAAAGATGGGAAGTAAGGCCTGGCTATGATTTTGGGTTGGGTTTGTTTTGAATTTACCAGGTAGCATTTGACCAACTGCTTGCTGGGTGACACAAGCCTCTACTATGGGCAGGGTAAGTTAGTCACAGAGGTGCAATTTCCTTGCATTTTGGGTGGAGGAACCTCCCTGGTGAAGTAGGGCTGATCTTGCTTTCAGAAGATGCTCAGCCACAATGGTACATCTCTCTGGTTTGTCTGCAAATGTCTTCCCCCTTCTCAGTATTCAGCCATTTCAGCCAAGGATCTAAGTGTTCCCAACTCAAATGTAAAGAACAGCAGAGCCCAGCACATAGACTAAAGATGTCATTCCAAAGGCGTCTGGAGGATATTTGACCATAAAGCCTGACAACCTTCAGGCTCTCCCTTCCTTCCCAGAAGAGGTTTTTAAAAGCATTGCCAAAGCATGCGAAAAAGGGAGGTGGAGGGTGTTTGGTCACCTACCCCAATGCCAGGATCCCTGTTCATGGTGTGATAAGGCCCACAGCTTTGTCACATATCTGGGGGTTTCCACTTACAGCTGAGCATCAGGAGTTTCATGCCAATGGCTGTAGGCTCCTGTGCTGCAAGTGGGGATGGGAACTTGCTAGCAGTCATGTGAATAGTGAGCTACTTGCTTCACAATCCTAAAACATACATAGAAAAACTTTGTTGAGGGACATACATCACAATATTTAGCAACAAAATCATGTCCTCACTTACATGAAGGGACATCAGTGTGTGCCATGAATTTAAAGCACACACTAGCTAAAGTTGTTTTGGTCTCTCAAATCACTTCCTTTAGGAATCGCCCAATGGGATATCCCTTGTTCAGTTTGCTCTCAGTTTATCTTGTCTCTTTTCCATATGCTTTTTCTTACTTACGTGCCTGAATGTCCCTGCTGGTTCCTAGGATACACATTTCCCCCCACTATTCATTTGAAATGTCATGGTACTCCATGAGCTTGCAGCTCATGTGTTCCCTAGTCAGACATTCCACTAGGTCTTTGGCTCCATGATTCCCAGTGAGAAACTGTGGAACAACTATTATCTTAAAGGACATATATTTGTGTTGTAGAGGATGTTCTGATCTCAGAAAGACGCGCCCACATAAACCTGGCTCACATAAAAGAGTAAGCAATTAAGGTCTTTGGATTGCAATTTCTACCAGGCAACATGGTGGTTTTTAAAATACATGTGCCTGGTAGTTTTCAATTTAAAACAAAAAACACTTCACTTGTGCTTTTGCACATATTTAAAGAGAAAACTAAAAAAATTCCACACTAGGTAACTTCCACAAAGTGTGAAAACCAGACATAAATGGAAATTGCGTCCAGCTCTAGACATGGTTCAACCTCTCTCTTTGAATGCTTCTGAACTGTAATGTCTCCATCATCACGTCATCCTTTGGCGATGGGAATCTAGACTGATCTAGATGATGCAGTTGAAGTCAGACTGAAGAAACCTCTTTCTCTGAATGGCTATTCCTTCCCTGTTTCTCTTCTTGCTCTTTTTTTTCAATGTCTTTCTTCCTTTTTTATTTATTTATTCTTTTTTTTTCTGATCCAGACAGTCACAGAGTTGAGACGAGGAAAATACAGCACATTGCCAAAATCACATAAATTTTAATGGCTTTCCTGTTCACTTAACCCGACATCAACAGCGTGACCTCACTAGCCTGCACCATGAACCATCAGGGTGTGGAGGCCAAGAGAAGGGTGGATCTGGCCTTGCTCCAGTGCCTCCTGCACAGAGGGAACCATGGGACATTTTGCGGGTTATTTTTGAAAACACTGGGTGTCTTTTTCAAGACGCTTGTGCCCTAATTATATGGAAGTTGTCAATAGATTTGGTAACCAGTCAGCACCCACCTCCAGCAAGACTATCACGCAGTCAGCACTTGGGCAGTGAATGTTACTGGAGCTTCATCTAAACTGATCATCTATGTTTATTCAACATACCTTAATACTTTTATAGTCTTCATTTTCAGGATATTTACACACCTCAAAGTTCTTCTAGTCCTGCAAGGTAGGGAACTCCAGGCTGAAAGGAAATTAATGAATTGTGAAAGACTGAAAGAAAAATGGTCTAGCCTCACGACATGTAGAAGCATGAGTCATTTTGTCCACGAAGGACAAAAAGCAGTGGTCTTCTTTGACCTGTTGTGCAACACAGGCCACTTTTAACTTCCCCAAATCAGTGCATTTTAACCAGAGAACATCTTTTCGAAAACTATTCCAGCTTGACTTTAAAATTTCCACTGGTGTCGGAAGTGCCCCAACCCTTGGTAGTTTGCTCCAGAGCTTAATTATGCTCCCTGAGAAAAAGGCTCACCTGATTTTTAATCTGAATTTGCCCCTGTAAAACTTTCAACTTTCAAAGCCTGTTATTTGACAGACTGAAGAGCCTTCATTTTAAAAATTACATTCCCCATGGAGGCAATTAGTGTGGGATTATCTCATTTAACTTTAACCATGCAAAAATGAAGCATCTTGTCTCATCCAGTGTTTGGGGATCTTTCTGTAATCAATTTACAGAAATAAGCACTTCCAGAAGTCACTTCATTGCAGCTATCTCCCTTCAGGATTAGATGCCTGCTGGAGATACCCAACTTCTGTGCTGACTGAATGAGGGTGGCAAAGTAGTGAGCCTGGACCATCTCACTATCTTTTAGAGGGAGAAAGTTGGGCAAAACAAATCCCATGAGTTTGGTCTGTAACCAGCTCACTTCATTAGTTTTCTGGGTGAAACACTGAATTCATTGAGCTTTTCATGATAAGTCACCTCTTCCAGTTCCTTGCATGCTCTTGAGGGTCTTCTCCCAGTGCTCCTCAGCTTATCAACATTGCTCTTGATCTGGGATTCAGAATAGGACCCTGTACTCCCAAAGGGGTGATACTGATGCCAATATTAGTTGCATATAAACCCACCCTGCTCAGACCTGACATTCCCTATTCAATGAGGCACCATACAGCTCTGGAAGTTCTGTTTTGCTGGTTATCCACACATAATGAGTTCTAAGTCTTTTAAAAAGTCACATCTATTACAGGAAGGGTCCTGTAAGGCCAACTTTTGCTGTTTCTAGACAAAAAACCTCAGAGTTTGGCCAATATATCTAGCTTGTTCCTTTTATCAGTAACACACTAACTTTATTATTGTCTACTTTCCTAGTGTTTGTGTGGTTTCTAAGTATAATCTATAGTGACTTATTTTTTTTCCTCTAGGACATGGTTAGAAATGTTCAACAGCTTTGGATCCAGAGCCATTCTCTTCAGGACATCAACAGAGAAAAACCTACTCAATGGATTTTGCCCATTTACAATTGCAGATTGAGATGTACCAATTAGCTGTTTTTTAAAATCCATTTGATGTTTGCTGAAATGATTTTGTAGCATTCTCCTTTCTTAATCAAAGTGTCAACTGATACCAAGTCAAATGCGTTACAGAAATCTAAGTACATTAAATCAGTGCTATTACCTTTCTCAACCAAGCTTGTAATCTCATAAAAATTATATCAAGCCAGTTTGACAAGATCTATTTTCCATAAACCTATGTTGAAAGGCATTAATTATATTACCTTCCTTTAATTCCTTATTAATCAAATCTCATATCAGCTGTTCCAGTATTTTGCCTAGGATCAATGTCAGGTTGACAGGCCTATAATTACTCAAGTCATCTCGTTTAACCTTTTTAAATGTTGGCTCTATATAAGCTTTCTTCTAGCCTTCTGGGACCTCCCCAAGGCACCAAGATTTGCTGAAAATCATCATTAATGGTTCAGCATGTTCCCTTGCTAGATCTTTGAAAATCCTTCCTTAGTTTCTATAGCCTCTGCTATGACCATACTTCATTGCTGTCTAAAGGTTTGGAAGCTCCACTTGCCACTTACTACATCTTCCAGTACCCAAATAGCTATGCAAGCCTGTCTGGCAGTGAGTTGCTTAAAGCACTTGAATTGCCATTTCTTCACATGAGGAGTGTCTAAATTCACATGAATGCTTGCCACATAGTCCTGCCTTGAAGAAAGCCCCTGTGACCCTCCTCAATCTCACAGATAGCACCAGTGAGTTCCAAGGAGCGTCACAAATTGCTTCTGAGAAGCATGCTTAGCACTGTAGTACAAGCTTGGCCTTACACACTCTGAAGCATCCAAACCCCTGATGTTCTGGACCATTTACCCTTTGAAGGCTTGGAGGTTTCCCTCTATGTGCATCATGGCACAGCTGAGCCTAATTCAGGCTACAGATGTACCCCAGCAATCTGACCAGTTCTATTAAGTTTGTAAATACACAACACTGAGAATTTAATGAAAGAAATTTCATGAATGAGAAGAGACTGGCTTACATATACATAAAGTACCATCTCAGAAAACAGGAAATATCAGGAAATAAAAGATTTTGCATACTGCATCAGTTTTAATACTGAAATATTCCAAATATCCAGTTGTGGATACGTTTCCAAAGCACCACAACTTACAAATGGGACACTGCAACATTATTAGTAACGGCTATTGCACTATTCTGGTAAAAGAATTAGAGTTTTGGAGTGATTGATGTATAAATACCATAGTAGAAGTGCATCCTGCTGTCATTTTTAAAAGCCCTTGTTTAAGTCCAGATTTTCTGTTATCGATTTGTTTCAT
This sequence comes from Ara ararauna, assembly GCA_028858755.1. Taxonomy (NCBI): domain Eukaryota; kingdom Metazoa; phylum Chordata; class Aves; order Psittaciformes; family Psittacidae; genus Ara; species Ara ararauna. The sequence goes on from CM054379.1 coordinate 122,322,338, forward strand.
GGATACCCAGGCAAACCATCTTCAGACAGGCTGAAGAACAGGTATCTCTGCGTTCCCTTTCCTGATGAACTAGCAGCCTCTGTGTGGCAGGCAGAAGGGGTGTTTTTAATTGTAACTATGCATGCCTAATTTAACTTTGCCGGTAATTTAACTAAGTTGTGCAAGTAATAAAATGCATGGACAATTTTCCACATAAACGTTTTCTGAGTTACTTGCCTGCTATCTGAATTCTCTAAGTGCTCATTCTAACAGATGAAGCCCTCAAAGTTTTTGTTTCTGTTGGGTTTGGTATTTTATTCAGGTATCCTTGAGATTAGTTAATGAATTAATTATTTTCTAACTTGTCCTGTGCCAGTGCAGCGTGTAGGCAGGAGGCACGAAGGTAGGGCTGTTTGAGAAGCTGACTGAAATAAGCACAGTCAGTTCAGATGTCTGTGTGTGTATAGAATCCTAGAATCAGACTGGTTTGGGTTGGAAAGGACCTTAAGCTCACCCAGTTCCATCCCCCTGCCACGGGCAGGGACACCTTCCACTAGATCAGGTTGCTCCAAGCCCCATCCAACCTGGCCTTGAAAACTGCCAGGAATGGGGCATTCACAGCTTCCTTGGGCAGCCATTGCCAGGGCCTCAGCACCTTCACAGGGGAGAACTTCTTCCTTATATCTAACCTGGACTTCCCTTGTTTGTATGCATTTGTTTATACAAACATATATAGCTAGATATAAATAGAAATATCTCTATATATATGTGTGTGTGTAGAATATAGTAACGTATGTAGAATATAGAACTAGTCTGTTGCTAGTATTAGTATTAGGTTAGAGATAAAGAAAATCACCCTAAATTAAGAAGGGTAGAACCACCATAAAAATTAACACATTTTTCTTTAAACTGATGAGTATTTTAATATTAAATCTTTCCAGGTGGAACTTTTTTTTTTTTAATTATAAAGGTGTGTTAAACGAAAGAGAATGACACTAAAAGCCTTATACTATTAGAGCAAAAAAAAAAGAGCGTTCCTCTTAGCTAGTGTCACAGATCCAGTTGTTTCACTGGAAAAGATGCAGTAGAAAGAATTATTATCAAGACTGGAAACAAAAATGACTTGGTACATGGGCCTTCTTGCTTCTGTACTGCAGGTTAGCTCACATGATGATGAGCAGGAGTGGATTAATGAATAATCTACCTGGGATAAATCTGAGACTCCTACATAAACTAATGCAGTGAAATTAAAACTGGAAGTACACATGGTTTAGTTATCGTATATTTAACTTATGGAACAGTCACTTTTGAAGGATGCTATTGAGAAAAATAACCAAGGAGATAGCAAAAAAGGCAGTAATGGGAGCAATAATGGCATGAGCTGAATTACCACTGACAGTTACAGAAACTTATACGAATACCTCAATATTATAAATTAAGGAATTTTTCCTTGGTATCTGTATTTGGCAGTTTACCTTTTTCCCAGGGCTGTTTGTAACGCCACTGGAGGCAAAATATCTAACTAGATAAACTATAGACTCATCAAAATGATTTCTATGAGATAAACTTCCACTGTTTGCCCAGTTTTTTGCTAGAAGTATGGTGATTACACTCAACTGTTAGCCAAGACAAATCTATGCAGTAATAACACCCCCTTATTGAAAGGGCATTTTTAATAGCATTGGAGCAATCGGCTCCAGGCAGCAGGTCATCCTGGGAAGCAGTTGGTACCTTGAGCTAAACCAGCCAGCGCTCCACTGTTGGCACTTCCTTGTTTACAAACTGTATCAGTCACAAATATAAGCTGCCTTTTCAAAAGCTTTTGGGCTTTTTTCAGCAATTCACACATGTGGAATAACAGTCACAAATCATAAATGTCACACCTTTGAGCCAGGATTTGAAGAAATCTGCAGGGTTCCTGTTTGGATGCAAATCCCTGTAGTCGTACCTCCTGCGATTCACATCAAAAAAAACTTGAAAAGAGGGTTTGATTTTGGCAGCTGCTGTGAAGGCAAAACTTCCTTTCAACTCTCGCCATCTCAGTTTGGGGAAGGCTCTGCTTCTTCTGCACAGAGGTCTTGGCTTCCATTCTTCTGCATCCTCATCTTTGAAACCTAACGGGGAAGTGGGAAGTTAGAGATCAGTGGGTTTTTTCCAAGGCAAGCAGGTCCCTTTATTGATTTTCAGTAACTGTTAGTACCTTGTGACATACTGACAAAGTTTGCCTTTTCCCACACATGCTTCAGAATAATGACGTGTCAGACTAAATTGCATTTGCCTTTTGTCAAGCGTAACCATTTAGATATATATATATTTAATGTGTTTTAAGGCTCAAGAAAAGAGCCATGTTGGCAGCCTGGGTGAGCAAAGTTTTTCTCAGCTCCACAAACCCACTACATTCAGACTGTTCCAGGAGGGGCAACTCCATGTGGTCACATACCTGTCCCCAGCACAGTGAGGAGAGCAGGGACTGACAGACCACCATGGCAGACCAAATCACACATATCCCTCCCCTAAGTCTAGGACTGAGTCTGAAGAGCAAAATCCCACAAGGAGCTGCACAGGGCACCCTGACGCAGAAGTTGGGTGTTGTCACCCACCAAGCATCCCTTCACTGAGACGCAGGCAGAGGGAGCTGGGTGAACTACGGTAGCCTTGATGGGAATCTCAAAGAAACCAGTGCTGGGGAAATGTCATAAGACATGGGAGTTTCCCCACCCCCAAAATCCCCACTTCTCTGCAGGTTGTATATTCCTCCTCCTAAAGCAAACAAAACGCTAAAGGAAACAAATTGACCTCAGGTTTCCTCCTCTGTTATTTTCCTTCTGTCCTTCAGGCTAGCATTACTCAGCCTTCATATTCAAGCACTAAGTGTCTCCTCTAGAGAACATTTAAGGAGCACAGACACGATCATTTAAGAGCACACTTTACTTATCTATCCTTAAGAACACAAAATAGACCCAGAAAAAAAAGTGTCTCTACGCTCATTAAAACGCTTTCAGCCCAGGGCAAGGATTTGATCAAAAGGATTCCTGCCAATGGAAGGGCATGCTGGAGCCATTGTAAGAAGTTGTGTGCAAGCATCTGCCTTCCTTTCCTTTTCTTTCTTGTGCCCTGTCCCTTCCACTGCCACCTCCAATCTCTTTTCTTCCAGCTGGGGGAACAGAAGTGATTTTACTTCCTTGACGACAATTGTGTCCTTTGAGCAGCCAAAGCAAAAGGCACTTTGAGTTCAAATGAGACTGTGACTTAAACCAATATTAACCAAGACCAACACATGTTTATTGTAATGTAAGTAATCTTCATTCTGATCAGCAGGTTTTCCTCACCCCACTGCAGTTTTACTCATTGCCTCTTTCATTCTTCCAAAATGAATAAATGAAATGGCTGCACATTTTTATTCACAGCAGTGGGTTTCAGAACTTCAAATCAGAGAGGCGTTTTGATTTTAGAAATAAACTCCAGAGGAAACAGTTTCAACCAGAACTTTCATATACTTTTTTTTACCAGTTTAAGGTAACATCAAAACTCACCTTTCCAAAAAAATGAAACCTCACAGCATTCTTTTAATCCAAATTAAATAAAGTGTCATCCCTGTGTCCTCTTCCTTCATATTTAGAGGGAAAGAAAACTATCCTGCCCATACTTTAATGGTTTTGTCTGCAAATCCTAAACGCTCCACTGCTGCAAATTTCAAATGGTCTTATACAGCCAAAGTCTCTTTGGTGTCAGCAGCCACCCAGGTAGCAACACAACCATGAGAACGCTGCTGATCAGAACAATGAATGCCTGATCTACAGATGTCATATCAAGGTAGAAATCTTGATGAGCATTGTAGTGACATTACAAAGTGGATTACACATGCTGTATCTGGGTCAGAGAAGGAGTTATTTCAGTACGGTCAACAAAGTACTTCTGACCAAACTTATTTTTCTACATTATGAGAGATACGCTTTTGCTTGTTACTTCATGCTGCAACTAATAACAATATTCTCTCCATATTCCCTTTCCAGTTTGCAAGCAAAGTTAAAAGGAAGGCAAAATACCCCCATGCCTGGGGTTATGCAATCTCAGACTGGTTCCATCTCCCTGCCCTACTTTCCTTTGTGACCAAGGAGCCCAGCCACTGCCACCCAATCTCCCATTTAACTGTTTAAAGCTACTTCAGAGAAGTTTTTGGGCTACATTCTTGAAGCGTATGGCCCTCGGTCTCTCCCTGCCTTATTCTCCAGCCACCAACATGAAACAATTAGGACTTTCTTGCTTTCTGGGTGTGCTGGGCCTCAATGAAACAAATATCACAAGGTTATAACGTCCTCAGATACTCCAGCCCAGCAGCAGTGCAAGTAACTAAACATTAGATTTTGGATGTGTGGGTCTCTACATGGCAAAGATGTCACTGTATGGCACAAAACATTCCTCACCTTCAACCTTCTTTCCCAGGAGCAGACAACAGGCCAAAGGCCTCATCTACATGACAGATAGGAGATGAAGTTGTCCTATCCAGGGAATGCAGCTTCTGAAACCTGTTGACTTAAAGTACTGTGGGTAGGAGTTAGGGATACTTGTGAGATTTCTTCTGGCTGTACCAAATTCTTTTCTTGTCTTAATTTTGAAAAATTTGAATTTTTTGTATTTTTTACAAAATTTAATGCAAACCAAATACAGTTCTTGACAGTGGATATCATGTGTTTCCAAAAGCTGCATACTCCTTGGACACTGACAGACACAAACAAAACTGGAAAGGCTGCCCATCCCTGTCAGCTGTGCTAGAGCTCCTAATGCCAGCAGCTCCATAGCACCCACCATGCACCCCAAGCTTCCTGGGTCCCCAGCCCTCCTGCAGAGGAGAGCCTGGATCTTATGCCTAGCCACTGGTATGGCTTGGGCAAGATCAGCTGTGCATGCTAAAAACTTTATAACAAGGTTGTTGGAGAACGGTATCCTTGTGTTGGAAAGAGACTCTACAAGGCATGCTGGAGCTCCCTCAGTCCTTATCCAAACCACAGGGTACAGATGCAACTTACAGACATACTGGAATCATAGAATCAACTGGCTGTGAAAAGCCCTTTAAGACCATCAAATCCAACCATTCCCCAGCACTGTCAAGGCCACCACTACCCCATGGCAGGGACAGTGACTCCAGCACTGCCCTGGGCAGCCTATTCCAATGCCTGAGCACCCTCTGAGGAAGGAGCTGTTCCTCATCTCCATCTAAATCTCCCCTGGTGCAGCTTGAGGCTGTTTCCTCTTGTCCTGTCTCTTGATCCTTGGGAGCAGAGACTGACCCCACTCACTCCATCCTCCTGTCAGGCGATAACGTCTTCTCTGAGCCTTCTCTTCTCCATCTGAACCCCCCAGGTCCCTCAGCCGTTCCCCATCACATTTGTGCTCTAGGCCCTGCATCAGCTGCGTTGCCCTTCTCTGTCCCTGCTCCAGCACCTCAATGCCTCTCTTGCAGTGAGGGGCCCAGAACTGAACACAGGATTCGAGGTGCAGCCACACCAGTGCCCAGGGAAGGGCGACAATCGCTTCCCAAATCATAGGAATCACATCAGATAACCTAATAGCTAATTTTTCACCATTAAGGGCTTTGAAACTTATTCCCAGTTTCAAATCCTGGGAGAAAGCTAGTTCCATGCTCAAGTACTACTTTTAGTGAGCTCAAATATATTTACTTTCATACAGGTCATCTGCATCGCACTAGCTAGCCTAAAACAGCAGAGGCAGATCTTAAACTGAAGCATTGATAGCAGCTCTGAATACCTTAAAACTAAAAGTAGACATATGTGCATATATATCTATAAATACTTAGAAAAAGCGTTTTGCTTATCCAACCTGATTATCGAGCTAATCCAATTGTGTTCTGTTTATTTATTGAGGGTAAAAAAAAAATACAGGATTACCTCTATTCACTTGAATCACTGGGAATCCTAACACCACAGATCTGCACATTCCTGTAAGAGTGAAAAATGGAAACCAGATCGATAACCGAAAGCTGTAATCATCAAAATTAACCTCTCCTGAGAAATGCAGCATCAAAAAATAAATCACCGAGTTAAGAAAAACTGTTCAAGAGCTTAAATAATTGAAAGCACAGTTGTTTCTTTTGCCACTTGCTATCATACCTATCAAAACCTGTGCAATCCTATGGTGGTAGTAAGAAGCCTATATTATAATTCTCGGTGATGACAGCGTACATTATTCCAGAGCAGTGGTACATGTATCAGAAGCACCTGACTTGCAGGGGTACGATCCAACACCCAAGGAGCACAACCTAGATTATCCCATTGACTTCTATAGGCATTCCTCCAAGATAATGCCCTCCTGCTGCTCCATTGTTTTTTTTAATGGATAATTCTGAGCTCACATCTGTGTTTTAGAACATTACTGGTGGTACTTAAAGAAGGAGTTTATTTGCTTTTATTACTGTGTATGGTTCATATTCTATGACAATGTTAGAATCCAAAATTTAGTTTGATGTTAAATAACCTATTTAAGAAGAGAAACTAAAGCCGTGTTCTAATAAAGCTTTACCACATATATAAATAATGGGCACAATGTTTTCCTTAGGAAGATAAGCCTTCTTCAAAGCAATTCACTGTTTAAGGCTTTAGATTTCGCCAGCCCTTGCACAAGGTTGCAACAAACCATGACTTATTTACAGAGAGATGTTAAGTGGAGATAAAGCCACTTAATAATCCACTAGTTCTTGCTAAATACATTTTTCTTCCATGCCCTTTATGAAGGTAGGCTGGATAGCACTCTTCTTTGGCATATCCTTATATTACTTGAACTAAAGCTTTTACAGAACAGTTCAATTAATGATGCTTATGGGTTGTCTGAACTAAATAATCCTGAAAGTACTTAGGGTTAAAAACAACCCAAAAAAAAATCTCTTAGGCATTTCTTTGAAAATAATGATAGAGTAACAACAGGAAAAGGAACAACAACAGCATAAAGAGACCAAAGATCTGATTTTCTATGGTTTGGTGCCTCATTCAAGAACTCAATTCATTCAGGACTAGGTGCCCTCTGCGACAGAAACTTCTGATTTCTTGAACTTTTGTCAGATTTGCAGCAACAACAGCAAACAACTGCCCCAAATGAAGAGGACAAAATATTCCCATCCACGGAAATGTCTGACCTCTGCTCATCTGAGCTCATTCTAGCTTCTATGTTTATTCACAAGGACTCTGTTTGAGCGGTTAGTTGCGCAAAGCAAGGGCTGACTTCATAAAACTGATAAGTGGCCATAGGGGTCCTGATGTATATGTCAGGATTTCCCCCTTCTTAGTGTTTGGTTGCACCTTGAATGGGATAAGGCTGGGTTTGGCGTTTGGGTTCTTCTGTTTGTTTGTGGTCTTTTTGCAACAAAATGGTTAGCCCAGTGTTCATTTCTTACCACTGCATTCAGTGCAGATCTCAGGCAGCCCTTCAGTATCTCTCTCTGTTCTCTTTAGAAATGCACAACTAAAAGCTGTCTTTTGAACCCCATTGAAGGCCCTTAGAAGTCCAAGGAAAGTCTCTGTGTATCTCTGCCAAGCTCTTGTTCCAAGACACACATCATTGTCTTAGCTATGGTTTTACTTATCATGCCGCACTTTTATCATAAGTATCTCTGTCACTCTGCACCTGGATGCTGCTCCTGTCCTGAGGTCAATGCTGCTGCCCAGGAAGTAAGAGAGGAGTCTCCCTCCACCCACCTCATTTCTTTGTCTCCTCTCCCTGTGGGATTAGTGATAGTAACCCCTTACACAAATACCTGGGAGGTGACATGGCGAGACTGGCTACTCTAGCTCTATGGAGGAACTTGAAGTTAAGAAGTGAGGGAGAGTTTTGACTTGGCATGACTTCAGGACACCCAGGTTGAATAAGGTGTGTATTCCCTGTGTCACTGTTGGCAACCACAGCAGGTGAGGCACAGCTCTGAAACCAAAGGATTTTGTACCCTGCAGGAAAGGTGATGAGCACCTGGAACATTAGTCATCACATGTCTCACACTATATTCCTCTCCCTAGTTATTTTCTTGGCCTTTTCCCTGGGGAAAAGCGTCTCCCTCCCCACATGAAGTTGACCAGAATTGCCCTTTTATCCTCCCTCCAAGCCGCTAGAAGTAAAAGAAAAGTGATCATCAAGGTCTGTTTGCAGACATGGCTCGAGAAAACCCCCCTTCTGCTCCCGCAGGCTCCGCACACACAAGTGCCACATAGGAGACAGCAAACACAACGTTAGTCATTTCCTCCAAGCTGCCAGCTGCTGAAGTTTGCATAAGAAGAACCCTTGGACTTCAGATTATTTCTTAAAACACCTCTTGGCCCAAATCTCTCAACAAACAGACGCTGGAGCGGTGCCAGCGAGGCCAGTTGAGGGCTGTTTGCTGGTGTGCCCTGCCATCTTCCCCACCACATGAGCCCTGCATCTCCCACCCCACCAGCACCTACCTACCCCACCAGCATGACACACCTACCGTCTGGTAGCGAAGTCTTCTGCCTATACTGCAGTTGTGCAGGACTAAGGCAGAAGCTCAGGCTTAACTGCTTCTTTTGCAATTAATATGTGATGGTGGCATCTACAAATTCCACTTAAGGATCAGGACCCACATGACGCTGCAGGGCTAAGTGACAAAGGAGACAGCATTTGCCCCAGAAAACAATCAACATTCAGTCAGGAAATAACTCATATGTGAAAGAGGAAAATGGGTGGGATGAGCCAATAACAAAGAAAACAGATTTACCAAAAAAGTCAAAGCCTCATCCTTGTAAATAAGACTGTAATTTTGATACGATCCCTGCTTCCTAATCAGAAGGTGAAAGCACTGTGACCATCACACTTCCGCTGCTCTCAAGCACTTTGTCCTGTCTCTCATTTACTTTGGCCTAAACCTGTTTCCTCAAGCCTTTCTTTGCCCTCCTCAGAGAAACTTATGCCTGGGGAGACCTGGCACTGTCTTTTCCTGATCTGAGTAATTCCTATACTTTAGTATATAGCTTTCTGCTTTGCTCTGTTGGTCCACAGTATCTTTCTTCTTTTATCTTTTTATTTTGTATTCACTTCCTGGCAAGTTTATTACTGGGGTTGTATATGACTCTCCGGCGTCATGCTCATCTAGTTTAACTTAAAAACATGTGTTTCCTTCCTGTCACCACTTTATCCCTTTATTTGACCACCTTTTCCATTTCTTGCTTCCACCAAATCACTTTGTGTAGTAAACTGCCAAATCTGCATTACTTACCTTCCACAGGAAAGGCATGTCTTTCTTCAGCCCACATTATAAACCATACTTTTTGGGAAGTGTGTTCTGATGTAGAGCAAGCTGATGGGAGCTTTCTCATTTTCTGTATTATTTCTTTTTCTTCCTCCTCTTCCAGCATCACAGTCCCAGGAAATTACTTTCTGCCTCTGTACCAGTTCCTCACCCTCTTATGCAAGCACACTGAGGCAGTGCATCCACTAAGGTTTCTGGCTATGTCTAGCTATGCTGTCAATAAATCATGTTCACCACATCTCCTTCACGGACCCCCTGTTCCTTACATACTTGAATACTTTCTTATTTATGTTAACCTCCTCTGCAATCTTACTGCATTTTTTACCTGTTCTTGCCTTGTCATTGTTTTACTGTCTCATTTTGAAGTCATGCTCAGAACCTCTTTTTAATAATGCAGCACTTCTCACGTATTTGTTACATATTTGTTCACTGATCATTGGTCTTGGAGGAAAAGTGATCTTCACTTACTTCCTTTTTGAGCTAGATAATAGATCTCTCAATCTTTGCTTCCTTCTAAAATACTCTTGTCAGTGTTAATACCAAAAGATCATTTTCATTTGAACTCAAGCTGATCATGGTCTCAAGCTTACCCACAGAAAATTAGCTTGCCAGGAACAAAAGAAATTTAAATAAAGAATGAAAATACATGAATATGGGTTTCCATGCTGAAAACTGTCTGCCAGGCTCCTGCAGTCATATTGCCTCATGATAATTTTCTAGGTCTAATACAATGAAATCTATTTCTAGGCTCTAAAGCCTAACTTTTTATTTTCTTATTGGTGTATGTCTCTGCCATATACCTCCTCATTGCTGTTCCTTCCCTACCTCTCCATCCCCTCATGTAAATGAAAAGAGTAGGTAGAATCTGGCACACACCCTCATGTAAATGAAAAGAGTAGGTAGAATCTGGCACGCAACTAGAGACACATGGAAATACATGGGTTGAGCTACCCCCTGATATTCAGACGTGGGATTCTGTTGGTGTACTAGAACTAGAATGCCTAATACATCAGAAGAAAGGCTATTTTCACAGTATTCACGCCAAATTTGCAGATGCTAATCTTTGTAACCACCCATGCTGCTGAAGGATAATGAGAACTAAACGTGTATTCCAAAGCATGAGGGAGTATCCTAAATATAACTCCTCTGACAACATTATACACTGATGTGTCTTTCAATACCCACAGAAAAGGGCAGCTGCTCAAGCTAATACTGCTTATTGTGTGAACAATCTTTCCATTCTGTATTTTTTTTAATCCTCTTATTCTGATATTTCTTGTGAATTTGGCAAATAGTCTTTGCTTTGGTTGCAAGTACAGACGCACCCGGAACCACTAACGTAAGTGGGGATTTCTCTGTGCAGACCAAGATACACCATCAGCAAGTGATACATTTTCAGGAACTACTGCATACTCTTGGCAATACCTTAGTAGAAAGCAATGGATAATTTTATATTGCAAGTTCATATGTGTGTATGTCTTAGGATACTCTTTTGCTGGATCTTCCTTTGCATTGATCAATGAGCAAGAAAAAGGGACAAATATGCAAGCAAATGGTTTCTTACTAGAATTCACTGGGAACCATTCAACTGAATGATCTAGTCAGAGCAATGCCTTTCATCAAAACTGACACATTTTATTGACAGGTATTGAAACAGAGTGCAAGCAAACAGCCCAGACAGCCAGAAGCCCAGTGGATATGGCAGTAATGAAGGAGGTAGGAGACATGAGTCTGAGTTCCTGCTTTGCCTAATATAATCAGCAGCTTGGCATCCTACAACCTAAACAGTTGCCCTGTTATTGCAGGCTGAGTGTAAGCTTCATCTGGCCCCTTATAGATGCCTTCAATACAGGCTTCTACTTCTGAGCTTATCATCCATACTGCCTTATGGCTGCTGGAAAGAAGCAGGAATGTTTAGCACACATTATTTAAGCCCCAAGTATGATTGCTGCTCTCCATCAACTGTAAATGGAGCCAGAGGAGGCGAGTCAGAAGGGGAGGTCTACCCTGCACACTGCACAACTGAGGAAGAGCCCCACTGACCACTCAGCTCTACAAAATGTGCCAGTTTGAGAAGGAAAGGTAGATAAGCTCGTTCCACCACCTATAGGTATGATCACCTGCCTGGAACAGTGACTGCCTCTTCCGGATGCTAGCTGCTGCAGTACTCCGGCATCACCTCCCCTTCTCTGTTGCACGTAGGCCACTTTCACATTGTGAATTTTCTGGGCAATGCCATGTCCTGGTCTGTTCTCCTGCTCACTTTTCTTGCTCTAATCTTAGGTCAGTGATGTACTTTATACCTGTCAGCTCATCCTCTAGAAAGTCTACACCAGGTCATGTGCACATATTGTAGTTACAAGTGAGTTTTTCAGGTTGTGGTAATGCATAGTAATTTCCACACTTCCCAAAGGCTTCACAGGCTTGTCTGTGTTTGGAACAATCAGGTACTGACACACGATTTCCTTTAACTGACAAAAATGTTAATGTTTTCCATGCTAGGGATTTGTCATATCACCTGTGATATTTAGTGGGTTTTATTATCATCAAGTAAGGTAATTTTTCCCCATCTACTACTACTAAGAGAAAGAACAGCTCACCTCTTTCTTAATATCATCATTTCCTAGCCCAATTAAATCCTCTTTTAGTACAAAAATTAGCTTTCTTTTGTGTTTCTTCTTTTTGCCTAAGAGACACATATTTCTTCAAGCTATTCATGCCATAAGAACTATAAGGCTATGTTGTAGAAGCTCTGGAACATCAATTGATGTACCTGAGAGGGACAAGGTGTAAAGGTATTATAGTTGCTGGGACAGCCAGAGACAGCCCCATAATTGAGAGCAGTGTCTGGGCTGCTCTACAATATGCAGGTGTTCATGACCCCCAATGAACTCTCCATTAGCCAAGGATCATTGCAGCTATTAGCCTCTGCTGCTGAATTCCCTCTCTAGGCTGAACTAAGATGAATTTCAATTACTGCTCCATTCCCTTCCCCCTTTATGGCCTCTTTCAAGAAATATCCCCTATCACACTTCCAACACATTACAATATTCCAGTCAAATTTCATTAGGACAAGTTCCATTTGCTTCATCTTGTGTCTAAAGTGTTTGTGTTGCCTCCTCTTGAGCATTTTCTTTCTGACGATAGATCGTGTCACTGGATCCTAACTACTCCCCAAATTCAACTTAATTGATCAGACTTGGCATGCTTCCTAGAATTAGGACCTGAGTAGCCTCAGACTGTGCAAGTTTGGCTGTTCAGCTAGCATGTGAGATGGCAATCTTGCATTACTCTGGAAACCCATTCCTCTGCTTCCCTTTTGCACCGTGGTTGTCCCAATCAATAGCCGAGTAATTAAAATCCCTTGTAATCAATGTTCTAGCTGTTTTACAGACTTCTCTTATCTGCAAAAACATTTCCCAACCTACTTTCTTTGCCTGCCCTGGGGGCTTGTGGCAACATCCAGGAATAACATGACTGCACTCATTGTCCTTCCCCAGCTTTTGGCCAAACAGCCTCTGCTCCAACAGGCAAAGCATTTGCTGTGCTTCCTGCTCTAGACATGGAATATACACGGCTGTCTCTCCTGAATGAAGAGCACAGCCTGTCCCCTTTCATAAACTTTGTCTCCCCCTACTCTGTTTTAACTTCCTTCTAGCTCACATGTCCCAGGAATATCACACTTAGCCTTGGAGATGCATGTTTGCAATTGGTGACCTTATTAATATGCTCACTGCATTTGTGTCGAAGATATTTTCTCCTCCTACCTTTGCTTTACATTCTCATTATCTCCTACAACGACAACCAGTGGATACATTACTGAAAGATCCATGCATTCCCTCCTTTAAATTCCTCTCCTCCCACATCACTAATCTAAAAGAATGGCTAGATCATTTCCTTATTAGTGGACAATCTGTTTGTTCCCATAGGGTTGCGGATAACACAGGCTATGCCTCCTTTGCCATTTTGTTTTCCCTGCTTTGTTGTTTATAATTCTCCACATCTCTCACTTCAACACCAGCACCCCCCAGTCTATTCATTTATCTGTGGTATAATGAACCACTTACATACTGGAAATAAACATTATGCTGCTTTCTCCTTCCACTGGTTAGCTAAGTGGTGTGAGGTTTTCTTTTTACAATACATGCATGCCTTCCCCTACATAGTTTATAAAGATCACCACCATTATGCTAGACTCTTTCTAAAGCTATTTCATCTACCATTGCCCACTGACTAAAAATTCCCTGCCCCTTCTCTTGGAAGCATTTGACTCATGTGCGTTTGTGCGAGGATTTGGCATTTTAAACAGCAGTGACTATCTGCAACATCAACTCTGCCATCAACACTTCTCTGATCTAATTTTGCTGCAGATTTTACTGTGCTCTCTTCATCATTTTGTGAGATCTTATTTTCTGAATTGTTAAAACTAAGAAATGCACTGGGTGCTGGCACAAGCCCTCCTCTCTTTATTATGTCTTCCCTCTGTTACTACCTCTTATCAGTTACCCAGACACTGCCCTTTATATCCTCCTGCTTCTGCTGGAACAGGGCTACTTCTCCTGCTCAAGGCTGTGCTTCCAATGCACTCATCCTGCAACTTGCTCACAGCTGGTTCTCCTCCTCCTCTGTCACTCCTTCGGAGTATGAAACCAGCCATCTGTCATCAGTGACCCTCTCGTATTCATTGATCTTCCCCAGCATATCAACCTGTCTTTGTTATTCCACTCTACAGTTTCTTAGCGCCACAGCTAACTGGCAGTGCACATGCACACATGTGTGCATGCACATGCAGGCACATACAGAGTATCATTCTGCCTTTTCCAGTTCCCACATGCAAAGCAGACATCAGCTGAAAAAAGATCTTTTTAGTTTTTGGTTTCTGAAGCTGGGACAGTACAGGATAATTGCGATCCAGTTACAGACAAATTGCACATTATTTCATGAAAGAAATAAATAATGAAAAAACAAGAACTCCAAACTACCATAGAATCATAGAACAGTTAGGGTTGGAAAGGACCTTAAGATCATCGAGTTCCAACCCCCCTGCCAGGGGCAGGGACACCTCCCACTAAACCATGCCACCCAAGGCTCTGTCCAACCCAGCCTTGAACACCGCCAGGTATGGGACATTCACAACTTCCCTGGGCAACCCATTCCAGTGCCTGGTTATTGAGGAGTTGCACTTATGAGCAGTGGGGTAGAACCATACACTTCAGCTCCTAGAGAAGGTGCTGCAATGAGCTGCAGCCTCTTTTCCCTTCTAGCATGCAGTACAGGATTGGCTGCAGAAACAGAGCTGTGCAGTCTCCTTGCCCACTCTGACCCACTGGAATCTGTTCCCTTTTGACACCTTCTCCAACTCTTTTTCTAGCTTCTCTTGTGGTCCATTTTCTCACCCTCTGACTATAAGCCCTTGTCCTGTGTTTGTATGGAGCAGACAGGACCTGCACCATGGCTAGTGCCAGCAGCCACAATGGTGGGAGAAACAACAACAGCAGTGCTACTACTAATGTCACTGCAGGGTAAATCCTCCCACAACAGAATTAAATCCAGGAAGAAGTAATACTGCTTTCTGGTTTCAGGTTTTTTGTTTTGGAGCTTTCCTAGTTAATTAATATAAAGGTTGGGCTTGATGATCTTAAAGGTCTCTTCCAGCCTAGTTGATTCTATAATTCTAACACCTAATGCTTAGATCCAAACTGTCCTTGTTCCACTAACTCAACCTGATGCTGCTCAACAAGGAATTCAGGCTGGCTGAAAGTTGTGTACAGGCATTCTGGTTTCTTGGATCTATTTCTCTTAAAGGGTGTGATAAAATCGTCTGTTTTATGTATACAGCTCTGCTGAAATCACTCAGACACTAGGATGAGAGTTACTTCTGTTCCCAGACAGCATGAAGGCTGGTTTTAAAACAAAAATCTATGAAAATATGATCCATCTCCTTTCACCTGCCACTATATCACACTGCAGAGTCTAGTGTTTTCCCTACAACAACTGAAGACATCAGATTAATAAAACCTACAGACACAATACAGCTCACATTAAACCTCATGGGCCTGTTTATAATCATTGCAAAGTTCTTCTGTGTCAGCTGCCGGCTGCCTATGAGCATTCTATCCCACTGTGAAAAACCCCTGTGACATTTTAGTAGAAGACATTCACTGTACATGAGCAGTGGCTGATTGTTTTTAAAACCTTGGGTATCTTGTCTGACTATTTTTTCCCTCAAAATGCCAAAACTGATTAAAACATATGATCAGTTAATCTTTGTCACATTCCATCATTATGGTAAGAGGCCTTTGCAGTCGCATAATGGAAAAAAAGGGGCATACTGCAATACCCAAAGCCATTGTCTTGCACATCTATGCCTTGTCTTACTTTCTTTTGAACCTTGGCCTTAACCAGTAGCCATGACCTTGCTAATTCCGCTAAAGACAAAAAAGATGAACGTACATGGAAGAGGTTTCTTTGACACAATCCGTCTTATTTACAAAGTATGCTCAGAAACTCCTGTTTTTCCAGAAGAGGAAAAGCAACTTCCCCACTGCAGAAATCAAGCCTGCTTCTCAGCAAAGGCTTTGGCAAAAGGTCCTTCTCTCTGCCGACTTCCTTCCAGGGCTACTTTACACTACTTCTACCTCCTACTGCACTCCTACCTTCTGCTCAGCACCCAGGTCCTTACAATGGCAATGAGAAAATGATTGGACCTGCATGGATACAAGGTGATTGGCTTCCTCTGAAGCCTAATTCCTTAGGTGAAGTCTTTCATTGCCTTCATCTATCTTTCTTCATAAAGAAACCTTTTCTTCTGTGTAACACCAGCAATATGTGACTAGGAAGCCCATTTACTTTAATGAGGTCAGCCACTGCCTGCAGATGAAAGACAACTTGATTGCAGCCATTAGCATATTCCAGCATGACAAACATGTATTTTAAGTAAATATTGCAGTAAAAGGTGCTGGATTAACATTTCTGTAAAGTGAGGTTCTCTCTTGACCTACAAAGCTGATCCTACACGTGCATTTTGTGCATTTCATTCTTGCCACCTATTCATGCATTTGGCAGCCTCCATGGCCTGACTTGGGCTGCCTGTCTTTACATCTATACATCTTCCTCTCCCTGGGGGATGCACAATTGCATCTTGAACTTGGTCAGCAAATTGATCTGGCTGAAAAGTAATAGGAAAAAAAAATTGCTTTCAAGAATATATTTTTTTCTGAGCTGGTCCACCAAACCCCCATAACATCTTGGACTGTGGGTGGGGACTTCATACTGCCATAAGACTGCACTTTTGAATGAGATCCTATGGAAGTTTCAACTAGTCAAAGTCAAATTCTGCCTCATCCCATTCCAGCTTCCCCTTCTCCCCATGTGGGCCAGCAGGTGGTGGATGCCTCTAAAGACATTGACACATATCCAGTAGAACCCAACTGAGATTTTCCACCTGTTTCTTAGAGCAGTCTAATAGCTGGCTTTGGTTTAGACTCAATTCAAACAGTTGACTATTTCCTCCTCCACATTTGATTTCTTACGATAAAAACTTGCTGTCTAATTTCTATTCACACATTGAAGACCAACAGCTTCTGACTTTTTGTACAACCTTTCTACTTAAAAAAGTCTGATTTAATTTCTTCTCCTCCAGTAAGTCTAAAGAATCAGTTACTGAGCAGCTATACAATTTAACTGACAGAGATTTCTCCATGCCCACAGGTGGTGATATTCAACCAGTAAGAGAGCTCTTGCAACAAAATACAAAAAGGACAACCAAAAAGGAAAGAGAAGGACACAAACACAGCCACGACCAAGATTATTTGAGGTATTTTAAGCAAAGACAACACAGTCACTACCTGTGTCACTCACAGAAACATCATTCATGTCCATACCTAATCTTTCCAGCTTGGATGTGTAGAATTGTTTCAGTTAAAATAAACATGAGTCCCAAAACAGTTATAAACAGTTAAAGGAAACTTTCCTCAGCTCTTCTTAAGCCTATATTGGATTTTCTGATGGGATGAACAGCAGGTGCTCAATTAATTTGCTTAATGTAGGCAGCTCATGCCATGAGAGATACTGTAACGTGTTCCACCTGGTGGCCACTGCTGTTCCAGAAGGGTATGGGTCCCTGATAGGTTCATTAGCATGCCAGCTGACCCCAAGGAAATATTTCAGATCAAAATGGTTGTCTCAAATGACAGAATAATATTGGGTTTAAGCAACTGATTTTTTTCCTCTGTGTGTACGCCTGCTGAAGCACAATGTAGTTGTGGGGGAGGGAACACTTTCACCTTTGTCTTCAGGCTGGGATACGTACTGTGGCAATGGGTACACAAGGAAAACCATAGAGAGATGCGCTGTAACAAGTTGTGCCAAGGGCTCTCTCACAACTCACCAGCCAAGCAAAAATGAACAAGAGATTTGGGAACTGATTCTTTTCTATAGCTGCAATTCACTCACTCCCTCAAAGGCTGAGCATACCAGAAATCCAGCCAGCTCTAGTACCCTGAATACTTGTTTGGCACAGGCCCAGCCACCACAGAGTGAAGCAGGGCTTTCCACTAACTGGGGACAAGCCTATCTCTGTACAGCCCTCACGTTAGCAGAAAACAACCTCCCTTCTTAGTGTGTCTCCTGGGATTGTCCTCATTTCCTTTGCAATCGAGCAAGGATCTCAATACCTTTGCGCATGGCACCGATGTCTTAAGGACACTGCAAGATCCTGTGGTCTCCCACATTACTGCTTCTACCATTAAGAAACAAGATTCAGTCTTGTCTTGAACCATGGCAAGCTCCTGGGAATCTGGTTCATCCACTCACACATATATGCAGACTTAAGTGGCATGCTGTCTTCTAAGAATTAATTGCAGCATTACACTTCCTCATTTCTTCCTCTATCTTCCCATACACTTGCTTCCCTGCATGTTAAGGAAAGCTTACCCTTTGCCCCCAAAGAGTTGTTGCTCTTTCCTTTCAAAGTTTTAGACACAACTGAGCTTCTTGTAATTCAAGGAAATAATCTCACTGCAGAGACATTCACCTAATAGTGCACCTATAACTGGTGAACACTGCTAGTACTGCTCAGGGAAAAGACACAAATATATGGGCTGTGGGTGGTGAAGGGAGGTAGCTGAAGCTGGAAAGAGCTGATGGGTGGAATGGGCTGCAGAACAATTTAATTGCTTTTCTGTTTTGCTGTGGTGGAATATGCAGTGTAGCAACCTTATCTCAGCTACCCAATTTCTGTGCAATGACATATATAATTAAACATAGGCAGTCGCACACTTAGTTCTACACTATTTAAATACTCCATGGTATAATATTGTGTCATAATTCATTTCCACGCACAAAGAATAAACTACAGAACTCGTGTGGGTGCCTGAGATCTCAAACAACTAGTCTCTATAAACCCTAGAGGGAATGTTAAATTGAGCTGAAAACTTCCATTCCAGCACTGTGCATCCACTTTCCCTGTTAATCTGTTTTTTTCCTCAGTCAGTGTCTTTTGGGTTTGCTCCAGGCAATACCTTCTCAGGAAGGAGAAAGTATGTGATGAGATTTATGTCCTGATTTTAAAATCTATCCAGGAAGAAAGTGTAGGAAGACACAGACAGGATAACAGTGAATTAGAAACAAAGTAGAGGAGAAAACCAGTTCAGTACTGAAGACTGCAGCGGCTCAAGAACTTCTTCCACTTCAATCTGGAATCATGAGGGGAGGCGAATCCCTAAGTATAGGAGAAAGTCTGGTGTATGAAAGATGGGATTTCATATCCTCCAGCGGCTTGCAGTGACTTGGAACTATTTATTCTAGTTTCCAGAAATTTGTACTAACCACTGTTCCATAAAGCAGGCTGGGACACTGGCGATACTCTGCTAAAGCTGCTTCACTACGTGTGGAAGACTTTGGTATTCACTTGGTTAGAGGACGAAGGAGCATGACTCAGAAATTCCCTGATCACATCAGACTGCCAGTCAGCATATTGACGTAGATAAAGCAGAGATGGGACTTAGAGTATTTCTTCTCGTATTTAAATTCAACACAGGACATATGGATAGGAGCTGAGGTGTCCACTCAGAATTGTATGACTAATCATGTAAAGCAAATGAAGTCAGTAACTCACCGCTCACTCTTATAGCCCAATATAAAAGACTTCTGAGACCTGGAGATACTCAACCATGACTTCTAAAAGTGGCAGTCTGGATGAAGAAAATTCCCTGAAACTTCAGCCATTGATCATCTGCTTCTTGAGACAGCCAGCATCTGAAGCACCATGTTACTCCAAGGAATGATACAGGACAGCAATACAAATTCAAGCAATAGGGCATAAAAAAACTGTCAGATGAGGAAATGTTTATGAGAACTGGGTATTGAATAAACAGTTCATTAAATCTTTCATAGCCCTATCATTGTTTCTCATTTCTTGTCTCAGTCCTGTCTCAACCAAGAGCAAGTGGCTGCAAAGCAATTTCCCAGCACCAAGAATGCCAAGTTAGTCCTACTAGTTCATTTCTATTTTACTTTGGAGTAGATCGGAAGTGGTTTCTTTTATGGGAATGAAAGAATGTGAATTGAGGATGAAATGAAAGTGTGGTAGAAGTAACCTTAGACTCTGGGGGGAAACAACGCAGTAGGAAGAGAAATACAGTCATAACAGAAGGTGTGAAAAAACAGCTAAAAAGTCTCCAGTGTTGGTTTGGATGACAGAGATTGCACAGAGCTCTTCCCACAGAAAACTCTACATGCCAATCTCTTTAGCACTCCTGACTTACAGCTAACATGGGTCATCAGCAGACAATTCATTTTTGGACAAATCAAGATAGATTTCCAAAGCAATGTGTAGGAGGAACAGGACTGAGCAGGGCTTTTGTGTTAATCATCATTCTGACAAAAAGCATCTATTTGATCTTCAATTCTTGGTCACAGGCACCATGTGATGTGGTGGACGTTACAGAGAGATGATGAATGTAAGTCCTTTTTCATTATCAATGTGCTCATGTGTATGGAGAGACAGTTCATACAGCCATCTGGTCTCACTGTGCAGTCATGCAACAGTTTTTCAGATCTTTGTCTTCTGATTGGCCTTCTTGTGCTCTAATTTTCTGTCTTGTTTGAACTAAGAAGGACAAATGGCTAGAAAGCGATGCTTGCTTTTGTCTGGCAGCTCACAGTATCACAGGAGTGTATTTACAGCAGTATCAGCTATCGATAACTTGTAAATATGAGATGGGACAGAACAGCCTTAGAGCAACCCCAAAAGGGCTGGAGACATTTATTGTTTCTTTTTCTCCCTTTTCACCTGTGTTCTATCTTGGCATACATGCTTAAAGACGAATCAAAAATAAAACAGGGGTGTGTACAAGCCCTTCAAAACTGCAAAGCGGTATAAAGCATTCTGTGTTTTGACTCTATTAATCCTGTCCATCTTCCAGCTTGTAATGACAAGTAGATGATGTGTCTTATCACACCTCTTGCCTTTGTTTTGCAACTGAAACCCAGTGTGGTCCGGAGTTTATGCATACAAAGGAGCTGGTACAAATAGTACCAATCCTGCACACATATAATGAACATTCATATGCTTGAGGTCATTCTAATTTGTGCTTTCACACCTTTTGGGTTTTTTTTTTTTACCCCAAACCCCCTGCACTTTGTCTATTAAAGTCAGTTAAAACAGAGCAGGTTAGTATGCTGAAGTTCCCTTTCAGGACAATTGGGAAAGCCTTCGAGGCCAAGCATTTTGTGTTTCCCATTCTGCTCCTCCAAATCTTGCAGCTTCTCAGACTTCCAACCAGCTTAACTTCATCTTGAAACAAAAAAACCCATCTTGAAACCAAGAAATGAGCTGAACATGTAGATTTGTCTGAAAAAACTGGCTAGACATGGACCCTATGGGGTATCCAGGAGCAGCCTATATTCTTCTTACTCCATGTACATTCTGTTCTGGATAGACAACTCGCTAACAACCGGTATGCCAATCGATTTAAGGAGGGGAAAAGACAGGCTTGGGGATGAAAAGAGACAACCAGAGAGATATAATTCAGACTTTCACAGAGCTTTTTAGACTCAGATGCTCCTGAGATTCATTTGTAAAACCATGTGAACTTTCTCACTGAAGGAATATCAGCAGTGATACCATTGTGGGGGAAAGAAAAGATCTCAAGCTTTGAAAATACAAACGTAAGTGCTTTGCTGAATAGTGTTCAAGTGGGTTTGAAACTAGGCAAAAATGAGTTTGTCTGTCCCTACTTAAAACCATAGATTAGATAAGCATGAAAATATTTTCTCTTCTAAGCTATCAGCAGTTGGCTTCTCTTGTAATTATAGTCAAATAATGTAACAAAAGGCAATTTCCATAACATTTATTCCAATCTTTTTTTTTTTTACATTTTACATCACAAAATTATTCTGAATTTTTCTCAGGGCATGTACATCTACCACCTTGCACTTTACCTTGATGCTGATTCCTCTGAAAGAGCAGCAAAAGAGAGGCACCTGTCAGTCGCTTAGCACCTTGTCTTCAGAGGGCTGTCCAGACAGATGCTGTAATTCCTGGACACCATGCTCTTAAATACAGCTGCATAGGTCTTTGTTGATAAAAGATCTCACAATCTATACTGAAATCACTTGATTTCTGGGAATGTATTGACTTTAATGTCTCAATTTCCACTTCCCAGCTTGGACTACAGTGAAAAATGATGAACCACTACCAGCTGTCGTGCCAGCCCTGAGCTGTGTTCTGTCTTCTCCCAAGATCTGAATCAAGTGCTCCTTCTGAATCTCAATAAATGATGGATCATGGTTCACAGACACAGCTGTATTCCAGTCAACAGAGAGCTTTGACTGAAGTGAATGCTTAGTGAAAACATCAGTGGCATCATTTTTTAGGGGATAACATTTTCAACTATAGAAATTATATCCTTGAAACAAAAACGGAAGTGCAAGGGGTCTTTCGCATTATTATTTAGTGAAATGTAATAGAAAACCAAAGCATGAAATATTTATAAACTCTGCTTTGAAGACCACTGTAAAAGTGCTACTGAGTTTCTTTAACATGAATATGCAGTCCATGATTTCAAAGCTTACTGCATCAGGTCCTCAAGGCCTTTCGAAACAATTCATTTTCACTTCAGACTTGAAAGGGGAAATGAACATAAGAAGTCTCAAAAAAAGCTCAAATCTTTGCATTTCAGTGTATAGCTTTGCTGTGCTTTTTTTTTATCATTATTAGATGAACTTAAGGTCCTTTCCAACCCTAACTATCGTATGATTCTATGATTCTATGTACTAACTCTAAATTGTAATGCTCATATTTAGCATCATACACTAGAAAAGCAGTTCATCTGTGCCTCATTTAAGGCAATAATGTCTATTTTTTAAACTTATATAATGAGTTTAATAGGTTAAAAAAATAAGAGAAAGCATCTAAAAAAATGCTAAATATTAGAAATAATGCTATCTAGCAGATATCTTTTCAAGAAACTTCTGATCTCAAATGGTATTTTGATTGTTGTTAAAATTGAACCCAATATGATTATATATGTAATATAATTATATAATATATATAATATATAATACATAACAATATAATATATAACAATATAATATAATATAAATCCCTACAGCAGATAGGGATCGTCTTGCTGTAAGTATATTAAACCTCTCAAATGTTATGTCCTATCTAAAGCCTCGAACTCCTCTACTCACAGCACATCGGAGAAGCAGTATTTCTTTGTTTAATGGAAACCAAATCCCCAGCAAACCAGGGCTGTTCATCCTCCCTTCTCAAAGCTTTCTTAGGAGCTTCAAGATATTTTCCTGCTGATGATTTTGTTCATTTCCATCTGGGAGGCCTCGATTTATTTTTCCATTCTCTGGAAGGAGCTGGAGTGAACATGGCTGTTTATTTTTCCACTTAGATAGTGCCTTACCATGCCAAGACAACTCCGAGCACCAGCCTCATCAATTACTATCAGCACCACTCCGAGAATGGTGTTTGCTAAGAAACTGTTGCTACAGAACAAGCAAAATGAGGACAAAACATTAGGCCAAATGCTAGAAGAGGCAGAGGGGAGCCAGGATCTGTGGATCCTGGCCCAGGGAGCACAGACGGGGGAGTGCTGTCTCCCTGGCATCCTCCCCTCCACTACAGAAAGCCCCCCCAGGCTTTGGGCTCTACACCTGGATAGGAGGGGCTGCGTTGGGATGCCATTCACACACCATATGGAGCCTTCCTCCATGTGCAAACCAGCATAGCTGAGCGCTGATTCAGCTGTGGATGTAAAACCGCACCTTGAAAGGGACCTGCAGCACTTCAGAGCATCCCTTCATCTAACCAGGGGGGAGCAAGCCTTGGAAGAGACCCTCAGAATTAGCTCTATGCACCAGTCACCTTCCTCATGTGCAAGTTCACCTTCTCAGGTTACACATTGGATATGCTGGAAGCCTGAATTGTTGCTGCCAAAATGCTGCTGAACTGACAGCACTTGGACAGAAAGTGAGCACTTTCTGTGTCATTTACCACTGTGTTTTCTTCATCTGGATGGAAGAGGTTGCTCAGTGGACTGCCTTTCCTCTGTATCAGCACACATGTACGCATGTATGCATGATTCCATCTATGCTTCCTCTGTGTATTTCTTTCCCTTTCCCTGTGGTCCCTTGCAGCAGTCTCAGCAGAAGTGCTACATTAGTGACCTTTAGCAGTTGCTTGTCTTGCTCTCCTCAAGTAACAACCCAAGGTATCTTTTTGATGCCATTTGCAGTGGTGAATAGCAAAGAGAAATCTGTATACATTGAACAGTGAGGCATAAATGTCTTTTGGGGCTGTAATTGCAAGTGTGTGATGACAATCAACTGCTCATGGAGGAGTTTACAGGTTAACTTGCAAGGCAGGGGGTTGGAACTGGATGATCTTAAGGTCCTTTCCAACCCAAACCAGTCTGGGATTCTATAAACAAACACATGAATGGAGAGAGAAGGAGGGGAAAGAGAGGCTAAAAAGTGGGAGAAAACTGTGTGTTTCAGATCCCATAGAAAGGTACTGAAAAAGCCAGAGATAAGACTCATTTCTTACCTTCCAATTCACTGCTCTAAGTATTGTTGCACACAGGCTTGGTTGCTTTGCTGCTACAAAACCCCATTCATTGTACACCTTAAAGCTGATATTAATATTTCCTCTGCTACTTTACACAATCCTATAAAAAAGAATCCCTCTGTCTGAATGTAAAGACTATTACCAGGCATGCCGTTGACCAAACTCTGCCCAGATGTTGCAGCGTGGTTGCAAACTATATGTCAGCTGTTCTTTTTGCTGCTCACCACGCAGCCAGCCTGTTCATCTGGCCATATGGAAGATCCATGGGATAAAAAAATAAAGCAAAGCTATTTGTGCATTGGTATTGAAAGTCAGAATAATACAGCCTTTAAGATTTAATGGGTACTCAAGTTGGCTTACAGATAGCCTGCTTTGCCTGCATTATTTTGTTGGTGCCTTTCCTTATGAAAAACGAAGAATAGGAAAGAAAGATCAAAGATTGCAAATGCAGCTCTGTTTTGAAAGCCAAAATGTCTTACTCCCTTCAAACAACAGGGAAGGGTTCTATGCACAGGCTTGATGCTCTCACTGTACCTTGGCCTGCTGCAGCAGATGAAGGCTCCCTGAGAAGTGTTTCAACTCCCCACATGCCCCCTTCCCCACAGACCCAGAGCCCAGCAAAACCTGAGGTTCAGTGCTCCTCCTGCCCAAGGTTATCCTGCCAGCACACCTGGAAAGTCTTCTGCATGACAGAAATAGCAGCGGCTCCCAAGGGAAGGGGAGCACACAAATTATGAGAAATGGATATTTCCTGTTCAACAGGATAAGGCAGAAGTCCTTAATGTGATTCCCAGACATGACTGAAGCCAAGAGGAGATCTGAGGTGGCAACTTGAGCATTTTGTCACGCTGCACTTACAGAGAGCTCGCATCTCATGTGCTGGAGGCTGATATCTCACAGGTAGGAGAGCCACCAGGGTTTATGTGAACTTGGGCTGCCAGTGATGGGATTGAGGTGGGGGAGAAGCTTTCGGGGCCTTGGACAGCCCAAAAGCATGCAGATCGGGTACCTACAGATCATACACTACTGAAGCAATTCAGAGTGCCTCAGTTGGGCAGGCATCAGTACCAGCATGGTAACAGCGTCACTTGGAAGCTTCCTTTTATCTGTGTTCAGGCAGTCTAGGATCATAATTTCAGCACTAAATTCACAGTCTAAAGCTAAACTGCAAAATAATTTTCTTCTTTGTGGAAGATGACTTACCACACCAAAAGCTTGTGCTTCTGACACTGGGGAACTGCAGGTACCAAACTCTCTAAATACATAGAATCATAGAATGGTTTGGATTGGAAAGGACCTTAAGATCATCCAGTTCCACACTCTGCCACAGGCAGGGACACCTCACACTAGACCATGTCATGCAATGCTCTGTCCAACCTGTTCTTGGACACTGCCAGGGATGGGGCAGCCACAGCTTCTCTGGGCACTCTGTGCCAGTGCCTCAGCACCCTCACAGGGAAGAACTTCTGCCTTAGATCTAACCTGAACGTGCCCTGTTTCAGTTTGAACCCATCACCCCTTGTCCTACCGCTGCAGTCGCTGATGAAGAGTCCCTCTCCAGCATCCTTGTAGCCCCCTTCAGACACTGGAAGCTGCCCTGAGGTCTCCACACAGCCTTCTCTTTTCCAGGCTGAACAGCCCCAATGTTCTCAGCCTATCTTCATACGGGAGATGCTGCAGCCCCTGACCATCCTCGTGGCCTCCTCTTAGGTTGAGGAAACCAGCACTGCAAACAGCGCTGCAGGTGGGGTCTTGTGAGAGGAGAGTAGAGGGGCAGGATCACCTCCTTTGACCTGCTTTGGTACAGCTTTCAACAGTGCATGGCTGGAGGAAGGAGTCCTGCAAGAACAGCTTTGCATGCGTGCATACCTGTTTATTACCCATTTTGCATGTGGAAAAGTGATCCTGTACATGGCCACAACTTCAGCCATTTGATAACTTGGCCCTGGCTGCTCCGTCAGCTGCTGTCACTTTCTGTTTAGCACAGCTTTTGTAAGGCAGTAGCAAATGGGGCAGGAGCATGGGGAGGAATTCTGAGCAAAACAAGTGGATGGGTTATTTATTTGGCCATCCTTATGCAAAAGAGTGCAAAAATGAAGCAGTAAAATATTGCAAAACTTAAGCTGATACTTCCAGTAATTCAAAGTGGCAGTTTTTAAATAGGGTTGCTTCTGTTTGTCACTTTCAATCATAGGATGCCGATAGTGGTACTTAGAAGGACTTAACAGTCTTAAGAAAACAAACTGCCCCCCTTCCCCTGGCCAGAACAAACAGAGCCATATTGTCATGCCTTGAGATCCATCAAGTGTGCCACACAGGGGGGTGGCCTCACGCTTCCTCCTCACCCAATGGAAGTGAAAGTGACAACTTGTCAGCTCTCTCATCCTGCTCTCATCCTGTTCACTTTACATCCTGCTCCATTTCTTGTGCTCTCTTGCCTTTCCCTGTCTGCTCTCCTCCTCCCCCCCCCCCCCCCCCACGTTTCCAATCCCAGTCTTCAAAAGAAAAGGGCTCCCCTTTGTCAGCAGCTTTTAACTGCATTGTATTTGTGTGCACCCTTTTCCTGGATTAAAAATAACTTTCCCCCCCACTAGTTTTCATGTATCCACAGGACTTGTACCTTAATTGAAACAAGGCACTGTCATGACTTGGGCTTATTCAGGGAGGGGAGGTATTTTTGCAGGTAGGGAAAGGTACAGTGCTTCACCACCTCCCACACAGGCCAAGCTGGAAACAAGCAGCAGCCTTGCCCTGAAGAGGGATGCTGCCACGTCCTCTTTCCCAGCAGCAGGATGAGTCTGTGCCACTTGCTGCTGTTATTCCAAACCCAAGAAACCTGTGCAAAGCTTCCTGGTGAGGGCCAGGGCCTTGTCTTCGTGCACAACACAGTGTCAGCGATGGGCTGCCTGCTCCTGTTAGTGCTGCGTGGAGGACTCTTTCGCAGCAGCAGCCCTAATACAAAGAGGCATACTACATTTTCCACATACACACTTCTTATTGTTCGTTATACACCCTGTTCCCATCAATCTGGTCACAGCAAATTGCAAATCCAGTGTCTTCTTTCAGCAGAAAGCAGAAGTTACAAAAGAAACAGGAAATAAAGTTTGTGCTCTTTATGCTGGATGCACTTCCCAGATTGTAGTAAGGGAGGCGAGGCTCTGATCTGCCTGGAAGGACACACACAGGTATAACCAAGGTACGTCCTCCCAAACATCCTTTGTCAGTTACCTTCATGACCTGTTCAGAATCACTGCCCAAATGACTTTGCCCTGCAAAGGCAACAGAGTCAAACAGCAGCAGGGACTGCTGCGGGAAGCCTGCAGGCAGAAAGTAGAGGGGTATGGGGAGGGAAGTTGTTCAAATACTACCGAGGAGCTTCTCAGTACAGAGACCATGTTGGCAGGGCTGGAGAAGGGCTACTCAGCCAGGAAACACCTGAGAGAGGACATAGGGGTCACTCCAAATCTCTTTCACATCCAACCTTTTTAGCTTAATAAATAAACAAGCAACAAGAAAAAGCTGTACTACTCAACAAAATTTTCACTTGAATCAGAGCAGAGAGAGGCAGATTTGTATTGCAGAGTGAAACTAGGCTAATAGCTAAGATAAGAAAGCATGTGTGTGTAAATCCAGGATGGGAAGTCAGATAAGAAAGAACGATTAAGTTCTTGCTTGAAAGTAGTTAAGCTGTCATCTTAAGCTCACTCTGTCAGAATTATTGCTGTTTATTCATAAGAGTACTAAGGAACAGATGTTCACCTGGCCAAGCAAACCTCCTGAAAGGAAGATATCCATATGTGGCAGCGATCAGATTCCTCTGATTCCTAGGACATAAAGTTGTGTTTCCTGGTATTTGTAGAAGCTTCACAGAAGAGTGGGAGGGAGAAAATGAAAGGTACGTGGAGGAGCTGGAGAGGAAAAACAAAGGGAGAGAGTGCAAAGACACAAGTAAGAGCCAAGGTGAAATTGTAAAAGCTAGAAGGAACTCAGGGACATTTCTTGAACATCCGCAAAGGCATTTGTAAGGACAATAGCTACACAAGAGGCAGGATAAATAAAAGAGCACAAGCAGGAAAAAAGAGAGATTAATTTCTCTTCATAGTTTCTTCACGTTGAAACAAGTTAGCAGACAAAATGTACAAGCCTGTTTCTCCTTACTTCCAAATGCGCTTTCTTTGCTTAGCCTTTTGTCTTATTTATCTAATGGATTTACAGCATTTACATCCTTTTGTGTTAAAGTTTCCTGAATCAGCTCATTTGCTTGCAGCCAGGGATGGGCGCATCTTCCGAATACAGTCCAGAGTGTAAACCAAAGAAAACACAAGAGATAAGAAAGATGTAGACTCATGGGTACCTTAGAGGTATCAGGAATTTCATCCTGTTTAATTACTATCAGGGAGCTCATAGCATCTCTGTGCTGTCTGGGGCATGAGCAATCAGAACAAGTAGAGAGGGAAAACTGGAGCGAGGGAGGTGATGCGGGGCTGAAGAAAGCCCGAGAAGAGGTTCAGTGTTCACTTCTCCTCATGCAGCAGGGAAGCAGGACACAAACCTTTGCCCCACCAGCAGCAAGGGCTCAGGACCTACATAGCACTGTGGGGAAGATGCAGTGACCATGTCCACCCTCAGAATATTTATAAATGGAAAAAAGCTTATTATATTATATTATGGCATTGCATAATCACCCTTAGAAGAACCCGCTTCTTCAATTACTACTTCACAAGAATCCTATTTAAAAGCAATAAACCAAACTGTAAGTTAATTTTGAGTGGTTTTATTCACCCAGCCATGTCCTCTTGTGTTCAGAGCAATGCGAGATGAAACTAGAGCCTAAACCACGTCAAGCTGTTGCGTGTACTCTGCAGTCAGTCAGATATTCCTTCTGCTGGAAGGATCACTAATTATTCAGTCGGCATTTGCCTGAATAAGGCCTCAAGATTTGGTCCAGAGACAGCAAATGCTCCTTCTTGATTATTTTTGCAAATTAAATGAGAAGAATTTAGAAAGAGAGCATATGAAGCTTATTTGTAAGACAGATGTTAAACAGCCTAGCAGCTTCCCAGTATCCCTCTAATACTTATCCCCAATACCAAAATATATTCCCTTAGCCTTTATAATGATATGGGAGTACTTATGTCCTTATTGATAGCATCCTGACTGGTTTTACAGGTTGAGAAGCATGGAATTATTTATGCTACTGATAATATTTTGCATCAACCTCAGGTCATTTTGGAGCAGACAGAATTTTTCAACTAATTTGTTCACTGGCAAATGCAGTTTTGAGTCAACCAAAAGTATTCATTAATATAAAGAGTCTCAAATGAGAGTAAAACCAAAAGGAACCTTTTTGAAAACACCTTTTTTTTCTGTTTGATTTAACGTTTTGGAACTAAAGGGAAAAGTTTTTCATTATAAAAGGGATTTTTTTCTTTTAAGTGTCTCATTTTGAAATTCAGAAAGAATATCTCTCATATTAGCTGGCATAAAATAAAACTTCATCTTTTGGGGATGCTTAGGCTAACAACTGAAAACCAAACCAGAACAAAACAGGTTTTCCTACAGCTCTGAGCCAGTGGAGCCTTTTTGCTGCCTCGGGGCAGGACTGTGAGCTCAGGGTGCTTCATCCCAGCAGCAGTCATAGAATCATAGCATAGTTAGGATCAGAAAAGACCTTAAGATCATCCAGTTCTAACCCCTGCCAGGGGCAGGGATGCCTCACACTAGACTATGTCACCCGAGGCTCTGTCCAATCTGGCCTTGAACACTGCCAGGGATGGGGCAGCCACAGCTTCTCTGGGCACCCTGTGCCAGCGCCTCAGCACCCTCACAGGGGAGAACTTCTGCCTCAGATCTAACCTGAACTTGCCCTGTTTCAGTTTGAACCCATCGCCCCTTGTCCTGTCGCTGCAGCCCCTGATGAAGAGGACAGATGTGTGCCTGTTTCCTTTTCCCACTGTCCAAACTTACTTAACCTGTTGGCAACAGCCTCTGAAGAGCATGAGATATAGCAACTGTTAACACACCAGTTAATGGACATATATATTGCCCTTTTTCCCAGCACAACCAGTAGCAATAGTCATAACAGATTCCAAGATACAGCATATCAGAATTGTAAAGAAACTATTTGTTAGCCCTGGAGTGGAGTCAAAATATTACTCAGCAGTGTTAGGAATAGCAACTGGTATCTGAACAATATTAGTACACTAAAATAGATTTATTAGCTTTTGCTTAATAAAGTGCATCTAGCCTTCTGAAAAACAGTAATGTGAATAACAAGGAGGCATTCTGTATAATTTTTCTCATTGTGTGCCTTGCAATGAGCTTTTGTTCTGTTCGCAGACCCAGAGATGATTTTCCTAATTGCCATTTCATCCTAAGACTTGAAAATCTAGCTGTACTCTCTCTGCTACCAAGAGCCTCAGTTTCCAATGCTCAGACCTTCCTGGGATCTACACTGACTGGGAGGCTCAAGAAAGTGCTGTTTGTTCTTCCACAGCTTTGCTGGATATTGAAGCACCAAAGGGGATTCAGCCACACACACGACCTAAGTAGTCATCCTATAATTTGGCTCATAGTCTGCTTTCACTATGATGAGTACAAGGCCACTGGTTTTACGTGGCTGCTTTGTTACATTTTAAACCAGAGCATCTTTTTGCAGGGGACAAGAAGAACATATGTCAGGTCTTCGGCTGCTGTAAAGGAATATAGCTGTACGAACCTCAACAAGGTCCCACCAGCTTACACAAACTGAGAAAGCAGCTCAGAAACCAAGGGAACAGTCATCACAAAGGAACACAGGAGACCTTTTTAGGCTCAAACTCGCGAACGCAGTGTGTGCAATCTTAATTGAAGTGAGTCATTCTTCCGACACGCACAGGGTTCCAACATGCTCCATAATGAACTTGTCCAGGCTCAGAACATTTGACACTGAATCTGTCACAGATCAGATTACTACACTGTCCTACTTCTGAATACATGGGGACATTATCTTAGCATTCTTATGTGCCCGTCTTGAAGACGATAGCCAGGGCTGTCAGCATGCGGAAGTGATGGATGATGTTTTGCTAAGGAGATGACACTCCGCGAGGAAGAATTCCTGAGACCTTGAGATATAGACAACATAGATACATGTTGCTTGCAATTGCCAGCAAAACCAGAAGCTTCAGTTTATTTCTTTTCATATTAGTTCAAAAAACTTGATTTTTAATTCTGACTGGTAATCATGCAAAAATAGCGTGTTCCATCTGTAACATTATTGTAATATAATGGATAAATATTGAAATACTGGATGCTTTCTGTCCTATAACTACTGCTGTGCTCTCTAAAGGCGGGACTGAGGCACATATTAAACCAATTTAAAAAATGAGGAAACCCCAAAAATATAAAAATTAAATTTGTATAATGAGGGTTTATGTAGACACAAACATGGATGAACTTTTGCCTACCTTTGAGTCAGTATCTTTGCCATGACAGTTCAAAACCATTGCCTTGCATTTGCCAGGGGCCCAGCTGATGCTCTGGTTTTCTCCAGCATGAAGAACTGGATCTTATCACTTCCTGCCTGTTTTGAGTCCTCTCCAACTTTGCTCCTTCCAGCAGCAATGTTTCTTGGACCGTTCTTGATAACACCAGGGAAGGGAAATGATCTGGAAGAGGCTATCATGGCAATTTCTTCATGTAACATTCTTAAAGGCTTGTGAACAATCCCTGTAACATCCTGGTTCTTTCTTCCTTACTGATTAGCACATCGATGCTGGTTATTTCCTCTGCTCCTTTGCCCCCTCCTTTCCCTCTTTCTTAACCTAATCCCTCTTTCCTACCATTCCCACTTAGCTTTGAAATTAGACCACTTTTGCACGCTTCTTCAAAGCCCATTTACAAATGTGGAGAAGAAAACCAAACCTAACACCAATTCTTGTTTCATTTCACTCCTTTGCCCTAAATCCTGCCCATTTGCAAATACTTTCTTTGATATCCTGGACCAGTTCTTTACCCACTGACGTACCTCATACCCAAACCTGCTTACTAACCTACGAAAAAATCTTTCGTGTGCTACCAGATCAAACAGGTTTCTTGAGGATCAGATGAGTTGTATCCAGGCCTTTCCTTAGCCAGTCTTTTGTGGCTTTACCTAAAATTCCAGTAGATGATTTCTTCTGTGCACCAACATCAGCAGTAATATCCCAAGTCTCTTAGTCCTTTTCTTTCCTTCAGACTCTGATTTATGATTTTATTCTTTTGCAAGCACTAAAATCAATCAAACCCACAGACATGCAATTTTCTGGATCTTCCCTAGATATGTTTTTGAAGTACTAGCTGAATCTCCTGTACCCTGTGATACTGGTACTGTGGAATACGCCAAAGCATCTTTCCCTTATTGCACCACTGTGCTCCTGAAGCGACACCTACATGTTATCTTGCTGACTGCCATGCTTGTGAAGATAACCTTGAACACATTAATGGACCATAAACCAATATTTATCAGACATTGCAGAAAGCTTGAAACTATAGCTTGGAGAGGTGTGGACCGCCTCATTCCCCTCAGTAGTGTGTTAATGCTAAAACAAAACCTGACAATTTAAATTCCAACGTTATTAATGGCTCCACTGATGATCATTTTAGCAGAAGCATCCAGATAATGCATTTAGTCCACAATCCCAAACTGCCTCCCATGCCTTCCCAGGTGCCAAAAGCTCCAACTGTCCCCTACCCAACTGCCAAAGACTTCATCTTCCCCATGGCAACTCCTACAATGCAGTTCTGCATTTTCGTTACAACACTGAACCAAGTAGGGAGGGAAAGTCAGGAAAATAGCATCAATTAAATTGATTTCAGTATCAAAATAAATAATACTAATTGTTTTATTCACTTAGGTACCTAATTGAGTAAACTTGTATATAAATTTAATTTAAACAAATCTGCCATTGAACCGCAGGCTGCTTCACCAGACGGCTGCAGGACTAAAGACCCTGCCAAGTAATTGAAGTCCAGTTTGTTAGAGAGTCTATAATCCCCAGAACAGAAATACTGCTTTAAGGAGCTGAACTCTAACATTATATGCTGCTTCATTTTTATTTGTTGTCTTAGAGGAACACTTTTGATGCAGTCCACAGCAAGCTGGCAAACATTACGCCACCACAAAGGCCACAGAGTCCTCCTGATTCACGACAGTTAGAAATCAGTAGCCTATCAGCTGCCTCTTTAACCATGCTCTCTCCTACAAACAGGTTCTTAAATGTGCCTGCCTGGGGTTATCCTACCTTTCCTGACGCTTTCTACTGAAAGCAGACTGTGTCCCATCTGAACAAGTTGTTTTGCAAGTCTTCAGATATTCTAATTTCTTAACAACCTGTTCTGGCATGACCCTGATCTCCTTCGGTGGTTTTTAACTTCTCCCTCGGGAAATTTATGCTTGTTTCTGACACCTGTGTCTGCCACCACTACCTTCTTTTCAGAGCACGACAGCAAGAAATGCACTGAATATTTTAAGCAATACCTACCTTTCCTTTCAATAATTTTTCTCTGCCGTGTCTTAAAGGCCCTTCTGTCTCTTTCCATCTCTCTTTTGCCTTATGTACTTGAGAAAAGTCATTGTTTTTCACAACCTCCTCTGCAATCTTTATTTCATTCTTTACCTTTGCTTTTCTTACCATTTTTAATACTTTCTGAACTTCACTCTGTAATCTTTCTGGTCTTCCCTGTACTTTATGTTTAATACCTCAAATGTGTCTCTTTCTTACACTTGATTACTTGGGGGGAGGGAGAGGCTTGCTCATCGTAATGTGAAAGCCTGCATATCGAATGCCTGCATATTGAATGCCCCTTGGGCATATATTAATTTCAGTTCTGCACATTTTCAGTTTCTCATCAATGCTACTGTCCTCTCCATTACTTTTCGGTCAGCTCCTCCCACAGATGTCTGAAACTCACACTGAAATGTTACAAAACTGGAACCCAAAAGGAAAACTTGGCTATCAACACCATTGCAATCAAGCCACCCAAGATGTGCCAAGCTCTCTGACAATTCCATGT
The DNA here is from genome assembly GCA_028858755.1 of Ara ararauna. Lineage (NCBI taxonomy): Eukaryota > Metazoa > Chordata > Aves > Psittaciformes > Psittacidae > Ara > Ara ararauna. Next base: position 122,356,702 of record CM054379.1, read on the forward strand.
CTTTCCCAGGGTTAGGATCAACAGACATCAAACAGGAAGCAGAAGCATCTTGTGAGCTGCATGTCCCTTCTTCCAGAGGAGGCTCATCAGACTGGAGCATCTTTCTGCACTGCCCTTTCTGACACCGCTGTACCCCCTCCATATTGATGAGGTGAGCAAGTGGGCGATATGCATCAAGGTAGTACCCTGTCAAGGAGACAGACACCTCAGTGCCTTGTTTGCATCACTGAAGTGGAGCAAAAGCAAGCTTGCAGGGCCAAGGCTGCTTCCCTCTGCCTGTCCTGAAGTACTTTAGATAAACCTAGTCTCATTGTTGAAATGGGAAGTCATTTAAAGGGTATTTTAAAATGCTTTTTAGTCTGCATCATTTTTAGCATTGATGACTAGACACCAATGGCAGAAAAATACAAAAAAGGATATTATTGTGCACCTATCCTTTTCTCTGCTCTCTCCTATTGAAAGCAGATGTCCACACACCACAGTTCACCCACAGTGTCTCTAAGTCACGCTCCTCTCTCTCAGCCTCCACGTGCAAAATCCAGCACTTATGGCTGCCATTAAGGTTCACAGCCTCCCTAGGATTGCCTGTGATGAAAAAGTGGCACCCACTGCTTGCAGCTACTTTGTGTGTGACAGATAGATAGACTAGCTGTCTTGAAAGAATTATAAGGTATTTTCCAATGTAAGAAATACCATTTTTCTGTTTAGATACCAATTTTCTTTTAATGAACACTTCTCACATGCACAAACCACAGCCTTGCCCATCACAGCCCTTCTGAGGCTGAAGGCATCTTTCCTCACACCACAACCAAGTCCTGCATGGAAACCAACTCTGGCCTCAAAAGAGAGTGTGAGCCATGCATCTACTGCATTCCACAGCAAAGGAATGCTCAGAAACATGGAATAAGGGGACAAGGTTCTGGCACATGCTCCAGCCACCACCCAGAATAGCAGTGTGGAACCTAGAAGTAAGTTTTCAAGTGGAAAGGGTTGAAAAATCTTACTTTCTTACCCAAAGCAGGAGCAGAAGAGAAAGTCACAGTCTGTACTGTGTTTGCACTGCTGAGTCAGCACTCATCAGCATCCATTCAAATAATACTTTACCAAATAAACTTATTATGAGATTATTACACGATTTATAGATGGACACATAGAGTACAAGGAATATCAAGTTTTTTACCATACACCCCCATTTTTATGTTATTTCTTATGGAAGATGGCACAGAATCAACTGAATTTTCAGTTTTTGAATACTGCTCATCTTCTTCCTTCTTCCCATCCTTATTTGTTACTGTGTCCTAGAAAATTCTATGTAAAATAGGAAAATTTGAGAAACCAAATTTTCAGGCTTCAAAGAAATTAGGAGACTTTCAATTCTGAGGCTTAATCCTGCCCCTTGTGGCTGATGTCTCGAAACATTCTCATGCATACAGAAAGATGGCATTTTGCACAAGTTTTCATTCAGGCAGACAGTGACTACCAAGTAATACAGATTTTCCATCAGGAATCATTTTCTGAAAACCACCTGCCCTTTTTTCCCCCTAAAGTTTCCACATGAGATATCATGCTGCAACCATTCCCAAAGGCTATTTTTATTGATGGTGTTCCTAGTAGCCCTTTCCTGGGATCTCCAGCCACACATTAAGGCCATTTGAACCTAAATGCAAGAAGGAACATAGTCCCTTCCCCAAAAGCCTCACTCTCAATTCAGGTGGGTGTGGGGATAGACAATTCAGTGAGGAGTAATTTGATATAAAATAAACAAGCCTGGCAAAAAATAAAACCTAAAAACTGAAACAAAAAGACACCACCAGAATCTTATTATCAGCCTAAAAGTGTGTTAAAAACAATAACCTTCAACTGAGATGGTATCTCACTGTATTCTGGGCCCAAGGTAAAAAGCCAATGGAAGGTGATTGTTGAGAGAGACACAATATGGGTTATGTTCGACTTGTGTGGCTAGAACATCCCTGCTTGCTCCACATCTGCACAGCCCCTCACAACAGAAGATGCCAGTGTAAGTTGCTCCAGTCTGTACCATTTTCCCTAGCTATTCTTTTTTGTCTCTTACAAAGTTCAGCTTTAGCCCTAAGGGCACTAACAAAGGGAAAAAATGCTTCACAGCATTTTCCCCTCGTTATTGCTTTGGGGTATGTGTAAGATGAGATCAAGTCAGTATTTCATGAGGAGCATTCCTAATTCACTGTGTGGTCTGCAGGCCGACTTGGGATTGATGGTTTATTGTGTTCTGAACAGAGCACTGTGAAGTGAATTCAGAAGGCACTCTCATCACATCAGCTGGGCATTTGCCATTTGCTCTTCTTGTAAGCTGGGAGGAAAAGTGGAAGATTTAGTTGTCTGCCTTTGGCTGCCTCCACCCTGAAATCTGTGAGAAGTCTGATGTCTTCCTGCAGAGAGCAGCTTTTCCTGCTGCTGGCAGCCCTCCTCTTCGTGATCTGCTCCAGGAATAGGGGAGGTGGTAACACAAAGGAGCAGGCATGCACCTACTGACATCACTACCTCTGATCCCTATAGACATGTTCCTAAACCTGGGTTGTGTTAGAAAGTCACCTTTAAAAGGTCAGCATAAACAGTATTGCCATGTGCTGAAGTGATGAGCAGTTGCTGGACTGTGCTAAGCAACTCAGTCTCAACCCTCAAATCTGCAGGACAGCGCTCATATTTGCAGTTGCAGATGAAGGTAAGGCATATCCCTCCCATAATGAAAAAGGGTTTAATGCAACAAATTCCACACAATCTTGACCAGAAACCCCTCAGATCAGAAAGCCACAGGCACAGCCTCGTCACAGACATTACTGAGGAGAATCTGCAAGCAAAGGGGATTCCTGTCTTGCTCTGATCAGGTTTACTCACATGTCACTCCTCTAAGGTAAGCCTTTTATCACCATTTTCAGAAGAAAGGAACAGACATGCACAGGAGTTTCCAAAGTCATCAAGGAAAACTGTGAGGTTGCAGGAGCTGAATCATGAAAGCAGGATCACAGTCCCTGTGTTTTGCTGTCAGTATCTGTGGTTCTACAACCGGTTTCCTTTACATTTCACCCCCCACACACACACTTCTCACCAAACTGTTCTCCATTTCCAAAAGACCTGGCTAACTCATGGATTCACAGCATTTAAGGCCAGAAGAAACTGCTGTGAGCCACTAATCTGTGCTTTAGAAAATCAGAGCACTTCAGTCTGCAGTTCCTGCGGCAAGTCCATGGCTTTGGCCGGAGCACTACCTGTAAAATGACAACCACTATTTCTTTGGGTGTGTTTTTACCACCTCTTTTGATTAAAAATTCGTATCTCATTTCTATTCTGCATCTATTAAATTTCTAAGTGGCAACTTAAAAGAAAGAGTGAACCTGACTGGCCTAAACTGATGTTAAATTCATGAACTAAATAAGCTGAAGAAATAGGGATGAAGTTTTTATTTCCTAGCTCATGATAAAGAGACACTTTTAGTGTAAACATCATCAGGCTCAGAAATGTAGATGTGTTTTAGAGCAGTTACATATAATACTAGCTGGTGCTCCGCTTTTATTAAAGAAATTTAGGAGCAGACAAATCATAGACAACTCGGAAATTAAATTGGGTATTGACCTACAGTGAAATTTCTACATTGGATTTCCTCAGAGAATCAGTTCCTGACCTGCTGTTTGGAACTCAATAGCTTTAGAGATGTCTGCCTGTAAAATCCTGCATGATTATTGCACCTGACTTGTTATTAAACAAGTCATTAAATCCACACTGTTTTATAAACAGCAAAAATTGTATTGTTACAGCATCTACTACCCTGATCCTGAAAAGGGTCCCAATGTTCATTGCATATCTGGGAACCACATTACTACTGCACCAGGCAAACTTAAAGTGCGTCTGAGCAGACAAGGCTCAGAAATGATTCTCACAGTGCTGTATCTGTCAAAGAAAAGGTATAATCTTCCTTCAGAAATGAGGTAAAATTGTAGCATTACAGACTGTGACATAATATAGGAACACCTTCCATCCTGAAATACCGAAATGAAAGCTAGTCCTCAATAAACAGGGGTGGTTATTGCCACTCATAGATATAATGTAGCACCCTGGTGATTCTTTCCCTAGCTCAGGTTTATCTACACATCGCTCTACAGACAAAACCTAATCACTTTTGCTGAATAAGGATAAACGTCTGAACTGAAGCCAACACATAGTTTAATTCTCACAATTACAGCAATCACAAAAGCGTCTGTGTCCTGTGACTATCAGCTGCCTGTGAGAAATAGTTGCCTATTAATTGGAAAGCAAGCTAAAAGACACAGGGAAAGCTCATCAAAGAGTCAAAGCATGTTGCATCTGCAGTTAAAACATTTTAAAGGATCATAGTTATTAGAAATTCAAGTTTTTCAAGTATTAAAAATAAATCTTTAATTCCCCCACAGATTCCTAGTATCCAGAGTATTTTATAGAAACATCTGGATAAAGGAATAAAGGCAAATCCATTGTGTTTCTAGACATTCCTGGAGCACTGATGTTCTTGAGATTATGCTATTGGATTACTGGTATAAAAATAATAAATATTTTCAGTACTTAAAGCTGTAATGCTTTATGTTGGATTTGATTTTTAGTCTCATTTTAGTAAAAGGTGGATGGAGATTCAGGGTCTCTTCCTTAGCCAGAAGGATGTAGAGAGTTTATTGCTTAGTGACCTATATTTTTCTCCTCTACAATATTCAAAAAGTTATTTAGCAACTTCCCTGCCCTTCAGTCAACCTTTCAAAATAGCTGTCAAGGCAAAGAATGGTTAAGGCTCTGTTCCTCATTCCCATATGACATATGAAAGTGAGGGTTTGCTAATCTATGCTAAGAATGCTCTCAAATATCCCAATCTGCACAAGACCCATTAATATGTGTTTATTAGTTTAAATGCAGGGCAATAACGCATCACAACACACTGGGTCTCACATGTAAAGGTTGAGGGAGGCACTGAAGTGAGATCTTTGGATATGTTTTCACAAGGTTTTGCAATATCACAAATATATTTTATACAGGTCACTAAGCTAACCAGGAACTTAATGACATTACTAGCTCAGGCTCCTGTTTGTGAACACAGAATGTATACAACCCTTGCCAGAGGTCCAAGGATTAAACAGTTATAAACTTCAGACTGCCCAGAATGTTGCTTCACCATAAACATATGGTACAGTCACACACCCATCCCAAGCTTTTCCCTTCCTGAGAGGGAAGCACAAGGTGCAGCAGCACAGAGCAGGCTTTCAAAGCCCCATTTGTGCAAGGTCTTCACCCTTCCTGCTTATCATTTCCCTAGGGAGCAGCAGCGTGTTGTGGAAAGTAGTGGTAATCACAGACAGCAACGCAACAGCCTAAGCCCGATGGCTCCAGCCCAGTTCTTTCACTTTATCCCCTTTACTGTTCCCTCTCCTGTTGTTGCCTTGGCGTTTTTTTAACATGCAAGTTGCCATGAAAAATTTGTTAATGAAATATTTGCTTAGAAGTCTGCTCTGGGCTAGGCTGATAACCTATCTGTGTTTGAGTTTGGCTTCCCATATTCTAAATACTCATCTTCTCTCTGTTTAGCTTATTGATTGGTTTGGCAGGAAAAGCAGCCTTGTCATCAGTGACCAAGGTCAAACCAAACAAAAAGGGACAGGAGTGGGGAGGGGGAAGGAAAGAAGTTGGATGGATGAGCTCAGTGAGACAGGAGCGGAATATCTGACTCTCCACAACTTTCCTTTGGGAGATGGGTCCTGCTCTGCCCAGGGGCCTGACGGCTTTCCAAGGTCACAAGAAGTCACTGGCATCGCTGCAGTTAGTATTTGAAGATCACAGGAGACCACAACGATTAAAGGTGGACACAACGCACCAAGGCTGGGTCCACATGCCCACAGGAATAGGTCCTTAGAGCTCTGATGTAAAGCAAATGGGGAGCTGAGTCAAATACCTCAAACATCTAAAATTAGAAGCTTAAAGCCCATGTCTACACATGCAAGTAAGAGTCACCTGCTCCCAGAGGTGCCTGAAGCTCTGTTTCAGAGAGCACAGTGGCTGCATGGAAAAACAGGAGTTGGTGGTGGGATTTTTCCTTGCACATGACTAGGTACAGGTTTACAGAACTAATCCTTCAAACACAGTTTACAGATTTTGGCTTCAGCTTCCCAGTTCCACTCCTAACATCTGGAAGCAAAAATCTGTGGAAAAGAAGTCAGGAAGTTTACACAGCACTAATTCAGGCACACATAAGATGTAAACATGTGCTCTCAGCAAGGCAGTGGGTATTTTCCTATCATGCCAAGTTCAGCCTTATTTTGGGAAAGCTTTATTTAGCCGAGAGCCCCAGTTCACAAAACCTTATGCCCTTATAGCTATACAGTGCATTCTACCTGCAGATGATTCAATGAAGTATGTCCAGAACTGTATAAAACTCACTGGAAAAACCTAAGTGTAAGGTTATGCCGCACTACCTGTGCCTTTCAAACCACCCCGCAAAATATTCCTGTGTTGATCAAATTTAGTGCGAATGGCGGTGTGCGATTTCACAGAAGATACATGAAACTACAACAGGGAAGGTTATATCATGGCTAAGCAAACTGAGATCAACTGTACCGTGGTACCTTACTGTAAAGAAAATGTACATTATGGCTGTTGCATACACTGAGGTGCTCTGAAAGGAAGCTGCAACAGAATAGGCTTGCTAAATAAAATACCTGACAATATTGTTATCTGGTACAATACATTCATGTTAGTGGCTTTACAAATGAATAAGAGGGTGCCAGAGGCTAATAATTATGTGGCATGAACTAACTGTTAAATCCTGCAGTCTTTACTCAATATTTATATAGTTCTGACTTGTAGGGAGGTTAGCTTGATAAATGTCAGAGTAAAAGAAATAAAAGAGAACTAAATCTGTTCCCAGGTTTCTCTTTAATCTTGTTACTTTCCTTCTCACTAAGGAACTAATTCAGTGATCAGTATGTTATTCACGGGATAGTGAAAATGTTATTTTAACAGAAATCCATCATAGTTTCTAGCACATGTCTATAGCAGTTGAGAAACTCAGCTTCACTGACCCAGCTGGACTGATGAGAGGGAGAAGTCCAACTTCCTAGCTGCCAGCATGGTCTCATTATCAAATAAAAAGGATCCTCGCCAGAGCAAAGAAAACAGATGCAGAAAGATGCTGCTTGTCTATACAAGGACAAGGTGGTGCCAATTTATCAAGGAAATAATTCTTCTTTCCACAACCCAACTCACATTTCATAAGAAGAACTGCATTTTTTGAGGAATATGGAAAGCAGAACCATCTTTTTGCTCCCAAGGCACTGGAAACAAGGGTAGCTGACAACTGTCCTGTCTGCATGAGCAAAACCCAAAGGCTGGACAAGTACGTGGACCTCTATTTTTAGCATAACCAAGTTCCTTTGGTGGACTGACACTGAAGCACATTGCAGAAGATGATTTTAAGGATAGGATACAAGCAATGTCTCCGAAAAATTAGGCCCTGTCAAGATGCATTATTGGGAGTTCACAACATCACTGGTTGTTTTTCATCCTTTGGGGCTAGAGGACCTGACTGCCCCAAATGGCTGCCGGAAGAACCTCATGAGACAGTTTCAAAGACCTCTCTAATAATCTGGGCCTACATGTGTGGTGCTGATTTCTACCGCAGAAAGATTTACTCAGGATTACCCAAAGAAGATGGAAAACTGGGTAACAAGATCAGAAGAAATGTGATGTCCCTGAATAAACCAAGGCTCTGGTGTCTGACATGTGGATTTAGCTGCCCTTCGCCAAGAGTGCTTTAATTTGTATCACTGTAATCGGGTTAAGAATTATTGTAGCCAAAGTAATTAGCAGCAAGCTACCAACCAGCTTCTTGACACAGAAAGCAAGCGGGTTTCTCCTCCAAGTGTCTGCCCCCCTGAGGGCTGGAAGGTAAAGAGCAGAAGGAGGGAATTAGGGGTGACCTTGCGTTAATGACCAGGAACATGCTCCTGGATCAATGGGCAAACCTGGCATAGCTCAGAGAGGAAGCATCAACTGTGTCATCGAAGTATCTCTGATATCCATGGGGGTTTCACAGTGGATGCTTATGCAAAAGAGGTAAACACAAATGAGGCTGGTGTAACAGGAAAAAAAAGCTACAGGAAAAGAGAAAGAAGGTGCGAGGATGCAAGCAAAAAATAAACAGAGAGATTGCTGTGTGATGGTTTATTTAGAGTCCCTACATTTGCATTATTGGATTAAGCATTTTGACCAAAGTTTGTAGAATTTATTTTGGCCAAAAATTACTAATATGAATATTGGCCTCATGCCTGAATAAAGGAATGTAGTTTCTCTCTCTAATCAGGTTACAACAGATAAAGGCTAAATAGAAATGAGTAATTCACCGTGACTCAATATTACATGGGCTGTATTTTAAAAGCTGAATTTCAAGTGCATTTCTGTTCTTTATTTCAGCTGTGCTATCTTTGCTCACCCTCACTACGCTGTGTGTCAGCCCGGCTTGGCAAACTGGGAATCATTTCCTTCTGTAAGCCTGATGTACTTTTTAGGAGACTGTCTTCCTGGAAGCAAAATCGATTCGAGTATTCCGGAGGCCTCTAGTGGCTTATAGTTTCAGAGGAAGTTTCCTCTGAAGCCTAGCCTGTAAGCTGGAAAACTTACAAAGGTCAGGGAAACAAAAGGGACTCCCCACTTATTGATTAATGCCATTGACAATAAATAGCAAAGCTTGGCCTCTGACTTCAGTATCTAGGAATCTGGCCTTCAAGGCCTGAGATGCATTTACACAACCGCTCAGAACGTGCAGAAGAGAACAATAGGGTCTCAGGCTTGTTGGTGTTTTACATGTTTCTAAGCATATACTGTGAAAGAATTACAATGTGATGAGTTCTATATTTGAAACAGCTGTCAAAGGAGAGCCTATGCCAGCTTCATTTTGATCCACGAATGTAGATGCTTTCTATTACTGACACTAGAATACGCAATAGGTTTCCAATGTGGTGCATGGGTACGTAATTCCCCATTTGCAACTCCTTACCCAGTTCTCACACCAGACTGAGCAGAAAGGACTGATTGTGGCTGGGGTAAATGGCATCAGTCAAGTTATCACTGTTTCCAACAGCTGAGGCTCTGGCCCACACCCGACTGTACACAAACACATAGTATTACATATTAGGTGAGAGCCTGGATCACCTGCATGCTATTCTCACATGCAAGGTTATTAAAATGTAGGAGAAGAGAAATCGTAACAGGAGGTGAGAGAACTGAAGTCCTGCTGTTCCTCTAAGTAGTTTTGGCCTAGACAGTCAATTCTTTCTTCACCACATATGTATTTCCCTCAGCCTATTTTTATATGTCATAGGATAGTCGAAGAAATGTCCTTAATTCCCGGCACTTTGATTCACCTCCACAAACTAAGCCTTGTTGTAGGTGACTTAGCAACCATGTGATCCACCTATTATTAGAACAGAGTTAGCCCTCCAACCCCCAAACTCCTGCCTCCCCTTGTCCTTATATATATCTGTCTCCTAGCAGAAAAGTGGCACATGACCTCCTATCCTCAAGAATACTTGGCACAAGTCCCTGCTTCTCAGCCGAACCCATTGTTCTAGGAGAGAATGACACAGGCGTGCAAGAGTCTTGCTGACACTTCTGACTTTAAACATGAAATGCCATTAATCAATCAGCTGCATCTGTTTGGAAAAATTAAGTGGCTGGAATCAAGGCAAACACAATAAATAATCCTTAGGCAAACAGGAAAGAAAATAAGGGAAGACATGTTTTTGACTTCTTGTTACTTCAGTTTCATTTGATTTGTCTTTCAGATCCTACTTACAAACATTAGGCTTACCAAGTGTACACTATTAGGATACCAAACTCAAAAGGCTTATGCAAAGTACTGCCACCAAATTAAAGGTGCTAAGCTTGCAAGATATAAGTGTCTGCCATGGAATTTACACATGACATGGCAGCAGAGAGTGAATTCACAGATGTGAACTGAACCAGACTAGAGAAAGATTGTGCCCAGGCGTCACTTGAAAGGTTGGTTTCTCTTGCTATCCAGCAAAGTTGCAGATGTGATTTATGGCCTAAAGAACATGTTAATTCCTGCTACAAATGCTTCAGAGTCTTAATACTACATGGAACAATTACTGACAGGTGCTGATATCCATCAAAATCAGCATTTAGTGGAGTTTCAAACCACACATAGCTCCTCCCAAGATTGGCAACCACACAAACACCACCTCAATATTTAAGCACATTCTTCTGCCACCTCTGCAGGAATCAACAGACAAGTACTAAGCTGCACCTTGCAGTGCCTAGTGGGAGAGTATCCGTCTCTGGCAGGGAAGAGAAACAAGGAATAGCTGTCGTCAAGGCATCAGGCTCAAGAGGATCCTTGTTTTCCACATGGTCTCCAAATTGAGTTTGATACTTCCCAAACCACCAGGCTTATGACCACCAAGACTGTAAAGCCTGGTGTAAAGAAGACACAGAGAAGTCTTATTCCCCTTGTCTGGGAAATGGACCACTTGCTCTGGGGCTGGACCATTACTGCTACCTGCCCATGCAGGTTTGAAAACACAAAGCCTACCAGTTTATAGTGTGGCCATGTTCAGAAAATGAGCTGATTCCACCAAGCCACTGAAGGATGAGCCACCCCAATCCAGGCTGACGACACCCTGAAACACCTATCACGCTACCAATTTCTGCTACAAGTATCTGCCTGAATGGTGTAAAGTAATGATACAAGCAATATAAACTGATCAGAATGCTACAGAAGCAGGGGGTGGAAAGAGACACTCACAGGAGCAAAGTATTGTGAGACCCAACTTAATCGCTAAGATAGAACAAGTATGTATTTGGCTTGACCAGATTTGGCTTAATCTGAAATCAGAATTTCTTTCCCTTCAGGGGCTGCTTAATCCCTTTAAAAACAAGATTTCAAAATGAAAGCATCACTTTGAACTCAACGTTTGCTTTGTACTGTCTGAAACACACCGGGGCAAAACACTTCATCTTTACAGAAAAACAAACAGAAATCCACCACGAGGAGGGAACTAATCTACAGATATTTTTGGTCCCTTACACAGCCTGTGTTTCAGAGTGAATTTCCTGTTTGCTCAACAATCGAGCTTGTCAAACTCTTTGTGTTCCTGGAAAGCAGCATGTACCTATGTCTCAGCCATGGACGGAGATTCGGCTGAGATAAGTTTAACTCTCAGCTCTGCTAGTGTCCTTACACGATACAGTTTACCTGTGATGCCTCTCTTTCCTCTTCCACCATCATATTCAGGGTGGAAACACTCTATTGTTCTCATGTGTTACTGCCATAAATCTACCACAATGTTCATGTTACTGATAATAATATCTAGCTGAATAAGGGTTTGTAGGAAGAGCTAATATCTTTTATTAGACTAGATGATATAAGCAACGTAAGTGAACAAGTTGTGGGGTTAAGGGTCCTTCACTCTAGAGTGCAAGTGAACGCTAGAGAATATGCTAGAGCACTCCAGTTCCAGCAGCATCACTGTTCATGGGTAGGTAAATAGATGGAAACCTCACTACACAAAATGAAGTGCACATTTGAGCTGTCCCTTACCACTTCCTCCAGAAACAGCAGAAAAAGGAACAGACACAGAGATTTTTGAAGGAAATAAAAGGTCAAGAAAATAAGTGCAAGGAGTCTTCTTTATCCCCCAAACCTTTTATATATGTAAAATGAGTCTGCAATAACAGCTCTCCACCGCACCAAAACCCCAAACTGCTGTCAGTCATTCCACTTGTAGTTGCCTGGGGCAACTGCTTTCACAATTATCAGTGGATTCACGAGCTTGCTGCAGTCATAAATGATGTGACTGATTCTTTTCTTAGTCAGGTTGAAAGTGAGGACAAAAGTATTTAGATTTTCTAATCAGCAACATTAAATATAGGAGAAATCTTCTTTATACCAGGCACACCTCTCAGGCCAGGCCTTGTCAATTTGATAGATATGTGGCAAAACACATGGATCACAGAAATGAAAACTGGATCTGTTGCTACCGTGCTGTTCCAACCAAGACAGTGACTCCAGAGAGACTAGGACGAGTCTGGTACATGAGACAGCACAAATTGAAAGCCCTGATGTTTCCTTTGACTAGTATTAAATAAGCTCTTTTCTGTAGGAACAAGAAGCTTGGTTTACAATTTCTGATCTCTGACAGAACCCATTCAGGTGTGATCCCTCTCATATCACACGTATTTAAACATAGGGTCAACAAGTTCACTATAGGAAACAGCTAAGAGTTTTCATTCAGAAAAGTCAACTCCTGAACCCCAGAAGAGGGTGACACATCTATGCACTCATCACTGTTTTGCCACAAGCACTTCACAAACTTCTTCACTGCCACAGAACTCTTCTGAATACAGGAAAACTGAGGTTACACCAAGTTTAATTTAAAGAAAGAAACTTCCCCAATGGTTACTAAATCACTTCAACTATTGCAGTAATCATCTCCCTTTAAGGTTTACTGGGTCTTTGAGTTTTTTCCTTAAGTTGTTGTAGTTTTAAAATCAGAGTTTATCCAGTTTTCTCTAAACATCCAACACTGGGCTCATGGGAGCTTTGAATGAACACACTGAGACTCGTAGTGAAAAAACAACCAAATAAAAGCTTTTGCAACACTTGTTATCCAACAAGTCTGCATAAAACCAAAGGCCCAGCTAAAGACACAGTGTAGTCCCTTATAGATGACAGGAGCAGCCACTAATTCCAATGTGGTTAAGATGCTTGACACACCAAGTCAAGGGACTTTTTCAAGAGGAAAAAGGTTTTTAGGGGTATAATGTACCAAAACATGAAGCCCAAGATAGATTGGTGGCAACTAGACTACTGAATGACAACAGACAAAACTCTCAGTTGCTCCATGGAAAAGACATCTAAATGCATCATCTTCTTCAATGTCATAATTTTGGAGACAGCTAATTTGTGGTGCATATAGTAATATTTAAACCTTTAAAAATTAATATTAAGTCATTAAGCTTGGCCACAGTGTGCTGCTCTACAATTAAAGTTATATTAGAAAATAAAAGAGCCTTTTGGTATCACATAGGGACCAGGTTTCATTCTCATTTACAGTGGTTTTATCTAGAGACATTTCCATCATTTTCTTTGGAGTCAGTCCAAAGTTACATTAGGTTAATGAGAAAGAAAATAAGACAACAGTAGGAACACTGATGCGTAGAAACTTCTACTCAAGTTTTGATGGGAGGGCTCTGCTTCCAGGTGCTTCACAGCCCAGACTGGCAAGGCTGTTTCTTGCCTTCTGGAAGAGCTGCAGGTGTCTCAGTACGTCAGCTGTAGTCATTCACAGATCTGGCAGAGAATATGAAGTATCTGAGCATCATGAGTATGATGTGCTCTTTGTCATCACTGCTTCATAGAAGCTTTCCATGAATTGGATCAGCTGGAAATTCTCTAACAGACAAAGATTTCCATCTTATCTGGGTTGTGCTTGAGCCATTTCCATTTCTACCTCAGGCTTAGCTATATCGAGACATGTACTTAATCACACTTATTTCACATACACTTAAACCTCTCCATTTTCTTTCAGTATAAATGCCTTTGAATCTTCATCCTAACCAGACACAGTGTCTTCCTCTAGAGTCTATCAGTGTACGCTGAGGTACATGAGTACAGATTTTATAACATACAATGAGGCATTTGATGAAGAGACTTATAAATTCCCTGATGAAAGTAAATTTCTGCTTTTATTATTAATTATATGATTTAAACCTGTGTTAAACACTGATTTAAGAGGCTGTGAGCCACAGCCAAGCCCGTAGTGACATTTGTTATCCTTTCTCAGACCTGAATCAAGGCCCTACTACCATAGACTGATATGGATAGGAGGACATGCAGAGACATCTAGGTTCTCACAACTCAGCAAAACAAAGAACTTGGACTTTCTAGGAGGGAAAATAATGACTCAGGTATTTTTATAGTCTACAGACATTTCAGACATATTAATCCCAGAAGAATGGAAAAGATGATTTGTGCTCCACAGGGATATAGCTGGGAGTTATAAGATGAAACTAGGAAGACCAACAGTGAGAGGAAATTTTCCAGCTACCATGAGCAGAAGTGACCAAGTTACCCCAGCTGTCAGTCATCAGTTTAGATAGCATTATAGATAATAGATTAAAATTAGAGATTCTGATAACATTATAGATTTAAGAGTTTTTATTCCAACCCAGCCGTTTGTATTAAGAAGGTCTCTTCTTATTTACATCAGCTGTAATTTATGCTTGCATGCTGTACTTTGCTATTGGGGCAGGTTAATGTGTTTTTCCCCATAATTACAGCGGGCTACTTCAATAAGCCTCACTAACCTGACTGTTCTGCTTGCAAGTTCACCCTCTGAAGCGGAGCAAAAGGCCTGCAAGGAGAACCCTGGAAGGCTGTCTGCTTGAGACTTTTAAGACTAAATTAGAAAGAGCATCAGAGAATGTAAGGTAAGGAGCATTGTACTGGCAAAGAGACGGCCTGGGGGAGCTAACAGGTCTTTTCTATCACTAACATCCCGTGTCCAGGAACAACCCATTTAATTTCAGGCCAGTCATTTATTATGACAGAGAAGCAAAGTAGAAGGACATATTCTACTGAGGAAAACAGTATTTTATTATGCCAAGTGAACTCAGAGGACAGGCAGTGAAAACATTCTTTCATTTTGTACCATTAGCTCAGCCAGGCCTCTGCAATGTAACATTCTGTCACTTTCTGAGGATTAGCTCATTTACAAAAACGTGCTGTTTTACTGAAATTAGCACACAGAGAATATTGCACTTCTCGAGTTGCTGCAGCCTAACTGTTTGTCAGGAGATTTATGTAATGGATTGTTTTCCTGCAATCCAGGATAAGGGAAATACTTAAACAATAACTGCCATGGGGAGTGTGGACAAGGCAGTAATTACTTTCCATGGTGTTAATAAACCTCAAGGCTACTGGCCAAAGTATATTTGCGCTGAAGGAGATGTCTATGGAGATTACATAGGAAATTCTAAGATAGACAAGGGTCCGGAAGCCCATCTTGGTCTGCTTCCTCTGTTGCAGTAACAGGCACCCCCCACCCACCCATAACTGCTCCCAGCAAGGCTTTTTTAATCAAGCACTGTCTAGTTCCTTCTGCGGTTGTCCTCTGCTGAGCGACTTGCTTGGTACACCAACTAGGAGCAGCCATAATTTGGTTGCTATCCTTTGTTTCCTGCTCAATTTCTAGTTAGATTTTTTTTTTAAAGCTGTAAAATTGGAGCTTCCACTCCACAGGAAATGCCTCATTCCTGTATAAATAAGATTAAGAATGATCGAAACACTTCAAACCTGAGTGATCCTTGGAAGCTCAAGTTCTGTAGCTTGACTCATTCATCATTTCCAGAGTGCTGTGCTCCCAGTTCTCTGCCAGCCCTAGGAGGCCACGCTGGGGACACCCACATTCCTAAACCTCAAGCTGAGATTTTTCAGGCTTCCAAGGCTCCTGTCACAGAAGCAAAGAGATAAGCCTTGGCTAAAATTAGAGACCTCAGAGCTTTGGAGCAGCAGGTAGCCAAAAACGGGGCTCAAGGTCTTCCAATGACTGTAAAATTCAATAGAACTCCTTTGCATAAGGAACAGGGAGTACATAGCTTTCGTTTGCAATCACCGAATCAACCAAGTTGGAAAAGACCTTTAAGATCATCAAGTCCAACCATTACGCCAGGACTGCCAAGGCCACCACTAAACCATGTCACTGAGGGCCTCATCTACACAGTTTTTGAACACTTCCAAAGATGGTGATGGGATAATCGGTCCAGGCATACAACCTGTAATAGCAAACAGTCAGACACCCCAGACCTCATACAGTCCTCTCTCTTCTCACTGAGGTCCATCCAAGGAGATGCTCATACTTTAACCACTAGCCTGGAGGACATTCCTGTGGAAGCATCATGCTCTTTCTTTGGTAGTAGAACAAGCCAGGAATGAATTTACTGATAGTGACACTATTGCAAGTCTGGAATGAAATAGAAGTCAGGTCCTCTGTATCACCCTCTCAAAGTTATGCCATGCTGTTCACTGACACATAAAGCTTTGTCTCCAATGGTAAATTAAAAGTACCTCTGACTGTTCTCTGGCACCAATACCAACTGGCATGGAACTATTGCATCTATGCCATTAAACTCTCCTTGTCTCCAAAACATGGTGGCTACATCCAAACCACCCACTGGGAAGAGTCTCTGGGCTGTGTGAAGCCCCTGCAATGCCAGGGAATTGTTTGGATAATGGTAGGTGACAAAAGACAAAGCTTTTCAAAGCTTTTTCTAATAATTTCACCATAGAAACAAGCAGGTTTCAGTGCCTGATCCTATGACCTGGTACCACCTGATTTACAGGAATAGACCAGTCTATCTGAAATCTACCCAGGCCTTACACTTGCTGGTATTAAGCAATGCAAAGCTATCAGTTGCTGAGTTTGCCCCCATCACCAGTAAGCAAGGCTTTAAAAAGAGATTGTCAGTGTTCTCAGCACACTGACACTGGTTACGCCCATAGAGGCCTCCAAGAAAATGTGCTTCTGATTTAAAAGCTGTGTCAAAGAAATAAGCAGTAACCAAAATTGAGCCTGGATACTGTGAGCTACATTCAGCTGAAGCAATTGACTTAGACCTTCCCTCACTACAGTAATGACTAAGTGCACGGCTATTCATGGGACAGAGCACATCACCCTTGTTCACATAAGTGAGCACACACTAGCTCACACATCTCACCCCCAGAGGAGCAAACATGGGCTATATAACCATGAGAAGAAACTCTCACCAAAGTAAGGACTATGTGAGCTGGTAGCACAGGCTCAACCTGCCTGCAGTGAAGTACGTGAAAGAATTCCTCTTGCCTTATTAATTCAAGACTGGCTTTTTCTTCTATCCAAACTGCCCCACATAAATGGCTCTCAGCTGTGTTGTATTCTGTGTTGTGCTGCTGGAGCAAGCACCTCTATACCAGCTGATGACTCAGCAGAACAAAACACAGGTGTATTTTATTCCCAGGACACTCCCTGTCTTCTGCCTTATACAGGGAATGGGGAGAACACCTGGTGCAGGAGGTAGATCCAGTAACTCTCATCCTTAGAGTTTCTCTGCTTTCAGATAGATTCTTCACTAGAAATTGTCAGACAGCAGCTGAGAAAGGCCTTAGGAGAGAAAAGAATCTGGCCTCATAAGTCTGGACTGAGAAAACAACTCCAGAAACCATAGGCAGATTTTATGAGGGCCTTAGGATCAGCAAAATGACACATAAACATACTCAGAGTATTGCCTCAAACTCCATTTTCCATTCATTGCAGCAATACTGACTTGTACCAGCTAAGAATCAAAGCCCCAGGCTTTTTCAAGAAAAGATCTTTTCTAGGAATACCCAGAAACATCTGTAGAAAGTAAGTAGCAAAATGCAACATTTTAAAGGTCATTTGCCTGAAGCTTAGAGGTATATTTCTTACTTTCCTATAATGAGAAAGTTCCCTATGCATATTCACATATTCACAATTATTTCTCAATGAGTAAGAAAATCTTGGCTTAAAGCCCTGGCAGTTATCAGTACCATGGGAAGTCATCATTGTCTTCAACGTATTCCCCACAACAGTTAAGTATTTCCCTTGTTTCAGGGCTGCAGGAAAACAAAACATATGTAACTCATGCAACTTAAAGCTAGCGGTGACTTTAGAAGCATTTTATAGTCTTTTCACCTGCGTTTGGTAAAATAGAGTTCAGTCTCCAGACAGACTGATTCCCACTGGGACCACAGGATGCTGCGCAGAAGCAGCTCAGATGCGTTAGTAGTGGCTCAAAACAACAGACAGGTTTTGTTTTCAGTTCTCTTCAGTTCAGCTGGCACAATGCTAAGACATTATTTTTCTCAATTAATATCCCATCCTGACACTGTTTGCCAGTCTTCGAAGGTCACAAGGCACTCCTGTGTCAGCCTGACACCTTCCCCCTTCCCCATATTTCTTCTTCTTCCCTGGGGAAATTTATGTCCGCCTGTGGCATATGTCCCCTGTCCTCCTTTTGTGAGTACCCAGCCACAGCATACATTACATTTAGAAATGTTTTCTGGCAATAAATTACCTTTGCAATGTCTTAGAGGCCTTATGCTCTCCTTCACTGACCTCATGGCCCTTACACTCAGGAAACATTTCTCATTATCTGTCTTAATCTCTCACACAATCTTCCTTTCATTCTCAGCCTTTCCTTTCCTTATCACTTTTTTGTGTTCTTAATTTCATTCAGTAATCTGTCCAGTCTTCTTCTTTCCCTGGTGTTTTATACTTTATGCTTGGTTACTCTTTACACAGCCTTGTCCATCTGTACCAATTCTTTGAATTGCCCACGGGCTGCTGTTCTGTTCACAGCCCAGGCAAGCTCCCTCATCTCACCCTCTCTCATCATCCTCCCTTGAATCCAGTGTGGAGTGACGTGAAGAAACTGTCCAGCACGAGAAACCAAACTGGGAAGCTGGGAGTGCTCTCACATCAGTGTTGATCCACACCAGGCATTCACATGTCCACCCCAGCCTTCAAACCCACCCTGTCAGCCTAGCACTGGAAGCAAAATGCTTTTCTTTTCTGGGTTTTGACACAGAAACATTATTCCTTCTGGTATTTCCAGCTTGCAACTATAAATTGTAACACAGCCATGGAAGCGAGACACACAAATGTTAATCCACTCTCTCTTGAAACTCAGAGGGAATTCAGGCTCAGCGCAAGAAGCAGAGAAAGACTCCAACTGGTTCTCATTTTCACCCTTCCCAAGGAGAGGTGGACTACAGAAAAATGTTAAAGTTGATTCAGTGCAAAAATGGGCAAAAGAACTTCAATCTCAATATTAATCATGTTAAAGTTTTCCTGTAGTACCCTTTTAAATCATTGGGATAATGTTGTTCCTATTGATTACAAGTAAAGCTAATCCAATTCACACATAAAAGTAAATAATAAACTTCCCCTTCTCCACTTATATTTCCCTGGAGATGTTTTCCAGCAGAAAAAAATCTCTTCTACTGACTGAAGAGGGAAGCAGCCTGCAATTTGCCGTGAAGGAAGTTAGTTTCTGTGTGAACCAACATCCTTTCAGCAAACACTGTGAAGCAGAAATTCCACATTGTTCACGTTTCCAAAAACCTTACACAAAAAGTGATCTTCCGCTGGTCTAACCCCCAGCGACGAGCTGCTTGGTCTCTTATCATGCTTAGACTGCTTTGCTGCCTGAGCTCACTTTAAACAGTGTCTTGTCCCAGTCACTCCCAGAAAAGGTGAACTTGAACAAAGTTGTGGAACTGGGTAGCTGGCAGGCAGCTAATGTACAACATATGCACACATTCAGTTCGGATCAAAACCTTTTTTTGCTAGTGATGCTGTTTTCAATACTTGATCAACCAAAGACACACCCTTCCTCTTCACCTCCTCATCAAACTGTGACAAATGCAGTCCTGTTAAATACTACAGACAGTGATCTCCTCTGACTACAGCTGGTGATTAGATCATGCCCTGAAGTATAATGACTGATAACACTTCTCCCTTTCATCCCAATTACTGGCCTTTCTGCTGTGCACCTACCCTGTTCTTCAGAGAAGCTACTGCAACAGGCATTAAGATAGTAATTTCCAGTTGTACTCTGATAGCTAATCTGAATATATTATTATGTTGATAATTACTGAATAATAAATTATGTTGTAAAGACAAGAGACATTTTTCAGCAGAACTGCCAGGGAAAAAAAATGAATTTCCTCCGAACTGCAAAGATTACATTTGTCAACAGACAAAATGGACCCTTCTGAAGTGTAAAGCACTGAGGTTTTAACATACCTGAAATGTCAGCAAAATCAACAGTAGACACCTTTGGACAGTGAAAACCAAATGTTTTCCACTGTTAAAAGAACTTAACTTTAAACTGATTTGCACTGTAAGAAGCAGGAAAAAACCTGTAAATACAGAAAAATACGTTAAGGGAAAAATGCATAGCTGTTTCAGTTTTAAACTGGGTTAGGAATGAAGGAACAATCAGGCAATGAGTAATACTGTTGAGGTACGAAAGAGTTTCAAAGACAGAAACACGGGAATTATGGCAGCATTTCAGACCCAGAATCAAGGAAGTTGAGAAGCACCCTGTCCGCCACACCGGATTAGGTCGGGAGCTCATCTGCTTCCAGTAGCTTGAACCAATGAATCTCTAATAGCGGATCAGTGTTCAGCAGATCTCAGGTCAGACACAGCATATTTCATCTTAAATCTTTGCCTTTAGCTATTATATAATTTTTAGGAAATTCATTAGCCAAATAAGAACCTCTTCTAATCCTTAATCTCACTGAATTAATGCTCTCAACAACATCCTGTGGCAATGATCACTACAGTTTATATGCCTTTTTCCTGTACGTGTTCCCGTTATTTGTCTCCTTCCTAAGGCAGGCAGGTTGAATCCTTTTGTTTGCTCTCATTAAACAGTTCTTTTCACTCTTTCATATAATCTCCATTGCCCTACCTGAAGAGTAGCCACCACCCCTGTGCCGAGGAGCAGACCCTTCTGACCTTATGTAGGACATTTTAAGATACTGTCAAGACTTTTTAAAACACTGTTTCCCTTCTTTGGCTCAAAAAATACATAGATGGGCACATATACTTCACAAGGAAAAGCTACCTAGGAACAGAGGAGAGAGTATGTGGCTAAAGAATTGCTATCTTTGGCTTTTCCCATGAATGCGATCTCAGAAATCCCAGATGGCCAAAGTACAATTATTGACTGGTGGGAAGCGTCATGCTACAACCTGAGGATAGCCCCAAGTGCAGGTGAGCAAAGAGGGGATTCACACAGCCAAAGGAAATGATACCAGGCCACGGCATTATGGGCTGGTTCTTCCCATATACATGTATTTTCCTTCACTTGCAGTATCTGTCACTGCCACTACACTGCCCCGTCTCACCTAACCCTGCCAACACAAATGAATGCAGTTTTGTGTAATCAGCAGGCTGTACCAACATAGAATCATAGAATCAACCAGGCTGGAAAGGACCTTCCCCCATTGCCAATATATTCTCTCATTGCCTTGGGTTCTAAAACATGAGAGTTATACTTCAGCCACAGCCTTCCAGACCATCTTTCATTGGTTGTCACAAACTACCCATCCCTGCTCTCCCTGTCATCCTACCCATTGAATTTTCCTTCTTATTTACTAAACCTTCACTTTCCCTATAATAAGCAAACACTCAGATCAAACTGCTCTGCACTAAAGACCACAGACAAGGAATTAAATATTGTATGTTCTTCATTCATCTTTAATATCATTACAAGTTTGTTAAAGGATTTATGTCCATTGAACAAAAAAGCTAGAGGCATTACTGCAGCTGAATTCAGATTGCTAAATGTTTAACAAGGATGCTGACATTACAAAAGCTGGAGTCTCTGATCTCTCCTTCTGAAAGCTATTCAGGTTGGTTGCAGGGGAAAACTATGTCATGGGCACCTGGGCACCTGCATTTTATTCTGTCTCAGTAACCCTTTCTCAGAGGAAGTGAAGCCATAAGGTCCTGTCCCAGTAACAATGAAGAGAAATTAATGAAGAGCTGGTTTATAGCCTTTTCCCAATCCTGATGTCCTGTCTGTGTCTGGAGGGCAAGTATAAAACATGTTTTTCAGTGCTACAGAAGGAAGTACAAGTAATTAGTCCTCACCAGGCAATTCACATACAAGGTTAATCAGGCCCCTCACTGGTTTTAAAGCAGACAGGACAAACAGTTTAGCAGGCTGACATGAGGAGGTCAGCACAAGCAAAGGGAGAGGTAAATGGAAGCCCGTGTGCGTCAGGAAAAAAGCGGCCTGGGTGAATGCCTTTAGGGAGCCCACCTTGGCCCTGTCTCCTATGCATTGTCCTCGTTCATCAGTTCTGCGCTCTGTGAGCAACTGCTGGAGGAGCCTGTTTAACACACCACATGCACAGCTGTGCAAAAGGGCTTGCTGCTCCACAGAGATGCTGCCTCAAGGACCCACAGAAGATACCACACAAAGCTCTTTCCATACGCAGATCAGCAGCCCACTGCCCTTCTCTCACCATGGCAGGAGGCGGCACTTTGGCCTCCCCTGAGGTCAGACTTTGCTTGGAGCACATCAGGTAACACCTCAGAGGCAGACTATGCGGGGAGTGGTTATTTCTCTGCTCAGAAATATCAAAAGTACATGTGCTTGACCTGGCTTAGGTGCAGTTCCCAGTTAAGGCAGGAGATTTTCCTCACCTTTATACCCCATGAAGGCTGAACACAGAGTTTTCTTCCTGAAGCACATAAAATCATATAAAATCATGGAATGTTTAGGTTAGAAAGAGCCTTAAGATCATTTAGCTCCAACCCCCTCACCTTTTATTCCTCCTTAACACACACAAAACCAAGCTGCCTCCATAATGTCTTATTCAAATCAAGGTTTTGTAGTGAGTGGCAAAGGCTCTCACAGTGCTAACTTTTGCTCCAGGGCTCTGCATATGGCACAGCAGACGCGGCTGCCCTACGGGGCACATCTACCTTCCAGTTCATTGCTGAATCTACTGTTAGAGAAACTGGACTAGGAGCCCACTGAGCTCATTAAACTTCAGTAACTACCATAAGAAAGCAAGATTTATTTGGTCCTAAGAGCACATCATCCTCTGAAATTAGGCATCTTGACTAACAGAAATGTACTTCTGTGTCAAAAACACCCACAATGCCTATTACTGGCTTCAAACTCTAGACTCTGTTTCCAGGTTTTCCTGATTGCAGGGCATTCCCCCTCCACCACTGTCTTTAGCTTTCTTTTCCAAGCAAGTATACTAACTGTATCACAAAGATCTAGCTATGTTATCTGAGGTCAGAAGAATTCATCCAGTGCTTACCTTCAAAAGCCACAGAGCTAGGACTTTGCTTTTGAAATACAAGGAGCAGCCAGTCGCTGTTCATGGGTTTGCTCAGATGGAGCAGCTCCCCGGCTTTATGAATGCAGGGTTCACTGCCTGTCCCATAAAAACCACAGCAAGAGAGTGCTGCCTTCTGCAGAGGGACTGCACACAGTACTTTTGGAGCAAGTTTGGAGCAAGGTTTTCACTCTGTTTCTGCAGGACGTTCACAATGTCCTTATTCAAACAAGTGTGACTTCACTTCCCATCAGGCCTGAGCAACTGTATGTTTTTTACATCAATAAAGTGTTCAGTCCGTACTTGTTTTACACTCTCGGCAAGATTTCTTTATCACTGGTGTATCCCCCTCAGCAGTATGTTTTTGCACTCACTTCTGCCACCCTCAGTTGGAACACTCGAATGTAGGATCTATGTACATATTCTACAATTGCATGCATGTAATCTTTCAGCAACAGATACAGCCCAGGTGATCCCAAGGCTGGTGTACACTGTCCTGCTAAAGAGCAGAGAAACAGAATCTAACCTCAAACTCTTCTATATTCTCGAGTCCATGACAAGATGTCTCCTCTCCCTCTTTCAGGCATTGTTCACATAGTATCAGGGTTTTTTTTCCTAACTCCTTTATTCATCCTGAATAGTATTTTACTCTTCAACCAGTCCTATTGACTTCGGTGGTACTCCAGGCAGGGTAAAGGATTTGCCAGTGGGGATCAGATTGCAAGGTCAGGGCCTCAGATTGTAAAATCATGCTTGCCTGGCATACATACCATTGCAAAGTACTGCGAACACTTACCATACTCTGAGATGGATTGCCAGCATAACAGTACCCGTAGTGTCGGAAACATTCATAGTGCTTTCCAACACTATGCCAAGCAAGGAAGATTTTCAATCTACAGTCCTCACCCTGCAATCCAATCCCCACAAATAAACCCTCACCCCTGTGCAAAGTGAAGTCAGTGGAGCTCTAAAGAGATGCAGACTATTTCTTGGGTGACACAGATAGAAAGAAAAGGGTTTTAAGGCACACAGGGGCTAAAACTTGGCAAGGTTTCTGTTTTCTAGAGCTAGAGGACTTTAAAAGTTAAGTGAGCTGATAGTGTTTTGAAAGCGACAGCAGAGAGAAGCTGTAAGGCGAAAAGTTGGTTTCCTTCAGAAATGTTCTGCATTATTGCCCACAGTGCTCCAACACTCACATATCACTGTTTTTACTTCACTCTTTGAACTCAAGCTCACATGTACACCTCAGATCTGATCCTTTACTGGCTGGACAGCAGTGCAATGCTGATTACTGAACCCATCCTTTAAGATCTAATACAGCAAAAAGCTTGTGCCCATGTTACTTTTAAGCATGTGAATCTGTGCCACTGTCATTATGAAGTCTGCCTGAGCGTCTACAGTTACACACATGCTTAAGAGCTTTGCTGGATGAGTGTTCTTTGTTTCTGGAAGGTAGAGGAGCTGCAAGCCTGGAAATGCCAACCAGCACAGGCCCACCTCTCATTTGTCTCACTTTCATAACTTTGAAACTCTTCCTTCACTTTGGTAATAATGTGAAGTATCAACTAAAAATTGCAATGCATGCATTTCATTTGAGTTTTATTGCCTTAACAGACAGCATTAGATTACAAAAGAGGACATTTTTCTTCTCAGTTTTAGCTTATTCTTATGATTTATGATTAGATACAGCAAGAGTTCATAAACTTCCCTGACCTGCTGACAGTTTTTACAGGCTCCTTGATTTATTTCCATCTCAAACTTAACAGCTTTCATGTGACTGATATTCCTAGAGTCCTGGCATGGCTGCAGCACAGCCTGTGAGAGCTCTTCTAATCTCCATGTTACTAATTTAAATGAAGTCTTGGTCTGTTGTTTAAAAAAGACATTCGTCATCTCACGGAGGTTTACAGATCCTCTTGTAATGTAATGTCAGACACTTCTGAGATATGAGTTTTATAAAGCCTCCTGATATTGAATGTTGTAAGACACACCAAGGTCACTTCAATATGCCCAGGAAAAAAAACATTTGCAAAGCAAGGGGAGAGGAATTCCTAAGGAACTGCATTGTACCGAGGACATTTAGAAATGATTTATACCATCTGTGAGTACATTTCAAAGATAAATCTGGTATTGGGGATAAAAGGGGGGCAGAAGGGGGAAGGATAAATTTGAATCCAGAAAAATCCACAGACATCCAGCCAACAGCTATGAGTTCCTGATAAAAAACAACTCGCAGAGCAATATTCTCACAGTCATAGAGGTTGCAGCATCAACAGTTTCCCAGTGTGCTCCGAAGCTACTGTGCTAACTAAGGCTGCTCTTTCAGCAAAGATGCAGCTGGCATTCTGTTTTCATTGTACACTTTCCAAGCAACAACAACAAAAAGGATACATTTTGTAATAACAAAGACCAAACTAGTAAGAGAGAGAAAAGGGAAAGAGAGCACAAGCGAGATAAGAAAAGTGGGTGTCTCTCTAAGCTGATTCCCTGCCCAGCTGAAGACAGAAAGATGCTATTTTTTGTCTCCAGAATGTTTAGAAACCGGCAATGTGAAGGTGTACAAAGGTGAAATGAACCTAACTGGAAAACATCAGGCGGGTTTTCTTTGATACTGATGGGTACAGCAGAGAGAGAGCAGCACCCGCAAATATACGTAGAGGTTCTCCAGTGAATATGCTTTAGGTGTTTGAGGTCAACTGTGATCAAGCCTTAGTATGACAGAAAATTGCTTTTGTAATATTTATAGATCATATAAGAAATGACAAGCAACGACGGGTTATGACACACTGGAGATACAAATACAGGTTGCCTAGATCATATGATTGATTGAGCCCTTTTATTTTTGCTAGAGAAATTTAGCTGGTGTTACTGGCAACACACACCGAGCACTAAATAAACGTTACATACAGGAGCTTGTCAGAACTTATAAAAGAGCAATCGACATTTGCTTTACTGTCAAAACAGCAGCCTACGAGTTTCCTCTCTCTGGAAGGAGAATCTGGGAAATTAAAGAACTCTGTACAGCGCAGTACCTTCAAATCACAAATTCCATGGTTAGGTCTGAACCAGAATGATAGCTGCTCTCATGCAATGAGCTCTGCATCTCCTCAAACAAGGCAACGTGCTTGCAGGACTCCTTGTAGCAAGCCAGCAGCAGCAGTTGCTGTATAGCACAGAATATAGAGACAAACGCGGATTTAGCACAGAGCTTCCTATTCTACAGTCCAAACACAGATACTTTCACTGCAGATAGATGTGGAAAAACAGTATTGCCAGGGCTGCACTGTGCCTGCAACTGTATTGCAGCAAAGTGGATTATTAAGAACACAATGAGACTTTATGCCTAATTTCAGAGTTTGCACACACACAGGAATTAAAGTCCCAAGATCTCATTCATTATTAGACTGAAAAACTTCTAAGATTTCTTTCCAATGTCCAAGCAACGTAAAAAAGTCATATTTCACATGAAATAAAAATTCCCAGAAGTTTATCTTTCTAGGATTACATGGTGATTTCAATGTAAAAATCACATCCTCGGCTGGGCAAAGGTTCATTTTACAGACCAGATCCATTGGATCAAAACAAAGACTGCAATAAATCAGCTTCATGGAGCTGTGCTGAGTTTCCCATGCTGGTCTATATCTCAAGAAGCATCTTTCAGCCATTTGTGTAGGAAGAAAGATTTGTTTAATAGTATTGCCGTGGGAGATGAGTATTAGTCTGCCGGGAGCAGAAAAGGAAAAAAGCCCAGCATCTCATGAGCTACTTCTCTTTCTGATAAGGACATAGGATATCTGTCTGCAAGGACAGATCAACTGTCAGCAAAATTCTTTCCCTGTTGAATTTAAATGCATTGGTCATTCTAAATTAATGTTACTAAAAAAGTATTTTTGTCTCTATCACATATCTGCCCTTTCTTAGAAGGATCTCTCACAAGGAAATCCCCCCTCTCCCTGAGTGATAAACCCACCTACACCAAGCCTCTGGAGAACAGGAAGTTCAGTGGTCTCTGGCATCCATCAACTAGACTTGTAAACCCACTAAAGATGTATCTGGATCGACATTCCTTTCCTCCTTTCCTCCCATGGGCTCACCAGGGAACAACAGACCTGGGCAACAGGTCAAGGACAACCACTTTCTCATCCCTTGTTTCATTCCTAACTTTATCTGACATTAGTTTACTTCTGTCCTTTGAAATGAGTAGTATCTGTAGTTTGGGTCATGTAGAGCAAATACAGTCTCTGGCCGGAGGAGTATCCATGCCCTCCTACAGAAAGGTTTAAGATCATGGAATCAGTAGCATACTCCTCTACCTCTGTGTTAACCATCTTTCCTATGTTTTTCTTTCCTTTTATTGGAAAAGCAGACTTGACAACAACCTGGCACTTTATCAAGAAGGCATGTTAAAGTCTCTCATTTAACTGCATAAACATCAACAATCACAATCCCTGAGTTTCAGTAGAAGCTTTTCTTCCTGTTATTTCCACGAGTTCCAAGGTAAAAAAGAATGTGTTTGCAGCACATTCCAGGCCAGACAGTGTTACAGCAACTCAAGACTAGACAAACTCTTCCAAACACTCTGAGTCATATCATGAACAGCTTCTGCATGTTTCAGTAAGATAAAATACATCCATCTCTGGGGCAGCACATGTCATACATCTTCTTCCTTTACTGGATGGAGTGTACATGTGTCAATCTGTGTGCAGTGTCTTCTATCATGGGTAAGAATTGGTACCTGTCTCCCAGATTCTATAGCCTTCTAATGAGAAAGGTCAACAGACTGGTGGTAAGAGGCAAAGCATGAAATAGAGCTAAGAAACATAACAAAAGAGGGAGAAAAGAGAAAAGAAAGAACTTCAATACCATACACTAAATGCCCAGATGTTAATAAAAAAGTTCTCAGTGGTTTACTTGGCAGGGTCTCACAGAAGGAAAGCTGGGGAGGGAAAGACTTCTCCATTGTGCAGTGTTTTCCTTTGTATCTCAAATGCATCCTTTATATCAGCCTTTCATCTTCCCAACAGCTAACTCAGGGTATATTTACAATAAAAATAGAAGTTGGATTTGTTACAATTTGTTGAGACCGGAGGTTTCCAATTAAAGGTGGTGGTATTCCTTCTGTCTGTACAGTTTTTATTTGGCTACTGAATGTAATCTAACTGACCCTTTAGAATAGCCTTAAAAAAATCACAAACACTGGTGTCCTTAAGAACTCATGAAGGATGAAAAAGGAGAGGTTCTGCTTTGTTGTCTAAGGTTTACTCAGTAAAAGGTAGAGAATGTGAGACTTCGCTTGTTGTATACTGATTGTATGGCTTTATTTCTTAGAACAAAGATGCTGCTCCTTCAAAGACTACTACTAGCAGCACAGGGAAATCATTTCAATATTTGACATCCATAGTATTTAGTGCGGTGGCTGGATTTTGTTCAAGTGAAAGGAATTTATCCATGCCAATTAAATAATTCATTACATAGTTCAAAAGACCCTGATAAGAATTACACCACAAACCATACTGCTTTTCCTGCTTTAATTACAAACCTGTAGTTAAAGCACATGACAGGGTTTCAGGGCTGGGTTCCACTTCCTGCTCTGTGATGGGTTACTGGGGGCAATTTCCTTCATCTCAGTTTTCCTGGGCCACATCCTTTACTGGTGTAAATCAGCAGAGGTCCACCAACTGGAAAAGTACTCTGCTGATTTATACCAGTTGTGAATTTGACCTCTTGACCAAGAGAAAAAGTGGGACTGGAAATGCATTTTCTGTGTCAGAAGAGTTATTTGTTGATGTTGGTTAAAGTATTTGAGAAGTTTCATTCTATTTAAGAAATGAGACCAATACCTACCTTCAAAGACACCTAAAAAGGATGCTGTTGGGTATTTTAGAGCCTTTAGAATGACTAAATTACATGTTACATTTAGCTTATGAACAACACGCAGAAAGACATTCCAGGAACAGAATACCCACCTACACTGTAGAATTTTCTTTCCATTCTCTTCCTTATATTTGTTAGAGTATTTTCACTCTTTTGGACCAAAAGAAATAAAAATGCCTAGTTCAGCTCTGAAAACAATACCTCGCTGCTTTTGCTATGGCTGCTCCTATTCATCAAATGTTTTAACTAACATAGGGAAAATAGCTATTTCTTACTGATGGGGCTACAATAGGAGTAACTGAACTTCAAAGATGCCGGGCCAGATTGGATAGCAAACATCAAAAGCTTTTGACTCGTGCTGAGTAAACTTTGTATTCTGACACACAAGTTCTTATCTGTTCTGTTCCAGACTTGAGAGAGAGAGGGGCTGACTCTAACCAAATCACATTGTTTTTCCTTGCAGCTGCCAACTTGGAAAAATATCAGGGCACAAAGGAACCATTAAAAACAAAACAAAAAAAGACATGTTTTTGTTAGTTCCTAAGCAACACAATATTGCCAAGATGGTGGCTCCTGTGAAAATCAGAAAATATTAGTTACACATCACACTGTTATTTATTTATACTGCTCTAGGAAGCATTATTTTTTCCTCTTTTTACAAACTGACAGATATTATGGAAAATCTGTTCTTTTGAGCAGGGTGTTTACACCACAACTGTTCTGTATGTTTTGTCAGCAGCTTATTCCGTTTGTTAATTCCCATTTCTATTTTAACATTTGTTTTGCTAGTTAAAAAAAACAATGCAGAGAATGAAATTGAGGAGGAAGAGGGAAAAGAGGAGGGAGTGGGAGAGAAAGAATGAGGGAAGGAGAGGAGAGGAGAGGAGAGGAGAGGAGAGGAGAGGAGAGGAGAGGAGAGGAGAGGAGAGGAGAGGAGAGGAGAGGAGAGGAGAGGAGAGGAGAGGAGAGGAGAGGAGAGGAAGGCTTTACATCCATGTGCTGTTGAGATTCTCAAAGTCATTGAAAAAGAATGGAAATCCTATCACATTACTATTAATTACACAAACTTCAGAATAATCTTTCAAAGCTTCACCCTGCTTGTTCATAGCACTCTAGGGCCCTGTGGGACACAGGAAACAAATGGGTTTCACTCCAACCTTCTTCATCATTCAGCCACAATGCATCTACCACATAGATCCTCCTATTCATGACAAAGCCTTGATCACATTGATGATGCTCCATGCTGGTGAAGGACTGAAATTGCAGTAAGGTGACAAGGCAGGTTGATAGCTCCTAGGAAATGTAATCGCAACATCTGCATTGGAATCAAGTGGCCAGCCCTTACTTTTTAAGAGTTTTGCTCAAGAATTCAACCCCTGAACCTAGGAATTCAGACTGCTAACCTTGAAGGTGGAAATCACATCATGCATCATTCCAGTATTTTGATGAAAAGCTTTAAATCACAGTTGTTATTGCATGGACAGCAGAATACCATTCCTAGTCACCACATAGCTCTTTCTTCCCACAAATACTCCACATTAGTTGTAGCACGCACAGTCTTTCCACTACAACTGAAAGGTAACTTATTGGATATGGAAGAGGGAGAAGAGAAATGGAAACTTCTCTTATAGAAGTTTTCATTTCTTAATCCACAGTTCACAGGCCTCCTGAGACATTGCAGTCTGCCATACTTAACTCCCACCTTTGAAATAGGCTGAGGAGTAACTGCTCCAAGGATAAATTCCAACACAAACACAGGAATCTGAACACATAGGAGTATAAACACATCTGAATATGTTTCCTCTGCACTTGTTATCACAAGTTGGGTAAATTGGAAACTGGAAAAGTGGAAAGAGGCCTTTAAGGAGCAAAAAGCAGAATTAGTGCACAATGCATGATGCAAGACCATAGCTTTTTCAAGGAAGCTACTGCAGCCTATAGAGTCAGACCCTTTCCAAGACATGCTTCTAAGATTTGCCAAGAACCTTCCAGCAGCACTCATAGTGCAAGGTGAAAAATGGGCACTGTTTGGAGCTCAGCACTGCACAGGAGCAACCAGGGATGCAAACCAGAAAAGAACAGTGCCTGCACTAAAGTCACCATGGGGACTGTAGCTGTTTGGACTGACACAACTGCTGTACAAAGAGAGAAGAGCCACATTTTGACCTTCATCTTCCTTTATCAGAGGGGGAGAAATTCCATCTGCATCACGATATGAGCAGCATCCCTTGGAATGATCTTGTCTTCCAAAGCTCTAAGGCTCATTCAACAGAAAAGCTTAAAAACCTGGTTTTGAGTGTGCAAATGGCTGAGGAAGGACATAAAGAGCAAACAGCTCATCCATAATCAGGGTTTGACGTGAGATGTGTTGCTGCATTTTTCAGCTTGCTGTAAATTCACCTCCAGTGCACTCCTGTCTTTGCTTTATGTCCTGCAACAGGCACACTTGAGGTGATTGAATTAATTGAATGAAAAATATTATGAATTTTAGATTTTGTTCTGCTTTCGGGTAATCCTAAACACCAGTGAGAGACTGGGAGTTTAAGGAACTGTATGACCAGACCCACCATAAGATTCTTAGACAATTAAGCGATGGTTTCATGTGGACTTTCAAAAGCTACCCACAAAACTAATACAAAACTCTGTTTTCAACCTTGCTCCACAGAGTGCTTCAGGAGTACTCAGGTATTTATGAAAACCTGACTTTGATTCACTGACCTAATTGAGATGTTCTGTGTGATTACTGGAAGCTGCTGTTCCCAGGCCTCTGTTCCCCATCCATGTAACAGGGGTACTAATCTGCTTTTCTCACTGGGGTATCACGAAAATTAATACAGTTAAGATTAGGAGATGCAATAATAACAATACTAGAATGACACTGAACATTTTAGACAAATTTTCATGTACAGCTACCCAGTTAGGGATCAACATTGATCTCATTTCTGTATAATCATATCCTTTAAATGATAAGGGTAGATCTGTTCCTTTTTTGTGTAGTGTTTCTGTTCCTTTCCTGTGTAGTGTTTCTGTTCCTTTCCTTGCCTTGGACATAAAACCCCACGATTATACGAACCCAGTAAAAAAAGGATTTGTAAAAAAGAGAGAAAATATATTTCTTTTGGAAATAAAAAATGCTTGAAACTATAAAAAAGTAACTCATGAAAACAGCCAATATTCAATCCAATTTTAAATATTTTCTTCAGTGACATGGTTTTGGTAATTCAGTGGAGAATCGCTTGGAACCATTCAAAGATATAACCTTGTACCTTATTCTGCTGTAAGATTAATTTCTGTGGAGACGCCAGGCAAGATGTTATACAATGCATATGAAGGATACAGATTTTTCTACTAAAAGAACAATGCTCAGCGTATTCCAGGCAAGAAAGGCTGCAGATATATTTCAAGAACTGTTAACAACACTTGAGTAATCAAGGACACTTAATCTGCCCTCCTTGGCCAGATTACAATGCGCTTTACTGACAGAAACCCAGTTCTCCAAACTAAACAAAACCAGTGAGGTTGAAGATTCAGCTCTCACCTCTGCTGGGGTTCTGCATGGAGAATCTACAATGGGGAACAGAGCTGGGTTTTCTTAAGGATTCATGTCAAGAAAACTACTGCTGAATCTCTGTAAACACAAGAGAAATTGCCCCAGGTATTGTTCTGAGACTCCTCAAGTCGACCTTTGATTGCTCCCCACATCCTGCTAATTACTCTGGATTTTATTACTGGCACCAATTTCAGGCTATGCAGATATTCCCAGGTCGAATGTAGGAATCCTACAGTCTGTCTGTAGGAGTATGAGGAATACTTGCTTTAAGAGAAAATTTGGAGAGCTCTAAGTCAACAAGTATTAACCACATCTTGAATTTTCTTCCCACATCTACCCTTTAACCAGTAAATTTGAACACATTTTCAGTCTTCAATGCTCTGTGGCAAAAATAGTTCATGTCTTATTGAATGATGAATTTGCAAGCACCCAAAATGACCTGAAATGAACAACCAACCATTTTGCCTGCAGAGTTTGCACAGGTACCTGCTTTACAGAGCTCTTAGTACTAAGGTAAAAATCAAGAGAGAATAAATATTTAGCTTAGGACGCAAGGGGTGAGTATGTTAACAAATCCAGTATTACTGCATTTGTGCTGGAACTTGAGGCAAAAGTAGCAAGAAACCACAAAGAAAAGTGATTTCACACTATGCTCAGATTAACTGCAAGAAAGATTTGCCATGAATCACTTGTTACATATCTGCTTTACTGAACAGAAACATTCAAGACAATATAAACCTGCACTTCACAGCATTTACTAAGCAAAGGTCTACCAGCACCTCAATTTATGTGATAAATCTAATCTCACAGCTTGCCATGAGGCTTTTTGTGACACAGCCATGAGCCCCATATTACGGGTGAGAAACTAGAACATCCAAGAACAGACACACTGAGCAATATAGCAAAGGGATTTATGGCAAAGACATGATTTAACCCAAGTTCCCTGATTCCCAGTCTGTCTCTAAAACCCTGCTTGGAAGTTTGTCTGAGCTGAATGGGGGGGTGGGGGTGGGGGTGGTGGGGGTGGTGTGTGTCTGATTCTTCTCATTGCATATCTCAAATTGAAACAAAAATAACTATAAACAACCAGGAACAGCATAACTCATATTTCTTAGCTGCAAGGAGATAGGCACCTCCTGTTTGGGCTGGGAACTGCCTCCCTGATATCTTTCCCTATGCATTTTTGCAGTGTCTGTGGAGAAGCATTGCCCATCACTGCAAAGGTAATTCCCACTTTCAAAATAAAAGCTCAAGTTCTTCTAACTAAGTGGTTTGACATAAGCCAGGTTTGCTAACCCACATCCCAAAAGCCAGTGGCACC
This sequence comes from Ara ararauna, assembly GCA_028858755.1. NCBI lineage: Eukaryota > Metazoa > Chordata > Aves > Psittaciformes > Psittacidae > Ara > Ara ararauna. The sequence continues at coordinate 122,390,386 of CM054379.1, forward strand.
TGAAGGCAGAGCCAGTCTTGCCCTCACCAAGCTTGAATGTGGACTTTGTTCCTTTGTTCTTAATGGAATGAGGGTTTTCCTCAGGTTTTCTCTGCCTTTTTTTGTTTTGTTTTTGACTTGAAAAGCAGTCTATAAGAAAAGGTATGCAGGGATATCACTTTTCACACCATTGACATGATTATGTCTGACTGCCCTCTTCTGTAAGGGCTTTGGAAGAGAGCTATCACCTAACTCAGCTCTGACGTACAGCCATTATACGCTGCTCTCCCATTTGGTGGTGTGACAGTACACTGCAAACACAACCTCGGTCCTTGCAGTGCACCACTGAAACAGGCCAGGTCCCCATATTTTTAGAAGTAACAGGCCCCCTGGTTGTCCTAGATTCCTCACATGAGCAGGGCCATCAGTGGATGAACTCAGGTGGGCTTCAGGGCATCTTTGGGAAGGACACCTGCCTCAAATCTGGTTTTATTTGGTTTTCTCTCCATGCCCACAAACAACTGGGTAAGCAGATGCTGCTTTGGTGAATGGGGGGTGTGAAAGAGGATGAACACTGGTGTGTGCAAATGTGGCCTCTCTCGTGAACCCTCAGTACTGTTTCATTACCTGAATTCTTGTAATTAACAAACATCTGCCAACTCCTGCACCCTGTCAGAATACACCACTGATGTTCCCTTTGTAGTGCCTTTCATAACATATGCAAACAGACAGAAGAAAAATCTGTTATCAACTTTTGATTTTATGAGTAGCTCGGGCTGTTTTAACTATAGATTAACTTTTACAGGCCCATCGCTCTCTCCAACTACCATTGCCGCCCCCCTGCAACGTTTGAATAGCTAACATTCTTGTATAGGTGTGTCAGATAAAGACGATTTTAGTAGATGTTTAAGAGGGAGGAAATCTTCTTTCACTGAAACTAAAATCATAACACTCATGGTTAGATACAAGGCAGAAGTTCTTCCCTGTGAGGGTGCTGAGGTAGTGGCGCAGGGCACCCAGGGAAATGGTAAATGCCCCATCCCCGACAGTGTTCAAGGCCAGGCTGGACAGAGCCTTGGGCAACGTGGTCTAGTGTGAGGCGTCCCTGCCCATGGTAGGGGGTTGGAACTGAGTGATCTTAAGGTCCTTTCCACCCCAAACCATTCCATAATTCTATGATTCTATGATTTCATATTCTCATATGTGCTTTGTTACCTCTCCTCCAAACAGTCTTGGATGAGTCTATACTCTTTGGGTCAGCAATGCGATAGGTCTCCTCTGCACTACCACAGTTGCAATTGGGGGTGATGCCTTTGAGCAAACTGAAAACAAGAGTCTTTACTTGCTTTTTCCATGTCAATAAATTTCCCAAAGCCATGCTTCTTACGCCATACATCTCTAATCCCCCAACAAAGCAGAGACCAGATAGTGAACATATCGTCAAACCCAAATGTGAATTACATGTACAGGATAACTTTCTACCATACCCACATGTTCCTGGGAATGCTGAAGGGTGTCTGCAACAGCAATTCTTCCATCTCAGTGGTGTGTGAACACTACCTGTACAAGTCTGTGAGTTGGATTGCATAGCCAAGCATGTCGCAGGGTAGATGCACCCTACATGTGCTGCTGCTACAGCATTGCAGCTCACAGAATGTTTTATGAAGATATATTATTCCTTGGCCCAGCTAAGATGGGTTTGTTTCCATTCTGCCTGAAAACTGGCCGTCGTTGAAAAAAGTGGAAATACCATACTTTCCCTGACCGCCTGTATTTCTGTTGCACTATAACCTATTTGAACTGTCTTCCTTTCAAGATTGCCCAAAGAGCTAAGTGCAAAGACACATAGTAGCTATTCTGTTTCAGAGATCTTGTGAAGTTGTCTTCTCTCTCGCTTCTGTACACAACAAATAAAGCTTCCAGGCTTTCACTTTTGGTGATGCAAACCAGCAACAAGAAATAAGAGTACAATATACACAGTTTGAAGTGTTAATGTGACTCAGAGTCCTAGTCCCCTGCTTCTTTTCACACCCAGTCTTGCCCCTTTAAATACCTCTCTTTTCTCTTGGAGCATTGCTCTACCCTAATCTGCAACCTTTGCCTTCTGATTCTGAACAACTCCTACCTCCACAACCCTTTGTGCAACCAACTCTTCCCTCAGCACTGGGAGGAGCCTTAAAACCTATCAGCCCCATCTCTGCTTGCTAGCCCCATTTTTTCCCCCATTATAGTGCTCTTCCAGCCCCAGTCAGTCCTGCCATGTCTATGATCAGTTCCCAAGAAGACCTCAAAAGAGGTCCTAGGTGAGACATACACAGTTCTTTTCCTGGTCACATCATAATAAGTTTCATGTATTCTCTAAGGCTTTGAAGGTTCAAAGCATTTTCCATTACTCATTAAAAGTGAAGTCAGCAGCTGATGTGGCTGGGCTAGGTTTGGATAAAGGACATAGGTGTGCTGTAGGCAGACAGAAGGAAGTGCTTGAACAAACATTTCTTAGTTCAGGAAAAGATACAAACAGTCCCACTGGAAACACAGAGGCAAATTTCATTTCCCCCCACCAACTTCTTGCAGTCTAATTTACTTCATTTTTTAATTCAAGATATTTACACCATCTGCTCTGTGCTTGGATTAACAAAGTTAAACTATCAACACAAGCACTTGTGAAGAAAAGTCAGCCCATGGACACTACAGAGAGATGGCTTTTCTACATCAACCTTTTCTAAAGTGCTTGCAGCCACACAGAACATCTGAAGTGTTTGAACTTGTGCAATTAGAACAAGTTGTCAGGGACACAAAAAGCTTTTCAGAAGAGCACAGAGGCTGCCTCTATGTTATCTACCAGTGTCATATACCTTCAGCCTAGGAATCATCAGAGCCTAGGCAGCAGGGTATGAAATGAAAATCTTCTACGCCAACCATATTCCAGCAAGCTGAGATTTTTTTCTCTAATAAACCCTCTTCCCTGCAGCTTTTCCTTCTGTCTCTAAGTTCTTTTTTTGCTCTCTGCCCTCTGTACCTTTTCTATTTTTCCCCCATTTCTTTGTCTTGTCCTTCCTCTCCCCTTATTTCTTTTCCCCTTTCTTTCTCTGCTCCTCACCAGTGTACATTCTCTCCACATCCCAGTCCCTCCTCAGCCCCAGTTCTTTGATTCTCTTTTTCCTTCTTGCCTTTTCCTTATTCTTCTCTCTCTCCTTTCCTCTTTGACCTGAATTGGATTGTTACAGGTCTCTGTGCTGACTCAAGAAGCCCTTGCTTCCAGCCTCATTCCAGTATACAAACCTCTGTCCTATCACAGAAACCACATTCTTCCAAACATTATAATTAGATTTTTTAAGGAAAAGTGCAAGACAAAAAGTTCTCCTCCTGAATCAGTATTGTCAAAGACTGAGTGCTTGGGTCTGGAGCTGTGGTCCCATGCCCTCTGAAAACTAGGTCCAGCTGTGAAAGTCAGATGAATTTTCCCAGATTTTGGCAATGGCTGGTGGGTGGCTGGCAAAGATGGACAGAACAGGTAGGACATCTGCATCTGCTTCTGAAGTGGAGCTTGAGGCTCAGACTTCTATAGAAGTCTGTCACCAGTTGACCTGTGTATAGGGGAGCATGTAGGCAGAAAGGTAGAGGTGGACTGATGGGAATACTGGTCCAGATAGTCAAAATCATGTAGGAATACATGCGTGCACAGCAGGACTGCTCATTACATCTGCTTTAAGAAAACAGGGCTACTTAGACTCCCCAAACCATTTTCCAGTGACAACTCAGTGCCACAGAATTCTTCCTTCCTCCTCCCAGAGCCCACCTCTAAATGGCTGTGACAATTTTCTGAGTTTTGAAATGTACTCTGCTGGTTCATTAGACTAAATATATATAGACCAAGGAAAAGAAACAGTAGAAATACTTCAACAGATATCTCTGAAAGAAGAACATCTGGAAAGAAAATAGAGGTAGGAGTGGAAAAAGATGAAAGCTGACAGGCTCATTAGCTGTCCTGATGAGTCAGGACAGAGCTGATCAGGAGAGTGGATGTCAAGGGAGTACAGAAAGATCTGGTTCACAGAAGCCATGGAAATGTGGTCCTTACTAACTGAGCAAATCTGTCAAAGGGGCTGGCTACAAGTCCTGGCCAGGCCTTAGACTGTGGCCAACTCATTCTTACAAATGTCCTCATGTACTCACAAGACAAAACTCTAGAGCTGAGTCAAGAGCACTTCATAGACTTCCGCTGGTAGATACTAAGTATGGGGCGCATTCAGTCCAGCTGGAACTTTTGCAGATACTGCAAGGCATGGGTGCCTTCCCTTGATCTAGTCCATATCACTGTCAGGGGAAACAACAGCTCAGAAAGCACCACAGATACAAAAAGCTTAGTGACTCTTTTAAATACAACAGTCTCACAATATCTCACAAAGGAGGGTATTTCTACAGATTATGAAGCAGAGGTGCTGAGGGACCAAGTGTCTTGACTAAAGATGAGTGAGCAAAACCAAGGAGTGAAGTGGCCCTCCTGATTTCCAACCCAGTGCCTAAGCAGCCAGAGCAAACTTGTTTGAATACAGATATTGTAAATGCTTCCGAGGGATGAGATGACACCATTTGAAAAGGGTTTTCCCTAATTTGCATAATAATAAATATATGTATAAGTGGAATTAACTAGCAGGTATTTTTTTTCATCTGTTTGTTTTAATTATTTCAAGCTGTAGTGTTTGTAAATGTGATCGACACTAAACCTTTATTTAGACTGTGCTTTGAATAAATGTATCGACATTAAAATTAGTCACCATAACCTATAAATCACAGGATGGGTTTAGTTATGAATGGTACAAGTGCTATATTAAGCTTCCAAACAGGATGAATTTCTTGCTCAAGGAGACCTTGAGAAGATGTGTATTTCCAATGCAGAATGAGATATGCAACTTGGAACGGGGTTGGATTTTTTCTCACAATAGCTTTAATTTTCTTATTGCAGCCAATTTAAGGACATGCTGTGAGACAGAAGACCCTAAGTTTAATTTCCAATATTGCAAATGTGAACTCTGCCACAGCAAGGGAGATTCTCAGTAGAGCAGCTGAAAATGTGGCATCTTACGCTTTCCAATTGTCACTGGGAGTTGGATGCTTTTTTTGGTTTTGTTGATTATGAGCATCAAAAAAAGGCTATTTGCAATTATTTATTTTTATGGAAAGGACAAAGCTTGATTTCTAAGTACCTGTTAACTTATACAGTATCCAGAATCCAAGGGTATGAATTATTCCAGAGGAAGTTCAGTTTCTTATGTTTTAATTCTGTGATTCTCCGATCAGGACAAAAAAAATCAAGATGATGTTCTCTGAAGATTATTGCTTCCTATATTGATCCTGCCTCTGTTATCTCAATGGCTTATTTGTTAGGCAGAAAAGATATGACTGAATATATATCATTGTAGAACACAGGAAGATGCACTGAGATTGATGCATAAGCAAAGGACAAGCACATTAACAAATCTAGCTGTCCGTAAGTCAGGGCTAATGCTAACCGAGCAGCACATTTCTGTGACTCCATCAGAATGTTCTTGTATTTATTTATCTTTCCCATTTTCAGTTTTTATTTGGGTAAGATAATTGCCTGTGATAAGCTCTCTCTGTGTAGGTTGAAAGCAGGTAGAAAGCAGCCTTTAGACTGGAATTTTTACGCAAAGCCTATGCATTAATGATGTGTAATGGCCAGACCATATTTGCATATTGAAATGATCTCAATTAAAATCCTTTATCAGCTGACTTCAAAGAGAGAACCTCTCAAACTGCAATATATTTTTCCATGAAACACAGCCTATTAAGGATGTAATGTGTTTATCTGCATTTCTAAAGACAATCATTTTAGTGTTGATTCCATAAGGAATAAAAGATGCATTTCTTTCCTTAGGCTCCATGCCGCAAAATTCTTTTATCTTTCTTTATAATGCACTTACTGAGCCCTGAACTTCTTTGAAGGACAAAACCATAAAATAGTCTGTGGAACTTGAACTAAATGACGCCTTGGCCTTCAATATTGTTCCTCATCCTGAGAATCTAAGTACATGACAAAGATTTACTGTACCTAAAAGAGATAAGAGACGTATAGCGTTCTCTTCACTCACTGCCAGAAGAAAATGATCTCTGAGTACGCACACAAAAACTTTTTAGGGCATTCAGGAACAGAATGCAAGTGGAGAGTTCCTTCAAAAAGTAATGAAGTAACCTACATAAAGAGGGTAAACAGCTAAAAAAGATAAAAAAAAGGAAAAAGTTCTCATAATTCTCTAAGGGATTTCAGTTATGTTCACAACATTAAAAAGATCAGTTTGTTAAAATAAAGACAGCATTTCATTTATTAGCAGAAAAGCCCAGAAGTAATGAATGGATAGGCAGGGAAACAACATGCCAGTTAATGTATTAGAGTAAAAATTAATGCATACTAATCATTTGAAGACTGGAATCTCATAACAGAGATTATTTTCTGTTCTGTAGCTGGGATCTGTCACTGAAAACCTGTGTGGCAAGTATTTGCTTGATATTTGGCTCTTTATTGTTTTCTAAAGCCACCTGAGTTACTATCAGCTAGGTCCTGGCCAAGAACTGCACGCTCATAAAAATAACCCTAAGTCCCAAAGATACAAATATTTCAGCACAAAGAGTTCTCATCCATAATTTCTCAAGGGAACTAGTGCCACCTGCAACTCAGACATCCAGCAAGAAGCCAGGACTGATACAGGACCATGATTTCAGTGACCTACCACCTGCTGCACATAAAAAACAGGCAAAGAAGAGGCTTGATTTCCTCAGATCTAATACAACGTTTTCTCACGCTGTAAGTAGTGACAATCCTGAAGTCACCTATTAGGGATAAACTCCCACAAATTATCTCACATATATCACAATACACAGTGTACACAGGGAAGCAGCTGCCACATATCAGCTGCTCTGGGGTAATTACCGCTGTATATTCTCACGGTAACGGCAAGGATACTTCCTCATCTTTCAATTCAGAATAAACTACCTTGCATTTATGACAGGGTAAGAGCACAGAGAGCCTAGTTACCACACAGACACTGATTTACAATAGCTTGCTCCCTTGCGTCTGTACACTCTTGCTCCTCAGCAAATACAAAGTAAGTTGAATTAGCTTACCTTGAACTTAAAACATTTTCTTTATTTGAAATCACTTCTTATCTCTCATGCCAAGGGTCTTTCACTAAACAAGAAAATGAAAGCTATTAAATCAAATCATTTGTTGTTGCAAGAAAGTGCAGGCAGCGGTTTGTTTTTAAGTTGTGAGAGAAGAATTTGTAAGAAAAAAGGAAAAGAAAGGGAAGGAAAGGAGAAAGCAAAGGAGAAAGGGAAAAGGGAAAAAGGAAAAGGGAGAAAAAAAGGAAAAGAGGAAAAGGGAAAAGAAAAGGAAAAGAGGAAAGGGGAGAGGAGGAAGAGGAAAAATGTTAGTTTTAAAATGCAGATAACATCTTAGATGCTGCCTTGCAGTGTGGCTATGACACTACTATGAAATTGGAAGTCGTGGAGACCATCAGAAAATAAAAAAGACAGTATAATTGAATCAAATCAAAAATACTGGATAAGGTTCATTGCAACTTCCCTCTTGAACCAAATGTGAGGATTTATGGGATCAGCCTAGATTTTTCCATAGAAAAGGGTAAATGTGATCAACTTTACAAAGTCTATAGTCTGAAGTGTACTTATCCAAAGAATCTATTTTAATACTAAATATATACTTCGTGGCATATTTATTATTGTTATTACCTAGTATTAGTGGGTGGTAACTAATAGCAGCATTCGTGCTGATCTGTCAGTACTGCTAGTACCTAACATTAGTATCAGCAGTAGGTACTGGTGGCACTATAAAGTAGTAATAGTACTCAATATTTGTACTAACAGGAGAAATATTTACCTGTTACACAGCTCAAGACAATCAAGAGTTGCCTGCAAAAGATTTGTCATCAGAATCCTGCTGCCAAAACAGAAACGAACAGAAACAAGGATGCAGGAGAGGGACTATTCATCAAGGAACTGTAGCAATAGGGCAAGAGGTGATGGATTCAAACTGAAACAGGCAAAGGTCAGGTTAGATATAAGGCAGAACCTCTTTACTGTGGGGGTGCTGAAGTGCTGGCACAGGGTGCCCAGAGAAGGGGTAAATGCTCCATCCCTGACAGTGTTCAAGGCCAGGTTGGACAGAGCCTTGGGTGACATGGTTTAGTGGGAGGTGTCCCTGCCCATGGCAGGGGGGTTGGAACTGGGTGATCTTAAGGTCCTTTTCAACCCAAACTATTCTAGGATTCTATGATTCTAAATAGAGACACCTGTGTCAGTGAATCTGGGGAGCCCGAGTGCAAATTGGCCCATATTTTCTAACACACATTCGTAGCATTTCCAGTGTGCTCTTTAGAACTACTTATTCTTAACCAGACTTCCATTATTAGCACTGGGTTAGCAAAAGATCTCCATCAGCTGAGGCAGAACACCAAGTTACCACCCATGTTTCAGGTGGTACAACATTCCCCACTGGAAATAAGAGCAGTAAGAAGGGCTACTGAAGGAAGAAATTCAAAGGCATTTGCAACAGAATAACAACATGTCATTTAGCTTAATGTTTCTCATTTTATTTGGAAGCTTGAAACACATTACCATCATTCATGCTTTGCTGTAATTGGACGGAGTGATTAGAACACCTTTTTATATTAAATGCACATTTTCCTTTCAATAATATCCATGCTAAATGAGAAGAACACTATTCAGCCAGTCAGCTGGGTTTGGAGCAATGATCTATTTTACCCCTCATTTTTAAAGCTTTTTCTAATCTGTGGTTTTGTAGACAAACTGTACATGAAGTTTGTCAGTATACATGAGCTGAGGAAGGAGAAGAAACAGAAGAGAAGCTCTTTGGAAACGTAGAGGATCTTGTAAGGAGAAGAATCAATCACTGCCAAATAAGCTTCCTGAAAGTTTCGCATTCAAAACAAGAGGTCACAAAGACTGATGCTGACAAGGGAAAGACTGCAAAAAGCATTATGAGGAACTCAGAATATCCTTCTGCTAAGGCCTGTCATAGCACAGAATAAAATGGTCTTTGCTGAAGTCAGTAATAGATGTAAACTGTGAACATCAGTTCAAGAGGGAGCTGAATATGTTTAGATCAGTGAGCAAATGCAGCCCTACAGTCATAAGAGATAATGGTGCATAAGATGGTGAGCTACCATACCTGGTGATTTGTATTTTCTATTGCCAGAGGCAAGGGTTTGATGGACCACGTGCTTTTCTCTGGGCTATTATTACTTGTGTATCTCTAAAAAGTGCCCTCTGCTATCACAGCAGCCACAGTAATAAAATGTAAGTTATAATACTATTTATTCTGTAACTGTCACTCATGCTTACTGATCAATCACTTCTTTTTCTCTTCCCACTATACTACCCTCCTATTTGCATTTGCAGGTTAAAGTCTCAAAAAAAGCTATTTGGTGTCCTAAATAGCTCACACTGTCCCAATACTGCTCTTTTGCCACATGCACAATGCATACACATATACATAGGCACACACACACTCAGACAGTCTTGAGATCTTTCTCTTCATCTCTTCCCCCATCTACCCAGAACTGTGTTTGAAATTACTGTGCAAAACAGCACCATGAGTCTCTCCATGCCTTGCCTCTACCGAGGCATGCTTTTCTGATACCTTCCCAACCAACAGCTGCCGAAACAATGAAACTCAGTCAGCAAAGCCATGATCTCCCTCAGATGCTTACACTACCTTTGCACCAGCTGCATCTCTGGGATGTCCCTAATATCTCCCAGTGGAGACACAGAGATTTTGAAAATGAATTTAACTGAGACACAAGCTGAAGTCCATCCCAGCCTGAGAAACTGGCAAATCACAACTCTCAGATACACCTAAACATCTCCTCTAGGGAGAAATGGCTGAATGCAAGCCAGAGAAAAGACACCAGTAAGTCTTGGAGGTATCATTAACAGTGTGATTCACCATTCTGAAGACAGTGAGCATATGTGTAATACCTATTTGTCAAAAAAATTGGAGATGCAGAGAAAGTCCTCAACATTTTCAATTATATAATCTATATAAAACAGGGGACTGACTCTAAACAGAAACCAGAAAAGTTGGCTACCAGGTTATTGTCTACCTGAGAATACTGTTGGCTAAACATACACAAAATGTATTAAAGTGCTTTGCTTGTGATAGCATAGGATAGGCTAGGAAAAAAGCCATAAGTGCACACTGACAGTACAATTCTCTGCATTTCTACTGCAGCATCCTTTCAATGATCATGAAGCCCTTTACAGAACCAGAACCCTTGTCTATCTAGCAGAAATACATCATCTAGGAACCACTTTGGCCAACTTCGTGCACTTGTAAGACATCTAACCACAAATATGAGTGTAAAACCACTTCACCCTTCATTTCCTGTAACACCTCAGCCTCAGTTTGCATTGAGGGCTCCCACCCATCCACTAACCCCCTTTAAAATCCCACTTTAAACACACTTTTGTCCTAAAGAGTTTACAGTCTCCTTAAGGCAAGGAAAGATAATACTTGCTTGTGTTCTGCAAAAGAGGAACTGAGGCCCAGGAAATGTTAATCATTATCCTTCACACACATTAATAAGACTTAGAGCTGTTTCTCAACTAAAACATAGAGCTATCAAGATCCCATAACTTAGATGGAGACTGAGCAAGACAGTTTAGAGGCACTGGCTTTTTACAGGGGCATGGCTTTTGGTGAGAATGATGACAACTAAGACTGGCCAGGAGTTACAGAGAGCCCACCACTGAACTTTATCAGGTCCCTGAGAATGATGGCCAGGCAGCAGGTCAACAACACAGTGGCTGTTGCTTGCAAATGCTGAGGGTAAGAAGGTGCTGGCCTACACTGTTAGGGCATACTAAGACATATACCTCACCATGCAGCTCAGTTGCTTTAACTATCCCCTGAACCGGCTCAGACTAAAAGTAGCTGTCAAATACACAAATAATGCCTTCTGCAGGCTAATCAAGTTTAAATTAGTAGTCTCTGCTCTTCAAGAAAGGAAACCCCCCTCCTGAATCCCAGTATAGTGTTCCTTCCGTACATGTATTCACCAAAGTTTTCATACATTTGTGTGTATAATCTGTACATGAGAAAACAGCCTCTGGGATTCATGTATATACCAAGGATCTTTGGAAGTGCTACTTGAAGATCCCAGTGGTAATTCCACCAGCAGTAGACCCACAACAAAATTGCAGTGGCTCAAAACATAATTTTGTGTACAGCATAGCAGCATTACGTTCCCCAATCTCAGTGCTGCAGAAAAGTCTCTACACTGAAATCCAGGCCTACGATCATGCACATCTCTGAAAAATATCCTAGTATTTCTAATTCCGTAGATGGGAAGACTGAGAGGTGATGACATAAAGTGAGCTATATGATGTCAAGCTGACTTTGCTTCTGAGCGCAGATGTAAGATCTAGGCACCTGAATCTGGCATTTACATGAGTGAAAGAGAAAGTTTGTAGTCAGACACTGAGAAACGATAACAGCATCAAGTCCAAGTATCTTAGGGCTGAAACCATATAAGTATTAAAACTACGACTTCCACTAGCACTTTGGATCATGGCACCAAAGCCTAGATTGCCTCTTCCTCATGAAGAACATGTATTTTAAGCGTACATGGAGTCTCTCACGAATACAATGGAGAATTTTCTCATACAGTCATGCTTATTACACATTAAATTGGAGCAACGCTGATTAACAGCAGGACTGCGCAGATGCTTGCACCTTCATTCATCTAAATGGACCAGGGTTTTTTTTTTCAGAATAGCAAGTGAAACCTCTTCCCCATTCAAGGAATCACACATTAAACACATGCATCCTTTCCCAACACACTGAACTTATCCACCTTTCATTGCTGGCTTACTAGCACTTACACAGACTGGCAAGATTGCAGGGGGTAAGAGAAGGACCTAGCACACGGGTGTCTTTTTCTGAAATGGTATTGTGGGAAGATCAGTTGGGATGGAAAAACAGGAAGTCAAATATTGAGGAAATAAAACACCAATTGTTGTATCAGTACTTTGAATTGAAGTTCCTCGTGTCCTATAAAGTTTTCTGTCACACTGGGAACTATACTTTCACTTGGGAACCCTGTGCAGAAAGAAACTCCCTATAAGAAAGTCCAATGATTTTCCCCATGAGAAGATAAGGGCTCTTCACTTCTACCTTATCAAAAGAAAAATAGGTGTTGTCAATCCTTTAACCCCCTTGCAGTTAGTTAAAATACAGGATTTCATCTCCAGTAATGTCTTGTTCTTCTTTAGACAAATTACTTCACTATTCCACTCTTCCTCTCAAACCAAGATTCACTTCATTCATAGGGCTGAAACCAAACCCAAACACATTCAGCAGCTAGAATTCCAGCCAGTGCCAGCTTTAAAGACTGATTCTGAAAGACATGAAACAATCTTACAGCAGACACAAGTTCCTTTCAAAGAAAAAAATCCCCTTTCCCTTCATCTGTGCTTATTAGAGCTCTAGAGGCTTAAATGAAAGTCATCTTGCACCTGCAGCTTGCCAGAGAAACACCCCCTCCTTCACACTGCTCTTGAATCCAGGACAACAACAGAAAAGAAGTAAGATTTCGTCTTGAAAACAATGAGGCTACAGGTGTGAGGGAGGTCATCAACCAAAGACAGTGCAGTTCACAAGTGAAAACGGGGCCAGAACTCAGCCTAAGTTCTTTATGGTGATGGTAGATGAGGGCTGGCTTTAAATTCCCAGGCAGATTATTGCAAAACTGAGGACTGACAAAACCCCAAACCTGGTGTCTTTTCATTCATAAACTGAGTAAATTTGCTATAGAAAATATAAAGATGCAAGCATAGAGGGCTGCAATGTCATTTTAAGAGTCCAGTTTTCAGTAGAATGGCTCATGAAGTGTATTAAACATTCTTTGTTTTTTTATTCTGTGTTAGGGTATCATTAACGCTCCTTTGTTTTATTACTGTGGAGGGATATACCCAGAATATGTGCCAGACAGGGATACCACACACTTCCATATCATCTTTATCTGAAACTGCTTCTTTGTTGAATGTGAGCCCTACAGATAGGAAAGAGTAGAACCACAATACAGTGCTCTTTAAACACTGCACGGTTAGGTTTCTTCCTAAGTACGCCATTACTGAGTGTTATGACCTTCTGTGTAAAGACATAGAAAGCCAAGACTACAGCATCCTGCAAACTTCCATAAATAGCAATTGTCCATGACAGTTTCTTTTCACCTATTCCATAGAGGGAAACTTCCTGAGAAGAGCTAGAAAAGGTGGAAATCACTTTAAAATGCCTCTCTCTGTCATTTCCAATACCCCACCTAATTTCAGCTAGGCCAAAATCTCACTTGAAGTGAGCTGAAGTAGAAGCTTTTGCGTGTGCATGGAACTGTATCCAGCTGGGAGAGCAGTTAAATGCTTGCCCATCCCCTTAACTCTGGGCATGTAAATTCAAGACGAAGAGAGCTGTTTTGACGTTCTTGGCTGGAAATCACTCTCCACACCTATACTTTAATGCATCTCCTGTATGTGGTAGTTTGGCTGTTTTCTCTCACTACCATCTGTTCTGATGGCACAGTGCCTGCTCACAAGTTGAATGATATATAGGTGCCAGGCAACAATGTGTTTTGATGGGCAGACTGCACAGCACTGCAGTTGTCACCTCTTGTGCATGAAGGCCACTGTCTGTGCCAGCAATGAAACATTGCCACTTGGTAACTCCATACACTTGTTCACACCTGTTGACACTTATGTGCCAGGAGAGGAGCACTTGAACAAGGGAGTTCGCAAGCTTCCTTAACTCCTCACTAGGAATTAGCATTACCTGCAAGTATATTCAGCCCCTGGTTCAATCATCCTCCTGTACCTTCGAGCAGATGCTGGGTCACAGCCCAGAATACTTTTGTGGGTCTTCACTTATTAAGGTATGTCTGTATGTCTGTATGTCTGAAGGGAAGAGGAAACTATCTGCTCATAGAGATGAAAACTTGCTGGACCAGGCAGGTCCATTGTCCCATCCAGACATTTAAGTGCAAGTCTATGCAAACGTTACATTTCTCTCGTGTCCCAGCTAAAGGCCCAATTTTAACAGTACGAGGTCTTCCACAAGCACACCCAAGCTTGCCACAGGTCCACGCCAGCTTCACTTCTCCATTTCACGTTTCCATAGCCAGGTGGATTCCCACTCCAAACTTCACCTATAAACTCTGTATTTTTCAGAGTTCAAAGCAGTCTTTCCTCACTGACAAGATTTAACCACATCCACCCATCTTTCAACTCCAGTAAAGCTTATTCTTGTAGCTTCTAAGGTAGCAATAGTTTATACCGAGGGAAAAGTATGTCAAGAAATGAAACCAGCGTAAGACATCACAAATGAGTTTTTAAAATCAGAATATTTCGAGGAAGAGAGAGTTTGCAATCCCAGCATTGGGTGTATGCAGAAATTCAGTGATTTAGGGAGGAAAAGAATTCCCACGCACTAGTAGAGATAAAACGTGATTTCTTGGGGAATGTGGAAAGAGATCAGGGAGCGAGCAGGGATTGGACAACTGGATTCAGAACCCAAAGCAGGAATATTTTCAGTGGGAACTTCTGTTATACATTGCTTTGGGTGTGGGTTTTGTCCAGATGTATGTGCCCAAGACTATTAATACATTTCTAGTAGCTACTGAGTATCATAACATTATGATGATTGTGGTTTACAAGCCTGGCTTGTAGGTACAGCTGGGGAGACTGAAAGGCTGTAGAGGCCCCCTCCAGCTTCTATTGTGGTTATATGCATTGGTCAGAGAGAGGAGCTTTGTTAAAGTCATAAGCCTCTGCTTTGCAGCAATAGAGCCAGTATTTCCCTGAGCAAGGCTTGGGTTACCTGGGGGCTAACCACCTGTCTTGTACACCTTACATGCAGGAAATAAGAGAGATGCAATCATGTGAGCTACTGCATATTTGCTGCAGCCGTTACCAGGTAGCTGCTATTTCATTTCTATGAAATATCATAACTATGTAAATAACTCAAGTAATAATTGTAAATGGATGACTGTACTAAGGGAGGTGGGGGCAGGAGCCATAACTGCACAGCTGCTATGGCTGTGAAAATTCAACCTTAAGCAGCCTAAACATTCATATTACAGTGTACACCACTGATTACTTAATTACATCTAAAATATAAGTCAGACTGACTAAAAACCCCAGGGAGCAAATTACAAACAGCTATGAAGCAATGTGCATGCATACACCCTACTTTGACTTTAAAAAAATCACTGTTTTCCAATGGGTATGAAGGATTTTTCTATTTCTGCTCTGGAAAACATCATTATGTTACAAACAGGTAAATATTTCTAAGTAATATTAGATGTGCATGGGAACATCCATCTTCAGCCTTTCACTGTGGACTCTCACTAAAGGTTCTTATCTTTATGTATATTTGAACAAGAAGATCTACATATGCTTGATCTCGGTATGAACCTCTGTATGACCTGATTTTGTTGCCATGGCCACCAATTAGACCAGCCTTGTTGACTGCAGAACAACAGTCAAAGCATCTCTATTAAGTTCTGAAAAAGAATGTCACATTTTATCAGCCCACTACAACAGCTTATCCTGGTGGCAGTGTTTGTTTCTTCCATTAGCTTTATATTTAAGCATTTAACTTGAAAGACAAGAGGAAAAAAAATGGGGGGGGGGGGGGAGAGAGTGGGAAGCAATGGTTGTGTCACTCACCAGAAAGCTCATGTTGGGGGTTTTTTTTTGTACTTTTTAATATCTGCTTTTATTTTCCAGGTTTTCTCCTCTAAGAACACTGAAGACAGACAAAGCCTGTGGTAGCATCTTTGCTTCATGTGAGCACTGAGATTAGCATAAAATCTTTCCTCCAGTTGCCTCTTTTGAGGATCCTCCCAGAATTTTTTTATAACAAATGCGGCTTTTTAGAACATTCTTCCTTCCAATTTGTGACAAACCAGTAAAAAGTTGCCTCGAACGCTCACTCGGCAAACACTTTGCCCAGCAGTAAGTATGTATGAAGATACTGAATACGGTCGCATGTACAAGACAGACAGTTCAATACCATCAATACAGCATTTAGTTAATGCCTACCTGGAAAAAAAAGAAGCAACCAACTTGTGATATACTCAGTTTCCATCAAAACAAATAGAGAGGTTGGGGGATAGCAGACTTTCACGACTAAATCTTTTCTTTCTCAGGCTTCCTCTTTAGAAAATAATTTTCTTAGTATTGTTTTCACAAAAGCTTTCAAATGCCCTAAAATAATGCAGAGAAATTGGCTTTTATTTTGAACAGGATTTCTCAATATGCACTGCATCTCTTGGCATATCTATTATATTAACTCAAGCCTTAATGATACAATGGTTAAAAACAGAGTACAGATGTGTATAAATGAAAAATGTAATAGATTTCCCTCTTAATGTAATAGAATTGGCACGAGGTATTGGAAGCAGGAGTGAAAGTAGTCACTCAAGCATTGTGTTTGCATGTTATTTAAATACAAGTGGTTGAGGTATAAGTACCTCTAAGTACACCTGAAAGAGATGGTGCCTTGTAATCATTGTTTCAGCAATTGACAGTTGTTTACACAACAGCAGCACATTCTCTACTGATTTGAATAATAAACATGTTTAAACACCAGCTGGATAATAGAAGGATAATTGAAACATAGTTTAAAGCTCTGATTTACAGGCATTGTGGCAACACTTTTATTTGTGGTACAATGCTATACTTCAGTGCAGCCTCTTGAAAAAATTAAATAGGCATTGTTTCAAACAACTTTGGGATATATTTAACTCGATTAATCTATCATGCGTTTTGTGCCCACAGGGACGGACAGACAGGATAAAAAAACACACCATCAAAACTTCTGAAAGGTTTATAAGCTGGTGCCCTCACTCTACTTGCGCTGCTTAGTTGGCTGGGCCCTTGTGCATATACTTCCCAAGTGTGAACCTGTGGTGCTTACAAAGTTTATAAAGGCCACAGAGCATAAGAACCCAGGTGGCTGCATAGTAAAATTGCCAGGTAAATCAGAGATAAAAACAGGTAAGAGAGAGGAGCAGAACTTCTTTAGTCATTACATGTGACAGGCTGCGCAGAACAAAGGGACCATAAACACGCTGTGAGATTTGAGATGCTGCCCACATCTCCTCCTTTCTTGTCTACACCAGAATTTGAACACCTCAGAGTTCACTGCTTGGGCTTGTTTTCTAAAATGAAAATTTAAAGAGAAGCCGAGGCAGTCTGGCTGTTCTTTTTCTTACAGGCATCTTCGCAAATACTTTCTCCATGCAAAATCTACCGGCTGAGAAGCCTAAATATGGGGCTGTAGATTGTCATCAGAATTTATACTTTCTGAAATCCCAAGCATCAGATAATCCAAGGCAGCCTAGCTTTCATTTTTTATTCTGTTTCTGATCTCTTATCCCCGTTTTGAACCAAATTAACTCACTGACAAGCATGGAAGTGTGGACAGTTTTTCCATGCATGCACTTAGGTCCAGTTTTCTGCCTCTGCCTGATATTTTAGTTAAAGCTGCTGAGATTGCTCAATCCCAATCTGTACAAAACCTACAATTTACTCAAGAGGATGACAGATACCATGACCAGCTTCTTTCACACACCAAGGCCTGTCAGTTCCTGCTGACTGACCCCTAAGTTAAAGGCTTTCAAGAGCCACATCAGCTCAGACACTGAGAAAAGCCTCAAAAGAAAGACCTTAACAGTAGCCCCTATTTTCAGGTCCTTCACTCTTTACAATGTGTGAATCGGATGTCAGGTAGAGAGGAATGCAGCTTGCAGAACTTGATTATGTGTGGGATCATGGGATCATAGATTCACAGACTGATTTGGGTTGGAAAGGACCTTAAGATCATCCAGTTCCAATCCCCCTGCCATGGGCAGGGACACCTCACACTAGAACATGTTGTCCTGTCCAACTTGGCCTTGAAATATACAACATAATGCATATATCATATGTGTAATAGGTATATATAATATCTATTATATAAAATATAATATATATAATCTAGGCAAGACAACTTGCATCAACTTTCAGGACAGATATCTAATACTTCCAGTGGAAATCTGTTTTCATTGTACTTACAAAAACATTACCTAAATTAGACAAATCAGCATGAGATATGTCTAAAATTACTTTTTTATTATTATTATTTCTGCCTTGATGTTTTTACTTTTTTCTAATGTTCTTTAAGCAGTGGCTCTCCAGAGCCACTATTTAAAAAATAGCCCATTATTTTCCTTACCACTCCTCCATTGAGTTTTACCTAGTTATTGACTGGAAAAACAGGGCAGGGAGCACACACCAGGCTTGTGTGTTCATGTCGACCTATGCTGCTAAACAGATGTTGCTGCCTTGCATTCCAGATGGAGCTTGTTCAGGCCATGTGACTTCAGTCTAGATATCCCAACTTGTACCTCTTACTACCTTACAGAAGGCTCAAAAACCTGAGATCTTCAATGGCAAGCCAAGTAGGACTGTATCCCTACGTATAGACCAGTTTCACGATATTAGAAATCTGAAGAGATGGGGAAACAAAGAATGAAAAGAAAAATATTTCACAATAAATCCTGAAACTTAAAACAGTACTTTCTTCAGCGATATTGATATGTCTATAGTTGAACTTTTGTTGCTAAAGAAAGTAAAAATACCTGAGACTAGCCATAAGTGCTGCTAAACCTGACAATGATTCAAGAAACACTTCCCCATGCATATACACCTACTCACTTCTTACCTTGGGGTTTTTCATGTGTGTGGTATGTCCGTAGCTGTGACCAGACCTTCCCTGGAAATAGTCTGTTAGCTGTTCCAAGGAATGCACACACACACCAGCAAAGTTCACATGGATCAGGCTGGAAAAGAGTAGGATCCAGATGTAAAACATGGAAGAGAACAGGACGCATCTATACATGCCTTTCAGTCAATAAAAATGCAGCCTAAGGATGCGGCTGGAAATTGTATTGCACTTGTTAAGAGACACTAATCTCTTTATGATACAAAGCAGAGTTCTGTACAGTGTTGCTAAATATTATGTATGCCATACATTTTTATTTCTGGAAAAAAGAATCCCAATGAGCAATTCCTATCACCAGATAATGGATGGATGCTCAGAGATAGTCTTGGAAGAGACATGAAAGAAGAAACGCACCACATACAGTGATATAGGAAGAGACACAATAGGAGAGTGTGGATCAGACTTAGGGAGGCCTTTATCTAAGGAATTAACAAACAGAAGCTGCACTTGATAACAACGTACAGCTGGATAAGATGCATGGAAAAATTCACCATGAGCTTCAAGATAGGAATGGACAAGATAGAATGGACAGACAATGGTGTGTTGTAGCTGTGGGATAGTGTTAAGCAGTTTCAGTTAGCTGTGTGTGTTATGGTTCCGGGGCCAGATTCTGGCCCCTTTGTGCTGGGTCTCAAGAGTGCCCTACAAAAGCCAGGAGATTTTCCTTCAAAAAAGGAGCATTGCCAGGTGGCCGAGTGCCAGGATGAGTCACTCTGCACTACCCATTCCTTACAGGAAGACAGAAGTTCCTGAATAGGAAAGGATGAGGCAAGAGAGCACATAAATCCAGCTGCCCTAGACCCAGAGGACAGGTCTTGCCTTGGTAGCCCTGTTTGGGATTTTTGCTCTTTGAATGCCTAGGAAAACTGAGCCAGGCCTTTCCATTCCTCTCACTGACAGAACATATCTATATTCCTTGACCTTGGGGCACAGGGCAAAAACTAAGGCTCAGGGCTGTGAAGGAAGCTATACTGATTAGTTCTAACAGGCATGGGGAAAGGGGCCCTGTTTCAGTGGCTTTCTGAAACACGAAACAAACAGAATAATAAAATTCAACTTCATGTAGTGAACAGCAGTTCAGAGAAAAGGCATGTTTGCAGTAGTGAGGGGTCTAACATTAGAAAAACTACTCTTACTTTGGGCCATGGATCTATGCTCCCTGCACATGGCAGAAGGCATTCACAGATGTCCCTTTTGCTTGCTTGAGCACTCTAAATGTGCAAAGGAAAATAGATTCTTCTTCATCTAACCCACCATTAAACTGAGTGACTCCTGCAGGGGGGAAAAAGCTTAAACAGTGAAAGAAGGAATTAGGTGAATTCCAGGCTGCTAATGTCAGGATTAGGGAGGGGTTCTATAACCAACATGCAAAGTCCAGCTCTGGAAATCGTTTGCTAGAAGCTCAGTAGCAGTGGATGGTCACTGTGTGTAGACATACTTACATGTGTCTGCAGGAATATTGGCAAGGATAAGCTCTCCCAACATACCTGCTTTACACAGCATACGCTTCGCTGGCATTACTAGGTGAGTCAAAGCCCTGGGCTAAAGGGATCTTCAACTTCACTCACTCTAGCATTTGCTGTGTTGTAATTCCAGCCTAGCTGTGTTTCTTACTGCTGGATCCTCAGACATTCACCAATTCAGTGGGAATCATCAAACTCAAAGCAGTAATCAAAACATCACCACTGTTTCATCTTCTCCAACAAATTCATGATGTCATTTCAAATATATTTCCCCAAACATTTTGAGCCAAGACATCTTTTTTTTTAAGGGTAAGAGATATTAGCAACAGAAGGAAAATGACATTTCTTTATCAGCTATAATACATAGAATGTGACATTCAAACGCAACAAGTGCTACTCAATAGCTTTTAAGTCACAGAATGTGACTGAAAACACTTCTCTCTTTGGTAAAAAGTAAAAAAAAAGGAAAAAGTAAGAAAAAGAAATGTGATAGACAATCCTCACCAGAAAGATCCACTTTGACTTCAAATGTAGGGTAACAAGTGTTAGAAATTTATAAGCACAAAGCCCATCTATTAAGATTCTGAACAAATAGCAAGTCTAGCTAGGAAGAAATGTTCCCATGAATGTATGGTTAGTTATGTCAAGGACAATAAATGAAGCTGCCTTTCATATATCACATTGATCCATCTAAATCAGGGCAAGCTATGCCATCAAAAATGCATTTTCATCATGTGTTACAGAAGATCAAATAATAACAAATACAGAAGAACAATTAATAAACAATAACTCCCCACTCCACCAGCAGCTGTTTAACTCACACATACTGCTTATGTGCTATTCAACTCCAAAGAGTGCTGGAGTAAACAAATCGTACATGTAAAGCTACAGACCTGCAGAGAAGCCAAAGAAAGAGAAAAAGATATTTGTAGTTTTTAAGAAATGCTTGGGTTGAAAAACTACTCTTACACAACTGTCACAAAGCAACTGCAGCTACTGCGTGAGACCGTGCTCCTACCATCTGCAAATGAAAGCTAGGCGAAGTCAGCTGAAGACTAATTTAACATGACCGTAAATAACTGAGTGAAACGGTGGATTCATCTTCTATATCCTTCAAATGAAAACAAGATGCTTTTCTGGTTGATAAGTTGCAGCCAAACACCAAATTTTATGGCTCCGTAAAAAAAGTGACTGGATGAAATTAAATGATTTCCTCTGATATTACAATGCACTATTTTAGGTCAGTGTTCAGGAATTCACTCACGGAACTCTGGCTGTATTTGCACTACAGAGGATGTCCCAAAAGATATTTATCTTTTCTTGAGTTGGCCACCTGGGCATCTCTGCCTAAAGCTGTTTGGGATTTCAGAAATCCAAAACCCAGCATATAAGTCCCTTAAGAGTTAGGTATATTCCAACACTCATTACTCACATTGGTGATGTTGCCGCCTTCTTGCCAAATAACCCGGTGCTTACAGCATTTATCTAACTGTGAAGTCAGAATATTAGGGGTCACCTTAGGCTGAGGCTTTTGAACTCCAAATCTTATGAGAATGCACAGACCATGAAGCTAAAGAAGACTTCACAACTGCTGTGCTGCCAGGAATGGAAGAATCATGGGACCAGGAACATCTCATGGTCATCTAGTGGTGAAGCTAGGAGGGGAAAGGCTTAGGATTCTCATCTTCTCCTTTGGAAAAGTTTCTGGATTCAAGTCAATAATTAGCTACAATAAATCACAATCTCACCCCCACAGGAGTGACCTTGCCTGTGCATCACAATGTCTGACTCCATGTACCTTCAGTTCTCTCCTGACTGGCAGTCTTGTTCCAACAAGACAGATGCAACATGTTGGGCTATTTTCCTCTGAAAAATCTCACAACTTGTTGCTTTGTACATATTCCTGGGACATGAAAAAATGCGACCCCAAATCCTACCTGGCCTGAGTAGGCTGGAACCACCCTTCCTCTTCCCATGCAAGTGCCACAGCCATTGAAGTTGCATGAAAAAGTGATGCTTCCTCTCATCTTCTCTAAGAGAACAGCGTTCTCTATCTGCAAAAAGGCTGAATTCCTCATTTACAGAGATACCTGGCTGTGGTTCTGAATATATATGTGAGTATATATATATATATATGGTCCTGTACATATCAATATTATTGTTCTAGACAAACCAATTTGTACCAGCTGGCAGAGGTGTCTCAGAAGTTAAATTGCAGGCAATTTCCTGTCTAGAATCCTAACTCTCCCTCCTACTCTTCTTTTGGACCCTAAGTACTGAACTCAGCTCTGCCATCACTCCTGGGACTGACCACTTTACTCTTTGTATGAAGATCTTCACACCTTTCTTCAATTAGAGCTGTAATTCTTCAATGAGGACTCCAATCATTTGCCTCATGGGAAGAAATACACTCAAATTAACCAGCTGTACGACCAATGTGAAAAAACTCAGCAACATCCTGTTGCCTGATTTGGCTTCTTCAATCTCAGTTTGGGTGCAACTGATGAGAATTCTCCATAGTCTCAAATAAAACACAAGGTTTTCCCACATCTCAATAAAGTATGGCCTTGCAAGAGAACTGTCATGCCATGGTACCAGCTGCCTGACAACAAAATGTAAGCTAGGTCAGGAGTAATATATGCTTAGTAAATATACCCAGAAATTCCAGAAGTCCGTACGACTCTTAAGCATACATTTAAGTGTTCCCTTGGGTTACAGCTTTAATTACATATTTCATAACTACAAAAGGGCCCATTTAAAATATATTTCAGAAAAGAAATGTTAAATGTGTATTCTCTTTGCCCACACTCGGTAGAAGGCTGTTTAAATTAATAGCTCAGAAAAAGATGCATATAATGCCTACAGTAACAAGCCTACCCAAAGGTTAAATACAACAGAAAGCAGACTTAAAATGGATTGACATTCACATTGAGACCCACAGTAGTGTTGATTGCCACAGCTCCAATAAAATTCCTGTTCTAGTTTGCATCAGACAATGATCTTGTCCATAACAGAAGATATTCCCCTGTATGCTTCAGACAAATGCATTGTATACTTAAATTGAGGTGTCTAAAAGGAATATTACGAAAAGACAAATTAGCTTTGCATTCTGGCAGTCTCTGAGATAATGTTCCTGATGAGATCTGTTGAGAAAATTAAAGTGCAATGTTACTATTCCCAGCAAATCATTTCTCTATTGAGCCAGAGCTGACTTTCTAGGAGCTGGTTCGCAGGATTCCTAATGTGGTTTACCCTTGTTTACACTGCCAGTGGAAATTTAGGTTGCAAAAACCAACTGGAAAAATAGTATCATCTATCTCTGGTGTTTAATAAGCATCACAAGCAGCAAACGCAGCTGTGCCCACTGAAGGCAGTGAAGCACTGAATATAAGCTGCTGCAGCTAACAGAAGACCTGCCTGGGCTGTACCAATGGCACAGGTCATAGTGTAAAGCACCATCAGTGCTAGACTGTGGCTTTGTACCACCAAAGTCCAAGACTAAGGTTTTGTCTGGGTAAGCTGAAGAGTGAACTTGTTCGCTTGACAGATCTGTAGGCTTCCAAGTCATTGTTATTAGTGCTTGTGTACCCTCACATAGGCATTTCTAATCAAGATGCACAAAGGGAGTATCAATTCCTGGGGTAAAATAAAGGTAAACTGAGAGCATGAGTGAAGTGACCGAACAAATACATCCATAAAGCATTATTAAAGTGTATATATTCATTTTATGTTAATGTAAAATAAAAACAAATATATTTCATATTACATAAACCAATTAATGGAAAATGCAGCTTTTGAAATGTTGACACTTTCTATATTTCTCCTCATTATTTTTTTGCTGCTAAATACCCACACTTTCTTGTCCCCTGAGAAAACACATCTTGGACATCACTGATTGCATTGTACTTACTAGCAAAAAAGATAAACGTTGCCGTGGAGAATGGAAAACCAAACCTTACACTGAATATTCCTGCTTTGGTAAACTTACTGAGCTTTTCCATAAAATGAAGCTTTCCGGTGAATACTTCAATTGAAGTAAAGTATTTCCTACACTGGAAATGTCAGTGGCAAAAAAGAAAAAATACAAAAAATAAATCTGTTTTACTTAAAAGGTTCTTACATGGTCATGATGAAAACAAAAATGTAACAGTACAAATGTAATAAGCAACGATCAACTCATCTCCATGCCACCTGCCCGCACAAGGGTTGTCATCTTTCTTACCTAGCAGTGAAGAAATTGAGATACAGGAAAGGTAATGCTAAGGTTTTCCAGAATTCCTGGTGATTTGTAACATTTTGGAGTTTGAATGCACAGCAAATGACACTTGCATTTTATTATCAGTATTTCCACAGGAAGTCTGAATCCAGATCTCCCGAACCTGAATCCAGCACCATCAGCACGGATTCTTCCCTTCTCCCTGGGGCTGCAGTACAGACTGGGTTTTAGAGCAGACTCAAATCTCCTCTAAATTGCACTACGGAGTCAGCAAAGCTACCAGTTATAGCAGCGGGGGCAAAAAGTGGAGTACATACATAGGTGCACCTCCACCCTATCTGCGATGGACATCTCCCACTGTCTTGCAAAACAAGGTGAAATGTCTAAAGGAGTTTTAGAATCATAGAATCCCAGGCTTGTTTGGGTTGGAAGGGACCTCAAGATCGTCCAGTTCCAACTCCTTCCACTAGAGCAGGTTGCTCCAAGCCCCCGTGTCCAACCTGGCCTTGAACACTGCCAGGGATGGGACAGCCACAGCTTCTCTGGGCACCCTGTGCCAGCGCCTCAGCACCCTCACAGGGAAGAACTTCTTCCTTAGATCTAACCTGAACTTCCCCTGTTTCAGTTTGAACCCATCACCACTTGTCCTATGGCTGCAGTCCCTGATGAATGTGTTTCTTAAAGAAAACACGCCAAAGTGATTTTGGAACAGCATATTGTGCTGATTCATTCTTCAGATGCTATTTTCAGATATTCTTATAAGCAGTGCATTCTGTCAGCATTATGAATGTGACCAATTTGAGCTTCATGTAACAGTTTTAAAAGTCTTGCAAAGGCTTAATAAATTTTGCAAATATTTAGAAAGAGAATTAATGTAATATATGTAAAGATCTGCACATATTTGATAATCTTGAACCAATTTAATAAATCCTGTCCAGTTTTAATAAACATTGGATTAGGGTTAAACTTATTACAAACAATAAATGAATAATGAAAATATTTAAAGTGGAGTGTATATACAGTACTTTTTAAATGTTAATTATTTTTTAAAGATCAGGAAAATACCTGCAAGCCAAGTTACAGCTTTAAAAACTTTGTTATACAGGAAAATATACACACAACCCATGCTGTTAGCAACATGACTACTTCTAACACACTAGAAAAACAGTTTTGCTTACCCTTACAGAAACAAAACCTTGTTAGAATCACAACTGCATTACAAGAAACTAAAACAAACATGATAGGATGAGAAAGTTGGAGCTGTTCAGCCTGGAGAAGAGAAGGCTGCGTGGAGACCTCAGAGCAGCCTTCCAGTATCTGAAGGGGGCCTATAGGGATGCTGGGGAGGGACTCTTCATGAGGGACTGTAGTGAGAGGACAAAGGGTAATGGGTTCAAACTTAAACAGGGGAAGTTTAGATTGGATATGAGGAAGAAGTTCTTTACTGTAAGGGTGGTGAGGCACTGGAATGGGTTGCCCAGGGAAGTTGTGAATGCTCCATCACTGGCAGTGTTCAAGGCTGGATTGGACATAGCCTTGGGTGGCATGGTTTAGTGGGAGGTGCCCCTTCCCATGGCAGGGGGGTTGGAACTGGATGGTGTTATGGTCCTTTCCAACCCTAACTATTCTATGATTCTACGATCACAATTTGGGTGAAGAAAGGAAAAAAAACCTGAAACACTGAACGTGTGAATTAGAATCATAGTCATAGAATGGTTTGGATTGGAAAGGACCTTAAGATCATCCAGTTCCAACTCCCTGCCATGGGCAGGGACACCTTCCAATAGAGCAGGTTGCCCAAAGCTCTCTCTAACCTGGCCTTGAACACTGCCAGGGAAGGAGCATTTACCACTTCTTTGGGAAACAGAATTAACAGAAGAAAGTGCAACTAGAAGCATGTGCTTAAGTCTACCTCTGTTTAAGTATATAGACACTTCTCAAGAGCAACACTCCTGACATTATTAATTTGTAGTGAAACCCAGCACATGTACAACCTTGTGTAGGGCCATCCCAAGCTTCTCCATAATGTTCACCCTGGGGTACCTATTTTTCCAATCAAATAAGGAAATGCTGCTGTTGGAAAAATTGCACTGTTACATTTCTCCCAGAAAAATACCAGTTTCAACAAAACTTTAATTGTGGAAGGTTTTCTACACCCCCAGTGGAATGATTCATTGATGTCAGAGAAAGCCACAGGAATCCCACATACCTTCCCTTTTAGAACTGTTTCCTGGGACATCCGAGCCAAGAATGCTCTGTTATGGGCCTGCATTTCTGGGAGGTTCTTCAGAAAGAAAAAGAAGGGAGGATCTGGGCGAAACTCAAAAGTATGCTTTATGCAATAAGGAGTATAATATCATAACTGAAAAGAGAAGTAAAATACAAGGTAAGTATCAAGAGAGGACGCAAGAAAATAGCAAATGTAAAAACCATCAAAATACAGATCCAAAGGATTTGGATGTTAGGATATGCGGGGGCTGGAGACACCAAAAGGGATGTTTTGAGTGATACCTGCCAGTGTGGAAAGGTAAAACACCAAACAAGACACTGAAAGTATCCTACTGACACCTTAAGAGGACCCTTATTCACCTCTTTTGTTTTTCCTTAAATAATGTATTTACTACAGAGTGTGCAATACTATCCCTGCTCTAATGAGACACATGCCCGCTGCAGAGGAGAGAAATTATGAGCTTCATGTCACACCAGGACAGCTTCAGGGCAAAGTCCATGCTAGTCTTGCAATTTGATTTCCATTTTACACTTCCATAGATAGTTTTTGTGTGTTTGGAAACCAAAGGCTTTTTCTGCAAATATATCCCATTGTAAAACACTATTAGGAGAAATAGCTTATTCTATGAGCAGTGATTTGATTCTTTAAGATATTCAGGAGGGAATCAGCAAATTCAGTCACTGCTTCAGCTGCTTTTCACAGTAAAAGCTATCCTAGAGGTAGTGTGTGTGAGCTGGCAGCTAGTTGGAACTGAGAACTAACCATCTATCATTAAATAATTATAGGAGCCAAACTGGGGAAATCACAGTGATTCTGTAAACAGAAAACCAGGATACATTATTCTCTGGGCTCTTCTAGTGACTAAATGATTAAATAATATCATGCATATAAAAGTTGGGTGTAACTAAATATTCACCTTAATTAGGCAGAAAGATAGAGCAATCTTGTTTCTGCCTATCTAATTTTCCATTGGTTAATGTTCTTCATTTTTATGGCAGAACTAAGTATCTGAAACAATTCATTATGAATCTTGGTTTATGAAAGCTAAGAATTATTCTGAGGAATACACAGCAGAGTAAGTGAAGAAATGTCTATTAGAGAAATGAAGAGGAAGACTATTACTAACTTGAAATTGCTGTAAATGAGCCTTTTATTGCCTGAGATTCAAAAGCCCACCAACCATAGCATCTCAATGCAGACAGAGCCAACGAAGTTTGCAAAAATCTTCCGTTGCCTTCCTCCAACAGTGATTTCTCTGGTTGTTCACAGGCTTCCTTAGTCTCACTAAGCTGGTATTCTAACAGAGTTGTTTCAAGCACTTAAGCCTGCAGTAAAATTATATCTAATTAAACAATCCCTCAGCAGACCTTTAGAATAGATTCTGTTACTATATCCTGCAGTGCAGTAGCCCTTGTCCAACTTCAGGTATGAAGCAGCAAGAACTGAATTTTAACCTAACTGCTAATCTGAGCACCAACATCGCAGCAGGGTGGGTCTTTGCATCAGTATAGGTAAGTTTGCCCTTCACACTGCTATAGATCAATGCCTAATAAAATCTTTCCTGAGTAAATACTGACAATGAGAGGAAGTCCTGAACAGATTGTTATAATCTATCAGCTGTAACTCTCCACAGGACAGGCACCCATTCCCCACACTTCCCTTGAAACACTTCAGCCCTTCCCATACAAATGACCTAGAACAGTACAGCAGCATTTTGCTTGGCAGGAAGAGGGTTAACTCCATGCTGCACCTTGATTACCAGCAGGTATCAAACTTTGTCAGTAAAGGAGATATCCTCCAAACAGGAAGAGACACAGCACTGCTGAGATTCCCCCATCAAATACAATAGAACATGAAAGTATGGCTCAGTTTTTAGCTCTGGCACCCAATAACAAGTCAGAACCCTGAGGGCACTGTCTTACTCAGAGATGTGAAATGCAAATGAACAGTAGCATTGACAACTCAAGACCAAGCAGAAAACAAAGGACTTGAAAGCTACCTGGAAAGGTCTTGCATGAACACACAGCTTTTCTTCTTTTCACTTTTTGTGGGGCAGAAACGTAGCCATTTATGTGGAGAAATTAGATGGATAATTTTACTGATCACTGCAGTCCCTGAGAATATTTCAGCAGAAAGAAAACCTTGAGACAGTAGTGCACCAAAATCCTTTAACAGTGAAAGTCACGAGGAGCTCGGAAAAGCAAGTTCAACATAAAAAGCTGTGGTGGGTGAAACAGAACGGATGAATTCACTTTCCCAAAACTCAGTCACAGGATTCGCCAAAATATTTTCCTTCATGAGGATTTATTCTTTAAGGTGAGAAAAATCTAAGTTAACTTTGATTTTCCCTGTCTGCTTCTAGCTTCTGTACAAATGCTCTAAGGAAGCCAGAGTAACTCACTTTTCTACACTTTTATAGTAGAATTAAATATCTGAAAGAGAAAAAAACCCTAGTAAGAATCTTGGTTTAGGAAGGCCACAAATTATTCTTGGTAAGCAGAGAAATAACAGCAAAAAGTCACATAGATTGAGACAGAAGTATTTTGGTGGTACCTGTTTGGTTCACTCAGCAAGACTCTCAGGGATGCCACACGGATGCTTCATGAGAGGCATATGTGTGCCCATGTGCCATGTGTGCCCCCACCGTATCATTGGCAAGGCCAAGCCAGGATTAAAGATGACTGCTGTCCTGAGCCTTCAGCCTTAAGATGTGGTCCAGCATGATGGGACCAGTGACAATTATCTCCAGCATTCCAGGCTGCAACTTGGGGTGCAGCTCGGGCACAGAGTCGTTTCTCATCAAGGTACACCACCAGCCCTCCCTGTTTTCACCATGGGAGGAAACCCAGGCACAAAGGAGCCTCAGCATCCTTGGCAGCCACCCCACAATGTTCCATTGCAGAGACACCCATCCACTGTCAAGGCAGAGACCAAGAAAAGAAAACAAGAGGATAAACAGCAGTCCCATGCTTAGCACAACACCCGCACTACCAAAACCTGTGGGGAGGGTTTGCAACCAGCCTAAAAACAGGTGGTTCTGGATGGGAAGTTTGTTACACAGTGAAAAGTCAGGGTTCATATTTACAAACCTTTCTGCAAAAGTGGGGCCAGATTTCAGTAACCAAATGTCAAGGCTGAATTTAACATTCTCAAGACTAGGGGTTGGACTAGATGATCTCCAGAGGTCTCTTCCGACCCTCATGATTCGGTGAAGACAGGGTAGAGTACTTTATTAGAAACTGAGGCCAGGGCCATGCAAATTTGGCCTCTGTTATCTGAAATATGAAGAACAGAAAAACTTACAGAAAAACTCAGGAGACCTAAGACTAATAAAAAATATAAAGTTGTTGTGAACCCAGAGACAGGAGTGTCTGAGGAACAATAGCTTCAAAGCCAGGGGAAGGGTAATTGCTTACTGTTAAACCGGTAGAACATCTAGTGGAAGCGGTGACTGGGGGAAAGATGTCAAAGAGCAATGAACTAATAAACAAGTGGAAAAGAAATAGTGAGAGCCCTTCCTGGACTGCAAACATTCTCCTCTTTTTTCCCCAGCAGCTGGTACATTTCCTGCTTTCTTGTCCTTGTGTGCATGTGCAGTCACATCTCTTGGGTTTTTTTTTCTTAGCTAGACCGCTCAGAGGTAAATGGAGAGGTTCAAACAAAATGTCTCTTTGTTGAATACTGGAGGGACAAAAGAAAACAGAAAGTGGTTTTATGGCACAGCAGTCAATTCAGGAGGGTAAAGCACCTGGTATTGGCACGTTTTGCATATGTCCTAGTGCAAACATACACATACTTCTTTATTCCATCAAGAGATTTCTTGAAGTTCTTGTCTCTCTGCCTCCCTCCTTCACATCCAAAGAGACAAAATTCCTTTGTTGACACATAAGTCCTAACTTATCTGACAGCCAAAGACCCTCAGATGCCTGCTCATATCCCTACAACTGGCTATATGTTTTCCACTAATATCCTCCTTCCCACAACAGGAGGACGGAGTTGTGAGCTGCTGAAGCTCTCACAGCTCAAGCAGTGTTTGTCTAGTTTGCACTTGAAGCCTACCACTTGCTGCTGTTTGCACAGTATCCAAAGAAATTTGACTGACCAGACAAGTCAGACAAATGAAGGACTTTGGGCTGAATGCCTCGTCCCAGGACCAGTTACCAGAAGTGTCTGACTGATGCCACATGATGAATTGCTCTCTCCTGACCACACTGATGATGCAGGGAGCCTAAAAACTTGGTTGCAGTGCTCTGAACCTCCTTGTGAGGGCCGCACATTTACCTGCCTTGTACTACGCGGGGGCAAAGTCAGGCTCTAAGCAGGGCAGCTCAGATCAGGAAGTCTCCAAAAACTATGTGTGTTCCTAATTCTCCTTTAGGATCTGATAGTCAGAATAACATCACACTATGCAAACAATACATCTGAGCAATTCCATGTGCTCTGCCCATAGAACGTGCCTCAAAGTCCCCTGAGAACTGCATGGAGAAAAACACACACCGTTAAGCAGACACATCACTACACACAAATGTATTCCATTCCTTTCCCTATAAGGCCTTCTAAATTTGTTAGAAAGTATTTGCAGAGAAAATGAAAGGAGCTCCTAGCATCAGGAGTCCTTGGAGAGTAAGCTATACACTGGCTAAAGGCTCTGCTGATCACAGTTGGAAGGACAGCCTGACTTTATCAGGAGGATCAAGGAGAAAGAGAGATGGAATATGGGAAAGGTTGGAGGAAGATAAAAAGGAGGAATTTATCCATCAAGGTCAGCTAATTGGAGAGAAGTTTCTGCACTGGGGTGGCTGGAATCAGCATTAATCCAAGCCAAAATTTTTGCCCTTTGGCCCCTTATGTGTGCCTCTTGTAAGGCTTTTACATTGCCATAGAAAAGAAGAGTATATTTTGGTACTGAATGATTCTGGGGCAGGTTTTTCTCTCCATGTGTTTGCATAAATCTACAGAGGGCAATAGAGTTACACCACCACATGTTGGTGTGAGATCAGATGCAAGCTCAGTATCTTTCACCTTGTCTGGCAGACTCTTTGACCCATTTCACTCTTTTTGACTCTTCCAGCGTTCCAAGGTCAAAGACCATGCCCAAATCTAAAATCGATAGTAACTCAGACACTGTATTTTAAAGACATAGGCTCCCTTTTTAAATAATGCATTATTTAAAATACACTTTCCTTTGTGTTATCCTTCCTACCACATCCAAATGATCTTGACATGTGCTAGGGGGCACACATGTTTCCGGGAGGAGAGATCCCATTTCCTTCACACCAGTTTCCGTAGCATCGTCATCATCATCATCTGCTTATTTCAGCCCTTGATCACATCCTCTGAAAAGCTGGCAGATGTGAAACATGAGCTGCCAATGGGCCTCCACACATCCCATAGCAGTAGGTACCCAAAATGGTTCAGATCATCTCTGATTTCTCTATGGGTCGTATGTCTCCTTCAGAAAAAGGGTGGGGAGCAGGTGTGCAAAACAGAGAGAGGGAGACTGTGATAGTCATATTTCTCTTCCACAGAAGGGAGGGATGAGTGTGTGTATTGGAGTAGGGAGGGAGAAAGATTATATGCAGAAGAACAGCAGAAATCTGAAACATGGGTCAGATTTGATACATTAACAGTGTGCAAAAGTTTCTTAGCGAGAACATTTCCTTTTGGATGATTTAACAAATGTAAGCTGGATCAAGTCTCCATTATGCAAGAAATATGTTAGGTTTCTTCTCTAGCTATGCACAAATGGCTGGGGAAAGCTGGATATACTCCCATCCTATAAACTGGAATCAGAAATAAATCGAGAGATTTATAAATTGGAGGTGCAATTCTTCAGCTACATTGGTTTAAAGATTGTGAAATGAATGACTAAAGCATTCACTCACAGTGTTTTATGAGGCAGATCTAATGTGCAGGTTTTGTGACCTGCAGTGACTTTAACTTCTCAGTAAATCAAAAAGCTTAACAAATATTAAGATGGCAAAGATTACCTGTGTGTGCCAGATTTTATCTTTTATCCGTTATCATTTAGGAAATGAAAAGCTTGAGTCGGAAATCAGACAGGCAGACATGTGACGCGGGCAGTCTGGCAGCCCCACAAGACAAGAACCTGCAGGAGACGCAGAAACTACACATTCCCTGATTAGTTTTTAGTCCTTAAGAAATGGCTCTTTTCATTGTTATTATTATTAGTGACCAGTAAGCTTTAGAATCAGAGCAATTCCTATCTAAATTCCACAGCAATGAAAATTCATTATTGCAGGCCACAGGAAGCAGCTGTGTGTGTAGCTCAGGCCTAGGGGCAGCTCCATACACAAGCAAGCTTTGGAGGTGTTGAGATTTGGTGGACAGCCCCCATTTGACAACACAGAGAACAAAGGGCTCTCCTTTTTCAGCATTGGCCCAGAGTGGCAGGGAACTGGCTGCCAGATGGGATCTTGACTAAGCCACAGGTTAGAGAACCACAGCATGCGGGGACACCCACTGTAATTCAAGTAGAGCATGCCCTCAGTTTCGTAAGGCTGTCTTGCAGTTCCTTCCTGGGATGCAGGAGGTAACTGTCCCAGCAGAAAGGCCTGCTCTTCATGTCTACAGCCCTCCAAACATGCCATGGACCTTCAGGGTGAAACAGACATTTGTATTCTGCCCCGGCTCCTAACATGTTCCAAACTAAGGGCTGAAGGAGTCACCTTGAGATTGATATTTAATGCTTAAGTAGGGTCAGACTTTTCCAAACATTTGCTGATTTATGAAATTAGCATCAGCTCTCCTGGTGGGCTACTGAGGTGAAATGGATAAGGCCTGCTTCAAGGCCATAGAGCAATGTAGAGACCAAATCACAACAAGAATTTGAGCCTAAGATCCAGCCACAAACCCAAACCAAATAACTCTATTAGCTTGTCACACACACATGCAATATTCTTTTCTTCTCCATACAGAAATGAAGACAATCCCAAAGGCTAGGCAACCTCCATAACAAAATCAGACCTGTAACAACCACATCAACTATTGGTGCCACTGCAGGCTCTGGGTTTGCATAAGTTGTCTTTGCTCCAAGAAGGTCTTCTACTCCTGTAGCCCCCTGTCCCAGCTGCCAAAGGCATTTATGGCCATCCTTTCCTCTTCCATCTGACAGCTGTAGAATATAAGTTAAGCATATATTGAAGTGCGAGGAGAAAGAGAATGGAAATGGAAAGAGCTTCATAAAATAGAGGTTCCATTTTTTTCCTCAGAATGTAGGATCTCAATTTAAAAATGGCATCAGTTTTCTTCAATTATGAAATGATGCTACAGCTGTTTAATACGCTGGAGATAAATCTAAAGCACATAAAATAACCCAGTTCTCCTTTCATTTGATACAATAAAGAGGAAGAAAAGAAAAGCATTCAGTGTTGGAATATAGAACTGGGTTTAAACTGTTGTTTACTACGCAACTGTCCCTCTGTCACAGCCTGAAAGTCTGTGACCGCAGGCCAGAAGTTGACAAAATCAAGTGCACCATCACCTCTTGGTGTGCACTGGTCAGAAAAAAGCATCCCTTCAGCTGGAATAAGTCAGCTTCACTGCAACAGCATAAGCAGTTCACCATCAAGCAATATTTGGCCCAAAATAACACTACATGCCCAAATAAATTACCAAACTGATTGCAAGTAAATCAACAGGGAAGTTTATATACTAACTGATAACAACAACAAAATAGTTCAAGTAGGAAGAGAATCAAACTTCAAAGAAAGAAACTGTGGGACCACATATGTTAAATGAAGAGTATTGCTGAAAGTCTAAATATGCATTAGTCCTCCATTCCATCAGATGTATGCTAAAACTCCAGTGGAAAGAGAATTAATGATTAATAACTGTCCTGAAAGTCAGGCCATCTCCTGTGGGAAAGATGGAAATACAAGTCTCCAGGGCTGTGCAGACAGACATGTATTATAATATCCTTGCATAGCGTATCATATAATAGATATATTTGATATAATTAGTAAATAACAAGATATTTATGGAATCCTTGCATCTGCCTTCTATTTTTAAACTTCTGGATTTATCATTAAAGGAAGTTGTGAGCTGATGGCATTGTATTGGAGTGTGAGCAGAGCAAACTCCGTCAGCAACTAGCAAAGGGCTCAATATGCTCTGGGCAAGGGATGCTGTGTATCTCTGTTCTGCTAAAAGCATATTGCAACTCAGCAAGTCCATTTTCTGCCCTGCTCTCCCCAACTTTGGGAAGTTGTTTCAGCGCTTCTCATGGCATGCAGTCACCCCTGCCAAACACCCAGCCTAAGCTTCTGACCAATGGAAGGTGTATGGGGTGAGGGCAGCTTACTTTCTATGTCCTACCCATTTTTACATCACTCCTACCCTGTCTGTTCTGAGGTAAGCCCTTGCTCTTCACACCAAAACCATGGCCTCTGCAGCAAACTGAGTCTGAACAAAGGAATTAACTGGCACCTCTCTGTCTTCACTTACCTGCCCTGGATTCCAAAGGAAAGCTATTGATGAAACCACACACATAGAGACTCAAAACCAACAAAAACCCAACCTTACAGAGTATGGTTTTCTCACCATGCTTGCCCACCTTACTCCAAGGCCTGAAATGACATGTAAAGACAGACTTCCTGTTAAAGATGCAAGTGTTAGTGTGTGAACAGAGCAGGATGGGGTGAAATCCTGTTTCACCAGAGTGAGGGACAGTATTCCCTAAAGAAGCACGGCTGGTTGCACCAGTACACATATCTGAGCCCTTATTTTCACAATCTCTGTTTAAACTCATCTAAGAAAGGACACCACCATAATGCTCTCTGCTCCCACCCATTACCAGAACTGGTTTTAAATGGTGCCTGCACATGTACAGCTGATCTTGTAAAAGCTCATAAAGGAAGCATTACTGAGCAGAATCAGAAGCTGTGGAACAAAAGCAGAGAACCTGCAGAAACAGAGAAGAAAAAGAAACTGTGTTGATAGATAAAAGTAGGAAGCTCCCATCTTCCATGTGGACAAGTCTGAGTAAGGAGTATGGCATGTCCATGAAGACTTTTACACAAACCACATGCAGTGGCACTGTGCTTTTGCTCGCTGCAGGGTGAGTCACTTTAATTATGAAAGTTCTGCTATTAAATGGGCTTTAATAAGTAAATGCATTGCAATTTCTTTAGCTCTTATTACGATTTAATTTACCTATTCATTTTTCTGTTCTTTGAGTTCTTACTAAAATGAATAGCTGGCATCTCCCAGGCTTGTTCCCTTTTGTATTCTTGCCAATAGAATAACATCACAACATTTTGTAGTTATGCTCTTTGGGCCATTGGAGATAGAAAATGTCAAGTACCTTTTATATGCAATTCTAATATTTGCTTTACTCTCCATTGTTTCTAATATCCCCTGAGAACCTTGAAAGTAACATTATTTCCTTAACAAGTTTGGCCTTTCTTCCTTCTACTTAGCAAATCATTTTCTTGGGGCCTTATTACTTGCTAGTCTACACAACAAGCAACTGCCACAAAATATTGCTGTTCATATATGCCTGGGCTAGAGAAAAGAATCTAGAAACAAATAAGCATATCTCTTGTTTTCTTCCTAATTTGTTGGCACTCTGCAAAGAAGAACAATGGAGAACATTTCCTCAGATCCCGAGCTGATTGCATCTCAGTTAAACTTCTATTACACTTGAGCAATCCCTTAATACTTTGATTCTCCAGCTATAGAAATAGGCCTATGAGGATAATACTGTACTTCCTTGTTGTTTAAAATGAGAGGAGCAATAATATTTGCTAGAAAGTCTTGTGGACACCTCTTTAACTTTTGAGAAAGGCTCACACTTGGGAGCCCAACATGCATAACAGCATACTACAGAGGCATAATGTAAGTTGATCAAGTGAATGAAGTTAAATGGACTCCTATATTTAATTTTCTAGGTTGCAGAGCTCCGTGCTTTTGATTCATTTTCTTCAGCAGTTTTTTGTTGTTGCCATTTTGGGGTTTTCTTCAGAATATAAAAATTTTCACTTGGAAATACTTTTATAGTTACCAAAAGTCTTTTAGTTGTTTAGTGCCAGGATTACATTCCTCAGCGTGGAACAAGGCACATTAAAGTCCTTAATCAAAGTCCCTTAGTACATTACATGTGGGGTTTAAAATCTTTCCATGGGACTGCATGGGTTTAAACTCCAGCCATTAGGCCCATGAGATACCATAGAGCTGTGTATCACAGGGACCTGGCTTCCAGCATACCAGCCTTTCCCTTCCTTCTAGATCTACTTGCAAAGCATTTAGAGGACTTGAGTCCCTTTGGTTCCCACTTATCTATGCCCTTTATTGCCCTCTATCCTGTCAGAGAGAAACTGTTTCCAGGCTTTCTTCCCAGCAATAGAAGTGGGAAAATAGACAAAGGTAGTTAACGTTGGAATTTACTGGCGACAGCACATCTGCAAACATGCATTTCAGGACCATATCTTTCTAGCACACAGTAATTTTTAGAACTTGTATATATTTAAGAACTGCAGAGACTGGAGACTCCCAGTTTCTTTTAAAGTTATGGCAGGAGACAAAGAAGGCTGAGCTGAAGTGTTTATGGGAGGTAACACATATAATTGAATCTCACAAACTGTCCAGGATGCCATTTGCACAGGCAGAGGGACAATAAAGAGCAGAACACTCTGCTCACATTTCACAGCCCTTCATTGCTTTGCTTCAAATGCTGCTTTCTAAAGAAAGGACATAGGATAAGTAACTTATCTGACAGGCCAAAGGAGTCACAATGGCTACTTAATTATGAAACTCTTCTAGACACTTATATACTAATTCATGGTCTAATGTGGTGCCAAGCTGAGGCGAATAAAGGTTAACGTATTCTATTAGCCCCAATTGTCACAAGAATTTCATAGAATCATTCAGGTTGTAAAAGGCATTTAAGATTATTGAGTTGAACTGTTACCCTAACGCTGCCATATCCACCACAAAACCACATCTTGAAGTGCCACATCTATATGTCTTTTCAATAACTCCAGGGATGGTGACCCAACCACTGCCCTGGGCAGCCTGTTCCAGTGCTTGACAAACCTTTTGGTGGGGAAATTTTCCCTAATATCCAATCTAAACCTCCCCTGGTGCAACTTGAGACAGTTTCCTCTCTGCCTGTGGCTTGCTGCTTGGAAATAGAGCCCAACCCCCTTCTGGCTCCATTCTCCTGTCAGGCAGTTGTAGAGAGTGACAGGGTCCCCTCTGAGCCTTCTCTTCTCCAGACTAAACCCCCCAGATCCCTCAGCCATTCCCCATCACACTTGTGCTCCAGGCCCTGCACCAGCTCCGTTGCCCTGCTCTGAACCCACTCCAGCACCTCAATGTCTTTGTTGAAGCAAGGGTCCAGAACTGAACACAGGGTTCAAGGTGCAGCTTCACCAGTGCCAAGAACAGGGGGACGATCACTTCCCTGGCCATGTCGAACAGTATGGTCTGTTAAATGCTGAATGTAATAATTTCTATTATGTTCATCATAATAGAAATTATTCCTATAAACATGATCTGAATAGGTGTGATTTATTAATGTAGACATAAGTTTAATTAGTAATTGATTCAATTGAGCCTCACTCTGAACGGCAGGGGTTGTGTTGTAAGCCACATAATGGATTCAATATCCAAAATAAAATATTGAACTCAAAGGCAGGATATGCTTGTCAGTATTCTCAATTCTTATCCCCGCCTCCCACCATGTAAGAACAGCACTCCTGCTCATCATGGAATTCCATTCCCCTCTCTCAAAGTAGATTGGAAAACCTGCCTCCCACCAAATTCCAATAGTTAAAGAACTCTCTTAGAAAGTATTGCTGAGTAGAAGTTAAGAGGCTCTGCCAGGACGGAGAACAGTGTGGATCAACTCTGCCACCATGAATGGAAAACGCCATAAGAAGCCCATGTTGAGGAGCTGCAGTAAAACACATCACAAGATAACAAGATGAAAGAAACTAACTTTTAGCCACAAATCACCAATACCAAACTCACCCTTCTGAGGTTTCCCTTTACCATAACCCTGTGCTGCAAGTGGCACATCCTGCTCCCCACAGTTGTACCTACAGTTCCCTAACAGAGCCATTATGACCCAGGAGCACCCCACACAGCAGCACCCTTTGCTCTGACAATAGGGCCACTTAAATTCTTCATGACTCGGTTTTCTCCCTCTATGCAACAGAGAAAAACCAGCAGTCTTGGCAGAGATCTGTGAACCTTAATTCACTAATGTCTATAAACCCCTCTGAGGTTCTTATTTGGAAGGCACTGTAAAAACGCAAAGTATTATCACTGATTCAAACTGACCTTCCCCTTGAAATATCACCATTTGAGCTATAATTCCAAATCCTGACTCTAACCAAGTGCTACGCTGTGGGATTAACCACATTAATGCTTAAAGCTGTTGCTCTTTTTCTTTTTTCCCAGTGTTCACAAGCTAATGCTTGTAGGGGTCTAATCTTGGACCATTCCTTAATGATACAGATTTTCAGCTGAAAATTACTGCTACGTTTTCCTGTCTTCCAACAGATTTTAGTCTCACAGCTCATACAAATGTTGGAAAGTTATTTAATTATAAATCTAACATTTTCTGGATAGTCCCTCCTAATTTGAGTGTCTCTATCTGTTGTCTGCACACAAACTGTAAATCATTGTATTAAGAGTGATTACACACCCACTGACACAGAAAATTCGTGATCGGGTTGTGAGACATAAGAGGTTTACCAGATTGAATGGGGCATGGCCACATATCCTACAGAATTTATTGTTATTTCTAATCAACCCTCCTCCCCTAAACCAAGATCCCTTGGCTATAGGACTCTTGCTATACCTAAGAAGGACATTTCAAATGGAGGTATTTTAAAAATACACTTACATAGCTACACACAGGAATGCTGCGGTCATATTTTCAAACACAAGGTTATAGGTAGATAGTTGGGGTTTCATTATGAGGCCAAATCTGGCTTCCCTTGTACAGAGCTAGGATCCAAGTCTGAGCCTGTGTTAGGCTGGTTTACACCAGTAAAATACCCCCAAACCACAGGATGCAAAGCAAAGGGGTGTCAAACCTGCTTTTTCAATGTGTTGATCTGCCATAGGGCTCTGCCCAGTGCTTCTGCCATGGTCATTCAGGCTGCCACCAGTGAGGGGCCTCAAGCTCATGCAATTTAACAGCTTTCCTCTCCCCTGTAATGACAGGCTGCTGGGGCACCCATAAATTAGCATAGGGGGATTATCATTATTACCATTAAAGCAATAAATAGTCTTCAATCTTATTAACCTGTGCATATTGATAAATAAGCATTCTAGACACCTGTGGTACAGGACGAAATGCTGATTTTATCAGTAGTGAATGTGGCCATAACAGAAGCTGTTCCCCAGCCACTGTCCTTGCAGGAGCCAGCAATGTACTTGCAAAAAAGCAGGTATACCAGTGCCAGTATGTTAACTCTAGTGTAGAAACGGTCAGTCCTGGGAAGGGCGCAGGCCCAGGCAACCACACTCCCTCTTTGGGATGGGCAGCCATGTGAAGGGCAGGTCTATGTCCGTCCCTACGTCTTAGTGAACTTGTGGTGTGAGGTGCTGTTTGGCCACCAGCCTCTTTGGCTGCTGTGAGTGATCAAGGATTGACTGTTCTAAGGGTCCTCAGGGATCCCTGTAATGCACTGCAGCGCTCCTGTGTGCAGCTCAGTGCAAGGCCATCTTACCTGAGATGTGATTCAACATTTCAGGAATAAAAGACAAAAAGGCCCCAACAACACAAGCAGTAAGGTAATCTCTACAGTGCACTGCGTTGTGCTTTGGCGAATGCCATCAAGTTGCTCCAGAAATACCTCATGAAGCAGAATCTTCTCTTATGAGAAATAACTAAAGAGGCTTGTTTGGTCACTCACCCATTAAGCTCATTGGTTTTAGAGTGCCCAGAAACTTGGCATTTCAAGGAATATCCAAAGGACAAAGACATCTACATATTTTGTCCCAGAATCCTGGACTACAAAAGTCCAACAAAGGGATATACAGAGGATGAGTGAGATTAATAGGCCAAGTAGGTCAGGACCAGTGTGATTCTCAGGCCAGTACAACACAGCACATTGAGAAAGCTTCCAAGAAGCGTAAACAGGAATGGATGTTTGAGACAATGAATGCCCTAATTGGATGCCCATTCTCACAGCTTCCGTCAATTAAGGAGAATCATGGATAATTCTGCCAACATATTGATGGACAATGTAAGCATTGGCTTGAAAACTCTTGCAATTTAATGAACCAAACCCTACCCAGTTGTAAATTACCAGCTAACCAAAAATAAATCCAGCAGAAAATGGTCCAGTGATGGTTAAGTCAAAAAGTTACAAAATTATTAATAACTGAACCTTAAGAACTTCTCATCAAAGGTACTACAACACACAGCTTTTGATATCATGTGTTGGCTTCATCAAGTTTTCTCAAAGCTTGGAAGACTGGCTATGCTCCGGAAGACAGAATACTCCGTATCCCTTTAAATTAAGAAAAGAAGAGCCAACATTTGCTCAAATTGGAGAAGTAATTCCACTGGCAGTGTCACAAAATGGCTTACAACAGAAACACTCAGCCAACTGTAACCACATCTCAGCCCTGAAGTGAGAGGTAACTAATACAGCCTCTGGACATATCAATCCACAGAGATAGTACATACACATCAGGAAATAGCTGAAGGTCTATTGAAAGAACAGTATGAGATTAACATGGAAATGAACAAGTTGTAGATGTTTCACTCTCTGCATCAAGAGACTCAGCTTTGTGAGGAAAACTGTGAGGCCAGATTTACTCATTGCCCAGGCAGTTAATCTGGAGTGAATTGAGAGATGCTCTTCCACCGGCATTACTCAGTGTTACACATTCTAAGACCAAATTAAAAGGGGAAAAAAAACCCTGTTTAAAGTACAAATGTTCACGCTCAGAACTCAAACATGTGGACAAAAGGGAGGAGAAATTAGAGAGCTTCCAGTGTCAAAATTAACAGCACAGTCTTAGTAAAAAATCTGCTGCTCAGATTTCATTGCAGACCAGGCAGTATTTGGCTGTTCCCAATGCAGAATAGTTTTATGCTAGTTGAGAGCAGTCAAACCCTTTGCTTCATAAAAGAGAGGGGAAGATTGGCTCAGCAACATCATTAAAACTTGCCCTCAAATATAGACCTTGAAAAAAAGGTTTTATAAACACATGACCTTGTATAATCCTATTCCTTTGGCTTCTCTGCATAAAAACACAGGCTCACACATTTCATTTAACTGTATTCTACTAAATACATTTTTGCAAAGGTTCTTTTCAGTCTGTTTCAACCTTTCACTTCTGAAACTTGGTGCACAGGGCATCACTGTGAAGTCAAAATGGCAAGAAGCAGAAGAGAGGGTTTGAGTTTCCAGCATTCAGTAGTAGCTCTCCAACACCTGGTACTCTCACTTACACTGTTGTTTTGTCTGATGTTCACATAGAAGCATTAAAAAAATACTGGAAATTCATGACTGCTCTGGCTCCTGGGAAACCTGACTAATCATTGGGTAGGATTGCACACTGCTGACAGCAGCAATGAGAGATGTATTTTACCGAGTATGGGATAAGCAGACCCATATGGTTAGAATAACTGACCAGAAATGTGGAAAGAGGACACAGCTGGTGATCTAGGAAGCACTTGCCTAAACAAGAGCATCCAGAGAGCACTAATTAATGAGTCAAGTAAAGAGGAGCAAGCAAGAGAGAGTCTTGTAGGTGGGGCACTGGCATCCACTACACATCTGGTGTATATCTACTGTTTTTCTGAGCTTTGTCTTGACACTAAAGAAATTAGTTGTGACAAACCCTGGTACTGTGCTTGCATTATGCTTGTAGACTTCTTGCTACAAGAGGAGATGGGGTTTGTAGAAAATGCCAAGGCCTGGTCTGATTTTGTAAAGATGTCCCTCAAAGGGCAGATCATAGTCATAAAGTCGGGTTAGAAGGGATCTTAAAGGTCATCTACTTCATCCCTACTTTGACCCTTTCCACCAAAGCTGTATGCTCTGGGCAATATTTACTATATATCCGCTGCTCCTTCCCAATTGC
The DNA here is from genome assembly GCA_028858755.1 of Ara ararauna. Taxonomy (NCBI): domain Eukaryota; kingdom Metazoa; phylum Chordata; class Aves; order Psittaciformes; family Psittacidae; genus Ara; species Ara ararauna. The sequence continues at coordinate 122,433,228 of CM054379.1, forward strand.
TATGGATTCTGCTGGATATTAACAACCTAATGCTACAAACCTTCCTCCCTGGGCAGATCTCCTTTAGCAGCATAGCAGTCAAAATTGGAGAAGACAGACTCCCCAGGAAACCCAGCTCAGGCAGCTGGTACAAGGTCTAGGTCCATCTTTGCCCTGTGTGATGGAAAGGAGGAGATAATGCACCGAGAGCACCAGTGCTACAGCAGGCACAGACTTCATAGTCTGTAAACAAAGAGAAGGACAAAATAAGATGAGCAGCTTCACAAAAAGATGCCATGAGTTATCAAAAAAAAACCAACCCAAAAGAATGATACTGGGCTTTTACCTCTGATGACATTAGCCTTGGTATGAGCATAGTCTTTTGAAATCAAGGGCTATACTATTAATGTTTGAACTTTACTAATGTGAAAGACTTGAAATGTCTGATATTTTTTAATATAGCTACATACTTAGACAGAACTGAACACCATCAAGCATTTTAAATCATAAAAAAATACCCATGTGGTTGTATGATTTAAAGAACTCAAAAGCGCTCAGAAACTAAGCCACTTCTGGAGTCACTTCACCCATATTTAACTCTGCTTGCCAGCACACTCCAGTGCTCCTGGATTGGAAAGGGTGAAGTGTTGCAGATTTGGCTAATAATTCATGCAAAATATTTCTTCCTGCCCGCAGTACGTTCAGCTAACTTTCCGTACCCCATTGCTCATAGTGCATAAGGGTGTCCTAAAGCAGATGATGTCATACTGTCCCAGACTGGATGATGTCCAACCCCACAAGGCCAAGCAAATTCAGTCAAGTTCTTAAACCCATGTCTAAACAAAGCACATGAACAGCCCGTTGGGCCAAAGACTCTTTTATTGGACAAATTACTAATAGGCTATGCAAAGATTCTGAAGAAAATGCTAATGCAAAATTACAAATGTACATCAAAATACTTCAATTTATTCGTATAAAGTGTTCACAAGTGACTGTGTGCAAGTATTTGTGTGGGCACATGTACACAGAGTCACTGTCGTGATTGGTTTTTAAAAGAAAAAGAAAATAAAAATGGTCTGGAAAACGTTTCTAGAAAACAAAAATTATTACAGGCAACAAAGGATGCAGTCATTTTTAATTCAAATTGCTCCTATCTATTCTTCCCCGCCTAGCTCTGATCCTGAGTATCCTTAACGTATGATCACAGAAGTGTTTTTGCTACCCAACATTGCTTTAAATTGCTAGGTTTAGAGAGGGGTGGTTTTGGGTTTGGTTTAAGTCTTTTACAAATTTTACAAGGCTGCACACATTTTCCAGGGCTCCATTTTCACACGTGTCTCTCTCCCATAAAAGATGCTCACTTCTTTTAAACATAACTACAAGCCAAGAGAAAACGATTACAAAGAGCACTATCATTAGTTTAGCATCATCAAGACAATGTTTATATGAGTTTATACTACAGAGGAGCTCATATTTGAATAACTCATGCACATTGTCCTCAGACAAGGAAAAAAGTCCAACCAACCATGTAAGCCAAGTCACGAAATTTAATTAGGAAGATAAGAGATGGGGTTTTATTTCTTTGGGGGGTTTTTTTAGGTTACAAAAAAGATAATTTTAGGCAGAGAATTAGCATCTTCTAATAATCTTAGACAAAAATGATTTTGTTTTGCTTTGGTTTGTAAATTAGCTCATGATTAAAGTATCTCTCTAGTTGAGCTTCATTGTCTTTTTGCGCCTATTTTCTGAATGCAGCCCTGACCTGAATACTCTTGTAGCTCAAGTACAAGATTTGAAAGCATGAGAGGAACAATTATTATAAAGTGAAGTACTTACAGTTTTACTGCAAAATCAATGAACTTTCAAGTGATTTTTATCATATTTTGCAGCTGTTCTGTTTGCTTTGAATAATATTAATCACATCAAAAACTGTAGCACTTTTAAAAGATCCTTTCTCTGGAAACTTCCTCCACCTTTATTTCCTTGAACAACCCAGCGCTGTAAATACTGCTTCCCAAGGCTATTTTTGTCTTCTGATTTTCCCATGCTTCAGAAATCCTCTCTCAACACTTAGGCCAGTGATTTTGCTCAGTCCCTGCCCTGTTCTCTCTCGAGGATTCTTAAATGAGGAAAAGCTCAAAGTTCCCAACTTAATCCACAGTTTTGCAGCAGTTGTTGTAGGAGCTCAGACCATCTGCCAGGAACCATACAGTGAGAAGCAGGGAAGTGGCGCTACTCCCATGGGACATGATCCATAAGGTCATCCGTGGACATCAGAGGCTAATATTCTACTGACTTCAGTGGTATAGGGTGAGAAGAACAGCTCATCTTACTCTCAGATACATGTTTCCAAATCAATTCTCTACCTCAAGCAGAGCTATCTCCTTCTCCAAATGGGATTGTAAAAGTTAGAATATTTATGAAAAGACCAGCTTGGTTACCTTTCCTTACTTTGTCCCTCTCAGCCAAAGCTGTATGCTCTGGGCAATATTTACTATATATCTGCTGCTCCTTCCCAACTGCTATGGATTCTGCTGAATATTAACAACCTAATCCTACAAACCTTCCTCCCTGGGCAGAGCTCCTTTAGCAGTCCCTTGGACTCCAACACAACTTATGTAATTATTCACAGAATCACAGACTGATTCAGGTTGGAAGGAACCTTAAGCTCATTCAGTTCCAACTCCCCGCCACAGGCAGGGACACCTTCCACTAGAGCAGGCTGCTCCAAGTCCCGTCCAACCTGACCTTGAACACTGCCAGGGATGGGGCAGCCACAGCTTCTCTGAACAGCCTGTGCCAGGTCCTCAGCACCCTCACAAGAATTATTATTGTGGTACTGCACTGTATCAACTACTGCACACACACTCACTAAATGGATGGCCTCGTATCCCAGGTAATTTACAGTCCTGGTTACAACCAGATGCAACAGGGGCAAATCAAACAAGAGGGGAGAGGAAAGTCAAAAGAGAATGAAGTGACAATAAAAGGCAAACAAGCAAAATAAACCCGAAATATATATCAACTGGCATAGTCTTGTGGGCACTGCAGTGGAAGAGAGTTTATTCATGGTGCTATACTCAAAAGCATTGTATAATAAAATTATATTTCGTACATTTACCAGTACATAAAATTAATGCAGCTGTCTAATTCCTATTATGCTTCCTTATGTAATTCATGTCACTCCTATCTCCTTTCTGTTTAAATCAATAGAAATTTAATTTTACTTAAATGCTTACTGATCGCCAGTAAAACCTTGCAGTATTTGTTTTATCAGAGCTAATACAAAGATGTATTTAGGCTGCTTCACAGTTCCAGTGACTGGCAGTCACACCTACTTTTAAATCACATTCACTGACCTTCTAGACAACATCCTCAGACACTTCTGACCGAAGCACACATCATGGAAGTTTTACAATGCACTATTCCACTGCTCAACTTAGGAGTAAATGAGCCCTAGTGTTGCTACTCTGTGATACCTGACCAGAAAGGTACCTCTGCTGTAGTAAATAAGGTAAAAGCATATCAACTAAAACCAAAGTAACCACAGCCCATCTAAAACATGGTAAATTGATCATATGTGTGAGCCCAAAGAGAAGAACAGAGAGAGACTTTACACGCAAAAAGTATGAAACCCCCTTTAAGTCACATAAATACTAAAAAGATGAAGATCAGAGGAAATACTGTTTTGAGGATGCCTATTGGCAGTAATACTGATATAGGGGCATTTCATTTAATAGATCAGAGCCTGGAGCACTTGAACCATCTATTGCTTGTCTTCTGACCATCAGGATGAGAACTGTTCCCTTAAGCCCCTCCCCTGGGGCTCCCTAGTTCGCCTTGATTTAAATTTACCTGATCATAGCTTTGCAATCACGGTTTTCAGCCTTTGTCCTCTTTCATCCTTCATTTCATCATTCACTTCTTTTTTCCTCTTTTTCAAAACTGCCATTAATTAAATTTAACAACTGACAAACCTAAACAAGAATAAAAGTGGGATTATATCTATGGTACAAGGGATTTCAAGCAGGACACAAAGATGTTTGGATCCTTGGAATGCAGATCTCGCCCTTCCAAATGCAAAGGAAAGTCACACTTAGAGCTGCTGCAAATTATACAGTTACACAGGTACTCCTACAGACATACCAATCTTGATGCAAATAGAAAAAATATGTGCATTTTGGTGAAAATTTCATCCAACAAAAGAAGGCACAATGAAAATTTATTTGGGAATAGTTACATTTAGGAATTGCTTAATTTCAGAATTGTATTTTGAGTTCTTTTTATGTTACCTTAAACTACTGGTGTTTTCTCCAGCATGTCTATCTTTATAGTGCATACCACATACAAATATAGAATATTTGTATGTGTAATATACTTGGTGGGCTTTGTGCTTTGCTGCAAAAAGATTGAGACAGTTGCTGCTTAAACCTCCTGGAATCAAACCTTCTCTCCAGTTTCAGTGCCTTGAGAGTGGCACTAAACCAGATCAGCTCTTAAGTAACACAGCTTCTTAAAGAGAATTATTACAAATTAGCGGAGACACGATAAAAACCAAATAAAACACATAAGGATATAATAATAAAGGAAACTTTTGTTTCTGACAACAATGCTAAAAGAAAGAATATATATTGTGCAAATCATATCTGGTAAAATTTATTCTTTTTAATAGTAGACAAGCACCAGTGTTATCACTTATTTTCATCTCTTCCATACTATCTGAATCTCTATCATCTCCCATTTTGAATCCAAAAGCCATGATTAAACTGGAGCACATCTTACAGCACAACATGCAATATTTTCCAGTGACAGAGAAACCACTTCAGCCCTTAAATTGCTCCAGCAGTTCATTATTCTCCCTGATAAAAATGTACCTTGTATCCAGTCTGAATTAGTCAAGATTTGCCTTCCAGTCCTGGACTTTTATAACTTTTTGCTCATGCTACTGCTTGTATTCCCCCCCCTCCGCCCCCGGGAGATATTTTTATCACTGTTTAACCTTCTATTTGATGAGCAGAATGTATGAGGATCCTTGACTCCCGCATTCCAAACCAGGTTTCCATTCAGGTAATTCTTTGTTGTCACTCTTCCCTGAACTCCAACCTTTTTAACATCGTGAAGTGTGCCCCCTCGGAGCAGACATAGTGGCAGCTGCTTCCCATCAAAGCCTTTCCCCCTCTCCGAGAACAAGGATTTGCTCATCTGGTCACATTCAGCTATTTACCCACCTGTAATCCTGAGTACCTGTGCGGGGGCTTCAGCACATTCCCAGTATCATGTAATGTGACTTTGGCTGCTAGAAGAGCCAGGTAAAAAGAAACAGAAGGAAAAGTGGAAAGAAAGGCAAGTCTGTGCTTTGGTTTCTTCCCACTGCTGTCCTGAACTCAGCTGTGCAGTTTATAACCAGCTTTCTGCAGCTTTGGGGCTTATTTCATTTGTAGTGCTAATGTTACAGTGGAAGGAGCCGCAGAAGACCTGCAATTACCAAAACCTGAACATATGCAGCATCTCCTTTGGTAACCCCCCACCTCAATTGTTCACCATTACCTTTTTGGATAACAAGTATAAAAGATCAAAATCTGGAGTAAAATGTGCAATGTAGACAGTGTACAGTCCCACTAGTGAGAGCTCTAAGCTTGGGAAAACCTGTTATCTGGCACAAATTCTAGAGCAGAGTGCTTATTTGAGCTGGTTGCAGCACAGAAGCTTTAAAGAACATTAAGGAGGAAAATGACACTAAAACCAGTTCTGTCTGCAACATTACCTGCTCTCAGCTGAGCTAATACCCTCTGTGGTTTTGCAAAGCATTAGTGAAAAAGAAAACAACAAGCCAACATTAAAACAAAAATCCAACAGCAAGTAAAGAGCCCTCAGGGCCTGTGCCAGAAACTGAGACTAAACCAGCACCAGTAGTCGCTGTCAGCCTCTCTACAGAAGCTTTCAGGAAACAGAAGTGGCCAAGATGCTTACCGTTTTTAATGGGTTGTTTGTCTTTCCTAAGAAAGAACTTGCAGGGATGAAAGCAAGCCCTGCAAAAGCTGGAGTCGTAGGTCTTACTGAGTGCTCTGTGTGCTGTCCCCATAGACTCCCTCGTTAGCTTGTGTATAAATGCAGAACTGAACCAAAGCCTTTGTGTGGTGCCAGGGGATGCTGCGACAAAATCTTCTGGAGGAGTTTTAAAGATTCACGCGCCTTCTGAACCATCTGTGTGTATTACACAGTCATTGAGTCTTTTTTACAGAAATCTCCTTGTATTGATCAATGCTGTCATTCACAAACTTTCAGGTATCTGGATTTCGGCTCCCTAAAATCATTGGACTGCCTTAAAATGCTCCTACACTTGGTACAGTTGATGCTGAAGTAACATATTTGATGGAATTTCTGTTTAGATGGTAAATACTCAGGTTCTGTAGGGTATCTATATAGCTTGTAGGCCTGAACTATTCTGGGTCATATGAAAGAGCATACAAAGGAGTGGGGTCTCCCTTACTCTGTGTAGCAGATGGTGGTGGGCTACGCTGGTGCATGTTTGAAACATTAGAGAAGACAGACTCTAGGTAAGTAATAAATTGCTGTATGTATTGCCTTAGGAGGAGGTTAGAACTTTCCCTTGTTCACCAGCATTTAACACCCCCTCAAAGGACAATGCTTCCAAAAGCACAAAGTTTAACACGGTAATAAAAACACATCTTAAAAGCTCAAACCCCTGTGTTTCAGTGCTTTAAAAAGGTGGCAGCTTGGCAGACCTGGAGACTGACAGCAGCAGTGTCAGCTTTCCTCACACTGCTCTGCCAAAGCACCTCAACCTTGACCTGAGGAGGAAACCACAAAGGGTTTGAGTGGGATTTCATGCCCATTCACTCTGGCATCTCTGCTGAGATTGCCAACACGGGGGCCAATTAGTGCTTGCTTCTGAGGAGCAGTTTTCCCACCTAGTGGAAGTGACACCTGTCCACTGAATCTAGGCAGAGACCCACCAATTCCCTGGGTGCCAGTGAATGTGCAGCCACTGCAAGGGTTATGCAAGGGTTACGGCTCCCTTGAACCAGGCATGCAGCAGCTTCGAGTTGTTGTCCAAGCGGGACCAAACCCACTTTCCTTTCCCAACAAGTAGTCTTTTCTGATGTAAAATAGCAGCCTTGTGTTAAAGACTGAATTGTCGGAACAAGTCCAGAGGAGGCCAAGAGGATGATCAGGGGCTGCAGCACCTCCCATAGGGAGACAGGCTGAGAACATTGGGGCTGTTCAGCCTGGAGAAGAGAAGCTGTATGGAGACCACAGAGCAGCTTCCAGTGTCTGAAAGGGGCTACAAGGATGCTGGAGAGGGACTCTTCATCAGGGACGGCAGCAATAGGACAAAGGGTGATGGGTTCAAAACAGGGCAAGTTCAGGTTAGATCTAAGGCAGAAGTTCTTCCCTGTGAGGGTGCTGAGGTGCTGGCACAGGGTGCCCAGAAAAGTCATAAACAGAATCATAGAATCATAGAATAGTTAGGGTTGGAAAGGACCATAACACCATCCAGTTCCAACCCCCTTCCCATGGGCAGGGACACCTCCCACTAAACCATGCCACCCAAGGCTATGTCCAACCTGGCCTTGAACACTGCCAGTGATGGAGCATTCACAACTTCCCTGGGAAACCCATTCCAGTGCCTCACCACCCTTACAGGAAAGAATTTCTTCCTCATATCCAATCTAAACTTCCCCTGTTTAAGTTTGAACCCGTTACCCTTTGTCCTCTCACTACAGTCCCTCATGAAGAGTCCCTCCCCAGCATCCCTGTAGGCCCCCTTCAGATACTGGAAGGCTGCTCTGAGGTCTCCACGCAGCCTTCTCTTCTTCAGCCTGAACAGCCCCAATGTTCTCAGCCTAGCTTCATACGGGAGGTGCTCCAGTCCCCTGATCATCCTCGTGGCCTCCTCTGGACTTGTTCCAACAGTTCCATGTCCTTTTTATGTTGAGGACACCAGAACTGCACACAATACTCCAAGTGAGGTCTCACAAGAACAGAGTAGAGGGGCAGGATCACCTCCTCCAACCTGCTGGTCACGCTCCTCTTGACGCAGCCAAGGATACGGTTGGCTTTCTGGGCTGCAAGCGCACACTGCAGTCGGCTCATGTTAATTTCTCATCAACCAAAACCCCCAAGTCCTTCTCTGCAGGGCTGCTCTGAATCTCTTCTCTGCCCAACCTGTAGCTGTGCCTGGGATTGCTCCGACCCAGGTGGAGGACCTTGCACTTGTCATGGTTAAACTTCATCAGGTTGGCATCAGCCCACCTCACAAGGGTGTCAAGGTCCCTCTGGATGGCATTCCTTCCCTCCAGCGTATCAACCGAACCACACAGCTTGGTGTTATTGGCAAACTTGCTGAGAGCGCACTCAATACCACTGTCCATGTCACTGACAAAGATGTTGAACAAGAGCGGTCCCAACACCCATCCCTGAGGGACATCACTTGTTACTGGTCTCCAGCTGGACATTGAGCCACTGAGCACTACTCTTTGTGTGTGGCCATCCAGCCAGTTTTTTATCCACTGAGTGGTCCACCTATCAAATTGATGTCTCTCCAACCTAGAGACAAGGATGTCATGAGAGACAGTGTCAAACACTTTGCACAAGCCTAGGCAGATGACATCAACTGCTCTACCCCTGTCCATCAGTTCCGTAGCTCCATCATAGAAGGACAGAGCCTTGGGCGACATGGTCTAGTGTAACATGTCAGGGGATTGGAACTGGATGACCTTAAGGCCCTTTCCAACCCAATCCACCCCGTGATTCTATGCATTTTAAAATTGATTCTTACTATTCAAGGTCCTGGGGCCTCACTGAAGATCAGAAGGCCAGTTTTGCTGTGCAACCAAGTACAACCCCATCAAGGAATTGCACCAGGGCAGAAGGAGGTGAAGAGAGAAGTCTTCAGCCCTTTTTGTTCAACAGAGAAAATGCAACTTTCCTGCTGGGCTCTTTCCCTCCTCACAAGACCTAATTGGCAATTTTTTTGGGGTGTTTGCATCCTAAAGCGATCAATTGGTCTGGTGGCCAAGAAGGGAGTAGCTGCCACTGTAACATGAGTAGAGATAGGTCTCTTCCATTTCGCCACTGTAAAGCTGATCGCACTTTAATTAACGTCCTTGCAGCACGGTTTGAATAGGAGTCCGTTTGCAGTGTAAACTGTGGAAATATTACTTAGTGGAACAGGAAAATCCTTTGCGGATTAAAACTAATTTTATAAAGAATACCTTTCTTAAATTCCAGTTCTTTCAGCTTCATTTTGTCAAAGTGAAGAAATCATTCTCTTTCAAATCAGACATTACCCTCCAGTTCATCTGTCACCAGCATCATCTTGCTAACGCCTCTAAGGATATCATCTGACTAGAGTTTTCTATCACTCTAATTCCAGGTGCACTTCTTGACAACTGCTTTAGATCCCTATCCAGAGTCTCCTCCAGGAATCTAGAAGGACCATGAAGATTGCATCAAGGACTTGATTAAACAACAGATAGAATGCTTACCCAGCATCCTAACCTCATTTGCAAGCTCTCACACTACATGATTGACAGTTGATGCCCCAAGCAAAACTGCTGTTTATAGAGTCCTTTTCAGTCCAGCCACATTAGTCTCTCCTCATAGCAGAAGTCACTACACTGCTATCAAAACCAAGTCTGTGACTGATAATATTAAACTCTTCATTACCCCAAGTGTTGCTGCAAGTAATACCATGGGTTTGGACACCACTGTTCAATGAAGGCTTATTATTATAAAGATTCAGCTTATGGCATGATGAGACCAAACAGCTTTGCTGCCAAGGTAAAAGGGGTGAATTACAAATAGGTCTAGGTTATGATAGTGACAGTGCTCTATTTTTATGAAGCAACCTTGTACCCTGGCACCCAACACAAGTTCAGTGGAATATGCTGGATCCTGTGTGTTCAAACAAAACTGGTTGGTAGTTAGCAGAAAATCTAAATCAGGGAAGGAAGAGGTCCTGTCAATTGGTGTAGAGAAGGGTTATTCTGTTGTTTAAGTCTGTTATTTCGAATACTTTCAAGGTTCAGATCCCAGCAAAGGCTTTCTTATTTTTATAGTTTCTTGAACTAGATAAGACACCACAGATAAATTGTGTCTGATGTTACAGTTTATATAACTTACAAGAATAAGGACTTGTCCTGGCCTCCTCTCCTGCATTTATTTTCTCTCCCTCTTCACTCCAGAGGTGGCTGCATGCAGTGCTGGCTGTTCAGAACTGGCTACACACCAGAATCTCTCAGCAAGAAAACTGCTAATCTCTCCCTGGGAACAGCACCCAGTTTACTCTGCCCAAAGTCACAACACATCCTTCTGGTTCCTTTGTCCACTCTGTATTTCAGCCTAATTAACCAACAGTTTCTAATGATAAAAATAATGAAAGAAAGAAATTACTTCCCAGAACTATGAATACATTGATTCACATGTGCTAGGCAGTTGCTCTGCCAGCTTTGCTGCAAGTGGAAAAGAAATAATGGAAAAGACCTTCATTTGACTGAGTTCCTCATTGCACTTCTGTGCTGTGTGAGTCAAAAAAAACAAGAACATCATTGGATCTGCTGATGGGTTGTTCCTTGAAAATCTGGGGATGATAAGGGTGCTTGATCATCTAAGATGGACTATAGCAATGGACCATATTTACAAAACATGCTCAAATCCTGAAGGACCTCTAAAACGCAGCAGACATAAGGGGCTCCAGGAATACATACACCATGCCCCCATCCCGCTCAGATTATGCCCTTTATATTTATTACCTCTGAAAGCAGCCCATTTTCACCTGGGTCCCTCTTTCCTCAGCATCTGAAAACACCCCAACTACATGGAACATGTATACCATCCCCAGAAAGTAAAAGTATCAGGATGTTCCAAGAGTTAAGTGGGGACCCCAAGACAACACCTTAACATTGTGGTCAGACAAGGGAACTGAACTATACCATCAAGGGTGTAACTTTACAGAGCTGTAAGGAACAGGTCTTAGCTGTTATACTAATGATAGCTGAAATACTGCGGGCCAACAAGTAGCTGAACTGACAGGGAACTCAGAGCAAGAAGAGAGGAGGATGAACCACTGCCTTGCATTGCCTTGCTAAGAAACAATTCTAAAGGCGAGCCCACCTCTCATTCATTCCTAAAAGGAGAGGAAAAATTAATTTCCAGGAGGCAGGAAAACAGGAGAAAGAAATCACTTATTTTTAGGGAATGGTAAACTCTTGCATAGGAGTGTGCGAATATCCAGTCAGAGTGGAACAATTCAACCCCTCTCCAGCAAGAAAATCCCATTGGCAGCAGACATCTGAGAAAAGAATCTAGACATGAAACTGAAATCTTAATTTCTCAGAGAGTTTATCTAGAAAAATGAAGCATCTTCCTGCTCAAGTAGGAAGAAAAAGGTGTGCTGAGAGGTTTCCAGCAATCTTTTGAAAGATTAAATCCCTGGAATATGTTCCTTTCTGCCTCATCAGATATTCCCCCATTACAGAACTGCAAAAAAATGTCATTCTCCCTGACTGACTCCCCCGGCAAAGTTCCTGATCTCATGTAAGACATTCAGGACAGGATGAGCATCGTCCCTTAGCTGCTGAAATTTGATGTGGTACCTTTAATTACCTGTAATATTAGGCACTAATAAGCTCAGTGTGGCAGATGAAGGATGGACACACATTTTCAGTGAGTTGTGAGACAGATATGGGGCTGAGCTGTAATGTTTAACCTGGTGCAACTGATCAACCTGCGTGCAAAGTCAGCAGTCATTTAAAACTAATTGGTTTTTTTGTTTACCCTAACATACAACTCCCAGGTGAGTACAGAGGCTGGTCTACCAAGATGACTCTTTTGCTATAAATTCCCTAAACCAGAGGAGACCTAGGAGAGAAGCATTCCCATCAGGTTCCCAGTACAAACCAAGAGCTCTTTTCCCTAACCTGATTCAGCTCAGCTTTTCAAGTCTTCAATAACCACTAGGTCACTCTATGTTTTGATCACCTCATGTTGTCCTGCTCAGAACTCTCTGGTCTGATAGAAAATGTTAAAAGACATGGCATGTCCACTCCTGAAATGTCAGCTTCTCATTCATGTACATAGTTCACTCCCCTGTCAGCGTCTGCTCAACCATAACGCAGACCATTCATGCAATTCAAAACACCTGAGACAGTTCCCATCATCAGCTTTCCCACAGCATCATACATGCCAGTTAATGTGCATGTATGTCTGAAAGGAGGAGTCGTATTCAGCAGCAACATCTGAAGAGTGACTCAGAAGAAACTTTTTGTTGCTCCAGCAACATGGTTTTGTCACCTAGAATGTCACTCTCAGCTCAGCCTTTGATCTTTCCAAACAGCAGGCCTATTCATGGACAGCATAAATCCCTGCTCGCCACTGGTAGGGGCTTAACACAGCATGCAGCAAAAAGCAGAGCAAGTTGAATTGTACTTGCTGACACCTCCAGCTGGGTCAGAGTAGTGATTCCTGCCCTAAGATACCTGCCTGTCCCTCATCCTAGCATTACAGGACCTATGAGAATAATAACCTCAGAGGAGAGAAGACTCAGCTGTTGAACTGCTGCAATTTGCAGGCCAATCTATGGAAGAAAACTAGAGCCAATGCCAGTTTACTGTACTATGTTGGGCTATGAATGGTAACAGTTCAAGAGCTGCTGGGCCATCCATGCTCTGGAGCCAGCAATCGCAGGAGAAGGAAGCAGAGGGGAGGGTGGGTGACACTTCAACCATACCAGTTTAATCTCCAGCCATAAGTGAGCCAACACCTCTGCTAAGTGATATGCCTCACCAAAGATGGCACAGCCTTTCCCTCGGAGAGGTCACTAGAGAGAAGGTGAAGATAAAACACAGAGAATGGAGGCATTTGAAATAAGAGTCTCACAGTTCTCACACATACAAGCCATTCCCTGAAAAACAGAATGCCACCTCAGTGAGGATGACATGCATAAGTAAGAGAGACAAAGTTATTTAAGGCCCTGTATTCACTCTGATAAACTCAGGCAGCTGACAGAGCTAAATGACTACCCCTCATTGCCCAAGGCCTTCCCTCAGTTTTGCAGTTGATAAAACAGGGATACTGTTTTCCAGAGATGCAGTTGGGAATCCCTTGATGGTATTTGGTGAAGGTTTTCGGAATCTAAACCACCAGGTGCCTTTCAAACTATCATTTATCATGACACAACCAGTGAGCAGCAAAAAACACAGGACCTCACAAAATGACCAGAGCTGCTTCTGTGCAAACGCAAGGCAGGCAATTGTCGGTGGCAACAGACTGCCAGGGTCAGTGAAACAGGCAAACAAGGGAAGCACAGATTTGGCTACATCAGATCTCCAGAAAGCCAGACCAGCTGTTTGTGTCTCCAAGAGGAATATCTCAGTGCCCAGGGCATTTGCTGCTGCTGAGGAGAGGAAGAGGGTTCCCCTAGGCAGAGCCACCACTCCTCCCAAACCTGCTGGGAAGAGCTCCATGGCTGGAATCAACCCTGCACGGCTGTTTCTCCTGCCTCTCTCCCTCTGGGGCAGGGGTGGCCTCTCCTGGCTGCTCACACTATGGGCATTCAAATTCAGCGGTGCTTATGCTGCTGAGGATCCTTGAACCAAGTCTGCATTTCCTATGTGAACATTACTCGCATAAGCCACCCACAAAATGAAACACTGTGATTTACGTGACAAAGAACTGCTACCTGGAGTTAAGCCTTACAGAATCAGGCCCACACATCATCTGCGATGGCCTAAGCAGCGTTTATGTGGTATCAGAAATAGGCCTGAGAAGAATGTGCGGTTTAGGGACTCTATCCAGCAATCCATGCTGGCAGGCCTGTGAAGGGGCTTGGACATCGTACAATGAGTGATAACAGCAAACAATGGGAGAGAAGAGAGTGAGGGTCATAACTGCAAGACCATCTGGTTGTTTCCATTTGCTGTGTACACATCTTGCTAGTCCTGCCGCTAGAAAGTCAGAGAGGGTTGTTGGAGTACTGAGTTACTAATGAATAGTTGCCTTTGTGTCTTATATACCATTACTGATACCAATGGTTACAGCAGCATTTCAGACACTGGTTTCTGAGGAAGGCCAAAATCTCAACATTTCTGACCAGTAACATATCAATAAGTAAAAAAAATTTGGTAAATGTGACAATTTCATGACAATCATTTTATTTCATGGTTTTTTTTATCTTCTAAGGTTTTTATTAAGAGTTCTTAATTCCCTTGCTGGGATCATCAGCACTTGGATAGTCAAGCCCATAACTGGCATTCTAGATAGCCGGACAAAAGCAAAAACTACAATAAAATGAATAATACTGTATGCTTTTTGGTAGGATACGTGAAGAAGACTCACTTATTTGTAAGTAGTCAATATGGGTCAATATTGGATTTATCTTTACTGAATCTCCACTAAGCTTCCAAATCAATGAAAAGAAAACAGATTAGGCAGATGCATCTTGCTCTGTGCTCTACCTGAAACCAGATGTGGGCTTTACTAAACCACATGTGGGAGTGAAAACAGAGCCAAGGGCCCTTCTCAGAGAATCACCTGCCACTTGACCATATGGTTTCAACCTTGGAGTCAGGTAGCAAGGGCATTCCAGCCTTTTGCAATCTGCAAGTTGACCGAGTGGGAGACATGCTCAGAGATACTGTGAGCTATCTAGGAGGGGCAGAGAAGTAGAGAATGGCACCTCTCTCTGCTAAAGAGGAAATCTTAGATTTGAGCATCTCCTCACTTAAATTAGTTCAGTTTGGCAACAGCTCCATAAAGGTCATGAGTATAAAACTGCAGGAAAATAAAAGGTTCAAGCCTGAGGTTTGTTTGAACATCCTCCCTTTGAATTCTGACTTAGCCATTCCCCAGTTTAGATACCCAGACACTTTTTCTAATCCATAAAAAGAAGTGAGGGGAAACTTGGAGCTGCTCAGGAGATAAATCCCACTTTCCATACTACTATTTTAGCAGACAAGAGGATGTAAAGCAGACTGCCAGGGAGCTCGAGGGGCTTTCTTTCCTGCCGCTCATTTTTCATCACCAATCCTGAACAGACCCCAAAACTCAGACTAATTAAAGACAAATAATTAAGCACATTCAGACTGGGAAGGTTGGCAGACTCCCACTGTATTGTAAGACCACCTTGGCACTTAAATGGTTAGGGACTATATCCCACAACATCATGCTCATCTCATTGTGGTAGAGAGCTCTTGAGAATGTTATTAGCTGGGTGTTCGCCTTGCCGTTTTTCCACATGAGGCAGATGGGTAATTACGAAGCTAATAGTCTGATTGAGAGAAATCAGATGCAGTGGTTTGCCCAATTAGATGATACATTAGCTTCCTTCTTTGTAAGCAGCTAATGTGTGAAGCAAAGTGGTATTTTTGAGGGTCAGAATCCTTAAACAAGTGCCGAGTTGCAGATTATTGTGTCTCTCTTTTTTTTTTCTAATGGAGGAAAAGTGCTAAGTCTTCATTACTAAAAGCATAGAAAATGCAAATCAGGCTCTGAAACAAAAGAGTGAAGGGACAGGCGAGAATATTTGGTGTCCAATGTGTCAACCTACAACATCAATTACATTGAAATGCAATGCATGGGAGCCTAATCAAGGATAGTATAATTGTAATAATTGCATGCTTTTGTTGGAGAGCTGCTGCCATTGTTATTGTCAACCATTTGTTTTTCTCTATTGTTTAAGGGGAGAGTATTTAAAATATATATATGTGTGTGTGTGCATATATAACTGTGCATAAATGATTGAAGAACAGCATAGGTAGGAGGTTGTGTTACTGCACATAGAATGTATTAAGTCTTTCTTATTTCTGCCCTTCAGATGGTGGAAAACCAAGAGCCTGAACTCTGTGAAGGCAGGTAATGCCAAGCACTGAGAAATGGACACTGACTTACAGTCTGTGCCAAACAATGAGAGATACTTTTCCTTTTGCTGACGCGTTCCATGGTCTGGGAAGGTGAGCAGCTCCCGATGACTGGCAAGTCATGAAGTAAGCCAGTAGTAAATCATCCAAACAATCCCCAAGGCGCCTCCAGTCTGCCTTCTTACTTCAGAATAAAAAGGAAAGAGGTCAAAATAAACAATTTCTCTCCTCCAGAACTGCAATCTGTTTCAGCCATTGAAAAAGAGATTTTTAAACCTGCAATCTTGACAAAGGCATTCAAGATAAATGAACACAAAGGAAAGCACTGCATGGAAGAAAATATGAGAGCATGGGTTTACTCAAGATCTTTTTAAGGGAAAGAGGGAGTAAGAGCCTCCTGTAAATAAACCAGTAATATTTCCTGTGTCCTGAAGTTGAGCTGGAGTTCTTCTTATAGCAAAGTGCTCAACATTCAGATCAAATGAGAGGTTTATTTTCTCTCATCACTTGGGCTTGCCAATAGGTTGAAAGGAAGGCACAATAGAAATGGGCTAAAACATTTAACATAGCTGTTAAATCTCATTCTCCACAGCTAAAAAAGGACAATGCTGCACCGTCTTTACTGAGAATACACTCTCCTGCCATAGGAGGCTTTTCATGTATCTCTAACAATCCTGTACATACTCCAAAACTCACACTAATTAAAAGCAAATAATCAAATACATTCAATTTGAAAAGTTGGCAAACTCGCTTGTATTATTGTGTTAGCACCTTGGCATCAAAGCGATCACATCGTGCTAATCTCATTGTGCAGGAGAGCTCTTGAGCATGTTATTCAGTGGGTCTGCTCTGCTCCCTGTCCCCCACCTCCCAGACCCCACTCCATTCTCCTCCATCACCAGCACTTTCTTTCTTTGCCTAGATAAAGAAATGAAAATGTAAACAAAGATAAGCAAACCCAGGACAGTGTTTTCATCACATTTCACTCAGAGACAACCGGAACTTCTGCTACCTTTTAGAGAGATTTCCTTTCATCCTGGTTTCAGTTCAGCTCCACACATACCTGTGGTAAACCTGAGAGATGTTTTAAAATAAGCTAAGCAGACTGCGTTTGTTTCTCACTAGCTGTCATAGAACATTATTATATTACTGTACAGGGCACTTGGCTACCATAGCAATGTGAACACTATAAATGCAATAAATAAAAGCCTACAAAGTTAGCACCTTATGACTGACTGGATGAAGAAACCAAGAAGGAAGCATCTCAGGATTTCTTCTCTTTGGAAGGTTTATTTTAAAGGTAAGATTTCTTTTCATTTGCTGTTCAATAAAAGCAAATCTGGTTTTGCTAATAGCAACATAATACAAAAGAAAAAACCAATGGTTTTCCATACTTCTTCTGCAGAAGAAGGCTTCATTTTCTTGACAGGTTTAATTTATACAGAAGAAAGCCTCTCTGTAGTGACACCTGTAAAAACATTCTTGCCCTCTTGGTAGGAGGCCACCACTTTCCAAAGGACCTGATATATTGTAATCTTCAAATGGGTAATATTACAGAAAGGCCACTAGTTTTATGGCTGAAAAAAGGTTGCATATGACACCTTATACATATGGCATTATTGAAGCATTAGGTCTCTCTGGAGACTATGTTTGAAGATTTTGAAGCCTTGCATATGCCTGTGGTCTGTGTATCCACCTGAATCTAACAACTGACGAGACAGAGATGCGCATTTGTGCACTACGAAGAAGTACCAGTTTAATTTTCTGCTACTGTCTGGGAGGAATTTCCCCAAACAGTCCAACAAATCAAGATCAAACAAATTTTCATGAATAAAGATGCTTCATTCCAGTGTTTCTAGCCACTAGATTTGTTACAACCATGATGCCCACCGCAGTGGGTATGACCAAGGGCTGGATACTACTATGAGGCAGGGTAGGTACATTCAGCACTGAATTTCTGCCTTGATGGAAAGATAGGCAGAAATCTACATATTTCTCCCCGCATTGTCCTGTTCTGGGCTAAGGACATCACTAGCCTTCCCCATAAAGTTTCTGACTGAGATCCTGTGTCTGTGCATAGGTATGTATTTGGTTATTAAAAGTATGATCCTTATGGGTCCCTTCCAATTTGAGTTATTCTAAGATTCTGTGATATGGCCTGCCATCCTCCATCCAGCATTTGCAGTGCAGGAGTGTATTTTTGCCTGGGTTTCAGAAACTCTTCTGAGAAAATGCTGCCTCTAAAGGACAGTACAGGTCTGTGTCAGAAGAAATGTGTATTTTCTTCATTTCTTAATATTTATTGGATAAGAGCATATTAAAATCAGACAAAAAAAGATGAAAAAGGGTCACCAAAGAACCTTTCTGACAGGACTGAAAGGGAACCATTCAGCTTTCAATACAGACACTCACAGGAGAAGATGACATGCTAATATAGTCTGGCACGCTAACATAGTCTTTCACTGGGGAGGGTGCTACATAAGAGTCCAATTAATTTGTGACCTTCAAGACAGTTAGTTCCTGATGGCCCATTTGCACTTCATGACCAAATAATGAAGGAAATCCATACGGTTATAAAACAAAACCAAACACAAGAGTCCTTGGAGAGTCAGTCCCACTCAATAGTCCCTGAACTTCATAGAGGTGAACAAACTGTCCCAAGGCAGATCTTGGGGAAACACAGCTTCCATACACACTGCTTCTCTAACTAAAGGTTTTAGGTAACTATAAACCTGACTTCTTAAAGCACACATTAATCTTTTTGTTGACTTCAGCAGGTTTAAACCAGGCAGCATGTTCAAACAGGCCAAAAGACACATATTGATGTTATTTACACGGATTACTATTACGTCTTGTAAGTACAATGTTTTGTTCAGAAAGTTTGCAGTTAAATCTTGCTCAAAGGAAAGCCGTGATTCCCAACAGATATTTTACTAAGCAAATTTTCCTTTGAATTATTCCTAAATTTCTGTCTGTCATGAAGAAAAGTTGATCAGCCAACACAAGAACTATCAACAGCACTGCCCAAGCTTGGAAAACCTTCATACTCCATAGGGAGGGCTCCCATTGATACTACCAGGAGAAATGCTTGTAGACATCAGGATAGCATATGGCCTCTGAAATCAATACTGGTTTGCAGCTTGACATATGGATGGATAGATACCCCAGCAAGATTGAAATAAATATGACCAACTTAGTCATACAAAGAAAAACATGTAAACACAATCATACTCGAACAGATGCTTTGCCTGAAATAGGTGATTTAGAGGAACACATCCTAGATCTGAGAAATGGAAAAATGAGTCTAAAACTTGCAGTAGCGTAATGCACTTTTGCAAGCAAATCTGAAGGAGGATTCAGAGAAACCCCTCAGGGACAATGCTAAGGGAAGATACTGGTGAAGAAGTTGTTGATGAACCTGCTGTAGATTTAACAGCAAATCTAACAGAATACCTCCCTCCCCTGGCTCCATATCAATTGGAACAGAGAGATTTCAAAAGACAAACAGCTCTATAGCATGAAAGAGAAGGTGGATTTCTCCTAGGCATTAAGACAGGCTGGAAGCAAACACCTCAGTCTTGTCTGTGGTTTAATGCGTTACCCCAGAGATCTGAATGTGAAATCTGGACTTCAGGAAGAAAATCCTCATTTAGCAAAGAAAGCACTGCATTAGCTACGTGTGAAAGTTCTCCCAGCACTGTTTTCTGCTTGCCATATGGCCAACTTCACCCACATTAACAACAAGTACTGAGCAAAGCCTCAGCATTTTGAAAGAGAGAGAAAAATGCAAAACTCTCATCAGCAAGCATGGCCTGAGGAACACCCAGTTACCCAAGTACACTTTGTCTGATGTATTTGTATTTACTTACCTATTTATCTTTGTCTGATGCTGGTAAGTAATTTACATGCTTCAGTGATGTTGTAGCCAAATACTTAGTTTCAAACCATTTAAACTATTCTGGTGTCTGTTGTTGCAGACCTAGTAACTGTTAGGAGAAGTCATAAGGTCTTTTTATGGACTCTAAGGCTCAGGAGCTAGCAGAAATGCCCTGGTTTAGTTACGTATATATATATACATACATACATACGAACACACCCCCATAAATACATATATATACATACACACACAGACACACCCTCACAGGGAAGAGAATTCCCCCAATCCTTCCATCCCCTAACAACACTCCTCACCTGTGCTTAGCCCTGAAATACCAATGAAGAGAAGGTGTGCTGCTGCTTTCAGGGGAAATAGATATGTAGCATTTACTTAGATTCAGAATGCCATGAATTTACCCCAATGGGAAAGAATATTTTACCTCCCTTGTTCTGAGACTCAGAGAACTGTTTGCTGTCAGCTAGGCCAGAAAACAGGTTACTGCATCCCCCTGAAATCCAAATGTCGATACTTGCAATAGGTGATGCCATTTATCTGAAACAGGCTGCCTCACACTTTTCCCCACAGACCTCAGTAACACAGCACTTGGACATCAGCCTTGGGCAACACAGGGAGGAGTGCGATTAGCACCCACAGGCGCCATGGGCAAGGAGCTGCCCAAACCTGCTGGTATCTGCTTAGCAGCAGGCTGAGACCAACCAGGCTCTTATGTCCTGTTTATCTTACACACCCTCTTTTAGCTGGAAGACTCATTGGCCAGAGCTTTCAAAGACTCAATTTTCACATTGCAACAAGCTGTGGAAGAGAGAAACTTCTGAAGTTCTATTGAATCTATCATTTCATATGGCTTTCTCTTTATTGTTTGCTAGTTACTGAAGCTGCTAATACCTGAGTGTGTTCTTTCTTCCCTTCAGCCTTCTTCTCTCTCATTTAGATCACACAGTGAGAGCCAGTCCTGCCCATGCTGCAGTGTAGCCTGTTGGCAAAGAGACACCTTGAACATCACAGCCAGAAAGCACTGGAATTTCATTGACACATCACTAGGAAGAAGGTGCCTGCATCAGTTAATAAACAGCTTTATACTGTTTATAAATGAATGCTGTACTCATAAATGAACTCAGACCAAAGAAAATCGAAACCTGATTTATCCACAGGATAGGTACTTCGGGAGCACAGCAATCATGTCTGAAACAGCCCTGCAGAAACACACCTCAGTCCTGAGCTACAGGAATCAACTTTAATGCCTCTATATCTGAGATTTCCCAAAAAATGACCCATTGCTGCTACTGCTGACAGGAGCTCTAGTGTAGACAAGACATTCATCACTGCCAGCATTTTATGATCATGTCTTCTAGTCTTTCTGTTTTCCAGGTTGGATGACATTGCTTTGCTTATTCATCACTTTTATTTCTGGGAGTTGTGCTTGGACCTATTTAGTAACAGTAGGAAATTTTAATGTAGAAAAAGGCTGCTCTGCTGCACTATCTGCTTAGCCCTTGGCCCCTCTGGTGGGAGCATCATCAAAGACAGCAGCTAAAGTAATGTGCAGATTAAAAATTGAACAGAGACCACCCATTCATTTGCCTGCCTCAATGAATAACCTTCATACACTCTAACATATTTCAGGCTTACAAGAAGACTAAACCAGCTATAGTTCTATAATCCATCCCTAATTATCCAGGTCCTGAGGAAAGTAAACAGAAATTCTTTGCATAGGTGCTACTATTCCCTTTAAGAATGAAGCAGAAATGGTAAGCTTGTGTGTGAAAACCAACAAGAACCAACACCGGTGCCATTCACATCCAGATTGTAGTTATACTTTGTATAGTATTTGGAGAACTTTTCAGTTTTAAGCCAGGCAAATAAAAAAATCAAACTGCCAAGGTAAAGAACAGCTATGTTCAGTGAGCACTGAAGCCTGGTAAATATTCAGTTTTTAATGGCATCCACTTCTATTTTGTTCACTGAATTATTGGGCTGACCTTAAATTAGAGATCCAGATGGAGCTGAACTGAATATTGTGAAGATGAGTGTAATTACCTTGCTTCCTTTTATTCCAATTCATTTTTATTTTTTTTTAAGTCTTCATCTGTGTGACAAACTGAATGTCATGGTGCTTGTGGATTTATACTCACAGTAACAGAAAGCAGAACTGATAGGCCAGATAGTGGCACAAAGAAAGACATATCTGCATTGCGAGCAAGGGTGTGACTGCAGAACCTTCCTGCCTTCCTCTTGGTGAAAGAATCATAGAATGGTTTGGGTTGGAAAGGACCTGAAGATCATCCAGTTCCAACCCCCCTGCCATGAACAGAGACACACCAAACCATGTCACCCAAGGCTCTGTCCAATCTGGCCTTGAACACTACAGTGTTCAAGAGCTGTAGTTGTGTATATACTGTCCAGGCTTCAACAGATGCCAAATAAGACTGCCAGGACTCTAGCACTTGCAAATGAGGTTCCTGTCTTCCTGGCATTTTCATCCAAATCAGCTACAAATATGTCTAACTCAAGTGCATCTGCCCACCTAAACCTACAACACAGGCATGGCCCCTGGCTGCTTTTGGGCTGAGGTCCATTCACTGCAGAGGCAACCCTCTGCAAGCAAACACAGAGCCAACCCAGCCTACACCAGTTATAAGGATGAAACCACCTCTGCTCAGCATCACAGGAGTCACAGGCCACCTTTAGTATACTACCAGTATGGTAGCCCTGCCTTATGACTAATGGATCTAGAGATTCGGACAAATAAATCTATATGAGACTCAAGTGCTCTTATTACCCTGTCCTTGTGCCTCAGTTTCACCACTTACAGTTGTTATCTCTTTGTACCTTCTAATTTGCTTCCAAAACTTTCTAAGGTATTTTTCAGGTATATATTTAAACCTTCAACTATTTCCTGAGCACCTCTTACAATTAGTGCTCTTACAATTGGAGTCTATAGGTATATAGTTGCTAACATCTCTCACAAATATCTCTCTTCCGCCCACCTCATTTTGTGGATAGATGACTCGATATTTTCTGGTAAGTCATCGAGTAGCAATAGCCTTCTCTAGGTAGCTAGGGAAACTCAGAGTCACGAGTATGTATGCAGATGCCTAGCAGAAGTAGATGTAGAAACAGAGAGACTCCAACTGGTTAACATACAGCAGGCAAAAAGAAAGGCCACCAGGAGGTCTTGTTAGCCCTAAG
Organism: Ara ararauna; assembly: GCA_028858755.1. NCBI lineage: Eukaryota > Metazoa > Chordata > Aves > Psittaciformes > Psittacidae > Ara > Ara ararauna. Next base: position 122,456,175 of record CM054379.1, read on the forward strand.
AAAATGTGCAATGGCCCTAGCTGTATTTGACGGTAAATGTCACATCTCATGTCAGAATCTGCCTGGATAAATTACCCCTGAAGACCATATTGCCTCAGAGGTGAAGTATTAGCGGCTGCATGCATGTCATTAACCCCTCACCTGCCACACAACTTTGTACTTGCCCAAAGCCAAATACTTTAAAGAAGGATTGACTGACTTCAGGATGTGGGGGTAAGAAAGCTGCAGGATATGCAATGTACAGCAAAGAGCGCTCATGTACGTGTGCCCTTTTGTAGGACATTTGGGATGATGGCACTGAGTATTCCAGCAATTTCAGCTGACTTGAAGGATAATACTCCTATCGAGCTGTTCAGCTGAATAGCAGATTATATTCCATGCTCTCCCAACAATTTTGCAATTATATCTAAGTACATTGCTTTATGACAATACTTCAGATTAGATATAAGGAAGAAGTTCTTCCCTGTGAGGGTAGTGGTGAGCTGGCACAGGGTGCCCAGAGAAGCTGTGGCTGCCCCATCCCTGGCAGTGTTCAAGGCCAGGTTGGATGGGGCTTGGAGCAACCTGCTCTAGTGGAAGGTGTCCCTGCCCATGTCAGGGGGTTGGAACTGGATGATCTTACGGTCCCTTCCTACTCAAACCTATTCTATGATGGCATGGGAAGGTTTGTCTAAATTATTTTAATGGTTCTTGGATGCATATATAGTATTTTTTATTAATTAAGTAAACTTGAGGGCCATACCTTGACCATTAATGATGAAGTGTACAGTGTCAGTAGGAAGGCCCAAGTACAAAACAAAGAGCAAGTCTGCAAAAGAGTTGTGCTGTCCACAAAGATCTATTTGGAAAACAAAGGACTTCAGCATCCTAACTCTCAGCATGAACCCCGATTTAGTCTACAGACAGCAAATTCAATAGCGAAAGCAGCCTGGAGACGGGCATTAAGCTTATAATGACTAATGTAAAACTGTAGAAACATCCATGTGAACTCAGACAGGAGGAAATGGTCTCATATTTTAATGCCAGCATCATAGACTATGTCCAGGATTTTCTATTGTAGCTTCCCCATGATGTCTAAGACTTTACAATCCTATTTCTAAAAGCACAATATCCCCTGCTATTCTACAGAAACTTCTTAAATATTGTCTAACTAGGGGCCATGGCCATAAACTTTGATCCACAAAGGAATTCACCATAAATGTGAAACAGTACGGGAGGGATTTATACTGTTTAACTTCAAAATCTCACTTCAGGTGCCCACAATAAGACCCTATATAATCAAGAGAGAGGGATGAAACAGGTTCTTCTAGAAGACCAAAGGAGTGAACTCTAATGCTCCAAAATTACCTCTAATTCCTGTCATTTTTTTTAAATTTTGGTTCTATTTTTCCTTTTGCAATTTTCAAACTGCATTTAAAAATTGAAATAAAAGTAAGGAAAATTGAAAACTATTAAAATTTGCACTTTAAAATTAAATTGAAATTCCAATGAAGTCAAAGAAAAATAACCATTAATTCTACCTAGTAATTAAATATATTTTCCTATGAGAAATGCTGGTATTCAGTAAATATATAAATACATATATATATATGGCTGAAACTTTTTATTACTGCTTCAGGTAACACAGAAGACCAAGGAATTGATTGAAATACAGTTAAGTCCTAAAAATCAAATGAAACTGAGAACAACTGAACTCATACCCCAAAATGTAGAAATGTTAATTAAAAGCAGTGAAACAAGACAGAATTTTCAGCCATGTTAAACAGGAGAATAATGAGAATTCAAAAATTCTGTAGTCATGGAATATTGACAAGAATGTAAGGAAAAGTTCAATATAACTGTGCAACAAAGCAAAAGTTATATACAACAGTGATGACATGGTACCAGATTTCGGAATTCATGCAGAGGCCACTTCTTCCACAAATCCTGCTGAGGTTTCTAGATGTGAATGCAATGGCCCCAATACATGTTCTCCTGCATGTAACATCTAATAGATACCATCCCCCATGGGTAAGATTTGGGTTGATACTTCAGAGTTCTGTTTTTAGAACAGCATCCTTAGACTCCCTGATTCACGCTTGTACTTTCCTCTCATATTATCTTGTACAAAGTCCATGTCTTCTTTCGCAAGTTAAATGACCTGGCATGGAACTCTTTTGGTGTAGTGAGACAGCACCATTAGATAAGGATGAGTTCAGTGTGTTAATTTGTTTTATCTTTTCCTAGTAGTCTGTTTAAATAAAACCACTGCCTGATCTGAACAAGGGGATATAAGTACTAGAGTGAGAATAAATTCTACTGTCAGAGGAGAAAGAGAAAATAAATGGACCTTCATTGACCTCAGAATACCCAAGACAACAGAAAGCTTCAGGACATTGCTGCAGACAGGAGGTGGAGGAACTGTCTGCGTAAACTCTAAGCGTACTGTTGGGTCCTACTGTTGCAGTCAACCATGAATCACCAAAACACACAGTCATTGCCCACAACAGAAACAAACCTGCTAGCATAATGTCCAGAGAGCATACTGTGCAAGACAGTACAGACAGCACAGACTGAGCTATGGAGGGAAGAGATCAGAGAAGAAGGAAAAGAACTGGGAGGTAGTATTTTGTCTAAGCCAATCTTGTTTTGAAAGCCCTTTATATGCACAGCCCACGGAAATGTTATTAACAAAACCAGAGAGCTGTATTCAGATACAGTGCAGATATTGCCTCTCTCTAGGGACACAGTGTCATGTATCTGGTGGGCAGGAGAGCTAGGGGTATACTCTCACACAAACTATCCACACTGCTTGTCTCTGCATGGAAACCAGGGCAGTGAGGAAGAGATGATGCTCCAAGGTCCAGTCCCAAGGTAGAATCAGGATGTAGTCCAAGCTGCACATCATGAGGGAAGTAGCTCCATGCCCAGTAAGGGAAAGCTTGGTCACCATGCTATATCCTACAACACAGTATACATTATTCTTCAATAAGCAGCTCCTTCCTTTACTCCAGTGTGGTCAGCTTTGGAAGGATCCACCAGTGCCAACACACTTGTTGCACCAGTAACTCATCCAGGAATTACACGCTTAGCAGAGTCTAACGAAAGATTAAGATCCACATTTTCAATATCCTTCCTACCTTAGCAAAGAAAGAGGCAGAGATGCTGCCTTACTTTATTCCATTTCAAAGAAATAGCTGGGTTCTGGAAAGTCTTCTTGGGATAAAGCTCTGTTGCTTGGATCTTACAGAGGGTTCATGGAAGAGAAGAATCAAAGCAGACCTAAGTGGTGCAGCAGTAAATGCTCGAAACTGGCATGAGAATGTCAGAAGCAAATACACCTCAAAGAACACACACAAATATTATGCATAAAACCTTGTCATTTTGCACCATTATTTTTCTTAAAATCTACTTCAAGCTTTTGAAATATAAGATTATTCCATTTAACACAATAAAACTGCTCCATGCTCAAAGCTATTAATGGATCTGAACATGCCCAGCTGTGACAGATCTCTAAGCACTCAGTGGAGAAACACCCATCTCCCTCAAGCCCCGCAAACAAGAATATAGTGTCAGATCTAATTCTTCCATCTCAAAGAAGCAATTGCACAGTTTACCGCCTTTTCCAATTCCCATTTAGAAATTAATGGAGAGGCTTTTAATAGATTCTTTTGGGCTTTTTTCTAGAGCAAAACAGGAAATGACTAATAAATTGGGATTTATTAACAAAACATACAAGGAAATGTTAGAAAAGCCGTATTTCACGTTCTTCATCCTCCTTGAATGGCAGACCTGGGTACGAGCAGCAGAACAACTCCTTTCCAGATGAACAGCATTCACTAAAACTAAGAAAATTATTATCTACTGTTTGACCACAAGATGACCTGCAAGTTTGCAGTCTGGTAGTGTTCAGAAACTCAAGGAGCTACCTCAAGCATCTGGACGAAAATGCGTGCTCCGCAATGCCAGATCCTATTTGAACACAGCATCTAGATCTTACAGAAAAAAATCCATTGGCTGACATTTGCACAGGGCTGAAGATGCAATCTGGGCTGAAAGGTCTTCCTTCTGAATCCAAGATACAGCAGCTCTCTGCAAGATAGCGTGCTATTCATCTGAGCTCAGCATGTCTGGTCCAACAGTAGCTTTAACTGAAGATTTCTAGGAGCAGCTTTCTTTAGATGTGGGCTTAAATTGCAAAACCCTGCATTCTCAATCAATAGGTCAGATTTGTAAGCAACAGTAAGCACCAAACTGTAATTAAGCTTGTTCTGTAAGTCCCTATGAAAATGCAGTCACAAATGCTTCAGTGTATACATTGTTGCCCTCACAGCTCTCTGCGTTGCTAGTAAACTCAGAAAAGAGATGACTGATGCTTCAAAGGATTTATGTCTTACATCTACAGTGCCAAGCACCAGTTTGTCTTGCTAGCTTCAAGATTTCCCCCTGAGCATCACCAAGGCTTTATTACCAAGCAGCAATCTTTAAAAATAGCCATTAACATGTACTTTGCCAGCAGATTTTAATCCCAACCACTGAAAGACGGTCAACTGCTAAGTAAATTGGGCAACTTAGAATGTATTTCTAATACTCCAGTACATGCAGCCATTCAGACCTCCATCACACACCTGGAGCCTGATTTGCAACCATCCAAGCCATACTGTGGTCCCTGGAACATCCCAAGTGTACACACAGTTCCTCATCAAGACCAAACTGACACTTAGCACTATGAAATTTGAGCATCTGCACAGCTGGCTACAACCTTTATTCCCTCCTCTGCTAGTCCAAGCCACACCGAACATACAGGAAGACAAGTTAAAGATCTGTAAGTGAAACCCAAATTTGTCAGTGGGAGAGTTTTCTGCCGCAGCTACAGATTAAGGGGCATATTTTTGACTTCTTAAAACACAGCATGATAAACTGAAATGCCTGTAAAGAACCTGCTATGGTCTAGTAGATTCACACAGTGACCTGAATTATTTTCAGCATTAACCTGTGTTATCACAGTGGAATTATTGGGGTGAGAATGAGTTCACACTCCTGGTTGCCTTTGTTTCCAATGGTCATTGATATGAAAAGCCATCCTGCATCTGCTGTGAAAATAGTGTGATGACTGTATTTGGCATTTTAAAGGTGTCTAAATAGATATTTTCCCTAATAGACAGAATCAAAGTCTAAATTCTAGACACTCCTTTTCACTGACTTGGTCCAATAGCAAGTTTGGTGTGTCTGAAACCTTATATATTATTTTTTATTATATCAGCTCATCTAAGACAAATCTCCTAACAAATCTCTCAGTTCTCTCTAATATTTTTAGACTATCACAGATATAACTCTATGCTTCTTGTCTTTTCAACTAATATACTCCGCTCATTTAAAATAAACCTAAATAAATAATTGAAAAGAATCTACTCTTGTTGTGCTAATAGACCACGTTCTGAGCTCATCAACAATTTGGCATAAACTGAATTACAGAAAAGTTATGTCAAAGAGGGGAATCAAGTGTTCTAAACCAAACTTGAGCCAGCAAAGCCAGTAAATGCTGAAAATCTTATTAACAGCAAGGGTAGGTGAAAGTGTGGGCTTTAACTTCCTCATGTTATCTGGGAGATGCCTTTCATATTTAGTGATGGCAACTCACACCATTAAAGTGATGGCAAGAAATGCTTTAGATACCTTACCAGAGTCCATTGTTGTAGAGTGTAGGAAGCTGAGATTGACAAGCACATATGTTATGTGAAAGCCAGGCATTTCCATTAATGGGCTTGCACCATCATAGATTTTTGAGTTTGGGACTTAACTTTTTCTGCAAATACTCATTTGGCTTTAAATGCAGCCAGACATATTCTGCTTCACTGATTTCCTAGTCTGCATCCCATTGTAAGAACCACAGCAAAACCTGGCTCTAAATAGAGATACTGAAGACATCACTGACATTGAATCTCTACCTCTGCTCAAAAAATGTCACTGTGTCTTCAGATGTCTGTTTCTACAGTGAATGGACATAGATGTACAAGGCAGAGCTCCCAGGTTCTCTCAATCACATCTGTCTCCTTCTACATCAGATTATTTCTGCCAAGCTGGTTATATTTTTTCCCAAGCAAACCTTAACTATCAGGGAAGTCTAACACATTGTTCCTTTACCATCAGCTTCGTTTTCAGGCATACAATGGTTTGGCATGACTCCAGTCGCCACCAGGTGATTTTTGGCCCTTGCCCTTTTTATTATCTGGTATCTCTTCGGGAACCACAGATGAAACCAATAGAAAAGGAGAGAAAAAGAAAAAGCAGGAAAAAAGAGCAAGCTTCTCCTTCGCTTTCCTGGTAGCGTGACATCTTGCCCTCTTGCATTGTGTATTTTTGTCCAGCTGATGCTTTGTCCTACTGGAATCGCGGTTCTAGTATTAGCTCCAAATGGTAGGCAGGCATTTTCATTAAAAACAATTACTATTTCCAAACAGGAGCTGGTTCCTCAGTTCCAGCCATTCTTGCTGTAAAATGTTCAGCTGAGAGGAGCAGATTGTTCCTGCTGAAAATGAATGGAATCTGGCAGGAAAACCTCGTGTTTTTCCAATCCTAGTTTTTTACAAAGAAAACACTGGGATCTTGTTGAAAAATTGCAATTGTTTTGGTGGGCACATTATTTTTCTCAGTTGAACTCTTTCCAGCTACAGGAGATAACTTCTGTGTATACATATGTGTGCGTGTGAATATAGATCTATATATCTACACATACACACAAGCTTTTGTATCTAATTGCTATGCAGAAAAATTATTAATAAGTCAAGGAAGAGTAAACACATTTTTGTTATTAAAAAGCATTTATGCAAATTGATTTTTTGAAACAGCTTCCACATTATGAACCTTCAAAAGAAAGTCAATGAATAAAATACTATATCATAATAACAGCTAGCCTCACTTTTAATAGTAGGAGAAGAAAGAGGCCAAGGTGACTGAACTGCTTATCCTTTGGTTGTTCTCGCTAACTTAAAAACATTGTCAGACTGAATTACCCTGATAAAAATATCAAAGGAGAGAAAACAGAAGACACTATTACGCACATGAAAGGAACAAGCTGCAGAGGTCCCCTTATTGATCACCCATATGGATGCTGCCATTTGGTAATAAGTGATTTTGCTTACCTCAGACAGAAATAGATAATAGGTCAGACTGACCTTGCATCCATATGGGGTTGAACACCTTCTACTAGTTGCTTTTTTCTCTTCCACATGAACCATTCGTCCCAGATAGCAAGTGAGGTTGGTGTGTCTTTGGCATGCTGCTCCTTGAGAGTTTAAGGGCACTCCCCAGGCATAGTTCAGCCCCCATATTAGCAACAATACCCTGCAGCCTTCAAGTCCACCTCCTCTGACCCTCTGCTCCAACAAACAGGCAGGATCCAGACACTTTATCTGTGGCATATTCTTCCAACCTCCAAGACAACTCAACTGTCTTGACCTGCGCCTAGCAATCAAATTGGGCAGGAAAAGCACAGCAATAAAGCTTTCTCTACCAAAACCATGCAACAACCTAGTATGGTAGCATAGACTATCCCCAAAACTGATCACCTCAAAAGATGGGCTGCCCAGGCCTCTGATGCACTTTGATCACAGCTGCACATCTGTAACAATGCAAAACAATCCACTTGAATTACTCAAGGCTGAGAAGCTGAGTCCCCAGTGAAGCCATCTGTAAGTCACTTATTTTCACTAGCCTTTTGGGTCACCTTCTGACCCAGCAGCAATAAGTGAGAAAGGAAATTATAATGGAAAGGATGACAGTGTTACAGCAACAGCTCATTTTCAGAGTGATCACCTGACAGAAAAAGGTAAAATGAGAAGCATTTCCCTTTTCTGTTATTGCTCAGCTAATAGAATTTCTCATCTCCTTTTCAATTGTTCTTTCCCTGAATTTCACCATTATAATAATAAAATTAAGTAAGTTTATAGCCAAGAGAACCTTAAGAGATCTGCTGGCCCAGCTACTTGCAGCTAGGCAGTATCAACTACACCTAGACTTTCTCTGACGGTTAGCTGTTCAACTTGGACTTAGAAACCATCACTGAGGAGTCCAAAACATCCCTTGTGAGTTTGCTCTTTCAATTGTTGCTCTTGGAAATTAGCCTGCAGATCTACCTGCTCTGCACAAAAGCTACAACAAAACAAGGCTTAGCATCGCTTCTGCCCCCCTCTGCCACCTTCTGGCCTCAGCAAATTGCTCTGTTGAAGCCCTAAGACTTTCCTGGGTACACAGGGGTCAGTGCAGGGGTTACCATCATCCCAGCCCTAAGATCCCAGCTGCCTTGAATTGCACGAGGGCTGCAGTTTCACTGCTCTCATAGGGTACGGGACTTCACAGTCAGAATCTGAACGGCACAAAGTACATTGAACAAGTTGACTCTTCATTTCTAAACATAATTTAAAATCAGACACCAAATATACTTAATAAGGTGTCAGCAGGCTTCCCACGAGGATCTAGCTGTTAAGTCTTTATTGTTGTGTTTGCTTTGAAGTCAAGAGGAAAAAAAAATCTTGTTTGCCAACTTATAATTCAAAAAATGCCAGAAGAACCTTCTTGCAAACAAACAAGATGCAAAAGAAACGCTGGCACCAAAGTGGCGCAGTCTGTGAATTATGGAGTTATGGAATAATTTCAAAACTAAACTGTAGGATACATAAATGTTCATATCATTCTTTCTGTAAATAAGATTAGAATTCTTCCACAGACAATGAGACACAGATCAGAGGTTTCAAATGCTGTTTATGGTCAGCAATCTAGGACTGTTCGCTTTGTACATAGGTATGCAGCATACAACAAAAGATGCCGTTCAAGTGTGAAAGCACTATGTAATAAAAATGAAGGGAAACCTTCTCTTTTTGTAAAACACAGCTGAGCACAAAGTCCTGCAACTCACACTGTATAACAAAACCACTTCCATCGCTTGAAAATCAAGAAGCCTGCCTTTGTCAACCATTTGCACATGTAAGAGATCCAGAGTACGTACTGCCCAAATGAGTCAGTTTCTTGTGAAATAAATTAAAGCTCTGATCCCTGCTGAAGGAGTCCTTTTGTGTTGTTCCAGCATCTTTTTTATACTTTCTATTCCTTTTGGGTTTGTCTGATTTATACCATTCTCCAATGATTTAGCCCAGCAGCATCCATTTTAGAGAAAAACAAAATATGGCAGGGACACTAAAATGACAGACAACAGATACCAACCCATCAGTTCGGTTAGAACCACCACCAGAGCATTCACCAGCACCAAAAGCCATACCTAAACCCAGCTATGCCCACTAGGGCCTTGCGCTTACTTGTGGAAAACACCTCACTGTAAGTGCTGTTTCTGTTTTCATTGGATGTATGAAACCACATTTTTCTGCAAGCACCTTGTAATTCTGAGGGTGGCTTTTAAATGTAAATGTGGAAAGCCAGTACCAAAGGCCTGAAATGTCATTTTGGACCACTACCAAAACCAAGCAGACAACAAAAGCTGCATTAAGGTAAAAAGAGTGTGATATGGCCTTTGCTTGTGAGGTGCCTCACACCCTCTTAAGGTGCACTAAGCCCACAGCACAAGAACACATTACTGGCTGACAACCCCTCCCACTAGCAGACCTCACAGCAACAGCCTGACAGCCTCAGCCTGTGGCAGCAATTCTGTGGGTACACCAGGACCATCAGAGAAGGAACACAAAGAACAGCTTTTCCAACATGAATGTAAGACCCAGAGATCAAAGTTCTTCACTTATCCTTAGGAATAAGATTTGGTTCAGGCAAGCCATCATACCCCTGCAGCACTCTATCATTTTAAGGTTCTTCCCGAGAATAATTAGACCATTGTACCTTCACTTCCTGGGCACACAGCTCTGGTAGGTAGTGTCCTTCAGCCACATCAAGCGTATGAAGGAGCCACACTCTTCTAATGACCTAAACTATGTGCACATGGCCTTCTCCTGACCCAGAGTTTAACGCTCACACCCCTGTCTACCTCCTGGTTTTCGGTTTACCTTGATGAGGGCTACATAGCATCTGTGAGCACTCCGCAGCTCACTCCAGGTTGAATATCCCAGCTGAAAGCACGATTTCTAGTTGTATAAACTAACCTGGCTGATTTTCCCTCAATCAATTTAAAGAGTCAGGAAGAAATAACCTTTGAGAACAGGGACAGTAATTTCTTTCATTGGCACATCTAGATTCAAAGGAAAATAAACCCTCTTTGGCCATAAAGGTGAAAAAATCTGTGGCCATAAAGGAGAAAGATGTGCAAACCCATGGAGCTTTTCCGTGCCCTGAGTGGAAGCCTATTTTTACTGCATATCTCCGATCCAAAGCTTGAATGGAAAACAGACATCACTAGTCCTGACCCCACCGAAGTCAAAGGCAGCTTTGTCATTGACTTGAACGCAACTAGGATTCACCGCAGGGTAAGGGGCATTGTGTTTTTCAGCAGCCACCCATGTGGAAATTTTGCTTAGATGACTGCCTGCCTGGAAGGTAGCAGTGCTAGGCCAGAAAATACCAGAAACATTTGTGTTAACCCACATACTCCAACATTTGAAAGTACAGATATCAGAGTACACTCTTGTCCTCTAGGAAGCGTGTACTCCTGTACCTTTGGCTTCTTTACTCCACCTGATGTTGGTGATGCACGTGATGTACCTAACTTGCTGTTCAGCTGTGCTACTGGCTCTGACTATTTATCAGGAAACATCAGAGAGGTTTTTACGTTCTCACATTGTAAATAATGTGACAGACCTTGAAAATATAATATGTCTTTTTATAGCTACTGTACGCATTGTGAATGAAAACAGCTCCTGAAAATAGAGTTGAAAATAGGATATCGCATTCATGCTGCATGTTCACTCAAATTCTGATAAAAAAATCCAGTTACAATGTATGTTTCAGAGCATAGGCAAATGGATAAAAATACAGGAAGCAGGAATCTAAAAATTAATCCAAAAGCATATGTAGGAAATTCCTAAACTTATTTCAGGAATTTATCTGGTACTTAATGCAACACAATAAAGTTTGTGCTTAGCAGAGCTGGTTTTACCTGCTTAATTAGACAGGGCCTCAGCAAACGAAGAAACAAAACCTGGGATACAGAAGCAAAGCATCAGAAAATTGAGAAGGGTTGTAAAAAAGCAGGAAAACCAGAAAGACAAATTTCAGGCTTTGCATCTTGGGCTTCTTTCTAGTTCAGAAGCGTCCATGAAAACTTGAACTTGAAAGAAGGGTTGATCCTTTCAGTTGCTTCAGTCTAGAAATTGAAGCAGGTGTCTATCAACAAGAAAAAAGGTGCTTTACAAAATTTCCACCATTTCCTGCTTCTCCCATTTACAAAGGGTTCATTAAAAGTTCTCCTGTGCTTCCACTTTTGGGCCAAGCCACAACAAGGCAGTTCAGCCATCTGAAGAATTCAATCTATTGTAGCAGCTAGAAGTGAGCAGCCCACTCCACATAAGTTGCTAAATTTCATGGTTCTGAAGGGAGCCAAAAAGGAGTTTGGGGATAGGAAATGAGTCAACCTTGTTTGCTGCATCTGCCCGCAAGCACTGATCTGAAGGGCTGAATTTATGGCTGTGATTGCCCCTGTGCAAAGGAAGATAAACTTTCCTCAGCTATGCACAGACCAGTCACAGACTTACCCACTGGAACTATCACTGACACCAAGTATTGCAGCGCCTTGGCCTCCTCCAGCATCATCCATCAGGGACTCTCAGTGAAGGGATGGAGAATGACTCGATGCCTTCTCAAATAGCAAAATGTTATTCTCATTTGACAGATGGGAGGCTGAGGCTAAAGGAACCTGAGTGACTTTGGCCCACACAACAGGGCCTGAAGTAACCTCAGATTTCCTGAACACCATTCCTAAAGCACAGAAAGAGCCACTTGGCTCCTTCAACTTTCCTCACCCCCACAAAGAATTCTACCATCACTAGGCAAATCAGGGAAGATATTCCCATAGATCCCTATCCCCACTTACAAAGTGCCCCTGTTTGAGGTATTTTTTAATTCCATCCTCCCTCTTTAGCTGCCAAAAAGCTTTCTAGCTCAGTGTCAGTGCCTTAAGGAGCAACCACAAAATCCTGCAGTACAGCAGAGCAGAGGTTATATAGCCAAGACAACTGTCATTTTCATCAATTCTTCAGCAAACCAGCTAATCATAAAAGCTATTCTTGACTAGCCTGCCTTTGTAACACCAGTCGCCAAGAGAACACAGCACATACTATTGGCTGTGGCCCTCACTAAAAACACACTGCACTCTTGCACAACAACAAAAACTCCCACCAGGGCCAATGGACAGAAGACTAAAAACAGTAACCAAAGGCTTTAAATTGCACAAATTACAAAGGTAGAAGAACTGAAAGCAGCATGCCGCTAAAAGCCATCTGCCATCTTGGCCCGCCCATGTGTCCCTTCTCCCCAGCAGTGTTTTATATTAGTAATGATGTCTCTGTATTATGGATGACAGAGTCTCTGCTGCTTTGAGCAAGCAGTAATATAGATGCTCCTTCAGTCTGGTGCTTTGCATATACACCCTAGCTGAGGGAGCAGAAGATCTGCCTTCTAGCCTCTCTCACTGGATATAGCTCAGCTGGAAGGCAATATTCACATGCATATATTCTCCAAATGACATGTACATGCCGCATTATCAGGACTACCATACCCATCAATAATACACAAATATACACAGAAATAAGCAGAGATTCAGCCATGGTGTGGACTAGATAAAACAAGAGTAGACAACATAGAAACACAGGAAGAAAATCAGCAAATGCTTAGCCTGATTGTGGGCTTGTTTCCAGGATATAAAACATGGTTTCATTTTTTATTGATTAATTTTATTAGTAGGTTAATGACTTTATCTGTCACTGAAGCTGTCACTTCTAAGGGTCTTTAAAGTGAAGTTTCAAAAGAGTATGGAAGGAAGAAGATGAAGCCAGCTATTGGGATAGTTCTATACAGAGAACAGAGTAATACCTGAGATAACTCTGTGATGAAGCACAGGGACAGGAAACAGTCTTCCCAGGTTAGCACACCCTGTGAAGAAAAAAAGGGAGAGAGAGAATTTGTTAGCCCAGGAAAGGCAGCATCTCCATCCCTGGCAGTGTTCAAGGCCAGACTGAACAGGGCTGGAAGCAGCCTGGTGCAGTGGAAGGTGTCCTTGCCCATGGCAGAGGGTTGTAACTGTACGATCTTAAGGTCTTTTCCAACCCAAACCATTCTATGATTCTACCTGTAAAAATTGCTTTCACTACCTGAGCTAACTCAGGTGTCTTCATGCAGCCCTGCAAATAACACCCAAGCCAACAGCCTGTCCTGAGAAAAGGCCATGACCAGGGACCAGAGAAAAGACAGCAGGAAAGATGAGAACAGCACTGTGAATAGACAGACTGTATTATGAATCAGAAAAAATAGCTTATCAGGAGCAGGTTCAAGTGAAATGACTACTTTTGCAGTTAACCTCGGAAACTACTGGAGGGAATGAAATGGGTTATTGGAAAGTTGGTAGAAAAGTTTATTTCCTAATCATACAAGTTCATTTATTCAGAGCATTTTGCAAAATACCCTGCATAACCCACTTTCAGCTGATGCACATTGAAAGTATGCAAATACAACATGGTTAAGTAGGGTTCAGTGAGTGCTCTCACCACTTACAGTGCTTGCACCACACCATTAACACATGACTACAGCTGTTAGTTTGTTGACCCTCAACTATCTGCTCTCAGAGATCTCCCCCTGCTCCAGTTACTTCCTCAGCTCTCCCAGGGGCATTTGTAGAGACCATGGCAGGCATCTAAGTAGCTGGGAGGTTGTGTAAAGGATGTCCCATCACCACAGTTCAGCCCTCCTCAGGAGACAGGCTGAAGGCACAGGATATAAGAGGAGATACCCAGGGTGAAGTCAGGGGGGACTGGAGAGGTGCATAGCACATAGAAGTAGTGAAAAAATAAGCAAAGGAAGGAGGAGACAGGGAAAATATGCAGCGAAAAAGATGGAGAGAGAGGAACTATCAGAAAAGGAGAATAACAGAAAACCAAAGACTGACAGGTAAGTTAGATGGAACCATGGGTAACCAGCAGGTTATGGAAGGACAAAGCCTGCAAATAACAAGGGGAGCAGATGACCCCATGGAATCGTGGAGCCCATGAGGAACAGGAGAGTAGAAGGAGCTGCTCAGGTTCAGAAAGACAACAGCAAATGATGTGTAGTAAATGTCTTTTTCTTTCTCTCAATTAGAACCTTTGACACTGTTAGAGCAGACAGATGATAGCACACGAGAATTGGTCCACAGCTGAGTCAGAGATCCCAAGCCAGTGCAATCTGTATTTCAGAACAGGACATTATATCTCAGCAGACATTCTGATTTCCAGAGGTCCTGAGATCCCAGTCATAAGTCTTACAGCTATCAAAGACACCTGCTTTCCATGGAAAAGCTGCCCTGCATCACTGTGTCTGAAAGAATAACTTTCAGACTGGATTTTTACTCACTAATTGGATGCATTAGGCCTCAGCTTGAAGGACTGCTAGACAAGAACAGCTATTTGGCTAGCACACAGTATGGGAATAAGGAGCAGTGAATCTGTTCTTGGAGGTAACACGCTTCAGGTGTTTTCCCAGGCAAGCTGCTCAACTTTGTGGTACCCCATACTTGTGAGATGAGAACATCTAATTCCATAATCCTCAGGAATACTGGCCTGGGTGTATGAAGTGCAATGAGATCCTCAGAAGAAAGGACCAATTTTAAGTCCAGAGAGTTGACATTTACTTGTTTTTCCCCAATCTGCTGTTTCTTAGAACTCCAAATCTAAAGGGATGGGATGGTGCAGGCAACTGGCGATATCACTGTCATAACAGCGACATCATGGCACAGGCAGCCCCAGCTCATAAGGCAGTAGGAAGCACATGAGTTGGTATATAAAAAAGGACTGGCAGCACAATGCAGCGTGCGGATGCCAGATTCATTGCTCACTGAAAGCTGCATTTTCAAATCCAGCATTTGCCTCATGTCTGAGTTTAAGCTGACTGTTACATGGGCAAAAAAATACTCCAAAATGAATTCTAAGCCTGAGACTTTGTGCTGTTCTTGATTCTTGCAGCACAAGGAGGAAAGCAAGGTTTCCGCACTGAAATACCACTGGAGTGTTTGTCTGAGCTGAGCTTTCTCTTGGCATACTGGCTGCTCCTGCCTTTGTAAAAACTATTAGGCAAGGGGTTGTTTCTTTGCAAGAGATTTAATGAAGCTGCAGACATCCATTTTAGCCAAAGTGATTTCATCTGTTTTTCCTCCAAGGCTGCCCAGCTGAAGAGTTATCATCAGGATTTTTCTCATTGCAATCACTAATGTCACTGGTTGGTACCAACCTGTTATTCACTTCTTCCAGCACCTCCCCCAGTTTGCACTCATCAAACAGTTTAGACATTGATCTGAAAAAGTACTATAACTAAAATGTAGGAGAGAAAATAAAAACCCAAGCTACTCCTCAGAGATCTGAAGACAGTCTGCTTCACGCTGAAGCTATCTAAAAGAGAACCTACAGGCTACTTCCTGACTTCTGGGGGTGCTAGGATTCAGACTCATGGTTTGGCCTCATTTTTAGCTAGGATAGCACAACTGCAGGACAGAAGAAGAATTGCCTAAGGATCCAGTTACAGGACTGAGAGCCAGGAAAGCATGAATATCAATACTATCACCAGATTTTTCACTTGTAAATCACTTAATTTCAATGCCTCCTCATTCCTCTGTCTGTATGAAGACAGGCAGACTTGTGTACCCTTTAATAATTCCCAGAATAATCCTTAGGCCAAAGTGCAAATCCGATTTTTGAGCACTTGTCAGGAGTTCAGTATGTGAAGTACTGAGATTAAAAAGAGGAATTTCAGGCAAAAGGAGACCTGCTCTCAGGCCCTGAAGATGTTTCACACAAGTCTGGACAAGCTCAAACCTGATCTTGTAGGCAGGGAAGCCCTTCTCTTACTAGCTTGAGATTTCTGTTCTTATGTGTATCACTGGACCAAAGCTGGAAACACCTCCTTTCTGCCATTTGGGTGTGCGAAAACAGTTTCATGAAAAATTGCTCACTCAACTGTCAAAGCATTCTTTTGGCGCTAAGAAATATAGGAAATATTTAGTGGAAAAGTCCTAAGAAGTTGAAATATTTCAGTTCTTTACATAACGCTTTATTCCTAATCAGAAATACTGAAGGAGACTCAATGTTGGATGATACACACTTATTCTTTAACTCTCATGGGGTATGACAAGGAGTTAATGCATGGCTTGTGATATTACAAGCTGTGCAAGCTTAATTTGAGATCAAAAGATGGCAGAATGAAGCAAAACCAAAGAAATGGATTAATAAGGAAAGCAAGCTTGTCAACCACTGTCCATTTTTACCTTGGCAAAGACTGGCCTAAGAGATGTGAACTTTACCTGGCATACAGAGCATCTGAACTGGTAATCGAAATACGTAAAAAAGTAGGGGGGATCTATGGCACTTCATAATAACATTAAATTATTTGGCAAGATTCATCACTTTTTTAAGGATCTGTTTCAAAGTGCCTTTGCTGAATGGACTGTACACTTATAACAGATACTTGAACAATGTAAAGATGGACTGTCAATCCACCAGCATCAGGCACATCATGACTTAAACCAGTTGCACTGCCAAAAGTTGTGCCTTCAAAATTCAGAATGATTAGGTGCTGTCCATATGCAAGAGGAGCAGCCAGCTGCATTTTCATTAAGATTCCCAAATGAAGCAGGAGGATCAAGATTATGATGCTAGAAATTGTGTACAGCTGATTTAAATCCTCATAGCGTTTGCTCTAGGAGTGAAAATAACTGTAGAAGCCAATATGAAAGTAATGGAGAGTTTGCTTCGAAAATTGATGCTAAAAATGCAAAGATATGGTCAAGCATGAAATACTAGTGGGGTGTAAAAATACCCCTTGCACATTTGGAGAGGAATCCATCTTCCATCAATGCAGTGTATACAAATACAAAACACGTAACTGTGCAGTGCAGACCTCTTGCTTATTTAAATGGGCTGCATTAGAAATCACAGAGAGATAGGTAGTGATTTTGCAAAGACAGGGTAGAGAAGCAACAGAATTAAACTCTGAAAAAAGATGCACTCCTCACTTATTGGAGAATTGTTTGGTGAAAACAAGAGGCTGCCTACTCCATCAGTGTTGGAAAAACACACGGGCATTAAAATAAAAAGCAATATTCAACGTGATGAAAAATGTGAGCAAAAAGCAAGAGATTATCTTCTCGCCTGAGATGAAGTGTTTAGATAACAGACAAAATAGCACTTTGTGATACGCGTAATTGCTCCCAAAAAGCACAAGCAGAGTGTGAGGTTATGAAATCCCCCAGGAAATATGGAAAGGCTAACAGGAGACGTTGCTAAGCGTAATAAAGTATTTGCAATAATCACTACTCTTAAAGCATAGATGTCCAGAAAAGGTCTAAAACATTCCCATTGTGCTGGGGACAACACCTCTTGTTTTCTAGGCCTGCAGAGGACCATCAGTAGCTGCTACCTCAGCCAAACTCATGTAAAATGATTAAAGAAGTAGAAAATGATTAAACTCAAAGTGAATTGAAAAGCCTTTAAAAGAAATCAATGAATTAATAGTAACCAGTCACTGGATTTGGAAAATACATGTTCAAGAGCTCTAAAACAAAGACATTAGTGAGTTACTGATGGAGGCCTATAAAGTCCTCAATTCTGCCTCAGCATCTTGAGAAAGAGAAAGCGGAAATTGTGAAAACACTGGGTTTTCCTAAGGGCTCCATAGAAAACTGAGGGAATGTTGGATCAATAAACCTGACTCCTGTAGCAGATAAATTCCTAGAAACCAAACTAAAGAGTAAAATTAGAATACACATATAAATGTGTTATGTTGGGAAAGTATCCAACAGTTTCTGCAAACGGTAGTCATGTCTTACAGATTTAAAGTATTCAGTGAGCATATGGCCTAGGACGCTACCTGGTTAATACAGTGTGAATATCCCTGCTTCCAATGGAGCTAAGCATTCCCAGAATAAGAAGAAATTAGTAGCAGGAAATAAAACATACAGTTTTCCTAGAGAAAAAAGGCTTTAAATATGTTGCTCGCTATATTCATAAACAACCTGGGTGAGCAGTGTGAGTGTGGGGCCAAAGTTAGCTGATGATAAAGAATTGCTCAGAGCAGTCAAAGCTGAAACTAATTGTGAAGAGCTGCAGAAGGATGTCGTGAACTAAGATGAAACTCAGTGGTAGTGAATGCCAACTAATGCATGTGGGGAGAAATAACACTAACTGTATGAACACAATGATCAGCACTGCTCAGGAGAGAAATCTTGGAGTCACTTTGAATAATTAGAAAAGGTCACCTCGGTGTTCAGCTGCTGTCAGAAATACCCAGAGGGGCTTTTAGGAACTGCTAGGAAAGAAGATGAGAGAAAAAACAGAATGGGAAATAAACTACCATCTTGCTGGATAAATCTATATTGCACCTGCACCTTGAATACTTCTCGTCTACCTCAGAGCACAGAATGCATAGAAAGGTTATAAAGAGGGGTTGAAAAGCTGACCATAGACACAAACATTCTGCAGTGAGGAACAAGCTTGTAACTTGTCAGACTGGGAAAAGAAAATAGCAAAAGATGTGAGAGCATTTACAAAAGCAGGAAAGCTATTAAGAAGGTGAATGGGGAATGACTTTGGAATACACAGAGTTGGAGGCGCTCAATGAAAATATCAGGTGGCAAAATTAAAACAAACAAAAGGAGATTCTTCTTCATGCAACATAATTAAGTTGTGATATTTGCTGTCACATGATATTGTGACACCCAGAAGTACAAAGGGGTTCAAAGAGGAATTAGGCAAATTAATGAAGAAATAAGGTTATTGGGGATTATTAAATACAATGCAGCCAGCAGTTCAGAAAGTTTCTAAAGTCCTGATTGTTGAAAGCTTGGAAGGTAAAACTTTGGGGTGCCTCTTTGGGATTTCAAAGGCATTGCTGTTTTTGCTTTCTATTATGGTTGCCCCTCAAAGGTCATAAGTAGATGCAGGGTATCTCTTATTCTAAGCATGTACTCACATAACAAAAGGGTGTTCTCTGTCCTGAAAAATATATGCTCTCTGTGCTAATTACTGGGGCCAAAGTTCTATAAGCCAGGATACTCAACTCCGACTTGCTGCAGAACCTGAGAAAGCATAACTTTGGATTTACATCCACTTAGCACCTTGAATTTTCTCCATTTACAGTGAGGGAGTTACAATGACTGAACACAAACCCCAAATTGCTCAGAAGTTTAAAATGAGCAGAGACTAAAAAGGGAAGGGGCTTGTATTTTGGCAACACTTTTTAAGGTCTGCTTTGAAAGTATAAATAAAGCAGTACTCAGTGGGAACTTCTCATGCTTAGTAAGTCTTAACACCATCAGCCTTAACTCTAAATGGCAGGATCTGATCGAAGCAGCTTCCAGCAGGAACACTCCTACCCACCATCAGCAAACACAAGACTGGCTTCACTGAGCACAGGGATTTTCTCTCACTGCCTTCACCTGAGTGAAAGCTATGCTGTTAAGGATAGGAGCAGGCACTCTTTTCCTGGAGAGATATTGGAGCCAAGCTTGAGTGTACCCTCAGGCTGTAGGATTGCAGGTGCTTGCTGACACAGCGCTGCAGGCATGATTTGGCGCAAGGGGAATGGGGAAGCAGCCTGATATTGGAACCTCTCTTATTCACAGATTGCCACGGGAGGCAGGGCACTCACAGAAGGTAATAGAATGACAATGTTAACGAGCGCCGGTTTCACTCAGCATTCACAGGTACAGTTGCTGACATCCTGAGGGATGTTCTGTTCCCTGCTCCCAGGGAGGTTTTTCTGGTTTTGTAGCTAGGAGTAAGACCATCAGCATGTTTCAAACAGACCACAGGTGATGCATGGAGAAATAAGCAACTTAGGAACTGATGTGAAAGGAATCTAAATAGTGTAAACTACCTAGCGACAGATGGGGAAGTAAAAGAAGGAGCCTCCTGCTTTATGTCACATCTTGTCACCTCTTGCCCTCTCCTATTAATCATTTCCCATGCACATCATCCTCTTACTTCCTTGCTCAGTATCTGATATCACTTCTTCCTTACTGACAGGTAAACATTCACCACCTTAGATTCCCCAGGGTGGATTCCAACTAATGACCTGGAGAAAAAGGTTTCTAAGCCTGTTAAAAACACCCTAAGCTACTTTGCCCTTCCTCTATTTAGTTTGTCTGCATTGCAAGGCAATATTGATCTATTCCCAAACATGGGAATCATTAAAGGCAGCAAACAAATAAACCATATTAGGAAACCATGGAGAAATTAGAGTGCTTTTTGAATCTCAGGACCCTTTACATTTGCAAGAGAAACTCGAGTTCTCATGGATAAAAGCAATGTATCGAGATAAACTGCATCTGAAACAGAGCATGATCAGTGAGCAGGAGAACTTGTATTGCCACACCGCCTTTCATCCCCTGTCAGCAGGGACTGTCTGATAAGCAAAATAAGCAAATAAATAAGTAAATAAATGAAATATCAGTTTCCCTTCAACTGATGTGTTGCTGCTTCTGCAGTTGATCACCTCTGGGCCTCACGTTTGCCTGCAACAGCACAGCAGAATGGTTCTGGTTCAAAACGAGAGAAACATCCATTCAGCTCAAATTGCAATTACCCTTCATTAACTTGGTTCCAAACATACCTGGCATCTGTCAAAAATGCCACAGGGTCTGTAACAACTACCAACAGCACCTTGAGTCTTACTGAAAGAAGAGTCTCAGGTGTGGGGTGAGAAGGGAAACCAAAGAAGATGAGTTTCCTCCATGGAAGTAATCTGTGTCTTGCATTACTTCCCACTGCATGATTTAGCCTAACAACCCCTGTAACTGCCCGACAGCTCCCTCTTTCACTCTGCTTCCTCAGTTACCTCAAATCCCACATACCAGAGACCCCCATTTCCAACTCTCTCAATCATGGGTGAAGGGGGAGTGCATGTACATCTTTCTTGTGCATAAACAGATCATGCAAAAAATATTCATACAGGACCAATCTAAGAATACTCACAGTATAGATTTGAAGTATAGGCATAGGTATTATCATGCATTTTTCAAAAGCTTCATCTGGACAATCATTGCAAGCACCTGAAGGTTTTAGTTGGCAACTGCAGAGCTGTATAGTAGCATTTTGGAAGCATAAGCCAGATCACAGACACATCACAGCACAGAACAACACAGCTACTGAATCCCAGCTGCAGCAGGAGAGCAACTAGAGATGGATGAGAGAACACTTCTTACTACACACAGGGATGGTGCTCCCAAGCGAGCTGCCATAAATATTTCCACTGTAAGATTCTGACCCTTGTATTTTTGCACCTTTCAGGGTCAGCATCCCCACAAAATGCATTGAAAAAAAATGGCATTTTGGTAAAGAAAACATAAGAAAGTCAGATTTAGAGTGTTGCGGTTCAAAATCACGCTTCATGTCAGGATAGATCTGCTCTCATTAGGGAAAAGGAACCCATTTTACAGAGAAAAGTGCACAAGCCATGCCAGTGCGTGTGGCAAAGAAAAAGAAAGAGGCCTATTTTCAAGTTCAAAACATCACACAAAAGCAGGGTCATGTTTCCAGCAGTTTTGTTGGGGTTGGGTTACATCCAGTTCCAGCAATGCTATACAAGGCATATCAGACATTAAAATAATACCTCACTTGATCTTACTCAATAGAAAAGGCAAACCACATAAAACAGGTGCTAGACAGCGGCGCAGCCTCCCCATAGTTATCTGGTTTACAAACAGCAAACTCTTTACCCCTATTATTGCTTCTCTCATTTGCCACATTCTAGCTCCAAAAGGCACTCTAGCTCTGTAAATTGTTAGCAGCTTTTATAGCCAAAGATAAGTATCCATCACTTTTAATTTTCATCGTTGCATCTGTTTTGTCGTTTAGCTGCAGCAGGTTGTATTACAATGATTAATGAGGAAATGGATGCAAACATTTTTATTCCAAATAGCAGCTCTCGGACAAGATCTGGAAAACAGAAGCAAGCCATACGATTGTAAAAAAAGTACATAAATACACACACACACCAACCTAAACAAGTGGGCATTGGGCCACTACCTGTGAACACCCAAGAAATACAAATATCCCTAGCAAGGAACAGAAAGGTACTGCCCACATTTGCCTGTGGGATGGTTTGATGCTGTGTTGCTGGGGGTTTGTTGTTGCAGGAGGGTGGAGGAGTGCTTTGTTTTGGTTTAAAATTACTTTGGCCCTTTTTATTTCACATAAATGTCCAGCCCAAGTGTGGCACATCAACAAACAGGTTCATTTCTCTTTCAGGGAAAAGCCAAGCAATGCATTTCTATTCAGAAAAGGCAGCATATATAAAATGCACTGCTAATAACAGAGGCCTTTAGAATGGAAAGCAATCTTTTTTCTTGCTCTTTCTTTAGGACGTTTGCTGTGAACATGCTTCATCAGTAATTGTTTTCAAAAAATTAGTATTTAGTATTATAGTTACCTACAAACCTAGATGACCAAAAGAATATTTTACAGTTTCTGCTGGATGGGGAAAAGAGTGTGAGCAGTTTTTGCAGAGAGCAGAAAAGTCTTTTAGATTAAACACCCTTCGGAACAATCCTTCCCTTCAGAAAAATTAATGTCTTCAATACTGGTATTATATTCATTTAGTGATTTTTCCAGGAAAATTTATAAAGATATAAAGAAAATTTACAAAAACCCAGTCACATGAGACAACTGTTCATCTACCAAACAGCATGTGAAAATCACAGATAATATTAGACTGAGATAAATAATCTAGCTGGAGACCTATTGGATTGCACACTTTCATGTCAATGAAGCATTTGGCCTACCGATGTAGGTCTGCCTCCTCTGCCAGGCAGGGCTCAGGCTCTGCAGGAGGATACAGCCATGGATCTCTGCAGGAAGAGAAGACCTTTTTTTTTCCCAAGTAAAATGTTCCCTAACTCTGCAAGGGAGGTTGGCAGTAGATCTCAAACTCTGGCCTGTCTTTTTAATACCCCTACAATAGCTCAGTTGGATTGAGCCCAGCTGTTGGTGCATTACCATTTGTAAATGCTTAAAGCAACTACTCCTTGTTTTCTTGGCAACATGTACTATGGGGGGGGGGGGGGGGGAAGCAAGCACTTTCATTCAGACATTAAGAATTGCTGGATGCCAGCTTTGGCTTGCACAAGCTATTGTTTGCGCAGCTCCCTTCAACAAGTTTTCACCAAAAAAAAAAAAATCCTGTAGGGATAAATTGAGCCCCTAAAATTCTGATTTACACCGTCCACTCAGCCTGCATTGGAAACAAGATTCCTTTTTTAATCCAACCATTTCAGGTCACAGGTCCTTCTGGGTTTCAATTTCCACAACACCCCCACAGAATCACCCAGATCGTCTTAGGAATGACAATTATAACTTTCTTACTCACTGTTTAAAAATAACAGTGATTTGGGTTTTTGTACCTGCTAATATAAGTGTAAGAAAGAGACCTGAACTTCCATTACCATGTCCCAAAATCAGAGTTTCAGCATCAAATCTTGGCGGTGGGGGGAGGGAGTAATGAACAGGAAAACAAAATTTATTAGGATTTTATTTCAACATTACGGAAATACTAAAAGTCTCAAAATACCAGGAATACCCTCAGTTGCCACACTGCAAAAATAAGATCCTGGTCATAATAGAAAACATACACCAATGTTCTTTATCATTATTATTCTTCAGCTGAAAACAGCTCCAGTGACCTTTCACTGCCTCATCCTTTCCAATCACCGCTACTAGAGCTTGGTGTACTGGAAGTGTCTAAGCATGAATGCTAGCATCTTGGTGGTTGCAGCTGCTAGTACAATAGGATTAATTTGCCATCTACCAACTCTAATGCCCTTCTGTTTCATCTTCTTTCCCCACCAGGGGCAGTGGTGACAGCATCTGTTCCACTGTTATTTTAGTGGCGCCTTTCGTGCTGTTATAGTTAAGGGTCTGTCAGCATTTCCATTCCACACACAGACACACATATCTTGAGGGAAGGGACAGCTAAAGTCAACCTCCAGGAGAAAAAGAAAATAAAAGAGAATTAATTCATTGGGGTTGAAAATGGTAGAAGAGACTTAGAAGAAAGCATTTCTATAAAACTTCATGATATTATTTGAGAAAGTAAAAAATAAGATACAAGCAGTTCCAAGTAACCTATTTTGCATTTATTAATGGAAAATAATGGTGGATATTGATTCAAATTGTTCTGTGACCTTAGAGAATGCAACCATGCCAAAAAATCCCAAACAGGTAAACTAAGAAAACAGGGGAAAAGCTAAACCAAGCAGCTGTTTCCTACCAAACACCTTCTTTTATTAGTTCCTAGGTAACTAATTTAGATGCTAGGATATTACTTTAAAAGCATCCCAGGTGAGATTTGATGAACAGGCTATTGATTGTGGGTGAGCAACTCTAAATACGTAACAGGAGCCTCAGCTCTCTAAGTTGAAAGCAATAACAAGGAGAGGAACATGGTTTTCTGCAGGCAGTCAAACATACCGAGAGGTAAAGAGCTTCTCTGCTGCCAGAAGTGGTTTGGGAGCCTATGGGTGCGTGCTCCCAACCCTGCCAATATGTGTGGGACATAACGCATAACACTCACTGCAGTCTGCATGACACAGGCTCATGCCATGGCTGCTCTTTGAGAGATGTTGCTCATGAGTACATCTGAGCATCATGTCCACAAAAGTGGATAGCAAGAAAGCAAGTGCTGGAGCAATTAGAGAACAGGTCAGCTTACTTCAGCAATGAAAACCCTCTGGGAGATGACAGGTATCAGGTTAACCAACGCTGGGCTGCTTCACAGACCCTACAGGGGATTTGTGTCTTCAAGTTATTCCAGCCTTTCCACATGAAATCATTTTGCATGCGCAGGCTTCCACCTAGTCCAAGGGAACTTTGGGCTAGCATAACCCATCTAAATTCTCAAAGTACCCCCCTCTGCTGAGTATGCTTCACTACTGCAGAGAGGAATGACTTCTGCAACAGAAGGAAGGAATTACATTTTTCCAGCAATCTCTTCTTACAGAGAGAAATTCACAGGCAATTTGAAGGGCCAAAATTGACATAGAGCCATAGGATTGACATAATCTGTAATACCAGATGTGAGCCTTATATGGGTGAATTCAAATTTGCCTCTAGTTCCTACCAACACACTACCATGTACAGCACGATCTGTAAATCTCTTCAACATGCTGAAATAACAGCGATGTGTTTGTCTTCTTGAACGACATGCAGACAAAAGAGATTCAGAGGTAACAGGGGATTTTCAAACTCACAGCATACTAGAATAAAGAAATAAATAAAGGAATAAACCCACAAAAACCCACTTAAGCAATAAATTTGGAGGAAGGCTCCAAAGCCGTGCAAACTCCTTCAGTCCCATTGATGGTAAGCACATCAGTCCAGTCCAGTCATTGTGATGAGAAATGGATTAATAACGTACTGTTTCTTTTTCAAGTTACATGATCAAATACCTAGGTGTCCTTTGTCACATCACTTAACTGCTCTGCATTTCAGCATCCTCATCTGTGAAATGGAATAGGTAATTAAACACTCATGAATGCTTTGGGACTCTTTGGTGGAAAGAATTATTATGGTGTCTTATTACTATGAGACAACATGCAATTGTCTCAGGTCTCTGTAACAGCTGAGCCTAAACACTAAAGGAGAAAAAATCTAAAAGCTCAAGTGAGATCTTCTGCCCTACCCTCTGCAAGATGCAGCTACTCCTTCAGTCCATTTTCCATGCTGGAGGAGTCATTCTGAGCCTGTGTCACGCTGCAAAATTGCTATCATATTACAGTTCTCTCAAAACTAGTCTGGGTTAGAAATGAGGAAGAGAAAGGAGAGAAGCCGAAATGTATCTCCCACAAATATTACATTCATGAACTGTAGGAATTATTGAAGAGACGACTGAAAAGTGGGAATTCAAAAGAAGAGCACAGAATACAAAGCCTTCCCCTCACAAAAAAACCACCCTAAAAGCAGCAGAAACCTGCCCCCCCCACACACACACACACAGTGCAGACAATCTCCCAAAAGCCCATGGCAATGAAAAACATTTTCTATTGCCCCAAAACTTGCCAGCAGAGAGATCGAGGTGGCTGCTGCCCACCTCACAGCACTGAAAAAGCACGTGCCCAGTGGGTATCATTCTCCATTATCTCTCAAACCTTTGCCACCAGCGTAAGGATAGAAGCGACGGAAAAATGAAAAGTGTGTATATTGTAAGCGTTGGTTAAACAACCCCACAGTAATTCTTATTTGCTGGAGGTTTTAGAGAGCAGATGTAGGATTGGCAGGGGCTGGGAGCTGGCTATATTGTTCTAGCATATTGAGAGCCAACGCGGAAAGAACACGGAAAGCTGCATTTTTGTGTGTGTGTGCATGTGAATGTGTGTGTGTACGTGCGTGTGTGTGTGTTTGCCTTTTGCCATCCACTCAGCAAAGGTTTCTTGGATTCACGCTGACACATAACAAAAAAAAAACAACAACCCAAAACCACTAGGTTGGTTCTCTTCCAAAAGAAATATAACTTATATCAGCTGCTGCATGAGAGTCTCTCAATTGCCACTACTAAGCTGCCTATTTTGCAGTAGCAAGTGGCCATGTGCTGTAACACACTGATTGCCTGCTTTGGTGGTATCGGTTGCTAGAATAAGGGCAAACAAATGGCGAACCAAATATAAAAAGCAGCCAGCAGCACTGAAGAAGCATTACAGCTGCCAGGCAATAACTTAGATAGTTACAGCTGCCATCACCTAGTTCACGCAAGCTTTTTAATATCTTTTGGCAGCGCTTGGTGTCACAGCACAAAAGGAAAGTTGGCACTTCCTAGCATACTTTGTTTGACATAACTGTAGGCAGAACCCAGCTGATACCTTCATCAATGTGTATGTGTTTGCTCTTAAGGTATGTTTTAGCAGATCAAACATTGTTTTTCTCTTTCTGGTGCACACACCACTGTTAAATCACAGGTTGGGAACCACACCGGATAAATGCGAAAGAGCTCAGTGGGCTGGAGCACACGGCCAGTCCCAGCAGCACCTCAGATAAGGAACACACACAAAAAAATATCCTTAAAAACAAAAAGATAGTACAGCAGGAGGGGCTGCAGAGGGAGGCTTAAAAAAATAAATATACTGCTTTGCCAAAATGTTCTCCTTTCTCGCCAGTAGCAGCAGCAGCCTCAGAGCCAGGCCAGATTCTCTTCTCCATTTACAGTACTTATAAAAAACCCACAAGCACAAACACATAGACCATCACATACACATAATTAAAGCATCGACATCCCTTACTGTGATTTACAATCCACACCACCAGAAGTACACAGGCGCTCCCAGGATTTCATCAATGTCTCATCTGGTGCTCTTGGCAAACCCAACCTCTTCCTTAGACACAGCGCATGCTGCACCTCTTTCTCTCAGAAATGGGGACACAGAGCTCTTCCCCTTATGTGAAGTGGGGAAGACAAGCACTAAATGTGTCAGCGCGGGGTGATTTGCTTCCCTGGGACCTCATTTTGCAGGAGATTAACAAAAGACTAGCCTGCAGCATCGACTCCTGAGACCGCTTTCTATCATCTCCAGCCTTCTATGTGGCCCACGGATTTGGGTTACAATATTGTACAAGTAACTGGACAGCCTCTGCATAATGATATCATCATACAGCTCTTAAAAGCAAATGTACAGAGAGAGAAGACTCTGCCCCCAGGAGCTTGCATTGGCTGTGAACAAAGCAAGCCCATAAACCTCTACCTGAAGTCAGTGAGGGTTCTAATAATGTATTGAGTTAGTTTATTTGCACTTAGGCCTCTGGCACTTTAACGGGTGTCAACAAGTTACAGTATTGAGATGAACAGCTTTACAAGGTTTTTCAGGTGTAACACCACCAGGAAGACCAGCAATTAAACCGACAGACAGCAAATATCATTATCTTCATTTGGAAAATAGGAAACTTGGGCACTTGGAGGTGAGATGGATGCTCCAAGCCTGACCCAGACAATGGGGACAGGGCCAGAAGTGAATGTCTGTCATCCTGTGTTCATATTCAACACTTCACCCCACAGGCTAATTGTACCTCTGACCCATGGGGTGCAGTGGACTCCCCTGCAGGGAGCAGGAATGACTTTGTGACTCAACCTGGCTGCAGCTCCAGAGGAGCCAAGGGCTGGACCTGAACACAATGGGCTAAGTCCAACTCCAGAAGCACCAAAGGGACGCTAGGGAGGTGCTTGCATATTTTTCCTAACACACAGTGTCTACAATCAACATTCTTTAGGTACATCAGACATTGACAAATAAATGTAAAGCATGTCAAGAGCCACATGAATCTGAATTATTTACTTGAAGCTGACCTAGGAGAAAACAGTTTTTAATGGCAGCATACAGTACAAGGAAACTGACTTTGGCATTATCTAGGCCCGTGCATACATTGGGCCTAGACAAAAGATGCCCTATGACAACAAGAAGATTTTGCTTTGGGACCCTTTTGAGCCTTTTGTGGTAGCAGGAAAGGAAAGCTGATCCTCAAAATGCACATGTGCTGCCCCAGGATGGTACCGGCTATGAATACATTTTGGAAGCTCCTAATACACTGTATAAAGAAACAGTCATTCATGTACACGCACACTAAACGACAGTCCCAGATTTACAGCCAGCCACCAAGGTAATGCAGGTGGCTCTAACGTGGTAAAAATGCATTGCAAGGAACTTGTAATGAATTTTAAAACCAAAGATGCCTACAGACATAATAAAATTGATGTGATATTCAGTTAAAAAAAGCTTTCACTTATCTTAAAATGACAATGCAGGCGAATTCAAGGGAAGGGGTTGTCCCCATCATCACTCACACAACAAAGTGGTTCACTCAGTTGGGGCAAGTAATGTCATTGATCATGACAAACAATGGCACAGCTTACACCTGCCATCCGGACCAAAGACACCCAACAAAATTGCCCCCAGACAAGTGCTGTAAAAAAGAAATGCTTCAAGGTCCTGGCAGAGAAAGCCAAGAGTTTTCCTTCCTTTAGCACAGGATATGACATTCCTTGATTATTTTAGACATTTCAGGGGAGCCAATTCCAACTGTTAGCCAAGAACTGCTTCCTCTTTCCTTCATTATGTTTTTAGTGGCAGCATACAAATTTGGAAATACTAGAAATTCAAGTCACTTTTCAATAATATGAACAGAATAAACTGAAAGCTTCCTCTGCTAGCCCCCAAACCTAAAGATGGAAAAGAAAGAAAATCTAAATTTAAGCTCTGCAGGCAAGATATATCCATGTCTATTAAGATGTGGATCAGCAAGTTATCCAGTCTGACAGCAGTTTACTTTATCTTTTAACTGGGAGGGAATAAAAAAGCTCAGGTTCATGGGATAGAAAACAGAAAGAACTGGGATAAAGAATGAAACAAGGATACAAGGATAAATAGTCAATTATGATAAACAGGTTTCCTTGGTAACTATGTTTATAGCTGTAATGACGTTGCTATTCTTTTAGTGATGAACAGAAAGGTTTGATGCAAAGTTATATTATTCCGGTGTACAAACTAGCATCTGTTCCGTTGGTAAAGCTGAATCCATGTCTTAATGGAAGATGACAAGCCTTGGAAGACTTGTAAATGCTTTTAAACAGCTTCTAAATGGTTGTAAAGTTATTCCAAAGGACAGGTGAGCTCATCGCTCTGGATTTCTACCCTCTGCATCTGTCCTGGGTTCAGCAGTAGCAGACATTTTTCTCCTTCTTAGTAGCTGGTGCAGTGCTGTGTTTCTGACTTTCGGCCTGGGAGCAGTGCTGATTACACCGATGTTTTTAGTTGCTGCTCAGTAATGTTTAGTCTGACCAAGGACTTTCTGAGCCTCATGCTCTGCCAGGGAGGAGGGGAAGCCGGGAGGAAGCAGAGACAGGACACCTGACCCAAACTGACCAAAGAGGTATTCCATACCACAGCACGTCATGCCCACACCACAGCACGTCACGCCTACTATATAAACTGGGGGCAGTTACCCGAAAGGGTTAGATCACTGCTCGGGTCGGGCTGGGTATCGGTCGGTGAGTGGTGAGTGGCTGTATTCTCTTCCCTTGTTATTTCCCCTTATCATTATTATCATTGGTGGTAGCAGCAGTGGTTAGTGTTATACCTCAGTTACTGGACTGTTCTTATCTCAGCCCGTGGGAGTTGCATTCTTTCCATTCTCCTCCCCATCCCTCTGGGAGCGGGGGAAAGAAAGGGGGTGGGGAGTGAGCGAGCGGCTGCGTGGTTCTGAGTTACAGCTGGGCTTAAATCATGACAGCATCTCTGCTTGGCTGTATGTAGTCGCCTCACAATCTTTGTGCTTGGAGTAACACTCCAGATCGGAGAGAGGGTAGACACAGGAGCAAAGGAGAAAAGAAGACCAAATTAGAAAATCTTGGGGGTGATATTTGAGTTGTTGAGTGTATAAATGCATGTGACCTTTACCAAATGCATGTGCACAGCTGCCATAATTGCACGTTGCATCCTGACTGCTTCCAAAAATTACTCTGGTAAACAGCCCCTTTTTTTTGAAAGTTCATTTGAATTTCCACTGTTAACACCTGAAAATGAGGTCTACTGATACCTCTCTGCCATTGTAACTGGTCTGGGGAGTCCATTGATATCTATGTATAAGTTAGTTACACTCCACCCTATAAAACGTCTCCAAGGGAGTCACTCTGAAGAAGCAAGTGAGGGCAGCACCTGAATGAAAGGTGTGTACCCTGTTGTCACGGAACTCTGATCTTGAGAGCAGGCCATGTACAAGATCTGACTTCCTCTCTCCCCATGTTCCCAGATTTTCCCAGTGAATACCAGGACCTGGGGATAAGTGGGGCAAAGAAACCCTCCAGGTTTCATCCAGACTTGCCATCAAGATGCCACTGGGCAACATCCATCAGTTCCACAGTTTAGACATATTCATAAGCACCAGAGCTGGTCCTCAGGAGTGATGGTCCCTGCAGAAGCCCAGGAGGGTGACAGAGCTGCTTCGCCATCACTTCTCCACACTCCTTCAGTCTGTGTTTGTCACATATTCCTTCACTGCAACACCCTTAATCAGGTTCTTGGGCAGTCAGTGTTATTGCTGCCCTCCATTCATATGAAAGAGGAATGGAAATGGAAACAGCAAAGCAAACCAAACCCTCCGGCAAAACATAGTCAATGCTCAGTTTACATTTGGAAGGAAATAATCCTCCTGATGAACTACACTGAGATAGGGGCTGCCTGTGTGTCTAAGTGTGTGAAATACAAGCCTTCCTTGCATGACTGAAGCAGGCTTTTCGGTTAGATGCTCAGTGTTGATTAATGGAAGTAGTACAGCTACAGCACTATAATACTCACAGATTTACCCTCTGCTGTCTCTTTAGGCCATTGCCCCAAAGGCTTTCATGTTCCTAAAGCTGTCATTTAAAACGTTTGTGAATCAGGATGTGTGGACAATGGAAGAAGCTGGTAGAGCCAGGGAGTGCAGATGTGAAATAATTTAATCAACAGCAATTTTTCCATTTACTTCAATGGGCTTTGGATCACCCGCCTCATGAGTGGAACATGCATTGAGGAGGAAGCAACCCGAGCCAGATAAAGAGCCAAGATACCAAAGTAACAGAGTTCCACTGAACAAGAGGGTCCACAGCAGCTGCAGCTTGAGATGCATGATGTAAACACAGACCTAGACTCAGCTCACACACTGGGAAAAAGATGCAAGAGAAAACTGAATATAAGCAAGGATTTAGCCATCAAAACACAGTGCCACATGGGTTACTACTCAGAAGAATTTCTCTGGAAAGAAACATGTTAAAGTACTGATAATATTCAAAGAGGTTTGCAGAATTTACCAGAGGAGAAAATAAAAGAACAAAGGACACAGAATTTTTTTGCTAAATCAGAGAAAAAATAACCCTGAAGGCTTTTTATTCCCTATATGGCCTAAGTATCAGGCTGTGATGCTCACTGTAATAGCTATATCACACTATGGTGTTGAGATCATTGTGTGCGAGTTGACAACAGTTGCCCTAATTGGTGTCATTAATATAATACTAATTGTTCGTCAACCCATTGGCACTTCAGGAATGGCTGTTCCCAAGCACAAGCAGTGGTGTGTCCCTGGTGCACAGTTCAGTGCTGAAATTGTTAACACCATATATTACATGTCAGTAATGAAAACTAGCACTCGAGCAAGGAAATTCAAAGCTACGGCTGACACACCATCGTTAACGCGGCCCTTTGTGCTTAGCTACCACGGGAGTCTTGGAGCAGCACATGGTGTTGTACCCCATACAATATGTGCTACTACAATACCGCATTCACAACACAATGGATCAAGGTCAAGTGAGTGACCCTAAAAAGAGCTTTCTTTTAATTCTTTAAAGAAACACCCCATGATACGCAGGAGCCCATTAAACAAAGCTGCAAGAAGATACAGTAAACTTTAATTAGCAGTGAAGGCAATAACCTCACTTTATACTTCATAATTTCTCCCACCATGTTTTATTACATGGAACAGTCATTTTAGTACCTTTGTACCTAAGGCAGCATCCATGTGGTGTGGAAAGGGATGTGTTGTCGGATATTTATTGTAATAGGGCTTCATGTGGTTGGAGGTCAAAGTGTAGGACTTTCATTTGTACATCACTGCCGTACTATCTGCTCATGTCTCTGGGTAACCTGATGTTTAAACCTTTTGTAAGGCAATTGCTGAGGAGGTTGTTCTTATTGTCAGGAGAACTTGGAGAAAGGATGCTGGGCCCTGGCTTCGGCACAAGCCTACTGTGTGACATAGGGTACTCAGCCAAAATCTTTCTCACACTGGTCTCAGATGCTTCCATTTTTAAGGGACTCAGGTGCAGCTCATAGGGTCTGGTCTTAGAAAGCCTGGGAATCCTGGAAGCAGCTCCCATGGGCTTCTCATGACCTCTCGGAACCAGGTCTGGAAAAATCACAACTTTGCCTTCCCACAAATTACTTGCAATTTTGAAATGTTGCCCTTTTGCCTCTCTGCCCTTCAAAACATCCCCCATCAAGTTAGAATGGATTTACCTACCAGCTTGCAGACTGAAAGGGACGCTGTTAACTTTTCTTTGTCCTTTTTATGCTAGATATTTATCTGGCAATGGGGCTTAATACTTGAACTCCTGGTGTAGATAAGGACACTATCTGAATTTTACTGGTGGAAAACACCAATACACAGAGGTTCTGGACCAGACCCACAGCAGGGCTTGGGCAGCTACAGCCAGCCTGCATAGAAATGATATAATCCTCAGAACACCCAGGAGTCTTCTGGCACATCAATCATTTGCATTACATTTCCCCAGCGTCCTGATTTCGGCTGGGATACTGTTATTTTTCTTCCTAGTAGCTGGTGCAGTGCTGTGTTTTGGCTTTAGTCTGAGAATAATGTTGATAACACACCAATGTTTTAGTTGTTGCTAAGTAGCGCTTACTCTAAATCAAAGACTTTTCAGTTTCCTGTGTTCTGCCAGTGAGCAAGTGCACAAGGAGATGGGAAGGAACAGAGCCAGGACAGCTGACCCAAACTAGCCAAGGGCATATTCCATACCATAGAATGTCATACTTAGTATAGAAACTGGCTGGGAGCCGCTGATTGCTTTTCAGGGATGGGCTGAGCATCAGTCAGCAGGTGGTAAACAACTGTATTGTGCCTCACGTGTGTTTCTTGGGGTTTATTCCTTCCTTTTTCCTATTATTATTATTATTACTTTATTTCAGTTATTAAACTGCTCTTACCTCAATCCGCAGACTTTACCTTTCCTGATTCTTCTCCCATCCCACCAGGTGGGAAGGGAGGGGACAATGAGCGAGCAGCTATAGGGTATTTAGTTGGAACATGTGTACAGGAAGGGGCTCCATGCAAAGCCAGCATTGCTTTCCATTTCCTATATACCACTGCTACAGGAGGAAGGCATTGCTAACAGTAATGGCAGTATTTGATTTATACTACCTGCTTTGCAGTCTTTACCACACAACCTTCCTTTCCCAAAGGAGTATGCTAAATACTGTGCTACAGAGTCAGGTTATTCTTCCATCCTTTTTCTGTCCCCATTAATCCTGAATTTTGCAACAAATACTGTTATAAGAAGCATGAAGAGTGAGGGTCTTCTCCCCTCATCCTGTCTAAGATTATCTAATAGCTTGATATGTAGGATCTAATCCTGCCAGAAAAGAGATGCAGGAATCAAGGTAGGAGAAAAGGGTGGTGAACTCAGATGTCTTGGATGAATGTGCTAAGCAGTAAAGTATCAGATAAAGTACTACTGTCTTCTGTTTGGCTCATGAGAGAAAACTCAGGCATTGAGGTTCAAGAGAGTCTTTCAAGCTGCAAAACCCAAGTACAGAGAGGAAACAAACAGTGCCTGGAGCGAAGCAGCTTGCAATGGTGTCTTGCTGGACAGCTTCTGAACTCCACATAGATTTTATGTACTTATGTACCTACCCCCTCCCTCTCTCATTACAGAACTACATTTTCTGGGTTCTTTTCACACCACGAGTAAAAGAAAACTACTTAAAGACAAGAGGAGCTGGCAACTGCAATACCCAAAAGTTACTGGAAGGCCTAAGAAGCAGGTCCAGGAACTGAACCTGGTTGAGTTCATTGGTTTATAGTGAGCAGATTTCAAGCTGATGGTGTCATTTGGCATTCATTTCTGGTTTTAAGAAAATTAAGATCCCACTTAAGCACAAAATGTCAATATTACTTCTAATTCTTCAAAATATACGTTTAATGTATCCTGTAGTAAAAGGTCTCCCCATTCCCTTAAGCCTGTCTGAAAATGTCTGAGAACAGCAACATATGCAGTGTCAATGTCAAATAACATAGCATAAGGCCTGATTCCCTTCCGCAACCCTCATCCATGCTGTTTAGTACCTTAATCCCAGAGGATATCCCAAAAAAATACTCATTTTCTGAGGGACTAAGAACCTCAAATATAGGCAGCTACTTACCAACCCTCATTTGAGTCTGCTGAAGTTTTGCCCCTTGTCCTGTCCAGGTCCATAGCAGTCAGGTACAACACCTCTTGTAGATGCGAGTATACATTCACAGGCCTATAGGAGGAGTGCAGAAAAACATGACTCTCATGAAGTAACAGGAGACGAATCTACCTGTGTACCCTGTGCCATCCAAGAATATCTCTTCCAATAGCTGTATCTACACCATCTGAAGGCCAGACTTCTCAGAGCTCAAGCATGGACTTGTGATTCCATAGGAATGCCAGGAGCTTCGGACACATGCACAGAGCCTGCAGAATATCCAGAGCTATGATGTAGGTGGCTTAGGAGCATGACACAGAGGCTTCTGGGTTTAGAGCCCCTCTAAAGACTGTTTGCTCTTTGCAGGGCTGACACAATCACTGAATTCACTCACAGGTCCATCCTGGTATAGAATTTTGAGTGTTGTCTTGCAGTCTCAGGCATATGCATGAGTTCAAAATAACATTTTTAGGACAATATTATGGTGTGTAAGAAAATCAGAAAGGCACTTTTAATAATGTGCTGTCCATCACTCTGGTTAATGTTACTAGCCCAAACACAGTAACATAACTCAGACTGCAGTATCTTCCCACCAGTTCCCCACTGAGAAGGAGAATGCCTCCCAGAGCACAATGATGAATTAAATGAAAGGTACAAACCTTTCTGCTGCAAGTCATGCAAGGGTTAAAAGCAGTAAAGGGAGAAAATACAGAAATGTGTATGATGCTCTTTTGCCTTTTTTCTTTCCTACTGACAAAATGCTGTTGAAACCCTCATTAATAAGAATAGGTGAAATATTATCAGTCTCTCTTTTCAGTTCAGGCAATGCTAGGGCTGTGGTGCTGTTTGGCTGCACCTGACAGAAACCTTGCAAGCAACACCTAGAATAAAGCTGGAAGATTTACCCAATTTCTCTCCACACAGTCCTTCAAGAGAAGAGATATTCTCACCTCCCTTTGACTTAGAAAAGCCAAATTCCTGAGCATCTGGAAGGCTACACACCACAACTAGTGCATCAACAGCATGTAGAGCTGCATTAACAGCAAGTGCAGAACTCAGGTGCAGCGTGCTCTCAGCAGCGTGCCCTCAGTGAATGCTGGGCAGGATGCTCTGCTCCAGCGCAGGGTTCTGAATTGCCTTTCAAAGTAGCTCTTGTTTGAGCATGTTACAGCAACCTAGCTACACGGTGACAAAAACATAGATAATTGTCACAGCTTCGTGTTAGAGGAAAGGGCAAAATCTAGACAGCTCAACAGAGGCACAAACAGGCGTGTTGATGTGGAAGCAAATGAGAATATTCAACAGAATTAGCACCAGATGCATTAGCACTTCTTCTTTCATAGGTTAAGCAAAAAGGTGAGTAATGATTAATGGTAGTATTATTTATACAGTTTATTTTTTCCCACTTTAGGATGGGCCCTGCAGTGACTTGGCACAGTGACTAAGTGCCAAGCGAGAGCCCTATTGTGAGAGCCTGTGTTTTGTGCCTTAATCTTTGTTGCAATCACAGCGGGTCAAGTACCCAGAGAGCACTGTTACCCCCTGTACAAAAAGTATTTGTGGAACTCTGCAAGAGTTCCACTAGAAGACAATCTCATCTATAACTCCCTTTTACACACCACCTTTATGCCTAGAAATTATTAAAATACACTCATTCAGATGATACCAAATTTGGCGGTGGCAAATTTACATCAGGAGTGATTTTGACCCTAGGAAATTTAGGAAATTTCTTTCCAAGAAAAATGGCTCTTCACAATTGAGGCTTAAATCCACCAAGAGGAGGAACAACCAATCAGCTTCAGAATTCCAGGGTTGCCTTCATCTCTGTGTTTTCCCTGTGGTTTTATAGTATATTGTTGCATATGAGTTACAAATGTGTGAAAACATTAAAGTTGAGCCAACCACAAAATAAGCTAATATCTTGTGTTTTCTGAAAAATGCAAGCCTAATTAGAGTTTAGGTAATTAAAGCTTTCACAGTTATAAAAAATACAATACGTTCATTTATGCAAATCTGACACTGAGTGCGATTTCAGTAAAATACCATGTAATGTGCATAACGTCACAATTTTGCTTACAATTGAAACGTCTGCAAAGCAAGTTCTCTTCCTAAATTTCAGGCCCATGCACTGTAATTCTCTTGCATTATGGATTTAAAACTCAGATTGCTTTGTCTTCAGTTAAAAATGATTAGCAGTTTACATCGGATTTATGTGCTGGCATAGCCTTTGTATCACTGAACAACTACAAGCTGATTTACAAAAGCCCCGATACACTATGTGTATATCTATGTAACTACAAAGTAATATGTGATGGCAGGCATAACCAGCACACATAATTTATAATTAAGTGATTAGCAATATAAGCCACTATTATTAATTAATGTGTAAGGCTGACATTGTGCTTGGGGCTGTATAAACTACAAGTGTAAGACAATCTCTGCCTTGGAGTGGCAAGACGCTACAATGACAGGCACCATCTCCCAGTCCCACAGCTTCTGGGCAGCCGGGGGGGAGACAGTGCCCAGCAGGAGTCCTGAAGCTGGCTTGGCATAGCCAGGCACAGGTCACTGAAGGCTGCCACAGCCACCAACACTTCTGAAAGAACAGCAGTGGCAAAAGCAAAGACTCCTTTTCTCCAGTCAGAAAGCAGCAGAGCAATAGCAAATACGTAAAGGTTCGCCAGCCTCTATAACACTGAGGCAAAGACCCAGCAAATCTTAATACAGAACAAGGAAGGCCTAGCTCCTCTGTCCCTGCTCACTGAGGAACAAGTGGGGACAAGTCTCTCTGGGGACTGCATGGATGACTTTTGCTCCTCTGTCACTCTGCAGAGTTGAGACAAGCTTTTGGGAGCACAAAACCTGTGTTTCCCAAAGGAACAAGAAGGATTCACAAGATATAAGGTCCCCCAATACCATGACAGCCAGTTCTCATGAAACAGCACCAGAAGCACATTCAGACAGAGAAACAGGAGTACGGATGGCAATTCCAAAAATGAGATGCCACAACCAGAGTAGTTAAATAATCAGGTTATGTAGATCACAAGAACAGCCACTAAATGTTTGAGAGAGAACACACATTTAGGTTTGATCGTTTCTTTCTAACGTAGACTGAGATTTTAACAGAAGCAGCATGTAAAGAGCTGGTTCTAGCTCATAGCACTCAGCATTGCTCTGTCAATAGTCACGTTTCCTTGTATACGTAGAAGGACAAGAGGTATGAAACTTCTTGCCATGAAACCAGTATAGCTCCACCAATGGTTAACACCCAACTAGGGATAAATATCCACTTCCATCTAAAAAGGGTTGGGAAGAGTTTTTAACACCTTCCCTCTGAATTAGCCAGGCAAAGTCTGCAGTAACTAAAATTGGGTTTAAAACTTCTGGGGGGAATTAGGTGTTGAAAACCAGCTCTAACAGATATAGTCATTAGTTTTGAAAATCCTCTGCTTCTTTCATGCTCAGCAGTCTGAATGGGAAGAATTCCAACCTGGAAGTGTCCTTCATTATTATTTACATAGAGCCTTACCTGCTCTTCTGTTGATAAATCGAAAAGCTGTATTTGCAGCAAAATAATGATAATATACAGCTGCATGGACAGATTACGAAAAGCAAAGCAACCAGACAATTATTTACTGTGTTGTTAGAAGATGGGTACTCACTTTCCTTACATCAACAAGTTTTAAAACTGTCACAGAGCTTTTAATTGCCATTAATAAGGTAGAGATAAAGCCCTCTGGGTCTTAATCCCATCATCATGGTGTTGCAAGTTAATGATATGTTAGCCAGTGCTTTATATCACCATCTTACAGAAGGGTCAGAAAGAACATTTCATCCTAGGCCATCAAGGCTGTATTCCATGGGTAACCTCTAACCTGGTGGGGCTGTCAATCAATGAGCAGCACGCATGGGCACCGTGCTCCTGGTAAAACTCCTTTAACACCTATGAATTTTGTCAGTCATCATCCATTATTAACAGTTCTTTCAGTTGCTACAACTAGACTGAATTGTCAGATCTTTTCAGGATAGTGGAAGGCGATTTGCTATTGATCTCGTCTTGGAGAGTTAGGGATCTACTCATGGGTTTGGCTAGCTGATGGCACCCTGAAAGGTAAAAGATTGTTTGGCTTCCTTTGAAGGACCTCAGAAGATTACATGAATACAAGAACAGTAAGAAACCTGCAAAATATTAAAGGGGCTATCAAGGAAACAGCTTCAGATGGATTTAGCTAAGAGATGAACAGGGATCATGAAAGTCAGGTCGTGGAAAGTAGCTGGGCCCCGGTAATGAGCAGGACCTCTGAGAGGCATTGTCATACAGATAATAGAGATCTGCATCCAACCTACCACAAGATTCATTGGCACTTTGATCGGATCTATGTCTCCTGTATAGATAAGGGCAAAGAAAGAATCCAAAGGAAAGGCCATTTTCCCTAGCTTGCTATTGAAGTATTCTTACAGGAAAATACTCTGGAGACCATGGGCTCTACTGAATAGTTTTACATAGGAAATAGGGCTGGAAGAGTCCTCCCAGGTCATCCCCTGCTATGTTTGATGCATCATATCTCATTGATATTAGAACATCACAATCTTATTGATAAATTCCTTAAGTTTTTTCTTGAAACCAGGTAGTTTTCTTGCCCCTGTGACTTCTATTGGAAAGCTGCTCCAAAACTTCATGTTATTAAAAATCTTCAGACCTTTTCTAAAGAATATTTGTTCAGTTGGCTCCCAACAATTGTTCATAAGGCATTCAGTTCACCCCTAATTTAATCAGTTCTCTCTCACCACTTACCCTGATGATGTATTTATAGAAAGCAACATACCCCTACTCAGTTTTAGTTTTGCTAAACTTAAGACACAGTCTTTTATTCCCCATTTCCTGTCTCAATGTCATATCCCTTTTTCTGGACTCTTGTCTTTTTCTGGATCTCCCCAGTGCCTTGTACAAAAGTACTCAGAAATCCCACGTTTCCTGGATATGCTTCCCCTGATGCAACATCCAGGACATCATCTCAGGGAATGTTTCCCTTCCCTGGTGTCGCTGAGCTCCAGCAGTTGTCAGTCATTGGGAGACTCAGCAAAACACTTCTCTGTTTCTTCCAGCTGATGAGCCTCCTGCTCAGAGCAGAAAAAACATCTGCATGACCTTGTGGTTTATTAGTACTTAATTTTATCCATTTTCCATTTCTCCTCTTGTCAGGGTCAGTCCTACTCTCAATTGCCAAGGCCTCGCAGCTTTCTGTCTCTTACAGACTTTGCATTTGCACACATTTTCTGCTCTGGCCACAAATAAAACTGTTCAGATGGGTCACAAGACTGATCATTAATATACTCTGCTTGTTACTGTTCTTTTCCCTTGCAGTCCTTTCAGCTCAGTTCTCAGCAGTCCTCCTATAGCTATTTCTTTACATTTACTGTGCCCTATGCTCTCCAGCCCAAATTCTTTCATTTCACATTTTAAACCACTGCAATAAACATTTTACAGAAATCATGATGAATTAGAGCCACT
The DNA here is from genome assembly GCA_028858755.1 of Ara ararauna. Classification (NCBI taxonomy): domain Eukaryota; kingdom Metazoa; phylum Chordata; class Aves; order Psittaciformes; family Psittacidae; genus Ara; species Ara ararauna. Next base: position 122,496,770 of record CM054379.1, read on the forward strand.
ATATTTCTCTTGGTCACCAACTCAGAGAAAGATACCACTGCAATGTGACACAATTTATCTTTGGTAGCCTATCTGCTGCTACAGTATTTCCTAATTAAACCTTCTTCCAGCAGATCTATACAAAGTTCAGTGCCCATGTACTACAATGACAACAAAGGTCAGCTCCCCCCAGTCTCACCCTCCTGGAAATGATGAGCTTAAAAAGGTGATGAAATTATTTCACTACAAGAAAAGTTCTAAGACCTGATCTGCCTTGGAACATGAGCCACAGTGTAAGCCCGTACAGTACAATCATTTATAGAGATTCAAAGGATAAACCAGCTCAAAATTATGACACAATCTGCCTAGAATCATAATAATTTGAAAGGTCCCACCAGCCTTTTACACGCTTTCAAGTTTATGGCAGGCATCATCATTGGTCACTGTTGTTGAGCTAAGAAAATATGGTTCCATTGCACAGAGCTGCTCACCTCGGAGTCTGCAATGAGAGCCAAGCAATATTTACTGGGTTGTCCTAAATCATCCTTACCTTTGACTCAGCATTTATACCTTAGTGTTGTTATCTTGATGGAAATGGGACTTAGGAAGGAAAGATGTGCTTTCATTGTTTCTTTAGCATGCAGGATGTGCAAGGGCGCAGCTGAGACGCAGATATGACCTTGTATTACAGGACATGGACTTCAGTATTACAAACGTGCACACAGCCCACGCTGCTGTGGGTCCTTTTAGACAGCTAGTTGTGATGTCTGATGGAAACGTAACAGTATGGACAACAGGCTAAAAATATCATTCCTTTGTGAGCTTCACTGTCTCACCAGGTCAATTTAATTATTCAGAGAAGATTAACAAAGAGACAAATAGTACCTGTGCTAGACCCCCCAAACATTGTGCCATGTCTCTCTGGCAGGAGAGGGGATGATTTTGTGACTAAAACAGAGCAGAAAGACTTACAGTGGTACTCTGGATGTTCTTCATGGTATTGGACAAGTCACTTGAGCTCTGTGTGCCTCAGTTTCCCCACCTGCAAATTTCCATCATCATAGTTCACAGATTCATTTTGAGACCTTATCTATTAGAGCTTTTGAGACACTCTCAGATCCTTAGATGAGAACTGTTAGAAACCACCATCAACTCAGTAACTATATTTGCAAGCAACAATTCTCTATTTCAGCTGAGTCAGCAGGTCTGCTCCTCATAAACAGCTCTTAGCTTAGTAGTTCTTATGGATTTAAAGAACCTGAGTTTCAGTTCTGATGATGTAGCATGAGAAAATGATAGCAACATGTACAGCACATTAGGAGTTGCCATACTTAATCATTGGAAACTTAGATTTAGGTGAACATGAAGGTGCTAGCAGACAAATACACAAAACCCTGACAGAAATAAATGGTAAGAAATGTTTTATCAAAGACCAGGCATTTTCCATAGGCCCAACACCATGAAATGCAGGCCTCAGTTTCTATAAGAGCCATTCATCTGACATTCAATATCAATTCAATCAAAGCTGCCTGAACAGCGTAAATCATTATCCATACACTTGTGCAATTTTTTTGTTAAGCTTCTCAGACCTGGGCTTGTATGAAATCCAAGGGCAGCCACCAAATGTTCTACAAGTACCATGCAGACATCTGCAATATGCTTAACTGCCTTCCTGCTAGGTGTGCATAACTCCAGTTGTCCAGTCTTCTCTAGAGGAGAACAAGAGGAAAGTTCATTGTTTCCCCAACAATTTGCAAGAATATCTGAATTAAAAATGGAAGTTTTGCCATTTGCATTGCAAAGCGAGCAGGGAAAGAGAGGAAGTATTGTTAGGTATTGGTAATGTAAAAACATAAGTATGCTGTTATTTATGTAATTAGTTATTGCTTTCATTATGGGTGCAGTCTTAATGGTTATAGTATTTATGTATAATTACCTTAATATTCACTGAAATTTCCAAGTAGCTCCCTAATTAACTGTCTCAAATATATAATTACATTGCATCTTTACGCAAGACTTGCCTAATTAATGTAGTTACACCACTTCTTTGTGAATGTGCATTATTAAATGCTCTTCGCATCATTCTTCTGACTTCTTGTAATTCACGCTTTACAAAAATTAAGACCTTGAATTAGAAACCTTCATGAGCAACCAGCTCCAAAAGCAAGCACCAGATGATCTTTTCTTAACAAAAAACAAATCTTACTAAGCCTCATTACCACTCCCTTTAACAAAAGCTTTCCATCTGGATCTGAAAGAAATCCCAGGTACCATTGTCTTTTAAGAGGGCAGAGAAAATACGTTGTACATTTAAAGAGAAGAAGACTTTGCTGCCATCAAGGGTCCAAACTCCTGGGCTTCCTAAATCATTTGCCAACAAGCTCGTCTGGTAAAAGAATCAGGTGAGTGCATGACAGCACCCCAATCACTTGACAGTGTCAGGTGGCATTTTCAGAATACAAAAAGGAACAAGGGAAGACTGTTATTGGTGAGACTACCCTTCAAAATCCTGTGTGCCGTGGTTTCAAACCAAGAGCTTTGAAATCCTTTTTGCCAAGAGTTCCACCTCTGCGCTTGGCACACTAGCTGCCACTTTGAAGGGTCTTGCATGTCACAGGTTACCAGTGTATCACAACCTGGGAGCTCTTGTCTAGCATGCAGCTCCTAGATCCATGGGCAAAGGACTGAATGCCACCATCAGTCAGCAACACGTGTGAAGGGAAATTTTCTGCTCTGAAGGATTTAATTGCATTTACAAACTGAACTCCTCTGATCCTCAGCATCCACTAGGATGTCCAGGTAGTAACCTGAGAAGAAAGGGAGTAAGAAGAAACTCTGGGATCCTGTCTTGCAGGTCATTATGTCCATCTTCACCTGCCAGTGAGGATTACAGTGATAGAAAGTTTAGGCCAGAGGCAGCTTCTCTAAACAAAAGCAGATGCACTGAAAAGTAGCAGAGTTAAAGAAAACTCATCAGAGCTCTCATATAACAGAACTAAATCTGAATCCACTGAAAGGTAAGGACAAGATTTACCATTGCACAGTCAGACCAGATGCCAAGGAAGAGTCTGATTCTGCTGGTTTCATAGGTCAAACTTCCCCTGCACTGGACCCACTCAATGAATCCCGTTGGCCAGACGGGCATGACAAGACTAATGCATTACAGCAGCACTGAACTCACCATTTATTTATATGTGATCAGCTTGTCCAAAGGCAGTATGTTTTTTACACCCTGGGATTTTTGAAACAGTTGGGTATGCACCGCAGACATTTCCCAAGGATTTGTGTACTGGTTAAACGGTTACCCCAACAGTTGGGACTTGGAGAAAACCTTGCCAAGTGTACTTGTAGGCTCTACAACTGCTTCACCTGGTGACACCCATTCATAAAGCAAGTGAAGTGGGGGAGAAGAAACATGCTTCAAGGGCATTTACATAGAAAACGTTCTCTTGCAGTACTGAGGTGAAGGCTGTCAGAAGTATGATAAAGATGGTTTCTGTCTGCTCCAAATAATCTGTTTTATACATTAGTTGCTCATTTCCAGTGTGAGATTTCTCAACACATATGCATGGCAGCTAAATCTCAGAGGTAAATGGGCAAAACCTCTGGAGCTTAGGACCCAGGTTTATCTGCATTTACCATTACAAAGTTTGCAGCAACCAGCTGTCAAAGACAGGCATTACAGAGATGTAAAACTAAGGAGATCATCCCATTTCAGCCCCCACAGAAATGGCTGTATACTAGTACATATAAACTATGCCATACAGGAAAACTAACCCTGATAACTCTGCTTGAATATAGATATAATTAGTTCGGTAAGCAAAGAGTTGGCATGGCTGAGCTTTACAAGGCAGGCTGACATTTTCAAGTGTAGAAATGTGCAGTTAGGCACCTAGATAAACAGCCTGGCTTTCAGAAGCACTGAACATTAGGAAGTCAGAATAAGAGCTACCGTGTGCATCTTCAAATATCCTGCCCTATACGTCTGTGTATTTTGGACATTTAATAAGTACATCATATTTTTCCATAGAAGTCCATAATCCTAAACTACCTATATTAAACAAATCTGGCTTAAAGAGGTTCAAGCACTGAACAAATATCAAATCCATCACTGCTAGCAAATCACTGCTATTTTAAAAGAGCATCTTGCTTTCTGAAATAGCAGATGCCAACTCATATACTAGATACAATAATTAAGCACTTTGTATTGCAATATTTTAGATAGATGTTTAACGTATCAGTTGAACATGTTTCAGCCAACGTGTGACGTTCATGGAAAATACACTGTCATTCCAACATGGGGTTTTTCCACTTGCATTTTTTTCTCCGGTTTTATAGTACACAAAGAGTGACTGAAATAGCCAGTCATACAACATCTGGGAGACAAAAAACACACACAGGAAAATGCAGCAGAAGGGGAAGATTCATGAAAACAGGAAACATTAAGAGGAGAGTGAAAATATGTCAAAACAAAGAAGGCAATAGTCTGTCAGAACAAATGAGTTGACCCATCAGCAGAAGTTCCTCAAGAGCCTTCAGAGACCAGCAAGGTGACGTATGCCACTCCTGACACAAAAGGACAGCAACCTTTTGAACCTCCACTCTGCACACACATGAAATATGGTGGTCCACCCATAGACATGCCAGTTCCACACAGAAAGAAAACATTTTCCAAGCCTGTGCCTTTCTCTAATAGGAAACACCAGCATTTTAAGAACACTGATACTAGCAAATGCAGATGCTTATGGCCACAGGTGCCCAGTAGGTGCTTAGACCTAGTTAAAGCATCATTCACAAGCACGAATATCACAGAGGACGTTTTGCTCGATGTCCATAGCCTTTTCACCAATGTTTGCACCACTGGCCTTTTATTTGCCCAAAGTTTTTCCAGTGCTCCTGTATTTCCAGGCAGACAAGAGTATTCACCCGCATCCTTCACCTTCCCTCAGGTTTTTATTCATAGTACTTTGGTCATTCATTTGGATGCTGTTAATATTATTCTGTGCATTGGGATAGTTTCCCAACAGAGTAAAACATGATAAATAGCCAAAGCGAGCATCCCTCAGACTGAGCACTGCTCACCCAAGCTGGTCAGGCCACGTTTCAGTGACAAATGCAAGTGTAGAAATCAGGACACGGTGCAACATGAGAAGCTGTGAAAGCAAAGGCCATTCTGCAAGAGGTTACACAGACTTTAAAGCCTGTCAAAGCAAAGCTCCCCCCGCCTTTCTGAGAGGACCCTCAGATAGAGGGAGCCTTTGTAAGACACCATCAGCTCTTGAATCTCTATAACTTTAGACAGAAAAGCAGCCAGGTATCATCTGTACAAAGACAAGTTCCTTGTGTGGGATTTTCTTGGTCTTCTTATCACAAAGCCATCTAGGAGGATTTTGACTGAGGAGATGTGGTACCACAATGCTTTGTAGCAAACCCAGCCTATAAAAAATGAAGCCTATGAAAGATGAAGGATGTGAGGGCAATTTTAAAACGAAAAAGCCAAGAGAAAAAGAAAAAGCAGGTCAGTGTAGCCTCACCCACTGGCTTCATCATACAACAGATTCATGGGCTCTCCCCATTTCACGCTGAATATTTCCTTCAAACACGAAGGTCATTTAGATGCAAAACTCCTGTTGACATTGAAAAGAGAGGCAAGCACTTAAACGTATTTGTGCCTTCAAAAATCTCCCCCTGTTGTAGTAAAACTAAGTCTCTAAGACTTGCAATAAAATGCATTCACCGGTGTCCTATGGAACACCCCACAGAAAAATCACACTTGCTCCTGGTACAGGATTTGCCCCACAGGGCAAGGAGAGCCATTGGATGGACCCCTCTGCTTCCCAAGGGCAGGATGCTCCTTGCCCTCCAATCCAGGGAAAGGAGCAGAGAAACCTTGAGACCAAAGCCACATGGGCATCATGGAGGGGCTGATGGGAGGACAAAGGGGGTGTGATGGCCACCAAAGGCCGTGCAGCAGGTATTCTGACCCAAAATTTCCATCAGCTTCAGTCCCAAAAGCAAAGTTGCCACCTGAAGGGCACACAATCTTCATGAACCTGTATCAACACATGGCCTCTAAAAAATACTACAGGAGGTATCTGAGGGTGCTTGAATGGCTGCCCCCAAGAGCAGCAAACAGCTGTAGGACACCAGCCTCAGCAAGACGTGGGTCTTCAGCATGTCTCCTTGAAACTGTGAGCTAGAGCTCTCCCTCCAGCCTTGCAACTGCACTGCCATACCCATGGGTGTTTTGTCTTACTTTGAAAACAAAGTTAACACCTTTTACAAAATCGCTTGTACCCAAAAATCCTGCTTTTTGCACTCAAGACCCAAACATGACCACGGAGTTAAGCAGCATTAAGAGCATTCATCAGGCTGGATGGATCAAAAGAGAAAGGAACAGATCCTAAAAGTTCATAGTAATCCAGGACCACATCATGTTGCATAAAGACCTGTCCCTCTCTGACCACAGATCCCCACAATAATTGGGCAAAGAAGGAACACCCCTACTCCCCCAGCTGCCAAGGCTTTCCTACAAATACACACACAGCAACATGCACTTCAGACCCAGGGATCAGGAAGTGTGTGTGACCCTGCTCCAGCCCCCAGGAGTGAGCAGAACTGTGGAGCAGCAACAAGATCAGCAGAACACTCAGAAAGCAAACCCTTAACCACATACCTCTGTTTGAAAAAGTTAATGTTAACCATTACCTGAAGGGCAGCTCTTCCACAAGGTGTTGATTATTCCCCACAGCAATGAAATTAGGAAATATAGAGGGGTTCTGCCAAAAAAAATACATAAAATGAAAAAAAATCCTCTTAATTACATACAGTGCTGCATGACTTCACAGGGCAAAGCTTTTCTTTAAGATCTTAAGACCACCCACAAGCATAACACATGGCCTGGAACCTGAAGAGAATATCTGAACAGGGGTCTCAGCATAAGGATGGGAGGGGGGCAGTTTTGCTTGGGCATATGCAAATGTTTGTTTCTATGGGATCAAATAAAGATTAACTATTTGTTGTGCCTGGTTATCATTTGTCGGAGCTGGGGGCTGCTTGCTAAAACAGGGAGAGATAAACCTTTAAAACCTGTGACACAGGAGAGTTATTTGTCTGTGCAACACTTTAGTCACGGGTTTTGGTGTTTTATGTATGGATGCTGTGCGGGAATAGGACAACAAGAGCTTTGTTCAACTTGATCATCTCATCAAACAAGGCTAAAAGAATAAAAGTTGGGATGCAAGACTAAATGGATATGATCTGAATGCATATTTGTGTTACATCTAATACGACTAGCATCATAGATGAACAAGATCAAATAAATGGTAAAACCTGACAAAGAGAAGAATAGATGGTGTGTGGAGCCATCTGTTTTGGAGGACACCCAAATCTGTCTGAATCAGGAAGGCCAAACTACCAGCTATTCTAAGATCCTCCATTCCAAGAGTGGCCTAATACGCAACTACACAATCAGCTTCTCTCACCATCACTTTGGCTGCAAGTTTTTTGTGCAATTAAGTAATTTATTCCTTTCTTCATCCTCCTGATTCTAATGAATCCAAGCCACAAACAAGCCCCAGTTGCTCCTATTCAAGGAGTCTGATTGCATCTGGCAGTAATTGCTGAAAATCCTGAAGAGGAAACAGGGAAGGAAAGCATATTGTTTGTGGGGGTAATAGGTGAAGACCTGCCTCTCTTGACCTATAATACATTAGTGTCAGTGAACATTTGGCAGCCTTCAGATGATTAGCAATGAAGATGAATCAAGCAAAAAAAGAGGTAGAAATCTGCCTCATCTGAATCGCCAGAACTGCATAAATTTGCATGTTGATTAGCTGTTCTTTTGTCTGTGTTCCTAATTATTATGACACATTATGTCTTCATCATGCAAGATTCTGATCTGTCTTGTTCAAAATGCATGTAGAAAAAAGTGCTGTTTATTGATTCAACATGTAACTTTAATTTTTATGTTTGCTTTAATTAAATACATATTTGATTGCCTTTGACTGGTGTCTCGGATTTTTTTAACTCTTATTTACTTCCTCCTGTTGACAAACAAACAGGTAACCTTTCTTTATTGTCGGATCACTTGCTGATTAAAATCCTCCCCACCCCCATCCTCGTCTTCACTCACAACCACTTTTGCTTCCTTGTTAGAGCCAAGATTGCCAAAACAAAAAAGTCCTTAGGTGGTGAAGCGTGATAGCTGCAGCACTGAGCAGGATTGCGAGGACCTTAATGATGTTAACGACAGCAAAGAAGTGCACGTACTACAGGGTCAAGGTAATTTTCTTATACCGTAGATTCATTAGCAGTAAGAAAGCACCTGGATAGACAGAACTTCTGATTTGTGGGATTAGTTACAATGGGCTCGATCTTGCCCACATTGCCTATTGACTCTCACAGCAGCAAGATTAAACTCCTAAGTTCCTGACCCCAAAGGAAATGAAGTCCACAGCATCCCCTTGACTCTCCTACCTACCTCCAAAATCAGGACATTTTAGCTGTTTCTGGGAATTGGGAATCTTGAAATTCACATTTCTTCCTATGAGATTTGCTCAGGTGGCTATAAGTAGCCAAATCAAATCAAAGCCAAATCAAAAAATATGTAACTGCAATGACCAAAAGAAGTTCCCAGGTTTTCACACAAAAAAAAAAGCAAATTACGATGCCATTTCTGTATCATGAAAATAACATAATTTAATTTATATTTTATCTTCTTTATTTTTTAAAGAAAATGGAAGTAATCTTGAAAACTAAACAATATTTTCAGTTGAGAATCAAAGTATTTCCTTGTAGATGATGTTGGACTGTTTAAAAATGCTGAAAAGAAACAGGGTTTTTGTCACTTTTTTACCTTTTCCCCCAAATTTAAACAATTCACTAAAAGCAGCAAAAATTCATGCCTCATATTGTTTGACAGAAAACTGCCTGTTTTAAGCAAGATGTTAGTTTGAGATTAAACATTTGACCCTCTCCTCTGCCTGCTAATATCAGTTTACCTTTATTACATGTATGCTTATCATGAACTCTGTCCTGTTTGTAGTGGCAAACAATACTTTGCTTGAATTTGTGTTTGTTAAATCAGTAACATGTTTGTATAACAATAAACATCGTGTTGTAATTCAGTAAACTAAATAGCTCACAGTACTTTGCACATAATTCTTCAGGTTGTGGGTCAAATATGAGGATCATCAAGTTTGACTGCCTTCCTCTACAGGTAAAAATGGAGTAAGTCCTTATTGCTTTGAGTTTTCTGAAATCTACTCCCTCAAGAAAAAGAGTAAACAACCTATTACATTTTCTCTAGGGGCAACAGAACATGCCAGTCAATATACAGATATTAATCAAAACTGCTGCTAAAGATGCCTGAGGATGAAAAAGCCTGTATATTCAAGCCACTGATTTAGCTGCTCTTTTTTACCATTGTACCCTTGCCAAACAGAATGAGATTTGAAACAATAATGCCTGCCGTTCTTCACCGTTAATGGCATATGATTGGCTGCAAGTGTAATCAGTTGCTTGGTACCCACTAATCATCTTGAAACACAGGTAAATGTAAATCCATATTTCAAAGATTATAAACATGCAATTAGCTAACATAAAAACTACTGGAATATAAAGACTTTAAGGCTTTGACATAAACCCACAAGGCAGGAAGAGAAAAGTTGTCGCATATTCAGGCTATTCATGTTTATTTTCCCTCAGTACCAACCAAACCACAGTAACCACCGCCATGGGCCTCCTCCATATCAACATCCAGGAGTAACCGAGGAATCAAAAGAGATCTCACACGTAGACGTAAATAATCATAGGGAGCTAAATAGAGGCAGCTAATAGACTTTCTCTTTTCTATAATTCTCTTCCCAAGGCACTTCAGCACACACTGATCTGCACAGAGGCATGATGCTCTGGGATCACCCGGCCTCCACAGCAATGAGCACAGCCAGGGTTTGGCTGAGTGTGCCCCAAGTCAAGCAAAGCACAATGGACAAGTGGGTTCCACTGGTGTGTGTGAAATGGTGCAAGCCAACATTCCTCACCTCCACCCTGCAGTAGTGGCCTGAGGATGGGACAGCCAGCAGCTACCAGGACTACACGGGACCTGGACCACCACTGCATGCTGCCATCACCAGCATTGGTACATACATCTACTGTGAGTATCATAGTGGTTCTCATTCATCAAATGAGAAATCATACTGATGAAAGGAAGCATTCTTCACCCATAGTCCTTTCCTACAACTTAATTAGCAGGATGGACCAGTCACTTCTTCGTAAGTGGAACGCAACTCAGCTTGTTTGCAGGATCCAAATGATGTCCTAAAAACAGGATCCATCACCTGGTGCGCAATAGCCAATTCTCACGCACAGAGCCAAGGTTATTGCTTCTTCCAAGTTTGAGGAAAAAAAGGGGTTCTAGGTGGTATCTCACAAAGCTAGCACACCACCCCATACAAAATTCCCATATTTATACAATTCAGTTGAGGTTAGTAACTCCCCATAACCCTCTCACCATTTACCAATTGGTCAGTTAATTTACATATGATTGGCTCATTGATTTCTTACTACACATGTTCAGGGAAAGGGTCTTTTAAGTTGGGTGGGGGTCTTTTGACTTATAGGCATGATTTTTAATGTTATAATGAGGGTATAATGAGGACAGTTCATTGAAAGGACACCCTAATCATGTCTTGTTGACATATCAAAGTCAGATATTCATGATATCCCTGTGTTTTCAGGATGTACCAGTCTTCAAGGATAGTCTTTTCTGATAAGAATTTCCTTAGCCCTGTTTCTTAATCCACCTACACAAGGCCAAAGCCTCCTCCTTGGCTATCAATTCTCTTTGTTATTCTTGTTGTTCCCAGGTCATCCTGACCTTTTAGGAGGCCCTTGTGTCCGTTTAGGCTTTTTCCACAGTAACACATGTTCCAGTTTTTAACTAGATGCCTACAGAAGTTCCTTATTTTTTAACTGTATGCCTACAACACAAGCCCAAACAGTTCTGTCTTCTGTAAATGCTTCCCACCCCTTCCTATGAAAAGCAGGAGCATTCTTTTACATCTGGCCAACCTTAGCTTCATTTAAAAATCCTAGAAAGAGCTCTCGCCCAGCTGATCAGAGGTGTATTTACCAATGTGCTGACAGGACACGGCTTCTGGCTGCAGTGGCTGCACCTCAGAACTCACCCTGTTTTAGTATCTGTTTGTCCTGGATTTAACCCAGCAACAGTGTCTGGCTTCCTCACGCTGCCATCTGTCCAGAATTGCTCCAGAGCCCAACCCAGAAGGCTGAAGTCTTGAAAGAGGGAACCCAGGGGACACCAACCGAGAACTACCAACAGTTTGGGAATTAACTCTCACCCAGCCTTGAGATAATCTACCCTGCAGACATGTGCTCTTCCTAACTAACATCCAAGAGGGTTTGCATTCCCAGGAAAGATCCTACAGCTGCTAAGCAAAGAGTAACTTGGGCTAAACCTGCTACAAGGGAATCTTTTAGATCTGGCACAGTCTGGATTTAAGGCAGGCTGTGGAACTGGAGCTATTTGAGTGGCATTGATGGATGACGCCCTCCTGTCAGTGCAGAGAGAGCAGACATCCATCCTCATCCTCCTTGACTTCAGCATTAACTGTGAGATATTGCTGCCATGCTTGATAGGTGGCAGAAGTCCAGGGTAATGCCGTGAAAGTGTTTTGAGTCATTCCTACCAGGACATACCCCATGACTTGTGAAAAAAGTGTTATCTCCAGCACTACACTCCTCCCTCCTGTGGGCTCCTGATCTGTATTCTTTATGGTACTTCCCTGTGTCTACATGGAGCCAGTAGGTGATATGGAACAAACTGAATTACCAGAAATGGGCAGGGGAAATACAGGTAAACCTAAATTTCTGTGTACATAAACATGCTGCTACTGCCAGCATGGCAGTGGAAGAAAAACAGCTGGATAACTCCAATCTAAACAGAGGTAAGACAGATGGGAGGCAGGAAAGCATCTTTAAGAGCCTGTCACTTGAGTGCACTATGCCTGGCATGATGGCGCATTTCCACAATTGGTGTGCTTGGTTTGTAATTTAGGAGTGCTCCTGGATTTGTTACTGATGCTAACTTTTCCCACAGCACGCTCTGCAAGTAACAGTCCTATTCTCTTCCATTGGCTAGGAGGCTTTCTGCCACCCTGACAGGTGATGACCTTGTCTCTGTTATTCATGGCTTTGTCACTTCTCAGCTGGACTATAGTCATTTGAAATATGCAAGCACACAGCATTCATGCTTAGAAAACTTCATTTGCTGCTGCAATGCATCTCTTCAGTGACAAAGGCATATCAAACCTGGCATTGGGCCTGGCACCAGCTTCCCATGGAATTCCTAATTGAGTTCATGGTCTTCATTCTTATCATCCTCGTCACATCTAACACTTTGTATAAAGCTGCAGCAAAGGAAACGTTTGACAGATTCGCTCCACTGGCCCGATGAGCTCTCTGCAGAAAGAATCACACACATCTGTCCGGAGCCCTCAGCCTGTGGATTTAACATCTTCAGGGAATGAAAACCTTTACCAAACCTCCCCTCAATCATAAGGCATGTTTCTCTGACTTGCATAAATAATAACCTCAGAAACACAAAACCAAGGTGTTCTGTTATAGCCACTTCTCCCTCAGCAGGTAAGTGAGAGAGGGAATAGGTGTGTGACTGATGCACTGGTACAGTGCTCACCAGTGGGGAGTGAGGAGCCACATGAGCTTACTCCCAACCTCAGCCACCAATGACCCTTTTCTAGGCCTCTCCATGTGTACAAATCTCCCATTAGAAAGCTCTGACAAATGGTGCAGGGTCCCTTCCTGGAGGAAGCATTTTCCACAATGCCTGTTCCCTATGGCAGACCCTTGCTCTGCAGTCCCAACAGTGAAGCCAAAGCCTGGTCAGCATGGTACAGATGGCCTGGCATGGCCCTGGCACCAGGGCCAAGGCAGCTACTCAGAGGTGCCATCATGCAGGGCACGCATGGGTCAGAAGTCCATGTTGGACCTGTTATGCCTGAGAGTTACCTGGATCTGACCAGAAAGAAACCAAATGTGTTTCACTCAGATACTAAAGTGCATTCACTGTCTCTATTTTTATTTTATATAATGTCCCTGTTCAAATAAGGAATGTGCATTAATTCTGTACATTGCTAGCTCCTCAGCATGGATATTACTGCAATTGTTTAAACTGAGAGCTTGTGCATTTGTCTCAGCATAGTAAATGCAGCTTTAAAGGCTGTTGGCAGGTCATTTGGCCTTTAAAATCACATGTTCTTCACTAGAGTATGAACCTTAATCCAAACAAGACTGTTTTTAACTGATTTTTCAAGTGCTGCAGTATTTTTAAAGCATTATTGTAACTCCCATCTTCAAACAGTGAGCTATCTCCAAGTCCTGCAGTCTTCAAAGATCTCAGCAGACGATGGTAAGATGGTAGGTCACAGTACCAGGAAGCACATGGAAATTATTTACTGTATAAAACTAAAATAATGAAGACCTGCATAAAGGATGAAAGCTCTTTGACTAAGAGCAGTGTTGGCTGAAATCCACTCTGATTATTGTGGCAAGAGTCACTTGTCAAGAGGCTTCCTTCCCCATAGCCAACTTTCAAGTTGCTCATATTGCAGCTCTTCCTAAATATGTCTATATCTGGGGGACCGATTGTTGTATTGCATCTAATTTTTTTGATGTAAATTCTCTTTATGTTCAAGACAGGTTGATGCTTGTTCCGTACTCAGATTTCTAGCAATATAATGGTCAGTTAGAGGTATTTTAGCACTGTGTTCAAACTAGTACAACTCTAAATGTTCACCACGATTAAGATATTTAGAGTACGGCTTTACTTGCCTTGATTCTGCACTTGCAGTAAGAAATCACCAATATAAAGCAACTCCCTCTCAGCTGAATTGCACCCTCACAGTGGAAGTTGTGTTGATTTAATCAAGTGGTCTAAGATTAAGCAAAGAGTGACTGCAGCTGCCTGCTTGGGATCTTTCTTGGGGGGAGGGATCCACCACCAGCGCTTGCGGCAGAAGTCTCTGCTGTGAAAACTGAAGGAGAAGGAGAAGCACTTTGAACAGACCCAAAAGAAGAGAAGCTAAAAGTCACAACAGGTTGTGTTTGACCAGGAATGTTTTCCAACCCTAACAGTTCACAGTTCAGGTCACGTGGAGCTTTTTCAGCTATTTTTGTTAGTGTGGCTGGCTGAGATTTCATCAAATGAGAGGAATAAAGGACCTTTCCTTACAAAGGGGATGAGACTCATGTTGAGACTTTTGCAAGTGGGTGTTGGCCATAAAGTTTGCCAGATACGAACTACCCATTCAACAGAAGAAAGCTCAGTGTCTGGGGGAAATAACGATTCCCAACCTTCCCATATTCCGGCCTCACCCAGCTTTATCCTCCATCAGCCTGTTGAGATTGCTTCACCTCCCACTCTTCTCTTTTCCCAAAGCCTGGAAACAGGTCAGACAATACATGGCTGCTTCATTCCTGCTGTAATCATTATTTGTTCCCTCTGAAAACAGCTGACGTAGGCCATGCCCTCCCCACCCTGGGCCCTGAGGCGGCCACAGGGACCCTCACCATGGCCGTGGGCCCACCACACTGGGACAAGACACTGGGTTCACCCGCACCCACCCTCTTTTCCGGAGGTTTTGGGAGGAAAGGGGAAAACACAAACCTGGAATTACCTCAGGAGCACAAGTGTCCGAAGGAGCTGCACAGACGTTGGCCATTACAGCCGCAAACATGGATGCAGGAAGGGAGCAGTTAAAATGTTCTGTGGGTCAGAGTTACAGAGGCAGAAACATACAGCGGCAAGGGGCTGCCAAATTCCTTGAACACGGAGGATTTCGGGGGCACTTCAATTCTGCTCCTCTGGTGGGTCCTGGCCGCACTGGCAGGAGGGAAACGTGTGGCAGCGGCGGCATGGTTCCTGCCATCAGCAGTGGGGCTGCCTCCGAGAGCAACACCGCTTTTGGGTCCAGATTATTGTTCCTCGTATTCCTTTGTTTGCCATTGTAATCTCCGTAGTCATTCTCCTTGATAAACAAACAAGTGAAAAGATGCAATGAGCTGTAAGAATAGATTTGCACAGGGCAGACAACGGAACATTTAATTTATTTACCTCTCCTAACAGATACCTGGGGTGACATTTATTAATAAACAGCATTATCAGGTGTCTGATATGTAGCTCACAGAAATTAATTACCCAGCCCATGGTAAAACCATAACAAGCCTGCAGTGCTGTAACATTTGTGCTAATTGAAAATGAGATAAGTGCTGTGGGTGCAATTTGCATTCAATGCAGTGTATTAATTATCTTCAGTTCTCTTCATGATAAATATACCTGACTGAACCACTCTGCTAATTTACTGTGTAATAGAGTCATAAGTGGATTCCCTTAGGTGACCAACTACAGGCATTGGGCTCTTTGCAACATCAAGGCCTTCCTCTTTTCCCAAGCGCTTAAATGGGTTAGCAAACACGGAATGCTTTTCTTGCAGGCTGTGCTGGCAGTACACAGCAGCTCAGGATGAAATTAGGAATCAGGACCCCCTCAACCCAAGACTTCAGTACTTTGTAAAGCTGAAGAGGAAGCACCTCCATCCATGGCAAGCTGTGAGGTCTGAGGAAAGGCCTTTCCCCCCCTTGTTCCTCATCCTCCCCCCTCCCCATTCATTTCACAGTCAGGTTATCATGGGATTTAATTACATTTGGTGTGAGGTGTAAATTAATTGACTCTTGTAACACCCATAATGATCAGGAAAATTCAGATTTAAAGATACTGTGCAGTTCCAGTAGATTAAGGCACTAATTGTTCCGCTCTCACCAACTATGATTTATGTGAGGATCAGGTTACAAAACCAATATGTGTTCAAGTTAAAGCTCTGTGGTACCATACAATTAGGACTAAAGCTTTTTGTAAATGGGCCCAGTAACACAAAAAGCTCTCCACTAATCCTGGTCTTTTTAATTCAGAGGTCACGCATTGTCTAAGGCAACCGCTTATACTATACGCAACCACCGTCCTTTATTCACCCTCCTCCTATGCAGCTTGGGTATCTGAATTTGCCACTAACCTTGGACGTGCTGTTACTAATTTCAGGGTAGGTGATGGCAATGCAAGAAGATCAGGGCCAGCCCTTTGCTGCGCTGCCCCCGGAGCAGCCTGGGCACGCTGTGCCGGAGAGGTGATATCTGCCTCCTCCAGCTCCCCTTCAGTGTGCAGGCTGCGCATGGGGTCAGCTCTGGGGCTCTGCTGTCAAGTAAGCAGACATCCAGGGCAGCAGACGGATGGAGGTGACAGTCACTGTGGCAGCTGAAGGGGCCAGGAGGTGGTGCAGGCAGGGAGAAGGGGCAGCAGCAGAGGAGGAAGGACAGACTCTGCTCCCCTTCATCCCGCCTACCCCACAGCCAGAAGCACTTTGTTATCGTCATGCAGCCGGGTGCTTTCTCATCACTTTGTCCTTGTCCATGGGGTGCTGGAATCCAGCATAGTTTTCCTTGCTGAGCACCACCAGGACAGCTTTCCACCATCCTCCATTAAGTATGGGATGGCCAGTGTTGTGAACATGTCCTCAGAGGGCAGGAGGAGGCAGTGTGCCGGAGCAACTAAGAGGTGAGAAAGATCAAGGTGAAAAGAAGGTAAGAAGTTGAGATTTCGGTGCCAGAAGAATTCATTTGCTTTTTCAATAGAGTATCCAAGTACAAAAATGCTGGAGAGAAGGTGCCCATCTGCCAAAGACATGTTCACATGTTACTTTGGAAACAGAGAAGGCTCTCCGAGCTCTTTTTCTTTTTCTAGACACATCAACTGCAAATACAGGCCAGTTTCCCAAAACATTTTGTGTGGCTGCCCACATACTCTTTGCTTTTTGTGTTTGGTCAGTTTAATACAAAGGCGCACTGTAACATTTAGAGCTATTTTTAATGCGCTGCTATGATCTGTGTCAGAGACCTTAGCAGTGACATCTACAAAGGCATCAATTATATCTCCTCAGCCTTTTCCTCTTTCCCTGGTAAGGAATTCTTTGGAAAGATAAAATCTGAGCTTTTCCTGAATGGTTACATTGCTACAAGGACAGCAAGGGTCTACCTGATGAAAAGGGACCTTGTAATGGTGGTTTATTGGGGTGCCCAGAGCAAGGTCAGGGTTATCCCACCCAAAGCAGGGCTGCCTGACATCACTGACTTCTGGAAACAAGCAGGCATGGGGCAGTGTGTGCTGCAGCCACCTTTGCTTTACCATCCATCCCTTGTTATCACCCAGGCCCAAGGTGGACTCCTCTCTCAGCTGTAACTCCCCATCTGGATTATAAATTCTTTCTCTGAAGAAGGAAAAAAGCCTCAGTAGGGCAGAGGAGCATCTTGAGGGGCCCAAGGACCCCCAGAGCAGATGACTGAGCCAGCAACCCTAGCAAAAGGTACTGCAACATCGGCATCTCTCGCCACCACATAGCCCACATGCATCTCTTACCGCTATGCTGCAGGGGTGTCAGCATCTTCATCCCTTGGGCAAACAGGACACAGCAGCTTGCCCAAGGGTGCCCAGCAGGCTGTGCCAGGGCTAAAGCACAGCCCTGTTCTCCTGCATCCTCTTTTTGTGCTCAATATACTGGGCCCCCGCTGCTTTTACACAAGTGCAGTGGCTAAAACACCTTCCTGCTCTTTCAGGAGGTCCATCACTGCATAGAATAGGACGTGAGATGCGGTGGAAAAAGCAGGAGGGAAACATGGACAAAAAAAAGTCTTAACTTTCTATGTGAAGCACACATTTGCTAAAGAGAAACCTAATGGCATTATTGCAGCTAAAAACAGAGACTTGAAAATGCTGTATATATTATTATGCTCATTATCTACCAACTGCAAGAATGCTGTGCTAAAACTAACTCAAAACACCTCAGGTAAGGTAATTGCTACTAATGGATTTGAAGTGTGCAAAATTGAACGTTATTACACAGACATCACATTCTCGACTTGGTGAAGCTGTTGGATATTGTAGTTACCAGCTCACTCATCTCTCGATCGGGGAGAGATTTGAGGAAAAGGGCAAGCTCTCTGTCATTCAGCACTGGAAGGAAAATTCAACAACACAATATTACAGCAGCCTGTTTGCACCTCGTTGGTTAAGATGGGGTCAGAGCTCGCTTCCTAAACCACTGCTTCAGAAAAACATCTACACCAGCTTGCTCCAGAAGTAAATCTCCTGGGGAAGACCTGAGAGTAAACTTTGCATTTGTGAGCTTTACAGCTTGTAGGTCTAAAGAAAAGAAAGGGACAGGAGCCTGCAAAGTCATTCTAAATGAGGGGAGCCATGAGTCCAAGTGACATATTCTGATGCAAATTAAGGCCTGAGTCTTCAGGATATCCTGAGCCCCTATAAAGCCCCACTGCCTAAAGACAGAAAAGGAACTTTTTAGTCCCCTCCTTATATAGGGGGATGATGCGAATCTGAACTTTGCCAAAGCCCAGGTGTGGTGGCAACAAGATACTTGATTCACCTGCTTGAAAAACCCCATATAACAGAATATATCCGACACATTCAGTTTGTTTGGTACACCAGCAGCTGTCCTCAAAACAAGTGGCTCCCAGGAATTTTGGTCTCTTTCATGAAAGCTAAAAACTGAACTCTACCAGAGCAAATGCTTTTCTAATCTTTGAGAAGTTAGGATATGGCCAGTTCTTATTTTAGCTATAACATCAAAGCTACAAATTAGTGTTTGGAAAAAATTAGGTTAACTATTGTCATTTCGGTTAGAAGAATAGGTGGCCGGTGCCCAATAAGTTTCAGTTCCTTCTGATTATCTTGGGGGAAAGAAATTAAAGAGGCCATGTCTGAACAGGATTAAAGCAGTCTCTACCCGAGTACAGAAAGCACAAAGAAATGTGAACTCACAGCTGCAAGCGAAGGCAATGGGAGCTGTGCTTTGAACAGATAACAAGCTAAGTCCTCTGAAAAATCAGACCATGCATCTCAGATTGGGAACTTAAAATTAGTGAATACTTTTCTACTTAATCTCTTTCTGCCTCAGTTCTTCATCATGAAATGGGGATAATGCTACCACCCAATGCCTCACTGCAGTGCAGTGAAAATAAGTTCATTAATGTTTATGAAACATTCAGTTACCATAGCGATGAGTTCTATAGAAAAGCCCATGTGGAAATTAATATTTCTGTCTTCAGAGCAGGGTTTGAATAGAACGCATTTAGTAAGGCCTGGGGCCACACAATGAGGAGAGAAGAAAACAGTAAATAACTCACCAGAGAAAAATAAAAACAATCATCAAAGCAAAACGGCCTGTTCAACAGAATTATTTTTAATAGAAATTCTTCATTTTGGTAAAAGTTTCTTGGTAAATAGGTATAAAATCTGTTTCTTTTGCTTTTAACTTTCACTCCTCCAGTTTTCTGCATTTGTCTTCCTAGCATGGGGGAGAGGGCTCTATTAAAGAGCTTATTTAAAGAGTCTGAAAACCCTCACCTTCCCGTTTCCAAAAATCATCATTTTTACCAGTGTGCTTTGGCAAAAATCTCAAAAATTAGTGACATTGGCAATCTCCAAATCGGGTTCCTGAACAATCCTGACCCATTCAATCCATCAATTCTCCTCACGATATGTTCTCAGGTCAGTTTGCCTGTTGCAGCTGGGACATCAACATGGCAATCAACCTAACTAACCCCTGGATTCGAGTCACTAACATCTTGGCAACAAGGAAAACACAGGCAAGCACAAACTTACACTGTGCAACCCGTGCAGATGGATATGAAGATGGGAGGAAACCGCATTTTAAGAAAAGAGATGGCTTTGGCAGGAGAAGAGTCTTAGCAACAAACTGTCCTCAGGGCCAACTGCAGGTTCCTGTGGTAGGTGCTGAATGACTTACAGCAAACACAGGTCAGGGACAAGCTTGCCCACGACTACACTTCCAACCATTTCAAGGCTCACTATTGAAACTACAACCCACTTTTTTATTTCCTTCATGTTGTTGCAGTGAAAAACATGGTCTTCCCTGTAAGATAGAACTCCTGCCAAAAAGCAAGGGAGAAAACTGAAATCCCCACCTGAACGCACCTACCTTCTGCTGAAAGCAATTGATCAGATTTCCCTCCTTCTTCTCGGCTTTAGTTCTTGCTCTGTTACCCGTTTCTGCCATTATACCAAATGGAAGTACCTTTATTTTCATCCGGCAACCATGGCCTTTTCTGAAAAAGGAAGTTTCAGAATGTTACAGAATGACAAGATTGAGGCAGGGAGAATAAACTGCTGGAGTTACTTACTGTGCTCACTTACTGGATTTCGTACCAAGCTGGGTTGCTTACCCTTTTTTTCTCTTTCTGATGAGTAACACTGTTGTCCTGCTAATTGCCAGTTATTTTAAAACTATGATTAATAGTTTTATAGTGCAGAATAATAGAATTAATAGACTACATTCCTAACGGTCTTCTAACAGGAAGAAGCAGAGGAACCTGCTCACCCATGCTGAACTTCCACACAACAGAAACCCCAAGGTGTGCGGCTACAATTGCCACAAAGCCCTGCTCAGCCTTACTTGCCCTTACGGGGAGGTGCCTCTGCCCTCTTCACTGGCACAGGGTGGCTCCCCTGACACACATACACCGCTGTGGAGTTCAGCCTGGGAGCTCCAGGCAAAAGGTAATATTTCTAGTTAAGCACAATGTTAAATGGGCTTGTGCAATCCAGTCGGAAAATCCTGCTAGAAGCAAGGCATTGACAGGATTTTTGGAACAATAAATAAATCTTTTAAACCAAATACGTTTTAACAACAGCTCACACAGAACTAGTTAAAGCCATTGTACTAAACAAAGGTGAGATGGTCATCACCTTTTACATTTCAAAGCAAGCCTGAAATAAACTTGGCTCAGCAGGAAACTCCACCTTCAAGTAAATTATTTCACGGCTCTTCACTATACAGGTGCAACTCTTAGGCAGGTCTGATGCTGAAAAACAGGGAAGAACAGATGCTCCATTCAGTGATGACTGATTTTACTTTAGAATACCCATGTTTCTGTATGGTACCTCAAGCTAAGGTGCTGTGTGCTTGCTGGGACATGATAGAGAGTGCATGGAGCACCTGGAGGAGCCTTCAGCACCCTATTGCAGGAGGCTGCCCTGCCTCAGAGGCAGGAACCAAACCAGCTTATGGCTATAAACTTTCTGGTGCCCCTTTGCACCAGAAAATAACAGTGGCCTTTTCCACAGGCTTCAGGAAACTTCAACCAGGACTACAGAAGCTTTCAAGTCTTCCTTTAGGAAAAGCTCTTCTAAAGAGAGGAAGCCTAATTATGAGCCCTGCATCCTGCTCACAAAGCTCTGGTACCCAGAAATGATGCGAGGGCCAATTGCCAGGACTAAACATTTAAGGCATCAACAGGTGTTACATGTTATGCATCAATGAGGTGTACATCACTGAAACATAAAGAGCCAGCAAGCCGGCAGCACAGCTATCAACCACAACAACACAGCCATAAAATCCTAATTAGCCTCATCCACTTGTTATGGACATTTTTATTTATTGACATGGTCAAATTAACAGGCAGCAGCGTTTTATTGTAACAAGGGCCTTGAAATCAGCCCAGGAAGAAAGTTAGCATTAACATTCAGCTCCTGCATGCCATCCCCATTTAGCCACATGGATGTGGATTTTCAAATAAGAACTTAATATTGTCACTGCAATTAAGTTACCTTGAGCAGGTGAGAGAAAGCGAGTCTTTAATCAATGCATATCTTGTTCTATTCCCACCCTGTGCAGCAAAACCACACAGCAGCAGAAACTCAGCAAGCTTCATAGTTTGAAGTGTGCACAGCCACAGGCCTGAGCCCTGCCTGCTGGAAGGAGCCAATTCAGGCAAGAGGAAGTGAGAGTGTGTGCCTATGAAGTTGTCCTCATGGCAATGTCTTTGTGGAGGGTGTCCCTCAGGGTCCATAGGAGTCATCAATGGACAGTGTCTCCACGGCAGTGTCCCACCCTAGCAATTACATTTTTCCCCCTTTTCTAATGAGTTGGGGGCAGTACCTCTGTTCTTAGTGTCATGTATTACATGTTCATGGTGGACCAGTTTCTCTGGCCTTGCAGCCAGCTCTTCAACTGCACTGGTCTGCAGCAGTTCTTGGGATAATGGGGGCAGCCGATCCCTCACACCAATCCTCAAGATAATGAATGGAAAAGTCTGATCTCAGCTCCTCCCACCTGTCTCGGAGACAATGGCTGGTGGAATCACATCTCAGCCTCTCATACCAATCCTTGACACAACGGATTGGTGGAGCCTGATTTCTGTTCAGTCTCTCACAAATGCCAGGAATAAAAAGTCATTCTCTGAACTTCCCCAGCCATGAGGTACCTGAATACTGACCACAAGTTGGGGAACAAGATTGGTTGCCCCAGAGGAACAGTGCACTTATTTATGTACTTCCAAAAAAGCAGGTGCCTTACTGAGTGATAACCTGCAGCTAGAATCATAGATTCATAGTCTCAACCAGGTTGAAAAAGATCATCCAGTCCAACCATTGTCCAGCACTGCCAAGGCCAACACTAACCAATGGCACTGAGGGCCTTGTCTACATGCTGTGTGAACACTTGGAGGGACGGTGACTCCAGCACTGCCCTGGGCAGCCTGTGCCAATGCCTGAGCACCCTCTGGGGAAGGAATTGTTCCTCAGCTCCATCTAAACCTGCCCTGGTGCAGCTTGAGACTATTTCCTCAAGATTTGTGTCCATCACCACAGAAAGGCAGATTCATGTAACACAGACAAGATGCAATGGCCATTTAATATTGTTCCTAGCTCAGCCGCACAACAGTTACAAAGCAGGAGTGAATATCTTGGTGTAGTTATTAATGTAGTGGGAAATACACATGATGAGCCTAATTGCTCCTTGAGCCAGGTAAAGAGATAGGAACTGAGCAGTAGTAGATTATCAACTGTGTTAGAGAGAGCACACAGAGTAAAGAAGAATTGAGAACATTTTGCAAGGTGTTTTAAGCAAGTTTACATTTTTATGAAGATAACAGTTTTGTTTTTTTTTAAATGATGCACTTTTGGAAATGAAATCATTGCTTCATGCATTTAAAAGGTACTCAGTATAGGCACCTTCACAAACCCCATTTTAAAACTTCTGATTCATCCACCTTAAACAAGAATATTCCAGCAATTGCAAAGAAAAGCTGGGAAATGATCTGTGTAAGAGCTGAACCAAGCAAACTGCATATTTCGCATGAATTACTTATAATGTGATTTGCTTGTTGGTAATTTCCGTTGTATACGAAGGATCACAGTTGCAAAAAGTACCAACATCCCACATTCAGAAGTGATTCATGAGTCTAATTTCAGAGTTCAAAATGCTGAAACACTTCAAAAATACAGTTTGAAACCATCGTTCACTTCATCGTGATAGAAGGTTTTGCACTAAATCCCGCTCTGTGGCTTAGATGTAGGCTGAGAATGTGATGTGGAAGAGAAAAGCACTTGTAGAGGTTCTTTAGTTCCTTTGACTTGACATTTGGGGTGCTCTGAGAGGGGCTGATTCAGTGTCCCCAGGGCACCTCCCCATCCTGGCCAAGGCAGGAGATATTTTTGTTGCCTTTCTTCAAGTGATGGAAATATGGTGGGGGGAGAGGAGGGCAAAAACTGGGGGGAGGAAGGCAGTTTTCAGTATTTGCCGTTATTATAGGTTATATATATAGGAAGAAAGTTAATTAAGCTTTAAAAAATCCATCACACATCAATGGGTGCATTTTAATGAGTACAAAAAGTTGAGGTGTTTACTGCCAATTAAAGTGGTTTTTAAATAAGCATTAATTAAACATAGAAATTCAGAAGAAAGTTATACCTTGTCAAAGAAAGGCCAGTGCCGTCTATGCCCACTTCTGCTCCCATTCAGACTCAGATAGTAATTACCACCAACCCTATATTTTCCATAATAATGAGGAGAGGCTGTCATGGCTGTCAAACAAAAACAAAACAAAATAAAAGGATAGTGCACAAAAATACCCTCAAACTGAAGTAAACTTTTCCTTTAGAGCCGAAGCCACAGGAGACGGCAGTGTGGAGCAAAGCAGAGAGGGACAGCAGCTCCTTCTCGGCAGCACAGACATTGCCACATGGAGGGAAGTCTCCCTGGATGGCTTCTTTCTAGTTGAAGAAAGGGCAGGGAATGAGCAGTTTCATCCCTGGTGCTTCACCTCATAGAGGAGCTGGATCCCCTGTTAAAGCCGGAGAAGTTGGTTTGTAACACGAGCAAGTGCTGGCTCATTCCCTGCTTCCTAAAGCAGGGAATTGGGTTTCTCATCATTCAGGAATGAAGAAAACAAGTGATAGAAGCAACCACTGAAAATCAGTTCAGTTTGCATGTATACTTCCAGCTGGTGCAACATGGAAAGAGGTATGGTTGTCACTGCTCTTCCTTTAAGTTCCCTTTCAGCTCTACTGTCTGTCCCGGAGTGGGGAGCAGAGGAAGAGAATTCTCCCACTGTTAGCCAAGCCCGTGTTTAAATACCTTAGGAAAACCTTCCCTCCCACAAAGTGCATCTCAGTCTCCAAATGAGGTTATTAAACTGCTTTGTTGAGAATGGCTTCTCACCTCAGTTTCCCAGCTGCAGAGAGACAAAAGCCCCACCACCTTTCCAGCCAACAGCAGAGGCAGGCCCCAATCCCAGTCCCCTGACAAGATTCAGACAACTCTTCAGCGTAGTGCTTTTGAAAGTTAATTTAAACACCATAGAAAAGAAGTATGTAGACATGCACAGACTCCTGTTCATAGAGTCCCTGTCCCTTAGCAGGTTGCTCCTGTGAGTTGTTTAACTCAAACAAGCCTCTCCATAGAGTACAAAGCTCGTGTCTATCCAGGAGTACCTGGGTGCCTCTTTCCTATGCTGTGTCCTCAGGTGATATCTGCAGTGAAAGAAAATGAGAACATTAAAGCCCACGGAATTTAGCTGGACAGGGCCTTCAGATCTTGCCCTAATCTTTCTAACATATCTATTGGGGCTAGAGAGGAATATTTTATTGCTAGAAATAGTTGAGCAATTACTTCAGAGAAAGGACGGACGTAACACAAAAGAGTTTCCAAGTGCCGACAGGAAGGAGTGTTGCTCATGCGAAATTCCACATTAGGCACTACAATAATAACAAAAACCCCACCGGCCCTTGTGATGTCTGAACTCTCCGACACTGATATATGGACAGGGCAAAAGAGGAGGAAAAAGACAGAGAGAGCAAAGCAAATACGCCGGGATGCTTACGAGCAGAATACAGGAGCCAAGTGTCACAAGTTGACCCTTTGTGTTTTCACTGAAACCTGACCGCTCCGGGCAGAATTCCTTTAGCCGTTCATACCTGGTTTGATTTTTGTTGTTAATGGCTATTTCTCACAGCATTGTGACATTTAATGCCGTTTAATCAAGACTTCAGAGAAGGAGATACGATTTTAATTACTAAAAAAATCCATTGTAATACATTTATGTTTTCCTCAGATGGATTTGACCCAGCTCCGATGAAGGGCTGTAATAAATAAGTGCTGTGCATACAGACACACAGCAGGAATACAGCTTGCTTCGGAACAAATGAGCTGTGCATCCAAGGAAAACGCTTGCTCCCTGATGGCTGCAGAAGAGCCCTGTCATGTCCTGTGCTGGAAAACCTCTCACACTTCCGAACAAGGAGAGGCGCGCATGATAGCAATCCCTATGTCTTCGCCTTGTGGTTGTGGTCACCCACTGCTCAAGGTAGACCTGATGTACATCATCCTCTGGGACTGCTACCACAGAGACACCTGGACACCAGCATAGTTGGGTTTCTCATCATTCAGAAACAAGACAAGGTATAGAATTGTGGGGAATATTAATCATTTACTTCTTTCTTATTAAGGGTGAATGTGGTACTAGGCTGGGAAGCACCTGGTAACTATCAAGCACCTAAAGGAGAGATTGAAGTGCCCAGCATTTTCAACAACACCAAACTCTGTGACTTCAGTCCATTTTTTCAGGCCTTCTGACATGAGGTTGGGATGTTCCTTCCTTGAGGCTTGCACATGGGTTGTACAAGACCACAACACAGAGACAGAAGTGCGGCATCTCTCTGAACACAGAACAGGATTCTTTCTGTCTTCCACCAGCCTTTTGGCTTGGTGTCCTTCTCCAGCAGGTGCATAGTCGGGATGGGGACCACACCAAGTGGCAGGAATCATTGGTACTTTGGGTTTTATACCAAAATAAGTTAGCCTACAACCCTTGTCTGTTATTCTTTGTGGCTGTCACACACTTAAATATCATTTAAGTGGCCAGTTAAACGAATCTGATGTAAAGATAGACTGCTTTTCCTCTTATAATGATTACATGAGAGACAGAAGGAAAGCTTTTGTTTAAAAAGACCTCTAGCTGAAGGCTGGCTTATGCCCTGAGCCAAACCAGTTTCTATTTCAACCAAAACTCCTGATTGTGTTCAGGGTGCTTTAATATTTCTCATTCATCTGGAAATATTTTCATATTTCATAGCCACACAAAGCTGTGCAGCTCTTGGGCCTCAACATGCAGCTATGGGGATGTAGTAAAAAGAAGGAAACATGCTTTTAAAATGCCTGGATGAAAGGAAAGACAACATTCGTGGCTGGGAGGCAAGTCAGAACAAAGTCCACTTGGAAAAAGGCTGAGAAATAACTGAGTCGAAATTGGCATCACATGGATAATAAAAACAACATTGAATGGATTACTAGGTTAATAACTGGAAAACCCCAAGGAGCATACAAACGGTGAAAGGAAGAGGTAATTCCTTTGGAAGTAATGTAGGATTTTTCCAGGCTCCTGAGGCTTCAAGTGAGGCTGCCTGGCCATACTCATATGACCATATACTCACATTCAGGATTTTTGTAGTTAAATCAGTGCAAAAAAGTACCTGCATGCTCTGAAATCAATGGAAACCTGATTTCTTCTGCATGCCGATCTCTGCAGCCTCATCAGAGATGACTGACCAGGCCGAGTGTCCTGCCATAGGATACACAGGACTTTTCCCAAGGGTGCATCCCACAAGTGTAAATCTTCATTATAACGTAGTGTCTTGTCCTGGCAAGGGTACTTAAAAGTGAGATAACGTTGCCTTTGTCTGCAGTAAGCAGGAACATAACAAGCTATATAATAAGCAGGAACCTGATAACAAGTCTCAAAAGCCAGTAACACCAACAGGTTCAGCTCCCTCAGTAGCTACAGCCATAGGATAGACAGATCCTCAGCTGCCAGAAACTTCAACCATCCACAGCCTTACATGTGACACTGAAAGAAATATCCATCTCCTTCCCTGCAGCTTAAGCATGCAGTGACCCATCTCTCTAAATACCCATTTGACACTTTAGTTTTGAGGGTTTGCCTGACTAAACAACAGGTTCCTGTCTCAGTGGGGCCTTCTCTTTTGGTTAACCCTAGATAAGTTACCTTTCGATTGCTCAGAAACCTTCTGAAAGGACACTGCCCTTAAAGAGGGCATGAAGAAGGTTTCAAAAGGTGTCTTTGTTATTTCCCCCACTGCCTGTGTGACAGGAGCCCTGCCTTACCCCACTCTCTCCCTACTGAAGTGACAAAGGTCAATTCAGAATTTCCAAAACGGAAACAAACCTTTAATTTTAGGTACTATATTTCCAGAGACGAGGCCAACAATGTGACAAGACAGTGCATTGGTATGAAGGTGGATATTTGGAAACAGAAGAGAGGTCAAAAAGCCACCCCATGAGCTATGGACAGGAGGTGACCGGTAGCACGTGCTCCATCCCCCTGTGCCAGAAAAGCCAAACCAAAACACACACATCCTCACGTGCCTCCATGCACGTGCTGCGAACTGAGGTGTGGGACACCTAAGGGGACTGTGCTGATACTGCTGGAATGTCACAGGCAGGAGCTAAGTTCTGCCAAGGGATCTGCTACCTGTATTGTAAAGCCAGCAAGCCAGGTTTGTCATTTAAAACCCAAAATTCAAACCCTTTTTAATAGAAAAATTGAATTGACCGTAATAAAATAATAGAGCACAACATTGCTAAAAGGGTCTGGGTGAAAAAAAGACATCCTGAAAACCTCACCTGAAACAGCTCAGAGCATTTCCAGGTTTCTCATGCATCACTGTGTAAAGCAGCAGCTCGTTTCTCTCCAGAGCTGCAGAGGTAAGAGCACACGAATGATTAAACAAGCAGGTTTAACTACCTCGCGCCGACGAGGAATTTGTCAACACAGGCTGAGTATTTATGTGGCTCTGCAGCAAACACTGTACGGCTGCAGGAGTCAAGCAGCTGCCTGTCAATAAAGCCATTCTCCTCGCTGGAACATAATAGCACAGACTCAACATGACCCTCAGAGGCCTCTTTAAGCTGCCTGGCTGTCTCCTCCTTCCCCATCCCTCCAGTCCTTCACCAGCAAGATCTGAATTGAAAGGAAGGGGAATAAATAACGCCCGAACACACGTATTAGAATCTTTTCTATCCATCTTCATACTAAAAGTGACTTAACCCTGGGCAAGTCAGTCTACATGCACACGAGCCCAAGCTAAAGCAAAGTTAGGGAAAGACAGCTTTGATTCACAGCACGTGAAGGGCTACTGACAATCCCTTTTAATAGAGCTTGCAACATTAATGTAGCCAGAGCCACATGTGACACCCATTAGGGCCAGGGAGAGCTCCCATGCATATATTTCAAGGAAGCAGTAGATTCCCCAGTCCCAGAAGCTGTCTTCATTACAAAAGTCTAATGCATTTTTTATTATTCAGCCTTCAGTGGAAATGTCACCTTTCTAAAGCAAGCTGTTATCATGTGTTTCCCATGCCAAACACATGGCCTCTAAGGAGAGGGTTTTATCTCTACATTTTTAGTGATTTGTATTTCTCTTTCAAGGAGCTCCATGCCTTAAGGCACCCAAAAAGCTCGCAGCACAAGGAGTTGAGGTTACACAAGGTGATGCTGAAGAGGACAATAAAAACCCAGGGCTGGGAGCCGGAGCAGCTTCCGAGGGCAGCCGATAATTCAGCTCCTTTAGTAGATGTAATTACGAAGCTTTTCCTTGGGTTGGGACCATATCCTCACAGAAGCAGGCGCCCACCGAGCGCAGGCAGTGCCGCTGCCCCGGCGCCTGCCAACCAGCCAGATGCTGCCACATATTGGCATCTGGGGCCTGGAAAAGCAACTGCGGTCTCCGTTTGGCGGCGGATCCTGACCCCAGCTACTGAAGGAGACAAAAGGAAGAGAGATGGGAGAGGGGGGCGGAAATCTCTGCTGACAATTGCGCTGGTAAAGATTTAGACAAAACCCTATTGTTGAGCCGCTCTCTAAATGAATAAGTTTTGGAGCAGAGAGAGGGGGAAAAAACCAACACACCCGGCATGTGCTAAATGCTGTCAGAGTCCAGGGTGAAGGACAAGGGATTATTTATGAAAAGGCATAATGAGGAAACCAGATGCCTGCCTTTTTCAGCCCTCTGCGCTTCCAGTCACTCCAACAGGGCATGTGCTGTGCTGCTCATCAAAGACTACTCTGCCTTAAAACATAGGGCAGGCACTAGCTAGCTCTTCCCATCTCCGCTACTTAACTAAATGCCCTCCCTGTTTTACTGGGAGGTCCACACAGTCAATCAGCAGCACAGCAAAGGCTGGGGGAGAAGAGCTGCAGACCTCAGCCCAGCCAGTACCTGGATGGCCATGTAACTGCACCCAACCAGAAAAACAACTATTAGAAGAAAACCCAACCTCATTTCCCTGAGGCTGAAACTACACGGGTATGCTTAAAGCAGCGAAGCAAATACGCTTTCTGCACTTGTTTTCCTGAAATTGGCTTCTCTCTGTAACTGAAGGGTAAGCTCCTGACCCCAGCAAAGACAATGGAAAGCTCAGTGACGTTAATGGCGCTGGGAGTTCACACTGTGCAGCTACTTTACCCTAGAAAGCTCAGGACAGAGCCTTGGGAGACATCATCTAGTGTGAGGTGTCCCTGCCCATGGCAGGGGGTTGGAATTGGATGAGCGTAAGATCCTTTCCAACCCAAACCATTCTGGGATTCAATGACTCTGCAGCATCACATTGCTTCTGCAAAGAGCCAGAACAGCCAAGGTCCTTCCCATAAGAACTCACCTCTTGCTTCACCTTTCTGAGTCTCAGCTTTACTGGTGCTGGCAAGACACCACGGAAGATCAGTGGATGGTTACAGGGAGCTTCTCCGAGGTCAGAGCAGGCATGAGGCTGGAAAGGAAGGAGCCCAAGGAAACAGAATGGTGGGGAAGCATGTGAAAAAAGTAGTACTAGAATCTACACAAAGGATATCTGCAGCTTGGCGCATAGTCCACACTGCAAAGTAGCTCTTCTTCATGCCTGGTTCATAAAGGAAGATTATGAGCTTGCAAATGTCAAACCACAGCGCACAAGCAGGACCACAAGCAGTGCTCTAAATCATGGCGCAGCACCGGCCCCTCTCATGGAAGCTCCTTCCTCGTTATCCCACCACTGCACGAGGCACCATAAAACTCCCGTTACTCACACACTGCCAGGGTAAGCAATTTCCCAACACTTTTACAACCCCAGCGCTTCCATTCTCTGGGAGCAATCCTGCCTGTTTTCAGTGGTACGTGGGGATAACAGCTGCATCTACTAATCCACTCCCAGGCCCTGGCAGTCTGGGGCAACACTTCAGAACCAAGGGCACAGAAAGGGCAAGAAAATCTGTGAAGGATGCAACACAAAACATGAATGGAGACAGCTGGGCAAACCTAGAAAACACCGTGGGGATAAATGGCTCAGCTCATAGAAGGGGATGAGAGAAAACTGGTAGAGCTGAGGTGGTACCAAGGCAAAATGGATTTCTCCAAGGCAAAGTGAAAGGTGGTTAGCAAGGCTTGGCTAAGGAAGACCGCTGACCCCCGCCACATCTGCCCTTCCCCTGGGTGGCCCATAGTTATCCAGCTCCATCACTTGCCAATTGGATTATCTAGCTTATTGTGCCCAGAAGGAATCACCCTAAAGATGCCAACCTCAGGATCTCAGCAGCGAAGCATCAAGGTGACTGCCTGCAGCCTTCCCAAGGAGACACAAATTCCCCACAGCCCAGCGTTGCGCACTTCCCCAAACCTCGTGCCCATTACAGTGCCACAGCAGCCTTCCAGCAGCAGCTCTAATCCCTCCTGATGGGCCAAGAAGTTGCTGACAGAACTGCCTCTGGAGAAGGGAGAGCCTCTGCTCTGCCAAGAGGCTCTGAGGTCCTGTCGGGGCAGCTCTTCTAAGCTGTCACCTGCTGCACAGCGTCCAGAGCATCCTCTCTGCAGCACCCCGATTATCCCCCTCTGCCCAGCAGCAGGGGTGCAGGAGATCTCCTCACACAGCATTACTTTTAAGTGGGACCCAAAAGTTGAGATTTTTGGCTTTGCCACCCAAAAGTGAGGATTTTCTTGAGGATACTGCACCTTTGGGCCCGGGCTCCACAGCTCTGCTCCCACAGATGGCTCAAGCAGCCATCAGCCTGAACTGGTCCCTCGACACAGGACACAGTCTTGTGCTGCCGGTCTGAACCATTGCTGCCAACAGCAGCTGCCCAGCACCTTTAAAGCAAGTCCCGTTCCCCCTTCACTGCAGCTGGAGACACACAAGGCACCCTGTCATGCACATCCTGTGACCCCACTGCTGTTTGGCCAAGTCCCCCCTGTCACCCTCAGACACATTCACGTACACAGAAGCTGCACCCCCAGCCTTGTGCCATTGACAACGACAGTGCCACAGTGCAACACCCTCACAAGGTCCAGCCCTGGACCTGGTGGGATCCTACGGGAAGTCCTGAGGCACTGGGGGTAGTCATCACCGTGCCCCTTTTGTTGGTGGGTAAATGCAAAGCAACAACTGACAACACACAGTGCCACATAGCACTGCAGTGAGAGCCTGCAGGAAGTCCAGCCAACCACCCTGTGGAAGAGCCCACTGGGCAGAAGGAAACCAGAAACATTGGTCACTCCAGCAGCATCTCCACCCGCACCTTGAGGATGCTGTGCAATGAGGACAGGCAGTTCTGAGGCAATGAGCTGCTGAGGCGAGAGAAGGGGATGCAAGCAGACAGAGAAATCCTGACCACACAACTTCTCAGACACTGCAAAAGCTGTGGGGCTCTGAAAGCTATGAGTGGCTCAGAAGACAGAGAGCCAAGGGCCAGCTGAGAGAGGGGCTCCTCAGCCACGCTGCTGGCTGGCAGAGGACTTCAAGAGTGCTCAGCCATGGACCAGTCCTCA
The DNA here is from genome assembly GCA_028858755.1 of Ara ararauna. NCBI lineage: Eukaryota > Metazoa > Chordata > Aves > Psittaciformes > Psittacidae > Ara > Ara ararauna. Next base: position 122,529,024 of record CM054379.1, read on the forward strand.
CTGGTTTGATGGCACACGCTGGGGACCAGGGTAAATGTCCTCTCGTGCAGGGTGCAGAGCTGGGCAGTGTCTGGGGACCACAGAGCCCAGCTCAGCACAAACCCTAAGAAATCAACAAATATACATTTCCATTTTACTGCTAAAATCCCTACCATAAATCTCACCCAAGAGGAAGTTTCTGTTGCTCCAGCTTCCTACTCCGTGTCCTTGAGAAAACAAATGACACCACACTCACTAAAAACCCTCCAACAAACCCGGAGGGGTTTGCTTCGCACTTCCCCGTACCTTGTTATGCTGAGTGCTTCATTTAGAGGAGGCTGACCTCCTCCAGCCTTCTTCATCCCAGTGCCCTTCACTGCGGGGACACACCAAGGAACAGGTTTAGCACCGGGGAGAGGAGCCGGGTGGATGCTGCAGCGCAGGTAACCCTGTCGACTCAGCATCCCAAAGGTGTGCAGAGAGTCAGCGGGACAGTGACTGCTGTCGGAGAGGTGATATTCACAGGAGATAGAGGAACTGTGCTAACAAGCACAGAAGCTGTGAATACAGCCACTAAAAGCAAAGTTATGCCCCTTGAATTTCATAAGATTCAATTTCTTCCATAGATTGGGGCTAAACTCACTCCTGGCCCAGTTGCACCCAGCGCAAGCCTTCAGACACTTGTCTCACAGTGTTTCTTAACAGGACACAAAAATTGTTACAGGATGCAACGAATTGCCATGAATTATTTGTCTTAAGAGTGTTTCCTGCCTTACCTGAACACCCACAGGAGAACAGGAAAATCTATAGGTTTATTTTCCTGCATTTTACATAGGCGCTCGCTAATTCCTGTGAACAAAAGCAGCCCTGATTTGTTTTGCTGTCAGCCATTAGGTGTAACAGAAGGAAGTTGGAGTGGACTTTGAGATGCGCACCACAGGGCTTTGTAAGAGGCACCAAAAAGAAGATATAGAGAACATTTGAAGTCCTAAAACCCACAGATAAAAAGCATTTATTAGGTAGGAAAGATTGTCTTCAAGAACTAAAGTTCAAAACCAAGGTCTGAATTAGGCTTGAAAGGTTTTGTTTATTAAAGGAATACATGTAAACACCAATACAATATAATACATGTTTAAGGAAAATAATAAAGATAGAAGTAGGTTGGGGTTTTTTGTGCAATTAACTCCAGACTATGATTCCTTAAGCAAAACCATCATCCGAGTCAGTTGTGAGGTTACAAAAGCCTGTAAAGGCTCATTTCTGGCAAGCCATCTTGCCGAGTGCCCTATTCCTTCTGGACTCCATCATCACGATTCCCTCACTACTAACATACTTGAGAAAGAAACAGTTGTGTCATTAGCTAAACCAAATGTGAGTGACAGGTCCCCTGCTTTCTGCTAGAAGAGAGTGTTCCTTCTGCTGCTCACAAAACCAGCTTGTGCTCCTGCGCTATCTTATCCTGCCTTTACTTACAACCAGCACACAGGCACAACCTGAACAAGAAAAGCATTTGAAAGCAACATGGAAAATATTTGTTCTGCAGTTATCACCAGGCAAATGCAATGGGACAGAGCAACATGGGCAATGACATTATAACGGCCGGGCTAGAGAGCCCCAGGGATGGAGTCAGGCGGCTGAGGGAAGGGAGGCTTCCCTTGAGCAACGAGCCCTCTCCAAAGTGACAGCCAGGGCAGTGCTGGAAGGAAGCTCTGGATCACATTGGTCTCCGCATTAGAGATTTCCGACCCGCTCGGTGCAGGAAGTTGTTCCTGTGGCTCACCTGAGGGAGTTCCTGTTATGAAGCCAGAGGGTGGTAGGTTGAAACACGCTTTCTGAGTGATGTAATCTTGGACAGCACTCCGTAGGCAGTGATACCAGTGACCTGGTTACAACCTGCAGTGTTGTCACAGCCCCTGCGCTGGCCTGGCGATCACAAGAAAGGGAAGAAAAGGGAAAAAAGAAAAAAAAAAAAAAAAAAAAAAAAAGAGGAGTGGAATAATTTAAAGAGGGGAAAAAAAAAAAAAAAGAAAAAAAAAAAGAGTTTCCAGATTTCCTTTGTTTAAGTGAAGCATTTTCCTTTTCCACTTTATTTGAATACACAGACCCCGTGTCTAACAGATGGAGACTGTGCAGATGCACTTTTGGGAGTGCCCATAAAATACACTGCTAAAATACAAATGGAGGGATACTTTTTTTCCTTTCTTTTTTGGAGTTGTAAATTCAATAATCATTGCTGTCACCTCATTTTCCCAAAGGAATTTGCCCTTTGTTCTCCGGATAAAGCTGGGGAGAAGAAGAAAAAGGGGGAATAAAAAAGAGAGTGAGAGCAAAGGAAACATTTGGGAAAAAAGCCCCACAGATCCATAATCTGTACAAGCATTGCAGCATAGAGCATTTGTGTGTCAGGAGCCCACGCGAGCAGGGCTGCTCAGCAGCAACAGCAGCACACAGCACAGTATTCTGCGTTTCTTATAGTCTTCTCCCATTCTCCAGACCTTCCTAACAAACAAACAGGTCAGCTAATTGGCTCATGCCCAAGTCTTACCCACTAGGGTTTGCTCAGAGATGTCACTTAGTCATCTGGCATGAGCAAATCCCAGGCTTCTTCCTGTCCAAGCAGCAGAGTGGGTGAAGGCTTTCTTTGATTTATTAAGACTATTAACAACCAAGCAGGAAAGTTCAGAAGCTTCCTCAAGCAGAAGAGTACAAGCAGAAAGGGTTCTCTTTCCTGAAGTAGCAGCTAAAAATAGGACACTTAGAGGAAGTAAAGTTCATTAAGTGATAAAGTGGTGGCTGCGGTGATGAGAGAAGAGTTTTTCCTTTTTTAATCTATACATTTATTTAGCGTTATGTATTCTTGGTCCTTATTAGAGTGCTAAAGCAGTGTTTATCTGGCTGAGGAAAAGACTACTTCCCTTTCTGTAGTGACTTTAACATGTAGCTCATCAAATACAACAAAGTCAAGAGTTATAAACAGACATCGCCAGCCAACAAAGTACAACATTTGACAGTATTATTTGCCTTTCATATGCTCCTTCCACAGTGTGAAATGATATGCCATTTTCAAGACACATTCCACAGTATTATGCAACAGTTTTCTTAATTTTTAATGGATATATTATTTTTAATGTGTCAACTTTTGCATAAAGCATTTTAGTATTTTATTCAGCGTATGCCGTTAATAAATTATTTGCTCCTTCCTTCCTCTGCCCCCCCTCCCAGAGCTGCACTTAGCACAGGGAAATGGTTGACTGCCACCACAAAAGATACTTTGAACTGGCACAGTCTATAGACACTTCCATCATTAGACAAAGCACCAGGAGCACACTCCTGCTTCTGCTTGGCCAACGAGCTGGCAGTGCTAAACATCACAAACCACCCTTTGGTGAAAAGACATACACACATGTAGCAACCAGTTGCCATAAGAACAAGCTAGCACCCTGTACAACCTGTGATTTCTGTTACAAGCTTTAGGCCTCACAGCTCCAGCGTCCTTTAGTCACCGCGTCCAAACGGTTTGGGACATCCAGAGGAAGCAAGTCAGGGGGCTTCTGTGCCAGACAAACTTGTCCACTTGACCTGAGTTTGTTCAGAGAACACGCACCTCTCATCTCAGCAGATCTGCCCATTCTATAAGGGCAAAAAAGGGATGAGATTTGATGTCTTCAACACCAGCAACGCCAGCACCAAGACGCTCCGCCGGATTAAACTGCAAAAGCTTGATATGAAAAGAAAAATATATATATGATTCAGTGAGTGAGAACAAAAACAACTGCTTAAAAGTTCCAGAAAGGTCTAAGGTAAAGGACATCCTACCGTTTTCCTGCTCTATGAATTACCCTCAGGAGTGTGAAAGCATGCTTGAAATTCCTAAAATCTAGTCAATGGAAGAAGACTCTCCTTTCCTTGAGTCTCAGTGTTACAGTCTTCAGAGACTTCTGATCACAGCATGCAATTCCCTGAAGCACTGCACACTGGGACTTCATTTTAACCTCGTTTTTCAACAAAAGAGAGCAGCAGCCAGAGCTGCATCAGGAGAACTCTGGACACTGCGTTTGCTTCATGTTAACCTTTGCTCCCATCACCGCACTATGGCGACATCAGGGACAGGGGTCTGTAACTTTCCATTTCATACATTGTGAGTTGATGCTAAAATACCAGTTCCCTGTTTCCTAAAAGAAAAAAAAAAGTTTTAGAGTCATATTAATGGACTAAAAGTGAAAAATCAAAACGCCAGTGAGAGAAACAAAACAGTGTCATGGCTTCATGGAAATTTCCTAAAATCCAGCACCTCGTTTGCTTTTTAGTTGTACATCACATGCTGAATTAATGTGAAAAGGAAATCATAATATTTACATCTGTTTAAAGAAACCACTCCATATAAAAGGGAATGCAAAGGTACTACTCCAAAGAGACTAATAAAGACACACACAAATATTTTGCTGGTTTAGAACTGCTTATACTCTATTCAATTACAGGCAGTACAAAGGCATGATTTCTTTCTTGCTTTTTCTGCAAACAGCTAATAAGATAACTTCTCCCGGTTGTCACTTGGAACAATGCGTATTCATATCTTAATGCACTCAACATCTAAGTGTGTCCACATCCATAAACATAGGAATTTACACATTCTAAGATGGCTCTGCTATTTGCAGTCATAATGTCACATAGTAAAGGTAGCTCAGTGACAGTGAATAGCGCTGCTGTGATATCTTCCCCAAGCCACCAGAAAGAGATGCAAGTCCGTGTGTCTCAGCCTTCTGCTGAAAGGCAACCAGCACCGGCAGAGGGAAAGCATGGACACTTATCTTCTGGAATCTGTCCTTCCAGAAGGACTTTAAGCTCAGAAAGCAGATGCTACACCAGCTGCAGTATCTATTGGAAAGTCACATTGCATATTTTGTTGGTGGCAAAGCCTGGAGGTGCCTGAAAAAAAATACTGGGTGCAAAATGCCAAACCAACATAACAATAACAGCTTCCTCTGTCACCAGAAATAAAGAGAATGCTGTTTTCTTAGAAGCTGGCTAAATGAAGGGGGTGTTTACAATGAAGTCACCTGCACTGGAAGCCACAGCAGGAGACAACGCCTGGCAGCTTTCTGTAGAGCTGAACATTGAACCTGGAGAGTAATTCTGTGATGCTTTGACCTGTTTACCCTTGCCAGTGGGGGGAAGGAAAGTCACAATGACAAATTGCTATCCATGCCAAGAGAGCTTTCTTCCTTTTCCTGACAAGGCTTCCTCAACAATGAATGGCAGCTTCCTTGGATAGTCACACAACAAAAATGTGATTTACTACTTCATATAGCTGAACCTCAACCAGATAAGTCACCACCCTACACTAGAAGGCTTAACCTCACAGGCAATGGGGTGACTGTTCTCTGAACAGGCATGGCCTTGTAAATACATCTGCAAGTGGCAGAGATATATTTGCCACCTAAAGCCCAAATGGCAAAAGAGCCATTCTTTGGCATATGGGAAAATAGACAATAGGTTAGTCTGCAGGGAAGAACAGTCCTACATTGGAAGGGAGAAGAAGACTGAATGACTTCATTTGTCTTCCCATCTAGTCTTAATGGAGGGAATCCCCTCCATCAAGTGTGGGTTTGCTTTTTCTTAGACATTTGAGTCCTGCAGCACCTGTGGGTGAGGGTAGCAATTTGCCACCATCTAACAAAATAGATGCAGATTATACAAAAATATGGTTTTTCTTTAGTCACTTTCCGTTCTATCTTTGCCAGAAACACAGAGACACATGCTTTTACCTTCAGTGACTTCATGTCACCTAGCCAAAACAGGAGGTCCAAACATCTAGTTCCATTTCCATTCATTGTTTCCCAGTAACAGCACAGAAATCATAGAATCCTAGAACAGTTAGGGTTGGAAAGGACCTTAAGATCATCCAGTTCCAACCCCCCTGCCAGGGGCAGGGACACCTCACACTAAACCATGCCACCCAAGGCTATGTCCAACCCAGCCTTGAATACTGCCAGAGATGGAGCATTCACAACTTCCCTGGGCAACCCATTCCAGTGCCTCACCACCCTTACAGGAAAGAATTTCTTCCTCATATCCAGTCTAAACTTCCCCTGTTTAAGTTTGAACCCGTTACCCCTTGTCCTCTCACTACAGTCCCTAATGCAGAGTCCCTCCCCAGCATCCCTATAGGCCCCCTTCAGATACTGGAAGGATGCTACGAGGTCTCCATGCAGCCTTCTCTTCGCCAGGCTGAACAGCCCCAAATTTCTCAGCCTATCTTCACTCACTGGGTCTTTTGACTCTCTGAATTTTCAACATTTCTCTCCTCCTTTTTCTTAAAAAACTATTTTTTCCACTCTGCTCTGTTCAAATCTGCATCTAAGTCATGTCATTAATTATGCATCCACTTGGAAGATACTCTTCAAAGCCGAACAACACAGTTCACATGTATCACTTGTTCTGCACAAGTGGAATAGGTCAGATCTAGGCTCCACTTCTTCAGTTATGTCAAAATTCACTAGAAGGAAGATGGCATTACCTGACATTCAAGACCCTGTACTGCAAGTTTATTCTCTCAGTCATGACCACCTAAAGCTAAGAGTAAACTAAAACCAGCATTCAATACTATTCCTATTAAGTTTGAAAATGATGTGTCAGTCTGGAAGGTTGTCTATATTTTAAAGTTTGCTATTTTGCCTTTTGTCTAACCTATCAGTTATCTTCTTATTACAAAAGTCACTGTATTCACAGTCTAAAGTACTTTCCTTAACAAATGGCATACAAAAGGTTCCCTGGCAGACAGCTACAGATTTTCAACCACAGCAAGGTTGTAACTTCTAACAGTGTGTTACTGGTTCCACAGTACTTGGCATTAAGACTTTTCAGTTTAATTCAATCTATTACAAATGTTTCCATGATCATTTAGGGCAGGATTCCTAAAATGTCCATGCGTCACCAGGAGGTGTTTCCAAGGCGCTCGGCCTTGACCAAGCTTGTTCTTTGAAGGAATGGCAAAGCACTCCAGCTTTCTACAGAGACTCCTGGCAGTGGAACTCAAAGTCGCCAGATGCAATAAGAGAGCTGAGCAAATTCATCAGTGCTGATGAAAGATGCATCAACTTTCCTGTCAGCAGCTTTCTCTTCTACATTTACTTCACCAGAACAGCTTAGGTAGAGAAGTATTTGTCCCGTCTATATGCGTACCACCTGCAGAGAATGAATTTTCCCCTCAATTACCTGCTGAATTAGTGATCTGGCTTCCTTTGATACGTGGTCTGGTATACTCAAAGAAGTGTGAGTGTTTATTCCTGATGGATGGCACTCAATCAGGGTCTGCAGAAAGAAAGAAAGAACAGAAAAATCCAAGTAGGCAGATCAATTTATTAATGAATCAATTACAGTGTTGGATTAACTCTTAATATACATGCAAATCGACACGCACAGTTAAAATCTCAGTGCTTTCTAGTACAAAGTACTGATTCTGGGAGGAATGCCTGCAGGCACTGAGGCCCCTGGAGATAGAGCTTTAGAACATTTATGTCTTAGTGCTTGTGCTCCATTGCTCAAACTTGAAGAGTCTGGGAATTTGGTGGACTTTGCTTTCTTCATGCAGAGCTCTCAACTAATTGCCCATTTGATTTGGCTGAGCACTCTGCCTCAAAATACTGAACTAATGTGTAACAGCAACGCATGGCTTATACGTTGTCCCAGGAAATAATACTGAAATTAGTGCAAACGTTTATAAATGTACAGATAGAATGTTTGGGAGCTCAGATTTCACTGCAGTTAAGAGGGCAGCATGGTTACTGGTTACTGTTTCAGTCCTGAGTTTTACACAGCTTTATCAAGTTCTTCTGCTGAAGCCTGAGCATGTTTCATTGCTCTGGTCCCATGCAGACCAAACAAATTGAGGCTACTCTGGTCAGCAAAGCACAACTGAGAAAGACAAGCAAGAAAACCACAACTGGGCACCCACACCACTTGAGAGAAACTACTGACCAAGAGGTCAGTTTTATCGAGTCAGTTGCACCCAGTCCTACCTTCCCAGTGAGGAGCTCAAAAAGAATCGCACCCAGACTCCACCAGTCACAGGCTTCTGTCTCTTCCAGGATAGCGCCAACCTCTAAACGCAAGACATTTCAATTAATATTAAAAGGGTCGGTTACACCTTCAAAATTAACATATATTTACAAGGTGACTGTTTAATGCTGACAGAACATATACTAAATACCACAGAGCCTTCATTATGCCTGCAATTTAGTTAGCCCTTTAGCCACCTACAGGTTGCATTGTTCCAACAGAGCAAGGCTATACATTTTGTGCATAATTTGCTTTTCCCATGCATACATAGGCATTTTCAAGACTTATGGCTACTACAATTAAGATTTTTCTATACTGGACTAAAACTGGACGGTGACAGACAGCAAAGCAAAATGTATTTAGAGAATCTACCCTGGTCAGAAGAGCTGAACTGACCAGAGTGGCCTGAAGCATCCCTAGATGCAGCACAGGGAAGGTTACGGTAGCCTACTGCATGTTTTAGAGGGCAGGATTTGTCTCATGGCTAACCCATGCCCTTTGCTGGGATCACCATAGGAGGCTTTTCACAATAGCCTCTCTTGTCTGTTGGGAAACAGATGGAGATGCTAAATCTACTTCACATGGCCTAACCACAGCCAGCAACTGTCTATTGCTACAGCTCAGCCCAAATTGTACCTAGGTACAAATAGTTGTTGTTCTTAGCACCCAGCCAGCGCCACACTCTTACTGCTGTCCAAAAGACAGTGGAGATGTGAGATGGGAGTTAGAGTCCCCTGCCATACACATTCACATATTCAATAGCGTGATGCATGCAGAAAACTTGGCCTTCCCTGACTCAGGCTTTAAACTACAAAAATTATGAAACGCAAACACACCACGCTGTCTGCTCTAAAACAGGCAGGAAAACAGATTGCAGCGAAGATGAAATCTTCATTTAGACTGTCAAAAAAATGCAGAAGCTGCACTAAAATAGCTTTGGTGGCAAAAGCCACACCGGCTTCCCAGCAGAGGACAACAATTAGCATACAGTTACATAGTGGTTGCCATGAAAAGCACTGTGGCATGTGTAAAAAAAATCTTGCTCATCATTTTATGGAGCTTTGCATGCGCATGGCCAAGGAGAACTACAGGTAAGTCAGAGCCCAGGGTCAGGGAAAGGAAGACAGTAGACCCAGCCCTCCCCAGATGCAGGGATGGAGCATGGGAATGTGCAGGGGGATTCCACCCCCCCTTGGGCATATGAGCTGCAAGACACTCAGCACCTCTAGGACTAGGCTGAGGTTGCTGCTACAAGAGTAACAAGGAAGGATGGCTCGTTGTTTCTTTAGGTAGGACATCCCTCACATTGAGAAGTTTATTATAGTTAATGGCATTTGAATGCCCAATACATCACTATAAGGGTGTCACACAATAGAATTTATTCCATTCCTTACAGATTAATGCTTCTATCAGCATGGAGAAACTTCTACAAAGATCTAATGGCAGCCACGTGAGGAACTGTAGCAGCATAATTATATGCATTTTTAAATGGCTTTAAGATCCCAGGCAAGCATCCAAATGAAGCTGAAATTAGGGTAAATTGAGAGAATTTGTGTAAAATTGAGAATCTGTTATTGCAATTTAATTTTGCATCCCTTCACAGACCTTCTAGGTAACTGTCCTGTAAAAAAAAGAGAAACAAAACTAAACCAAACTCAGGCCTTTCCACATGAACCAGCTGCCGAAAGGTTTTCACATCATCTTTCAGTGAAACCTACTGACTGGAAAGGGCTTTCCAGTCCAACTGGGATTTCCTAGTGCTGTATGTTCCAATAATGTACACTCAAAACCAAGATAACAAGAATGGAAAGTGAAATCTAAAACCAAATACTTTAGGCTTCTTTAGAGCAGAGTTTTCCTCCCCATGTGGATTTTACCCTGGGGATAATCCAGACCAAAAGCGCCTTCTCCCAAACAAATAATGGGGTTTATTTTTAAATGAAATTCCACATTTATTCCAGAATAACTTCCTATACTGCCATTAACTTCCCCATATTGACACATCTTACATTTTAGAATAATGCCACAAAGGAGATAATCCATTCTTCCCCATAGACATTCAGTGGGAACGGGCTTCTGGAGTTACAGCCCAATTATAAAACAATATTCTAAAGGTGAAAACCACATCATTGTAAGCATGGGGAGAGAAATACTACAAGAATCATTTCTGAGCTTTGGAATTATTTCCTTTTCTGTTGGCAATCACAGATGCTGATCCAGTTCTTTAAAGCATCCAAGTTACGCTGCCTTCTTTCACAGAAACACATGCAGTTACTGACATAACCTCACTTACTTCACTGATGAAGAAAATGGACAGAGTAAGAGCCAGAAAAGGAAACTGGAGTCCACTTCTCCAACATCCAAGCTCAGATTTTCAACTGTAAGAACACTTTCAACACATGCCAAGTCAAAAGAAATTTCACTGCATTTCTCTTAAGAGAGCAGTACTGAAATCCTGCATCCACTTTTGACCATGACCAAAATAACACAAGTAGGATAAATTGAGAACAGTCAAATAACACAGATTTCTACCTGGGCTGAAGGGCTCTGGCTGGGTTCTCATGCACACACACAGCAGAAACTGCATGACAAGTCATCTGAACCAATGCAGAACAGAAAATGGTTTCCTCAGCTAAGTGAAACATTCGAGCATCCTTTTTTACATAAACTAAATTTTAGCTCAACTTTTCTCCTGTTATCCAATGTCTGCTTTCCTAGGTTCTAGAGTTTCCTTACTTCAGATTCAGATACCTTAAAGAAAACCCCAAAATCATTGTGAAGACTACAAATAAACATGTGATGTTTACATTCCCTTACTTCAAACAGGTCACAATACGCTGATCGTATTAAGTTCAGCATATCACATCAATGTTACTGCACTTTATCTTGACTACACATCATGGGAAAATTCAGAAACTATAGATTGTGAAGTGCTTTCAAGTGATACAGAGTAGCTAGCTAATGTAATGTACCACACAGGGCATATGCTCTTTTTAAAGCTTTAATATTGCAATAAATCTGAACTACAATATCTGCCTTCACTAAAAGAACATTTTCATCTCAATCCATCAGCAAAGTAATTTAGACTATAAATGCGAGCAACCCATAAGCTTAAGTGAATAACATGGGGATATTTGTGCCAATTTTTTACTTCATGAACCTTGAAATCAAGGACCTTATCCCCATTTGTACAAACATAAAAGTGCACACACGTGTGGTGTTTCTAGGACTAGCAGTAGGAAATTTGCAGGAAAAAAGATTCACATTATTCCACAATAAAAAAAAAATCCTTTCAAATAAAAAAGTAGGGTGAAAAAATAATCAGCAGCTCTTCCTATTTCTTCACTGCAACTTCAGAGGGAGGGCTTTCTTCTTTCTCCCTTCCCGCTGCCTGTACGACATCTAGCACCAAGTAGAACATGTCAACAGCAATGCTAAATTCCTGCACAGAAGCAATTTGAACAGCAGCTGAAGGGAAGGAGATTTGTAAAAGGCTATCAGGTTCAGCTAGAGACAGATGGTACAGGTAAACACCTTCACTACCCAGCACCGTCCTCCTTCCAGAGCAGCTGGTCTCAACTGAAAGGCCATTTCTTTATGGTTTCCATACTTATCTCAATATTTGCATTATACACAGTGATACCTTACTTCCTGATAAGGGATATGTTGCTGACAACGCTCTGTATTTTTAAACAGAAGTGCCAGTTCTAAAGTAAAAAAGCAGAACTTCACCTCTCTTGAACACACATCCTTGATAAAGTCATTAACCCTAGCAGCGAGGCTGATTTTCTCATTCTATCTACAGCACTGTAATCTGAAATATACTGTTCATGCTGAAGGATTTCAAAGGTTTTTATTACCACATCTCAAATATTTCCTCCTAAACACAGGTTCCTCCAGGGCCCACAATAGGGCCTCCTAACCAGCACTCGCAAACACTAGTTCAACAAAAGAAGCTCAGATTAAGGGTAGGCTCAGACATCCACAGTCAACTCAGGCCAGATGGGTTGCAAATCACCAAGAACAAAAACTCCAAAGAACAAAAAGACCAATAGCTTTGTGGGATAAACTATAACACCCAAAAAAAAACCCACATCTGAAGCCAGCTCACAAGAAAACAGGCTCTAGGTAGAAGTGCTGCTTCTCCAAACACCTAAGAGTCAGGAAGGGCTTCACACTGAGGTGGTTTGCCTGAGTTAAGAAGGGAACATTTGATTCTTGGCGAGTTGATCAGAATTCTAAAACCTGGGGAGGCCTTTTCCCTTACCCCATGTTTCAAGCAGAAACAGGTGCCTTCTAGAATCATTCTGCACTGGTAAGAAAACAAGGAGACCCATCTGAACTATTATCAGGCACCTGAAACCATTCAGGAGGAAATGGACTTGTCCAACATCCAGAAAACATCAGACACTATGTTCTCCTCTTCTGTGGCCATTAAGATAAACAGTATCGCATGAAAAACCATTAGAGTCGCTTCAGAAATTCTATTTACCTTACACTCGTTTGATTTTAAAAGCTTACTATTTTATCATATTTTAATATCGATATATGTAAAGAAGCATTTGCAGAGAACCAAGTAAAATGAGTCCAAGCTAATTTACTCTAGGGCAGATTCAGTCAGCCAAGATATCGTAAGATGCAGTCACTAAATAACACATCACACAAGCTATTTGGCCATAATGCTTTGCCTAAAATGCTTTAGTAATTTATAAAACACAGTATTGAACCATTTATAGTTGAGTAAAAAAGTTTATTATGGTCTTTAAACCATAAAGTAGTGAGGCAAGTCCAATGAACATTTGCAAAGACCAAATGGAGTATGAAAATAGGAAGTTTCATCTTAAAGGTATTCAAAACATACGAGCATTTATGTTCCTCTTTGGAAGAAATTTCCTCATGTTACTAAGAGAAGAAAAGCTAACAGAGGGAATTGTGTTCTTTCTTCCTTTTAGCAACCCAAGATGGAATTAAAACTTCTTCTAAAATGAGTAGGTGACAAAAGAGACAAAGAAACCTTTTACTGCTCTGTTATCAAAACAAACATGAATTAACCTTTCAGTTAGCTCTATTTACATTCAAAAGACACCTTCTACACTATCTTCAAGTTTTAGCCCCACCTGTAATAATAATAACTAAATAAATCAAATCAATAAAGAAAAATCCAACCACACTACATGGGCAAATTACAGCTTCTTCCAGAGGTATTAACTACCCACGAGAACATGTATTTCACCTGAAACATGTCATGCACTTACAACAAACCTGGGTGCCAAACCACATCAGATTCTTTTCAGAACACACTCGATTCTCTCCCCCGACCTATGCTTTCAATTACCTACTCCAGGTTCATGGCATCTCTATTTTGGGAGCAGTCAGTTGTCACCGTTTTCTGCGGGACACTCGGGTGTCTTTGGAGAGCTGCAGCACTCCAAACAGTTGCTGTAAAGCTGTTACTCCCAGCTCCACAATAATCAGTACTTTTTCTACAGCTCCAGATCTTTCCTCGTTATTCACAACAACCAGGTATTTTTCATGTTAATGTTTAGTCCCATTTCCTACTGCCAGGGCTTTTCAAATCAAGCTAGCCCATCCTGCTGTCTTTGCCGCTCAAAGCTCATTCACCTGCCCTGTTTGTTCCTTTCCTTTTTAGGACTACCCCGAGACATTCATGTCACACACAAAGCTAGGACAGAGGCAGACAGAAAACCTAGGAAGTCCAGTCTTACACTATAACCAGGAGACCAGCCCTCCCCTCGACACCTCGCAGGGTCAATGGCACTTTAATCTACCACAGTTATTTCGCTTCTTAAACAATCTACTCAAATTAAATTACTATAATACAGAACAGCAGATTTAATGAGTGCCTGTGAGCTCCTACTGAAAAACACACACACAAATAATATGCAGATTTTCCAGCATCAAATATCTATTTGGTAAACAGAGGCAAACCATTTTTTCCTTATTCAGTAAATAAAAATTACAGCATACAGGCTAATAATAGCAACCTAGCAATTTTTAGTTTCATGCCATATGTTTTAGGTTATCAGCTGCACTTTGCATCTGTATTTTCAATTGTCTAAGAGCAGAAGTGACATCTTCATTTGGGAGTACAAAAATCAGGTTGCACATTGAAACAGTTTGTTAGGGGTTTTTTTTTGGAACAAAATCCTCTGTCTACAAAGCCTTCTTTTAACATAGGTTTTGCATTCTGTACAATTAGTAGCAGGTTAGACAAAACTAAATATACCATATATTTATGTGCAGGCTTCTGTGAAGGCTACTTTGTGTAAATAAGGTTTGATTATAGCACACAGCTTATGAAAGCATCAGAATAATATGATGCATTACTGATGGCCAGTTTCCTACTTACATTTTCTATGAAGCTAAGCTCTCTTTGGCTTTACGATCTCAACAAGCACATCTCCAGTTTTTAGTGAACCCAGTCTGGTGAAAACTCATTGTTTGGAGAAGAAAGAAAGAGAAAAAGACTCCAGAGGCTGCCCAGTTCTGAAATCTCATCCTCTGAAAACACTACAGGGATGCGACAGAATGCATCCCTGCTGCTGGAATGAGAACTCGGTGAGTGTAAATAAAACATCTCATTCGCACGTCGTATTTGCACAAGATGTTAGACCAGAAAGCTGCTTCTACAACACAACACTTCACTGGTTAGATGGAAGAAGAACCTAAAGGATTTCTCTTTATGAGTAAATGCTCAACTTAATGTTTTACTTGAAGACAGACCTGACTAGGCTGCAGACAATTTTAACTTTCGCACAGGCATTAAGCATGCCATGAAGGGACTTTTTAACAAAGTTAACTATTTGATTTTAAAACCCCTGACTATCAAGAATAGGATACAATTATTACTCCATTTAAAAGGTAACAACTCTTTATATTTAAGATCACAAAGTTGGCAAAACCGGTACTCCAATAACAGAAGGTGATCATTTGCATTTCAAAATTCATCTATCTTGCTTTTCCCTCAATTAGACCAAAACATGTTGATTCACAGGTTTGTGTGCGTGTGTTTGTTTCTTTTTTAAACTTATTTATAGAGCAGAATAATGGCCCCCCTGCTAGGCTGGCATTTGCTCAAGTTTCTGTCCGTGTAAATTGAATCCTGTTACTGGAATTTTCCCCCCTTCAGAATACCAAGGCACATTAACCAAGAGATAAAGAGATAGGTTGCTGATACTATCAGCCACCAGGCAGGTGGATAATGCGAGGGAATTTCTGTTAGTTTTTGTGGGGTTTTTTTGGACAAATATGTGATAAGAGTTCTCAGGGGGCATGGAGAGCAAAGGGCTGTTTAAACAGAAGTGAATCATTCTCATCTGATCTGCTAATAACTTTGTGTTCAGACATCAGCTGCTTAGCACTCTTTAAAATATTCAGCAAACAGAATTGCTACAAAGAGGAGGGAAGTTGAAGGAATAAACCACATAAACCTCACATTAGTCACCTGAACTGTATTCACGCAGCAGAAATTTGCAGTTACAAGTGCTTAATTCTTCTTTAAAAGCAAATAGGTTATTCTTGGCCAAACCCCCTACAGTTTTACTTGAAGTGGTGTTGAGTTTATAGGAGATGATTTATAATCCATCATTTCCCTTGTGGGTTAGAGAAACAACATTTGACTTATCATAGGTGAACAGCAAAGATTTAGTTTGGCCATTAATCAAAGTATAGCACAGGCGCTACTTTTAAGCATATGCAGATAGCTTTGTTGTTGCAGTAGTTGGTTCAGCATGAAGTTTATTTTTAATTGAGTAGAACTATGCAGGAATAAAGAGAGTTCTCGAGTTTTACCAACAGCTTCAACAGCACTATAACACACCACGACTCAGAGCTTGTGAGTACAACTGTCGATATGCAAATCGTTACAAATAAATCACATCTTCCGTCTCCAGTTCTTAGATGAAGTTAGGCAAATTAGAGCCAGCAAGTGCAACAGCAAAATCCATTAATGGTACAATGCCATCTGCCGTCTGTAGTGGAAAAGTGCCACCTCCTGCCACAGACTTAGCCCTGCTTTTAATTTATGCACGATATAAAATGACAATAGCTATTTCATACAAAATTAATTACATTGCTAGCAGGGAACAGTATGCAGCTTTTTAAACTATCTCTTCCCTCATCTTTTTGACACTTCTCCATTTATAATGTTGCATTTGTGCCATTATCTTATATATACACTGCATAATCTCTTTTCTACGTATGCAGTCCCATTGCTTCTTGTGCGATACCAAGCACTGAGCAAGCTCTTGCAGTTCACCACGGCAAGAATCTGATCACTGTTTCTGTCCTAATACTACCTCATTTTGCATTTATACAGGGTTACAACCCGAGGTACTAAAAGCCTGACATACAAAATCCTAGATGCTGCAGGCAAGCTCCACGTAGGTGGACCTCTATTCTCACTGGGTGTGAAAAGCTTCAACAT
Source organism: Ara ararauna (assembly GCA_028858755.1). Lineage (NCBI taxonomy): Eukaryota > Metazoa > Chordata > Aves > Psittaciformes > Psittacidae > Ara > Ara ararauna. Next base: position 122,545,507 of record CM054379.1, read on the forward strand.
TAATACATTACTATCCCTACACCCCTCCAGGAATTAGATTCTGATACATAAATTGTAGAATTGAGATTCCATGTTTACATTCAACCAATAAAGCAACTTAATATTTAAATATGTCCTGAGGCACATCGCTGCCAAGCACTTTGTAACTTGTGCTGTAAAGAATTAACACCTGAAACCTTATCAATTAAAAAGATCACATCATTTCTAATACATTTTTACAACATTCACGTAACTCAGCAACTTTCCTCCCTGTTTTAAATTGAGCATCTCCTGTAATCTGTTTAAATTTCACACTCATCCTCTTCTTTTTCCTGCCTCCAAAATTTGCTCCTTAAAAATCAATGCAGAAAAAGAACTGCATCCCAAGACTCATCATCTGTTCCCGGTCTCAAACACCAGCTAAGCATCTTCCCTTTCTTACGTACTCTTAACAAGGGCACATAAATAACAAAACATTGCAATCACATAACATAAAAATTACCATGTCTAAATCCTGTTCTATCACAAACTCCAATGAAAACACACCAAGCTATACACAGAGACACCATTTTACAAGCCAAGTTTCACTGTATCCTTCAGTTAGGAGGGAAAAGGAGAAGGAAGGCCCACCTGAGGTAAGGCAACACAGCACACAATACTGGAAACACCAGGAAAATTCAAAGCAAGGTAAAGACTCACTTTGGGACACTTTATTTATTCTCTGTGTTGTATTATAAGATATCTGATGAATTTTTGTAAAGATTACTTGTTCACCTCTACAAAACTACAACCCATTTGCCCATTTCTCTTAATGCACTGAACTGAAGCATAAGTATCATTTCAAACTCCTTATTCCAAGCAGCAGCTTGAGAAGCAATGCTATCAGGATAATGGGAACACGTGGGTTTCCAGGGACATGGTACACTCCTTAAAATGAAAAATGATCATCCAAAGGAGGGTTTTTTCTGTAATACCAGAAAGGAGAAAGGCCACTAACATGATTATATTAATACTGAACAGAAGTTCTAGAGCAAGATTTACCAGCAGCAGTGGCACTAGAAAGCTGCTTTGGACTCCACCACACATCATCATTGAAGGTATAGGTATTAAATCATTGCTCAGAATAGAATGACACTTGGCTCCAAAATACATTTTATATTGGTAAATTACACCAAGTATTATTCTCCTATGCAAAAATTAGCATGAAATAGCACTACTAAAAGTACACTTTGCAGAGATAACATAAAGAAATATGAAAGATAAGAACGCCAGAGCAGTATCAATTCAGCCATCTTGCATATATCTAATATTGCATCTGCAAATCTTAATCTTGCAGCTCCCCAGTGACAGCCACACAAAGCAAAGTACAGCTCGGGATAGGACAGGGAGAGGAGAAGGCAACTTAACCAAGAAAAGCCTGGATGGATACCGCATCCATGCTGCAAGGTGGAAATAATGATGGTGCAGAAAACTTTGCTCTTGCATTTGGGGACTTCCAAATATTATTTCAATTGCTCCCTATGCACTTAATTACTGCAGGAGTTGGCTGGTTGGGGTTTAAGGGGCAAAAAAAGCCTCTCTTTGGATTCTCATTAAAAGACAGAAAAATTAAGCTTTGACTTTCCCAGCTCATTAATGATGACAAGGTGGGAGAAGGCTGCACTTCCATCTTTGCTACTGTTCAACTAGGGAGCACTGCGTTCAAGGCTGGGTTAGGGAGGCAGAAAAACACCACTTTCTAACAGGACATCATGTATGTTGGCAACCAGAACACATCTCTATCTAGCCACCACAGGAATTACTGGGATTCCCTGATTTTCTTGTTCTTGAATTAAAGTGGGGTAAGGGTGGAAAACAAGAGTTGGGTTTGCTTTGACAGGTAAAAGGAATTGTTTTCTGTAATACCAGCCCTTTTGACTGGCACCTGAAAATACTTTATTTACTATTTATCTCAAGAGCATTCAAATTCTTTGTTGAGATCCTACCACCTTTATTCACAGACAACAGCTTCTTATTGTGTTTCAGTTACAGGACTAAGTCACAGAAAAAACACCTGATGCCACACTCGGTTCAGAACTTCCATTGCTGGTAACTTGGATTCTGACCTCTCCTGAGCCCATTTGGAGACTCTGAGCTTGAGGACTACCTGCATGCCAAGCTCAGAGTGCTGAGCAGAAAGGGTATGTTGGCAGTTCAAATTCAGAATAAAGAAGAGAAACTGAAAAATAGGCACCCAGCACTCAGTTAAACTCAAAGAGTAGGGGTTTAAGCTAGCTTTGAAATTACTCATAGCTTTATATTTTAAAAAACACCTGATTTTTGGCTTTCACTGTCATTTGATCACTGCATTAAATTGGAAAAAGGAAAAGAGAGAAGGCTCGGTTTCAAGTGCCATCCTTGCTATAAAAACCCAAGAGATATTGATTTTATCACCCTCCTGATTGATGAAAGCAGTTCTAAGTAAAGAGCTCTCTGAACTATTTTAAAGCCCACTGTAGCTCATGAGAAATGTCAGAGGCATCTCTGAGCCTAGTAAGGTTGTGCTTTCAAACTGCTATGTTGGGGTTTTTCCCCCCATGTTCTTTGCATGTATAAATTTTTGCATTTTTAAGGCTCTTGGTATCACCTTTTCAGTCTGCCCTTTCCCTTCTTTGCTCTTTTCAGTTATCAATTCTTTACTGTACGGGTGGTGAGGCACTGGAATGGGTTGCCCAAGGAAGCCGTGAATGCTCCATCACTGGCAGTATTCAAGGCTGGGTTGGACAGAGCCTTGGGTGGCATGGTTTAGTGGGAGGTGTCCCTGCCCATGGGAGGGGGGTTGGAACTGGATGATCTTAAGGTCCTTTCCAACCCTAACTGTTCTATGATTATATGATCAAGATGTACCCACATGTAACAAGTAAGCGCAAGCAAACAAAACATTCCTTAAATTTGCTTAAACAAGACATTCATTACAATTACACTTTATGGCAATGATCTAACAAACACCACCACAGTTCAACAATAAAGCAGTTATGAGCCCTCTAGCTTTTCAAGACATTCAAGCAAAGAAAATTCAGATACCGCATGATCTCGAGCTCTATGCTATAGAGGCTCCGTGAGAAAATGAAAGCTGCTCATCTACTTTCCAAGTGAAACATTGTAGGTGATTGCTCTAACCTGGGGCACAGTACATTCTCTCTATGGCATCGTTGTCACAGGAGTCTTCAACCTCCCTCCACCTGCTAAAATACGTTAGCTGAATGTGTCCTAAAAACAAAACGACAGGAGAAATCAAAACATTTTTCCCTTCCATTTTCTGCAGAAGTGAACTGTAATTACTCCTTTTGTAGCTAAAAACAGTATCATTAAGAATAATGGCATCATTAAGTACTAGAAGCTATTACTGGGGGTGAATTTGCTGCACTGATAATGAAGCTCTAGACAGGAAATGAAGATACTAATTACAAGATAAAACGCCTACTCAGTTAATTGGAAGCAACAGCGAATAAAAAGAAATGCATTTGCAAAAGTTCCTGACCTCTATCATTCAATAAGATGTTGTTTGGGTTCAAATCGCGGCACACAATTCCTTCTCTATGTAAAGCATCAAGGGCTACAACCATTTCAGCTGCCCATCTTTGAATACAATCCTCTGGGATATAAAACCTGGAGGTTATCGCCAATCTCTCATCGAGGTCCTGAAAAATCTGATGTATTTCCTTCTCCCCTGCTACTGCTATTTTGTCTTCCCTTTTTGGTGCTGTCTTTTTACTCTCAGGTGCTGGTAACAAAGCCAAGTCTGTTTCCTCTTTCCCAAAGTCTTCAGTGTGATCAGAAAACAGCAACACTGCTTCATTTCTTAACGTTTCTCCATCCAAGCTCACATCTTGAGCCCCTGAGAGCTGGTTGGAAACAAACAAACCTTCTTCTTCACATGTCACATTTATGGAGCAGGCTCCAAGCCCTAGAAACAGATCCCCATCTTCTGAACTACCTACATCTTGGTCAGATGTAAAGAGAGTCCCAAGAGCTCCCTGAGTGACACCACTTTGTCCATTTGCTTCCTTGCGGGAAGCATCACCCACTTCTGGTGCCACATGATTTGGCTCTTGATCAAATGCTCTGCATGGCTCTGCAGAATTATTTAGCTGTAAGACATCAGGGGTTTCTAATAACTTTACTTCCAACATGTCCCTATCAGTTTTTGTAAACTTTGTTGGCCTTGACACAGCTGCCTCTTCTGTTTCATCAGACATACCAGGTAAGTTTATTAGGAGATCAGGCCTTCCTTCATCAGCACTATTTACATCATCAAAAGCAGCATCCTTAAAGGAGATAACTGGCACAGAATCATTTGAACCCCTGCTTACAGTGTCATGTGCTTTCACACCCATTTTGCTTTCTAGGGCATCCAAGCTTCTGTCATGATCTGGGACAGAAAACAATGGCTTCAAGGGCTCTGATTTCAGGTTATAGAATTTTTCTCCAAAATCAAGCCCCAGGAGCTCACTCGTGCTATCTTTGCTGTCTATCCTGAAGAGTTCCATGGGGCTGTTCTTTGATTTAGTTAACGAGTCCAATATCCTAGTAGGGCTAGCTATTTCTGACTCACTATCCTCAATGAAAAGCTTTCGTTCCTGAGATGCAATCTGAGAGGTCAAACTGTCACTGCCAACACTGCGTTTTGGTAAGCAACTTCTCTCTTTGGGATTTAGACCTTCACTCTCCAGTTTAACCACTGGTTCCTCATTTAGGGAGCCAGAATCAATCTTTTCTTGACCATACTCATTGCATAATGTTAAATAACTAGTAGTGCACTCTTCCTCTGAGCTGGATCCCGAGTCCATCCACTTGGGACTCTCTTGGCCATCTTCCTGGTTGCTGCTGTCATCCTGAGAGCTCGGCGTTAGGCTGTTCTTCAGTGGGACCACTTTTAGCACGCCCTCCCCACAGCTTTCTCTGGAATCCGCGCTGCTGCCAATTTCTTTAGGATTAGGTGTTGGCTGCTCCAGGTGAATTTTAGTTGCACTGGATGTTCTGGCTTCAGGAATTTCAAAGCTCTCCTCAGGACTTCTGTTTAAGAACTTACTGACATAAGACCACAGTTTTCCTCCTGCAAGAGAAGAGGGAGAGGAGAGAAAAATCTTAGTTTCACTCACAACAGGATTAGTTTCATTGTGGAACAGGAAAATACCCTCATTGTCACAATACACTGCATCCTTATGCCCACAGAGCATGTTGGATCCGACACCTCGGGAGGAAGTACTTACAGGGACCACAACTTGCTTTTCAAGCAGATTTGTATTATTACATAAATATTTAAAGAGCTGCATCAGAGATGAAGCTGCCTTTTGTTCTGAACTTCAGTGAAGTCTCCTTTTAGAGTCTGCCTCAGGTTGCATGGTGGTTACTACTCTCCATCTGCTGTCTCAAAAGAAAGGAAAAACTAGGGAAGATCAAATGGTTTAGTAAATGGCTTAGTGTCCACTGCCAGTTCTGCCCGTACTCAATACTTTTGTATCACAGCTCCAAGCTCCTGAGCAACATTAAGGGAGAGGGATTAAAAACTAATTAGCAAGTTGGGTAAGAGGAAGGGAATTACCCCATATTAGCAGGATATTCTCTCTCTGAGGAAGTGGTTTTGTTAGTTAAATATGGGTGTATTTCTCCCTTTAACTTCAGGACTCAAGCTTTTACGCCTTGCTGCACTACATAAAGACTTATCAATATCAAAAGTCACACTGGCAAACCAGTTCCTTCACATCAAATACTCGTAAGAAAGTTACAGCTTCAAAAGCAATAGTTCTATTTTAAAACTACAAAATAAGACTCTGTTTCCAAATATTGTACAAATAAAAAAGCTTACAGATTAAAAAGCATGATTTGCACAAAACAGATTGAGATCTTACTGCGTATCCTGCACATGCCAAAGAGCTCAGCCTAAAGCTACAAAGCCACCCTTGATAACCTAAAGAAAAATGCCAAGTCAAGACATTTCCATTCAAAACATTGTCCAGAATTCCTGGAAAATGCAGGAGTTCTAACAAAAATCTTTGTAAAAAAATAATAAAAATAAGTATCCACCCCACTGAGCATCTGTAAAATTTTGATTGATTTTCCCTTTTTTTTTTTTCCTGATGTGGATAAAAGAGTTTTCTATTTTTCCAAAACACGGTCCTTAATAGTTATTTTTAGACACCCTCCATATCAGGAAAATTCCTCTAGAAAGTACAACAAAAGTATTTTTCATTGCCTAGGAACAGGTTTTCCATATTCCCAGGTATTTCAAGACTCACTTATCAAAGCACAAAAACCTTGATACTTAAAAAATGAATTTGAATAATTGAATGGGGAGTTTTCTTGCCCTCCATCCCCCTGGCTAAGACAAGATTGGGTTTTGAAGGGAGGAAAAAAAAGACCAATCTTGCTGGTTGTGATGAAACCAAGTATGTTAAAAATAAGAGGGAATTCTAACAGCTTAAGTCCAATGGCAAAAACGACAACTCAGATCTATTAATCCACATGGCTTCTGCCATAAGCCTCAGACTTAGTAGGTCAGAGTGATCCTTACCACCTTCTAGAAGGCAATGAGAAAGGATGCCAGGAAAAGAAACAGGAAAATTCCTTCTGCAAAGGGTGCTCAGGCACTGGAACAGGCTGCCCAGGGCAGTGAAGGAGTCACCGTCCCTGCAAGCATTCACACACCATGCAGACAAGGCCCCCAGTGCCATGGGTCAGTGGTGGCCTTGGCAGTGCTGGGGAGTGGTTGGATTTGATGATCTTAAAGCTCTTTTCCAACCTGGTTGATTCTATGAAGCAATGCTCATCCAGAAGGGAAGAAGACCTGTTATACTGACACTGTATGGCATAAGCACTTCAAATACCTACCCAAAGACGCATTCAAAACCCCCACAAGCGCGACACGCCACAGGAGCAGGATGTGGCTCTTGAGTCACTCCCAGCAGAGCAGCAGCCCTCAAGCCCAGCAATGCAGGCTGCCTCCCTGGCAGGGACTGGACACAAGCAACCTGGCACCCTGCATTGGTGAGACCAAGGGCCCTGGCCCTGCCAGAAGAGCCCAAGGAGCAGGACCTTGCCTCCATGAGAAGCAGTGAGCTCATGCAGGCTCTTAAAACAGAGCTTCTTGCCTTGAATACAACACATTACACAGCACTACAGCAGCGCAAAGGCAAAGCCAGGGCAGTCTGGTGCCTTCTGAGCCCTGCAGCTTGCATAGGAGTTCAGAATTACTGGGTTTCAACTGATCTGGTAAAAATAAAAGCTGTTCATTCCACAATTACCAACAATTCTTTTTCTAATATTACATTTGTACACTTATTCATGATTTTGCTACGGAATGGTAAGGACAGAAAACAGCAGAAAAGAGAATGAGAATGAGAAAGAGCAAAAACATACATGTTTTTATAGATATGTGAAAGATTTTCTTCTCTTTTCCACACTTCCATCTCTGACCAACTGATTGCTTAAAGTAATTTAACTGAAAGTTTTATTCAATTAGATTAGTTTAAGTAAACAGTATAACTGCTTTAAGCAAACAGTAAACTGGGCAAAACCAACTTTGCCCAGTCTATTAACTGGGCATTGAATTATTCAGGCTCTTTTCAAACAATAAAATCTTATTTGACAACCATAAACCACTGCATTTAATAAAACACAGTCTTCCCACCCCACCTGCATTACATTAATTAGTACAAGCACATGCTAAATAATTCCATCTTTGTATTACTAGTGGTTATTATTTGTGCTTCACAAATGTCTTGTGAAGACACAAAACTCAGGTTTCAAAGGGTGTTCACAGAACATGACCCACATAACTGCAGCTTTGGGCAGTGCCTGGCACAACAGCACCTCAGCCTCCAGACACAGCTTTAATGCAAATATGAGTACCATCGCTTCCTCAGATGCAAACAATATGGAAACATCTTTCTAATGGAAAGCTGGGTTGAGCTTTGATTCAGGGATGCAGAAAGCTCAAAACCTCATTTCTGTGATCTACTGCCACATTTTCTTCCTGTCATTACTGGTGTGCTTTTACATGTGACACCTGAACAGCTTTCACTGACCTAAATGTTTCACACCCCTATATTAAGGTAAGAAGTGGCTGGGCTGCCTGTCAGTATGAAAAGTGCAAGAATTATCCTTGCACAACTTAGCTTTTCACCTATCAAGAGTTCAAGCTGCTGCTCTCAGGACAACTTCTGCCTTCTGCTTCCTCCACCTCACATCATCCAAGATTTCATGCAGCCTCCACTAGTGTAGCTTAAGAAAGTCAGTGTAGTTTAAGAAAGATGACCCAAGAAGGATTAAGGACTGAAAACAGATGTGTTGAGATCAGTCCTTCAAAACCCCATAGAAAAACCATTGGAAGAGTCAAGAGGCTCTGTATGTTCAATGTTTTCAGCCAACCTAAAATTTGCAAAAGACAAACTCTCTGTATCCTTACACCACTGTCACCTCTGCAAACAGACGGAACTCGCAACAGGGACTCATTTGCTATTTGTAAATGTATCATCTTACCTTTTTATTATAAGAAATTGCGTTTATAATCACTTGGACTTAAAAATCACAGTGGAAATGACAACTTCCTGCAACTCCAACTCCGAGTTAAATGCAAGTAAAAGCAAACAAAAACATTATTGCATCCAAACCTGTTTACATGCAAACATTTCAAGTCTGGCCTCCTGGTCAAGTAGAAATACGTAAATAAAGGCTATTCAATAATTGTGTTCTATGGTGAAAAACAACAATTTCAGTCCTTTCTGAAAATGTCCAATCCAGGGTCAAACAAGAGTGATATTTGTATCTGGGTATATAATTATGCCTTTATGAATGACATACTAATAATCTTTCCCCCTCTCCCCATGTGTTGTGTAAGATCAAGAAAACCCATTAGCAAGCCATGCTAATATAGTATCAGGAATCTATAAAAAGTAAAAATACAGAAATCAATCCACACAAGTGAGCTTCAGTCATAGTCAGATAGTCTAACATACCAAATAAGTATAAAAGCTACCACTTTAAGCTAAAGTTTATTAGTGTTTAATATGACTTCAGAAGTACAGTATTAACTATTATTTTCTTCAACCATGAGCTACAACCAACCTAGCTCACACTTTCTGGCTTGATTAGCATATGAAAACCACCAAGTTCTATATTCTTCTGCAGTTATTCAATGTAAAATTGCTTACTAGAATTGCCTTCATCACATTTCCAGAGAAGATACAAAGACTATATAGTACATATCATAGGATAAAATGAAACCTAACAGATCAGCAAATTTAGTCTCCTAAACATGTTTCTGTTCTAGCTGACAAGGAAAATTCAGGACCTGTCGGATTCTTCCTCAGCCAGTGCTCAGACACTTACTATTTCAGCTTCACATCCTGAAAGGCTGGCTGACTAAGGAGACATATTCCAAAACAAATCAATGACTTTTGCTAGCTTGGCCCATGAGTTGACTCTGAAGAACAATATACTCCAATTCCTGCAGAACTGGAATGCAGCTAAGAATGCAGTAATCACTGTATTTAGGAAACTCCAAAATCAAAGTTTCAATCCAGGCTTCCCAATAATTGTGATTGGATAGGGAAGAAAAACAGAGTACTGAAAAACATCTGCTTGAATTATTCTCCAAAACTGGGCCCAACTCTCTGCATCACTGGATAAGAATTTGTTTGTGCTCAGAAGTACCAATCGTAAGTCATGCACCTCATTTGAATTAATATTCTTCCTTGCTGGAAAAAGAACCTCCTTATGGTTTTCTTTGAATCACTGTCCTCCTTTTCAATAAGAACATGGTAAACTTCATCATGTTACTATACAATGACTACATTAAATTATGCTTGTACAGTTTCGAGGTCAAAAGGGAACCGGACGCATAGGCACTACCATGATACAAGAGCATTTCACAGCATCCTAATGGCAGCCACAGGGGGGTTGCAGCATACACATGAATTTAAAGCTCATCTCCAACCCAATCTCTAACCCAACAGTAGTTACAAACACCAGAATCTTACATACATGGCTGCTGGAGAATCTCTGCAACAAAGTTTGCTAGTTTAGGCAAAGCTCCCACTTCCCAATGCACGTTGAGAAAAAGACATTATTTCAAAGCAGCCTCCTGAAAAAGACACTTGCCAATGACCATATCACCTTTCCTATGTTTCCTGATTGCTGCCAAATACCTACAGCTAGTACCATCTCCTCTCCTAAGGACAAATGCCCAGCTCTGCAAGCCAGAACACTAACGTGGTGTTATCTCTCATTTCCTGCATGCAGCAAGCCTCTTCAGCATGAAGTTTCTTGAGTGCTCTCCAGATTGATAAGAACTCCAGCTTGTTCATGCTTAAAGAGATTTGACAGCTTCTAACAGCCACTTAAACTTTGATGTCCCATGGAGGCCCCTGAGCCTATTTTTGAAGCATCTGTTTCTAAAATTTCTGGAGTTAGCAGTGCCAAGAAGAAGTGAGGCCTTATTAACGTTAGATTGGCTCTCTCTACCACACTGGAATTTGCCAAGTGTTTTCCAACAAAGCTATAAGATAACTTTATGGGTTTCCATGCTTCTGTGACACTACTGAAGCCTCCATCTGTGGCCATGAGAAACGTGTGTAAGAGAATCCAAGACCTCACTCACCCATTCTGAGCATGTAGTGGCACAGAATCATAGAATGGTTCGGGTTGGAAAGCACCTTAAGCTCATCCAGCTCCAACCCCCTGTCACAGGCAGGGACACCTCACTCTAGAGCAGGTTGCTCCAAGCCCTTGTGTCAAACTTGGCCTTGAACACTGCCAGGGATGGGGCAGCCACAGCTTCTCTGGGCACCCTGTGCCAGTGCCTCAGCACCCTCACAGGGAAGAGCTTCTGCCTTAGATCTAACCTGAATTTGCCCTGTTTCAGTTTGAACCCATCACTCCTTGTCCTATTGCTCCAGTCCCTGATGAAGAGTCCCTCCCCAGCATCCTTGTAGCCCCCCTTCAGACACTGGAAGTTGCTCTGAGGTCTCCACGCAGCTTCTCTTCTCCAGGCTGAACAGCCCCAATGTTCTCAGCCTGTCTCCATACAGGAGGTGCTCCAGCCCCTGATCATCCTCGTGGCCCTCCTCTGGACTCACTCCAACAGCTCCATGTCCTTCTTTTGCTGAGGACACCAGCACTACACACTGTGCTGCAAGTGGGATCTAACAAGAGCAGAGCAGAGGGGCAGGATCACCTCCCTCAACCTGCTGCTCACGCTGCTTTTGATGCAGCCCAGCACAAGGGCAGTTTCAACCAACACCCCCACCTCCCTCTCCACAGGGTTGCTCTGAATCTCTTCTCCATCCAACCTGTAGCTGCGCCTGGGATTGCCCCAACCCATGTGTAGGACCTCGCACTTAGGCTGGCTGAACTTCACGAGGCTGGCCACCTCTCAAGCGTGTCAAGGTCCCTCTGGATGGCATTCCTTCAATTACCCTTACAATAATCCTTGTAATTTAAAGGATGAGTGCTACTAACAAAAGACTGATGTGATCAAGACCATCAGTGGGGTGAGCAAGACAAGTCCCTGCGTATAATACAGCATAACTTAAGCCCTATTTTTATTCATGCTTTATTCATGTAGAGCTAGAAAATGAAGCCCTTCCCCAGAATCATTCCAGTATCAGTGTCCTGGGACAGGGTGAGGTACACAGGTCATGCAGTTCTAGAAGGAACACAAAACTATTGCCCCAGTTAGGGATCTGGGATCAGGCCCTATATCTGCAACACACTTGTTATATGCATTCTTGGGCAATTTACCACTTTGTACCGTAGCTATGCTTCTGTAGAACAGAATATATCACTCCTTTTCCCTTTCTTCTGCCTGTTTGGAGCCCCGACAGCAAATTCGTGAAAGCAGGGAACTATCCTTAAAGAAATTAACCTTATTAATTCCCTAATCATCAGCGAAAAGTCCTTATAGCACATCACCATTTGTGAATGGTTTGCAAACAAAGATAGAGGTGAATCCATTTCCAAACTGCTTGCTGTTTTATCAGAAAATGAGGGAAAACTCTATGCGGTTTGTAACTTGTAGATATAAGCGTCCAAGTCAAGTGAACCCTTGTATCATGTATTAATTACCAATAACAGTCCTCACCCACATCAAAATCCCTTCTGGTCCCTACAGCTCTCCTCTTCCTCCCCAGCACAGTCCTCCATTCTCTCTGTGATGCTCCCCAGTTCTTCCCACACTCCCTACCCCCTATTCCCCTTCAGAGCTCTCTCCCTGTAGAAAGCATTCATATCTCATCACACCTCTCTCAACCCCAGCTCAAAATAACCCATCTCCCTCCCATGTCTTCTCTTGCACGGCTTTGACCAACAGTGGGGAGAAAGGCAGCATGAGCTGTAGCTGCCTCCAAGTACACGTCTACTGCCTGGACAGCCAAAATGAGGATGTTTAACAGACACCACCTTCACCAACCAAACAAACAAACCAAGCAAAACAAACCAGTGGCCTGAGCTGCTGCACAAGGCCGGTGTTGCACTAACCTTATTTAGAAGGCACTCAGTAACTTAAAAGCCCTTCCCCCATAGAACTCAAAACATGTTACAGCTGATGTTGGTAAGAGCCAGTCATTCAGGCTAAGCACATTTCACTGGATTTGTGACCATGTCAAAGCTGGTTAGGAGAGAGTCATTCCTTTTTACACACAACACTCCATCCATCCCAAATGTTAAGCTGAGGTTTCAGTTCTTAAATGAAAGAGCTCTCATCATGCAATGTCTCATTTTTTCCTCACTGTTGTCACAATTAAGATATCACTTCCAGGAGATCACCTCTGTCCCTGGTCACATTAAAGCCTTACTTAAAATTTCTGTTCCATTTGGCCACTACTCCCCCCAGATTCCACTACTTCTTCACCCGGTTTTCCATCTGTCCTGAGAAGGGATTTTCTTCCTGAAGAGCAAGACTGTAGATCTTCAGAAATGGCAGAAATACTAGGAATTATCATTTTATCCTGCCTCTAATTCTCTGACTATGCTAGCCTTAAGCAGCTGGTATCTGACATGGGTTGAGGGTGGGGTTTTTTGTTTAGTTTGGGGTTGGTTTGGGACTTCTTTAAACCTCATTTCTCTAAACAAAATGTACCATCTTATGTGGCGATTACAGCTCAGGTGAGAGCCTCCAAGTTATTCTGCTGAATCACACACACCTCAAGGAAAGCAGCATTGTACAGAGCATTGTACCCCCCTGAGATGACCATCAGGCAGTACTGTAATGTGAGGCTTTTCTTCATGCGTCACTGGTCATGGCAAAATGAAGTCACACTTAGCAGGAACAGTCATTCATGTTGCAAAGTGAACTTGAACTGGCCTCCTGAGACAAATTGTTCAGGAAAAAGCCAAAATCTAAGTTATTAGGGGGAAAATAAAAAGAAATAATATTCAATAAAATTAAATTGCCTTCTTTACCAGTTAGCTTCGCTCCTTCACATCATCCATTCCGAGTTACTAGCATCTCCTAAAAAGAGAACTATCAGCACTCCCCAAATTTATATTCTGCACTCATTCTAAACAAGTACGGATAATTACATTTAGGGAATATTTAAATCCAGGTGTTAGACAAAAAAAAATCAAAATGCAATTATTTTGTGCCACCTGTTCCCTGTACATTTAACAGGAATTTTAGAAATAGTTTGAAGGCACAACTCCGTGGTTCTGCTTTGAACTCCCATGTGATGCCAGCAGCTATTTTCTTAACAATCCAGACCAGAATAACTATGCAATATTAACCAATGGGCAAATGTTCATGGTTTTTAGCAGAAAGTTATTAAATTCTTCTGTCATACTTGTCATTTTAACTAGAAGATGCTGAAAAGATTTACTAATCAAAGTTTACAACAGTAGCCAAAGACTTTTAACTCTGAGAGATGACTGTAAATACTGCAGATGGTTGTTGCAGTCAAAGCACTCTGTCTCCTGTAGAAAATAAACAGTTGGAAGCTTTCAATACTGCTACAACTCAAGTAACTCATCAGGATTTGAGGCCATTTGAAAGAGGAATCAGATCCACTGCAGAATGAGGGGGAAACAGGGAGAGAGACAGAGGATGGGAGTGGGGTGTCTGACACGACATCACCTAGGCACACTAAATATGTTTTAATTGAATGCACAAGAGATTAATTTGATAATGAAATGTTCCATTGATTAAAACTTAAACCTTTGACTCTTTCCAACAATATACTTAAATGAGAGACAAACCTTCTGCATGCTGTAACACGAGGAAGACAGACTCCTCGGAGATGATGTACTTGTGCAGGCACACCATGTTGGGCACGCAGCGGGGGATGATGGTCGTTCTGCTCCTGCTGTACTCACTACTTTTCCTTAGACCCTGACAGAGAACGAAAAGGTCAGTTGTACCCTCAGTTGCCTTTGGAGCCTGCTGTGCTCTGTGTTTATCAACCAAACTAATCTATCCGAGTTACTCTGGGCTTCAGAGAAACCACTCATCTGCTGCTCTATGCCCCTCGGTCCCCCGAGGCTGTGCTGATGGCATCTGGCGCATTTCCAGAGAACAGAAGATGGCACAAAGCTGCCATTAAAATCAATTACATGGGTCAATGTTTTTATTAGAATCTCTCTCAAACTAAGTCATCAGGATGACACTCCGTTATTTCCCTGTGACCTTTCTTTAAAATTTGATTTTTGTGTGTGACCAAAAGACACTCTTACCAAAAAATAAATCCAAGTTCTAAAGACAAAAGATTGCCTCAGCCTCACAGGTAACCCTCACGTTTCCACTGTAGCACCACAACAAAAAGGAAACGAAGGATTAGTCTCCTTGAGAGGTAATGATTTTTGGGAGGTAGCGCAGAGATGAAGTTGCCAGAAGTGAAAAAATTGATGTGGGAGGGAGAAAGGGAGGTGAGAGAGAAAGAAGGGGAAAAAAATTCATGTCAATAGTGTGACCTATTACAATATTGATAAACATAAGCAGTTAAATGGGAAATTCAATGCTACCCTATCTGCCAGTGGATAGAGTGAGCTTCTAATACACAATATTCACTAATAATCCTTTCTAAGGAACAAACAGGTTTTTCGGTACCCTGCACATACTTAAGACAAACAATTTCAAAGGCACAAAGTTAAGGAAGGGTTGTAAGCCAGACCTGAAGTTACAAAATGTTAATATCTAATTAGAGCGCTGTGTTTGGGACACAGCTTTTCAGCCCTTCCTCCCATCAGCAGTGGAATTCCTGTCAGGGGGAGCCTGAAATAATGGCCACGGTAACAATGCTCCTACTAAACTAATGCTCAGCATCACAGCTGCTCTGAGCATATTGTGATCTTGATCTAAGCACTTTCTGAAACACAAGAGTAACGTGAAAAATTTCATCCTGACCAATAAACTATCCATTAATTCAATCGTTCAGTAACATTAAACTCCGTTTTCACAGCCTATTGATGTAAAACATAGGAAAGCAATTCTGAACAAGAGCAGTCGTCCATTTCATCCAGAATCTACTTCAGCCAATCTCATATTCTTCAGCAGAGAGAAGATCAAACATAAAGAGCTGTGGATGTACTTGGGCTAAGGAGAATTTTCACCTTCAGCAGCAGCGTGCACATGTCCTGAGACACAGGGCTTTACAGATGCAAGCCCTGCAGTATAGCGATTCTTTACTGAAGCCTGCTAAGGTGTTGGCCTCAATAACCAGTGGCAACTCAAGTGACTAAACAGCACATCTGAGCACTAGAGATGTTAAAAAGAAAGGAAGGGAAAGCAACTGAATACCAAATACAAAAATACCAGTGGGCTTAATAGGGATGCATGTATTAACATAAGGTATCACAGGGGTAACACAATACCTTAGATGCAAAGTGATCTTTGTGTAATTTAGGAGGTCAAACTGTTTAGAGGAGCAATAAAAGACTTTACCCACCTTCAGTATAAAAGTCTGCTGCGTTCTAGTGTCCATCACAAGCAAAACCTAAGCAAAAAGTATTCAGAGAAGTATTTAAGATTCACATAAGTTAACAAAACACAGTTCAATTAAGAATATTCAACATTAGAAAGGGAGTTATAAGTAATAATTAAAACACAAAAAATCTAAAGCCCCGTGGCATATATTTGTTAACCAGCCTTTTGTTAGAAGAGAAATATGATTGAGGATATAGATCCCTAGAGTGTCCCCCAATTTCCAATCAGCTAACTTACAGAATGAATCCTAACTTGGTAAGAGAAAGAATGAGCACTTCATAATTACAGCAATAATCTAGCAGAGCCCAGTTTACAGAAATGCAATGGTAGCAACACAATGAAGCACAAACAGTAACTTTCTCATAGCAGTACCTATGTCACTGCACTGAAGCCCTCACTGTACCTGCTTTCCTAGTGAATCACATTTTCCCCATCAGGCTTCCCCTAAATCAAATGGGTTGCCTGCCAGTAGGTTACCAGAGGGGGCTTTTGTGGGTTGTTTCTTTGGGGGGCTGGTTGGTTATTTTGGGGGAGTCTTGGGTTGGTTTTTTTTTCCCATACCTGCTTTCAGGAAGCTAAGCTAGAAACTGGCCACACACATGCCCAGGACACAAAAGAATGCTTTTATCACCTGTGTAGTCACTGCCGTCTCATTCCTCCACTGCCGTTTTCGTTTTACAGCACTCATAAGCCACAACAGAAATGGCTGCGAGGCAGTCCCCTTGCGCTACTGTAAACTAGTATTAACATTACAACACCGTCAACAAAATAAAGTGGATTTATTTAAGGAGAAAAGAGTGGATGGGTTTGGTGCAGAGAGGGGAACACCTACAGCTGCAGAGAGCATGTGTTTCTGTTCACAGTGCATCACCTCTACTGAAAGCACTTTAAACACAGCACCAATGAGGGAAGTACTAAATTACAACTACCCTCTTAGCAAGCTCCATTTATTTATATGCTGAAAACAAAAATACACATATTTGGGAAACTGCATCTTTAGGGAGCTGGAACCCTCGGCATCTCCTTCTTGGAATCACCCTGCTCAGGAATTGTTTTCAAACTCCAAGAACACAGATGCACTTGAAAAGCACCAGCTGCAAGGCAGCCACAGCAGCGGCACAAGCACAACCCTCCTCCAGGAGCAAGAACAGTGAGTGTGCACTCCCTGTTTATTTACAGTAGATGTTGTAAAGTTTCAGTCTAAACACTCACAGTCAAACCAAAATATTTAGGCTTCAAAGCATCAAATACCTAAGGGCTGCAAATGCCAGCACTGGGGTTAAAAGACTTTGAGTTCAGTACACAAAATGCAGCAATTCCAAATCAATAGGATGCAGTGAAGACCAAGTCAGCTCACATCAAAAAAAGCCTTCTTGCAGAGGAACGACATGTCTGGAGTAACGTAGTGCTGGATTCATCAAGAGAGGAGGTCTCAGAGCAGGGTTGCGCTCCATCCCACATACCTCCTTTTTTACTAGGGCCGAACCCACATTTAAAAGCTGTTGTATCACTTCTGGAAAAAATAAATAAATCAACAGAAGTTGGTGTTTCTAGATTTTTTGACAAAGGAATGATGCAGAGTTTCCACGCCAAGGATATGGTAAAACAAAAGGCAAATGTCCCCAGGCCACTGAGTTTGCTGAACAACTTTTCAGGGCTCTTACCTGCGGCTTCCAGACACAGTGGAAACCAGGTGAATACATAACAACTGTAAAACTGGTTTTGTTCTCCTTGCTTAACCAAGAGGTGTTAAAATTAAAACCAAACCCAACCGACCAAGAAAGAAAACCAAAATAACAAGAGAAAAAAGAAAAGCCACTTCACAAGAGGTGCCAAAAGAAGAACAAAGGGGTTCGGAAAGGACTACATTGTTTACAGTCACTTTCCTTCTCCTCCCAAGTTTGTTTGTAACTAGCCACTGTTCACATTGAGGCAATAAATACGAGAACATATGTGATTTTTTTCTCCAAATGTGCCCTTTGACTGTCAATATCTCCCAAACAGGTGTTGGCTAAATGATTATAAATCGGCCTCTAGATACACCTCTTCAACTGAGCCGTACAGGACTGGCGATAATATAATTAGACCTAAAAACATCAGGCTGGTGAATGCTTTCCATCTGTTTGGCAATAATGTTTAGTTAACAATAGTCTTTAAAAGAAGCACCTTCAACTTCAGTTCTTCAAGTTATTTATAGGGCCATTCTTAACACACCAGCACTCTTGCTAACAAGAGCTTTAGCCACTTGGAAATTATTAGCCATACGGCTGTATATGAAAAGGAATGGCAGCATTTAACATCTGTATCTCTCCTGATTTACAAGCACCAACCTCATTTAAAGTCATTTCTTAATGAACAGTTCCATGGTCTGTATTAATATTATAGTTGCATGCACAAAGATCATAAGGAGCCAAACATTTTTTTAATACCAACAGTAGGCCAATCAGTAATGAAGCTGTCAGCATAAAGGACAGAATAATAGCTTCTTTAACCCTCAAACAGGATTTGTTCATTTGTAGAGAAGAAGACACCAATTTAAAAACTGCTCATGGGTTTGCTCACCTTTATAAAGACAAAAATCTAATTTGGTCCTAATTTGATACAATTGTCTTCCCCATAAAAGGCTCCTAAAGCCATCTTTTATTCCATGATAAAACAACTGCTATAACTAAAACTGTCATGAAATAATTACCTTTGATAGCATACCTTATTGCGCAAATACAATTAATGTATTCCTCCCTTTCATTTTTCACACTTGCTTATCAGCACTGTATTAGCATATGGTGTACAGAACAGATTACAGAGCCCTCGCCCTGTAAGACAACATATAGAATGACTACCACTAACGCGAATAAAGCAGACAACAGGTCCCTTTAGGGCTAGCTTCATCTGTCGTTCTATTACAACATCAAAATGAAAGCAGCAGCTAGAGTTTTATAACAGTAATAACAACAAATAATATTGGTGTGCCTTTGAGGTTAACTGCTAACATGGACGAAGCAGTCTCACTAACCAGCTTCTTTCTTTTGCCTTCGCATCAAGCATCATACCTTCCTGCAGTGAGGATCATCTCCAGCTCCATTTCATGGAGAATTATTTCTTTGCTGATTCAATAGTGACCTTTCTGCAAGACTCTCTACCTCAAAAGGCACTCCAAGAAGGCCAGGAAGAGCCATAAAAGTAATGTCAGAAATTCACATAGCGATGGTCCATGTGGCTCTGGCAGACTGCACACATGGTCCCACCTAACCCAAAACCTGCTTCAAGGGGAGGCAGCCTGCATGCGTGCATATCACAAAAAGGTGGTTTAGGCAGGTTCACTAAATCATTAAAGGGCTACATGAATGAAGAAATCACTACGAGAAAGCTGACAGTTCAGGAAGGGGTAAGAGCAGGAATGAGACGGTCACAAGCATATTTGCCTGACTTTTTATCACACATCAGAGCAGAGAAAGGTGAGCAGCTCTTGGATGCATTCCCGCAGAAATGCATAACAGTAAACCTGCCATGGACCCAAATATCAGCTTACTCTCTTCACCTCATGCTTTGCAGCCAATTTGTAGATAATAGAGCTATCCCAACAAGCCCTTCCTGTTTGCATTCCTTCACATTTCTCCCCCATTGCAAAAAGAGAGTGCTTCAGTAACTCTTTTTCTAAGGTTTCTTTTTAAAATGCAATGTGACAAGACTCCAACCCAATGGCACAATGGGGTAAAACACAATTCCACATAGCATTCCCTGTGGCATAACACTGTTCTTCTCTGAAGCAGATCATACAGAGATGAGTAGGCTACCTCTAGCTCACATAAGCTGATGGAGCCTGTTTCACTGATGATGACCACTGCAATATTTAATACCTCCTAACAGTGAGCTGTCAGCTGTAACATTCAGCATCCTATCTTGGAGGGGAGGGAGAAGAATGCACAGCAGGGCATTCCTAGGCACTGAGCAACTAGGCTGCGACACAAAAGGAGACAAGGTAAAATCCTATTTGCAATACTAATGTAGAGTCAAGGTCTACATACCACAGCTGGCTTCTAGGGCACTTTTGCTTACTCATCCTTGCCCTGTTTTCCTGCATTGATGACAACCCCAACGTGGCCAAATCCACCAGCAGACAAATAGCAATTGCCACAGATAGATATATAATGTAATTAAGTGTTTTCAACAGCACAGACATCCCTATTTTGCAGAAGCACTTGAGCTCTCAGGTACATCCCAAAATACAAGCAGCGCTGCATGGCAGCATCTCAGCAGAGAGGCAGAAAGCAATACCCCTCCGTGATGCCAAAGAGGATTTTCTACTTGTGATTTTTAGGGTTCTTTTCTAAGTCAAGGGTTAATTCTAGTGCTGACAGCAGCTACTCAAAAAAATTAGCTTCTTAGATTTGATTTACAGTGTATCCAACGGCTTCGTGGTAAATAAATTAAACTCAATTCAATAAAGTAGGTACAATTAATTGGAGAAGAATAAAATAAAACCTGCCTGGTAAATAACCATAGTCTAGCTTTAAGAAAACAGTTAATTTTAGGATCCTTTAAATGCACGGAAATTAGCAAATGTTTCGGTATGCTAATTTTTTTTAATTAAAAGATATTTCTGCAGTAAAAGCTCTTTCATATGCACTACTGATTCTTCATCAAACGTTAAGTTTCCAACTTAACACCACTATAGCCGGTGGCAGCCTGAAGGTTTACCATCTGCTGCCACCCAAAGTCAGGGTGACCACCTTCAGAACATATGCATCAAAGCCCCGAGATAAGAGATCGAAGGAACACTGCAGAAGTCAGCATAAGGGGAATCACAAACCCAGAGGCAGGCAACAGGCAAGTCACCAGGAAAAAAGGACGTGCTGAACCATTAGTCACCCCACCGAGCACCCAACCAAGGTCGCAGGGGACAACACTGGAAGAACTAAGGACTGCTCTAAATGCACTGCTCTCCTGCAGGGTGGCTTTGACATAAATGCAGTCCCCTGTCACACTGCAGACATTTGCTCCCCCAGTTTCCCTCTCTTTTCTTTTTCCCTCTCTACCCCACACACAGCATCTAATACTGACTCTTTTCCAGCCTTCACACTAACAGGATGTGCCACAGAGCATATCTGTGCTTTTCATTTACTTGAGAAGGTTTTAACACTGACCAAAACAAGCCCCTTAAAACGTGTTTGCTTACAATAATGCGACTTTAAAGTCACTAACACTGGTTGAAGAATAGCTTGTGCCTGATCAAATAAAATGGAATAGGGTCTCTTACTGCAGTACCAGATACCAGAAAGGTTTTGAAGACACACCAGAGTTAAGGAATTACTTTAAAAACAGCTCCATTCTGTTATTAAATTACTATTCTACACTGAAAACACATCAGGTAATAATGTCACCACTGGCCCATCTAGTAATTCTGGTCCTTAGCTCCTAAAAAAAAAGGCACCCTTATCATACAATAATGGAATGGTTTGGCTTGGAATGGACCTTAAGATCACACAATTCCAACCTCCTGTCACAGGCAGGGACACTTCACACCAGACCATGTCACTCAAGGCTCTGTCCAACCTGTTCTTGGACACTGCCAGGGATGGGGCAGCCACAGCTTCTCTGGGCACCCTGTGCCAGCGCCTCAGCACCCTCACAGGGAAGAGCTTCTGCCTTAGGTCTAACCTGAACTTGCCCTGTTTCAGTTTGAACCCATCACCCCTTGTCCTATGGCTGCAGTCCCTCCTGAAGAGTCCCTCTCCAGCATCCCTGCTGCCCCCTTATGACACTGGAAGCTGCTCCAAGGTCTCCATGCAGCTTCTCTTCTCCAGGCTGTACAGCCCAATTTTATCAGCCCGTTTTCATAGGATATATTCTCTAGCACAAGTCCTACGAACTCAAAGATGTATCAAATGATCACCCAGGATTCTACTCAAACAGGGGAAGTTTAGATTGGATATGAGGAAGAAATTCTTTACTGTAAGGGTGCTGAGGCACTGGAATGGGTTGCCCAGGGAAGTTGTGAATGCTCCATCACTGGCGGTGCTCAAAGCCAGGTTGGACAGAGCCTTGGGTGGCATGGTATAGTGGGAGGTGTCCCTGCCCCTGGCAGGGGGGTTGGAACTGGATGATCTTAAGGTCCTTTCCAACCCTAACTATTCTATGATTCTATGATTCTCCTTGCATATACAGCTGGAAAATCCTGTTATAGTTAGTGGCAAGTTGGTCTCCTGAGTCTAGCATGAGTACTTTGGACTGCAAGAAAACCTTAGCAGGGGCCGGCACAGAGCAAGATGCCACACTCAGGGTATGGTTGCGGTGATGAGGCAGAAGCAGGGGTGCAATTTCCCCCTGCTCTCCTCAGCTGTGTCCTGTCAAGGCTTCCAGGATTAAAAGATCCATTTAACACAGATTTACTTTTGTCACTTTTCAGATTACACTACCAGGACTCTCGCTCGTCTCCCTCCGCTGTTACAAAAAGATTACATTTGCCTAATATGTATGAGAAACGTGATTACCGCTTATCCTTGTACCTGTGCAATACGAATTATCTCCAGTTTGCAATTATTCCTCCTTTCAAACCATTATTCTAAGGAACTTAGAGCTTGTATATTCTATGACTTGCAATAATAGGGTACTTGAAAGACGAACGGTGCAGCTTTAAATAACGCAAATGCTACGAAAGTAGCATAGAGTCAAACTTTTAAATACTTTTAGTTGGTTGGTAGCAGAGAGGAAAGTCCACTTTCTTAGAGCAAACTAAAAACTGTCCAGTAAATGACAAATGGTGAAATATTAACCTAGGACATACACGTGGCAGGTTTCACTAGAGAATACAGTTTACAGTATGAAACGCCACTCAGCATCAACAAGTAATTGCCTGGCACAAATTATGGACTGAGCAACTTAGTCACAGTTAGGAAGACAAACTTCACTATTTAAAAGTTTAAAAGAAACTATCTCTATAAACTATTCCTTTCTGGAAGCCTGCACTGAAATAGTCAATAATTTAGTTTCTATCTTATTAAGTGAAGGGCAGGACCTGTGTTATTTTACCCAATCTTAGCACTCATGTCAGATTAAACAAAACATTCACTGATGTCAAAAGAAACAGTGAGATAAAAAAAGAAGCTAAAAAGAGACTAAGGGTTATGACAACAAAACGCCCAAATATTCAGACTGGTATAAATGGAAAGACTTCAGGAAAACAAGTGGCAGGGGGTTGGGGACAGGGAAGAAGGGACAGGAGTCTAACTTGGGACAGAGAATGTGTTTTGAAGTTGATCAAGTTTTGTTACTTGGGGTTTGAAACGTGACTGTAGCTTACAAATAATCCCATAGCGTCAGGGAAAGGAAGGCAGTGAGCCAAGAAATCAGTTTTGACAATGACCCTGTAGTTGATTTGATTTTGTAAAAGTTGGCAAGTCACTGAAGAAACTAAAGGGTTATCAAAACATAAACCAAGCTCTTAAAAGCTTATTTATTTGTATTAACAGTTACTGCTATTACTCAGTTTCAGATTTGCAACCTTTTTTTTGCCACTGCTATTTTCCATTATGCCCTGCCTGTTTGGATGAGGAAATCTTGCTAGTCAGTTGAATTCACTATAACATGTTTACAGCCAGTTTCTATTT
Organism: Ara ararauna; assembly: GCA_028858755.1. NCBI lineage: Eukaryota > Metazoa > Chordata > Aves > Psittaciformes > Psittacidae > Ara > Ara ararauna. Next base: position 122,569,045 of record CM054379.1, read on the forward strand.
CGAAGCATCATAATGAAACAAGAATGAATGTCTGTACTGGATCATGTTGTTGATTACAGCTCCCTTTTCCCCATACCTCTCATATATACCCAGCCACTCATTAGAATCCATAAAGATGATCTCAAGAAACTAAGCGGTGTGCACCTGAGAGCCAGGAGAGAAAAAACACCTGCTATCGTCAACTCAGCTTTACAACTGCTACAGCCCTTATGTCACCTCGAAATACAATGCTGAACATTTAAGTTTTTAAGTCTTGTTCACGCACCACACACACACTGCCATAAAATGAGCCCATTTCTCCTATCCTCTGATTAAACTTCATTAAAACTAACCATAATCTGATTTGAATTCAACTATGGGGCTGCAGATTATGCACGTGAACTCTATGTATATTCTGTATACTTCTGCTTTTTTGACACTTTCACTCATCATGTAGACAAGTAGTAATCACCCTTTCTAAATAATTAATAACACTGATTTTTTGGTACTGCCTATTTCTAAGGTCAATTCATCCAAATGTATTGCCATCGGACTTCTCACGGTAGCACAACAGCCACAAAACATAACCATGGCAGGGTGGTTGGAACTAGATGATCTTAAGGTCCTTTCCAACCCTAACTATCCTATGATTCTACATTCAAGATGAACAGAATTGCTTCCAGTTCTTCAGAGGAGTTATTTATTTCCAGAATCCTCTCCAGAAACTCAGAAAATTTTAGCAGAGAGAGTGTAATTTATTTTCTAAGGTTTCAGATTGTATAACAGAGCTTAACAAACAGCGTATTGAACAACAAGCCCAAATGTACAGACATCTGTGGAAGAACTGATCACAGTCACACCAGTGCCAATACAGACAATGTGGCTTGATGGGGGACCAAGGGAGGGGATAGAAAAGACATAAAAGACAGTCATTGGTTACAGCAGCATAGTTATTACTTAATGCACTCTGCTTTCAAGAGGAATCTTTAAATTGAATGAGTCTAAATAACAGAGGGCTCTAACGAATAAGAAATTGGGGTTGAAACAGCATTGTGAAGGTATCCAGCAGCACCATAACAAAGTCGTTTCTTTAGGGGCCAGCTGTAGCTTCAAAGGAAAGATTTGCCTAGGGCAGAAACTCAGCACAGAATCTGCACCCTCGATTTTTAATTAGGCAAATTTTGAAAGCAAAAAATCCTTATTATTCCAAAAAGAAGTTTCCTACTCCAAGCTACACGAACTGATAAAATAATTGATCATTTTATGTTGGGGACAACAGTGGGTAAAATATTTAGATATTAGCCTGTTTTCAGTGTGGTCCCTGGGGTAACACTAACAAGGCATTGCTGCCTAACCAGCAGCACCTCAGAGTCCACAACATTTGCAGGACAGAAGCCACCCTGATGAGTACATTAAACCTCTGTTTTCAGAAACCTACTCACTGGTAGACTCTTCCCATAACAAACACAGAAAGTACCTGCAAACACCACCTAGTTCACCTTTGACACCACGAGGTGGGCAAGCATAGCAGCAGCAGGATTCAGGAAACCTGGTTTCCTCAAGCGAAGTGTAAGTCCTCTTGGGTCTAGTAGAATAGCTGGATTTATAGCACAGCCTTTGCATGAGAGCAGAAGGATGGGAGGCAAGGCACAGATATGGTCATCATTCTGTGACTTTTCATGTTTTAGAGAGGTTAATAGTGCTAAGATCTCTAACTCAGATTCAGCAGAAAAGGGTCAACACAACAAAAATTGTTGAGGTGACAAGGAAGGTGGAAAGGCAGAAAAAGAGGGAAAGATGGCACACTGGGAATAAGCTAGGCTAAAATTAAATGTCTAATCATTCTGCCTAGCCTAAAATAGTTTGAAAAACCCTGAGTTTCAGGTAGCAACAAGCATTTCATCTGTGAAAATGAAGCCAATTCAAAACACTTCAAGAGGCTTCAAATGAAGAACAAAGACTGACATTACTCTGAGGGAAGGCACTGAACCTTTCAGCATTTGATGGAGAGCAGGTTAACAGCTGGTTTTCTCGAGGCAGCACTGTAGCAGACAGACACCACTCAGGGCTTCAAGCAGCAGCAGGAGAACAAGTCTGCAAAGCAACCGTCACCATTCTTAAGACAGTGTGTTTAAGCCAGTCTTGCACAGGATTAGGCAAGACGGCAGTTAAAATATGCCAGTTACTTTCCACACATCCATTTTCTGCTGAAACCAAAGCAGCTACCACAGGGTTAGAACAGGAGTTCAGGCGAAACTCTGTGAAGCTGAATCAGCCACAGACTTGTGACCAAAAGCATCTTCAACATTGGCCTTGAAAATCAGAATCCACTTTCAAAAGCAAACACCCTCTGTCATCTGCTTGGCTCCAGTGAGGATACTTCCACATTTATTCAGATTTCTCCATAATGTGAGCTTCAGGGCATATGTAAGCAGAGAAGGAGGCAAAGAGCAATGATAGTGAGGAAGGAGGTGAGATGGTGCTTTAAACTTAAGGCAGGGGCATCGTCTCCAGCACACAGATACACACGCATACTTCTGCTTCATATTCACATGCATTTTGTGTATGTATTATAAACCCAAGTAAAAGATGCTCTGAACACCTGGGCTTAGAGTAGTTTTTCATTCACCTCACAACTTCATGAACACTTTAAAATAGATGAAAACAAAAGCAGCATACTCAGAATAAGATGAACTTAGTAATAAGGAGAATCTGGCAGCATGGATGCAGAGTACAAAGACACCTGAAAGAATATTGCCTCTTTTTTCATACAGTAATCAAACATTAACTCTGCCCCCTATGATACTGTTTACACATGAGCATACCAGCTGTATACATGGGCCTGTTATTCCTCACACACGTCTCCAACACTAAGATCTTTTATTTCTGTCATCACCAGAGCCCTGATTCTTCCCCACTCTGCCTGAAAGATCCGAACACATTCATCTCACACCTGCAACACTTACTGGAGCTGTGTGCTCAGAGAGATCGAGAGATCTGATCCCACCAAGGACTCCAAAAGCTTCATTCTGATCAAGCATCTTTTCCAGTTGCTGTTTATTATTCTTATGCAAAAATGAAGATACTGAAAAGGTTCATTTCCAACACTTCTGCAGCCTCACACTGCCAGGCTAATTCACAAAGGCCATGCCTACTGCATCTGTTTAGTGGCTACTAATTTAGTTAGTGCCTAATTCAACAGATAGGTGTTCTTTCCAACCTGTCCCCCTGATATATATGCTAATTGGAACACAGGCTAAATTCTCTACTTACAACTGAGGAAAGATATAATGCATGTGAAGTCAGAGCTGGGAAAACCTTGTGTACTATAAAAACAACTATAATACCTAATGTCTATAGCCCTCTGAGGAGAAGTTATCAACTTAGGCACATAATTACAACAAAACAGGCAAAGAAAAGCAAAAAATCAGTCCCCATAGCTAGCATCAGTCCAACAAGAAAAAGAAACCGAGTAATGCAAACCTTAAGAGACCAGCTACAGGCTTTCTGATGTATGATACAAATGCATCAATTGACCATGCATCAGTACATCACGCACAAACCAAAGACGATATAAGGAACCATCAAAAGGCACCAGGGAATTGGCATGGCAAAAAGGAAATGAGCCCTTACAGTCTGCATGAGCCACTGCCACATTGCTGAATAATACATCACCTTAGAAGTACTTGGTAGGGTGATAACTAATCAGCATTATCAAAACAATGCAGCAATTCTTCTGGTCTCTTCATTAGGCTTGCAAAAAAATCCATATGGTGCTTTCCTGTGTAAAGAGGGGTATTACCCTGGGAGTTTGGAAGCCAGGATTTGCATGAGTCAAAACCAAGCTCGGCTTCATTGATGAATGCCTGTCTTGGCGGGGGATTTAAACTCCAGATTTTCAGGGAAGGAGAAGAGCCATGTGTCCCCCAAGCCCCCATTTCAGGTAACAGTTCAAAAGTAGGAATTTCTACCCCTCTATGTTTCACGTATTCAGCAGATTATTCAACTGAAAAGACATCAAGTCGTCCTTACCCCAGTACTGTAACCATGACTTCACTTTTGAAAAACAGGCCTCAGCCTATTGAATGCCACCAAACATGCACCTTATCCTTTAGCTCAAATACATTTTGCATGACCTTACATGAATTGCTTAGATAAAAGCCTTTTTTCTTCTACTTTTGTTATTTTAAAGTGCAGATGCATTTGAGTCATTTTCCCCTTTTGTTTCATATCCTTAAGATCCACAGCTTCAAAGACAAAATGTCAGCATGCAGTCGATTTATGACTGAATTCTTGAAGAGCCACTGAAGAATTACCTTGTCAATCACCCCAAGGACTCTGAAGGCCTTCAGTTCCTCGGCAGGGCTCCTTAGGTTCCAAGAGGGCCTTGAACTTAGTGATCCTGGAGGCTAATGGAAGATATCAAAGATGATACATCAATCAGGGTGGTACTTGAAGGAAGACTGCCTGCTGAAGCAAATGCCAGGCTGAAGGAAACTAAATTTATCATAAATCAGAGAGAGTGAAGATGAAAGGAGAAGTTTTCTGTTTGTCCTTAGTGCAAGGGGAAAAAAAATAACAACTTGCAAGTAAATAAAAATCATTGAGATAACATTGAAAACCAAAATTTTCAAAGAAAATATAATGAATTTTTCTGTTTTCTATGCTTAATGGAACCTGGCAATTGATTACTCAGTTCTTACCCATCACAATAATCACTCAAAGCTTTACAGGTATTCTGGACACAAAATAATTCAGAGATCACTGAGGAGAAGGCAAATTAGAGGGTTATTAAGCTTGAAGAACATAAAATACAGAATTACAAACAGGGGTCTCGCGTTCTCTGGTGAGCTTCATGAAATCCTTTTAATGACAAGATGCACAACACAAATCCTCAAATTGCTTAGAAAAAAGATCAAGCTATGTATCGTTCATCTAGAAATTAACACCATAGCAAGAGAATTGGCAGGAGCTAGCCTGTGCTATGTTTTGTAGCTACTCAGGGCTAACTCCAAGCTTGCATGTCAGAGGGGGGAACAACATTGCAACTGGAAGTCTTCTGGGACAGAGATCAACATCTTAAGCATCACATGTACCTCTGGCACATTAACAAACATTTTGAGGAGAATTCATTAGATTTTGCTCTAAACGCCCAACGCGCAACTTCCACCAGAACCACAGACCCAGAGCTCTTCCTCAGAAATAAGGTAAATTCATTTGCAGAGTTGTTGAATGCCAAACTCCTTTTAAACATAACCCGGCCTTCCCAGTACACTGCTGCTGCACAAAGGTAAAGGAAGGTGAAAGCAAAGAAGTTTACTTTTACTAAGAAGTAAAAGCTGTTTATTATCTAATCTGTCAGCATCTTGTAGCAATATTTAATATGTCACAAAGGAAAACTGCTGGTAAGCAATTATGCTGTGGATGAAATGTCTGAGTATCAAAGATCAAGAAATTTTTCCTTATGATCAGAAACTCCCAGAAAAAACTGAAGATCCTGAACTAGGATAATTCCCTTTGCTCCTCCACAAGTGTTTCCCCTCTAGCATCTTTACTGTGCTATCCCCAAAGGCCAGAGCACCTCTTCAAATCCCACCCCAGAACTGGTTCTGCTTCATGTTGCCTGTCAACCACCTTTTCTCTTTCCAAATTCTTTCTCCAAATCAACATTTATTTAAGCATTGGCCACAAAATTCCAAAGAAAGGGTCATGAACACATGTTCAAAAAGCACAGAGGAAAGTGTGCTTTTGTGCTCACCGACTGGGCTCAATGTTTAGAAGAGAGAATTATCTATCTTCATTTGTCTGTTTTGTCACATAAACACTGCGAAGCAAGAGTACCAGCAGCAGTTATGATAAAGCCACCCAGATTCTACATACGTAAAGGTTTTAGCATGAAGAAGAAATTAAAAGCCTCTAAATGAACTTTTCACTCTAAACCCAATTTAGGTTCCACATTCTAGCAAGCTGTTGGAAGGTCGAGGGAGTTCTTTTGTTGGATTGCATTTTGAGTGTGTGCAATTCTTCTGCAGTAATGAGATATTTGCTTTGAAACAAGAAGTTGTCCTAACACAGAGCTTATCCATGACAAGGTTTCAAAAGAATTCCAAGGAATATACTTAATGAACGAGACATTTCCAGCTCCTCCTGACTGCTATACAGTATTTCCACTTCTATCTACATGTTATTACCTTTTAGAACCATTCCTCAATAATCAAGCTTTTAAAGTTTTCTCTTATGTGTAAGATTTCAACCATGAATGAAGTTTCTACGTTTCTACAGAAGTTAACTACTAGTTAACTATTAAGTTAACTAACTAATTAACTAGTCTAATAATGCCACAGAATCAGATTTCTTCACCCATTGCGTCTGAAGAGCCCCCCCCAAAACCCAGTGTCTACTATTGGGCCCTTCTCTAAAACATCAATGATGGCACAGTCAGCAATACTGTGTACACGCACTGGTTTTCATTTATGCACTATACAGACACTTCTTACCTTAAAACGCTTTACAGTCACATCCACAGCTCCCAGCAGCTTCTCCAGTTTTATCAGTTTCAGGTTATTTTTTGCTCTTTACAGTATTTTGGCTTCACTGCTGCAAAGTCTAATAGTAGAGGCCAGTGCTGGGGAGGCATCACATTCTGTCGTGAAGCAAGCACACTCTAAATACCCAATTCCCAGAACTACAGCAGTTAAGCACTCTGTGAAGCCTCCTGCTCCTCTGAATAGAGTGAAAACCCAAGCTCAGCATCCAGCCACCAGTAATAAAGAAAAACTAGCTCTCTCATCAAAAAGAGGAACAGAATAAAATAATACAGGAAGGAGTAACAAGGTCAAAAGCTTCCTTTGCCTTTAAAAATAAGGCATTTATATTCTAAAGAAAGTGGCAAGCCACCTCTGCTGGCAAGTGGCCATCAGCAACTTGTCCTAATGCTCAGCATGCTGCTCAGGCACCCCAGCACCTTCTCTCCCGTGCTTGGACCCTCTGTGTTTTGAAACTGTTTCCAGACTACATTCTGAGCAGCACAGCTGGAGTTACCTGACTTGGAATTGGCATCACCAGTTCCTTCCCCACCACCACCTTTTGGCTAGTGTGTGCTCATTTCAAGTAGAAAGGGATGATGCTGATTGTGATACTGGCCTTTGCAAAGACTCAGCAGCTTATGGCCTCCACTTGCCTTTGGATTGCTCTCGTTTTGCAAGCTACACAATGAAACATGGCAATAGCTCCTGTCTCAGCTTTGGCATCACTACCAACAGTTGTAAGAGCAGGGGGAGAAAGAAGTACACCATGAACTAAGCAGGAGGAAAAGCCTCTTCTGTTAAACTCATTTAAGGCAAGAGCACTACCCCTAGCCCTAGCTCAGTGACACAAACACCATTTGATAGAAAATGATGCTACTGCCGATGTTGCCACCTTTGACAGCGTTTACCACAGAAGCTCAGGATACAAAAAGGGCATTTTCACAAACACCAGTGCAGAGCTACACACCAAAATGTGATCTCCCTTCACCATTCAGAGACCTGTGTCTGATGACTTCAGTAGCTGTAGCATGGCCAGGCCATTATGTATATATATATAATGGTGCACAAAGAAACAATTCTCAATATGAAAGATTTGGCATAAGTAGCATTATAAATGATTTCAAAAAGTAAAAAAAAACCCATGCATTATAAAAATACCAAAGCCAAAACAGACCCAAAGCCTGTACACGCAGCCTTGCTGGGCCGTGCAGCTGACAGCTTTGAGACTGCAGCTTTCCAACTGCCAACCCAGTGAGGTGCAAAGGCTGTGCTGTAGCTCCCACTCAGGCTTGTAGGTGGCTCCCCAGAGCTGTTACTAAAGGGGCAGAGGAGAAAATACACCTTCAGTGTCTGCAAAATGGCCTGCTACTGCTGTTACACAGCATGCTTGAGTGCTTGTCGCTCAGAAAGCCCTTGAGGCAGCCGTGCTGTGCTGAAGGAGGAAGAGGAGGACAGCTTTTGCTGCAGCTTGTTTTTCCAGAAGGTCTACATGCCTGTTTACAACCTCCAGAAGCTGTCTCCGCATCTCCTATGGGTCACAGCAAGGCTTTTCTCACAGCTTACAAGACCCTGTCAAGTGAATTCCCAGTTCATGGTCAGTCATAGTTGCGTCAACTCCCTGTGCTTCTTTTCAGCCTTAAGAAATCTTCTATCCATCCATAAGCTCTCTGCCCATAACCTTTTTTCAACAGCGCCAAGAGTTCTCCAAACACCTCCTCTTGTGCTCCTCTCTTCAGCACTCAGACTTGCCAGCAGCAGGGTGGTTACTAAGGATGCTATCCTTGAGGATTACACTGCTGGCTTTTGTTGAGGGAAGGCAAGTAACAAACTACTATTGTTTGTTATTTGGTTTCCATGGCATCAAAGATAATTTTTGCTTCTCAGCTCTGAAATGCCAGGCCTTTGCCTCTAGGGAAAACTGGTTTTCAAAGCAAAGGGCCTGGCGTTTCAAGCTGTGGGGGAATGGCTTGCTTCCTTCTGCCCCGGGCCCCCTAGAGAAAATCCACCATGCTTTACCTTCATGTGATGTTCAGATAGCAAATGGGTGGCTTGGAGTGCATTCAGCAGGCACAGTCCTTTGGGACTGCTGCACATGGCTCAGCGCCCAACTGGCAGCCCAAGACTTTGGGATATGTGAGAGGCTGAAGGGTGCAGGATGATAATTGAACCTGCACATCTGAGCTTACCTCTCCCCTTGCTGGATATTTCTCATTCTGGTGGGTGAGAAAGAATTAAAATGTCATGTCTAAGAAGAACAGGTAAGCTTGGTTTTGATGGTGATCACTGTCATTGCTCCTTGTAAGGGCGCAATAGGAAACACACAGCTATCTACACCAGACACGGTTGACAAAGCACTTCTGCCTTGTAGCATCAGGTCATGAACAAGAACGCTTTGCCTTAAATTCCTATGCTTGCTTACAAGTCAGACCTCTTCCTCCAAGGTGCAGTCTCAGCACCCCCACTGCCCATGATGTTCCCTGCACTGAACCATGCTTCCCATAACAAAACCACACTCTGTCAATGTAATATTGCCACAGGTACTGCTAAAGAACAGGATTTATGTTTCATTTTCTTGCAAACCAATTTCAGTTGTATGGTTCAAACTGTGTTGGGCTACTTGGTGTAGCAGCACTTGACCATGCTTCTAGGACAGGCATCCTATGCATGCAGGGGTTCTTCTCAAAGTCTTCAGTATGTCTCCAGAAACATTAATGAAAGACCTCTTTACAGATCCAAGTGGGCAAAGAAGGCACTGTACAGCGTTATTTAAAACACTGGCACACATATCCTGCCCAAGCACCAGCATCTGAAGAGATGGTATCAGTCAGCATGACCTACAGCAGTGCCAAGGGAGGTGGCAACAAACCAGCCTTGCCCCAGCATGTCCAATGGCATGTAAGTGGCAGTCAAGAGAAATATCAAGCTGGTGTGAAGTGACAGTGCAAAGAGGTATACACACCTGTACACTATAGACTTGATTCCTTTAGGTGAAGGACACAAAATGTCTGCATATTTCCATCAGTATCTCCAAAGAATCATGCTATATATAGATGCAGATCATTTCAGCTCATTTATCACTGTCTGCAAGGGATGGAATAATTCATGCAAACTCCAATATACACTCAACTGGGGCAGTAAAAAGGATAAACACTAAGATGCAAGAATTCAGGTCTGCACAGCAACCAGAGTGCAGGAAGATTCACACTCCCCACTTGCCTCAAGACACTAAACCAAAGCACAGAGCATGCCGATCCTTAGTGGCTCCTACCACTACCCTTACAGCAACTTTGGAGGCAGAGTCCTTTTCCCAATGCACTTTCAGCTGTCAACTTGGAGACAAACTGTTCCTCACCACCACTATCATGACCCAGAAGCACCTTCTGCCCTTGATGCCAGCAAATTCCAAAGCTCTACAATAAAAGTCAAATTTATGCATTATGAAGAGCAAAGAAAGGATATTAAAATACACACAAACAGACTTAGTAAAGCAAAACCGAATGTGGGAACATGGTGGGGTTTTGTGAAGAGAAGAATAAGCCAGGTGCACCATTTTGCTTGTGCAAAGTCAGGTTTGCCCTAACTTGTCAGTTTTGAGGTTTAACACTGAAGAAGATTGGTTTTGTATTCTCATCACCTTTTTTATTTTCCTTGTCTTATCCTGATTAATCCTGCTTTCCTTTGGGTCTGCAAAGAAGGCATATGACTTATTCAGTCCAGCATAAAAGAGGAAATACTTTACCTCTCAAGTTCACATACAAAAATACAACCCATTTCTTCCTCCTTCCCAACCACAATTCATTTTTAAACTCATAAAAAGGCAAAAATAGGTTGTTCACTTTTTTTTTTTTATCTTGTTCTGCAGTTTCCAAACACACTGAGGTTTCCATTCAATACAGATTCTTCCCCATTTTCAGGGGCGTTTGACCCAAAGAAAGACTACCTAGTAGGAGTTCATATCAGTCCAAAACACTAAATTGTTCAAAGTACACTTCATAGCAGCAGCAAGACTCCAAATGTCACAAAATATATCCCATTTGGAACATCCTCAAAACTGTACTTGTGGGCTTGCAACATTAAAAAGCTACCCTTCAAAATCACTGCCTATGCTTTTTCATTTACTTATTAGGGAGCTGGGTTTTAGAAGGCTTCCCATTTCTGCAGCAGTGGTCTCCTTAAAGCATTTTTAGATCTGTGCAAAATAAGAAGCAATAATCTTATGCCCCCTTTGTCCTCACTTGATATAAATGCAGAGAGACAGGGAGTTGGTGACTTTTATATCTACTACAATAGGGCGGTCACTGACAAGCACACACAGTTTAGCATGACTGCAGTAAAAGTCTAAAGTTAAGAACAGATAAGTCCCAAAGGAACTGTTTGGGGAAGGGCAAAGTAGAAATTTATTGAGGGTATCTTGGAACAAGCTTTGTTTGTCTTTTGTACAAGTACAGATAAGGGTGCTTCTACTTAAGAAGGTAGGAATTACTACAGAAACTCCTCAAAAAAGCAAGAAGCAGTTGATCACTTCAGGATACCCAAGAGAGACATTTGAAGGGATCTGGAAGAACATTTGCTCAATTAAGTACTTATTTTGAGGGAAATTCATTTCATCTCCCCTTGCCATGTGCTTGACTTACTTCTGATATACACTGTTATATCCCAGGCTAAAGAAGCCAACAGCCTTCTTGCTCCCTATAGAACTGAGCAACATCAAGGGAAAGTCAAAAGCAGTGTTCTAAGTGTAGATTTTTGCTTTACCTTTGAATTCCTTAGCATGATTAAAAGTGTTCACATCATCATGTGCTTACATCATTTACATTACAGAAGCTGTGAGTAGAGGAAAGCATGCAAAAAACCCAGGCCTGTATTAAATGAAGCACTCAATGCTATGAAATGCAAAAAAGAAGAATCAGAGAAGAATGGCAACTTAACAGAATAACATCAAACCACTCCTCTGGTTCCCTGAAAGAGAAATTCTAGACACTTTTTGAACCTCAAGCTCATATTTGTTTTGCTAAATGACAGGACAATTTTATTACATGAAATTCTGGTCAGAAAAAAAAGAAACTGAAGCCTACCATAGAAACAGATGAGTCTTCTGAGGGTTTATGGAAGAAGCTGGAAATCTGTTCAGCACGCATAAGGTATTCTGCAGTCTTCCTTTTCACTGCTTCACGACGAGTTGGACTTGATTCACCTCAATGGGGGAAAAGAGAGAGGCACTAAGTAATCAAAGCACATGACTGCTTTGATTCTACCTTTTTGGTTTGCTTTGGGTTATGCCTAATCCAACCTACAGACAGGTTTTCTTACAAAAAGCAAATACTATGATATCAGAGTTCTACAAAACTAACAATTTAAACCTTGCTATAGACCAAGGTAAACAGTCTTACCTCAGTTTTCTGTGTATATGTTTCTATGGTAACATAAGAAGGGAGACCCCTGATCCGAACATTATACTCCAAAAAAACTCACTTAGAGAGGACATAAGACATTTGCAAGCAAACAATAAAGAAACTGGGGTTTTTTTCCTCCTATTTCTAATATATGCTTTCCTGAATATAAAGGAAAGCCAGAAATGCTGTTCATAGGCAGAAGACAACATGAGAGACACCAAGAAATCTTGCTCACAGCTTTCCAACGTTAGCTGATCCTTGACTGTTGGCTTGGGACAACACAGGAAGAAGCACTTACATCAACTACTTCACTTCCCAGATGGCTGAACCACCACTGTGCTGTGCCCACTCTACCCAGCCTATTGCAAGAAGTGAGACTATGACCCTGCACAAATGCCATCTTCACTCTAAAAAATAGAGTTTATCACGAGCAGTATATTGTTATAATAGACTCAATTTGTGATGACAACAGAACAGTCAACCACCAAGCAAAGATAAGACTGAGAGTCACAACTGTTATAACAGAGAATTGACATTACTATGCTGAAAAATAGTTAGAGACAACTGTCCCAGAAGAAGTCTGAATGACAGCAGAGACTTCATGTGGCCCTGACAGTCTCTTCCAGCTCTGAGGCCATCCAAGACCTCAGACACACAGCCTTGGCCGTGATGGGTTTTCTGCATCAACAGGTACAAGCCACCACCTCTCACAAACCAATGCTCTAACAGGTGAAGGAACTGCAAGGATATCTGCCTAACAGATACTCAACATGAAAGCCAAGGCAAGGAACAGGAGAGGTAATAAATTAAGCACATAAATACACAAACCCTAACCAAGAGCAGATAACAGAGACAATAACAAAGACTAGAACTCATAAGATACTGATCAATGGGCCATGAAAGGAACCTCTGAGTGTAACCTTGAAGAAGTTCAACCAGAAACTTGGTAACTGATAAGGAAAAAAACAGGATTATTGTAGGTTATCAAGAATAAGTCCCATAAAAAAGAGCAAACTTATTATGGGATGTCTGAGGGAGACCTTACTGTGTAAATGCTTGCATGCAAAAGTTATTGTGGAAGGTTTAGGGGGATGGGGGGATTGTGGCAATGTGTAAGGCTTTGCGAGATGTTTAAGAGCAGGATTAAAGGTAAGGAAAAGGAGAGGGTCAAGGTGGAGCACAAGCACAAGAAAGCAGAGGTGAGAATTTCAGGGGTTGATTATGTATAAGCAGACTGCTGATCACTTGTCTGACTGAGGCCCAACACCTGACCACCACTGTCGGTCTTACCTTCTTATGAAGCTCTGTTCCACACTATTGTGTGCTCATTATTCTCTGTGCATAAGACACACCAACAAAATTCAAGCTAGATAAGCAGGCAAGGCAGAGAAAAACGCCTGAGAGCTGGACCATGGACCTCTGGCACAGCTACCAGAGACACCTGAAAAGAGGGTCTTTCCCTGACCAGCAGCAGGTCAAAAGAAGTTGGCTGTTCACGCAGCCTGTGGTTATGTCAGTGTCTGCAAAGGCAAGATGCTTCTGCCTGCGTCAATGTGGGGTCAGCCATGTCCATACAGAGTATGTATGCGCACAGGCAAGCTCATCTTACAAATTTGCACTCAGCTTCACTACTGGTAGGACCCAAAGGATAGGGATAAGCTGCAGCCACATCTCTCCGGCACCTCAGGGCAGGAGCCACCACTCTGATCCTTCAGTCAGGCAGATCTGGCTAGCTCAAACACCAGCTCCTTAATAAAGAGGAGGAGCAAGTTGCCTGGCTGTTCCATTTGCTAGGTGGCAAAGAGCAATGAAAAACTAAGTACAAGGTCTCTTCAGAAAGTTCAGCAGAGTTGCTCTGCTATAGGAGTTGCTATTTTCCCCCTGCTCCATACAAGTGAAAACGAATCATTGCTCTTGCTTTAGACGGTCCTTAGACTCAGACTGTGAAGAAGGCAGAGGCTCTTTTCCACTTTATGTTGCCACAGTCTACCACCAGTTATTTTGACCCTGTTATAAAATAAAGACTCCCCCTCCCTCTCATACTGTGACTACAAATTACCTAAACACACAGAATCATCACACAGACTCCACCAAGAATGAATAGAAGAGACTTACAATCTACTCCACGCTCTCCTGTAAGTGACCTATTGTAAATCTTATTACCCACGCCTCACAGCAGCAGGGAAAAGTGACTGTCACTTCCTTGGACAGAGACAGAATGCCCTGCCCTGCAAAAACCTTGGGTTCAGGAAAAAAGCTGGACGGCCATAAATTCGGTGCACTTTCAGCATACACTATTATGGGTATTTCTCAGTAATTTCTCTCATTCTAAAGACAGAGGGGACTTTGTACCAGGTCCAGCACCTCTAATAGCAGTCTCCACTTGGTAGGACTCTTCTGGTGAAACTCCCCTAGATAAGACTGCCAGCTTTATTCCCATCTAGGGGAAAACAACTCAACAACACTCCATTGTTTGAACGTGGATTTCGCTTCATCAGAAGACAAGAAATACACGGTGTTTCATAAGCGTTGTAACTTCTTAAACCATGACTAACACTCTTGCTTTCATCTCTTCACTTAATCCTACAGCACCATAAAACTCCCTTGTGCCAATCCGCTGGTGGTCACCCACTTTCTCTTAGACACATGAAGTGGCAGGCACTCAGGGAAAACAAGTCATCTGCACAGCAACAATAAACTATCGAGCCAGCATTTCCTTCAAGCAGACTGGTAGAAAACTGCTAGGTTAGTGTCTAAGGCTATCATAAAAGTCAAGCTCACTGCTTAATTGTTAGTTATGTGTATTTAGTTTGGAAGTTTATTGCTCTTTTTCAATGCTTCACTAATTTTACTGTGATTAATGCAAACAAGCCAGGATGCCCCCTTAGAGCTGTCTTTATTCTCTCTTTCCCATTCATTTCAGCTTGCCTTCTACTTTTCTTTCCTAATTTGTTAACCAACATTTGCAAACTGTTCACTTCTTAAAATCTTCAGCCATGAAAGAGGGTATGGATTCACAAAGCAACATTTAGCAGCAAGTTCTTGCTGTGAATAAGATCATTGATAGTTCAGTCTCTGAATGCTTTAACTGGTGGGTGTTGGAGAACTGGATTTATGGAAGGAAGATTTTTGCTTTCTGTTTTTTGTGTTAGTTTAACCAAGAAAATGTAAAAAGCTACATTCCAATACAAATTCCCATTTAAACAGCCAGTATCTCAAAAATCTGTGATACAGAATATGATTTCAAACATAAATGTTACTTAAAAAGCCTTAAACACAGGGGGACGAGTAATAATAAAGGCCCATTAAACTAAAAATAATCTTTAGCATTTATGCCAAATTTCAGGTCATGGAGCTCTTCGCTTCAAATAAATCACTGAAACGCAGCACTAGAACAAATCCTTCTATTTGACAGATGTTAATGCTCTGACACAGACTTTATGCCTTTTTTTTAATGCAATATTACATTTTGCTCCAGAATAATGTTTTTAGTTACACAAAATGTGTACCCAGAAGAATCAGCTAATTTATTCCTACTTAAGAACTTTTGATTTAGACATTGTGTGAGCATATTGAGCTCCTCTTTCTATTCTGTGGTTAGCCCACGACAACCTAAAGAGGTATCTCTAATTACAATTTAAACTTGAAAGGCATTTTTCTTTAAATGGCAGCAAATAGGAAATGTTTAAACTATGTCAAAGCCTTTGATGAATCTTTACAACTACTCATAAAAGATCATCCTGCTTAAAATAATATTGATTTTTCATTTCTTTGCTCAGATACTACAAGATTTACATTTCATCTGATCAGGATCAAAGCTTCTCCCCTCTCCTGATCATGGGGATTAAATCAGCAATGTCATTTTACATGTTTAAAAACTACACTGCTAAAGCAAGATATGAAAGTGTAGCGAGGCTGATCATAGAGACCTTAGAATAAAACCCCCTCAAGATTCCCTCTCTCTCCCTCTGCATTCGCTAGGAAGCAGCTGTGCCTCACACAGCTTCACATGAATGAAAATATTAAGGCGAGAAACCACCCACTTAGTTTATTTTCCATATGACTTTCCTGTAATTATTTTGTAAACTGTTCATACAACAATATATAAAAACATCTGCAAAAACAGGTAATTAATGTGTCAAGCCAAACTAATGCATTTTTTATGGTGTCCATGCTTCGTCAACTGTAATTATAACTCTTTTTAAGCAAATGATGATGTGTTTGTTGCAACGTGCAAGTGGTGATTTTAGATGCTCTGTTTACTATTACTGCAAACAGAGTATAAAAAAACCTCTACAGCTACTTTGTCACACACAGCATCCTTCATCTACACAAGCACAAGCAGGCTGCTCCCTCATTTTCCAAAGGCTTTTGCTTATTTCAAAGTAATAAAAGTATCTTTAAATGAAAATTGGCTTTGGAAAGGCTGACCAGGCCACCCGCTGACCAAAGTAACAGTAGCCAGGACATTAGGACAGCAGCCAACAACCTAAAATTTGTTCTTTAATTTTCATTTCTAAAGATGGCTCAGCTACAATATATGTACAACACCAGACACTCCTAACAGCATTCAAATGATCTTGAGGCTTTGATAGAGGAAAACCACAAATATCAGAATGATTGTGCCAATTAGTTCATCTGTGGCTTGTTTTCCATCATCCACTGATTTGAAGGAGAACTGCAGAGAAGCATCAGAAGGGGCTTCTGCTCACACCTCAGAGCATCTCAGAAGAGTACATGTCTTTGAGAGATTAGCTTACTCAATGCTGAAGTGCTCTGCTCAGTTAAGTGTTTATTAAGGCATGAAATCTTCTGTAATTCTATCCTATAGGAAAATTACTTATGTTCAGATATTCATAGCAAAAAACTATTGAAAGGGGGCCATAACCAATAAGCTCAAACAAACAAAATCTGGGCAGTAAGGACCATGGAATAAAATCTGTCCTTCTGCCCCAGTTAACCTGTGGCTCCGCTAACACAATACATCTGAGGAATGCTGTCAAACTCAAACTTGCTCTGATCCTAACTATTTTCCTCCACAGATCCTGGATGAAGGCACGTGGGAGAGATGTATCTTACGGGGTGGTAACAAAGAAAGCTCAGAAAGTTCTAGTCTCCATTTGCCACTAACATACAAAACATCCCACATTCAATAAATCACAGTATATAGCACCCACCCAGGAATTCTAGATATTCCTTCCTTTGCTTCTCGTCACAGCCAAGTCATTCCTCACTGGGTATTAGAGCCTCAGGAAGAGCCGATCTGCCAGGACAACATCAGCGCACTCCTTATCTAACTAGTTCCTTGGCCAGGATGTGGATCTGTCCACAGAAAAGTTGAGGCTAAAAAGTTAGCATTAACTGTCCCAATCCTCTGTAACTTTCATGTTCCAAATCTTCCTGCTTTTCTCTCAGACTTACTAAAAATATATGTGGGCTGCCTTTATTTAAAGAAGATATTAGAAGAGATATGCTTCAGGAAGGAATGTCCTCTTGCAGAACAGGCTACAAGGAACTTGCGGGAGACTGCCTGTTGTGCTAACCCCAAACTCCATGTTCTTAACAATTTAAACAGTCAAACTTTTCTCTAAATACCGAAATCTTCAATGAAACATTTATAATTGTCAAATCTGACAGCTATAATACCATTTTTTATTTTTAAAAGTTTCTTTATCTTCTTCACAGTCTTCCTGCACATATCACCCAGCTGGATTGCTGGATTTTTCAAAGCCTTGCTCTCTATAAAAATGCAAGGGAGTAAGCCTTAAAAGATTTATTTCTTCTCACAATGAAAAGAGGTTTAGCAGCACCTTCCTTATTAGTGGGTAGCCCAGCTGTTATTTTTGCCTAATTGGTTCAAGAGGACCTCTGTTCTTCTTAGGGCAAACACTTCTTACATCATGTGAAGCAGACTCCTTTGTCCATATTAGCCAAACAAAAGCTCAGGCACCCCATAAGTGACAATGCGGCTCATCATCCAGCACAGGTTTGTGACCACTTTGGACGCAGTTTTATAACCCCTGAATTTATTGCAGGAAGAGCTGCTGATTTTGGAACGAGTCTGCACCAACTTTCCAGGAGAGTGGGTAACCTTGGATTTTGAACACTTACTTAAGTGAGATGTGGCAGGTGCTGGGGCAAATGGGCACTTCAGCATCAAGGGAAGATGCTCTAGATTTTAGCAGCAGGTGGCAGTTTGGGATTGGGAAATAAGCCTGCTAGTTCTTCACCTCCAGTATGCTATATATAGTATATTAATGATGAGTTCCTTTGAGGTGATGGCCAAATTCAGCAGCTGAAAAATATGTAATTATTACAAACTAACGCCAAGGTTAAGCCCACTATGGTAAAACAATTTGAAGTGATCTTTTTTCCTCCCTCCCTCTTTTTCTCTCTTACATTTTGAGAGAGTCACATCTTTTTAAGATGCGCCACATTTATCAGAACCATTCTTTCTTGCTGTTTGAAAATAGAGTACTGTACTCTAGCAACCAGGAAGAAAAAACCTCCCATGCTGAAATATGACTGACAGTGAGTGAGCACCTAAGAAGTCTTCTTCCAACTTTCCGTGTGCTTACAACTATTATGTCTATATTTTATACATCACTGAAGGTTGAGCTACACACTTACAGATCTACACTTCCTGGGAAGTTACCACTTTTGCATCCTGTAGGAAACCCACGGCTACACACCAGTGGTGTAAAGGTCTAGGTAAACTCTTCTCTGGAGAAAAGATCTTGGTGTGCTTGCTGAAGTTAAGATTACACAGAAGAATGGTGTGAGTGAAACGTGAGTGACCAGTAAAGGAGTTAGTAACACTTAAGATCATAGACTCACAGAATGGTTTGGGCTGGAAAGGACCTTAAGATCACCCAGTTTCAACCCTCCGCCACAGGCAGGGACACATCACAGTAGACCGCGTCACCCAAGGCTCTGTCCAAACTGGCCTTGAACACTGCCAGGGATGGAGCATCTACTATTTCTTTGGGCACCCCGTGCCAGCGCCTCAGCACCCTCACAGGGAAGAACTTCTGCCTTAGATCTAACCTGAACTTGCCCTGTTTCACTTTGAACCCATCACCCCTTGTCCTGTGGCTGCAGTCCCTGATGAAGAGTCCCTCTCCAGCATCCTTGTAGCCCCCTTCAGACACTGGAAGCTGCTCCGAGGTCTCCACACAGCTCCTCTTCTCCAGGCTAACGATACCAAGATAATACAAACTTCCCAGCATCACTGATCAATGAACATCTATTTCTAGAGCAAGCCATGTTAAACCCACAAGGCGGTGGATTTTCAGCTGTGTGTGGAACTGTCTGGAAAAAAAACTACAATGAATGGTCACACCATAAGAAACCATTGAAGGGAGGAAAAGCTTAACTTCCCATCCTCCTGCTAAAACATGTAGTCTTCAACTGCAAAGGTGTTTTACCAAAGACCTCACCCTGTGAGAAATATTCTTGAACACTTTATTATAAAACTACATATGGGAAAACTAAGGACACTGCAAGACAGAAGGGCAAGCAGTGGCATCCCAGCATAGAAGAGGACCCGAAACGGGAAAGCAACAGCAGGTTCTCCATCAGGAGGAGAGAACTGACAGAGCGAAGAAAGAAGTTACACAGGCCACCACCACAGAAGAGAGAAAAGCATTTTTTAGGTCCTGTGCACTCTTCCTTCATAGCAAGAAGGCCAAGTCTAGTTAGACTCAGCAACCACAAACACTCCTTTTTTCAGAGCAGAGGCAACCCAGGCACACAGACACCAACCCCTTCAAGTAAGAACAAGTTACTGCAGTTTGAAGCAGAAGGAATCAAAGACAAAAGAGACATGGAAAAAGCTTACAATTATGAGATTCATCAATCCTGACAGTGGAATGGTACTCATATCTATGTATTAAATATAATTCATATGTGCTTTTTTTATAGCACTATGGGAAATCATATCTTTCCATAAGCAACCCCCAAATTCCCTAAAACAGAAGAGCAAGCAGCAGACCTTAAAGATATCAAGCCTATACTAGTCCTTCTACACACCTTGGAAGCTGGAGAGGCTATTTTAAGATAATGGAAGGGAAAAGACAGAAAGAAGACAGAAAAAGAGAAAAAGAGGATGTGAAAAGATAGAAGCTGTACGTGCAAAACCTGTTTGCAGGAAGGGGGTGGTAGTGTAGAAATCGGAGCACTGATTATCACACAGCATCATGTCCTTAAACATACCAACACAATTTTTCTATTCCAGCTAGTAATTTGCCTCAATTCACCTACACTGCCCAAAGCATTTAATTCTGCAGCCACAGACTTCAGTTTTGTCACCTAAGGACAGAAGTGGCACTGTAACCTAGGTCAGTCTCTTCTGTCTACACCGTATGCTGGAAGAAGTGTGGCAACCCTACTAGGTCTTCTGATGGGAGGCAGAAACCCCACATAGCAGCAGTCAAAAAACGATTAATGCACTTAGCTGTAGCTAAATGTTGGCTAACAGCAACTGAGATAAAAGGCTGTGCAGGCAGGATGAGATGTCTGTCAAAGAGGCTGGGCACAAGCAGCAACCTGGCAAGGAGCTGCTATGAGGACAGACTTGGAAGTCTTGGAAAGGTCAGAGCAAGCTCAAGCCAATGCAGCTAGCTGTGTCCCCAGAAGAGAGAAGAAAGAACTGATTTTTAAAGCCCCTTGGTCACATATTTATTCATTCTTTAACAGCCACATCCTAAGCATCTGCATTCAGAGCCATCTCCATATTGTGCGCTACAGGTTGGCTTATGGGTATTGCTGATATTACCCTTTACATGTATGATAAGGCCATGAGTAGGGCTGCAGCTATGAAACCCCAGACCTTTATCAGCTTATTGGTGTAGAGAAGTCTTGAGCTGTGCCCTAAGCATGCCCCTACGTAGCTGAATCTGGCTGTATTTACACATTAAACAACTTCACCACACTTTACAGACACATTCTATATTTTACTGCTTTGCCACAATGAACTCCAAATCTGAATGGCACCTTGGAGCTGAGGCTGAGGTCCCCAGCATCATGAGTGGCCCAGATAAGAAAGACGTGAAGGAGCAACACTGGTGCAGTGCCGTGCTCCCCTTGGCATGCTTTCTGAATATGGAAAGACATCAGCCAGGATGACCCATCCTGCAGCTACTGCACAATGATGGATCATATAGCACTAACCTGGTCCGAAGGTCTGTATGGTCTACAATGGGCGTAGAAACCAACATATTTCAATTATTAACAGCTCATAGCCCATAATAGCATGGGTTTCAGTACCACTGGCAGCACGGTAGGATTAGATGACTTTATAAAGCAAATCATAGCATTTCCAACATCCCTTCTTAACCAAGCTGCTTGCCAACAGAGAAGTCCTCTCACAAACGTCAGACCTTCCAAAACAGCAGCTGTGATTTCAAGGTTATATGAAGCACTAGGAATCAGGGAGCACTTGCACGCTGGCTTAGAAAGCCCAACCCAAACAGGTCTATAGCATCCTTACAGTCCAACAGCAGGAAATAGTTTTCAGCTCCTTTGCAAGGAACCAGGGCAGGAAGTTTTTGTTTTGACTGGTTCCAGTCCCAGAAGTGCAAAGCTGCAACAGCAAATACGGTGAGTGATGATACACCACAGGAACACAGGTCTGAGATCAGGCAGGGGAGACTTACAGTTCCATCAGTCACCCCGTCATTAACCTTTCCCTGTGGGACCCAGCACAACTTTAAGGGTCTCCCTGCAGACATCCAATGCACCTTCTTAGAAAACAGGTCTTTTGTTTCCTCAGGAACTGCCTAAGAGATTGCTGCTCTCAAAGAGAAACTACTCTGAGGAATCACCAAGTGAAAGAAACTTAAAATAGCTACTGAATAGTAACAGAAGTTGTGGTAGTTAAGTGCCAATCCACAAACAAGCAAAGGTGCTTTTCACTCTGGAAGCCCTCATGGAACATCCATGGCTGATCGCCTTTTCACAAAGTACTGTCTCCTTGGCATTCTGTCAAGCATGCTCCTGTTTGCATCCCTGGCTCCATCACAAGTTCAAATCATAGCCCATCATAATCCCAGTAATTAGACACAAGTTGGTTTGTTTTCAGTATATCCAAAAATATCATCAGTCATCCAAAGTATTCCCAGCATTTCATTGTAGATGCATTTCTGGGTTAAAAGGCAAAGTCATTTTAGCAAGGTTCCAGTAATTTGTGTAATTTTTGTTCCAGCTCTGTTTACTGGATAAACATTAAAATAGCATGGTACAGTGCAAAACTGACATGCACAGCCTGCTTTCAAAGACACCAGCCTCTTATCTACAAGTTGTAGATACCTAAAGCAAAACGCAGATACCTGGAAACAGCTTGTGGGTGCTGTGACTTAAGAGGCATCACATACTTCATGCAACAAGGTCCCTGCTGCCTAGCCAAACCTGCCCCTAAAACAAATAAACACTCATTGTGTGCAGCCACAGCTGCTACACAGATGAAAAACACCCCACATCTCTCAGAGCAAACGGATCATCTCCCTTCAGATGTTAAAGGGTGATATGGAGCCTTGTATGTAAGAGACCAGCAATGACCATGTTTGTTTCTAAACCTCATGGAACACGTACGTACTTTTCTACAGGAATTAAACTGACCATAGTGCAAAGGGACTCTTCATCAGGTACTATAGCAACAGGACCAAGGGTGATGAGTTCAAACTGAAACAGGGCAAGTTCAGGTTAGATCTAAGGCAGAAGTTCTTCCCTGTGAGGGTGCTGAGGCGCTGGCACAGGGTGCCCAGAGAAGCTGTGGCTGCCCCATCCCTGGCAGTGTTTAAGGCCAGGTTGGACAGGGCTTGGAGCACCCTGCTCTAGTGGAAGGTGTCCCTGCAGGGGGTTGGAGCTGGATGAGCTTTATGGTCGCTTCCAAACCAAAGCAGTCTGGGATTCTATGATACATCATGCACCTATTACTGAAGTTACTGAAACCCAGATAAAAGTAATAGCGTTTACTCCATGTTTATCACCCAGATCCATAACAGACATAACTTGAGAATGGTTGAAGTTAGATGAAGGGGAACAGTTTATGGAAACAGGAGTCCCTCCTTTACTACAAAAAATTCTTTCCATAATTTCAGCCTCCCCATCTATTTTCTCCCAACTTAACAATGCCATACGCCAAAGTCAGGGAAAGCACTACTTCACATAAAACACAGTTAACTTCCACCCTACAAGTTGGTGGCTTGCTATTGATCAGTGCATGTTTTTTTCCATCGCTAGGCCTGAAGCCATGCGCTGACCTCAAAGTGCTCTGACATGCAAACAAAACAAAGGAACAGCTATAATTGTAAGCCAAAGTTTCTATCAGTTAGTGTACTTAAATGCTTCAAAAGGCAGAAAAACTGAATTCCTGAAGGCTTCAGCTCCTGGAGGACTGTTTAACCATCATACGCAGCCTTGCAGACCTGCCTTCTGAAACCTCAGAATTCCTGCATGCAGCAATGCCCACAAAACACAAGAGGGGCAGCAGGATTAGGACATACTCAGAAAAAAGGCAATGATGGCAGCTATTCCCTCCCACCACATGTGAAGGAGCTCTGGTACAAATGGAACAGGGAGGTACAGGTAGTTCAATGGCAGTCCAAGGGCTCTACTGCCAGTCCAAGAATTCCTTCTCCTTCCCACTGACAAACATGTTTAATATTAAATGCATGTACAGAGCAGAAATAGGCTGAAGATGTATAAAGAGCAGATGCCCAGCCTCTCAGAGCACAGACGGCGTTCATTCCCCAAGTGACATGTGTATTAGGCCTTTTGGCAGGACTATGAATAGGACATTTAAAGATTTAGTACTAAAACTGTGCACCTTGCACAGGATAATTAACACCACCACACTTCTGAGAGCACACACACAGAGCTGAAAACCAAGTCAGGGGGACATCTCTTCGCATAGGCAACACCTGCCTCATCCAGCATTAGTGCCATCAGCACAGAGAGCTGCAAAGTCATCAGAAGTGTAACAGACTCAAGTGCACTCCAACTGCCTTTATGGAAACCAGCTACTTCAAACTGAACAACACAACTTTATTACTGCGAGTTTATAGACTTGCTCGTACATGATTTTGATGAGGAAGCCTTAAGGAGGACTTGTACCAAGCCTAAAGGACCGGCTGACAACAGAGACACCCTTGCCTTTCAGATACACCTCACCAACTCAGAGGTACTACGGTTCAGAGGTTATTTGGACAGAAGTTGCAAGCACAGAGGATTGGGGATATTTCTTTTCTCCCCTAGGGCACTTCCCTGCTACACTTCCCAATTCCCATTTTTAGGTCTCAATTTCTATTTTCTTGGTGCCACCACGTGGCAAAAACATGTACTACCATTTTCCACGCAAAAGCTACTTCCAGTCCGCTCTAGAGCGGCCACGCAACCTGCGAGGGCTGTATACTGAAAGGCAATGTCACTTTGTGTGTAAGTATACATGAACGCTGTGTTCCACTTTCAGATACCACAAAGGCTTATTTAGGCTGAAAATAATCAATGGCAGAAGACCAGAAGCATTTTGTGACAATTGCACCATCCTCATCTTTGAAAGGAGCACATTTTCCATGTGAAATACATAACCAGGGGTATTTACATTGCTGAAATGATTAAAGGGGGGGGAATTATTGCAACATACACTGAATATTCACATATCAATGCTAGACATAACACCTCCACAACGTAGCTAGTCTTTAAAGTACAATACAAATAGTTATTCATGGGGTTTTGTTGGTTTGGGTGGGGGTTTGCTGTCCTCATAGATCCTGAGAAGGCATGTATTTTAGGAAGGCATTTGAATCAGCCCTGTCATTATAAAGAAGGAATCACAGCCTCCCTGCCAGCTTCCAGAAGCTCCAAAGGAACAGGACACAAAATGAGCTGATCTACCCAAATCTAGTGTAAGTACCCAGCAGAGGATGAACATTCATTTGCTTTCCATCTTCACAGCCATGCAGGGTAACACAGAGAAAGGAGTAAAAAAGAGCTGACTGCTAGGAACTAGCCTGTGCACATTTATGTTCCAAAAGGATAAGATGCCAGTTAAAAAGCAACGCATTCCCATTATTTCCTCTCCCGTACTGTACAGATGCAATGTCAGGGACTGTACTGAAGTTGCAGGTGCTGGCTGTACAGCTCTACATCCACCCAGAACACCTACACACACACACACACACACACAGAGGTACCACCATTTATTCATACATTTATTAGTAACCTCCACTGTACTATCTGAGTGGAATCAGGGAAACAGCACAGAATATCACACTTTGCTAGGACTCCTTGATATTTTCTTAGCCTGAAAAGCGTGGATGCCCGTGGGCAGGAGTGAAGGATTAGCAGTTATCTGAGGTAGCTGGATGACTGTCTAGTTGACAGTGAAGAAGTCCTTGCAGGAAGTGTTAGCAAATTAAGCAAAAAGCCCAACCCACTCTAGTTTAACAAGTTAGTGTACATCAGTTCAGCAAATCTACAACACGTGCAAGAAGAGCATTTCACATCTTCTAGGTAAATGTATTACCAAAAGGATTACCATGGATTCGAAGCCAACATGTTTTACCACTGCCGCAACTCAACCATGCATGCACAGTTACCACAGCTCAACTGATATACAACAGCCTTCCTTGTGTTCATGCCCTAACAGTTTAATAAAGAAAGATTTCCGAAGCTGAAACCTGAACTGTCAGTTTAAAGATGCAGCATGCAGAAGATGTGTTTATGATGGAACTGGATATTCAGAAGACCATACCTGAATGGCACACAGGTCTACGAAGAAGTGTATTAGCCAAGAAAGAATAGATGGGCTCTCCAACAGAAGGTTTGCCAGCACATTCAACATCAAGAATGAAAAGCATTTTGACAACATGGGCAAAGAAAGATAGGATGCTACTGAAAAGCCACAACAAGCAACAAAGCAGCCACCCTACTGACATCACTGGGACTTCAAAAGAAAGAGTGGATTTACTTCTGCCAAAACATACAAGACCATTTAAGCAAAGGCTGTGCACATATCTTGGACCACACCTCTAGTTTTCACCAGTAAGCTCTCCATTATTTTTTGCCAGGCCCAGTTACAGCAGCTCAGCAGGTAACTTCCATTCCTAGAACTGCTCAGAGGGTCTGGACCACTGCTGTGCATCATACTGAGGTGTAGCAAAGGCTTCTGCTTGTGTGTGCTTTGGTACATTAGCATTTGAGTTCAGATCTGGAGCAGCATAATGCATCTGTGCTGTATACTGTCAAACAAAGGCACAATTCTAATCTCACTCATTTGATCTGTGTGGGACAGACAATACAATACACAGACGCTGAAATCACTCCAGGAAAGAACAAATCTTTTCCTGTGCTTTATAGTTTTAAGCCATTGCTGGACAAAATGCAAATATATGAGGTTATCACTTGAGATTCTCAAGAACTAGAAATGGAAAGGGGTGGAAATTGTTCCCAGGCTGACAAGATGCAAGGACAATCCACAGAAATCTGCATGTAGTTGCATCTGGTGCGTTAACAATAGCTTGGGCAGAGATATATTGACATACCAAAAGCTTTGGAAAAAAGAATATAAAATCCTGTTCTCCTCTGGCAGTGCAGGAATGTAAGTCTGTAGTTTGCCTGCATCCTTTAGCTACAGAAGGAGAACAGTTTAGTGGAAGAAGCTAAGAGGCTGTGAGCCAAGAAGAGTTCTAATCCTGTTGTGACTGGGAAGTTAACCTGAGTCTGCCTCTCCCCATGCGTAAAATAGGGATAATTAAACCTCGCTTAAGCATGTAAATTAAATAATGTTTCAACAGTGCTGCAAGTGCCACATATTAATAAATGACTAGCTAATAAAAAGGAAAGAGGCAAAAGTGAAGCACTTTGCTACGTACCTGCAAGTCTAAGGTTGTGCTGCAATTTCCAAAGAGGAGACCCTAAATTATCATTCAGTCTTACAGAGAAAGGTTTCTCTCTCTCGTATGCACAGCAGCTATCAGGCACATGAAAGCCGCACACAAACCATTCTGCATTTCACTTCACCTCTTTGTGACACAGTGAGTCGATGTTAACTAAGGAAACGCCATAAACAAATACAAGTAACCAAAGGTAAGGCAAATGTAATGGGGAGATCCATACCTTGAACACCTTCCAGAAGCAGATCAACCCCCTTTCTGTAAAAGCTGAAGGCAGTTTCATAATCTTCTTCCTCCTCCTTCTTCAAGGCCAGTTTTATCAACTCTCCTGCTTTCTCCAGGTAATCTTGTTTGCCAGGTTTGGGTTTTAAGCTTCCAGAAAACAAACCATGACTTTCCCTCTCTCCTTCGGGTTTGCTCCACTCCTGCTCAGGTGCCAGTGTGCTTCGTACTGGGGGCTCAGAAGTAAGGCAAAGGCCAGCAGCTCTACTGGGAGAACTTTGGTTGGATGCCATTCCATCATCAAACTCAGCAAGAGAATCTGCATCAACTGTTAGAGAGATCAGGTCGCTGTCACTGGAGAAGCCTGAAAACACAGTTAGAAAGACATCCATTACTCTAGGTTTCTCATATACCTTAGGAACCTCCAAAATTCTTTATCCCATCCAAAGACTTTAGCTTTATTCTCACTTATGCAACTTCCTGAGACTACGCACACAAGTTCCCTGCATGTAAAGCAAGTTATTTTTTAGTACCGACAGCAACAGAGTTTTTTAAATCAGCTACAAACTGCACAGAACAACTGGCCTTCATTTTAATATTGGTAATGAAAAAACCAACATCTAACACCTAATTAAAACTTTCAAATCCTGCCCACTGTGGGCTCCAGGAAATGACCAAAACTAACCTTTCCTACATAATTGCTATTAGAAAAGTCAATCAGCAGGAACCAAATTACTGTTGCAAGAAATCCCAACACAGAGTTTTAAATCAGTAATACGAAGCATTCCAAACCCAGTAAATTAGGAGTTTGAATTACAACACAGCTACCTTCAGCTTATGCATCACAGAATCACAGAATGGTTTGGGTGGGAAAGCACCTTAGGATCATCCAGTTCAAGCCCCTGCCATGGGCAGGGACACCTCCTCACACTAGAGCAGGGTGCTCCAAGCCCTTGTGTCAAACCTGGCTTTGAACACTGCCAGGGATGGGGCAGCCACAGCTTCTCTGGGCACCCTGTGCCAGCGCCTCAGCACCCTCACAAGGAAGAACTTCTGCCTTAGATCTAACCTGAACTTGCCCTGTTGCAATTTGAACCCATCACCCCTTATCCTATTGCTGCAGGCGCTGATGAAGAGTCCCTCTCCAGCATCCTTGTAGCCCCTTTCAGACACTGGAAGCTGCTCTGAGGTCTCCATGCAGCTTCTCTTCTCCAGGCTGAACAGCCCCAATGTTTTCAGCCTGTCTTCATATGGGAGGTGCTGCAGCCCCTGATCATCCTCATGGCCTCCTCTGGGCTTGCTCCAACAGCTCCAATGTCCTTCTTATGCTGAGGACACCAGAACTGCACACAGTGCTGCAAGTGGGGTCTCACAAGAGCAGAGGGGCAGGATCATGCAGCATTCTAACTCACATCTACCATGATTCTATGTATAGTCTTCATTCATTGCCACCATGTGGTAAAATGAATTAGCTTACACCTCTCTCACTGAAATTTGAGCTAACACATTTTATTCTGCATTTGCTATAAGTAGAAGTACATATACTTACTGCAAGCTGACCTCCAGTAACCAAACCACAGCAACTTCACAGGGTTATTTGGATGTAAATGGCAACAAAGACATTTTCCACATACACCATTTCATTCTGTAGGGATTATTATCCATGAAAAGCATTCACTCATAATTATGACTTCCTAACAATTTAAAGGCCACAAATGTAATAGAAACAACTTCTAGATCTCACCTCCACATTCCGACTGGCTCGTAAGCGTCACATCATCAAGCCCGCTTAAATCCTTTCGAACTGAAAAGGACAAGAAGGACACAAATGTCTCCGACATTCTGTTGTACAACAGATTAGACGCTCACTTGCCATGAATATGAAAGGGCACAACCCTACTACAGGTAAAAGTACATAATCTGAAACTACTGACAACTATCAGAAATATCCACTTGGTAACGCACCATTAAAATGGTGACATTGGTATCAGATTTGCCATTTCTCATTGCCTCTGTGGTTAAAAAAACAAAATGTAGGTGCTTGCTTCGGGGGAGCTAATTCAAACCTCAGCACTCCAACTCACCTGATTTCAATAGCAGCAGCACTTAAACCCTATCTCTCACTGCTCTGATGGTTTATAGCTGAGGAGACTTAAAACAGGAGAGCCTCCAAAGCTAGGACCTACACATCAAGGGGGGTGGGGGGGAGAAAGACAGCTTTCAGTCTCAAAAATGTCATTCCAGAATAGTACCCTGCATGAGACATATGGAGCGAGCCCCGAATTTGGCAGTGCCACCTGGATATCAAGTAACAGTTTGTTTTATCACTTTGGCAAATGTACCCACTGAGGCAATAAAACAGGCAACAAGGTCAAGACATTTAGCAGTGTGTACACACAGAGAAAGTAAATTCTGAGCTAACAACTGCGATCTGTTTTCTTCTGCACTATCAAGAGTCGAGAGTTTAACCCCATTATCAGGTAAAGTGTCCTGACTTATCTTCAGAAAGCATGTGCAGAAGCAAGGACCTGACTCGAGGGCAGCTAATGCCAGCTTTCTTCTGGATTTTGCAACCCTGGAGCTTACAATTTATGGAAGAGGGGCACAGGGACCAAAGCACTGCTTTTCCTTTAACATGAGTGGGAGGAAAAAGACACGAAGGAGAACAGATTACCAGCCAATCTTTCAAAAGGAAGGGACAGTGATGGTGCCACAAGACTACATGAGAGCAAGAGACAGGGTGCACAGAAGACAGTGCTCCTGATCTTCTCAGGGATGGACATCAAGTGTCCACTCAGAGAAGAAAACTGCTTGCGTAGCCCCAAGCCCTGCAAGAAAGAAGGCAACCTCACAACAGAACAGTTGGAGGAAGACAGAAGATTCATTAAGTAGTGTATTAATAATGAGCCATTCACCTGCCCATTTGAGGGACAGCAGTGTCAAGTTTGAGTGCAGAGGACTGAGTATTTATAATATTTAGACGAGACAAGTTATTTTGTTCAGTGAAAAGAAATTGCTAGCCAGAGAATGTATAGGTGGAAGCAGAACTGACTGATGGACAAAGGGTACAGGCAGAATGAATGGAAAAGCTGGGAGTTTATGGGAAGGGTGTGATTCCCACCCAGACTAGACAAATTAGAGCGAATCCACACAGATCTAAGTTCTCCTCCCTCCATTCCAAACAAAATCATGTTTGCTCTTCTCTTGCAGCCAACTTGACCACAAGCTGTATGAACACAGCTAACATGGCACAGAGCCTGAGCTAATAAACTCTGCTTAGGGCCAGGTCTGCCATCACACAACCACTGCCATGGGGCTTCCAGTCAGCCCAAGGGGTAGAAACAGACTGAACTGCATATGCTTATTTCTGGGAAGATAATGTGAACGTAGTAAAACAGAAGGAGCGAGGGAAGAGGGGCAGTGGGGAAAAAAAACAGATGAGGTTCCCAATGAACTTCTCTAAAGAATCTGGCTATTGTATAAAAAGGCTTTTGGAGAGGAAGCTGCACATTTGACCGTCACATGTACCCAGAGAAGAAGACAAAGTGACTGTCAGGAATATTGGATGAGTACAATGATGTTAAAATTGAACCTAAATCCCTGTACTTGTCTGTGCCTTGTGCAATTTCACATATGAGGAGCAAACACAGTTTCCAGGAATCAGTGGAAAGCCTGGGTAACCCAGCCTCTTGAATAGCAAGCTCCTGTGAAAGCATGAGCTGCCAAGCTCCTTTTACAAGCAAGATACTTCTCACTTATTTTGGTACAGAAACATTTCTACCCGCATCAGTTTGCATCTTCCACCATTAATGCGGGAGAGGACACAGAGCCGAGTATTGCCACTGCCATCTAGAGGCCTTGAAGACAGACGTTTCCTTCTGTCCCTAGTCTAACCCCGGCCCAAAATTGGTGTCAAACATGAGAAAATATGAGCTGGAATACACATAGGTTTTTAGAAAATATAATCCCACAAGTCACATTCGGCATCAGGAAATCCTGCGCTCATAGGTGTTGCAAGCATCCCCTAAATGCACTCCAGCTGACTCAGAAGGGTATTAAAGAGGTTTTATTTTCCTTTACAGCATTTTTTTTCCTTTCATTATTTTATCTCACCTAAAGGAAGTGCTTTTCTTCTCAAAATGAGGCCCTTGTGAATAAAGAAGAGAAACATTCACATGAAGCATTTTTTGAAGCACTCTTACAAGGCACAGTGCAACGCGAGGGCATTGTCAGAACCTGGAACGTTCATTTCACAGAAAAAGTGCCCCTGTAAAACTAGTTACCAGGATTTACCATAACTACCCCATGTAATTAAACAGTTCTATACCTTTCCCTTCACAGAACAAAATATTGTGGGGGCATTATTTTATTAACATCATAGAAGATACTACAAAATAAAACACAGAACGCGCTGCCCAAGGATGTATTCTACAGCTAAGCACAAAGTTACTGACAGTGAGAGATGTGAGTGGTATATAACCTCAAGCAAAAAATAAACCAACCCCATTAGAAAACACAAGCAGTTCCTGCTATTCAACAAGAGTTTTGCCAAAGCAAGTTCTATGCCAGAAAGACCAAAGGAAATGAAGTCGTTAAGACCAAACCCCCTCCCAAATAAGCGTGTTTGTATAATAATGTGTATTTGTACACAGGTATGAAACAGTTCCAAATAATAATCTGAAGAGTTGGAAAAGAATTCTTTGGAAGTCACGAGGACCAAAACATAACTCAGAAATACATACATACAGAATCATAGAATCAGCTGGGTTGGAAAACACCTTTATGGTCATGAGGTCCAACCTTTACCCCTGCACTGTCTATAAGACTGCATGGTACTTGGCAGATGACTATACACAGAGATGCTTCCGCTAGCTCAGCCTCCAGAAGCAGGCAAGAAGCCCCAGCACAGCATTTATTTGGGCTGACTGACCCTACCTTATAGCTATACTACTATTTACTGCAAGTGAAGTGCCACTTCACTCTACATATGGTATCCAAGTCAGCACGTCCACCTTCACACTGTGCTAAGGAAACACAATCACAAGAAAAGGGACACATCCTTCACTGGCACTGCACAACCAGAAAGCATTAGCAAGTTAAGGGAGGGATTTCCAGTTTTCAATTGAACAGAGCACACACCACCGCTCATTCCTTCAATGGGGAGCTCTTTTCAGCAAACAAAAACTGCTATCAGTTTTTCTGGAGAGAATTTAACAACTTGCTTACCTCCCAAGCTCTGCAATAGGCTTTATCATTCACCACTCCAATATGCTCAATCCAGAAGGCATACTTAGACTTTTAAAATACAACACCTATTCTCTTCTGGATTTACTAAGCACTGAAAGCATGGGGACATCCAGAGCATGAACACCTGAATGAGAACCCTCTGAAATTAATGGGGCAGTTCAACTCTTAGACCTATTTTTCATGCTCTAGGCAAATTCAGACAGTCATCTTTCCACTTATTGATCAACCTCAAAATGGTTTTAAAGTTCTCTGCAAATTTCTACAGCTCGAGACTTGGCTCATGATTATTCATGAACACCACCACAGTGTTTGCCCAACCTTTTGGAAGCAAGCAGGATTATGTATGTTTAAACTAGAGGGTTCAGTTAGCACCAAAAGCAGTTCAATTTGAGCAATACAGCACTAGAACTTCTGGAATGAACTAGACAAACTCCCAGAAAACCTGTTAGAAGTAAACTTCCAGCAGTGCAGACAGAGCTCTTCTGAGCCTGATTTCTCCTTTGTTAATCTCAGCTCTGGCATTTCTGACATACCAAGCAAAGAGAAACTGGAAGCCAATGCCCCACAAATACAGCACTTGTCATTTATCATAGAATCCCAGACTGATCTGGGTTGGAAGGGACCATAAAGCTCATCCAGTTCCAACCCCCTGCCACAGGCAGGGACACCTTCCACTAGAACAGGTTGCTCCAAGCCCTGTTCAACCTGGCCTTGAACACTGCCAGCGATGGATCAGGGATGGACCACTTCTCTGGGCACCCTGTGCCAGCGCTTTAGCACCCTCACAGGGAAGAACTTCTGCCTAAGAGCTCAAGAGCTCAACTCAGTCTCCCCTCTGGCAGGTTAAAGCCATTCCCCTTGTCCTGCCTCTACAGGGCCTTGTCCAAAGCACCTTTCCAGATTTCTTGTAGCCCCTGTAGTCACTGGAGCTGCTCTAAGGTCTCCCCTTAAGGAGCCTTCTCTTATCGAGGCTGAACCAGCCCAGCTCTCTCAGCCTGTCTCCATTGCAGAGGAGATACAGCCCTTGGAGCATCTCCATGGCCTTCTCTGGACTCACTTGCTGCTTTAAAACAGATCACACTATAGGGTTACATGAGAAAAGCAAGCAAACCTTCAGAGCTGCAGTCAGACAGGTTGTCAGTCAGAGAGTCAGACAGAGGCTCAACAGGACCGATCAGTTCAGAGCCATCATGCACCTCTCCACCCTGCAAAGAAAGAGGGAAAGGAATTATTTAGCTGCTGTGCTCTATGAAAAGTCTCACTACATAGAAGCGACAGTTAAAATTAACTTCCCTAACCAGTGAATGCTCCATTACTTTACAGTTAATGTATTTAATTAAACTCTGTAAGCCTGCAAAATTACACAAGGGCTTTTGGTTTGGCCATGTCGGGTTGCCACGGACTGTCCAGGTATCTAAACAGTCAGCCTACTGCAGCTTCAGAGTACTGAGCCACAACAGACTGCAGCAGGTCTGCCTGAAACCCCCGAGTTTAACAGGGAGAAAACACTGATGCGCCTGCTTTCTTGTGGCAACATACACTCTGTGCTCTTCAGTGGTGTTCCCAAGCTCAGCAGGTCTCCCACACCAGAGTGTTTGCCCATCAGACAAACGTCCCACTCATGACCCACTATCTTGAGTCCAGTCATAGTAAAAACTGGACAGAGGGAAGATAAGGCCATCCCAGCATAGGAGGTGGGTATTATTCCCTCCCAAGCCTGAAAGGAATCAAAGGTAAGTGAAGTAAAAACAGGAACAATTGATTGCACTAGAAAGCACCTAAATATTTCTTGTATAAACTTCTGCTTCACATGTCAGGTGCATACTTCCCATGCAACTTCAACAGAAACTGCACCATTCCCAAGGCACTATTACAAATGGGCACTGCTAATCCCTCTTGAACTAGCCCAGCACATCTTCACACTAGCCAGCCAGTTTTTTCTGGAGTCTATAGTACACAGATACACATAGCACTCCCTTCAGTTGTTTCTAAGACTCTCTCCCCATGGCTATTTGCACAGCAATCTGAAAAGGCACAAAACCACCCTGAGCAGAGCTAAAGGACACTGGCTGAGCTGGTGACAGATCAAAACCTAAGGCTTTCTTACAGCAAAACATGATACAACAGCAGCTGACAAATAAGCCTAAATTATTACACTTGCATAATTCCCCTTGCTGACACACTCACTCCTGTAAAAGTTAATGTCTTGCTAGTTTTACTCGTTCGCTTGCAAAGCCCAGGAAGGTCCACTGGAAGGCTAAAACGCATACTTTTGTTGAGCAAAGGAAGGGAAGAGAGCTCTGAACAAATACCCCAAAACACAGAGGTATTTCCCAAGAACTGAGAAGTGCAAATGCAAATAAAGTGAAAAGCAAAATATTCTAACTCAGACTCCCAATCTTTGCTGCCACCAAAGCTTAAAGAAAACTGATAAAGAACTCTGCAGCATGAAAACAAGTAAAGATTTGTAAGCTTTGCCATCATTTCGCTTTTGCGTATGTATCATTTAAATATACTTATACATTAATACACTTACATCCCATCCCAGTCAGATGAGCATGTCCTTAATTCCAGGAATTACTATCATGCTTACATGTAGATTAATGTTTATGTGCTTGCAGAATGTTGGAGTAAGCTACCAAAAATAAAGAGGTTTGAAAGAACTATAGAACACAAACTGCTTCAGATGCAATAAGGAGAAAGTCCGGATCAATTTATCATCCTAAAATATGTTTTGGAGAGCGGTTCTTACAACCTGTACAAGCAGCACATTTGACTAGTTATATGCCAGATTTGCTGTCGTGGACCTGAATCCATAACAGGCCATAAGAAATCAGTCTAGAGACTCTTCCTTTCTTTGGTTTGAAACTATGGATGCTTAAATAAAACATAGAAAACAGTGACAATACTTGTATTACTTCCCACTGAACACCTGGATTTAACAGCTTGTGTTTTGCTCATCATTCAATAAATAAGAATTCCAAATTCTTTCACCTGAAGTTCCTGTAAAACTTCCCACCCTGTAGAGATGTAGCATGAGGGGGGGTTTAAGCCTCATTTCCAGAGTGAATGGAAAACTCGCAGTCACTTCTCAAAGCATGCCACATCAACTCACCGGCACGCCGCGGTTTATGAAGTAAAGCAGGATCAGCACTGTATTTTATTCAGATCAATAAGAAGCAAATACGTCTGCAAATACTAACAAACCTTAAAAAAGTCTTCAAGCTGTTTGCTGTTATAGAGAGCAGGGATGTTGGCAGAAAACTGCAACAGATCTTCAGCACATTGCCTTCTTTCTTCAATCACGGTTTCATCAAATCGCCCTGGAACAGACACATAGCTTGACAGTTTTACAAGGAAGTACACAGTTATTTGCTATAATAACTACAATAAAGAAAACGCAAGGCAAAAGCAACCTTCTGGAGACAATGCCCCGAGTCTATGAAAGTCATTCCAATGCGTCAGGAGAACATAGCAAATCTTCAAACTTCCTATTCTCAATTGTCCCTAGAGTCCCGTCTTCCGCAATCCTCTCGGATGATGAAAGCTGGCAGCTACAAGAAGAATCCTTCGCCCTCTCATCATAAGAATATGGGAGGCAACAGTCTTGATTAGCCAAGAGACACTAACGGATGTCCAATGTTATCTAACAATAAATGAGACACGCACCATTTGACAATATGCCAGTCAGTGTCAGCCTTGATTACAGCCCGAATCCTGGAAGGAGCTGAGCAATCTTCACATAGTCTCAAGAACAACGCACAATACAAGCGGATAGTAAACAAAGTATTGCTAAAAGCCCCCAAACAGATCATCATTCCCAAGGTGCCAGTTATGGAGGAGACAAAGTGGAGGGGAGATGGTGCAGCCCTGCTACCCGGCACTGAAGCTTTCCTCTGAAGTAGCTCCATGCAGACAGGGTCTCATCTCCTCCCAGATTCAAGAGGTAAACAGAGCTGGAAAGCAGCTCATTTACTAACAACGTATGATCCTTCCCTTTTTCCTACCCAGCACCCAAGACATTCCAATTAGGAAAAAAACCCCATCTCTAAAAAACAATCCCACAGTTCACCTGAAGAGACTTGTTTCTCAGGAGAAAACCCTTGGATGGCTACCTTAAATTCCCATTCTTCACAATTGCACACAACTTATTTTAGCTTTTCATATCAACATCGCTTTGTTGTTGAAATAGTTACAAGTTTACAAAAGAAAAAGGGCAGAGGTTAACAGTAATAATTGGAGGAGGATAGAACAGATACTGGAACTGCTATACAGAGGGGAAAAAAGGACTGGGAAGACAAGTTCAAGAAACAGTGTTGCTGTAACAGCATGACCAGAGAAATAGGAACCACCTGTGACAGCGCTGTGGCATTAACCTTTGAAGAGGACAAAAGAAACATTGAATACAAAAAGCAAAATTCATTTATACCCAGAGCAAGAAAAAAAAAATAATAATCCCAGAAGAAAGTATCAAAGCAGGATTCTTTCCAGAAATTCTCCAAGTAAATAGCTCCTGCCCATGTGGTACCAGAAAAAAAGGAAAATAACACTAGAAAGACACACACATCCAAGATCACAAACAAAGCTTTTGGGGGTTATTTTTCTGGGAAAGAAAAGAAAAAGACATCATTGGGCTAATTTGCCGCTGGATCAGTTCTGTGACTTGTTCACCCTGCCCTTTCAGCTGCACAAACATTAGCAAGCCATACAAAAGAGCAAGCAACAAGCAAGCAAAAAGGCGGCAATGCTACCACATTGAGTGGCAACACTGAAATCAGGCTCATTAAACTGCCCATCAAACTTCTTGTGTCTTCAGAGCAACACTGGGGTGCCTGAAGGTTTTTGCTTCATCCCATGCAAAACAGGACATCAGCTTCCCTCAGTACAGCACAGCAGTATGGGCCAGTTAAATGAATCTACAAAGTGACTCGAACACTGTTATAATGCAGCAGAAAAATGAATCGCAAAGAAGTAAACACCTAACAAGGCCAGAAACAGGAAACATCTGCAAAAAAGTAATTCTGTCAGAGACTTTTCCTGATTTCCCAGGGACCCTTCCCCGTTCTAATTCATCAAACCCAAGAAAAACTCATTTTCCTCATCCACATCATCTCAGTACTTCCAGTGGGCACCAGAAGGACATGTCAGGACCAGCCTGGCAGGGTTCACGGATTGCCCAGGCAGCTGCAAACCTCATGGGGATAAGCCTGCCTGGGCCTTGGTAGCCCCACCGAGCTTCTCACTCAGCTGGTGTTCCTCAGACTTTAGAGAAACAGAATTACATTTGCAACTGCACCCCCACTCATAATTAGCTGACATTAGCCACATGAGTAAGAGGTTTGACTTCGACAGCACAATTACATAAGGTTCTTTTCTTAGGAAGCTGAGCTGAAAACAAAACACACTGGAACAGAGCCACTGAAACATTAGTCACTGTCACATTTTCCAGCTCATCAGCATCATGATACACTATCAGGACAACTACTTACAGAAGTAGAGGACTTCTGGGGGAAGGAAGAACATAATTCATACTGTTCACAGACTATCTGGCATCCTGCTGGCAGCTTCATTTCCAGCCAGCCCTGCCTAAGTCCTTCCCCCTCTCCCTTATTTCATACTTTCAAGGAATCTTGGATAGCTCAACACTTTCATTATCACCCTTCTCAATCAGATGTTCAAAGGTGCTTAGATACCCAGCTGCCTCTTCAAACATTAGGAGGTGTTCCTGCATCTAAATCAACATCTCTCAGACACATGGCAACCTCATCACAGGGATTGCGTCTTTCCAGGGCTTCAGGAAGTGTCAACTACGATCTTGGCATATAACAAATGCATTTGTACAGTTCTGCTGTTCATCCAGCAATGATCCATTCAAAACTTGTTTTGGACTTAAAAACCAAATGTAAATCCCTGTGAAGAGAGTCCACAATTTATTTTGTGGAGCAAATATGAACAACAAAACACCTAGCAAGGTTTGTGTTTGTGTTTCAGTTTCTCACAAGGCTTCCAATTATATTTAAGTTGGAATCTTAAATATGCTACTGCATTTGGTATTTTCAAATGCAGGAAGCATCCTTATCTAAGCTATATGATGTGAATCATCTTTCTGACTCACTGCTAACAACTTACCACTATCTGGGGGTTTTGGTTTCTTTTTACCAGGGGGTGGGGAAGAGTATTTTTCATACTAGAGTATATTTCTGCAGTTGCTAGATACAAGACATGCTGAGTACAGGTTCACCAGCAGTCTGGTGAAGTGCTGTGTGCAACAAACAGACAGGAATGCTTAAAATGTCAAAAAAAAAAGAGTATTTGAAAATACTGAAGAAATTATGTCGATGAATATTAGGGTGGAAGAGTAATCACTCCCCAGAAACAGGTATCATAATCATAGAATCACAGAATGGTTCAGGTTGGAAAGGTCCTTAAGATCATTCAGTTCCAACCCCCTGCCACAGGAAGGGACACCTCACACTAGACCATGTTGCCTAAGGCTCTGTCCAGCCTGGCCTTGAACACTGCATTTACCACTTCTTTGGGCACCCTGTGCCAGTGCCTCAGCACCCTCCCAGGGAAGAACTTCTGCCTTCGATCTAACCTGAACTTCCTGTTTAATGGCTGCATAGCAACTCAGGTTTTAACAGCTGGATCTATTAGGACATTGTATATGCCCATGCTCGAGTTCATTATGTTTCCTCTCTAAGACGGGTGGAAAAGGTTCAAGAGAACTAAAAAAAAAAAGCGAGAGTATTTCTCTTTCCCCACCCCTAACAAGTTGCATGCTTTGATGCAAGCAGCCCTATTGTAACAGCATAAAAATACATGCACTTGCACATTGTAATTATCAAAAGCAGTGGTATCAAACATAAGACACAGGTGAGTTCTGCAGATGTGGCAAGTCTTTGTTGACACGAAATGTAGAAGCACAGCATGACCCAGTTGTTCCTAGATAAACCCCAGTTCTCCACACCATCCCCTGACACTCTGAATGCTCAACTTGAGATTCAGCTCAGGTTTAATACTTCTAATACAATCAAGTTTCACTGTCAGAACCACCAATGCTCACTGTGTAAAGCGTACTCTCTATAGGGCAGTATATATAGGTTATTTAGAGCACACATCTTAATAAAAATTAAAACAAAAGCCCTTCTAGCACAAAAGATACTCAAATAAAATAAAAATTAAAAAAATCTGAAAGTAAATGCTTTAAATGAAAATAAAACACGTGGCAGTTATTATATGTAGAAGTGAGATGGGAGAATATGCAATAAAATTGCATGCTTTAAACAGAAATAATCCTTAAATCGAAGAGAACAGTCAGATACTTCTGCTCCTTTCAGCTACAGAGCAATCATTTCAGATTTGTTTTTACATTACCTCCTCTTATCCTGTATCCTTCTATGGCTCAGCTTCAGTCACATGTAGTGGGGTTTGGTTTAGTTTTACTTTCAAAGAGCTTTCTTCCAAACAATTACCTTGAATATTTCTGTACATTTCCTTCTCTTACAATGTGCATAGCAGCCACTTTTGCTCACAAAATACAATAGAAGAAGGATGTCTTTCAGAAGGGATTTCACTCAATTCTTCCCTTGCTTACAGGGCTAGTGTAAAAACAGTTCATTTGCATTTCTGGCAATTTAAAATGATTTCAGATATCAGAAGCCCATACTCTCTTTCCACCCTGATTCTTTTTACCCCTCTCTTTGCTCCTCTGTGAATAGCTACATCTTCTACCTGAAATTCAATTATGCTTTGCAAATATTAGCTTTGTAAATAATTTCTCTGGTGAGCACTCTAACTCTGTAGATCAGATATAAAAGCATCTCAGGATGAAACTAATACTACATTCTCTAACCCTTAACGCACAACTTCTGACATAGCACCGAAACTTACCCCACGTCCAAATTCATAAATAACTTCAAATAAAATTACATAGAAGTTGGATACAATTTAGCTGATGGCAAAGACAATTTAAACTAGGAATTTAACCCAGCTCTGTGCAGAGAGCCAGGAAACCTGCATCAGAGTTCAGCTCCTTTGCCTCTCCCTTTGCTGCTCCACACAGCAAGGGGTTGTTCCCAGCTTCCCCAAAAGCTATAGGGGGAGACTGGACTTGGGCTATAAACTGACTTCAACTTGTTGAATGTTCTTTATGTTAGTTTATTCATTAAGGCATCTCAGTGCCATGCATACATGCAGCAGCCATCAAAAGCAAAAAGTAAGTACCAAAAATTCCAAGCCTGGGGCAATATTTGGTCCTGAAACTTCAAAAGGAAAATCTGGGCTTTCCAGGCTGAGGTTTTACCTCCAGAGGAGTTTCATACAGTTTCCCTGGCGCTCAAGGCGAAGGAGGGCCAACAAATACCGCTGCAGAACCATAACCCCAGGCAGCATTATTATATTGGTGGAAAAAAAGGCTGATGAAACATCCTCAGTTTTGGCAGTTCCCAATCCAATAGGCTTAATTATCCCAAAGCAACAGTAAACACACACATACACAAAGGAAACAAAAAATAAACACAAAAAGCATAATACACTAAACAAAAGTATAATATTCAGAGAATCACAGGCTGCTTTGGGTTGGAAAGGACCTTAAGATCATCCAGTTGACCCCCCTGTCATGGGCAGGGATGCCTCACACTAGACCATGTCGCCCAATGCTCTGTCCAACCTGGCCTTGAACACTGTCAGCGATGAAGCATTTACCACTTCTCTGGGCAACCTGACTAAACAAATAAAGAGATGGAAACCAAACACAGCAACAACAAAAGACAAACAAATAACCTAAAAATGCAGAAAGGAAAACACCCACACAAAAATGCCAGGGGCACAAAAGGGCACAAAAGCTTATGTTAAATACATTCAAAATGCTAAAAACCTTTTTGCACATTTTTCCATGTGAAGTATGGGTGTAGGAGACGCATGCCAGAAGCATACTAGACTCCAAAACATACTAAAATCATGACAAAGACATGTAAAAGCATGCAATAGATGCATGTCAAGAAAATGCTAAACATGCTAATGTGAAACAGAGGAAAAAATACAGAATCATAGAATGGTTTGGGTTGGAAAGGACCTTGAGATCATCCAGTTCCATACCCCTGCCATGGGCAAGATATGGGGATAGATACATATCGAACACTGCTACACACACAAAAAACCTTCTCAAATCAGTGCTAGATGCCTGCCAAAACACAGCAAACAATGGCTGGATGCTAAAACACAGGCAACACATGAGGAAAAACATGTTTGACAAACAGAGAAGACAGGCACAGTACACGGGAAACATGCAAATACACACAAAGCCATGCACTGTATGCCTGCCAAAACCCCACCAAATATGCTGGACACTAAAAACACTACAACTATATGGAAGAAAAACAAAAGAGCAGGTGATAGCAAGATGGAAAGAAAAGGCCAAACCCATGCTGGATGCTAAAAGCTCTTAACAGCGTATCATAAATGCGCACAAAGACAAATGTCCTAAGTGTGCTGTGTGCTTAAAAACTCACCAAAACATACTAGGAATAAGACAGCAATAGAAAACACCACCACAGCAATGCCTGAGAAACAAAAAAGAAAGGAAAACCATACCAAGAAAGGGTGCAAAAACCTTGGCTGCACACTAAATACCACACAAGGTGCATACAAAAGCTATAAACACAGTCTGAATGCTTCAACAAAACAAAAAACTATCCCAGTAAACCAACTTGTAAACACCACAGAGGCTTTAACCCCAAAATACCTTAAACACTAAAGCCTGCCCATAAACACCTTGAAACTAAAAATCCATCCCAAAAACTCCAACAAAAAAAGGGTGCATGGTAGACTCACGCTAAGAAAAAATGCCAACACGTTGGAAGCTTTAAAACCTGTTCCAATGCCCAGTAATGGCATGCAGGAGATGCATGCTAAAAAAGCCCCAGATATACTGGACACACCAAAAAATGCTGAGTAACTTAAAAGCTCACTGAAAATCATGCAGTATATACATGCAATCATCCCCTACTCCAAAAAATGCTATACGCAACAAAGAAATCCTGGTCTTCTTCAAGGCCAAGTTGGACAGAGCTTTGGGTGACATGTTCTAACGCAAGGCATTCCTGCCCACAGCAGGGGATTGGAACTGGGTGATCTTAAGGTCCTTTCCAACCCAAACCATTCTCAGGCTAAGATCTATGAAATAACATCATAGCCATTCCCTAGGGACCAAAACCACACCTACAAATGCCCCAGATCCACACCAAAAAAAAAAAAAGAGCACATGGTAGATACATGCCAAAACACCAAAGAAATCCTGGACACAAAGAATGCCACAGCCCTGCCTTAGGAACAAAACCCAAATACAACAAAAATGCCTTAGTAGCACCAAAAGCATTTTGGAAAGCAAAAAGCTCACCTAAAACCAAACTCAACCAAGAACGCGCAGTAGATGCAAGCAAAGAAACGCCAAACACTTTGCTGGACACCTAAAAATACCCAACATTAAAACGCCTGGGGAAAAAGGCTCGAAAGCACATGGTGATGCACACCAAAAAGCTTTCTTGTCATATATTTCTCATGCAGAGCCACGATTCTCTTACAGCTTGCTTTGGTGAAATAGCTAACTGCTACATGGAAAACTCATCTCAAAGGCCTGGCTAGATAAATTTGATAATTACACTGAAACACCCAAAATAAACCCCACCACTTTCTGTAACCACCCCTTGGTACTTCACTGTAACTCAGCAGTAAAAAGCAGACAGCTCATGTAGGAAAACCTTTGTTCTTTGCTCAAGTGCTGTTCACAAAGCTAATATAGACCTCATGCTCCTGAAAACAGGGAATGTATGTTGTAAAGATACAGAATATCCACATCAATACATGTTTGAGCTACTATCTCTAACATGGAAGCAAGGACTCAACTACACCTGCTTAAAAAGGTGAAGTTTAAACTATGATACATCTGCAAGTAAGATATAACAAACCTAAAAGTAGATTAGCAAAAGCACACAGAAAAGTGCTCTAGGCAGCTGCAAAACAAGACTTATTTACAGATATTCAGTTATCAAAGGATTTCAGCACATCAGGATGAAATTATGCTTACCAAACAGTATCGCTTTGGCAAAAGGTGGGAAGAGTTCTGTATGCCTGCATAGGTTTTTGTGAATTTGCCAGAGATCTTTGTGCAGTTTCTTAAAGTCACTGTATCTCTTCCAAACGACTATCTGAAGCAGAGAAAGGGGACAGAAGTATTAGCGAGGTTCATGGCTCACGTTGCCTCACACAACAAATACACGTATTGGGTCTTTTAGCAAATCAGACCACTACCTTCAACAAATACGTTTAACAAGAATACACAATCTGAAGTGCTAACTTTAACAACTGTAACAAAAATGGTCTTTATCTGTCCCCAAACCCATTTTGGCTACCAAGAATTTAGT
This sequence comes from Ara ararauna, assembly GCA_028858755.1. Lineage (NCBI taxonomy): Eukaryota > Metazoa > Chordata > Aves > Psittaciformes > Psittacidae > Ara > Ara ararauna. Next base: position 122,612,730 of record CM054379.1, read on the forward strand.
GCAGAGAAAAAACTCGCAAGTAAATGCTGAAGGAAACAAAGACAGCAAAGGAAGCACTGTTTCCATAACCAGTAAGAGAGGAGAAAATGGCAAATGGTAGCACTGCACTATCCAACACTCCATAACATGCCGTGCTTGACGCAGCTGCAGGTATGGGGAAGTGACACAACAGCAGAAGAGAAAATGAGGCAAGAGAAATCAATACAAGACAGGGATTCTTAAGGACAGCACATCAAGGACAACAAACCTGTTTGTAATTTGTTTCTGTAAAATGCTGATCAGGGGTAAATGCAAGCCCACATTTTAAATGGTTTATTAGTAATAACCCTGATCCAAAAATCGAATACATTCCGTTTGTAATCCAGGCAAAATCTCCAACTTCAGGAATGCAAAGACAGCACTGGGTCATTATTCCAGCTTTTTCTGATCCATCCCTTCCAGAAAGAAGTAGTCATCTCCCAGCCAGGTTTCTACCTTGTCATTCCTCTGTTCCTCCATCCCATTCTTTTTATTCTTTCCATTTAAGAAAGGAGGAGAACCCAACAGGAAAATCAGGCTAGGACAAGAACCGAGCAACAAAACTTACACTCATCGATTGCTAACAGGTTTGCTATCAGGATGGAAAAAAACAAACAAAGACATTTTATATCTTGGCCTCAGTTTTGGTCAGAGTCACGAAGCCATCATAATAAACCTCAAAACTAAAGTGAAGTGACTAAAGTAGAACAGGGGAAGAAAGAAAAAAAGAATAGAGACAGCAACTGCACTGCATTCAGGAGTTGATTCCAGTGTTCCATCAGTTAAATGGCACAATTAGCTTACAATTAACCATAAGGATTCCAAATACTTCTGACTGATTTAACAGGTTGCCTCATGAGCGATTGTAACTGAAAAGCTACTTCTTTCAAGCAAACCAGACCTAGAACCAAGTAAAAGGTTTCATTTTAGAGGGTTTTTTGTTGTTGTTTTGTTAGAGTTTTGTATGGTTTTTGTTAGTTTTAACACTATGGCCTCAGGCCTTCTAAGCTTCAGCAGATCCAAATTCTACTTACAGAATGAGATAGATATATGGTAACAGGACTATTAACAGTAGACATGCAAAGCTTTAATGTGGCAACACTCTCTCCACCTTATAAACTCAGCTATAACTGAGTGCTATCATGCGATACAACAGCAGCCCTGATTTCCAGGACTCCATTACCACTAGTACTTTGTGGAATTCAAGAGACAAGGGAAGACAAACCTTAACCTCTCCCGAAGGCAAACTAGTCATTTTGCTATCAGAAACAATTTTTCAATGCTGTACTTCTATCTAATCCATATCTTGGAAGTGGATGATTAGCACTTCTTCAGCATGCATATAGAAAAGAAAATTGCTTATGATGGGGAAGTATTGAAACATTAAGTTACTGTATTGTCAGTACTAGGAGACAACATGAAAAGCTGCCAGAAAAATAAAAGCATGAGATACTGTTCCACTTAAAAAAATAAGTGTTTTTTACTGCTGCAAGTGATCTCCCAATAGCCAAGAGGAAAAAATAACTGTAAGTAACTTGCATAGCAAAAGCAGTCAAGGTCATCCTAAAACCCATTCACAAGTTCACAGAAATCATGCCTTTGCATGCATGTGGCTCAGCAAAGTTCCTACTCTAACATAACTCATTAGAAATCAGATTTGGAGGAAGGACACATTGCACTTTGAGGCCCAATAAAGCACAGCAAGCGTATCACAAAACATATGTTAGACTTGTAATGCAATAAGGTGCTTGTCATGGCTGGAGCCAGTAGATCTCTGTTAACTCGCGATTCATCTGTTCCACAATGAACAACCCTTTCTCCTCCATGAATAAGATTAAAACCCCACAAGACTACCCTAGCCACAACTGCCTCACACACCATGTTGCCACCATCAGTCCCCAGAAGCAAGGAAATTAAAGCCCACTGGCTTTTCCGTATCAACTCCTCCATTCAACTAGAACTCCTTTTCTTCTTCTGAGAAGAAAGCCCTTACAAGGTTATCTTCCTCCCTATCCCAGCAACAACAGCTGGAATTATTTCACATTGTAATTGGCTGCTGTGGGAGAGATCATAGAATCATAGAATAGTTAGGGTTGGAAAGGACCTTAAGATCATCCAGTTCCAACCCCCCTGCCAGGGGCAGGTACACCTCCCACTAAACCATGCCATACTGTATTAAAGGCTTGCATCCCAAAGGGCAGTTAAAGGAGGCGAGATAAAACCGGCAAGTAGAGCTGAAGTCACAACACATAGCCTTACGTGCAGTTGTACGCACATAATGTGTGTATTAACGTCACAGAAGTGGTATTGAAAGAGAATTCTGAGTAGGGAGGCACAGCTAAGTGGTGCTATATAGAATCACAGTATCATAGAATCGTTTGAATTGGAAAGGACCTTCAGATCACCCAGTTCCAAACCTCTGCCATGGGTAGAGAGACCTCACACTAGACCATGTCACCCAAGGCTCTGTCCAAACTGGCCTTGAACACTGCCAAGGATGGAGCATTTACCACTTCTCGGGGTATCCTGTACCAGCGCCTCAACACCCTCACAGGCAAGAACTTCTGCCTCAGATCCAAGCTAAACTTCCCCTGTTTTAGTTTGAACCCATCACCCCTTGTCTTATCACTACATATATGGGTGCAGGAAGGTGGTTGCACGGGACAGATCATAAAGTAACAGAGTGGTTTCATGCACAAAATTATCTCTGTGGAATTTCTAACTGAGAATTCTGGAAAGCTGAGGAAAATTTATTTTCATGGGAACAGGTTAGGAGCATACTCTTTTTCTTTCAAAGGCTGCCCATAACTCTTTATTTAACATAAGCAGCCAATGTAACAGGCAAGCTCCCAACGTATGTGGTTGTACGACTACATTTCAGTGTTACGGCAACTACCATCTAGGATATTCCTTTTAATAACTAGGAACTTTCAGATGCTTGCTTATAACAGAATCACAGCACATCTAACATGCTATCACATGCAAAATACTTAATTTGGTACAATGAAGGGTGGAAAAGGGCAATCATCAATAAGTTCAGAGCACATTCATGTCTCCTTATTGTCTAGAGTATGTGGAGTATTATTGTATGTATGTGGAGCATGTAGAGTATAACTCTACATGGCTAATCTACAGCCACCGATCAAAGCTACAAACCAAAGCAATGACTAGAAGATATCGTTTGCTATTGTTTCAAAACTACGTAATATATATTCATGCAATACTCTAGCTGAAAGACACTTACAATATATTTTTCTGATGAATGGCTCATCAACAGCTGCTATAAAGTGGTTTTCCCACACATGAAGATTAAGGTAATGGCAGAATGTGCTCATGGGAAAGTTCAATTCAGAAGTCTTCCTGGAAGAGGTGAACATCAAGCTAGACTACAGTAATGCGGTTCTAAACCCAGATCCATTATTCTCTCTGATTCTGATAGGCTATTTTAATCTCCTAGAGATTAAAAAAAATAAGTAAATACAAAAAGCATGAATGCTTATGTTTGTCTGATTCCCAGGATTTCAAAGAAGGATGCAACAAAAGGGTGTTAGGTGTATTAGCCAATTCTCACCTCTGCCAAGCCACTAATCAGTAACTCATGCTTGACCACACAGAGATGCAATGAATTCATTTATGGGCTCTTCTTTCATCAACTATCCAGGTTCTCCTCAACTGTAGTAAGAGACTGCACCAGAAATCGAACAGATGCATATGTTACACAATGTCTGAAAAGCCATAAGGTTGTGCTTTTGAAGGAAGATTTTGCATGTACACCACACAATAGTACCAGCGTCTGTTAGTCCAGAAGAAATCAAGGGGGGTGGAAAAAAAAGGGATGCAATCTAAAAAACAAAACCCCACAAACCACACACACGTGATGTACTTTTTTGCCTCAATAAAATGGTTCCTGCCAGTCTTTTGAGGTATTAAAGAGGTACAAGAATACAGCAGACTCTCATTCAGAGCCTTTTCAGAAGAGGCAAAGAGTAAGCAGTTTTAAAGTCTGAGTATTTTCCAGCTCTATGCTTTGCTAAAGGAGCCTCCGAGATACAGGCATAATCCATGACTTGCAGTCTAATCTCTCTCAACTACCCTATGTTCCTCCATTTTCCCTTTTCCCTAAGAGACAGTAATAGCGTAGGCTTTTCAGTGAAGTATTGGTTAAAGCAGAAAAGAGTACCTACAGTTGAGACCTAAGACTTGGATTGTGGACTGATCTCTAATTTTACCAGTAGGAGTTAAATAACCATCAGTTTGCCAATTCCATCCCTAAGAAAAGAGCTTGAAAAGTTACCAAAGCAGTTTTGTCATCAAAAGACACACTACTCCCTAAGACTTCGTTTCAAGTCAGGATTCATCACTGAGGAATGAACTGCAACATGTCACAGTAGCTACTGTTTTCAACTGAAACCTAAAGACAAATGGAAACATACAAAGGCTTACAATGACAAAACACAGGGAAATTGCTAAATTATATCAAAGATGTTCCCAAAGGCATAGTGTGATACACAAAAACATTTGCACAAGTTTAAACTGTTACCTCCTGGACATCCTCGGGGTTTTTTCTTGAAACAATCTGAAAAGCAAAACGAAAACCCGTGTAAGCGCTTGGATTTTCAGTTTGGAAGTTAAGAGTAACACACAATGATCTGTTGCTGAAGAGAAAAATCTTGAAAGGGGCAAACCCTTGCGTGTTCCTCTGCACCCAGAAGTGTTTTCATTTGGTTTGAGAGAAGTCTAATATCCAAATACAACATGGTGAGGTATTTTAGCAGCAGAGTCAACCCCTCTGATTAGAAATAGACATCCATTATAGGCAAAATGGCGCAGAAGGCGTCTCAAAAACAAAGAGCACATCCCCCATCACCTTCCCAGTCTCTTCCTATTAATTCATATCAAGGCCACATTACCCCCAATAAGCGGAGCTAATTGAAGCCACTTGGCTTAATAAAAGCTGCACACAACCCCACTGTGAATGTGAGGCTTTGCATTTACTAAGGCAGTAGTTCCACTTTACTTACAGCCATCAATGCGCACACACGTCTGGCTCTATCTTTGTGTATTTGTTTCTCCTTAAACACTCTTTGCCTAATCAATTATAAATGACTTTGTCCAAAGGAAACTTGCAGCGAAAACAAGGCTTGGCTCCACACCATAAAGAAGCCTGTCTTTTGTCAGGATTTTTTTTTTTTTCTTTAAATAAATATTGATTGCAAAAGCCTTTGTAATCCAAGTTCTGCACTGGGCTTATAAACAGCACTAGGAGCATATCCACACAAGCAAACAAATCAGATCAAGGCATCTTTAATTCATAACTGCAATTATCTTGTGCAAGTCAGTATATCTTTCATTATAACAGCCAAAGCTGTTTAACAAAGTAATTAGCTTCTTGTTAGCTAAAGCAAGACAGGGCATTCTCCATGCAACTGAGAGTCTCCACAGTGACACACCCCGGAATAACCACTGCTGTGAATAAGCGATGCAAGTAGGCAAGCGCAAGGAGTCCACGCTACCTGCACCCCAGAGACTACAACACCATCCCACTGAACCGCAAACACCACGCTTGGAGCTGCTGCTCTAAGATGGAAGACACTAAACCTACGCTTCCCTCTTGCTAAGTGACAGCAAGAAGCCCCTGATATTTAGTCCCCACAAATCAGCTCTCTTCTTCCCTTTCATTTTTCAGGAAGCCTCGCCAAGGAAGCCCAGCCACTGTCATCTGTCACACATTTTGGAGGAGATAAGGCAGAAAAGACAAGTGTTACCTCCTCTAGCAATCTCTCAGAAGACCTAAAGCATTCTTCTGCGTAAGTCTTTCTCTCACCTTGCACATCAAAGTCCTCTTCTTCCAGCGTAGTCTACATTAATAAAACCTTCCTCAACTTCTCCTCACTCTGCAGTAACCTAACATTTGGCAACTTTACCTAATTTTAACCTTGGCAGCCCTTGCTCCTTCTTCATTACCAGGCAGTTGATATCTACAATTGGTGAAATATTACTAACCTTCTTTTCTAATAGCTGGTGTACTTGATGTAAGGAGCCTGTAGAGCTGGGGGAAGAAGATATCACAGGCATGGCTACACATCACAGAATACCAAAGGGCACACACCAACTGCTTTGCTTTGCAGTTCACCTTTAGTTAAAGCCTTGCAACAGTTTTGGCAGCTAGGTAAGCTACCAGATGGGCAAAAGGAGACCTAGAGAGATGAGTAATTACTCAGCCAGTTAGTAAGAATCTGGAATAAAACCCACAGACCCTGTTTCATACTTGTTCTAATGTCACATCGCCTTCTATACCTACCAGCCATGCCAACTTTAAGTCAGTACATAATAATTTATGTGTTGTCCTACTTTGTTCTTTGTATCTTTTTCTGAAGGTCAACCCAAGAAGAGGTCTGCCCCTTTAATCCAACCTAGAGACTTGGCAAAGATTGTACAATCCCTCCCCCCAAATTTTCAGTGCATGTTTTTAATACTCCCACAAGGATCAATGCAGTCAACTCCTACAAATCTGTAATGCAAGCAAGTTTAATCTATCCTTAAAAATATCATTAGGATACCCAGCGATGAGCTAAGCAATGCATAATTACTGTGTTAGGATCTGAAAATAGATCCTACAAGGATCCTTGCTAGCAAACAAAGTATTTCAGACCATCCTATTCTTTGTCTGACCTGCAGATATCCAACACAACTCATTAGAATTTTAATTATCTAATCTTCAGCATTAACTGAACTTTTATTTGTGGCCTATATTTTCAGATACCATTAAGGACACTCCTCGCACTGCAACCCGCTTTCTGTTATGGTACCTTTGGAAATGGATATAATAAGAGACAATATGAATTTAATCTTGTCTGCATTTACTATTATTTCATGGTTTACAAGTAAATAAAAGATATATTCTCTGTTACACAAACAAAGCCTTTAAGAAAAGGCTGCAGAAAGGATAGACCACCTTAGCACTCAGAAGAGACTGCATGGGTAGTTGTGCCTTTCAGTCAGATGTTTAGGACATAACAAAGAGGTGCTTTCACATCCATGATTATATTATATAATATTAATATATTAATATTAATTATATCTTTCTGTTGCAATATATTACATTGCAACAGGAGGTTCCTTGATCTTCGTTTCACAAAGGATTCACAGATCACTGAAATGAACCCAAAAACTCCACTTGCACACACGGAGTACCCTAAATCACAGCCAGAAGGGTACTCAGCACAATGGGAAGATCCACCTCACTTTTTTCCTGGCAGTTCCCCAAAGCTGCTGAGCATCAGATCAGCAAATACAGCTGTAGTGCTGTGATACCAAGCACGGAGCCAGATCACTGCAGGAACAGGAGGGAGGAATAAGAGGAAAGAAAAAGGGAGGGTAACAGATTTTTTATTTTAAATCATTTTGTTCAGCATCTAACTCCCCAAAATCCTCATTTCAAGTACTCCATAACAGATTACCAGATAGTGCCTTACCGAAACAAAGGTTATTTAAAGAATTATTTAGAATCATAGACTCATGGAATGGTTTGGGTTGGAAAGGACGATCCAGTTCCAATCCTTTGCCATGGGCAGGGATGTCTCATATGGGACGATGTCTCCCAGGCACCATCCAGCCTGGCCTTGGGATGGAGCATTTACCACATTTGTAAATCCAAAGCACCCTTTGCTGCAAAGAAGTTAAATATTTTCTCCTTTTAGAGGATTTAGATATCAAAACACCCCAAAGAACTAATGATCTCTGGTTAGCTCAGTTTAATTTGGACAGCTCACAGACCGGTCAGCTCCATGCTCTACACTAAATCATGCACAGTCAGCACATTGCCCGATTCTGCACTACCTCGTTTGGAAAAGCACCAGAGCATCTAGAACTTGTGGGGCAGGGAGAAAGAGCACCACTGCTCATCAGTTAGCCATAACTTGCTCTTGAACAATTCTGCAAAAACAAAAGCATCACAGAGCCTTTTAGCTGGCTTTAGCCAGGAAGAACAAAGTCACCAGAGTAAAATAAGCAATGTCTTGGCTCATTCCTATTACTCCCCATCGCACGGGCACAACTTTTTAGAACACACACAGCCCATCACAACTAGTGCAGAAAGAGATGATGGCACTGTTCTCCTCCTCTATCCCAGGAAAGGCTTTTTAGACTAGAACATCAGAGAGAAAAACACCTCTTTTTCTCTTTTTCCTTTAACAAATTCTGCATTTTATTGGACTAAAAAGAACGTTTTAAACACATCCCACATTTTGGTGGGTGGATTTGTACATATATGTTTGATTAAAAAAAAAAAAAGGAAGAATTTAAAACAGTATCTTAATTTCACAAGTCACACAAAGCGATCATAGCTGAACAAACCGAGAGCTACAATATATACACACATACAGAACATTGTATTCTTTCAATTTAGGGAAGGTACATAAAAAACCATACCGTGTTCACAGGCAGAATGTCTATAGCTGCAAGAGCTACAAGATCATAGGCCATTTAAATAAACTCTGTCCCTCCATGACACTTTCTGATGCTCTGAATATATTCCACCATTCCTGTGACCTGAACTCCTGCACCTATCCCCACACTTACTCCCCTCCTTTTTCGGCTTAAATAGAGAAGCGGAGGAGAAAAGGAAGCAAGAAATTTCCCAAAGGGAACAGAAGGAGCTTTCACCAAAACTAGCACCAAGCCAGCTCTCCCCTTCAGCTTTCCTTCTCCTCCTGCTAGGCCTCTTATGCACTCAAACCCTCTTCTCCCCAATGGGGTTGAACCCTGGGCACATTTAACCCTTCAGAAAGGGATTGTCTAAATATTATCCAACTGAGCTCTGTGCTTCCAGCGCAGGCATGCTCTACTTACATACCCTGCTCCCTTGTTTTTCCCCATAGCTGACTGTACTGTGGGGCAGGTGGGAAGACAGCACAATTGGGCTAAATGAGAGACTGGGAGGAGAATCACAGAATCAACCCGGTTGGAAAAGACCTGTAAGATCATCGAGCCCAGCTGTTACCCCAGCACTGCCAAGTCTACAACTAAACCAGGGAAACAGACAAATAAATAAATAAAGAGAGAGTTGATGTTGGTAAGCTATTCAATTACAACTTGCAACAAACAGGAAAGAAACTGACACTGCGAAGCGCTTCTGGGGCCATTACATTACGCGAAGCCACAAGTTCGCAGGAGGCAACCGAGGTTCAGCTCAGGGGACCCGCCGTGCCCGAGCCCTCCTTCCTCCCCTCCCACCCGCTTCCAATGAGCGGGGGTTCCACATAGCGCCCTGCCCGACCAGCGCCCGGCGCGCAGGGATGCCCGTGGCTGTGCGCGGCTCTATTCCGCACACAGCGGCGCTTTACAGAGCGCATCGGAGGCCGGCCGGCCCCGGGGACCTGGGGGCGAGGGGCAGAGCTGCAGCGGGCACAGAGGAGGCCGGGGCCGGGCGCTGACTCACCCGCGCCGTGACCTTGTAGACGGTGTGCCCGCGGGGATGCCGCCGCGGCTCCGTCACCGTGTAGAAGCGGGCCAGGTCCCCGCCGCGCTCCCGCGGGCTCAGCATGCTGAACCCCCACACCGCCGCCGCGGTCGCAACGCCGGGCCCCGACCGAGGCGGAAGCGGCGTCCCGGAACGCTCCGCCCCGCCCGGGCGGTGCCGCGAGCCTGCCCGGGCCCGCCCCGCCGCGGGGAGCTCCGGATGGGCCCAGCCCGGAGAGCAGCGGCCGTGGAGGGGCGGGCGCGGTGCGCTTATGGATGCTTCAGCGGCTGGGCGAGGCTGAGCTTCGGTGGGGCTGGCGATGGCCACGCCGCTTCCAGCTGCCGGTTATGAGTGTCCCCGGTTCCTAACGGGCAGCTTGGATGTGGCCTTTTCCGGAGTCTGAAAGCTTGCCTAGCATGGGGGAGGACAACGTGTCATGGTCGTGGAATCACAGAATGGGTTGGGTTGGAAAGCACCTTAGGATCATCCAGTTCCAACCCCCTCCCACAAGCAGAGACACCTTCCACTAGAGCAGGTTGCTCCAAGCCCCTGTGTCCAACCTGGCCTTGAACACTGCCAGCAATGGGGCAGCCACAGCTTCTCTGGGCACCCTGTGCCAGCGCCTCAGCACCCTCACAGGGAAGAACTTCTGCCTTAGATCTAACCTGAACTTGCCCTGTTGCAGTTTGAACCCATCACCCCTTGTCCTATCACTGCAATCCCTGATAAAGAATCCCTCTCCAGCATCCTTGTAGCCCCCTTCAGACCCTGGAAGCTGCTCTGAGGTCTCCACACAGCTTCTCTTCTCCAGGCTGAACAGCCCCAATGTTCTCAGCCTGTCTTTATACAGGAGGTGCTACAGCCCCTGATCATCTTCATGGCCTCCTCTGGACTTGCTCCAACAGTCAAATCGAGGCAGTTAAAGGTGTTCTGCTAGGGCACAGCTGTGAGGGGTTTATACTTGGTAATGACCACCAAGCCCCTTCCAAATACAGGCAACAACACGGTGTTTGTAGACCTTTAACAAGACCTTCCACTGATAGAGCTGGTCTGCAGCTTCCAGCATTTGCTGTGAGCTATTTTCAGATACGCTGCCTTAAATGTAAAGGCTTGTAACACAGAAATGACTAATGGATTTTGAAGAGGAACATTCACAGAAAGGCAAGTTTGATGGTTACTGCATTTCCATGTTTTGTGTTCAGTGTCTCTTCCAGATTCCTTAAACCGTACCTCAACCCCTTCCTGCAGATGGGCCCTCAAGTGCACAGCACTGGAACTTTCCAGGGTTTGACATGGCTTCAGTTCAGAGGAGCACAACTTTGTGCTGCAAGACATTCTTCTTTTGTAAGATTACACATACCTTCAATTGCTTGGCTGTAGCGGGATCTATACAAAGGTAGATCTATGCAAATAGAGATCACACTTCAAATTATATAAACTGTTAAGATTATTTTCTCCTTTTTTATCATTGTGTATCATTTAATAGCAGATGTTAAAAAATCATCTTTTCATTACTAGGTCTCGCTGGTCTCATGCAGGTCTTTGACATGAAGAAAAATACTTAACTGTATTTCTTTGTAAAAGATCAGAGAGTCTTGTACTGGAGCTCATAGTAAGCAAGTGTCTCTCCTTTGAGGACAACTGAAATGCACTGTGAATCTTTGCAACATTCCCAATCATTGCTGTGTAAATGAAAGGTCATCTTCTATAATCACATTCATTTTCTGAGTTCTAGATCAGATTCACTTCCATAGATCTGGAAGCAGAAGCTCACTTTGGGTACATCTAACTTCATGGAAGTAACTATCTCAAGGAACACCTCAGAGATAATTTAGTCTTGATCATCATTCTTCCAAAGCAAGTTTCCAAGTCCCAGGGCCAAGATATGCATCAAACTCCATTAGATAGTGATTGTTTTCTTATACCAATGATGATGCAGTTGAAGTTTCATTGCAAGAGACTTTCCAAAAAGAGATGTTGTGTTTGATAGCTCATGCAGCTCATATAACCCTCTAGTGTAAAAACATGATTGGACAACCACTTCTGGTATAAATTTGCTTATCACACAAAACTTGTTTGTAACAGCTCATAAAATGTGATAGTTCTGAGGTTTTAATGGTATAAACATAAATCAACAGGATTGAAGCCATTATTGACTAACCCCTGATAATTATACAATAGATCTCATTCAAATTTCAATCACCAGCTGGTGAATCTCATAAGTCAAAAGCTAGCAATTTGATGGGAGGAGGAAGGGAGAAGAAGCAATAGGAGTAGCGAACAAGACAGAGAAGAGTATATTGCCACTGCATAACTCCATGGCTGAAACAAGAAGGACAATAAAATTATCAGGTATATGGAATAGTTCTCTCATGCAGCACAATGGAGTAATCTGAGATTTTTCAGTGTGGAAGAAGGAATAACATGAGGAGACATGATAGTGGTCCATGAAAATCATTAGCTGCATGGAGAAGATGGACGGGGATGGACTGTTCAGTCTCTCTTAGCACCAGAACCAAAGGCCAGTGAAGCTGGTATGAATGAGGTCATAAAACTAACGATAATAAAAGAGTTCTTCATATGATGAGCGCTAGACGTGCAGGACTCTTGTCAGAGGATGTTGCTGATGCAGAAGGTTTGCAAATTCAAGTGCTTGGATGAGATAGCCACTGAGAGTAACTAAAGAGACAAACACACCAGGCTTAGGGAATCTGCTGAGCTGAAAACAGCTGGAGGCAGGGAAGCGTTCATTTGAAGTTTGCCCAGCCCCTGCACACCTCAAGGCATCTGCTGCTAACTGCTTTTAGAAAGCAGGAAACTGAGCTCACTGGGTCATTGATCTGAACCACCGTGGCTGTTCTGATGTGCAGTGTAATCAATCAAAACAGCCCTCAGTGAGCCTCCATTCATTAGGGAGTTTCGAAAGCTCAAATGACTCATAAAGCAATTTGGCTTCTAGTTACAAACCAGAATTTGGAGATATCCTGTTGAAGAATATCTCTTAACATGGTGCAATCAACCTAGATGCACAAAATACTTGAGGAGGCTAAATAACCCACAATTGAGTGTTACTGGCTTATTCAGACTTTCCTAGATCAAGGCAAGAAATAATAGCAACTTTGAGATGAGAAACAATTTGCATTGTATGAATAGGGTAATCTTTTTCTTATCTTTTATTATGCTTCTTACACAATTAACTTTTATGCTTAGCAGTATATCTTCCTTTTCATTAAGGCTTACTTTAAAAAGCTTTACCCTTTTCCTTTTTCCAGCGTCACTACTGAGATTACCATTATGGAAAAACCTCTGAAGTGGCAGAACTTGTGTGTCTTACGCCGGACAAAATAAAGAAACTAACTGCATTCCATAGGAAGATTCCCAATTGATTAGGGGAAAACTCCATCAACAAACTCGCCAACAAAGTTTGAAGTTGACAAGCAGGGATTCTTGATTGCGGCGCCGGGAGACACGGGGGATAGCTCCTCCTAACGTGCATCACCGTATCGGCACACAGGCCATCCTTACATAGTCATTTGGGCACACATACATACAAAAATGTGGTGGTGGTCTTTGAGGGTCGTTTGCTTCTTCCAACAATCTTCATCACTGCTGGCAGTCTTTGAAGCACCAGCTTAATTAACATTACAAGACATAGCAATTATCCTGTCCTTCTACTTACCAGTTAAACTGCTCCCATCCTAGACATTTGCTAGTCCAGATACTCCCCAGTAGGCGTTTACACCAACTTAATGGGTTCATTAACATAGCAATCATCCTGTCCCTCCACCCATCAGCCAGTTTAACTGTGCCCATCCCCAGGTCCTGTTTTTCTATTGTTTTTCCCACACTTTCTGTACTAAGGTCCTAAGGACCCAAACCTATGTCAACTACCTTCAAGTACCAGTTATTTTCCATTATAAAGCCACCAAACTCAGCCTTACCCAGAACTGATTACATTTGGTGCCTCCTTGTCTCACTTTGCTCCTAAAAATAATAGCAGTTGTTGCTATAGCTATGGCTTACTGTCTTCTATCTTAGAAACATACCTAATACATAAGAATGCTTCAAAAATGACCAATATAGGTCTCGAAAACAGTTGGGAAGTCTTGTACTACCCACGGATTATGAAGCTGGTAGCTTCGCTAACTACAACGTGAAGAAACTAACAGAAAATGGATGGGTGTTTTTACCCTTTCGCCAGTAGGTAACTTGCATCCAAGAAGCGGAAATCCCGAGGTGGATTTGACATCTTGCCTAACTAGCGCTCCCCTCACCTAACTCATTTTTCTAGCGCAGCGTTCCCTATCACCGCTGGAAAACCTTACAATTATTGTTGTTTAAAGTCACTTTCATGACACTAGTTAAAGGAATGCAGAGCTAGTGTTGGACGCGATTACAGTTCCTGCACAGCATCCTCACTATTCGGCACTATTGCATTTCTGTAGTATGTTTCCTTACGGTAAACAGAGCCAGCATTTACTCTGTCCTTAGGCGACCTCAAGAAAGCATTTTAACTGCTTAACCAAGCAACATCGACAGAGATAAGGAGGGCTGTTTATGCAGCTGGTAAGCAGCAGTGGGTCAGTCTGCAGGGCAAGCAGTTCTTCCACCCATCCCTCGGGCCAGGTCTCCTCAGCAGAGCATATAATCATAGAATCCCAGACTGGTTTGGGTTGGAAAGGACCTTAAAGCTCATCCAGTTCCAGCCCCCTGCCATGGACAAAGACACCTCCCACTGGAGCAAGTTGCTCAAGGCTCTGTCCAACTGCGCATCGCCAGGTGCGTTTTAACCTGTGAATGTTAAAACAGTCTCAGGTGAGTAGGTTTTGGTTTCTGCAAGCAATAAAAACGTAGCTGCTTCTTCCCTGGCATAGGCACCTTAAAACGCAGCGCAGCTCTCCCTTGAGACCCCTTTGAGCCCACGGGGACACAGTAGCCGCAGGAAGATGAGGTGTACGAGAACGACTACGTTAGCACAGCGTTGCACTCATTTAAAAGAATAAAACCCCTGAAACCCGGCAAACAACAACGCGCTGCGGCACCGCTCCGCCCCGACGCGCTCCCAACCGGGGCCGAAGCGCCGCCTCCCGCACCGCAGATGGCGGCCGGGCTCCGGTACCGCCCTCTCGGACCACACATGGCTGCGGGGTGCGCCGTGTGCCCTCGGACTACAAGTCCCAGGAGCGAGCGGGCGGGCGGCAGTGGGGTGGGCTCGGGTGTCGTCGGTGCGGGGCTAGAGCGGCGCGGAGGCAGCGGCGGGCGGAGCTGGCGCTGTCCTGGAATGACCCCCTGTGGGGGTGCCGGGGCTGCGCAGAGCCGGTAGCGGGTCCGCCGTGGGCTGAGCCCGCACCGGGGCCCGCCGGGAGGTAAACGGGTGGGGGGGGGTGGGCGCTGGACCTTGGCCGGGCCTTTCAGCCGCCTCGGCACCTCGAGGGGCTGCGCGGTGGCGCCCGGGCTTCATCCTCCTTCTGCTTCCCCAGCCCCCGGAGGCCGAGGCGGTCTGTGTGGGGCTCCCTGCAGCAGGGGCGGCGTTGGAACCGGCCTAATCGGGTGCCGGGGCCGGGGAGTGGCCTCGCAGCGGCCCCGCCGGGACGGCTGGCAGTTCCAAGTGCCCGTAGAGCGGAGCGGGGCCGCGGTGCGCGGAGCACGGCGCGGGGTTGCGGGGCCCCGCGGGACGGACCCCGCTTCGGCGCTTTTCCGCGGAGCGGGCGGCTCCGGAGCCTTCCCAAAGGAGCGGCGCCTCTTCCCTGTTCGCTCCGTCCTCCCGCCGAGGTTTCCTGGGCTGCGTTCTGCTTCTGTGTCTGTCACAGCTGTCTCTGGTGGGTGCTTGCGGACAAGCTGGATCTTGCTGAACGCTGTATTTAGGCGGAACGGGGCAGGGAGGAGGTTCTGGCTTTGGTTCAACTTCAGGCGTACCAAGCTTCGGTGTCGTTGGTTTGTAAACTCAAAATACGCCTTCCTTTTTAAACAATGAGGAAGCTGGGGCAGAGCGATGCCACTCACTTCCTTCCTGCTTTGTATTTGGTTTTGACACAGACATTCTTCTTTTCTGGAAAGCAAACAACCGACCTCCCCCTTATTTTCATGGCTTTAATTGCTGAGCTGTGGCTTTCCCACCTGGAAATGAAATAAGAACCCAAATCTAGTCTTTAAGCTGTTGCCAGAGATTCCATGAGGATTAATACATCTGTTTCCCTGTCCTGATGGCGCTGTGGTTTGTTCCAAGTCAACAACAACTTTCTGGCCGCTTAAAGGAAAGTGGTTTTCTGATTCCTTTCAAGCTGCATGACGGAATGACTTGTTGCAAAGGTCGTTTCACTGGGCACTTGAAAGCTCTGAGAGTGGAATTCGGTAAGGCAGAAAATGTAAGTAGTTATTCAGTTGGACAGAGTTTGGAAATGAAATGGCATTTGTAAATGTGAAGGGGAAGAATACAATATTGCTTCATCAAGTCCCACTTTGCGTATCGTTCAGATAAAAGTTTAAATGTCTTGTGTGTGTCTGAAAAGGTTTGATTATCTTGTGTGTGTCAACTTGTGCATAAGGAGTATTTTGTATAAGCCATGACCGGGATGATTGAGTGTAGGTAATTCAATCTGTGCTTTCTTTGGCAGACCCCCCATGCTGGCCCGCCATGTGCAGAGGCTGGGCAGAGACTGCATCGCCCACTGGAATGGTTCTCAGATACTCACCGTGAACAACCCGGTTTACAGCTGTATGAGATGGGCCGGACACTATCCCTGGGCCTCATTTCCACTTCCCGTTCCAGCTGATTCCTCAGCAAACTGGAGACTCCCTCCATTTTTTGGACCTTGGAGACAGTTTCAGAACTGTAATTGGCAGCTTGATAACTTCATGCAAAGTTCTTGCTTTCACCTACCCAATCCCAGTATGAAATCTGAGGGAGAAGAGCCATTGACAAAGAAGAGAAGACTCAGTGGCCACCATGATACTTCAGCTCCTGAAAAAGAAACAAACTTCTCTGATCAAAAGGAAGCGTTGTGTCTTTCTTTAGCACGCAATGAAGAAAAACATGGCAGCAAGAAAGGTAAAAGGTGGTCTTTGCTCGTTTTCCTTCTTTATCTGTAAAGCTAAACCCATCTAACAAGCTATAAGCAATCTTGCCTGCACCCTTTGAGTTACTGTTTTTCTTGTCTCCTTGGTCAAGAACACATCTGTCTTAAAAGCCTTACAGTTTGTAATGCTGTTCGGTGTGTCACACTTGTGTTCTGTGCTGCCACACAGCCTGCCAGTGCTAGGTTCACTGTGACTGGAAGTAGAACACAGTTGCGGGAGGGATTGCCCTCCTGGGGAGTCCTGAGCGTGGTTCAGACAACTCTCAGGTGTCTTTTGCCAGATCCTGTCTGTGAACTTGGGAATCTTAAAGCAAAAAGCTGTAGGTAACTTGCTGCAGGGCTGAGCTGGGCTGCAGTTGCATAGCTTCGTTCCTGGTACTGTACCTGAGCCTGTAAGCCCTGCTGGACCTCAATTAATGATGGGCAGATATATTCTTATAAACTTTCATATAATTGTAATAAGTATGAAACTAGGAATAGCAGAAAGGCATAACAAGCCTTTTTAGAGGTTGTTGGTAATTCTGAGGCTTATTAATGTTTTTGATTTCTCAATCTCAAATCAAGTTCATTATCTGGTTTGGGACCCACTTCCAGCTGATGTCTTGCATTTTTCAGATTGTACACAGACTATAGGTGAACATGTAATTTGATTTCTAACCCCTTCTTAGTTATGTATAGGGAGATCAAGATGCCCATGTCCTTTTCTAAGGGTGTATCTCACACTGATATACCCCATCTCCACTGAGGAGGTAGTGGCAGAAGGCAGCGTAACACTGTGTCAACAGACTGGATTTGGCTTACCAGTTTGACAGCGTTTCTACAGGGAGCAGCAGGGTGGTGTAGTCTGACCACAACCATTTCCGTGGGACATACCAGCTGCCTAATTTCAAAGCAGTTTGAAATGCAGGGCATCTAATGATTTTGTGCTGTGTTTTGGGCTTGGGTTTGTTTGGGTTTGTTTTTACTGATGCTTATATAAAGTTCATCTTGAACCATGGTCTAAATTGTTGCTAGTCAAGTAAGCTTTTAGAATTAAGCAATGACAAACAGTTGTCAGTGGAATGATTTCTAAGAGCAGCAAGAACTCATACGGTGTATGACATATTTTCTGCTTCATGCTCTTTTAACAGGAACCATCAAAAGACACTGGGAATATTTCTGCCATCACAGCAGAACAATGAAAATCATTGAAAATAAAGAAACTGCCCAAAGCTGTACAGAAAGTGGGGCAAAATTTGATTTTACAGTCATGTCCTACAATATCCTCTCACAGAATCTGTTGGAAGATAACTCCCACCTGTACAGACACTGCAGGCAACGACTGTTAATCTGGACATACAGATTTCCCAACATCCTACAAGAAATCAAACAGCTGGATGCAGATGTGAGTAGACAATGAGCATGTGGACATTTCTTTAGGACTGATAAACTGCAGTAGCATATTGTTGCTGTTCGTTTTGATGGGTGGGTTGTCCAGTGAATCCAACTGAGCTATTAGTTATGTTATGCTTAACACTAGTTTTGGTTTATGCTTATGCAGTTAGTGTGTGCTGTGCAATCTGAACTTGGAGCAAAGGCAAACTCTACAGTACATACCACTCATAGTTACCTTTATTGTCCATAATTCCTGGAATGGCATAACTTTGTTACCCTTCAGGAGCTCAGTCCTTTGTCAGAGTCCCAAGGTGGTTGTAAATCAGTACTGCAGTGTACAGACAGAAGGCTCTAAGATGCCCAGAACTCTCTTAATGGAGTATTTTGAAGTTGATCTTTGGTTCAGGAACCTTGTTGTCCACTCTGTACTTAATGGAAAGTGTGCCCTTGGCCTCTTCATCCCACTGCTGTAGCATTTAGCCCTCCCCTAAACTGCTGGGAATGTATGAGCAGGTGTCTCCTTTGATTAAATTGAATTTCACATCTGAAAATGTACAGCTGGCTGAGAGAGGGTGGGAGGAATTGGAGCCGTCTTCCCAATCTTAAGGAGCACTTTCCATAGGAGAGTGAATCCTTTTGTGGAATTATGAAGGCAAAAAGCCTCTGAATTATTATTTTCATAGTATACCCGTACAGAGTGTCCAACAGAGATGATCTGGTAATATTTTGATGTACTTACTGATCTTTTAATTGTGAACTTCTGCTTCAGGTACTCTGTTTACAAGAAGTCCAAGAAGACCACTATAGAACAGAGATCAAGTCAAGTCTGGAATCCCTGGGTAGGATGAATCTTTTATGACCAGTGTGTTATCTTCTCCCCTGTCCCAGTAACTATTTTCCTCAAAAACCTTAATTTAATAGAATCAAGTTTGCTTCTGTCACATGCAACAATGTTGTGTACCCCCTTTATAAATTTACTAAGCGCTCTCTTGAAACTACCTTAGTGTTTTCTGTTAGAATTCCTGTTGGATAGGGTTTTTTTCTAGGGTATGTTTTTCTGGCTTGAAATCTCCCAAACATCAGCACTAAACCATGGTCAGTTTATGTTAACTTGTTTTTATACGGTACTATCAGCCTAAATAGCAGTGTCTTGCCACTCTCCTGTGTCAATTTATGGAAGGAACATGTTGCTAGGGATGTGATTCCATGGTGGTTTAAAGGGATCTAAATCTCCTTCCAGTCCCAGGGCCCCCCTTGATTCCTGGCACAGGTTCTTGTCTGATGCCAGGGGTAGCTAGCTCAAGGAGCAGCACTGGATTGATACTCTTTCCCTCTTAGTTTGAGGCAGCCTAGCTCCTAGAACTGAATGTAAAGAAGGTAGAGTAATGGCAGTACTGATTTATATCCACCTGAAATGTGGAACAACACTGTAAGGCCAGGCTTGTCTGGGCAGCTGAGCTTCCTGCTGCTGTACATGGGGATCTGGAGCTTGCTGTAGCTCTTCTTCTTCCCCTCCCTAGCTTTCAGATGTGTGTTCTGCCCCTTCTCCTGGGCTAGTTCTGGCTCTCACTAGACCTTTACCCTGGTGAAATCCCCCAGTCCAGCAGAACACTCTCCAGACTAATTTTATTCTCCTGGATTAGTTTCTGTTGAAACACTGAGTTAGTGAGTGCCACAACAAGGGGCAGGAGCACGTGGCCTGGACCTACTTAATTGTGTAAATATATTTGAGACCTTTATGTTTGAGACCTTTGTTCTACAAATTCTTTTAAGGTTACGATTTATGACTTACAGTTATCATTGCTTTTGATGGGAACGCTTCACTGGTGTTATTCCTAAGCCACTGTGGTTTAGGAATAACAGGAAAAAAATACACAAGTCCACTTGTATGTGACTTGTGGGGCTTCTTTCTTGGTTTGGTGGGTTTTTTCCTCCACATGAGGAGAGAATCTTAGAATCCCAGACTGGTTTGGGTCAGAAAGGACCTTAAGATCGTCCAGTTCCAACCCTCCTGCCATGGGCAGGGACACCTCACACTAGACCCTGTTGTTGCCCAAGGCTTTGTCCAGCCTGGCCTTGAACGCTGCCAGGGCTGGAGCATAAGAATGTGCCTAGTATCTTAAATAGATGCCAATACATCACAAAGGTATTGATACAGGTTTCCCATACTATCTAAATTGCAGCTAGACAGGGAAAAAAGGTTTTTATTATTTCTTGAGTTAATCTCTATTTATACAATGATATTTCTGTTTGTCATTGCCTCTCTTGCAGGGTATCACTGTGAGTATAAAATGAGGACAGGGAGGAAACCTGATGGCTGTGCTATCTGCTTCAAAACTTCCAAATTTAGCCTGATTTCATCAAACCCCGTGGAATTCTTTCGCCATGATATTCCACTCTTGGACAGGGACAATGTGGGATTGGTGTTGCTTTTGCAGCCTAGATTTCACTGTAAAACTAATGCTGCAATCTGTATAGCCAATACACATCTGCTGTATAACCCAAGGCGCGGGGACATCAAGCTGACCCAACTTGCAATCCTCCTGGCAGAGATTGCTAGTGTTGCTGCTCAGAAGGATGGTACCTTCTGTCCAATTATCATCTGTGGTGACTTCAATTCTGTTCCTGGTTCTCCATTGTACAGATTTATAAAGGAAGGGAAGTTAAATTATGAAGGACTTGCTATAGGAAAGGTAGGCCATGCTTTTCATTTCTCACAAGTAAAGATTGATGCTGATTAAAAGTATTACAGGATGTTTGTATTACTGTGTTTAAGCATCCCAGTCTTTAAATAGGATAAAACAAGTACTTAAGCAAACACCTACTGTGTACTCCATTGAAAGATGACTCTTGTTTTAGATAATCTTTGAATTACAGTAGCTGGAATAATTGTAAAAGCACAAATGCAATTAGATGCTGAATCTAAACTGTTTCAGGTTAGATGGTTTTTTGCTGTAACCTCTTGTTATGTAGCTGTTGGATGTGTCAAATGCTATTTAATAGAAAGTAACTGGAGTACCGACAATGAGAAAACATGGGGAAAAATAGCCCCACTGGTGTCTGTTGCTAGTGAGTAGTTGTTTCAAGCCCTGCTTCAATGTGACTTGCTCCCAGAAGAATAAGCATTGTCTGCTGGGGAGCTGTGTATACTCGGTCCTGTTATGTTGATAAGTGTTCTTGGTAGTATCTCAGCTCAGTGTCACAAGAACTGGCTTGAAAAATCGGGTAGCTGCAAAAACAAAGGGGGTGTACATAAGGGATGTTGTTACTTTGACAAGCCATTATAAAAGACTTATTCTAAGGGGCTGTGGCTTTCCTTTGCTTTAAGCTTTAAACAAAAAGTCCGCTCATTTCATCTTGTTTTTCTTAGGTCTCTGGACAAGAACAGTTTCCAAGGGGCCAAAGAATTTTATCGATTCCAATCTGGCCCCAAAAATTGGGCATTTCACAAAACTGTGTGTATGAAATAAAACAGCAGCAAAAAGAAGAAAATGCAGGTCAGTTGCTGGGTTGATGAATTTTGTGGACCTTTGAAAACATCATTTGGGTAGCACTGAAAAACATGCTCTGTTCTAGTGGAAGGGGAAAGCAGTGAGTCTTTAGCTTGCCAAACTTCCCTGTTGGGCTCATTTGAGTGTGAAGTTATGGTTCACATAAGCATTTGCAAATTTGAATCTTTACATGGTAATAGTTAGAAATTGCCATTCAGGAGCTGGTGCATATTCTTTAAACTACTGTGATTGAATCATGAAAGCCAATTGTGCTGACTGGGAAAAGAGATGGAAGAATGCAGCACACGTATGTAGTGTGAACAGACGTTCTGCTTAAGTGGTTATTTATCACACTGAAGGCACTTCATGGAACAAGTGGTAAGAACAAGTGATTCCTTCCTTCCTACATCTTTCCACCCATTTTAAATGAATGGGACATAATTTGGAAGTCTTTGAAGAGCATATTACAAATGGAACAGAAGTAGTTAATCCAGTTTTTATCTTGCCTGCTGAAAAGATACTTGTCCCTAGCTTTGCTTTTCTGTAGCTCTTCAGTATTGGTCTTGCTTACATCCTATTTTTAAATGCAAATTGAATGTATTTTTGTTTTACAGGAGAAAAATTGGAAACAGGAAAACTGGACAATGCTCAGGAGATTGTAATAGCATCTGAAAAGTATGTATTGGGGGATAAAAAATGGAATTCCTAGTTTGGGGAGTATGTGCTTAGGCCGAACTTGTTTCTGATTCCAGATGTGGATAGAAGATGCTCACCCAACCCAGTCTGCCCATCCGGGTTAAAAATCATCGTTCATTTAAATATGCAAAGGCTGACAAAGCAGCAAAGGACTAGAACTAGAATTAATGGAGTGTGGGTTCTTGCACCTGCAGATCCTATTTCACAGTGCAGAGGCGAAGTGTCAGTGCTGTTTAGGGGCCACTTTCTGTCTGCTTATTAGAAAATGCCTTTGACGTTTTTGGTTACTTCTTATAAACAGAACATTTGCTCTGTAGTGACATTGTAGGAAAGCGGGGAACTTCTTCATTGCTCATTCTTTCTAGGAAAGACAAGAAAATAAGGTTCTTTTCTTTGGTTCCTGTTTAGAGTGTCTTCAAAACTGCAGCACCATTTTAAGTTGTCTTCAGTCTATTCTCATTACTTTCCTGAAACTGGGATCCCAGAAGTAACAACTTGTCACTCCCGAAGTGCTGTCACCGTGGATTACATTTTCTATTCTGCAGCAAAGGATGACACTGCTGCCCAGCCAGGTAAAGAAACAACTTTCTAATTGTTTTCAACAAGTGCTAAATGGGAGCATTTGGATGCTGTTCCAAGGGAAATGCAGTGATAATTCAATCCATATGAATTACCTCAGAGGTTTGTGGTAGTGCTTTGAATGTCAGCTGCTATCTGAGAAATGGGGCTGGGCTTGTGATCTCGCCACAGCTGGGCTTGTAGTGCCACGCAGGGCAGACTTTTCCACCTAACTGAACATTGCTGTAGTTGCCATCTCAGCCTGGAGAAAGGACCTGAGGCCCCAGAAAAGCAGCAGTGTAAGCAGCACCTGAGAAGTAACTGCTGTCAGTAACTCCTGCAGGATGGTGGTGAGCGTACCTACAATGAAGCAGTGTTTCCAGTCACATCCAGTCATGAAAAGGGTGGACAGCAGTTTATGATGTGCATTAAAAGGGTTTCGTAGTTACTTCTCAGATAGATCGTCTTGATGTAACATCTGTCAAGTAGATGAATTCTGTGCTCTTGCTCTGAGGGTAGTCACTTGCCTGTGCCCAGTTGTCACACTCTTGATTGTAGTTGCAGCTAGAACTCACCAGATGGTGCAAGAAAGACACGGTATCTCTTTGGTTTATTTCTTGATGGGTAACACATCCATTCTTTACTGCTTTGTGCTCTTAACCGTGGGTACTTCCCAGCAGTGTGCTTTCCATGCCATCAGTAGTTCTGTGTTTTATGCCATCATCAAAGGTCACCGCACAGTGCGGTGCCATCAGATTAATGGCTCTGCAGAACTTGGAATAAAGAAACCTGGATTCTACTGCTGCTCCCACTGTAGATTGCAAGTGGTTTTTATAAATTAACATTGTTTTTAATACGTGAAATAAAAATTCCCCTTTAATGTCTCATGCATTGAGACTGGATTGTTAGAATTCAGTGAGTCAATGCACAAAAGTCTCATTTGTCATAACATACACAGTAAGTACTACCTTAATGTAAAATACCACGTACAAAAGCTTCACAATACAGAAATAAAAGCTTTGACTGAAAAAACAGTATATGAGAAGTTATCTAAATGACATCTGAATCCTTTGCGATTTCACAGTGCATCCTGTGCACAATTTAATCTTAATTCACTCGCTTCTCTATTTTTCTTGCACCATCATTGCCCCAGCAGAGCTATAGCACTTCTTCCTTTCTGCACTTGTTTTTCAGATAGATTCTTCACCCCACATCACAGTACAGAAAGGGACAAAGTAGGTTAAACTGGTGTAGTTTTTATTTATTAGTTCTTAAAAAGTAAGTAATAGTGGTTGCAGAGTGCTCTGAGCTGACATTAATCACTGCATGCAGGCCAAGCTCTTTGCAGCAACAAACTGCTCCTTTGTAGACATGCAGGTGCTGTGCAGATGATAAATTTGGCTCAAGGATGTGTGTGCTCTGAAGCTACCAAGGCATCTTCGCAGTGGAAGAGGTTTTCTTCAGAGCAGCAGTAAACAGCTGCTGGGTTGTTAGAGGGCTGCAAAGCTGGCAGGTGCCAAAGGAGTGAAGCTGTTGAACTATGTGAGGAGTTGGAACAGTTGCTGGATAATCCTTTAAAATGTGCCTGCTGGTAAGTACCAGCTTCAGCCAGGAAGTCCTGGAATTGCTGATCACTTCCATACACAAAGTATTTTTGTCAAAGTTACAGCTGCTGTTCATGCTGGCCCTGAAAGCACTCAACCTGCTCAGCATCATCCCCGTGCTCTGCAGGCAAGAGCTAGGGTTGCTGACTAGTTGGCTCATTCAAGTAGACAGACCAAGAAGTCTAAAAGTTTGATGCATCACGGAAGGATCTTGTTCTCAGTGGAATTTTTTGAGTTGGAAAAAACTTGTTACAATGGTTTTCTGCTTGGTTTTGGGGGTTGTTTTTTGTAGTTGGTTGGGTTTTGGAATCATAGACTCAACCAGGTTGGAAAAGACCTTTCAGATCATCAAGTCCAACCGTTCCCCAGCACTGCCAAGGCTACCACCGAGTTTTCTTCTTTAATAAGGGGGCAAATATTTTAAGTTGGGTGTATAATAATAAAGGTTGGGCAGGGACAGGTGACATTAGAGTAGGGGTCTGCTACAGGCCCCCTGACCAGGAAGACTGAGCAAATGAGGTCCTCTATAGACAGATAGGAGCAGCCTCATGTTCACAAGCCCTGGTCCTCAGGGAGGGACAACACACCAGAAATAAGCAATCCAGGAGGTTCCTAGAATGTGTTGATGATAAATGCCTTCTCCAAGTGATAGAGGTGCCAGCAAGAAGAGTGGTTTTTTTTTTGCTGGACCTTGTTCTCACCAACAAGGAGGGGCTGGTGGGGAATGTGAGGCTCAACATGTCTTTAGGCAATTAGGAGTAGCTAGTAGCAGGAAACAATGGAGGAAGATGCCTTTCTTATGCTGAACAGTTAGGAAGGGAAATGCCAGACTGCTTTCACAGGCCTGGATTGAAGCTTTTTCAGAGATACAATGAATAACTCAATCCCTTTCTACCTCTGCAGAATGGAGGGGTAGTGTCCTGAGTGCTTTGAGCTGTACCGATTGTAAGCTCTGCTGTGAGAGCAGTCATAAACCAGAAGAATTTCTGAACTCCTTAGTGGTGCTGTTACATGGAACAAAAATGACTTCCAGAT
The DNA here is from genome assembly GCA_028858755.1 of Ara ararauna. NCBI lineage: Eukaryota > Metazoa > Chordata > Aves > Psittaciformes > Psittacidae > Ara > Ara ararauna. The sequence continues at coordinate 122,638,042 of CM054379.1, forward strand.
TATTTGTGCCCTAGGGTTTTCCTCTTTCTGCAGGTGCATGAATGTCTCAGCCCACACTGATGAATGTTTCCATGTTTTGTTCTGTTTGTGTCTTAACCAGGAGCAGCGGATTCTTGTCGTGGAGGTCTGAAACTCCTTGGCAGGCTGGCACTTGTAACAGAGAAAGATCTTTGGACTGTTAATGGTCTTCCCAATGAAAATAACTCTTCTGACCACCTGCCCTTGCTAGCAGAGTTCAGGCTTATTGAACGGTAATACCCAAAGGACTTTTTGTGTCGATGAAGTTACCTTCACCTTTTCGCTTCATGTGATGATCGCTGTCTCTTTGAAGGTTAATTCAAGCAGTCGGTCCGGTTTCAGTCAGTTTTTTGCATGCTGAGTTGCTAGTGTTGTGTAAAGTAGACTTTTTAAGACTTTTTTTAAGGTTGAAATTACTTTATGAAGCCTTTAAGGCCAAAAGAAAAGATTTTTACATTTGCTTCCCCTTTGATAACGGAAAACATCTGTGCCAGCCTCAGAGTGGCATTATTTTTCACAGAGATGCTGTAAATGGTTTTTATTGTAAATCAGAGTAAAAATGATGATTCTGAGAACCGTGTGCTGCTTCCTAGAATCACAGAATGGTTTGGGTTGGAAAGGACCTTAAGATCCTTTAGCTCCAACCCCCAAGCAAAGGGGAGTGCGTTTGTGTGTGCAGAGCCTGTTTTCTAATGAGCAGAAAATGATGTTTCACTAGAGCAGTGCTCTGTAGACACTCCTATCTAAATCCTTCTGCAAAGGAATTCACTTAGACTGTAGTCAGGCCGGAACCTGCAAGATTACACCTCCAAAGGAAGAAGATAGCTTTGCAGTAAGGCAAAGTTACTTCTTAAACTTCTAAAAGCTTAACTTTGGGTAGCATTCCCTGGCATCTTCTTAAACCCAAGTGTAATGAGCATGCTACCTAACAGAAACCTAGTCTACTGTAGGAGCAAAACAATCACTCCTTGACATCTTGAGGCTTCATACGCATTAAACAACTGCGGGAAGGGAGTTTGGTTTGCCATTGAGTTATTAAAACTGGCAAGCTGTATATTAAAATGACAGATCCTGAGGTATTAAACGATCAAGATTTGTATTTACTCTCACAATGCACGAACAAACATGCCATTTACAACATTAAAAGATTTCCTGAAGAGTAAATCTGCAGGAAACAAGTCAAACTATGTGTGGGTATGTATGTAAAACTGCCTTAACAGTAACATTTGGAGAACTGTCTTTCAGTGTAGTGCTGGAAAACCTGTACCTGTGTTCCTGAGATCACATTCAGATGTATTTGGCTCCTAGAAACATTTCTTTGTTCATTCCTTTTCCTGACTGCAGAATTACACCTGCAGTTACTTTGTGCTTTGAGAATAAAGCAGTAAGTACAGTGGTAGTAACCACAAAACCAGTTGAACTGAGAAAGTACTTTAGTGTTCCATTACAAAATACGATTACTTACCAAAATATTCAGCTTGAGTTGCTGAGAATTTGGAGGGGGGATATTTTTCTCATGAGTAATTGGGAATAAGGATCTTCCCTCTGCTTGAAGATGACTGCGTATGTGATATTGGATGCTGCTTGACTTAAATACGGGTATTCTCAAAGCTGGAGCTGATAAATGCAAACATAATGATGAATAAATGCAACAGATTTCTGGATATGTACAGGTTGCAGCTAAAAAAGCTGTTGTAGCAACTCAGTTGAAGCAAGTCTCGTAGCCTATGTTAAAAGCAAGGAGCTTTGCTAGTCTGGGGGACTGTTGCATTATCTCCAAAGCAGACAAATGTGAGCTCCTTTGTGTCTGCACCCTTCGCCAGCACACAGGCAGCTGAACAGGGGAAGGGAGGGAACAGAAAAGAGCTGCTCTTTGCAGTAAGCTTTGTCACTCCTTGAATCTAGAAACAACAAATGGCTTTTCTCCAATAGAAACAGAACGGGATAAAAATTAACCCTAAGTCTTAAAAAGAAAAAGCCCTCAAACTACCATGATCCATTTATTGAAGTTTCATGCTGTGCATAAACATACAAGTAATGTAAAAAAACCCCAACCCAGAAGTCATGCATGTTTTCTACATTATTTGACCGCTTTTGCAGTCACTAGAACCACATTTAAGACAAATGCCATCATCGTGAAGAGTACTTTAGCTGAACTGCAAAACAGGAACCAAAAGCAATTTGTCACATGCCTCTACAGCATTCAAAAGTTTCAGTGCTAAGTTAGAGGTTAAAATAACTCAAGTGCCGTGGACAGTGGTAAATACTATACACAACCACCATTACTTGAGCTAAAGTAAACCATGGTTTCATAGAAAAAGCTTGCAACGTATCAGGTAATTTTGTGCTATAGGCTCCAGCTGATCAAAGTAAGTTTTTCACATCATTTTATCCAAGGGATACATGAAAGAAACCTGTTTAGGTCACAAGATACTAAACAGCACAAAGTTTAAAAGTGAAACGCTGCCACTGGTGTAAATCGTACAGGAATTCCTACCAAAAGAGTATTTCCCTCTTTTCAACTTCGCTCCTGAACCACAAAAATCCCTACGGTGAACACAGGAGTGGAAAAGTTGACAGAAGGAGGAATGGGAAAGGCCTCCCTGTAATTGATATGGTCATTTATAAACAAGTGTATATAATACATTAGACAAGTCTTTCTAGACTTTCTGCAGGCTCATTAGTAGAAAGCCTTCCACTGGTTGTAGAAGGTTGCTGGGTCTTGGTATTGTCCTCCTGTCCTAGGTGGGGGAGATTCATTGACTTTTTTTGAGCAATGAGGTCTGTGTACAAGCAATCATCTCCTGTATTCATTCAATTGCTGGCTGATAGAAGTGTTCTAGGAGCTTAAGTCCTTCCGTTTGAGTAAGCATTATTGTCACTATCTTGCAATGCCTTGTCTTCATCAAGATCCCAAAAAAGTCAGTGCCCAGGAGGGGAGGTACACAAGGCCCGTGGCAGTATCATCTACAAGCACAGCACAAAGGGTAAAGGCTGGACTTGCACAATAATCCAGTTTCTATTTAGGCACCTAATGAAATAGTTTCAGGAATGCAGCACTCACCAGAGAGCTTCACTAATGCAAATGGCAGACCCCAGTGAACGTCTTACCATGTCACTTGAGAAGGCCGGTGTCCATCACAGGTCCTCAGCTAAGTCTTAGAACAAAAGGACTGAGTAGGGAGGAAGCAGACAAGCTTGATTTTCAGCCATTTCAGCCATTAAAGCTTCCTTATTCAGGTCTATTCAGGCTGTTGTTATTACCACAACACATACAGGAAAAACTCCCTACAGCAGCATGGCAGAAGGTTAACTTCAGCCTGCAATGTCTGATCTTAATATAAGATGTCAAGGCATCACCATCTGAGACTGCTCAGCCTTTCAAAGACAAGGTTCAAAGCTACACCAACTGCTGAAAGAGAAGCACGTGGGCTCAGGTTACCATTATTCCAGGAACATATACAAGAAACAGACGGACTGAGAGGTGAGCACTTGTCTCCACAACAGCAATCTCTTATGTTTTGTGCTTCAGCAGAATAGTCCGGAAAGACTAATAAAAGCTTGTGAGAAAGTATAAAAAACTTACGAAAGTTTAAAAATTCATTCTTCTCATCAGTTAAAAACCCAAACCCTCCTATTTGCCTAATAAGATGTCAGTGTTTAAGTAACAGTAATATGCAAAGTGCATTCTTAACAGCTTTCAGCAACATGCACAAAATAGTAATAGAGGTGGCAGTAAAACATCCAGTGCTGGTTTAATACTACCAGAAATGCTGGGAAACAGTACAAATTAGTTACAAAACAACAATACTGACAGTTTTGCATATCTATCAAGTTTAGTGAGGTAATTCTGAGACTTTAAAAAACTCATGCCACTTCTGCACTGCTTGTTTTTATTGCTGAATTGAATATTAATACTGACTAGGATTTGTTTTAACTGCACTGCACCCCAGCACATCTTAATACTGAGAATATTGATTTCTTAGTTTTGCCATTGCTACTACACAGCAAAATGCCCAAGTTCAATTAATACTTGTACAGGCAAATGGTATTTGAAGAAACCCTCACACCACTGGAGTCATCTGCTACATGATGAAGGGGAAAAAACGTCATATCCTGGCAAACCTCGTAGGTTCCTCCGTACTGATGTCTTTTCTATAAATTGAAATAGAATAAATACTGCCACCAAAACCAAATTCCCCCCCTTCTATTTTCTAGGTAAAACTTTCACCATAAGAGTCCACAAGTTAATAAATTGTCCCATTCCTTTTTCCTTCCAACGGAGTGCAGGTAAAGTGCAGCGGGAAGCACCAGGAAGCCCTCTGTCCAGCATATGGCTTTGTTAGATGCGGAGCTGGTAGCCGACCTCGTTGAGTGTAGCCAGGTCTCCTTTCTTGTCCACCACCGCAGGCCTGCGAGCAAAGGAGGGAAGAGGGTTCTGCTCACCAGTAATCCCACATGGCCACGCAAGAGCACAGAGATCAGTGGGCACCTCTGACTTCAAGGCAGGGCTGACTAGATCCAGTTTTCTCATCGTTAGCACGATCCTGCTGGATCTGTCAGGTGAGCCAGTGCGACTGAGCTACTCATGTGAGTTTTTCCTGAAGCCAAGCAGCAGTGAGGAACAAGCTGTCCCATCTTGGGATCCTGGGAGCTCCCCTCTCCTTCCGAGTTGAGAGAGGGCCTAAATGAGCAGTTAAGAGCAGACACATCCTGCCCAGGATCTACCCCAGAGCACGACTCCAGGTTTTAGAATGAAGTGGAAGCAGCCGAGAGCAAACAGGCAAAGCCTCTCACATGGCCACAGTGTGCTGTTGCTCTGAATCTACCCTTTCCTCTGGGCTAGGTCCATGTGAAGGGCTGCAGCCCACCAAACAGAATCATAGAACAGTTTGGGTTGGAAGGGACCTGCAAAGCTCATCCAGTCCAACCCTCTGCAATAAGCAGGGACATCCTCAACTCGATCAGGTTGCCCAGAACCACATCCAGCCTGGCCTGGAATGTCTCCAGGGATAGAGCATCCAGCACCTCTCTGGGCAGCCTGTGCCACTGTTTCACCATCCTCATTGTAAAGAACTTTTTCCTCACTGCAGCCTGAATCTCCCTCTTTTAGTTTAAACCCATCACCCCTCGTCCTGTCACAACAGGCCCTGCTCAAAAGTCTCTCCCCACCTTTCTTATAAGCCCCTTTTAAGAACTGAAAGGTGCAATAAGGTCTCCCCAGAGCCTTCTCTTCCCCAGGCTGAAGAACCCCAAGCCTCTCAGCCCTTCCTCATAGCAGAGGTGCTGCAGCCCTCTGATCATTTCTGTGGCCTTCTCTTTACCCTCCCCAACAGGTCCATGTGCTTCCTGTACTGAGCACTCCAGAGCCAGATGCAGGACTGCAGGTGGGATCTCAGGAGAGCAGAGTAGAGGGGCAGAATCACCTCCCTTGACCTGCTGGCCACGCTCCTTTGGATGCAGCCCAAGATTTGATTGACTTTCTGGGCTGCAAGTGCACATTGCCTGCTCGTATCCAATCTTTCACCCACAGAAATCTTTCATCAAACAGAACACAAGATGAACTCCTTTCAGTCTCCAAGCATTTTGCGTTCTGATGCAGTCCAGCCATTCACTGCAGTAATCACATGCACACGTAGAATGCTGTTAGGTCATTAAAGTATATCAACAACCCAACCACAGGAAACCTGGATGTTGAACCATCAGTCTCTTCCTATTTAGCAGGCAATGGAAAAGCTCCTGCAAAGCTGTCAAACCAAAACAATCCTGCTGATGCATAGTCTATGGAAGTGTCTAATCCAGGACCTTACTCCAGGCTCTTAGCTGTTTTCACACTGAGCTGTATGTTTGCTTTTCTAAAGAAAGGCATGGTTTAAAATACATTTCTCCTCATAGACTCTACAGCACGTGCACTCCACTGCAGAAACACGGCTTAAAGCCCGAGTAGTACAATGTGAAGCAGGTGACGGCTCCAGTGCTTTCCTACAGCTCCTCAGACCTGGCTTCCAGCTCTTCAGCTTTGTTCATCGTGCAGCAGATGAGTTTGCACACATGAGGCTGACACTGCTGCAGCCCTAAGAGGGGCGATGCGTACCTCACGTATGTACACATACATACATACATGCATGTGGGCAGAGCCTCAGAAATAATTCTGAATTCTTTCATTCAATCAGTTGTTATGGCTCATTAAGAGCAGAGCTGCCAACACCACATATCTGAGAGAATTTGCACAGCATCAGAGCTGGAGCCATTGCTACGGACAACTAATGCACTTCTGCCTAGTCACACACTGAACATGACCTGGGTTTCTGCCATGTAGCCAAGCACCTCTCTATGAATAACCCCATCACCCTCTTTGCAGTACTGCCCTGCACCCTGTCTTGTGTTTGTAGGTACTTCATAGCAGTGAAGGAGCTCTCTGTGGTCTCTGTCACTGCAGGAAGGGATCACACCTGAAGAAATCACTGTAAGACAGTTTGTATTTTTCCCACTTTATTCCTTCAGAGCAGTGGGATTTGACTAGCCAGAAAACACACTATAATCTGCATCCCTCAGAGCTTGTGTAGGAGTCCGAGATCAGCAAGAGATGCACTATGAAGTTTCCAGTGCCCCTTCTTCCTCCCTCATATTTAGGGATCCTCTTCCCACCCCTTCTCCCTCCCTTTAATTAAAGCACGGCACGCCTGGATAGTTCTACCTTCTGTGATTATCCAAGAGGGATGGGGAGTCACTGCACACCCATGGCGACATGCCCGTTTGCACTCCATGACAACTCTCTAATTGTAGCTACAAGCAGACTGTACTCCATGAGGTTTTAGGAATAGGCAAGGCTCTGTAGGAGCAGAGGCATGGCAGCCCCTGTTCTCCTGGACTGGCACATGACCTGATGCCAAACATCCCCTCCAAAGCAAGGGGCCTCTGCTGTACCAGAACATCAGATTGCATCTCCTGAAGTGCCATGACAATGTGCAGGTGAATAAGCTGTGCGTAGCTGCTGGGTACACAGCACTCAAGAGCTGCCTGATCCTGCATATATCCTAATATAATATAACCCCAATATATTCCTTCCCCCTTGCGTGTCCTAATAGAATGGACCAACAGATTTTTCTTGTCAACAGCTAAATTAGGCCAGAAGCACACAAGGCCAGTGTTGCTATGACACTCATGCATGTGTTGAGCCTCAGTATGAAATTAAAGGGAGATAGATCTGGTGAGCTGACATTTAGGAGCAGAGATTGCTTCAGGCTGCTGCATGATGCTCCTTTCCAAACTCCCAAACTTCCTCTCCCAAACCCCTCCAGCTCCAAGCATTTCTGTTGAGGATGAAGCACGGTTCCAGCACAGCCACTTGCAATTTACTGCACCCTCCTGCTTTGGGACTTCAGAGGATGGACAAGGGGATACAGTAAAGCTGCAGATTTGCCAGACAGACCGACACCACCCTCTACACTCTGTATTCATCCTGCCTGGTGGCCACCCCTAGCAGGGTCACACCAGCTATGGGCTAAGAGCACATGGACTGTTGCATAGCACAGTCAATGAGCTGCCATTTGACTACACACCAGTTTCATAGACAGGCACCTACTGCTTATTGCACTGCCACCCATGTCCTGCTACATACCCTCTCTGCCTTGCAGCCCTATTTCCAGGCTGAAAAAAATGGAAGTTACAGGGTTGAGGCTGTAAAATCTCCTTTTATCCTTAACCTTCAGAAACAATCCAGCAAAGACATTCCAGTTCACCATTCCAGTTTGCATCTTTTTCACTGGGAGATTTCTCCCAGCAATTCTATTGTTGACAAACCCCAGGCTGTAATAACAGCTTGTCATCAGCAGGTGAAGCCTCTCAAACGAATGTGTTACACAGCCCCTGCCAGCTCCTGTTAGAGCAAAACACTTCTCTCCCCCTCCCCTGCAAGCTCTGAAAAGCTGTAATTACAGTGTGTGAGTAAGAGATCCACAAAGAAACAACACACAATGCTGATAAGCACAGCCATTCTTTAGCTAGGATTTCAGCCCAAAGCCTAGCAAGCCTGAAAGTCTTTCTCTTCTGTGTGTAACACAAAGGCCTCTCACTGCAACTCGGTTCTGGGAAACCTGTCAATATGTGGAAGAAAATACCTGATTTCCCCTCCTGTATTTCCCACCCTGTGTCAACCGCTGTATGCACTGGTACGTGCCATCCAGCTCATCCCTGATGAGGGCATGCTGTTTCTCCCTTCAGGTCTCAGAGACATCCCATTGCAGAAAGCAGCAGATCCCAGTTTTGGAAAGGAAAGGGTTTTATCACCAGGAAGGCGCTTCTCATAGCAGCACACTCCTCTGCAGCACCCCTCCCGCTGGGACAAAAGGCACAATGAGCCTTCAGGCCGCCCGCACCACTGCACAGAAGCATCATTTTAACGTCAGGAACCCAGTTCTTCTCTCTGGCACGGCTTTTCTAACAGAGAACAGCCTCTCGGCTCTGCTTAGAGGCTCAAAAGCTCCTTCACTCCCCTTCTGCTTCAGAGTGTACTGGCCAGGCCCGTGAGGGGCTGTGCAGGACCCACAGGGCTGTCACACAGTCACAAAGCACGTGCTGCAGGAGCTCCCACTCGTTTAGAGATGCTGCAATGCCTCCTGCTCAAGCAGAGATGAAGGTCTTGTGAGTTGAGCCTGCTCTCAAGTCTCCTGTTCCCCACATCATGTCCTAGCTGGGTCCTGGAGCTTGTATCATGAATTAGAACAGCATATAATTCACTCTAGGTACAGAGCAGCACAGTGGAACCACCAGGCAGGTGATGAGCTGTGGCTACTGCAAGGCCACCAGCACTTCACTTGTCTTTCTGCTCTGGAAAAGCAAAGCTACCAAGGAGGAATCAGCCACTGCAGCAGCAGCAATCATGAAACCAGCCCAACGGGTGATCCTCCAAAGCCCAGGGAGGCTCACTCTGCTCTCCAGACATACATGATCCACTTCAGCAACTGCAGAAGCACTACCAGAAACCCAAAGATGAAACCATCCCTCAAAGCACATCTAGGAGATGAAGAAGCCAGAAGCAGCAGAGCCCATTACAACTATAATTATCCATGCACTAAACAAGGAGCTCTCAGTGAAGCCCAAGGTGGGGCAGCACGGACAGAGTGTGAATTCACATGTAAAAATAAAAGGCTGTTGTAAAATCATCTGATGCCAAAGTAACTTGAAGTTATCTTTAGAAGATGAGTCTGATGTCTTTGTTGGCTGCTTGAAAATAAATAAACAAGTGTGGAGACAGTAGTCTGGGAGCCTATTTAAAAAGCAACGATCATAAGTATGTGACTAATCTGTGTTATGTATAGGCTTGCACAGTTGTCAGCTTCCTGGCATGAAGCAGGACAGCTAAAACTTGACTCTTCCACATCTAAGGTATGGGAGTCAGAATTGCCAGCGGCTGTAAAAGGCCTGTGATCTGGAAGCACAGTTTTATCCATTTAGAGGTAGTGCATGCAGTTGGTCCATCCTTCCCCACACAGTTAAGCCATTAGCCGTGGCACATGAGGGAAGTGTTCTCAGGTATTTTAAGCTGATTAAAATCAAAGAACACAATGTAAGTGATGCTTCTGCTTTGGCAAGAAGAGGAAAGATGTTTTTTCACCATCCTTGTAAATCAGTCCACAGTGAAAACCACTCCATCAGAACAGCTCTGTACAAAGGCTCATCAACAGAGAATACCAATTTCTGTCTCAGTGACCATGAGAGCCTGGCACCACACCACCATTAGTAGATCCATCCTCCTGTTTCTCATACTTACGTCGGAACACCCTTAGATGTGATCAAAGTGCTTTCCCTCTTGTACAGGTACCCCAGGCTACATTCATTTCTCCAGGAAAGGTACAGTAAAAAGCTGAAGAAGGCAAACCCCACACTTGCACTTTCCCAGCCATCCAACCCCTGTAGAACTGAACTAAGCAAACGCCATCAGGGCCTCCACAGACACTGCAGAGGTGCCACTGGGGAGCAGTAAGCACAGCAATGCCAGTATGTAAAATCATGAACAGGTTTGGGTTGGAAAGGAGCTTAAGACCATCCAGTTCCAATCCCCTTCCATGGGCAGGGACACCTTCCACTAGATCAGCTTGCTCCAAGCCCAGCCCAGCCTGGCCTTGAACACTGCCAGGGATGGGGCAGCCACAGCTTCTCTGGGCACCCTGCACCAGCGCCTCAGCACCCTCACAGGGAAAAACTTCTGCCTTAGATCTAACCTGAACTTGCCCTGTTTCAGTTTGAACCCATCACCCCTTGTCCTGTCGCTGCAGTCCCTGATGAAGAGTCCCTCTCCAGCATCCTTGTAGCCCCCTTCAGATACTGGAAGCTGCTCTGAGGTCTCCACACAGGTTCTCTTCTCCAGGCTGAACAGCCCCAGTTTCTCACCAGCAGTACCAGCAGCTTCTGGAGCCTCTCTGGTGACCAAGACACCTGTCATGTGCCAGTGAGCACAATCAGGTTTTGTACAGCAAAATAATAGGCCACGACCCTCCAGTCCTGACCATCAGTGATGGCAGCGGGATACTCACGACTTGTCCCTCCTGCAGGCCCGTCTCTGAGGGCTGGCTTGCCTTCGGCGCGGGGACAACGATTTACCCCGTGATCTGTCTTTCATTGGAGAATGGGCACTTGAGGGTTTCAGGATCTGCAAGAGAGGGGGGAGGGAAGGAAGAAGCATTCAATAAAGGCCATGATTCACTGAAAATACAAAATAAATAGAAAGGGCCTCATACAGTGGGGGGGATGGCACACAAAGAGCCTTCAGTCCCTTGGGGCTCTGTCAAACCCTGCCCAGGTTGAGAGGAACCCAAAGCTGTTATCATGTGATAGTCATTAAGGGGCCCCCTGCAAAAATCAGTTGGTGTCACCAGTTCAGTTTCCAGCTAAATACTGAATAAGAAGCTCTCCAACACAGCTTTCTTCAGAGCTGGAGACAGCAAGGGATAAGAAAAACAGCTTTGAGCCTCAGCTGAAGGGAACTCATGCAGCTAAATCACCCTCTCCAGCTTTCCCCTCCACACACAGAGGTGATCATCACCCAGGCTGACAGCTGAGCTCTCTGCAACAGTGAGACTTTTCACTACGTCTGCAACTTGCCTGCATCCCCCATACCCTGCAGCAGCCTCAGAAGGCCATCAGCACCACACTCACACTCCAGGCTGGTTTTAAGACCTGATCCTCCAAAGTCAGCCCTTCACAATGGAAGCAGCTCAAACTCTGAATTAACTCAAGGGAAGAGTCAGACAGGGTCTTCAAGGGTTCAGGGTTGTGGCCCTAGTCTTGAGGCACTTACAAGGACAGGACCCAGTGTCACAGCTCATCACACACTGTCAAAAGCAAGTACTGAGTTCACCAGGTCATCTGCCCGTATGGACATCTTCAACTTGAGCCTGCTTCAGCTGTTTGCTCTCTAGATGGTATTAAAAGTACATGAAAAAGGGGAAAAAAAAAACCCTCCTTCATTATGTCTGTAATCAAGCACATGTGCTTAAGGTGACAGCATGGTACAAGCTGGCCCTCAGGAGAGGTGGCATCAGGATGTAGGGACGATGCCACTGGCGATGCTCACCACAAGGTCAGGGCGAGGGGGCCTGAGCCAGAAAGGCAGAGGGCTGCTACGTCAGAGCCATTCCTCAGGAGGGCAGGGACCGGGAACTCGGAATAACTTGGGACACGGTGTCACATACCTCTCCACGAGAGCCAGCCCCATACTTAGCAACACACCTGCTCTGCTCCTGCTGCCAGCAGCGGGCTGGAAAGGCACCAAATCCCCCTCATCGTGGCCACAACCAGCTCCTCATCCGTGCCAGCATGGTCAGGGACACCCCTCATCCTCAAGGGCAGCCAATCCCTATGGCAGCCTGCCCTGTGTCCATGTCATGACCAACCAGCATGTGAGGGACTCACTTTCCTCACCATTCCCCTGGAACCTGCTTTGTGATTTAACTGTGCTGGTGGACATCAGGCGGTGCAGCCCATCAGCAAGCCCTGCAAGGAGAAGCAACCACCAATATGGCTGTGCTACAGCACCCCTTGCAGCTCAGGTGTGAAGAGCAGAGATCCCTACCTGAAATCAGGCCACCCATCCCACCAGCCCCAGCCACAGTTCTGGAGTCAGTGAGAAAAGCAAACTTGGCAGCACCTTGATGGCCAGGGACAACAACAGGTTCAAGTGTTTCCAGGCTGAAGGGGAGATCCTTGAACTAACAAACAGCTACAGGAGCCTGAAAACATGCCAAACCCTGGTGGGAGAATCACTAAGGCCACTCCACCAAGGATGCTGAGAGGGACTATTCTTCAGGGACTGTAGTGATAGGATAAGGGGTGATGGGTTCAAAGTGAAACAGGGCAAGTTCAGGTTAGATCTAAGGCAGAAGCTCTTCCCTGTGAGGGTGCTGAGGTGCTGGCACAGGGTGCCCAGAGCAGCTGTGGCTGCCCCATCCCTGGCAGTGTCCAAGGCCAGGCTGTACACAAGGGCTTGGAGCAACCTGCTCTAGCGTGAGGTGTCCCTGCCCATGGGAGCAGTTTGGAACTGGATGGTCTTAAGCTCCTTTCCAACCCAAACCATTTTGGGATTCTATAAGACAGAACTAAGCAAACCCACAGCCCACCTGATACCACCTTTATCTCAGGTTGGGGTCAGCCTGCTGACATGGAGCAAAACCAATCTGTGCAGGCTGGGACAAGGAGCACAGACCTACCTTCATCCTCATATCCCTGGCAAACTTCTCCAGCTCCTTCCTGACTTCCGTGCGCATCATTTTGGATACGTTGAGGACGAGCTGTTTCCACTCGATGGGCTGGAAGCTGTGCGGTTCATGGGGGACGTATAACCCGATTTTCACCTTTTTGACCGAATGCAAGTACTTTTTATAGGAGTCTTCAAACTCAAAGATGAGGTCGCTCAGCGTCCGGTAAGTCAGAGGTTTGTCCATCAGGTCTGATCGCCTGCTCATGCCCAGCGAGCCGTACCGCCCGTTGCAGTAAATCCCGAGCACCACGTGATGAAAATAGTTCCCTGAGAAGTGGGTTTTAAAGCTGATGGGGAATCGCTCCACAGAGGGCTGCCCGTTGGTTAAGTAGCTAGTGTGTGCTGCGTCAAGGCAACAACAGGAAGGAGCGCACACAGTTACACCTCTAGACATCTTTAGCAGCTTTTATTTAAGTGCCAGGGCAAAAGCTTTCTTGCAGACAACACTTTATTGTTACTGTGCCCCAGAAACAGCCAATGCTGCTAAAACCCTGCTTGGAGAACAAGATGCAGTGGTTCAGGCAGGGAAGGGACTGACTCTTAACCATGCTTGGAGGGGAGAAGCGAAAAACACAAGTGTTGGGGTCAGGAAGCCAGGAGGAGAGAGACCACCCTCCCCAGCTCAATGGGAACTCCCCCGTTTGATCCCAACATCAAAATCCCATGGCTCCAAAAGGGAAGAACGTTTCCCTTCATTTCACACTGGAGCTTGGTACGAGTCACCTTATTTTCCCACATCTTCAACCAGCACAAAAGACTCTGATTGTATTCCTATCCAGGGCGAGTCAACCTTTCCATCATTAACAGGCCCTCAGCATGGCTACTGCTCATACAAGAGTGTTTTTGCATGTTGCCCTCGTAATGTCATGCTGAGACAAACAAAGCAAAGCTCCCAGGCAGATAATTCATTACATAAGCACAGAGACATGGTCAGGACCAAGCGCTTTTAGAGAGCAAATCACTGCCTAGCCTTTCCGAATGCACCATGTGCAGAGGCCAGGGCCAAGCTCCACAACAGTGTAGTAGGTGATCTCAGCGGGAAGCTACATGTGGGCCCAGGGCATCTCCTTAGGAAGCTGCTGGCCTGTGCCAGGGGAAGGAGAAACCTCAAGCAGAGGGGATTAAAGGCGTCAGTGCTTACGCTGCACGTGGCTCCCTGCTGCTAATCCCCGGACAGCTGATGTCCACCCCGGCTCCATGTGCTGGCACCAGCCCCTGCGATAGCGTGTCCTCCCCCTGCAGCCAGGAATGGAGGAGGGATGCTCCAGCCTGGGGTTACTCCAGCCAGAAGTACCTGCTTTAACCCCAGGGGCAGACATGGTCAAGGCAGCTGGTCAGGGTGGTGCCACTATGAAATGCGATGGCTGGAGGGGCAGCACTGCCCACGTAGCATCATAGAATGGTTTGGGCTGGAAAGGATGTTGAGGTCTAGTTCCAAACCCCTGCCATGGGCAGGGACACCTCACACTACACCATGTCACCCAAGATCCCTGAAGAACAGAGTGGGGTCAGTTACTGCTGGAGCTGCAGGAACCGGCCTAGACAAGGGTCCTGCTCTGAGGACCATCCCCTCCTACCCCTACCCTATGCTCAAAAAGATGGTCTTTAACAGCAGCAGAACAAGAGCCACAGCACAGCTGAGGTGCCCTGGGATGCACCAAGCCAGCCTTCCCCTCTGCCTCCACAGCACAGCTGCCTGACAGCTACTGGGAAGCTGAGAACACAAAAAGCCTTTGTATCAATACCCTAAAACACAACTTGGGCATGGTTCTAGCCCTGCCCAGCCTGACACCCCACCTCACCAGCACTGCAGCTCTCCGGGATGCTGACCCACCACCTGCACCCCGCAGTTTACCTCTTCTCTCTACAGAGGTGCAGGAAAAGCAGCCGGTGGCCCTCATCTGTCTCTAACACATTTTCACCCACCTCACACTTGTTGAATTTCACATATTCTAACTTCGGCCCTGCAGGTGAACACAAAAAGCAACTCTAAAGAGATTCATGAGCTGCCCAGGCTCTGAGGTCAAGCAGTTAAACCTCTGCACAAAAAACCCCAAAAGCGCAAGATATAAATAATCTTTCAGAACAGCCACAGGGAAGCTTTTCAGCTCAACATCAAACTTATTTCCTTGTGCTCAGGGCTGCATGTCACCAGCTTTAGCAGTCAGGAGAAAATGTATTACAGGATATAGGAATGGACAACACCACGAACCCAGCCACTGCTGCACTTCAGTATCGATATGACAGCAAGTCTGGATAAGCGTGAAGAGCAGAGTGCCGACCTCCCCACATGCACACAGCTCCTCGTCCAGCCACGGCCACGTGTGCCCACCTCTGCCCATCTGCTGCCCCACCACATCAAACACAAACACCCTGCAGTGACTGTCAAACATCACCCTGATATAGAATCACTGGTCTGTGTTGGAAGGGACCTTAAAGCTCATCCAGTTCCAACCCCCTCCCATGGGCAGGGACACCTTCCACTAGAGCAGGGTGCTCCAAGCCCCTGTGTCCAACCTGGCCTTGAACACTGCCAGCAATGGGGCAGCCACAGCTTCTCTGGGCACCCTGTGCCAGTGCCTCAGTGCCCTCACAGGGAAGAGCTTCTGCCTTAGATCTAACCTGAACTTGCCCTGTTTCACTTTGAACCCATCACCCCTTGTCCTATCGCTGTAGTCCCTGATGAAGAGTCCCTCTCCACCATCCTTGTAGCCCCCTTCAGACACTGGAAGCTGCTCTGAGGTCTCCATGCAGCCTCTCTTCTCCAGGCTGAACAGCCCCAATGCTCTCAGCCTGTCTTCTCATAGGGAGTCTATATCAACTAAACTGACACAGAAGTAGCTCTGTTGCCCTCGGTGGTCTTGCTGGGTCACTGCTGCATTAGGACCAGCTTTTCCCAGAAAAACCCACCAGTGGCATTAAAGATTATAAATACACTGCGAGGTCAGAATGGGGCCCAGCACCATTATATCAACCAGAAAACTCAGCCCACAGTCACCCCATTTAAAAGGTCACCTTGCTCCAGGGCTTAAAAGGACCATCCCGCGTACATCAAAGTCATGTTACAATAATTTGTGTCCCATAGACAGCTTCTTGCAGAAGCCCATTGTATTTATCATTCTGTGTAACTGAAAAAGCAGTAGCTTTTATTAACACCTATGAAGCTTTCAAACATCACCACTATTTTTCTCCCTCATTATGAAAGGGTTTTCTCTCTGCTCCCCGAGTGCCTTTCTATTAAGTCCACACACAAAGCTTTGGTGGCCACCTGCCACACATACACGCATCTGCCACGAGGTCTCGGAGAAGTTGCAATTTAATCTCATTAAATACTAAGTAGGAGTAAAAGTATCTTTTGAGGGCAGAAATTGCCCAATATCAAATAACCCAGCAACAACCGCTGTGGAAATTAACCTTTAAGTACAGGTTGCTTCTGCTGAGTGACTAGTTAATGAGAGTCCCCGCCCGAGATGAAATACACAGCAAACGGGCTGGAAAGGCATGTCAGATCTTCCTCTTCATCCATGCATCATTATTATTTCTTCTCCTTTCTGCTCTGCCCAAGGAGAGCTGTATTGTGGCAAACAAAAGGCAACGATACAGCAACGCCGCAGCTGTAATCACACTTTTGAGCTGGGACTATGACTGCAGGATGGAGAGTCAGGGAGTAAATTACATGCCACAATAGAGAAGCAGCGCAGAGCAGGAGAGGGCAAAAGCCGCTGCAACAAAAGCTCTGTGGCCTCCTGATCCTGGGTCCTCATGTACATCAAAGCAGCAGAAAAACAGCACTGAGAGATGCTGATCACCTTGGAGATCACACAAGGACACCAACCTTCTGGCTGGCCACCTCTTGCCCTGGTATCCCTCTTCTTCCCACACACGGACAATACCTGGAGCTCCATCAGGGTCTCCCAGGCATGGGCTGATGCAGCATGTCCCCATCCCTTGCAGATTCTAAAGCCTGCTCTTCTGCAGCCTCATACTAGCCCTTCAACCTCAATTTCTCTCACCCCACAGAGACACTAACGCATGCCAACCAGGGCTGTGTTGTGTCAGACAATGAATTCTGCTCTCTTAACCCCAGGAGACTGATTATGAAAGCGACAGGTTCAGGTCAAAGGAGCGTGAGAAGAACTGGGCCCAAAACATACAACATGTTTGGGGGTAGCAGGCCAGCACCAGGTGAACCAGCATGGCTCTGTTAACAAGAAGGCTTTCTTGAGCACACCAGTACTGCTGACAGGCTGCAGAAAGGGACACACTTTCCATTGCCAGCATGCAGCTCCTACAGACCTGCAAGTGGACACAAGCATCCTCTGAGCCACAGGCTGAACTTCTCACAGCTGCCTTCAGCACCCAGGCCCATGCACAACCTAGCATGGATACTTGGAAGACATTCAGATCCCAGATGCAAATACAGGCAAGACTTGGAGATTTAAATCTGATCTAAGGCAGAAGTTCTTCCCTGTGAGGGTGCTGAGGCGCTGGCACAGGGTGCCCAGAGAAGCTGTGGCTGCCCCATCCCTGGCAGTGTTCAAAGCCAGGTTGGACACGGGAGCTTGGAGCAACCTGCTCTAGTGGAAGGTGTCCCTGATGTGGCAGAAGGCTGGAAGATCTTAAGGTACTTTCAAACTCAAACCATTCTGTGAGTCTGTGATTTGGATGGGTTTTCTTTAAACCTGCGCACTCACACAATGACTCAGCCAATGCCCTTCTGGGGTTTGGGGTTGGGGTTTTTAATTCTCCCATCTCCTGGTGAGCTCTAAAATCAAAAAGATCCTAGGAAGAAGTCCCAGCATCTTCCTCCCACAGTGCCTACCTTTCCCTATACAGGTGC
Organism: Ara ararauna; assembly: GCA_028858755.1. NCBI lineage: Eukaryota > Metazoa > Chordata > Aves > Psittaciformes > Psittacidae > Ara > Ara ararauna. The sequence goes on from CM054379.1 coordinate 122,655,657, forward strand.
CTCCACTTCAGAGCACAGAGCAGTTCCCAGCCAGAAGAGACTTGAAGCCCTTCACCTTGTTTATTTGCCAGCAGCAACTTTTATAACAAGTGCTCTCTCCTGCCTTTGTTTTCTCCTATTAATAAATAATCGGAGGAGGATCTTTCCATGCAGCAGCTGTGTGGCTCCGGGCTTCAAACAATTCTGGCACTAGGTCTTAGCAGCTGACAGCACCCACCAAACAGCCTCTGGCTCCCCATGGCTAGTGAGCTCAGGTAACTCACCACCAGCAGCTTTCCCACCACCGCTAGGAACCGCAGCAGCTGAACAGGAGGCGAGGGACACGCTGCAAGGACCTCAGCCCATCTGGTCTACACCAGCTTCAACAGCTTAGCTGGGGGAGAGAAACCTGGTGCCTTGGCCAAGCTGACAGGCAGCAAGGGACGTGCCAGCATTGGTGAGGAGGGCCATACCTGCAGCACCAACAGGGACCCAGAGCCACAGTGACCCCCAGGGGCAGGGGACATGGACAGACACTCCTCCTCAGAGCTCCATAGGAGAAAAGCCCAAAGGTAAGACAGCGTAGCCAGGCCCTGCAGAGCCCACAGCAGCTTGAAACACACCAGCTCCTCCCAGCTACCAGAGGGGCTGTAGATATTTAGCAGGACCCCCCTTGCCAGTATTGCGGTTAGCGAGCGGCTCGAGCTGTGGACAAGCCTGCAGGAGGCAGAGGGGGAATGTGGGGACCATCAGTATCCTGCAGTGACTGCAAGAAACTCTCCTCTTTACTGAAAACACTAGTGCTGAGCCCAGAGATATACCCGCTAGGCAGGAGGAGCAGGATGGGCCCACGTCTCCAGCAGTGATAAACATAATCCTCTGATTAAATGCACGGAAGGGATAGTACAGAACCTATTAAATAACTTCTCCCTCCTGCGGCACTTCTCTTCCTTATTCGATGATATTATTGGACAGGGGGAGGTCTAATACACTACACTACCTCATATGAGCTGGGAGAAGCATGCTGAAGGCAACAGGAGTGAGCTGTGCTCACCCGACACAGACATGGTTCCGTGAAACTCCCTAAGGATGGATACACTGAGCCACTTCCCTCCTTCCCTCTGCTATTTCGCTCTCCCCCTTTTAATGAAGTGAATAGAGCATGGATAAAATTCCCTTGGCACGTTTTGCTTTACTATTCTGTTTCCTGAACACAAGTCCTTTGGATCCTCGCTCAGAAAGAATGGGCTGAATGCACCATTACTCAGCTGACTTACAGCTGAGCTGCGAAATGCCCTAGGGAGGACAGCAGGATTGCCTCGGGTTAGGCACTGACAGCAGACACACATCAAGCCAGTTCAGACAGCTACACAGAGCAGAGCAGCCATGCAGACTGCTGTAAAATAACACTGCAAGATCTGTACCAGCTTTCAGTCATCCCATTCAGCTGCTTCCTTGGTGCGTGCAGACAGGGTGCTGCAGGTATTTTAAGTCATTGCCCTATAAAAATGCTTTAAGATCTAGTGCAAAGGCAATTATGCAAAACTTAATTCTGCACCAAGAGGGATTATAGAGGCATTCTGTAAGAAGTCACTCAGTAAAAGGCAATTGCACGAGCCAGCAAGCAGCTCAATTAAAATGACATCTTGCTAAGCTGCTCTGCACCAGTCAGCCTGTGAATGAAGGCTCACACCAAGGGTCTGCTGTAGTGGGCTGTGCTCTTTCCAGTATCCAAGCAACACAGCAAAGCCTGCCAGCACACAGATTACAAGCAGCACCTTATTTCCACAGAGGGAGAATGGAACCAGAGGTTAACATACATACACACAGGGATGCTCAGCTCAGGCGTACGTGAAGACATTGGTTTGACGCACAGGAGATGGTAAGCGCATCTCTCATCTGGCACTGCCTGACCTTGGGAAGCAAGTCACAGTGCTGGCCTCACCATGCCCGCATCCAGACAGCAATGTTGAAGATCAGAATCTCACAGCTTGAGAAAAATCAGCAAACTTCTCCACGGGTTACAAAGATGCCTTCCAAAAATCCATATGGAAACACCAGGATGTTCTGCACAGGCTTTGTACCGACCACTTCCAAAGCACACGTATTCAGAAGGCACATCCCGTCACTGCTGCTACACTCTCTGTGTACCAAACCTCAAGCAAAATACTTAGGTTTTATATTGCATGGGTCTTTTAAACTTCCACACATCTGTTACTGGACCAGCACCCCAGCAGACAGTCCCTGTTCTCACACAGGAGGCAGCAAGTAGAAGGCACAGGAAGACAGGGAAAGGAACGGGACAGGTCTAAGCCTTCTCAATTTACAAACCAAACAAACCACTTTGAGCACCTAGAGACAGATCCATCCAAATCCTGAAAGTCTGAAGAAACTCCAGATGACACCAAAGAGCATAAACCAGAACTTTCCACTACTGCTCTTCCCCTCAAAAAAATGAACAAAAGCCAGGTTTGAGGCAAGCTGAACAAATCCCTCTTTCCAAATGAAGATGAAACAGTCAAAACTTTCAGATCAGCAAGAACACTTTCCCCTATACACCACTCATCACCCTCTGCTCATGTGGTATGTGGAACAACCAGGCCGTTGCCAGAAATACAGCACTAGAAGCCACACTGCATGCAGGGCAGCATCAACTCTACCCAGGGATTATTTCCTCCATCCCTTCCATCCCCAGTTTGGGAAACAGCCCTGACAGGAGTGTGAGCACCACACATCCACTGGCATCATTCCTGTTTCTTGCAGGGCACTGGCTTAAGTCTCTTGCTGAGACAAGCCCCTGGACCCACACCCCTGTAGCTGCATGCAGACCCTGCCAGCCAAAGCCACCCTCCAGACTCAGACCTGAAGCTGTACCCTGGTGTACTGAGGAGCTGAGCACAGCCGCAAGCAGCACCCAGTGCACCCCACAGACCTCCTAGCGCAGCAGGGACTACATCTGGCCCCAAGTCTCAGACAGGACACTCTTGCTTAGCCCATGTCCCCTTCTCACTCCACAGCAGCCACCCTGTCTCATGAGCCTTCTCATAAACTCAGTCCCTGGCAGTGTTCAAGGCCAGGTTGGACAGAGCCTTGGGTGACATGGTCTGGTGTGAGGTGTCCCTGCTCATGGCAGGGGGTTGGAACTGGATGAGGTTAAGATGCTTTCCAACGCAAACCATTCTGTGATTCTATGATTGAATCCACACTGGGCACTACCTGCAAGGCTCTGCCAGGTCTTTCACCCACGAGAGGGGGCAGCAGCAGCAAGCAAAATGCCATAGCGACATGCCAGAAGCTGATTTGCTTTGGGGTTTATTTTGGGTTGGTTTTTGGTTTAGATCAAACTGAATCAGTTGTGGTATGATATATCCAGCACAGGATTATTCCTGTAACCTTGCCTTGCACTCCTCTAGAGCTTTAGGATGATGCAGGTTGATTTACCAGTGACAGCACAAATGGATCAGGAAGCAAGACAGTCTCTAAATGAAAATATTCTTGTTTTTTTTTCTGAGACTGAATAGGAAGCAAGCATTACGTTAAGGTAAAGCTTAAATGTTTAACTGAATGGCTTTAAATTAGAAGAGGTTAGATTTAGGTTAGATCTATGGCAGAAGTTCTTCCCTGTGAGGGTGCTGAGGCGCTGGCACAGGGTGCCCAGAGAAGCTGTGGCTGCCCCATCCCTGGCAGTGTTCAAGGCCAGGTTGGACACAGGGGCTTGGAGCAACCTGCTCTAGTGGAAGGAGCCCCTGCCCATGGCAGGGGTTGGACCTGGATGAGCTTTAAGGCCCTTTCCAACACAAAACGGTCTGTGATAATACACGTGTTTCTGCACAAAGCACAGGGCTGCGACAATACCTAACATGACTTTGCTGTGTAAACACCAGACAAACAGGATAGAACCTGTGTACCTCAGGTACTATCAAGCTCCAACAATAATGAGCAGTGAAATATTAACAAAGAAAATAGCGATTGTGTAGACAGATACTTATTCTAGGCACCTTGGGTCAGATCCTGACATCACACAGATTACCAGGGCAGGAGGCCAGGTTGGCAAAGGCAGAACACAACACTTGTGAGCTGGGCACAGGGCATCCAAGCTCCTACCAATAAGCCCAGTCAATCTGGCTGCTTGTTGATCAGTACCACAGCAGCTCCCTGAGCTGCTGGCACTCACCTTTGGCTTGCAACAATCTCAAGCACCTTCTGGGAAGGACACACATTAAACAGCACTGCAGTGGGAAAAGTCACGGGCATATGAAAGGATACATCCCCAGGATAACTGCTTCAAGGCATTTGATAGGTAAAGACTCCCTGGTCATTTCTTTTGCTGTCTCCATTAACCTAGGACAGAAACAAAAACAGTTTTCAGTCCTTCCAGTTAGAGCAGTTGGCAGGAATCAAAAGGTCCTCTCATACACCGAGAGCCACAGAGATAAGAACATAGGTTATCTCAGCAAGCCCAGGTGAACTTGATTCTTCTCTTCAGCAACTTGCCAGAGCCCTGCTGACTTTTGTAGGGTGACTGAAAATAAGAGAGATTAAAAGGGTGGTTGGCATCCCAGTGCCTTGGGGCCCCTGAAGATGGGTTGGAGGAATGCAGTCCCCTCTGCCTCTCCCAGCCAATCCATGAGCATCACTGTATACTGTAACACAAAGCCCTGCTGAGCTATTACACACGCCCAGCATCTTGCAAATTCACAAGGTTTAGTTACAATCCAGGCTCTACCTTCGGAGTAGAGTTATGTGACAGGGACACCACTGTGACAACAAACAAGTAACCTAATCTCAGCTCAGCTGAGAAAGCTGCCATGCCAGACTAACAACCAAGCAGGTATCCCACCCCCTTCCACAAGGGCATCCTGATCCTGAAATCCTGGAGAGTATACGGAAATACTGGAAGGGGACTGAAAAAATAATCACACACACAAAAAAGCAGCTAAAAATCCAAGCAAAGGATGACTTCTGTTTTGAAGTCTTCCCTAACTATGTCTATTTCCCGAGAAGAGCTCTGTAAACAGATCCCTACTCTAAGGAAACGTCACATTAAATGATAAAAATATTTGTATTAGATAAAATGATGGAAATACGTATCCAAACCCATTAAAATCTATTTTTCCCACTTTCTAATTTACCTACCTCATGCATTTTAAACCTCGCACCGAGTACAGACGGCAATACAGCTTTCACTGCTATTATAGCCTGTCACAGCCATGCCGCGTCCCATTTTTCCAAGTTGGAAATTATCTTTTCATTTGTAAACAACTGCCTTTACACTCTGCCTGCAGCACAGCAGATAGATTAGTGCTAGCCTGCATCCTCCACACTCCCCACCAGCCACAGAAACCCCACTGCGAGAGCACAGAGCAGCTCCAGAGAGGGTGCACAATGGGGGCCCTTCATCCCCCACAGGAGCTCCTCAGTGCTGGTCGCAGCAGTTGCCACTCTGTCTTTGTTCAGAGTATTACAGGCAAGAGACCCTCTCCAGCATCCTTGTAGCTCCCTTCAGACACTGGAAGCTGCTCTGAGGTCTCCACGCAGCTTCTCTTCTCCAGGCTGAACAGCCCCAATGCTCTCAGCCTGTCTCCATACGGGAGGTGCTGCAGCCCCTGATTATCTTCATGGTCTCCTCTGGACTTGCTCCAACAGCCCCATGTCCTTCTTATGTTGGGGACACCAGCACTGCACACAGTGCTGCAAGTGGGGTCTCACCAGAGCAGAGTAGAGGGGCAGGATCACCTCCTTCAACCTGCTGGTCACACTGCTTTTAATGCAGCCCAGATAAACTGAAACAGGGCAAGTTCAGGTTAGATCTAAGGCAGAAGCTCTTCCCTGTGAGGGTGCTGAGGCGCTGGCACAGGGTGCCCAGAGAAGCTGTGGCTGCCCCATCCCTGGCAGTGTTCAAGGCCAGGTTGGACACGGGCTTGGAGCAACCTGCTCTAGTGGAAGGTGTCCCTGCCCATGGGAGGGGGTTGGAACTGGATGATCTTGAGGTTCTTTCCTACCCTAATTATTCTATGATGCATGGGAGGCATCCACGAACAAGACAATCCATTGAATTCCCTGATGCCATGATTATTAATGTGCATCAGAAGCTCAAGTCATAAAGCTATTTAGCTTTCAGATATTTAGTGTGATGGTAACCTTGGACCCGGTTGACATGGTCCATGGGACCTCCTTGTACCTCCTCTACATCTTCTCCTCTACATTGGCCCTACTGCCAGCCAGCAGGCCAACACAGTAACCACACTGGAGCTGCCTCATCACCATGTGCAGCATCAGGTCCCCTAACACTTGCTTTTATAAGCTCACTGTTGTCATGATTTCAAGGTGTTGTCAGCATGGAGATAACATTAATGGCTCCACAGCCAGGAAAGAAGTCTTCAAAGTAATGGGTCTGACTGACTGGTCAAATTACGACTGACTTACCTGTCACAGCAAAGGAGGCTGAGGGGAGACCTTTATCACTCTCTACAAGTATCTGAAAGGAGGTGGTAGCAAGGTGAATGCTTCTTCTCCCAAGTAACAAGCAGTAAGATGAGAGGAAATGGCCTCAAGTTGTGCCAGGGGAGGTTTAGACTGTATATAAGGAAAAATTCCTTCACTGAAAGGATTGTCAAGCACTGGAACAGGCTGCCCAGGGAAGTGGTCAAATCACCATGCACGGAGGCATTTAAAAGACAAGCAGATGTGGCACTCAGGGACATGGTTTAGTGGTGGAATTGACAGCATTAGGTTTATGGTTGGACTCTCTGATTTTGAGGGTCTTTTCCAAAATGAGTGATTCTAAGATTCTATTGGAATACTAAATTGGATTCAACACACACAAGCCACATACAAGCTGGTTCTGAAGCAAAGCTCTCCAGGATGCTACACGGTTATTAAGACAGACTTAAATTTAACAGGAAAGGCACTGTGCTTGCTTAAAAGTCATGCATGGGTACCATGGCTGGCGCTCCTGAGGCTAGCAGCAGCCCTCCCTTCCCTTCACACAGCATCCTAGGATAGCCAAGCTCGGAAGGGATCCCAGGAAGCCTTCCTGTCCCACCTCCTGCACAAAGCAGGCCCAGGAGTTGCAGTTCAGTGCCACCCAGGACCTGACAGCTCAGAGACAGCAATGGCCTCGGGACAGTGAGTGATGAGGGGCTGTGGAAGGGGAGCATCAGTGAGGAGGCAGCACTAGTGATCAGCAAACAGGCATCCACCTGCGCCACAGGGCAGGTCACACTCTCCTGCATCCACCCCAGAGCCCTGGGAACACTCTACAAAAAGGTTTGCTTTTTCTCTGTGTTTCTGGCACAGACCACAGGGTGACCCAGTTCAACAGCCACCAAGAGCTTTTATTCCACTTTTAACAAGCTTGAAATGAAGCATGGCCTTAAACCCCATGTTTGCATTGGAAGCAGAAGCTTTGGAGAATCCCCAAGCCACTGCTCTGCCCAAGGTAGCATAAGCCAAATCTCAATCACTCCTCACACATAATTTTCCAACCTACTTTTAACCGGTTTCACAAAGGCTTGGGAACCCACCAGTTAATCCATCCTACACTTAACCTTGCATCTAAGTCCCCTAACATTCAAACTAAATCATTCCTTTTTTGCTATTTGAATCAAAAGCTATTTCTGCTATCCACAGTGGGCTCTCAGACCATTTATTACCTCTGCTCTTGCAACAGACACTTTTATCTGCAACAGGCTGGAATCTACTCTCTCCTCTGTAAACATGAGATTCATTTTGTTTAATCCCTCCCTTTCTTACCCCAAATCTTCCCCCTCAGGGTCCTGGGTTTTAGCCCTTAGGCAATGTTTGTTCCTTTCCTTTTGAACTCTCATAACTGCCCTTCATTCCTCAGTGCTCCAGCTAAGCCCACCACACCACAAACAGACCAATTCCTTCTGAATCCAGCTTTCAGGAAAACTTTGTGACCCAGTGTGCTGTTGGCTTTTTCCCTGTTGACCCACACTGAATAGTTTGGGGGTTTGGGGTTTTTTTGGTTGAGATTCTTTTTAAGATCAGCTCCTTTGGAAAACTAGCCTTTCATTCTGCAGTGTGTAGTCCCACAGTTGGCTGTTCCCTAAACCCTCCTCTGCCTTTGCCCTTACTAATTTACCTGCTGTTTGTTCAAGCCCAGCTCTCTCTTACCATTCAAGATCACTCTGGAGCCCAATTCCACCTTGAAAAGCCTTGGCACCTTGTCCAGCCTAGACCACAAAGCACATCTGTTAGCAAACAATACCACTGTCCATATCATTAATGACAAAACATTGACCTGGGACAGAGATTGCAGACCTCAACTGACAAACTCTACTAGGCAAGAGTAAGCTATTGCTTAAGTACCACCTTCTAGGTGCTGATTTCCACCTTATGTCCTTACGTTCAACAGTTTTATTTAGACTCAAGGACCCTGCCTTACCTGCAGGCTGCCAAAAGCCATACTATAGCAAAGAGTTACCACATCCACAACTTCTCCCTGGATTGACAAAAGGTGTTACATCCTCACAGAAGGAAAGTATCAGAAACAAACTGTGCCAAATTAAATCCACAATGCCTATCACTTACCCTGAAACTGCAGATGAACTCAGAAAGCCCCTAGAGTTATCTTTTCCCTTTTCTTAGAGTGGTAACTTGCCTTCCCCAGTCTTCAACAAGAGCACCCGTCCTCCCCACAGTCTCTAATAGAAGTATTAATGGTTTAGAGGTTGCTTGTCAGTTCTCAAGGTGATCTAGGACAGACGACAGAGCATCCAGCTCACCTGAAAATAACTCCTTACAAGCACTCTTTGACTTCTCCTTTCCCTGCTTTGTTTCACTCCTACCTCTCTGTCTCAGCTGGTAATCATAACCAGAAGGTCCGCATGGTTAAACTTGTGAATGAAGACTGAAGGGGAAGAGAGTGAAGAATTAAAACCCAGCATCAAGCCTGAACAGGGTTTGTTTCTGGGATTTTCCTTCTATCTTTCCAGTTATCCAAAAAGATTCCATGTCTATGGCTAATGCAGTATTTTCTGTCATATGAGATTACGTAGCTGGGAACTAGCCCAAAGTCCCCCTTCTCTACGGACCCCAGTGAGCATGGGGCAGCCCAGCTCTTCCAGTAACTCAAGGGAGACTGCTGCAGGCAAAAATAAGCATCTCACAGCTCCCCTCTTTGTGGCAGTTACACCACTATGTGAGGTCTACCGGGCAGAGCTCTATTACAGACCGTGGTGAACACTTCTGCCTCCAGCAAAAGTAGCTGCATGCTCCTCCCTTGCGATCTAAACCTTGGCAGATGGTGACATTTTGTTGTCCAATGCCTCACTTATTCAACATGTATTTCAGTGTTTTCAGGAGCCCACCTGGATTTCTTGCTTTCTGCAGTAAGAGGGGTCCCCAGGAGTTGGTTTTGCATCTCTAGGATGATCTCTTGTGTCAAATGGCAGCATCTGCAGAACCATAATTCCTTCGGCCCCCACATTTTTCACTACTGCACCCGATTTCATAGACAGCTTAGAAAAAGCTTCAAGCCTTTTTAAGCATGCCCAAACCTAGAGGATCTCACCAGCTGGCACCCATCACAGTGGGGTCACTCCAGAGATGACCAGGAGAGGTTATCTATTACCTTCACCAGAAAGGCTCTTTCTACAGACTCCAACAAAATTCCTATTAGTGAGATCCTCTAGGACGTTTTCAACAAAATTCTCCTTCCCCAGCCCCCTGCACTCACATGAGGACCATGAAATCCCCCTCTCCCAAGTTTTTCTGAGGCTCCTGGTGGCTTTATTCTTCCCAATGAAGGCAAGAGAGAAGTGAAAAGGCACCAACAGGAGATAAAACAGGAAAGAAGCTACTGCTCTTATGATTCTTCTCGAAACCTGATTGTTTCAGTGTTAAAAGCACTTCTCCCACATTCTGAACATAGCACTACATCCGTTACGTTCTCCCTCTACGAGAGAGCAGCAGATGTTCAAATGCTTTCTGCAGTCTATTGTCTGCAAATGGTACGAGCCAATTTTTCTTTACAGCCCCATCAGGGCTCCTTAATAACATGGTGTGTTGAAACAGCATTATTTTCTGTCCCCCTTTACTATTCTTTGGTTGCATCGTCCCCACGTGACTGCTTCTATCACACTCTTTTATTACAATTGATTACCCATTATATCCGCAGTCACTGAATGTCTCTCCATCTTCGCAGAGCAGCTTCCGAGCTGCGTTACAGCTCCTCAAAGCCCCCAAACATCAGGTTTTGCTTCAGAGGTCCCACTGATAGCTGGCAGTGGAGGGAGCAGCACAGCACTGCATCTATCTACACCCTCCCCAGATACTCTGTGGGGAACAAAGATATTTGTTCCTTGTGGTTCATGCTTCCATGCTAGAACAGAAGCTTGCAGAGGACTTATTGCTCCTTGTAAAGCCAGTAATGAAAGCTTGCTGATACTGAATTCACACACATTAGTGAAATACACTTTTTTATCTCTTAAAACTCCTACATGATCTAAGCTTGGAAGTTTTAAAGAATGCCCATTTCAATTAAAGGTACCATTTCTTTATCAAGCCACTTGTACTGTAATATAGGTTTTGCCAGCAGAATCCTGTAGGGGAAAAGGAAAACCAGCCCTATCAGGGTCTGAAACACTCAAATGTGCAGCTGAACTCCACAGGGTGCCCTTTACCTACCTCTACTGCAAAAGGGCACATTACTAAGCCTATGTGAAGGACACCATCCTGCATCAGGATACCTGTATTCTCTATTAGCAAAGCATTCCTATGGTGGATGTAGCTACACCTGTAAACCTGGGGCTTGTGAAAGTACAGCGAACTCAGCCAAGGTTAAGCACAGACACGTTTTCAGACACAGTTTAACAGTAGAGCAGGAACACCACACACAGTTTGCAGGACCCCATCTCTGCCACCCTGACTCACACTGCAACAACCAACACAAGCCTCACACTTTCAAAAGCATTATCTGTAGTCTAGACAAATCCACAGGGTGTCTGGCAGCCTAGAAGCAGGTTGATAGCTAACAGTGACTTCTCCTTAAAAGAGATTGTAAATACTGAATTAAATCAAGCCCATGTCTCTTAACGTTGTAAGTTCCTATAGATAACTTACGCTCTTCCTTCCAAGCGCAGCCAAGCATTTTGATTTTCTCATCCATCCCTGCAATGCTGACAGTAAATCTCTAATATCCAGACCTCACTCCATAATAGAAAAACTCATTAATATGCCCCAGCTGCTTTAAGACACTTTTGCATGGATTTATGAATATTCAATTTCCATCTAGTGCTCAGTTTCTTTGTGTCCGGCCACTGCTCTCTGGAAGAGAGGCTGCCAAAGATCCTGCAATACTTTCATTAGCTTTGAGCTGTTGTATTATAAGCAATATGTTTCATATCAATAAATCACAGCTCTGGGAACAGCCTCAGCTTTTAGAGCAACTGGAGGCTCTCAGCATCTTGCCTGATTAACTTGCAAATACAAACTGTGTCTTGGAGCAAGTGAGGCCTTTCACATCACAGAAAGCTGCTCAGAGCAGCGCTTGTCACCTCGCACAAGGCGCCTGTTGTCACCATGCTGGAAGCAGATTCCTTACAAAGTGGAACACCCCTCCCAGAAAAACACACTTGCAGGTGTGGATGATTTCTCAGCTCCGATGCAAACTGGTCGGGCAGCAGGAAAACAAATCGCCAAGGACAACTGCAAGGCAAGGTATGCTCAGCTGGTATGAACACGAGCCACACAGCCCCATGAAGGAATAACGTCCCTCAGGGGGGACCTTCTTGCTCACTACAACTCCCTGACAAAAAGTTGTAGTGAGGTGGGGTCAGTCTCTGCTCCCAAGGAACAAGGGATGGGACAAGAGGAAACGGCCTCAGGCTGCACCAGGGCAGGTTTAGATGGAGATGAGGAACAATTCCTTCCCCAAAGGGTGCTCAGGCACTGGCACAGGCTGCCCAGGGCAGTGCTGGAGTCACCATCCCTCCAAGCATTCACACACCGTGTAGACAAGGCCCTCAGTGCCATGGGTTAGTGGTGGCCTTGGCAGTGCTGGGGAATGGTTGGACTGGATGAGCTTAAAGGGCTTTTCCAACCCAGTTGATTCTATGGTTGCCTTCAGGGACACCTCAACTTTAACAAGACAATCAACATGTTATTTCCCTTCTTAAAGTCAGGCAAAATGCTCAAGCCCCACTGCAGTACAACAGGATGTGGGCAGCTAAGATGCTCCTAACAGCTCCACTGCTCCTAGCACCTCTCCATCAGGTCAATGAGCAAGGCAGCACCTGCCTTAGGGCATATCACTGTGCAAGTCCAGCATATACCAGGCACAGGGGTAAGATCATTTCCCAAGGCACTCTGCTTAACTCTGCAGAACTCCTGCCACCACATACCAAGTCACTCACAGAAGTCCTAACAGCAACAGGACAAGAAGAGAAGACATGAGTCCCCAGGCAAACACTGATGCAGGCAGGCAGAGGAAACAGCACCACTTAGGCAGGATCTAAAGCCACAGGTACATCTGCAACTGTGAGTACTATACTGGTTCCCTTCCAGGAAACAGTACTGTCCTCAAAAGCCAGGCTTTCGTCCAGCCCAGAAGGATGCTGACCTTTCAGGTGGTCAGTGCTGAGCACAATTCATGTTCATCCTCCACCTCCTTGGAAAAAAGTAATGGGAATCGGTTTAAGCTTCTGTAAACCCATCTATCATTTAAGGCACAAGATTTCTTGTCAGCTAGCTCCACCGGTGCACTGAACATGACACAGAGAAAGGAAGTGGGAAAGATACCTGCCAGCAAGATGAAAACCTGAAGAGCAGAGCTGAGCTGGGAACTGGAACTTACAGTGAGGGACCATTTGATTAATGACAGACAGCTCAGGAGAGCTGGATACACGTGGCAGTGAAGGAATGGGATCCACAGGGACCTTGACACGCTTGAGAGGTGGCCAATGCCAACCTCATGAAGTTCAACAAGGCCAAGTACAAGGTCCCGCACCTGGTTCAGGGCAATCCCAAGCACAAACACAGGCTGGGCAGAGAACAGATTGAGAGCAGCCCTGAGGAGGACTTGAGGGCATTGGCTGATGAGAAGCTCAACACTCCCCAGCTCAAGTTTCTGCGCTTGAGCCCAGAAACCACGCATGTGCTGGGCTGCATCAAAAGGAGCATCACCAGCAGGTCAAGGGAGGGGATTCTTCTCTCTATTCTGCTCTCACGAGACCCCCCTTGCAGCACTGTGTGCAGTTCTGGTGTCCTCAGCGGAGCTGTTGGAGCAAGTCCGAAGGAGGCCATAGAGATGCTGCGAGGGCTGGAGCAGCTCTGCTCTGGAGCCAGGCTGAGAGAGCTGGGCTGGGGCAGCCTGGAGAAGAGAAGGCTCCTGAAGGGGAGACCTTAGAGCAGCTCCAGTGACTAAAGGGGCTGCAGGAAACATGGAGAGGGGCTTTGGACAAGGGATGTAAGGACAGGCCAAGGAGAATGGCTTTAACCTGCCAGAGGGGAGGCTGAGATGAGCTCTTAGGCAGAAGCTGTTCCCTGTGAGGGTGCTGAGGCGCTGGCACAGGGTGCCCAGAGAAGCTGTGGCTGCCCCACCCCTGGCAGTGTTCAAGGCCAGGTTGGACACAGGGGCTTGGAGCAACCTGCTCTAGTGGAAGGTGCCCCTGCCCATGGCAGGGGGCTGGAACTGGATGCACTTTAAGGTCTCTTCCAACACAAATCATTCTATGACTCTATGATTCTAAGCACTGCTACTATTTAAATGACCCATTGTGATTCTCCAGGGGAAAGGGCTGCACCCAAGATGTCAGAATTCCTGCAGTATTTTTTTATGGCTGATCCCTTCCTACCATTAGCAAAGGGCATTACAGCACAGCCAGAATATCAGGACTTACAGAGCCTCCATAAAAGCAGCCCAGCCCTCCCAAACCAACACCAGCAAGCAAGAACTGGGTTTGGCCCTGCCAGAAGAGCCGTGGCAGGGAGGAGACAGCCCTCTCATGCCATGGTGCTTAAATGCTCAAGGTGATGAGCTGGAGTGAGGTGGGACAAGGGCACTCAGCCACTACCACAGACACTTACCCACTTAGAGGTCTGGTTTTTCTAATCTCGAAGAACTGTGTTCCCGTGTGATTGTATCTGAATTTTGGCTGTTAAAGGAAAGTAACTTGAACAGTCAAATGATGAAACAGCAATGCTCACAAGGTGAGCTGCGGTTCTGATTTCCTGTTCAAATGTGAAGCAAGCAGTAAAAGACATTGACTCTCAGAACTGAAAACCTCACATGTGAAATAAAGCAATTATTCACTTGTCTTTTCATATGACGTTAACTGGTATTACGTGGAGTCAAGCAAAAAAGGTTGTTTGTCTGAGACAACACTTAAATTTGGCACTTCAGGGTCCCACCAAATATTAGGTTACAAGTTTGAAACATAAAATCTCACATTTAGGTGAGAGAAAGCTTTTATAGTCTATTCAAACCAATCAATATAACTTATGGTTTGAAAGAACCTATTTCCTTTATAAGATTTTATAACTCCATCAGCCACACAGCTCATGTAGGACCTGTAAACCAAAAGCACAGCAGGTACATCCATTTACACCTAGGAATTATAAATCACTGTCTATACAGTGCACTTGAAATGGAAATATCCAGCTAAGTGCAACTCAAGAACATTAGTTATCACTATGAGCGTAGGAGAAAAGTTCATTACAGAGGATGCCAGCAGTCACCCATGAACTAAACCTCAGCACCAGTTGACTAGGAGTGCAAGCTACCATGCAGTGTAGCATTACCAAAAGCAGCCCCTTCCATGCTCTTCGAGCAGAGCTGTTCAAGCAGTAATAGAATCATGGAACAGTTAGTGTTGGAAGAGACCCTAAAGCTCATCCAGTTCCAACCCCCTGCCACATGCAGGGACACCTTCCACTAGAGCAGGTTGCTCCAAGCCCCTGTGTCCAACCTGGCCTTGAACACTGCCAGGGATGGGGCAGCCACAGCTTCTCCCTGGGCTAGCGCCTCAGCACCCTCACAGGGAAGAATTTCCTCAGCTCTAACCTGAACTCCCCTTGTTGAAGTAAATCAGGTCAGGAAACTGATCTGCCCAGTAAAAACATGACAAAAACACCATCTCCACCACAAAAAATATAATTACAAATAAATAAAAATCCCATCCCCCAGGCACTTTTCCAAGGTTATTTTTCCAGTGAATCTGTTCCCAGCCTATTTCCCAACATCACCACAAGAATACCCCCACCAGTAAAATAGTGGTGGTGATACCAGGCCAGAAACAGGTGACCTCATGGAGGCAAAGGGTACCCTGTGAGGCATAAATAGCCCAGCTGCTGGCTGTATAACCATGGCCTGAATAAAAACCCCAGCTCGCACCAGGGTGCTCTGAAGCGACTACAAAGTTCAGAGTTCTTCAGAAAGGAGGTTTTCCCTTCAAACCCTAATTCATGAGGCCCTTTCAGAGTGCGCTGAACAAAGCATATAGCTTCTTTTAGCCCTCAAAGGAAGTTTAGACCCCATTTCTGCAGCCCACTCTGAATCTCTTCTGAACACTGATGCAAACCCCGTGCCTAAGGCCTGCCCTGCAACGTGGCAGAGTGAAGCATTCCAAAACCACCCCTTAGGCAGCTGCTGAGGCTCCAGCCCCTGCTGTCGCCTTGATCCCAACCACTGCTCCCCAGCAGGCTGCTATTTTTGGATGCTCTTCCAGCTGCCACCCATATTCCTTCTTAATCCTTACCAGGACTTGACATTCATTCCTCATCCCCCTGATTCCTCACACACACACACGGATACATATAAAATGGCAGTTTAGAAAAAAGGGAAACAAGGACAAGAGGAAACGGCCTCAAGCTGCACCAGGGCAGGTTTAGATAGAGCTGAGGAACAATTCCTGCCCCAGAGGGTGCTCAGGCATTGGAACAGGCTGCCCAGGGCAGGGCTGGAGTCATCGTCCCTGCAAGTGTTCACACACTGTGTAGACGAGGCCCTCAGTGCCACGGGTTAGTGGTGGCCTTGGCAGTGCTGGGAACAGTTGGATTGGATGAGCTTAAAGGTCTTTTCCAACCGGATTGAGTCTATGATTCTGTGAAAACAGAGGGAAGAGCAGCATCTGGGCCAGCAACTGCCTCCTCCAGTATTATCTGTCAGCAATGGAAACAGTCAGGTTTTAGGCATGGGGCAGAGATGTGTACATCTCTGATGAACCCCCAAGCAAAGCATGACATTGGGAAGGGGGGATTGCTTTGGTTAGTTCCTGTGTCACAGGCAAGCCTGCCCACCTCATGGTTAGGGCTTGTGCTCTCCACCCCAATGACAAGCACCCCTTACAAACTGAGTACGCACGCAGTCATAGGGAGCCTGCAGGGGCAGAGGCAGGAAGGGTTTGCCACAACACCGCCTCTCCTTCAGCTGCTTTACGACAAGATGCCACATTATTTTTCCAGGCATCACGATCTGATCATAATATCCTCCTAAACCAGCTTCACAAAGCATGTCTACTCCCACCAACGTTGCTTCAGTTAAATTCTTCAGCATCATTTAAAGTTAATTACATCTCCCAAAGAATTGCTGTGACAAGCTCACTGCTTCAGGTGCTAACACAAATCCTGATGCATCCTTTCACCCCTAAATGATCCCAAGCTCTCGCGACCCGCAAAGTCCCTGTTAATTCATGCCAGACACCAGCCAGCCTCATCTCTGGAGACCGCACGCTGGAGAAGGATACTGCAGCATCTTCATGTAGGTCTGTATTGCCTGGAGCCATTCTGGGACTGACATGGAGAGCTTGTAGTTTGGCACCGGCGGCACTGAGGGCTGGACACAAAAGAGAAGATAAAGAGGTTAGACAGCAGCTGCTCCCCGCAGAGCAGGTAAGTGATTTACTTGGGCAGTGGCATGTGCTTCCTGCGACGCAATGCAGCAGCACAGATGGCTTAAACCCCATGTGAACTCAAGCATAGGGTAAAGCCATCCTGCTGACAACAGGGGCTGCCTACGCACCACAGCCAGCCCCATCCCTGCCACTGTGGAGAGACCTGGGCAGGTCCCAACCACATCCCTCAAACACCACCCTACACGGGCAGGCCAGACAGCGCAGGAGGCCAATGATTCCCATGTCCCTCCTCTAGCACAGGGCAATGTGGAGGGGCAGAGTCCCAGGCACTGGCTCTGCTGTTCTCCCTCCCCAAGACGACCTTTCAAGTCTAATTCTTGGCTTCCTCGATCACGAGAGAAAGATAAAAGGAGACAAGGATCCCGGGCTGCATAATTCCCCATCTGCCACGTGTCAGCTGCACTCTTGCTGGGCAGGGAGCGTGTCGGACCCAGACCACCGCCTGGGACCCAGATATTTAATGATATTAAGACACTTAAAGATATAGACTGGCAACGTAATGGGATTTTTCCCAAATCCCATCAGACATCTGCTTGTGCCTAAGCACTTTAAGAAGCCCTCAACCCACATTTAATCCCCACGGCTACGTGGCTCCTGAGCCTGTAACCATGCAGGAAGGGAGCACAGCCCTGTCACAAGCCCCCTTAATTTTAGGGCCGAGACTGTAAAACATGGGGTCAGCAGATGTCAAAGCGGGTGGTACGGCTAAAAAGAAGTTAGAACGATTCCAACAGACAGAGTGGAGGAAGCAGTTCATTTAAACGTTAACGCAGACCCAAATTCAGGAACCAGGAACTCGGGCAGCCATGGCACAGGGCCCAAAGGAAAGCGTGCAGGGTGTGTGGGCCCACGATGTCCTCACAACGCTTTGAGTATCAAAGGGAGGCATCACTGCAAACGCACTTCAAGTCAGTGATCACAGGTGAGAAAAGGAAGCTCAGGCAGCATGGGGCTGTCTCCACCACACAGGTTTTCCTCTCTGGTCCCTGGCTCCACTGCAATGGAGGGATTGGGTGTTTGCTGTCAGAGAGCAAACACTGGTAACCCCAAGACAACCACAACCCAGCATTTACTACATGTATCTAGTTACCGCAATCAATAGTAAATACACCTCAGAGAAAGGGGAAAACACAAGCTACAGACTCCCACATTACCGGTGCACAGGAATGTATTTTCAATGGCAAGCAGATGGGCAGCCTCCAGCTCACGGCCGCCATGCCCAGCACTACATGGGAGACACCTGGCCCACAGGCCTTGCTCAAGTCTCATTAGCACTTCTTCATCACCATTTCCACACCGAAGCTTCCCCTTAGAGGCCATTTCTTAGTTCCACAAGTTCCTCCTGTCCCCTTTGGTCTGGATGAATTATCACCCTGTTCCTCGTGGCACTAAGGCATGCCAGTAAGAGTCTGAAAGGGGGAATTGAGGCCAGCCTGTCAAACCCTCCCAGAGGGAGACATTTCTGCTCCGATATCAACACTCCTTTTCTTCAAAGGCAAAGAACTCCGTATGACATTCCAAGGCAATGGGAGTCCCAGCCAGCGAGAGGCCTGGTGGCTGCAGTGTGGCTGGGGGGACATAACATGGAGGCCCCTGCCCTCACCCGGCTGTGGGACAGACACAGCCCTTGATGTGACCCACAGGGGATGCCCTTGCCACAGTGGTCGGGTTTGGGCATCCAGGAGAGGTGCTTCCCATCTCCAAGGCAGAGGACGATTGTGTGGCCACTGGAGCATGTTTGGAAAGACCACTGGGGCTGTTCAGCCTGGAAAAGAGAAGTTGCATGGAGACCTCAGAGCAGCTCCCAGTGTCTGAAGGGGGCTACAAGGATGCTGGAGAGGGACTCTTCATCAGGGACTGCAGCGGTAGGACACAAGGGGTGATGGGTTTAAACGGAAACAGGGCAAGTTCAGGTTAGATCTAAGGCAGAAGCTCTTCCCTGTGAGGGTGTTGAGGCGCTGGCACAGGGTGCCCAGAGAAGCTGTGGCTGCCCCATTGCTGGCAGTGTTCAAGGCCAGGTTGGACACAGGGGCTTGGAGCAACCTGCTCTAGTGGAAAGCGTCCATACCCATGGCAGGGGGTCAGAACTGGATGAGCTTTAAGGTCCTTTCCAACCCAAACCAGTCTGTGATTCTATGATTACCCATGGTTTTCCCCTACAGCTGATGCATATCCCATCACCTGCCTGTTAGGCCGGGAGGTCCAAGCCCCTTCAGATCTCAGGCAATGGGGCAGAAGCAGCCATCAGTCTTCTCCTGTGCAAGACAGTGCATTGCCCTCCTCTTTCCAGGCCAGACAGGCAGTACACAGCACGGTCTCACCAGCCAGGACAGGCCACCCACCGCTCCCACTGCCTCCAAACACAAGCCCCATTTTTCCCCCCCAGATTCCTTGCCCTGGCTGCAGGAGCAGCAACCCTGGGTATCCACAAGTGAGGGACAGCACAATGCTGCCGCTGCTGAGGCTGCAGATACCTTTGCACAGCCCAGCACAGCAGCCAGGAGCTGCCAAGAGGAAACGCAGACACAGCATTACAAAACAAGCGAGATTCAGAGACCAGGCAGATGGAAGACCTTGAACCTGTACCAGGATTTCAAGCAGCAGCAGTTCCAGAGAGCAGAGCTGCTGCAGTGCAAAACCTTGTGGCAGAGCTGGAGACTGTTGTCCTGTGGCCAGAAACACTGTAGTCTCAGTTCACCGCAGACATCCTGTGTCAAAGTCATCCAGCTCAACTCCACTCTGTCCCATTTAACAACCAGAAAGTCATTTTCTGCCAGCTCACCCTCCAAGTACGCTGCTACTCAGCACGGAGGAAGCTGCCAGGCTAGACCCCTCAAAGCTGGTCGGAGCTTCATTAAGATCTACAAGCCATGATCACAGGCCATATAAAGGTTCGCACAGCCCTTCCAAACACAAGCTTGTACCCTTCCCAAAGCTTAAGCCAAAAGTCAGAGGTGGAGGGTGCAATCAAAGGACCCCACAGGTTCAAAAATTGCCCCCCCCAGACAAGCAAGCACCCCAGGAAAGTTGCACCCTGCAGTCTGCATCTGTTCCAGTAAGGACAACCTCACCAATGCAGTAAGCAGCCACTTACCATCCTGCATGTACTATCACTGAGACTAATACCAAGATGATTAGAGCAAGCAAGTGGAGCTTCCTGGGGAGGGGATGAAAACTCTCTCCCATCACTAGGGATTAAGAACAGATCAGAGGCAAAAATGGAGCAGTTGCACATACCACTCGCTCAGCCTCCACCAACTACCAGTGCAAGCAGATTACAAACATCTTCTGGCAAGCACAAGCTTCTTTCCTCACTCCCAATCAGTGCTGTCCAGGTCTTCTGCAGAGTGCTGCATACCCAGTTAAAATACACTGTACCATCATTTAAGGAACAACTCCCCCCTTCACATGCTTACTCTGACCCAGAAGCTACCATCACATTAGCAACCCACTACCCTTTAGTAGCAAACAAACCTGCTCCCAGCCTTAATTTGCTCACCTGAGCTGTGTTGGCCTATAATAAGGCCAAACTATCCTCCAACCCCAGAGGTCTCACACTTCTCCAGCAAGAGCTCATCAGTCAGAGGGGACACCAGGTCCTTCTGCCCTTGAAGAAGTTAATCACAGGATGCCAGCAGACTGGAGCCACCCGCACGTCTCTCACCAGACACTTTGTCAGTCACTAGGGGTATCACCAGTAAAAGTTGCATGCTTTGGAGCTGGGAAGGAAGGCAAGGAAGTCAAGCCCAGCATATTCTTTGCTGTCTCTTAACACCAAACAGATCTACAGGCCATTTGGTACAGTGTAAGCTGGTCAGATGCTGCTGAAATAAGAAATTCCATCCTCTCCCTACCCCTTCATTTCTACCCCAAGCACTTGTGCAAGTATGAGATAAACCACATCAAGGAACTGCAAACAAACCCAGTGTAAACATTATTCTTTAGCTGGCTGTGTACCCCCATCCAAACAAAGGCTTGTGCCAGCATGAGGGAAGCAGGGGAACAGAGAGAGAGACAGAGATTGCACTTAGAACTAAAACATAGCAGAAGAGAGATGAAAGGCCTTTTCAGCTTGCATCTTCTTTGACAAGCGCCTTCACAACACTGCCCTACTCAACACACTTTCAGCTTCTCTGTGCACAGAGTATTTCCCTTCTGCTCCATGTAAAGAACAAGCAAACAGCACAACCTGAACCACGACAGCACCAGCCCAAGCACCCCACCCCAGCATGCAGAGAGAGCGGGGTATGAATCAAAGCAGTCTTCAGTGGTCAGCTCAGATTAATGCTGCTTGGTGGGAGGAATGAATCGAGCTCAAAGTCTGCCAAAGCCAACAGCCTTAAAGACATTGTGAGCAGCAACGTGGCGCAGTGGTGGGAAGCCTTGGAACATCAGCAGGCAACAACATTTTATTTGCTGGCTGGAGGAGAAAGGCTTGGGTCAGGCAGAGCTGTTTGGAGCTTGGACGGAAGAAGAACATAGAAGACAAAAGCAGTTGGAGTTTTTCCACGTACTGGAAATGAAACGCCTGAGTTTTAAATCCCTTATTACATTTCAGGAACAAAGCAGTGTTTTAGGAAATGCCTGGGTTCTAAAGAGCTGAGCGAAGGTGCTTTAAATTGCACAAAACGCTTCATTCGACCCTTGAAGAGCTCTTTTAATTCGCTTTCCGCTTTCTCCTCCCCAAGACAAAAAGAGATAATAATTCTTTCCTCCTAGTTTCCCAAGACACCAACTCCAGCTCCGAAGCATCCCGCACCACATGTCCCCGTGCCCTACATGCTCCCGAACAGCGGATGCTCCAGCTTTCCCCTTGCTGCCGCTTCAGCGTGTGCAGGGGACGTGAGGCCTCACACTCTCCCTCCCTCCTCGGCACCCCCAGACCGCTGCGCCGGGCAGTGCCCGACTCCGGGCTCTTTCTTTGGGAAGGGGACAAGGGGCTTCGCCTTACCCGAGCCAGGCGGGCGGCGCTCCGGATGGCCGCTGCCACGGCGCCGCCGTCGGGGTGCACCCGCTCCACGTGGCCCCACATCCGCTCCCAGGTCTGCCCGTCCATGGGGAAGCCGCTCTTGTTCACCAGGAAGAGCGACCCGCCGTCCCGCTGCTGCTCCTGCTCCTCCTCCTCCGAGCCGCCGCCGCCGCCCGCCGCCCGCGGCTGGGCGCTCCGCGACCGGCCCCCGTCCTTGCCGGCCGCCGCACGGCGGGTCCTCCCGGGACCACCGCCGACCGCCGCCGCGCCCGTCATGGCCCCACGGCCATGCCCGAGCCCGGGGACCGCTGTCGGGAGGCGCCTCGCGACCTCGCCGCCGCCCGAGCCCTCTCTATATATTATATATATATGTGTGTGCGCGTATTATGTGCGTGCAGAGGAAGCTGGGCGCGGGGCCGGCCTGTCCCTAACAGCCTCACCCCGAGCGGCCCGGCCCGGCCCCGCTCGCCCCGGCCCTGGGGGCGCGCCCCGCGCCCCGCTCCATGCCACCGCGTTACCACGCTACCGGCCGCCCGCCCGCCCTCGGCGCGCTCCTATTGGCGGCCGCAACAAAGAGGGGCGGGGCTCGGAGGGCGGGACGAGCCGTGACTGGCGGAGGCGCCGGCTGAAGGCGCCCCCTGCCGGGCGGCACAGACCGAGTCCTTTCGCCTGCCGCCGCCGCCCGGCTTGATGAGGGCTTCATCGAATTCCTCATGGGAGAGAGCTGGTTCCGTTCTTCCGAACGGAGCTGGAAAAGTCGCTGTTAACCATTGGGAGTTACGGAGAAAGCAGCCAGATCACAGCTTGAAGGCGAGGGCCGGTAGATGAAGGCCCGCCCCAGGGATGAGTGGCTGCCCACAGCCGCCCTTTGCGGCTCCCAGTGCGGTGCTTGTCCTCCAAGAGAATACTTCCCACTCTAGCAGTAGGAGCTCCACATGCCCAACCCTTCAGTAGGGGCTGAGGCAGTCGCATCGTGGCCTTTCTCCGAGTGTTTGCTGCCACACAGACTGCTAGAGGCTTAGCTGATCGGTGCATGACCCGGAACACAGCCCAATACTCAGGGGTACGCACAGCAGCCATGTTCTCCTGTTTCAATCCCTGCAGCAGGCAGAGGTACCAGCCTCACACACCCACATGCACTGCTAACACCCAGAAACAGCAGCGTCTGGTCCTCCCATGCCCCGTGTGATGGAGCTGTGGATGAGAGCACCGGGGAGCCCATCTCTCCTCCAGGGTACCGGTGGCCTCACAGCTCCTCCTGGGCAGTGACTCTGTGGCTGCTGCTGCCATCTCCACCTTTCAGCTCCATCCCCGATGCTTATTTCCATGCTTGGCAAGGATATTTTAGCTCTTTCTATCAAGCACAACACTGTCAACCTCATATAACTGCTAGAGCTGGAGGTGACTCCCCAGCAGAAATAATAGCCTGAAAAAATGTCATTCCCATCCCCTGCCTATGCATTCGGATCCCACACTCAGAATCTCTCCTGATCCCAGCCAGGCTGGATGCATACCTGTGCACCTCCTCTGCACCTGCAAGTGCTGATTTTCGTCTCTTGCTGTAAATAGATCACTCCAGTGCCCTAATCAGCTTCCTGAAGGCTCCTGGGAGCCGCAGGTGTATGTTGGGTTGCTAATCATTCTCTGCAGGAGCTGATGTCTCTGTAAGTCCCACCAGTAATCTTCCCTGCCACATCCTGCCCACATGTGTTGACTGAATCTCATCAGGGAGGCCACTGAGTTCCATCAGCTAATGCAAACCAAGGGCTTTGCCTTGCACGGCTTGCCCAGTCTCAGCTTTCAGCCCAAGTTGAACGTGGGGGCTCAGTGTGTAAATGGCAACACAGTCTGTGGGGGGAAGGAGGAAAGGTCAGAGTGGATTTAGAGCTTCTGTGAAGCCTTCACCTTATCCTCTACGTCCTGCGTTTCCCCAGTGATCAACCAAACACTGCAGCTGGAGGGCAAATGTGTCCCTGATGGCCAGAGGTGATCCACATCCCCTTGCTGGGTTTCGGAGCAGGATCCCAAGGGAAGCACAGTCCCTCTCCCCTTCTGGAGAGCAGATGGGGCTGCACATCAGCAAGATGTGAGAGCACCGAGGTGAGCTCCAGATGGGAGCTGATGAAGCACGGAGACCCGAAGAGGCTGCAGATGGCTGCAGCCATGGGGCAGAAGGCTCTTGAGGAGCAGAGGGAGGCTGAGGTAAGGCAGTGCAAGGGAAGGGAGGCCGACAAAGTCTGCAAGTTCTCTGGTGCAGCGCTGGGGGAAAGCCTGAACATCATTCAGACCTGGATCTCAGGACTAGTGGGACTGTGCAGGGGGTGGCAGCCACCTGTGTGACAGAGCCTGGACTGCGCAGCACAAAGTCATCACGGAGGATGCTGATACACAAGCTGGCAGTCGTGGATATCCCAGAGCCTTGTTCACTGCTGGAACAGGCAACTGTGCTGAGACAACCACAGCCTCCCTCAGCGCTGATGCACTGCCCAGAGCAGGCAGGGACCCTCAGATCACACCTTCCTACACCTCTTAGCCATCCTGAAATGGTGAAGACCAGAGTGTTTTGCAGTTCAAAGCCTGCATCCAACATGCCAGGGGTGCTCCCTGACAGAGGGAAGAACTCTTCCCTGGCCAGACAGGTAAGTGGTATGGCAAGGTTGGAACACCACAGCCTGTCCCTAGCAGACCTATGCAGCACCCAGACCCATTCTGATCAGGACTGAAAGAAAACTAACATCTCACCAGCTCCTCCTTCATGCTCAGGCTGAAGAGGGTCAAGTTGAAATCCCAGAGGCCAGCCAGTGTATCCAAGGCCAACTGTGGACTGGACAGGCAGGCCAGAAGTTAACTGAGGTCCTGAAGGCCTGTTGAAACAACAGCCTAAGGGGATAAAAGCCTATTCCCAAGTCCCTATAGCTAAGGGAAAGCCTTTATTGCCTTCTTCCCAACTGCAAATTCAAAGTGAAAATAGAAGAATGCTGCCTTGGTTTAGCTGATGCCCTCCTCAATATTAGTTTTGAAGAGACATTCAAGATGAGCAAGAGCAGGGTGAGATGTGTAGGGTGCTCACTTGCATCCCCCCAGCATCCAGTGGCTTTCACCTTGTGGTACCACCTGAGTTTGATATCAGAACTCTCAGCAAAGCCACCTTCTTCCCTGCCCTGCCCCTCACACCCCCCCCCCAGCCTCTGCTCCACAGTGCCAGAGCCTTTTGCTGTTGAAATCCAGTCGCTCTGCATGGAGGTACCTTTCTAAAGCTAGCTCTGAATAACACCTTGAACCTACAGTCTTGTTCCTAATGCAGCTACCACAGCTGCTTTCTGGGTCAAAGGAACTAATTTGATCATAAAATCATACAAGAGGGTTTTAACCTTCATTATTTCCAATTGCAGACTGATTTAAATGCAGCATTCAAAAGGCCCTGCAGCGCAATTACACAACCAACTGCATGAAAATTAATAGCTCCTAATTGTACACGGTAGCAAGGTGATATTTGCATTGGCACTTTATCCAAGAAGGTTCCTCCTCCTGAAGTGTCACCTCTGCATCCCCCTCAAAGAGTCCTACCAGCCCCTTCCCCAGCAAGCATCTTCCTACACACAGGAAGCGAACCCTCACTGCCCTGTGATACTCCACACATACAGAGGCAGTTCATTTATGTGTTTATTGGGCTTTTTTGGGGAAAACTTCCTGTATTACCCATTGCTTCCAGCAGCCCTTCTTGCTGGCTTGGTACGGGTACCAGGAGCAAGCAGGCAGCTGCCGTGGCCAGTGGAGGTCCCTGTCCCCAAGGTAGGAGCCTGCTGGCTTTGCTGGGGAATGGACTACTGGTGTGATGAGTGCCTGTGAGGTCTCATGCACTGCCCATGGTCCCTGCTGCTCTGCCAACATGGCTCCAGCCTCTTGTAAGATCTAAGGCTTTTCCCCAACTCAGCTATCAACAGACCTGCGTTAAATACATCCCACCATGAATGGGAATGCTGCTGTATGCTGCCAGGGCATGTAAGTGAAGCACCAAACCCAGAGGTGTAGCAAGAACAGCAGCAGCACTGCAGCAAAAGATGGGCTGGTTGTCAGATGCCATCCCTGCCTCCCAGCCTCTCCTGGCCAAGCCATATGGCAATTCCCCTGGTCCCAGCTGCCATCATCCAAGGAGAGGCTGGGAAGCAATAGCCAAAGAATGGTCTTACAGCACCTGAGTAAAAGCTCAACAGCTGATCTTTTCCTCTTTCCTTCCACCAGATAGGTGCAAATTGGTGGCATGATACAACTGGGCCTGCGCAGATCAGCAGAGGTGGGCACCAAGTGCTCTGCACACACTGAAGGCCCCTGTACCAGCACTGAGCATACAAGAGGCAGGTCGGTTCCTGGTAGAGCAGGAAATATGCTCAGTAGTCATTGTGAAAACCCAAAGCCTGGGTACAAGTGTCCCCAGCTTGGGCACACCATTCTGCTAAAGCCAGGCCAAGTGTTCCTAATGGCTTTTTCTGCCTTTAAGAACCACTACATGTCCGGAAAAGCAGGAACAATCCAAAATGGTAAATCCTCCAAAGGTGCTTCAGCTTTGCAGAGGGGAAGAAGGAAAACACAGGTCAAGAAAGTTTGCCTGCCCTAAGTGAATTGCATTATTGCTATGCAAACATGAGCCCATTTCCTGAAGAGACCACAGTGACCTTGTTTGATCTTCGAAAAAACTTGTTTGTTTAGGGCTTTTTCCTAACCTGGAAGTTATGCTGGAATGGGATTCAGTTGGTAATGAAATGCAAGGTTAAACTGAGGTAAGGATGTAACCATGGTAATATGGAAATAGTTGTTGATGCAACTTTGCGGGAGTGATGTGTGTAAGCATTGAGAACAACAACTTTATGTATTCAGCAATGTGATCACTGGGAAAATAAGCATGTAAAAGCAGACCTAAAGCTATAAAAGTGATGCTTGAGGGTGTGCTTCCTTGGAGCTCTCCCCAAGGTAGCCCTTTCTGCAAACCCTTAACACACTATTTACTTTGCAATGATCTAGCAGATAAAACCAGCCATCAGCTGCTTTGGCAATGAAGAACATCAGCATTATATTTCACTTCTGCCTGAGCAAGTCCAGGACCTTCTGCAATAATTCTACTGCAGCAAACCACTGCAGTGGTTGTTTTAGATGGGTTTGTTTCACAGGGCTCCTGTTGATCTCAGGAGGTGAGATTTCCAGCATTAAACAGTATATAAAATAATGAAAGTGGCAGGAAAATCCTATCCATCAGCCTCCCCCCAAACTGCTTTGCAAGTTTGCTTTGTCCATCCCCACTGCAGGTCAGCACTTGGCCTGAGCCTTTGCCATCCCTGGCAGCATTCAAGGCCAGGTTGGACAGGGCTTGGAGCAACCTGCTCTAGTGGAATGTGTCCCTGCCCGTGGCAGGGGTTGGAACTGGATGAGCTTTAAGACCTTTCCAACCCAAACCATTCTATGATTCTATGATTGCTGTAGCTTGGAAAATATGTCAATAGAGTTTGCTGCAAAGGTCTTGCTTGCATATCGCATGATTTAGTCTCCACAACAGACAATAAAAACACTAATGTAACCTTCCATATAAGCCAGCAATTGTTTTTGGACTACTTACTACTTCTTTAACCTTTAATCAGAGGACAAACTGCCTAGCACAAGCACTAGAAAGTCTGGGGAACTGCATAATAAAAGTATAGGTAGTAAAGAAAGGCAGTGGCTAAAAACCCTTGCTACTAGAAAGGAGATTTCTTCAGCAGCCATCAGCACTCGCAGCCCTTGTCACAGCAGAGCTGCCAGTGCTGGCACCAAAGGTCAGTCAGAACTCGCCTCCACTGCCAAGCTGGCACCTGAGTCATCCCCACCTGCATGGAGAGAGGAGAGTGCTGCAATAAACCCCCTGCTTCCTTAGGAATAGAAGCACAACTGTTTGTGCTGTGCGGAAATCAATTGAGCAACATAGTTCTGTTGTGAGATACCCTGTGCCTTCTAGGAACGGCATGATGCTGGTTAGGAAACACTCTGAATAAAGGTCATCCTTATGCATGACTTTCAAGTACTCGGAAGTAGACTGAAAAAGTCATCAGGTGTAGCAGCAGAACATGCCACAAGCCCAGCAACCCTAAGCCCTTGAATTTAAGGTCCTGTGTGAAACCTGCAAAGAGAGAAGTCCGTGATACACTGTTCTCACTGCCAATGTAAAAGACATCATCATCACAACACTGATTACTTCATCAAACAGTTTTTGATGTGAAGCATCACTTCAAGCATCCCTGGAAGGCAGTGCTCTGCAGATTAAGATTCTCCCTCTCTAGAGGACAATTGAGCTATAGTCAAAGCACTGCAGAGTGCCTGAAGGTGAGAGTATAGGTCAAATCCTGTGGTCATCTTAAAAACTTTGAGCTGTGAAAGGAATTACAGCCATCTGAACTATTTGCCATCATTATTTGTCATCACAAAATATGTGATATGTCATTTTGAAATGAATTATGTCCATTTTCGGAGGTAACTAGCAAACTCAAGGAGCCTACAGAGCATGTTCTGACTTTGGAATCAAACCCAGGAACATCGTGCAACCACTCAAGCTTCAGACTTCAAGGAGACTCCATAATGCTCACTGTCCTCTTCATGGACACACACATTTCAACCCTCATGAGAGTCTCACAGCTCAAACCTGAGTGATGAGTAGGTCAGAGGAAAGCTCACATCGAGCATGGGGCGCTCTGCTCCCCAAAGCAGATGGACCTCCAGATCTCCTCTTGGCAACAGCCTGGTTTGGGTAACTTTGGCAAGCTTCTGAGCCCTGGAGGGCTCCTCTACCCTTCTGAAGCTTCTGTGGAGCAGAGGCAAGATGAGAAATCATGGGGTTTCCAGGCTTTAGGCATTAGCTCTAAGTGAATTTCAGGCATTTAGCAGTAAGTCCCTAAGTGAATTTCAGTTCTCCTCTGGGAGCAAAGATAACACAAATTCAAGTCCCTTGGAGCCAGCCATTCATCCATGGTGAGTCATTCCCACCCTGATGGGACAATGCCTCTTCCTTCAGTGCAGGATGCAGGGTTTGTCTAATGCCCGTAGGGTTGTTCAGAATGAGCTGATGAGTTATTCTGAAGAAATCAAGTTACCTTCCAGGAGGTAATGGAGAAAAGAGCACGCACAGGCTTAGAAACTGCACTGTTCCAGTATCTTTTTCACTTGGCAGCAGGCTGGACGACTGGATTTCTAAAAGAGTAACTATATACTCACCTGCAGTCCCCCTTCTACCTTATCCAAACGAGTGATCAGCATCTGAGAAACCTTAAGAGTGCCCCATTCTGAACAAAAATAATTGGGCAGTTTCAGGTTCAGCCTAGCACATGTGAGGAAAACTTCTGAAGCCTTGAATACTTCCCTGGGACTTCTCCCAGGAAATTCCACAGTGCTGGAAGTACCACGGTTAGTCTCTGACGTCCCTAAGTCATGCTACTCACCAAAGAGTAAGGGTTTAGTAGTTCCCTGCCTAACCTTTGAAAGCCAAGCAGGAGTGTGATTATGAAGCTGAAGTTCAATTTTGCTCCTGTAAGTCAGTTGAAGAAAAGAACTCAGTGATTTTCTAGGGTAAAAGCCAATTTCTCCATTAAGGAACATGCAGAGAACTGAACTATCACCCACAGATCCCATTCTCTCTCATAGGTGTACACAGGCAAAGCATTTCTTTCCAGCTGCTGTGCCTAATAATGCTGATATTTTACTCAAGTAACTGAGGCTCATCCAAGACTCTTTCTCACATGGTTTTTACAAGACACCTTTTCAGGATGCACACACAAGTACAGGTAAAATATAAAGAGAGACAAACCAGCCAGAAATTGCTATTATAGTGATAAACCAGCCAGCATAAACCAAAGTCACCTGGGCATGGGATACAGGGGCTTCTGATGGCACCTTCCCCTGGTCCAAAATCAGCTCACAAGGTTGCACGTTCATGTTGCCTCATCTACACGTCTGACCTGTGGAGTTACATTGACAGCACTTACTGGCTCACAAGAGGTATCTTTAATCAGTATTCATGATAGTTTTCCATCTGTACAGCTTATAGCTTTTGAAGGGTCTTGTGTCCTTATCTAGAAGATATAATGTAAGACCACAATGCTGACAGTGCCATTTAGATGCTATTTACCACTTTTTAATGGTCTAAGCAGCTACAAACAGAAGCAGTTTATTGAGATAGCATTGGAAATTGGCATCCTAAAGGCTGAATTTTGATCACAGCTGGTATCAAGCAGGTGTTAGCCAGTTACTCATGAGCATACACATGCAGTTACTCACATATCAGTATGCCTAACCATTGACAGTACTTAGCCTTGTTGTTCTTATTATGTCAATAAAGTCATGGAAACACAGGGCCTCCTCTCAACTACAGACATTACTATCTGACTAATCACAAAATCATTGAATGGTCTGGGTTGGAAAGGACCTTAAGATCATCCATTTCCAAGCGTTAGGATGGCTTCACATCTCCCACTTACCTGATGAGGTCTCTGGTGTTTTCTGTCAAGGAAGACTGAGCATCTGTCAAAAAGCAACAACAACAAAAATCAAACACCAAAAAGAACTTCAAGGCAATAATAATTTGCTGTGATTGTTCCTTCCTAGCTGTGGGTGTGTTTAACAATGTTAAATGGGGATATAGCCTGCAGCTTCCATAGAGGTACTCTAAGAAGAAATATGACTCTATATAGCTCTGGTTGTACAAACAAAGAGCCCACCTCAAAGTTCAGTGCACTGCTGAACTGGATGTTAGTGTTTTATGATAAAGGGCTTGTACTTCCTTTGCCCTGCAGCACCTGAAACCTCCGTGTGTGACGGACCTCTGATATAAAAATAGCTCAGAGATAATCCCACATCTGGGGAGAAGTGAGAGACAAAACCCAACCAAAACCCCCGAGCACAACACCCAAACCTTTTTCTTACAGTGACTCAACTTTCTTTGAAGCAGGTTCCTCAGACTCCCCTGGCTCACAACCGATGTGCTGGGCTAAATGCCTGAGGGTAAGTGACAGAACCCTTGCAGTGTGTTCACAAGGGTCCCCCTGTGCTCCCACTGAGGACGACTCTGGTTTCAGAAACAAAAGTCAAGCCCTAACTGAATGTAATGAATGTAAAAGGCAGAAATAAATGAAACGTCTCACTCTATCCTCCCTAAGTTCTCCTTCCCTCTCTCCCCAGATAATCCCTCTACAGTTGTGTGCCTTATTAAAAATCATATTTGCACTGCCCTTAAGGAGCTGCCTTAGATCGCTCTGCTTTAGCAGTTAACTGCACTTCCTTTTGCTCAGAGACCTTTTCCAAAGCAGAGGAGAAATCACTGTGCTAGAGCAGTGCAGCTCAACTACCGATGCTAATCCTTTCATTCCATGCCCTGAGAAAACATCCCTGTAAACCAGAACTCTCGTACAGAATACATTTCTATACCCTGCAGACATGCACTCTATATATACATGTGCATACATGTCTATAAATGACATAGCGTATCATTCACTTCCTCATTTTTCCTACATTTATGGCAGCTTCTAAGGAGAAACCATGAATCATTTTTACATCATCAGCTGTATCAGCAGCTGCCAATAACGTTAATCTTGGCTCCAATCAAGTTGCACATCATACACTTTATTAGTAACATATAATGGTAAGGAATGATGTCACCCACATATACACATACATACAATATTGCAGTCGGATTACCCATAAGGAACTTTTAATTTCCTCTGGAAACAAAGGATAGGGCACTACCAAAATGAGAATATTACAACAAAAATATTTGCTATCTTCATAAGAAGAACAAAGATGTACAGCAAATAACATGGGTCTTGCATGGAAATACATTGCTCTTGGGAATAATTTTTGCTTAAAAAGGGGGGGGGGAATCACATGGGATACAATAACTGAGCTTGTGGTCGATGAATCATGAGTAGCCTGTAACACTGAAGAAAGGTGGTACACACACGGATTGAAATACAGCAACCGAAAAGTCACACGTTCCCATTCACACAGGAAAAACCTCATGAGTTCACCAAATGGAAAGCGAAAGCAGTAAGTCTTACAGCTTAACCCAATTTCACTTGATTGTAGCTGCACAAGACAGTGCAAGGTTTCCTCAAAAAGCATTTTTTCATTGGGCAACATGGGCTGGCAGCTCTAATGACACACTCCAGGGATTGTCTCTGAAACAGTGTCTTGACCAAAAGAGGTGACCAAAAGGATGAATAGGAAAGCCCTGTTAACCAGAAATGATTCCTGCGTATTCTTCCCACCTGTTCCCTTGTTCTTTCTTCCTTGTAAAACAGGAGCATTCGGCAACAGAAAGATATGCTGGCAAAGACAAGCACTCATCTATAAAATAAACGCTCTCAAAGACTTACGTACCAAGCTGAAGAAGAAAGCTCCCCACTGCAGCAATGCCAGGCTATGCCTTACAGGCCTGGTATTTTCACACCCAGCCAATAAGGGGGTTTAAGGCCATAAATCCTACATAAAAACGGGTCAGTGTTCTCTGGGTCCATCCCCCTGGGGCTAGCAAAAGTTTAACATGGTCTGGAAGAAACAAAGGAAGCTGCAGTTATTTTAAAGGCTGATCTCTGAATCTTGTAGCTGCAGGTTAAGGATTACACACCCTGGTGGGTCCCTGGGAATTTGGGAGCATTCCTTGCTGATGCTCACCATTCCATGTGTTTTCGTGCATCCTCTAGAGTTCTCTTGAAGCACTTAGAAGAAAAGCATACTGAAAATGAAAAGCTGATGCATAGGATTGGGATACCTCTCCTCCCTTGGTTTCCCACTCCATCCTCTCTTAGCTGACATGTAATTCCATTTATTAAATAATTCTCTCTTTAAGTAGTTTGGATCCTCAGGTTTAGAGCTCTAACTGAAGGGCTGATCAAGAATGTCAAGGCTAAGAGTCAGAAACCCTATTTTCAATTCCAGATGGATGTTTGTTTGGGTGAATGGTTTAGCCCCAATCCCCCCACTTTATTTCTGCCATGAGCTAAAACCTCAGTTTCCTGACAGATGATTGCATAAAATACTCGTTTGTTCTTTATTTGCTCTTTATTTTGCTGCTGCTTTAAATACTTTCAATACTTCATCATTGCCTGCAAATAGCTCACAGGTTTCCAACTTGCAAGAGGCGGAGTTTTAAGTCCAGGATATACTGAAGCCTTCATTATTAGGAATATTTTCTTTCCAGGGACCCAGCAGGGTTTCCTACATACCAATCCTGTGTGGACCTTTTCCAGAGGGTAGCCAGCTAATTTGGCAGAAGACAAGAAAACCCAAGGAGCCAGAAGGGCTAGAGGATTTTTTTGATAATCAGCTGAACATAACTAAAGAAACTGGAAACCAGAAGTGAAGAAAGGAATTCAAGTCTAGATTGTGAAAGGAAAGGAGAAAAGCTCAATCTGTGAATGTGAACAGCGCGTACAGGACCTTCTGGGAAGCATTTGGCTGCTGCCAAAGACTTCCTGTTGGACATTTGAGAACGCTTCCCCAAAACTGCATAAGTGTTATTCAGTCAAGATTTTGCAATAACAGAATGAAAGCAAGCACAGGGCATGAACATAAATATGAATCTGAATCTTGCCAAAGAATGTATGTATTTTGGCACACATTGTTATCATTTTTCCAATGGGAAACGCCACCCACAGATACCAAAGGCAGGAATTGTTCCCTTTGCTCACCCAGGCTGAAAGTGTGTACAGCCCTCGATGGGGCAGCTTGTATCACAGTAAGTCACTAAATGTAAAGAAGTAACACAATGAAAGCATCTCTACTTCCACTCCTGTATTCTTGTCTGCCATTTGAGTATCTATGAGTTACTTTTCCTATATGAAGCTACCTCACCAGAGGACTCTTCTCATAGAGCTTGCCTCTCCAGGAGCAGCAAGGTGTGCACATTTTCTCTCTAGCACTGGACATGGCAAAGAGACATGGACCAAAAGAGAGTGTTCCAAGCATGCTTAGCTTATTCTGGTAGGCGTATTCCCGTGTCTGGAGCATTTATCATACAAAGGGTAAATCAAGACCATCAAGTTTACAGGCTAAGTGTAGAAAGCTGAGCTTACAGGGTCCTTTCTGTATAAAACTATTCTCTAAATTTACAGTGAAACGAGAAGAAAGAAAAGCATTTCATGATACTTGTCATACTGAAAGACTTAGCTTGGAGTTAAAAAGTTCCCCATATCCAACTATAACAATCTGTGGAAAACTTTGAGTAGGATTCCACCTTCTGGATGGCATGACATCTGCGGGAACTCAAAGAGATGGCATCATTGATGGCCTTGAACCTGCAAGATCAGCTTAAATACTGCCAAAGCTTAAATGTTTGCAAAAGGTCCACCAAGTCAGGTCTGACTTATTCAGTAATAGTAGGGTCCCACTGTTATTGTGCTGCTATCAATTCTGGAGGTGTGGAGATAGAGCACAAGGTAAAGGAGAACAGTTTCAGAAGCACCGCAGTGAGAAATCCACATCCCAAATTCAGATCAATCTAATAACACAAGGTGAAAGTTAATGAAGTCTGCTCCTTTTGTAACCAAGATGTATGATCCAACTGTTTTCCCTTCAGTCATCCTTACAGCTTTTAACTGCACACATGATTTAAATTGTATGAGCACAAAAATATCCGTAAGACAAATTACACAGTTCATAACAGAAATAAATGCACAAAAGGATAGAACACGTTTTCTGATACTCCACAAATACTCAGAGAAGGTTTAACACACAACATGGAATTTCTTCAGCAGCACTGATTAAACTCAAGATGAGGCAAGGATCTTCTTTACAAAGTAAAGGCACCAGCTCTTTGTAAACACGTACTCCTCTCACTTTAACTGAGAAAGCACTCAAATGTGGAGGCAACCTGTGTGGTAGCGTTCCATTGCCTATGAATACTCCACAGTAGAGACAAAGGCCTTTCTCCTCCTTTGTATTTAATAAGAAATGGGTTTTTTCTTCAATTTATCTAGTGGGAGACTCTAAATCTCCCTGGAAATGTTACAATGAACCTGTAAGACAGCGTTTTCTTTTATCTGCCTTCTGATACCCATCAAGAAGTTTCAAGGCAAAAGAAATGTCAGTATGAAACACACACGTTTACAGTCATCTCTTGTTTTCACTATTGTGCTATAGACAGTTTCCCAGAAGGAACCATTGGCTTATACTAAAAATACAGATTCATTTATAAAAGGAACTTGTGAACATCCTCCAGCTGTGGAACTACCTGCTCTGCCTTGTCAAACACACCAGCAAAGACTGAACCAAAAGAAATCAGATGCTTCTGCTCATGACGACTATACTTCAGAATACCAGGGTTTTTCAAGTATGCATCCGGAATGTACATGTCTCCTGATGCCTGGAGAGCGCTCACACAGTTCTCTAGTAATAAAACTGCAAAACTTGAAACCTGCTAAAATAAATACTCCATACAAAAGTGAACTGCCTGCATCACGGGCAAAATGAACTGAGCATCTTCCTAGTTTCTATAACGCAACGATCACCGGTATCACCAAACACATTTTACTACTCATACACGCCAATCCAGTGATTACACTAATTACTATTGTTCAGTAGCCAACCAAACTTGTGCGTTTCTAAAGCCACCTTCTTCGAGCTTCTATAAAGCCAACTGAATTTTTAATGCAGTATTTTCAGGTTCGACAGGACTCTCAACTGGTACCTGGGGAGGAGAGAGAAAAAGAGAGAATGAAGGTGAAATTAAGCTGTTATTCAGCAGAAGCTAATCCCGAACTCAGTATTCCTGGGTAACTATACTACTGGAGTCTAACATACTATGTAGTTAATTAACCAAATGGGGCATTTAGAGAAAGCCCCACTTTACCTTCTCTCTATAATGGAAAGAAAACCAAACCAAAACCCCAGCTCCCCCCAAAACCTCATGGAATTGAGTTTTGTAGTATTAACTCTAAACTGTACATTTAATACATACAGATATTTATCACATGGGGATAAACTTTCAGGTTTTTTCTCCATTACATTTAAACACAGTAGAATCTTGATGATCAAGGCTTGCTATCAAATGCTATTGTACTTCTAACAACATAGGCAGCTCTCAATTATTTATGGTGATATCAGGGTAAGGGCTCCAGGCTTTTGTTATATCCTGGCTAATATAAATGAAGCTGTGGGCCAATCTAGGCTAATTCACCAGCTGATACTAGAAACCAGACAAGCCATGGACCACTGCCTACAGTCAGCATGTACTGACTGCAGTCAAGACAGCCCTGACCCAGGCTGCGAAAGCCACAGGATGACACACTGTGCACACACAGCTGCACAGGTTTCAGGTTCAAGTTAGCTTGTCGGTCACCAGCTTGGAACTTTCTGAACCTTATGCAGACACTAACAGTGTGCACCTGATTGAAGATGATCAAAAGCTGCAATATATACAAGACACCTCCATGTGACAGAGGATTCTGCAGTGTCTGACTCCAAAAAGTTGTTTCATGATCAATCCAAATGATCAAAAAACCCCACAATGCTGAAAAAAGTTTCCACTGCCAATCTTACTCCTCCTAGTGACTGTGACCATTTGAACAACCTGCTGAAACATGGGACTGGGACCTCCTGAACAGCAGGAAGCGTGCTGTGCTCACCCTTCATTTAAACTGAGAGGGTGCTCAGCAGAACAGACCCAGCTCTTCATGCAGCACAGCAGAGAACCCACAGCGTGACTTCTGTTCATCAGACACTGCCTTCACTTAAAGGGACTGCGGGCATTTTAAGTAAAATGTGTAGTCTACAGCACAGACTCCTAACTCAATACTCAAAAAGGCTTCACAATTTACAGTGCTACCTGCAATATGAAAAAGCAAGATTCAAGCACTAAAACCTGGAAAATCGTGAGAGCAAGAAGGTCTTCCAGGTTTTTCATGACAGATAAGGGGAGAAACAGATACCTGAGGGAATCACCCCATGTGGCTCTGTTGTTCCAAACCAGACAGATACAGTCATAGCATAAGTCTTTGCAATTCCTCTTTTGCTGTTAACATTATTATGCCAACAGAAGCCAAGCATTCAAGTATGGTAATACAATCACGGTAGAAGAGCCACCACTTACAGCTTTAACATCCAAATTCACAATCCCTGAATTCACATTGTGTCTTCGCAAATCCGATTTTATTAAGGCTGTAACAAGGAGATGAAGAGAAAGCTGGTTCACAACTTTGCAATGACATGCATTTCAAGGCAAACATTTGTACAGCGCAAGTACATAAAACCTGCTTTCAGCACGTACTCAAAATACCTGTATTCCCTCTGCAGCATCTGGAACTTACTGACAATCTGAACTTGCTCCTCACAAGGCACACACAGTAAAAGACAATAAAAGCTTTTAAACCATGAGCACTTCAAGCAAAGCTGGACGGTTTTAGCATGTTCAGCACATTTCTAAGTACCAACATGTGTAAGCCACTGGTACAGGTCAGGAATACATCAGGAGTTTCTTGCATTTGGAACACCGCAAAGTATCTCCCTGTATGTATTTGTTTGCATGCATTAACCTACCCTGGAGATGGACATCTGCCTCACATTCAAGACATGACTCCAGAAATGGGTGACAGATGGCTGTCCATACATTAACAACATCACCCTTAAAACAAAAGGTCTGCATACAGCAAGTACTTAAAGTGAAAAGCAGAGCAAACAGAAAGAAACACCAAGGCGCCAAACCCTGCAGTCGTAACTTCTGTCAGACCAGAGAGGAAAACACGCAATGAAATCCTAGATGTCCAAGACATCTACAAACTACCCAGAAATTCACTATGCCAGAAAAGCCTCCACATTTCTACATTAAAGAGAGATCATTACTTACGTTTCTGGTTAATTACCTGTTAAGATAATGCCCACAAAGATCCAAGCACAAAGAAAGAGGTTTCCTGCACGGGGACCGTAGTCTGTTGTGAGTTTTCCTTGAACAAGTGTGAAGACAATTCCAAATATCTGTGAACAAAGAAGTTGCTTCATCAGGATCACACAGAAAAGAGCCATCACTTTACCTTGCACAGTTTTAGGTTATATCTTATAGAAACCAAATTGACTACAGCAACACAAAAGAGACTTAGAAGCCAAGTCTAAGAAAGCCTTCTTAGACTCTAGCAGAATGGCCTTCCTGAATACTATTTTACTTGAAGAAATAAAATGATACAACCTGTGCTGATGCATTAAGGAGACCTGAGGAAGTGCCTTCAGACTCTGGGTATGTAATTTCCACAGCAAATTCAAACCCAAGCGGGAGATAGCCAGTCATGAAGAACCTATTGAAGAGGAGAGCAAGAGGATGGCCTTCATCTATTACTACAGCTAAGGAAGTCAGACATAAACGCATGGTATTATGAATTAGCTGGTATGCCAAACTGTCTGTTTTCAAGACCTAACATGATTCAATACTTGCTTCACCAGCTTCATTCACTCAATTTCATCCAACAATTTTAGATATACATCTCTCTTTTTAGGACAAAGATGTTTTAACCTATTTGTCCTGTTCCACATAACCACCTGCACTGCACACATATGAAACAGCCTTCTCTGACCCATCCACGAGCCACTCCGTAGTTGAAGCCAACTGATTTCAAATGGAAATCGTACACAAGCATCATTTTATCAGGCCAAATATCCATGCTGGAGGACAAAAAGGGACCATCAGTAGGAGGTGAAGCTGGACACTAGAATGCCTGCTAGAACCTGCTGAGGAAGAAGCTGAGGGGACTCACAGGTAATGGGCTTAATGCAGTTGAGGTTTCTGAAGTCTGACTGGTGTTTAAAGTGAAAATCTCAAGACATTTCTGGCTCTGCCTTGACCATTGTGCCTGGATTCAGCATTATTCCCTCTGGGGCTTTTAGATTATGAGAGGTGCTCTTCCGAGTGAACAAAGCACCCAGCACATTGCTTGGGCTACCAAAATTTTGATCCAAATCAAAACACACAGAAGCCAGCCTTCCTAGAGTTAAAACTCTAATCACTTACGCACTACTCAACAGAGAGATAGAGCTTTACTGCGGAGAGCTTCCTGCATTGGACCCCAACAAATTGATCCCCTACAGACTGTTAGGTCCGTAAAATGTTGAAAGAAATTCACTGAGAAGTGAGTTGCTTCAGGTTTATTCTGCTGTAATTGAAGGTGAAACCCTAGTAAACCCTATCTGTACTGTGCACTGTAGGCACAGTTGAGAGGATGGCAACAGAATATACAGTAGAACCATTTAGTTAAACAGTTAGATACTGTCTCTGAAGAGAACTGCAGGAAGTCTTCTAGCCCTCCAGATGCTCACCCAAGTACTCCTCCAGTCACGAACACTACTGTAAGGTATCCGAGGTCCAGGGTGAAAGTAAATACCAGCATTCCAATGAAAGAGAGAATGTAAACGATCAAAGTAGTTTGTCTGTAACCCAACCAAAATAGAAAACAATTAACAAAAATTAACACTGTTAACATAAGGTCATAGCACATTGCTGAAGCACGGAAAGGCAACAGAAACATTACTTATTCTCTAACAACTGGCATTCTACAGCTATAAAATTTGCTTCACGTAATTCTAACTCAAACATATCATGCGATGAGAACATACCCCTCTTTACTGCCTTGGTTATATGGCTGCTTTACTTACTCAGACTCTTTAAGAGTGGACAATCACAGCAGGTACTATTACCTTAAGACTGTTTTAGTTCTCTGCTATGTTGTACCTCTTGGCCATTCTGCAGCAGTGCCCATTACACAATACATCAATATATGAGCAGCCAAATCGAACACTATTAGCAATAAAAGTCAGCCTGAGAGGCAAGTCAAACAAATCTCATTACAATGTTCCATTTATATTAACTCTGGAATAAGGGATGTCATCCAAAATATTAAAGCACATATCATTTATAAGCCAAAATACATGCAGAAACACAGCCAATCTACAGCATTAACATCCATTAGGTTTCTAGAGCTCCTGCACATAACGTACTAAGAGTCACAGGGGAGAGCTACTCCACTGCAAGCAGTGCTCCAGGGCACTGCTTACTCTTGGGGGGCACCACACCATGGGTGATGGACCCAGGAGATCCTACCCCAGAAAAAAGTTCTGCTCCATGGTCATTCCCTGAATTTAAAGCAAATGTTATGCTTGCTAACTGGACCACCATCAACCATCCGTTTTACAAACCAATGCAGAGTAGGTTTTGAGCTTTAATGCTTCCCTAGGTGAAGGAGCCCACTGGGCCACCTGGCCACTGTATGTAAGACATACAACGCCTTCCTTGTTAGCCTCACACTCCTGAAGAGACAGGAGTACATGGAAAAACGCTTCACATTTTTGCATACTCCTCTCTCCTTTGTCTTGGCCAAGAACAAGTGTCAAGCTTTTGCCTCAAGAAACTAGTCTCCATCAAGGCTGCTAAAGATCAGAGATGAACTGCATTTTATCATTGGTTCAGTTCATCCCTCAGGTTGCAGTGTTTTTCCAAGGCAATCACACCACTCTCCTACCCCTAACCCCACACATGCCTACCCACACTTACTTGTATGTTTTAGTGTAATCCAGCCACAAACCACAAATAATCGAACCCACCATTCCTGCCACCACCAGTGTCAAGCCAATTCTCCCAGCGTTCACTTCTTCTCCCTTTCAACAAATATTTATATGGTGCTCATTAATAACTTGCTTCCACTCAGAGTCAAGTTCAGACCTCTTGGCAGTCATAAGTGCAAACACATACTCCTATGACTCCCATAGCTGTATGGTGCAAGAAACTGCAGGGGGGTACAAAGGAAACCAAACGTCTGAGCACACATAGCACCTACATAACAACAAACATCACCTCTGCAAATGTTCAGTAGGAAAAGAAAATACCAAGAAAATCCAAGAATCTTACCTCATAATGAGTTACTATCATCTGGTTTAAGAGCGTGGAGACAGAATAAAATGCTCCAGTCATAATACCTGCAGTACCAAAGGAAAAGCTTCAGTTGCTTCAGCTGTAGCCACGAAAATCTGCTACCCTAAAGAGTACCTTCAGGTATTTAAGACTCACATCAGAGGCAAAACCTTTTATAAGTCAGGCAAAACCTCC
Source organism: Ara ararauna (assembly GCA_028858755.1). Lineage (NCBI taxonomy): Eukaryota > Metazoa > Chordata > Aves > Psittaciformes > Psittacidae > Ara > Ara ararauna. The sequence goes on from CM054379.1 coordinate 122,696,572, forward strand.
TCCCCAGACCTACAAACGGTATTTTGAATCCTGACGGATTTTCCAGCATTGGCTGCTGAGTACGTAAAAGGTTGTCACTTCCTCCCCCCTAAAAACCACCGCAACTAAAACCCACTGTACTTTCCACACGCATCTGAACTGCTCTGCCAGACTACAGCCAGACAGCACCACTTACCATAACTGATCAGCAAAAGCACAAACGGAATATTTCTGAACAAGTTAATAATTGACTGCTTGTAGGAGTAATCCTCTGGAGGCACAGCCTGCAGGACTGCTTGAGAGTGACTTGGAGGGTATTTGGGCTTTTCCTCAAACACTGGGGAAAGAGAAGAAGGAACAATTCTGATTGCTCTTTATGCTTTTTCTTTTTGAAGTGTCCAAGTCTGATGAACTTCAGATTAACTTGGGCTTTGTAACACTCCCATGGAAAAAACACTCGAGACTTTCTCATGGAAGAACCAAGTCACAGCCACAAAGGATGTGCGGATGATTTAGTCACATCTCATCGCTCCCGACATAAGGTCAAAGACAGACTTCACCTACAATGTGTCTAGACCTCTGTATCTGAATTGTAAGATTAACAGAGAGAATTCACATTATATTATAATGGCCTTATAGCAAAAAGAATAAGCGAACTAAATACTCTGAGAGGTCGCACCCCCTGAAACAGACATACAGTAAGCTGGCTGTCACTTAAACCTGGCATATCAGGTAAGCAAACAAAAGTAAACTGGAGAAAAAACAAATCTCAACTGTTTTAGGCATAGGCAGATGCTTTAAGTGTGATGTTGTAAACGCTCCCTGTGGCCACCACTTAAATTATAAGGAACACTTACCAACGCCTGTTAAGAAGAACAAAAGCGTGGATACTATCGCTGTTCCATAGAACATGATGCTGATGTTATGTGCCATTAGATCGATATCTTTAGGTGTATTTGGAACCAAAACAGGTGGCAACAAAAAGCCTATTGCAGTGCCAAGCTGTAAAGAAAAGAAAACCAAAACTCATTACACTGTGAACATAAAAATTTACAGAAGTAGAAAACCTTACGAGGTAGAATTCGGAATGTATATTGTAATAAGAATTAATCAAACTATGAAGGAAAAGTGTTCCTTTAGCATCATGCTTCTGAGCCATTTGCTTTCAACGACATTTCACAACCTGGTCTTTCATAACTCAGGCTTTAACCTTTTCATTTCTAAATGAAACTGCAAACCTACACCTAGCACACAGCACATTCAAGAGCTAAGCATTAAGCAAGGCTTTTTGCAGAAGAATCTTTCACAGGAAAACACAGTGCATGCACACAAATCTGTATCGATCATCCTGCAACTGAAGTCCTAGAGATGGCAGAAGCTACTCTTGTAGAAATACCCTCCTTGATCAAAATACTCCACTCGATGTCCAGATCCTGCCACCACAGTAACAAAGACTGGCACACCAGGTGTACTGCAGAGCTGATAGGGCAGAGAAGAGCAAGAGAAAAAGATCATCCTAAGAACCACAAACCTAAAACCTATCTGCAATTATTGCTAAGGAAGTCAAAGAAAAATCACAAAATAAAGTAGTAGTGGGTTTGCATCTGGAGTCAATTCCAAAGCAGCAACTGATTTTGTATGAAGGAGAGACGAAAAACAAGGACTGAGGTTTCATGTGCATATATAAAACATCTTAAAACATGAAGGAACAACAGCCTTGGACTATTCTCCAATTTACGCCTGCTGCTCCTCCAAAACTAAACTGAATTTTAAAGTGTTAGAACTTTCTTTTTAGTTTTTTAACTAAAAAAAAAACCCCAAAACTGAATCTATTTCAGGTAAAAAAGAGCACCAAAGACTGTTAAGAGCCAATACAGTACCTGCAATATTTGACGAAAGTAAAATGATATCATCTTCTCCCCTTTTACACCTAGAAAGGTTACAACCAGAAGGATCAGGAGTTCCAATGAGTGTGAGTGGCCAGTTTAAGATGCTAAATACTTGTGGAAGTCCAGCATTCCCAACAACCCTTGATGGGTACATCAGCTGCATCCCCAGTGATTTGTGTTTCAACTGCAAGTTATCGGCATCTCAAGAGGTAACAAGAGAGATGTGGTTTTTGACAACTCCTCCGTCCTTCCCTTCTGGTCCCAGCCCTGTTTACTCTAGCATTGAGGTTACACAAAGTAATCCCATGACCAGCTGGTTATAGCAACTGTTACACAGTTCACCTTGTGCAGTGGAACATGTACAGTGAGACTGTATCTTATCGCATACCCAGAAGTGAACTGCACTGGGGTATACAGACAACATCACTTCTAACTTCCCACTGCCTAACTGGTCATTTCACTGCTCTTACAATGCAGTTTGAGAGGGCTTTTTAATAAAGCAAAAACTGAGGACAGAAATTCTCTTGTTTGACACCATGGGTCAGTCTTTGGGGATCACAAGCACAACTGGGATCTTAAGACCTATACAGCGCACGGGGTAGATACCCTATATAGCAAGCAGGGTGCAGCACAGCTGCAGAATAAGCCTTTATCCTTTGCACAGGACTGCCAGAAGAAGGTGAAACACATTTTGCCAGTGCATTCCACAGGTGCTTCCCTGACATAGGACCGCCAAGCACGTTGGCACACTAAGATTCATCCCTCTGGAAGGGAATACGCTCCAGAAATAACAAAGGTTTCTTTTGTTCACACCTCTGCTCCCGTTTTCTTTGTGCAGCTTTCTCACCGGTCCTATCTGCACTCCCACTGCTGTCCTGCATCACTTCAATCCCTGCATCCGAGTGAAGCATCAGACTCAGGGCTGGATCCCTGGCACTGTACTGCAGTAACTCCTGCTACTGGGAGAACTGGTGCATGTCAGAAAGAGCAGAAATTCAGCTGCCAAACCTGATTCCAGGGCACAGATGCAAAATTTCTGCCCAACTGCTAAAACAACCAACAGCCCCCGGAGCCTGCACTCCACATAGGGCAGTTGGATTGGCCACTGGAAAACTTCAGTGCAAAACCCAAATGTTGTGGGACAGCACTGGGAAAACTGTGAACAGCAAAGTATGAACTAATGGGCAGCCCTAACTGTAAATATGCAACGCTACTATTACCACTGTAATAATCCAAAGGGCACAAACATGAAATCATTACTCACATGATAAAACCCAAATCCCCTGCTACCTTTATCAAACTGCACCTATGACCTCAGCCTGCACTGGCGATGCTGACAGGAATCTTAACATTTTGTTGCCACAAAAAGAGCAGGGACAGCAGCAGGGGAGAGAACAAGGTTATGGGGAGGTACCATTTCTTCACCCATGCTTTCAGATATGCCTGTTCCAGCTCCCCGAATCTGGCCAGGACCTGAGAGCTTGAGTAAACCTGTGACTCCGTTATCAGCTCCCCACAGTGATGTAAAATCACAGAGCTACAGCAAACTTCATGAGCCATCACAGCATTGACCACTGGCACTTAGTGAGCTCAGGCCATATTTTAAAGAGCAGGAACTAAAGTACGTTGGCACGGGGGCTCTCCATCAAAGGTCATATACCTAATCCCCTGCCAGCAAAGGGTGTATTCAAACAGCTGAATGATGTCAAATGCAAGTGGCAAGATCCTGAATGCAAGAGGAAGAGAAAGCAGAGCAGGATGACTTCTGCAAAGGGTCTCAACAGATGCACTCCAGGCAGCCGACAGAAGAATGCAAGCTGCTACACACTGCCACACAGCCAGCGTTCTGCAGAGTTAGTCTGGGAGGTATCATCACCTCGGTTGCCCCTGCTCCATCACTTCTCCTCTCTCCATCACCATCTCTTGAAGAATGCTTTCTCCCACTTTAACGACCTATTTTTAACCCAACACCAAGCCCTGGAGGAAGCCACCCTTGCCCCCTACCTGGTTGCCCAGCACAGCCACGGCGCAGGCAGTGGAGACCTCGGTGGGGCCAAACCACACGGATGCGATGCGCGAGGGCAGCCCCAGGATGAAGACCTGCGCGACGGCACAGACAGCCTGGGCTGCCAGGGTGAGCGGGTACCGGCCGGGGGCCAGGCTGCCGCACTTGAGCCAGGCGCCCAGCCCGTTGAGGCCGGCACCCAGCAGCGCCGTGAGGCGCAGCCCGCGGGTGTCCAGCAGCCAGGTAGCGGGCAGGATCAGCGGCACGTAGGCCACCATGTAGACCATGGAGAGCCAGTCTATCTGCGGGAAGGAGACGCCGTAGAAGACCGCGAAGACGTTGCTAATGATGCTGTACTGGATCCACTGGAAAGCGTTCACCAGCGAGTAGCTGCTGAAGACGGCCAGCACCGCCAGCCGCCGCCGCGACAGCCGCGTCTCCACCCGGCCGCCCGCCGCCGACAGCATGGCCTCGGCCTCCGCCCGCTCCCCGCCGCCCGCCCGCCCGCCGTCCTCCGCCTCCTTGCCAGGTAGGAAGCCGTTGCAGCGCTGCAGGGGCGGCGCGGCGGTGGCCGCCGGCATCTCCCCGCTGTCCCCCTCCGCCTCCTCCTCGCCGCCGTCCTCCACCATCTCGGCCGTCTCCGCACCCAGCTTTGCCGGCAGCGGCGCCCGCAGCCCCGCTCTGCCGCACAAGGTCACCCGGTTCCGGCTCCGACACCACGGCCGCCGCCGCAGCCCCGCCCCGGCCGCCCCGCCCGGCGGGAGGAGCGGGAGGAGCGGGAGGCGGCTCCGGGAAGGCGGGAGTGGTCTGGTTGCTGGGAAGCTGTTGTGCATGTGCGCCCGGTGTATGTGGATGTGGATGTGGATGTGGATGTGGATGTGGATGTATATGATGGATGTGGATGTGGATGTGGATGAGGATGTATATGATGGATGTGGATGTGGATGTGGATGTATATGATGGATGTGGATGTGGATGTGGATGAGGATGTATATGATGGATGTGGATGTGGATGTGTATATGATGGATGTATATATGATGTATATGTATATGCATATGTATATGTATCTACACACACAGAGAGCCTCACATATGTGTGTGTAATTATTTATTTATTTATTCTATAGCATAGAATCCCAGAATGGTTTGGGTTGGAAGGGACCTTAAAGCTCATCCAGTTCCAGTTCTCTGCTGGAATTGCAGCGGAGGGTGTCCAGGACGGGTGCATTGTGAGTTCGTCTGCATCCACCCCTGCCCTTCATTGCCTCCAGAGCCGCGGGCTAAACATTCCTTGTTTCCACTCAACCTCTGGAATCTGATTTGACACATACCCAAAAACCCATCTGCCTGGTGTATGTGTGGAGGTTGTTTGATACCACTTCAGTGAGCAATCTTCCCTCAAACCCTGCTCAGGACACGTCTGCACATGGAGAGCAGTGCCTGGCAGCCCCTGTCACAGTTTGTAATTGCTGTAGATGCTGTAGCCTATTAAAAACCCAGATTGTTCTCCAAAGAGCATTAGGAAAGTACAGGAATATTTAAGTTTGTTCACAACCTTCGCGTTTTGTTGGCTTCTGTGGGAAATCAGTTGGCGTGTGTTCAGCAGGTAACACACTGCACATTGTTCACGGGTATGTCAGAGCCTAATCAGGTCTGAGTCTGTATGGTGGATGCATGCACTTAGGTACCAGCCTTAAGTTCCCTCACTAATCATGAGTGGGTATTTTACTCAAGATCAGGTGATCCGTGTATGCCACAGTTCCTGATCTTATTTACAGCATGAAAAATGATATGAACACATGCTTCAAAACGCTGTTCTGGCTATGTTTGCTTTCCCTGAGCAATGGTAGTGATGAGTGCGGGCACCGTGGAGTTTTAGCGACTGTTGGAAGTGAGTTCTGAATTTGAAGATCACACGTGTTAGAAACCTGCCTTTAAAAGTAAAGTGACTTATGCCACATTCAGAGGGAAAGGGGAGGCTATGAGGAGAGATCCTGAGGGTAGAGCAGGGGCAATGGAATGAGAGAGGGGGCCATGAAGGGGAGCCATGAGGGGAGATCAGTTTGCCCGCAGGGACATGGGTTAGTGGTGGCCTTGGCAGTGGACTTGATGATTTAAAGGTCTTTCCCAACCTAGTTGATTCTATGATCCTATGATTCAGGCCCTTCTTACCTCTTTCATTCATACCAAGAAAAAGCTTGATTTGTTTTTACTTTTCCTCTGACTTCTGCCTGACTTCACAGTTCAATTGCTAAGTGCTGCAGCAATGAAGCCTATTTTAAAACAGGACTTCATGAGGAAGAAGTATAGTGGGAACTGAAACAAACATCAGAGCAGCAGAATAGCCGGCTTTCACTTCAGGGGTGTGTGTCTGTGTACACGTTGCTAGAAATATGCTGAAAACACACCTGAGACAACGTCTGTGAAAGTATTTCCAGCAGTGCCCATTCGTGGTCACTGGGACTCAGTCATCCACACTGCTGATCTGTTACAGCAATCCCTGGCAGAGGTTGTGGGTTGGCCTTGGGGCCAGGGCAAGGACCATGGCACTGTGGTGGGTCATCTAGATATAGCGTTAGTGACCTAAACAACTCTTGTTCTTTTGGAAGAAGGTGTAAACTCTGATCTACAGCTCATTTCATTTAACATTTTTTCCCATTTGATTCTGAACGACCTCAAAGTCCATCTGGAGGTTACATTTACCCCTTGAAGACAGAGGAAAACAGGCTTTGTTCTCTCTCATTCTTCCTTTCCCTACTCTTGCAGCCTTGGCTCCATAAAGCAGCAGAGCTGCTGCCAGCTAAAACCCTCAGCAAAAGGTTCAAACTCAGCCTGTCCTAGAATGGGCAGCACACCTTGGGTTTCACTGCCACAGTGCCCACAGAGCATTGTCTCCCCTATCCACCTGATGGCTTGGCACACGGCCTGTCATCTGCTTCCTGCACAGTGATCCCTCATGGAAGGAATAACTAGGCATCAGGGAACTGTAGAGACAGGCTAAGCCTGGCAGTGGAAGGAGCACCTGGATGGAAGCTCCCCATAAGGAGAGGAGACCTTTTCCATGATGAAGTTTATTTACAACAGATCAACATAAAGCCAAATCCACCTTTGCTACAGCTGCATTGATCTTGGTGAAATAAAACCAGGTTGATTCTGCTGAGGTACGCTCAACACAATTCCATCTTTGGGGACATTTCTCTCCCTAAGTAGATTCCTAAACAAGATAAAGGAAAAGGCAAACCAAATTGACAGCATCAAGGCAAAGTTTTGATACTTACATCCTGGCTTTATACTTTTTCATAGGCTTCACAACCATTACTTCTGATTTACTCCCATTTCTGTGAGAAACAGGGCCAAGGACATAGTTGTCCAGCAGGAGAAAGTTACGCCATGAGAAACATCCGTTGCAGGGGTCCACTTAAAACACGCGGCCTTGGATCTGCACATTTCATGGACAATTTATTAGCTAAAGCCAGAACACTGGTGTCAAGGTTTACAGCACAAACTTAAAACGGTTGCTGTCCTTTTTTAGCCTCCCCTCTAACTGAAAATTTAGGCTGTCCCGAATATTCCTGTTAGAGATAGGGCCAGGAATTGCTCGTGTATACCATAATGTTAGCAAAGTTGTTTTCCTGAATGCTGTGGAAAAGCATATGTCTTATGTATCAGGAGTCACTGGGAAGTAGCTGATACTGATTTACTCCCCAGCAGTTATTTTCTTGCGCCCAAATTCCAGAAGTCAGACAGAAACCAAGCACTCAAAATCGCAGGCAGGAGAATGTTGAAAAGCAATTAGGAATGCAGTATCCTCACTTGTAATGGTGCAACTTTTCCTCCCCTAGCATATGTTCCAGTGGAAGTAAAAGATTAAACACTAATCTGTAATGTATTTATAATGCGTATGATTTTCAATGCAAAAGTTGATGTCTCGATGCAGTGAAAACCTGCGTGGCAGGAGAGCACCAGGTACTTGTCTTCCGCAAATGTTTAAACAAGAAAGCTACAGCAGCTCAAGAAAGGGCTTTCAGAACAAAAGATGTGAAGTTCCAACTGAGCTAGAAATGACCGATTTCAGCAGGATGTTAAACAAACCTCAATAAGCTGGGCTTGAAAGAAAGTAGGTGGAGTGTCACGTTTAAATTCCTTCGTTGAAAGCTATTAGAGAATACAGGGGAACACGTAAACATTCTCTTCCTCCTATGCAATCCTCATTCCAGCAACAGTTGCCATTCGCCCACAAGATAAAGCCATAATCCCAATTGGAAAATGAGTGCTTGCAACACAGGACACTTAACTGAAACGTGTTTGTAGCTCCAGTTTATCTGGCCACCTCGGGTTTGGAATATGACTGCCCACAGTAGGCACGTTTGCCAGTGTCAGGAATATAGAAGTATACTGTTAAGTATCAGAGAAAAGTTCTGGATTTTAAAATATGGGTAATGCACTGCAAACAACAGAAATTTGTGTTTCTGGGTGTCTCAATCCATATAAAAGAGGCAGAAATCCACATCTGGTGCTTCTATTGGGTGGCCATCTGGTTTTCCTTTTGTAGGTAGCTATCAATTGAGTATAAGTGATGGAATTTCACCCCTGAGGTTCTCACCAAAACAAACAGGGAAAAAAACCTACGTACATGAAATAAACCTTCTGTACAGAAATAATCATGTGAGCAAATGCAGTAGGTAAAATGCACTGAGTTCTTATTTGCCACGATTAACTGGCTCCTCATAAATAACCAAAAAATGTAACTTCCATCTGAATCCTTTACACACGGTAAGAAAAGTGCATTTGCCCACATAGAGGGCATCACCTGCAGGAGGGTTGTCTCGGATGAACATTCTCATTTTTGACAAGCATTCGTTCACTCAATTGGTTAACTTTGGGGAAAAGCTTTGAGGCATTTTTGCTGTTACTCACAGACTCCTGGCACACCTTTCACTGCAGCAGTGTGCTGGCACAAAATCCTGATCTTCTTGGGTTCATTTCTTTCCTTAAAGTTAATCAACAAAGCTCTTTTGTGAGAGAGCTCAACCTAAGCCATCAAAGGACAGTGGGACAGAAGTGACAAGCCAGCTGCATCTGAGCAGATTGGCTCCTTTGACCTCTAGCCTGGGGAACTGCTAGGCTGAACTTCATCCCAAATAGTACGCTGGGGAGATATTGCAGGTTTCCACTAGCACAGCCCATTTATCAACTCAGCATCTAAGAATTCCAGAGTCCAGAGGAGGCCATGAGGATGATCAAGAGCTGCAGCACCTCCCGTATAGAGACAGGCTAAGAACATTGGGGCTGTTCAGCCTGGAGAAGAGAAGCTGCGTGGAGACCTCAGAGCAGCTTCCAGGGTCTGAAGGGGGCTACAAGGATGCTGGAGAGGGACTCTTCATCAGGGACTGCAGCCATAGGACAAGGGGTGATGGGTTCAAAGTGAAACAGGGCAAGTTCAGGTTAGATCTAAGGCAGAAGCTCTTCCCTGTGAGGGTGCTGAGGCGCTGACACAGGGTGCCCAGAGAAGCTGTGGCTGCCCCATTGCTGGCAGTGTTCAAGGCCAGGTTGGACAGAGGGGCTTGGAGCAAGCTGCTCTAGTGGAAGGTGTCACTGCCTGTGCAGGGGATTGGAATTGGGTGATCCTAAGGTGCTTTCCAACCTCAACCATTCTGTGATTCTATAATTCAGTAACATGAGAAGAATTGCTCCCTAACAGTTTTCTCTACTGGCTGCAGTGAGATTCCAGGGGCTTAACCCATATGCAGTCTTCTGTGGATGCAGAACATCCACTGAGAGCTCCAGCTCCCTGCCCCATCTATGTAGGAATCTATAGCAGTAGTCTTTTACTACCTGATTCATTGCATCTTACTTGCCTGGTTCACGCACACATCCTTTGAAAATCAAATGGAAGACACATGTGAACCTGGAGCCATTAACAGCCCCCTACAGAAATGTGCTTGTATTTTAGAGACAGGTTGTTCACACCCAAGCTTGAGAAATGTTGCTACTTTTACTGTTGAAGAAACCCAAATATTTAGTAACTGCTTGAAGTTCCCAGTTTCTCTCTGAAGAGGTTATCAGCAGGAAGAGAGCCATGTTCTTTGAAAGTCTACATCCACATGATGGGGGAGATGCTGGTTGACCTCAGCTTAACTAAAACCCAGGAGGGATTTGTTTGTTTAAACTGAATAACAATAAAAGATGCCTGCCCAAGACCCTGCCTGCAACAGCACCTTATGGAAAATGCCTTAACATTCCAGCAGCATTAATCGTTGTAACAGGAAGCCAGTCAGACACCAAGAGGGACTCTCCTTGTTGGAGCTCCTGCATTGGGAAAGCACTCCAAGCGCTCTCCAAAGCCCAATTTGAGCAGTAGCCTTTTGCAGCACTCCTAGCATGATATAAACTATTCCAGATGAGCTGCAAAACCTGGAATCTCTGACAGAAAATCCCCTCCCTTTTATTACCAGGGGAGACAAACCTACTGCTCCTATCAGCCATGCCATCACTGCCACAGCCGCTGGCCAGTGGGCAGCTCCTCTGCTAAGACAACCCCAGAGCATCTAGAGCTTTTTGCATGAGTGATATCTGCTTCATCCAGATGTTTAGAAAGTGGGGGAGAGCCTGGCTGCCTGCTTCCACCTCCTGCCTGCACAATGACCCCCTCAACACAATGCCCAGCTTATGACAGCACTGCTGGGAACGGAGGGCACTCAGCACCTCCAGCACTCACTCAGCACCTGACAGCCCTGAGGTGTCCACAGATACATTCATCAGTGTGTTTTAGTGGAGCATCAGTCACATAATATCAGCCCAACAGCTGAAGTGTTGACTTACAGATTGTTTCTCCGTCTTGTGAGATCCCTGAGGCTCTTACATATATAGAGAATCATTTAGGTTGGAAAAGACCTTTAATTCATCGGGTCCAAATGTTAAGCTAACACTGCCAAGTCCACCACTAAACCATGTTCCTAAGTGCCACATATATGTGTCTTTTAAATGCCTCCAGGCATGGTGGCTCAACCACTTCCCTGGGCAGCCTGTTCCAGTGCTTGACAGCCCTTTCAGCAAAGGAATTTTTTCCCGTATCCAATCTAAACATCCTCTGGCACAACCTGAGGCTGTTTACTCTTGTCCTGTCACTTGTTACTTAGGAAAAGAGGCTGACACCCACCTATCTCTATGTATATGGATTTGGTTTTGTTTTAAGAACAGTAAGACCAAGACAGTGAAAAAGAACACTTGTAAATGTTACATAGCACTAAGGCTCTTAAAGTGCATGAGCTTTTGAGAGAACATAGGAAAAGGATTTTAAATGACCATGAATGTAGGAACTAATCTACCTGGTTTTGACGATATCTCTTTGCTTGGAGCAAAGGAAGGGGGATCAGTCTCCAAGCAAATATTCCTCAGTGGAATCTGTTCAATTAACTTCTCTCACTGGTGCAGCAAGGAAAACAAATGAGCCACAATAGCCCATGAGAAGGTCAGCCTCATGACAGCAATCAACATAGCAACATGCAAAGTAAGTACCAGCACTGGCAGAATGGCATTCAGGCTGTTTAAGTCTTTGGATATAATCCTATATTTCCAATGAACTGCAAACACAGGCTGAACAGAGTATTTATGTCCCTTAAGACCTCAGACAGTACCAACAGCTTATAGCTTTTAGAAACCTTAGGAAATGAATGAATGGTCCATACTGGGACTTGCAAATAAAGGAAACAGTATTTGCTGTAACTGCTCAGCTACCTCTCTTCCAGGTCCACAGCCCCATTTTTCTGTCCCGTTGTCTTCTGCCATGCTTACATTTTAAGGTATGCATAAACCTAATTGCTTTTAAATGAGTGGAAAGGATTTACTTTTTTTCCCCCATTAGATAAGTAAAATTTGGAATATACAAATCTGCTTAAAATAGTCCACAAGGAGGAAAAACCCAATCATGAAACCATCCTTTCTTACCCTAACTGGTTTGCTCCACTTCCTTCATCATTCCCCCAGCGTTACAGTACTTCCCTTAGTGTCTGTTTCACTAAGTTTCCATCTGACATACTTGTTCAGGTGTACTTTGTGATCTGCTTGTGTTTCTAGGTCATTACTAAGTACACCCCTGTGCTCTCCACCCAGCTGCCTTGATATTAGCGAGTCTTGAGACATACATTCAAAGCAGAGCAACACTGAGCGGGTTCATTGTTTTTTGTCTTAAACGCTCTTGTGTTTACTTTTAGTAAGCAAAATAGCCTTCCATTAGCAATAAAGAGTAGCTGTGGAGGTGAGTAGAGAGATAAGAGCAGTGGTCACTTGGGAAGACAGCCATGTGAGGTCCAGAGGAAGGCTCTGCACCCGCTCAACTGTGAGCCACTAGCCTGCAGTGATTTCCCAAACCAAACGTAGACAGATCCCCTTTCCCTGGATCCGGATCCCTATTGGTTTTGTGGGTTTAGAAACGTAAGATACGTCAGCAGTCACATGCAAAGGTAGTTTCAAGTCCTACTTTACGCTGACTCCTGATGCTGTTGTGAACAGGCCCTTACAGCTGGAGGGTACAGTGTGAACAAGGGCTGCTCCAACCTGCCCTGAGCTGGACTGAGATCAAAAGCACCAGGCTGGGAGAAACAGCTCTTTTTCCAGCCCCACCTTTGTAATCTGCTGCGCCAGTTCCAAAGGGTGGAATAGCTGGCAATGGACTATACCCAAACACCAGTTCCTCATCCCACACAAACTAGCTTATGGCCGGATTACACAGACAGCGCACACCAAAGCAGTAGTGCTCCATTTAACCTGATCATTGATTTGCTCCCAGTATTTGTTTTCCAGTGATCACTGCTGGCCCTGTGTTTGTTCACTTTTATTGCAATTTGCATCCATCTGAAGTTTAAGAGCCTTTCACAAGTGTTGGATCAAATTCAACTCGTTTCTATTCCACCAGTGCCCCGGGCACCTACACAAATACAGCTATGACCCTTCCCTGTGTATAGAAACAGCATGCAGCATGCTTTTTAATAAGATAAGCTTCTTTCTCCCATCCTCCCTCCTCCATTGCAAGTTGCACATACCAAGGGCTGAAACCTGAACTTGAGTCAAGTGTTTCAGAGTAGCTGGATGGGAAGCACATCTGCTCCTGGGCAAATCACTAGTCAAGTTCCCTGAAGGCCAAAACAGGTCCTCTTTCACTTTTCTGCCCTTGATTCAGTGAGAACCTTTCCTCTGCAACGTAGCATGGGAGAGAAGATGAAAATTACCACAAGTAGTCATTTTAGGGAAGTATAACCCAGTTATCAGTGGAAGGATGGTGTGGGTACTAACAGAAAAAAGGGAAGAACCATGACATGAAGCGTCCTATGGGAGAAAGGCTGGGGAGTCTCCCACATCCTTAGCAGAAGCACAGCTGGAAAGGATCACTTTTCCAGTTCACGTTTGGCAAAGACGCTGCTATAGATGTAAGTGCTCACAAGTGTTGTTATGTTTTTCATCTCAAGCCCTTGAACACTTGGGTAAACTCAAACTTCAAAACAACTCCTAGCGTTCTTTAGAGGATGCCTGTGGAGCCGAGATGCAGGAAACAGATGTGGGGCCCAGTTAAAGCCCAGTGTATGAAGGAGACACTGTGTGAAAGGTTTCCGGCTCACACTGTCAGGTCCAGTTGTTTTGCTGTGGCCAGCTGCAGTGCATGGATTCTGTGCTGCTCCTCACAGCACTGACCTGTGGATATGAGCCATGGACTGAAGTCCAGCCCAGACCACACAAAGACTTGACAGAATGCGATGAACCTCAAACTGTGGAGGTCTAATGCCTTTGCTAGCTGACTTTTTTGAGAGAGTGACAGAAGCTCTTAGCAGCAAAGAAACGGAGCAGAAAACAGCACCCTCCAAAAGGAACATACTTGGAAATAGACTAAGGTGAATAATAAAAGGCAGGGAAATGTGACACCAGCTATGAAAACACTCCTAGTAAAGACCTAAAGTAGCTTCTCTAGCTTCCCCGCAATGTCCTCTTTGCAGGCCAGCATTCCAGACATCCATCAATATGCCTCCCCTAGTTGGGATTTTGCCATTTTCATTTTACTCCTGCATGGATTTTTAGCCAGGAAGATATAGGTTTGGATTTTAATGGCAACTCTTTTCATATCTATCCATGCAGAGGGATGGAAGCAGCCAGAGATTACAATGAGTTACACCTCAAGACAGTTTTCATACAGGCTAATCAAGCAAACCCTGGTTTTGCAGAAATAGAACAGATGAAGCCAGCCGCCAGCTTATCTTTCTTGAAGAGCAGGAGGACCAGTTCCACATCCTGGAATAAAGCAGCTCAAATGCTTTCTAAGAGTGCTGGCTGCTGAGCTGAGCCATGGCAAACAAAACCACACGCAATTGTGTGCATGCTGAAATGCAAACAGTGAAAGCAGGAGTCTGGGGCAGAGGAGATCAGTCTGCAGTGTTACCAACAGCTTCTGAATAGCCTCATCACTCAGCCCTCTGAGGAGAAAGTGCAAAGCTAGATTGGAGGGACGCTAGTGCAGGTAACTCTCTAGTGAGCAGGTGAAGTCTTCCAGACACCTCCTCAAGCTATGAATGCTCCAGCGTTCACCATCACGTGCCATAATCTGCATCCACTGGGACAGCAGGGATGGAACAAGACCACTGCGTGTAGCTGCACGTCTCCAAAGAAAGGGCAACTGAAGGACTGCAAGAGGAAGCTCTGATCATCCTGATATCACAGCAGCCTCCATGTGCTGGTCAAGAAACAACCTCTTTGGATAAGTTCTGTGTCCCCCCTTGTCAATGGACGTTGTGCTCTCTGGGAGCACAGAAGGGATTCGTTTGGAGAGTGCTGACATTTGCTCACGCATATTATATACCACATTAGCCCACTGCACATGCCATTGCCTCAACTCAGCACAGAGGTCCTGTGTAATACAGAGCTAAGTTTCCACCCTGACTTTTCCAGGCGGGAATAATGACCCCTAAAGAGAAGGGAAGTTATATAGCGATCCTTTGATTGGAGCTCCCCACATAGTGCTCCATTTAACTTCTTCCCACAGCGCTCCATTTGTCTGCTTCCTCCCCCTTTGTTGTGTGTCCAGCAATGTTCTGAGCACAAAAATGCTCTCTCTATATGTTTATAGCAATAAGCCAGTGCCAATCAGGACTTCAAAGCTGCCCTCTCCAGGCAGTGCACTTCACAAAGACAGACCTTCCTGCTAGATAATCCCAGGTCCTTTCCATTTCATGGGTTCACCAGCACTCATGTGCTGAGCAGACCTAGGAGGGAGGTCCCAAGCAGCAGGTCCAATTCCAGCTAGGAGATGTATCGACTGCCATAGACACGTGCCATGGAAATCAGTTCACATAATGGTCATACTGTCTCCTAGCCCATGTCCACAACTCAATTTTTGACAATGGCCAACAAAACCTGTCAGACAGACAGAGCTCTTGGAGACACAAAGTGCCCACAAGGTTTGTGAGAGCTGGTGGCCATGTAGATGACACCAACCCTCTCCATTCCTCCTTGAGGCTACCAAGAGGAGGTGCACACCCAGCCCAACACCAGCAGCTATCCCAACACGACTTACCCAGCTCTGGACTGATCTCAGCCCATGCTATTTCTTGCCTAAATGGCAATCCAACAAGTGCAGGGGAGCAGCATGGAAGAGAGCTGGGGAACTATGGGGACACACAAGAAAGCTGAGGTACCCTGGTAGGCAAAGGGTACATCGGGAAACCGGTGATACCATGGCAGGGATCAGGAAGACATGCTGGGAGCTGGAAATGCAGCACTGGGAGTACTGGGCCATAGCGGGAGCATCACAGGACATGCGCAGGAGACTGGGATTGCTGTGGTGAGGAGCACAGAAATCCCTGGAGCTGAAAAGCTTTATTGGTTGCACTGCTCACAAGATAACTTCTATCAACACAGGACATGTGCTTTATCTAAGCTGCAGCTGGGCACTGACAAGGAGACAAGCGTCTGTTTGCACTTTGGTGGCAGAGCATACGGCCCTGGCACAGCCAAACTAGTGGACAAAATCTGCATGTTAAAGGAGTTAAACCCAGAACCCACACAGAAATGGAATCATCGACTCAGCCAGGTTGGAAAACACCTTCAAAATTACCAAGTCCAGCCATTCCCAGCACTGCCAAGAACTGAACCACCTCACTGAATACAGAATACATGCGGGAAGGAGGCAGGCACCGCACCTGGACCATGCCCGTCTGCTCTGCTCCCGATCAGAGGAACCCCAAAACACAGAGTGACGGAGTCAGGGAGCCTTTGGGGGGCAGGAGGAGGCAGGGCCATGTCAGCTGTTATCCCCCAGCAGCAACCGTGGCCCAGGTTGCAGACAGTGCCAGCAGCCTGAGCCAGTGCATCTGCAGGGACCCTGCAGCAGATGGGAGGGGACCCCCGTTCCGGTGCCATAGAGCACAGCTCTGCTGCTGCTGAGCACTATGGGCTTCGTCAGCAGGGGTTAAGCAGGGTGAGCAGCACAAACAGCTCTCACCTCTGCAGGCAGGCTCTAGCAGCCCCTGTCCATGCGCTGAGCCAGCCTGCCTGCAGGTGAGACCGCTGCAGCATCATAGGGTCCATCGCACGCTGTGATGTGTCATGACTTCTCCATGTCTCACCCCCTGCACTTCCAGAACAGTGGGATGTGGCCCTACTTCCCCCCATGTCAGTGCTGCTTTGTGGTCTTGCGGGCGGCTGTACTCGCTCTCAGGAGGGAAGCTGCAGGTTTGCTCAGCCATACCACAGTGCTGGTGCTCTGCTGTGGCAGGCTGGGCTCATCTGTAGGTAGCCACAGACTTTGGACACTGTGCAGCCACCTCACCAGTGTACATTGAGATATTACCTCTCCCAAGCGTTGCAACCAAAAATCAAAACATGAATCCATAATGTTGACTGTTGCTTTGGCAGGAATGCGTCTTCAAGTGCCGTTGCGGAAGTAGCTTGGCCTTCAGACCACAGCCCTTTGAAACAGACCAGATCTTCCTGTTCTGTGCATGTGCTACTTCTCTATGCTTCTTTTCAGCTTTGCCTCAAGCTGCTTGATGCCACCTGCACACTCACTGTATGACAAATGCTCCATACGCTAACGGCTCTGTGCACCAGAGCCCTCTGCTGCAGCCATACCAGATGCTGGCACTGCTCTTCATGCTGTTTTCTAGGACAGAGAGGTGCTATGTAGAATCATAGAATCCCAGACTGGTTTGAGTTGGAAAGGACCTTAAGATCATCCAGTTCCAACCCTGCCAGTGGCAGGGACACCTCACATGAGAGCAGGTTGCTCCAAGCCCCTCTGTCCAACCTGGCCTTGAACACTGCCAGGGATGGGGCAGCCACAGCTTCTCTGGGCACCCTGTGCCAGCGCCTCAGCACCCTCACAGGGAAGAGCTTCTGCCTTAGATCTAACCTGAACTTGCCCTGTTTCCGTTTGAACCCATCACCCCTTGTCCTGTGGCTGCAGTCCCTGATGAAGAGTCCCTCTGCAGCATCCCTGTAGCCCCCTTCAGACACTGGAAGCTGCTCTGAGGTCTCCAAGCAGCTCCTCTTCTCCAGGCTCTTTCTCCTATGTACTCCTTGTCCCAGTGCCTCATTGCTTCTGCGTTTTCAGGTGACCCAAACCACCCTTTCCATCAGCAGACCCAGATGCACTAGTGGCACTGATGCCCTGTGCTTGCACTAAGCATCCTGTTGGCAGCATCTCTGTGTGCACAGCACTGAGCATGTGGGGAGACAGGTATTAATTCCTGCCCCCGGCACAGATTCATCACGGCCATGATCCTCACTATGTGTTCTCATTGTTTTGTCATTCACTGCAGCTCAAAAAGGGGGATAAAAACCTGCCAGGCTCTGGAGATGGTGTGCTTTCCACTCACTGCGTGGTGGGGCCACTGCGCAGTGCATGGGGGTTCCCATGTCCATGCCCCAAGTGTTTCACACCAACAGAAATCCAGCCCCAGCAGAGGCAATGAATGGATGGATAACCACCTGCTGAAGAGGAAAGTGCTGAGACAACTCATAGGTGCCACGGCGATTCATATCCTTGCTTTGATCTCAGCTATATCTTTGTACCGCATATAGAAAGCAAAGAGAAGAACAACAAACCTTTCTGCTAAGGCAGTGGCTGACTCAAACTCACTTTCCTGCTCTGTGACGGGAACAGAGGATCGAACCCCAGCCTGCATTAATGGAAAAACAAACAAAATCAGAAGTTCATCAGTGATGAAAGTTGCATTTCCAGCCAAGTATTTATTTGCTTTTGCCTCTAAAGATCCTCTCTATGCATTGCATAGGAGCCTGTTGGAAGCACCTCCAGTAAAAGTCTTTGGCTGATTTGTTTAAACTCTTATCATGGTAAACAGCTGGATTAAACAGCATATCACCCACTTGGCCTCATCACCATCTCCTCACTTGTTCCCATGTTGGATTCTGGGAAAACTCATGGCAGTTTATTCCAGAGCTCAGCATATTCAGGCAGTATTAGTCCAAGGTTGGGAAGAGAACTCCTGGGAGACTGATCTGAATGAGCACAGATAGGGCCCTTAGGCACTCTCAGCTGTTGGTCCTGAACTCAGAGGGGATTTCCAGGATCCAAGGAGTTCAAGTGACTTACCAGGAACTCTTTGGTTCTACTGTACCCGCTCCACTCTTCCAAGTCACTTGGCCTTCAGGCAAAATCACTTCAGCTTTGTTCCACATGAGCCCTGCAAACAGCTTGTCCTGGGTGGCCAAAGGGCAATGAGACCAGCCAGCTGATGAGGTGCTACTTCAGCATCCTTTCAGCGCCTGTTTCTGATTCAAGGTGCTCATTGAACAAGGAAGTTGCAGAGAAACGTCTGTGTGAATTGGTAGCCATTGATGGCATGCACTGGGCCACTGTTTTGTCTCTATTAGCAGCTTTACTTTAGGAGCTCTCTAGATCTACAAGCACCACAGCTCAGCCTATGGAAAGTACCGTCACATTATTACCATCACCCTGCATCCCCCACATTATTCAAGCCTGACATTGAGCCGAGCACGCACTGCAAGCCCTTGCACGTGGGGGAATCCCCAGTGCACACAGTGCATCTGGGTGCATTATTTTAAGCCTGGAAAGAGCAGAGCAATGTGGGGCTTTTTTTTTTCAGGCAGAAGCTGTACCAGCCAGAGCTGCATTGAAAACACAGCCCAGACTGGGTAACACTGCACTGACTGGATGACACTGCATTGACCGGGTAACACAGCGCTGACCGGGTAACACTGCACTCACCAGGTAGCACAGCGCTGACGGGGGAACACAGCACTGACTGGGTAACACTGCACTCACCAGGTAGCACAGCGCTGACTGGGGAACACAGCACTGACTGGGTAACACTGCACTCACCAGGTAGCACAGCCCTGACTGAGTAACACAGTGCTGACCGTGTAACACAGTGATGACGGGGTAACACAGCACTGACTAAGTAACACTGCACTCACCAGGTAACACAGCACTGACTGGGTAACACTGCACTGACCGGGTAGCACAGTGCTGACTGGATAACACTGCATTGACCGGGTAACACAGCGCTGACTGGGTAACACAGCACTGATGGGGGAACACTGCACTGACTGGGTAAAACAGTGCTGACCGGGTAACACAGTGCTG
The DNA here is from genome assembly GCA_028858755.1 of Ara ararauna. Classification (NCBI taxonomy): domain Eukaryota; kingdom Metazoa; phylum Chordata; class Aves; order Psittaciformes; family Psittacidae; genus Ara; species Ara ararauna. The sequence goes on from CM054379.1 coordinate 122,716,055, forward strand.
ACTAGGTAACACTGCACTCACCGGGTAGCACAGTCCTGACTGGGTAACACAGTGCTGACTGGGGAACACAGCACTGACCAGGTAACACTGCACTCACCAGGTAGCACAGCACTGACTGGGTAACACTGCACTGACCAGGCAACACTGCACTGACCGGGTAACACTGCACTGACTGGGAAACACAGCACTGACTGGGTAGCACAGCGCTGACCGGGGAACACAGCGCTGACCGGGGAACACAGCGCTGACCGGGGAACACTGCACTGACCAGGGAACATAGCGCTGACCGGGGAACACTGCACTGACTGGGTAACGCAGCGCTGACTGAGGAACACAGTGCTGACCGGGCAACACTGCATTGACTGGGTAACACAGCGCTGACTAGGGAACACAGCGCTGATCGGGGAACACTGCACTGACCGGGGAATACAGCGCTGACCGGGGAACACAGCGCTGACCGGGGAGCACAGCGCTGACCAGGGAGCACAGCACTGACTGGGGAACACAGCGCTGACTGAGTAACACTGCATTGACTGGGAAACAGCGCTGACTAGGGAACACAGTGCTGACCGGGGAACACTGCACTGACTGGGGAATACAGCGCTGACCGGGGAACACAGCGCTGACCGGGGAGCACAGCGCTGACCAGGGAGCACAGCACTGACTGGGGAACACAGCGCTGACTGAGTAACACTGCATTGACTGGGAAACAGCGCTGACTGGGGAACACAGAGCTGACTGGGTAGCACAGTCCTGACTGGGGAACACAGCGCTGACTGAGTAGCACTGCACTGACTGGGTAGCACAGTCCTGACTGGGGAACACAGCGCTGACTGGGGAACACAGCGCTGACCGGGGAACACAGCGCTGACCGGGTAGCACAGCACTGACCAGGTAGCACCGCACTGACTGGGTAACACAGTCCTGACTGGGGAACACAGCGCTGACTGGGTAACACTGCATTGACTGGGTAACACTGCATTGACCGGGAAACACAGCGCTGACCAGGTAACACAGCACTGACCGGGTAACACTGCACTGACTGGGAAACACTGCACTGACTGGGTAACACAGCGCTGACTGGGTAACACAGCACTGACTGGGTAACAGAGCACTGGATAGCAGAGCACTGACTGGGTAACAGAGTACTGGATAACAGAGCAGTGACCAGATAACAGCACTGACGCACAAGCAAGGCACTCTGAAGGCACTAATTATGCCAAAGAAATCACAAACCTGTTTTGATTTTTCTTTCATATCATGTACATCCTGCAAGTTATAGAGACACGAGGAGTCATACAAAGTGCAATCCTATCTGCTGTTTGCAGCATTCCAGGAGGAGATAACGGCTAAAGGTATCAGATGGAGTTTGGGACCTACCGCTTTCCATACGGCTGCAGACCATCTGTGGCACTCCACTTCAGGGAGACAGACATTACCAGGGCTGTTTGTGTCCCCCAAAATTAATGGCATGATTGAAAAGAAAACTTGGGTCTCCACTAACTCTGTGCTTTCTCATTTCCTCTCAGGTCTCCTGGAAGCTAAACACAGCACCCAGCTTAATTTGCACTGGGTCCTTCCCCGGGACACTCCAGTGTCCTGTGCTACATAGGAGGGGACATGGCTTGTCCAGACAACCCAAGGGGCTGCAGCAGGGTTCAGCACACACTGATATTGTTAAGAGCAGTGATGGAGGACGGACTGGGGATGTGCGGATGCAGGGTTTCACGGTGTGCAGCCACACTGCTCCCCCATGAGCCATTCCTGCCTCCCAGCGCAGACTGCAGGAGGCTGGATACAGCTCGCACAGCAAAACCAACCGGGAAGGGCCGCTACTTCTGACCCTGGCTTGGTGTTAGGGATGCCAAGACAGGGTGGGAATGACACTGCATTTTCCTTTCCTGGAGTGCCAGGCTGCCTATGCCATGGCTTAGCTCAGGCGCCGCAGGTCTGAGGAGAGGACAAAGTCAGTTTGTTCTGCCACAGGCACCGCGCCAGGCTCACGGACCCATTGCTGCTGCAGTGCCAGGCTTCGCTCGTGCAGGGGAAAGCACCACCAGGCCTCCTGCCCCAGCCCAACCACACCTCTGTGCCACTGAAGCACCTCGGGGCACTGCAGGGACTCAAGGCACCCCAGGGACCTGGGGCACAGGCTGTGTCACAGAGCCCCCCATTGCCCTTGCTGGGCTGGCTGCCCTCAGCAGTGCTCTGCCTGGCTGCGAGCTGCAGGATGCGAGCGTTTCTGCAGGGTTTTGCAGAACCACAGCAGCAAAGGGGATTCAAGAGCTCAGGTAAGGCTGAGCCTGAACCAGAGCAATGTTACCCTCAAAACGCCACCCTCCACTTTCAGATTTTGAGCAGACTCAGTACTCGATAGTTCCCCTTTTGCAAAGCCAGTGTTTTCATCCAAGGCTATGAATTTCTTAGGGAGCAATACTAGGGCCAAAACTCTGTAGACATTTGGACACTGTCTGACTTCCTAGCAGGAATATCTCCATGCATAATTGCATTCCCATGCAATACTGGGAGCCTTCCTGTCACACAGGCAGCAGGAAGCACATGTAGGGCTCCCTGGTATCACCTGTTTAGCATCTCCAATGACATAGAAACAAGGAATGGCTTGGGCTGGAAGAGACCTTAAAGATCATCTAGATCCAGCCCCCTGCCACACGCAGGGATACCTTCCACTAGAGCAGGTTGCTCAAAGCCTCTGTGTCCAACCTGGCCTTGAACACTACCAGGGATGGGGCAGCCACAGCTTCTCTGGGCACCCTGTGCCAGCGCCTCAGCACCCTCACAGGGAAGAGCTTCTGCCTTAGATCTAACCTGAACTTGCCCTGTTTCAGTTTGAACCCATCACCCCTTGTCCTATCGCTGCAGTCCCTGATGAAGAGTCCCTCTCCAGCATCCTCGTAGCCCCCTTCAGACACTGGGAGCTGCTCTGAGGTCTCCACGCAGCTTCTCTTCTCCAGGCTGAACAGCCCCAACATGGTCATGAATCATTAACGTCAATCCCATTCTTAGTCTGAAGACAATTGCACACCCGCTACCTAGTGCCACCTGGAGGCAAGCTCTGTCCTTCACCCAATGTGGTGGGAATGATGCCTGGAGATCCAGGATAAGAAATGGCTCTGCTCTGAGTCAAACATTCAGCAAAGGTTTAGAGGTGCCTGTTGCTCTGAATACACATTGTAGTAGAGACAAACAGTTCAAGTTTAGTTGCTTGGGGCAGGCTGAAACCTGTTCAGGAACATACGTTTAAACGTAATAAGCTAACTCTAGGCTAAAAGCAGAACACAGCTATTCTGCTAAAATAGCAAAAAAACCCCTCCTGACACAGTGGTTTTAAGCAATTAAGGAAGAAAACACACAGGAAAGTAAAAGTTTAAGATGGAGATCACTTACCTGGCAAACTTCTGCTTTTTCCCCCACACCTTTTTTTCCCCTATCTGGTAGCTGATGCCTTCTCCAATTGCATTCTCCTCAAAGCAGGGAAATAACCCAAACCCTTGCCTTGCAGTTTTACACCCCAGAAGGCAGACATGCAATGATTTCAGAACAGGGCATTACAAACCATTTTTCAAAGGGGCAATCAGTAAGATCTTCTTCAACAAGGAAACCAGGAAGGAGTCTGATCTGAAACATCACATAAGCACCTTAGACGCAAAACACACACGGCAAATGCTTCAAAAGACAAAGCCCTGCTTTGCCTAGTGGCTCTCAGAACAACTGTCATGTATAACTCACCTTGTCCATTGCTGGTTTATAGTCAGCCACACTTTGATCAGGATTTCAACAGAATGAGGTTTGCAGTCTGCAAGTCCTAAACAAGTGCTTCAGTATCACAAGTGGGCCCACAACCGTGTGACTTTCAGTCAGCAGTAATTGAGGAATGAAAGGCACATGAAGCCCCACGCATCAGCCATCACCCAGACTGGGAGCAACTGAGCAAGGAAACTATCCTGACAATTGTGTGGTGCTCTTCTTTACACATTATTCAGTCAGAAACATGAGAGATGCAATTGAACATCCCGCCTTTATCACATCCACGAGATGACAAAGGTGCATACAAAAGGTCTTTGAGAATTTCCCTGTATTCATCCTGTGCAGCTTTGGAACACTCTCATCGCTTCTTAAACTTTGCAACAGCAAAACTCCACTTTAAACAAGATGCACATTGGCTTTATTAACTACACCATACATAACAGTGCCTGCAATATCATATATTTCAGTTTCTCAATCTATATCCGAAGAAAGTTCCGAAGTTTGGGGAATACTTTCAGTGCGTTCTGTGTAGTGACTTCTATAACTTCTTCAACTGGAATTCCTTTAATTCTGGCAATGTATTCTGCAGCAATGTAGATATTTTTTGGTTCATTTCTCACCTGAAAAAAACCACCAAACACGAACAAAATTACAGATCCCTACAGACTACAGGTCTTTCAGATTCAGTATGTCCTGGCACAACTGTGACACATTGCACCAGAAGAATTACACGTATCTTCTTCTTGGGCTATTCTTCCCTCTGCCCATTCCTGAATTACTTCTCCTTCCTCAGCCTCAGGAACACTGACTTGCTCATCTCAAAATGTTCACTTGGCAACCTCTTTCATCCTTTGCACCCCTGCTTACACTACTTCACTCTCCCGTGCCAGTAACTGACCTCCACAAGGGGTGGGTTTGGATACACATACACAGAAGTCCCTGCTCCCCATCATTTACCTGTTTTTCAGGCCCCAGAGCAGGAGAGTCAGTTTCCAAGCACATACTTTCCAGTGGTAACAGCTTCACAAGCTTCTGCTTCTTGAAGAAAATAAGACAACTATTAAACACCTCATGCACTTAGAGCTGTGGGGGAAGATGTATGAAAGGAGGCTACGCTTTGCATTCAAAACCAACATCAAAAGACCTTGGTGCCACTGTCTGCATTTTATCAGCGATTTCAGAATGGAAGCAAGAATACCGGGAGCTGCTCAAAAAGTCCTTCCAAATTAGGATTATCCTGTTTTCTAAATATCTGAACTACTACCTAAAAACTGAACCCATTGTTATTTATTACATCATGCAGTTATACTGCACAAAACACCTCAGAGTTGCCAATGCAATTCTAATTAGCTGGTTTTCTGTATGTATATATATATTTCTGTGGCTTTTTCTCATCTCTGTTTTACCCCTCAGCCCCACTTTGCTTTCCTTTCTCCTCCTAACCCTACCCTCATACATATCCATGCCTCACCCTCCCTCCACTTGAATCCTGCCTTTTCCCGTCTTACACTTCCTGAGCTTGTCACAGAAAGTGATGATGGGGCAGGATGGAAACAGACTGCTCCAAAAGCAGAAGTCAGCATAGCTTATGGCAGCTCAGAGTATAAATTAAAAGAGCAGCCTCACAAAAGCAAGGGCTGAACGTGACCAATGCTGACTTTTAAGTAATTTAGCTGCATCTTTGCTGGGCACACTTGGTGATAATCACAGTTCTTCCAAGGTCTGCAACTTAACCAACTGTGAGCAATTTCCTTTTGAACAGAAAGTGCCGTAGCACTGAGACACAAACTTGTTCTTTTCCACATCATGTCCTGCTCTAGGACAGTACAGTGACAGAAGCTTCTGAAGAAAAGTTCACCAGAAGCCACATGGAAATGAGAAAAAAACCACCTATTTTCTCAGTCCTTGTTTCTCAGGAATAGCTGAACTGGTTTAGCCAACATTTCCCCCAAAAAGTCAGCTAAGGCAAAAATCCCAGGCAGAGACTGAGCCAAAGTAAAAATGTGCAACACTAAGAACTGAAACTTCTATTGAGAAGTGTCAGGTGACAGCAACCATAGCGGGTACTGCCAGTCCCACTTTGAACTGTATAGACTTCAACAGGCATGTTCTTGAGCTGTCACGTTTGCTATCATGATAAGTTGTCAGCTACTACCTGCAATGCTAGGAGCAAACCCCTTTAAACATTACCTGTTCACTCCTTACAATGGAAGGAGGAATGGAGAAGAAGTATCCAGCTTTCACCCCTTCCATTGCCACAGATGGCTTCCCATCAAAGGCATGGAGCAACACCTTGGTAGCACCTCAGAGAAGAGAAGCAAACCAAATCATCAGCAGTGTTTACAGTAGGTCTGCGATGTCAGCTTCCAGTCCCATAAAGAATGGACACCAAATCTCTGCACTGCTCCTCCTAAGTTTAATGCACACAAACTGATCTGAGGACACGGCACAACAGAAAAAGCAAAGCGAATAAAAGCCATGACCGAGAAAACTCATCGAAAACATACCCTGTTCCTTCAAGAGGTTAATGGTTGGTCTTCCAGCTGAGCGGGAATGAACATTTCTGCACAGCAAGGAGATAAGGCATTAGGAAACTCACCAAAATACTTTGTTTTGGACAAAACACAAATGAACAGCAGCAGCTTGGGATAAAAATAACTAATTGTAGTACACCTTTATCAGGACAAAAAGACCATCTAGAGACATACACATGAATCATTTTAGCTACAGTGAAGATGCAGCAACAACATAGCAAGGGCAGGACACAGAAGATGACTGCAGTCAAGTACAAACATCGGGAAAGTTCAGTAATTGAATCTCAAACTGGAGGCTGTCAGCACACTAGTGCCAGTTTAATCCATGTAAGTAATAATTTTCCCTTGGAAATATTTCCTCATGTTACTGAGATCTGGCAAATTCTCATACTAGTATAAACACCACCTACAAAGGCAAATCCAGTCTTCTTGCTATCTCAGTCTGCTTGATCAAAACCTGTCTTTGTCCTTCCTTCTGTTCATCCGTGCTGGCAAATCTGGGAGTGAAATCTAGTCCAACCTACAGTACAAGAAGAGAAGTGAAAAACTTTAACAGACCTAGCTTTTGACTAAACCACAATACCACATATAAAGGCAACAAATGCTTCAAACCCACAGGCATTTCAAAACATATATATTAGAAACTGCAATTAAAATGAGCTTAACTGCAGCTGAACTCAGAAAGAAATCCATTCTCAGCCATAAGCTTTTTAACTGTGAAAGCATTTGTGAGCAAAGTAAGTCCCTCCAGTACCACCACACAAAAGGCTGACTGTACCCTGGAGCTTTCAAGCCTCAGTTTATAAACAAATGTTAAGACAGGAGACAACACACGGATACAGACAGGTGAGGGATCACAAGAAAAAAGGACTGTGGACGCTGGTGAGGTGCACTGAAGTCATAGCTCAGCCTCACTTTGTCAGGGAAGAAGGCAGGAAGGATCTGAATGAGGATAACAATGCGACTTGACACTTGACAGTATCAGAGAACAGGTCCAAAGGCATCTGGGTGTAAGGCAACATAGCATGATTATGCAATCTTCCTACAAAATTCACCACCATAAACGTCATCTACTTCCCAACAATGATAAAGAAGGAAAAGGAGGGGAACAAGGAAAACTGTGAAGGAAAGCACATTAAGAGAATTACAAATCAGACTTAGTGCTTGTTCAGACTGACAGCTACACTTATTGCACACATAAAACCAAGGATTCACTAAGTTTTTGTAATTCTGGCGACAGACAGAATCATAGAATGCTTTGGGTGGGAAAGGACCTTAAAGCTCATCCAGCTCCAACCCTCTGCCATGGGCAGGGACACCTCCCACTAGAGCAGGTTGCTCCAAGCCCCTCCGTCCAACCTGGCCTTGAACACTGCCAGGGATGGGGCAGCCACAGCTTCTCTGGGCACCCTGTGCCAGCGCCTCAGCACCCTCACAGGGAAGAACTTCTGCCTTAGATCTAACCTGAACTTGCCCTGTTTCACTTTGAACCCATCACCCCTTGTCCTATCGCTGCAGTCCCTGATGAAGAGTCCCTCTCTGCATCCAATGCTAAAGATGCTGTCAAAGTCACAGACACTTAAACAAGTTATGGAATTCTACTTACTTCCCCAATCCCCACCAGTTTATCTTTGTAGAGTTCTATAAGTGGCAATGCAGCATCCAGATCCTGAAAGAACAAATTACAGATGCAACCCTCAGTGGCCGTACCAGATGGAAGGGTTTTGAACTCAGCATTATGATTAAATTGGAGTCTCCTTCATCGAGCTTAGATTCTGTACCTTAAAACTTGCTATTACTGCGAGCTGTGCAGGCAGATTTTAGAAGCCTGCAGGATTTCCCTTCTTTACATCATGACCCTTTCAAGTTATCCTTCCATAAGAGCAGAAGTAATTAAACCAAAGGCTGCAGACAGCTCCCCAAGTTTTTCAGGCTAAGCGCACAAACCATTGCCTTCCACTTCCCATGCTAACAAAGGGACATCTGCAAACATGCGCGTGCTGTTCACTGTAAGCAAAGCACTCCCCTGGGATACCTACAAACTGTTTTACCGCAGTAACACGGCCAGATGACTGCAGTGAACAATTCTGCTTTAGGACTAATGCAGACAAACGGATGCGCAAGGAGACCCTGGGATTCGGTCTGCTGGGTGTTTTGTATTACAGAAGGGCAAGAAAAATCACTGGGCAGATGTAAGTTAAATCAGGCAAACCGGAGCACTCCATCATCTGCCCTGCGCAGTCCCAGCTGTATTCTGTAGCCGGGTTAACTACCTGTGGTTTACCTTCAAAGTAGCGCTGCGCTGCTCCTCTGGTGAAACCTCTTGAACCGGGTGAACTCCCAGGCACGGGAAAACAAACCCTGGGAATCTAGGCATGGAATGTGCATCACTAGCGTGACAGAGACTGCACAGAAAGCGGGTTCACAGCCAGCATGAAGCGCCGGCCCGACCAAGGAAGAGCGCAGCGCGTCCCCCATCGGCTCCCACTGCGGTGGGGAGAGCGCTCCGGGACACAGCGGAAAGGGCTCCAGGACACGGGAGGGGGGCTCCGGGACACGACGTGAGCTCAAGGCGTCCCCTCCCGCCTCGCACCTCTCCGACAGCGCCAGCACGCTCGGGAACTCCGCCGCTCGCTCCGACACCACCACAAGAGCCGACACCGCCGCCTGCAGCAGACACAAACCCCCGCGGCGGTGAGGGCCGGGCCGGGCGCTGGGGCCGCGGGTCGCCGCCGGCCGCCTCACCTGCTGTGCCGCCAGCACCACATCCGCCACGTCCTGCAAGAGACACGCACCGCCTCAGCGACAGAGCCGGGGCCGCCGCCGCCACCCGCCCCTCCGCGCCTCACCGCCTGGAAGCAGTCCGCGGCGAGGTGGCAGTGGCAATCCACCGGCCCCGCCGCCATGCCGGGCCGCGGACGGAGGGAAGGAGGCGGAGCGGCCGCGGGTTCTGCTTCCGGGCCGGCATTTTCCCTCCGTGCGAGGCGGGAAATGGCGGCCCCGGCGCCGCCGCTCAGTCCGGGCCCCGCCGGGCGGGACGCGCGGGTGCGGTGCTGCCTGCGGCGCGGCGTGGCCGAGGCGATGGAGCTCTGCGCGCCCTTCCTGCGGGCCCTGGAGCAGGGGCAGCCCGGCGGGCCCGCCACCGCCGGGGACGCTCTCTGGGTGAGGCTGAGGGAGAGCGGCCCGGCCCAGCGTCAGCGGGTCTCGAGTGCTGCCAGGGGCCCGGCGCCAGGCTGAGGTGTCAGCGTTAGTGTAACGGGGTTACAGAGGGACACTGAGGTGCTGGAGCGGGGCCGGAGGAAGGCACCGGAGCTGGTGCAGGGCCTGGAGCACAGTGTGATGGGGAAGGGCTGAGGGACCTGGGGGGTTCAGATGGAGAAGAGAAGGCTCAGGGGGGACCTGATCGCTCCCTACAGCTGCCTGAGAGGAGGATGGAGCCAGGAGGGGGCTGCGCTCTGCTCCCAAGGAACAAGGGATGGGACAAGAGGAAACGGCCTCAAGCTGCACCAGGGCAGGGTTAGATGGAGATGAGGGACAATTCCTGCCCCAGAGGGTGCTCAGGGCAGGGCTGGAGTCACCGTCCCTGCAAGTGTTCACAGACCGTGGGGATGAGGCCTCAGTGCCATGGGTTAGTGGTGGCCTTGGCAGTGCTGGGTCACGGTTGGACTGGATGAGCTTAAAGGTATTTCCATCCTGGTGGAATCCATCGTTCTACATAGCTGAATCACAGGTGTTCACCCTGACAGGGCTGACCTGGGCAGGGCAGGGAGGCAGGAGCAGCCTTTCCAGCTTCAGGCATCGCATACATGGAGGATGCTTCCTGAAGCCTGCTTCCTGGGGAGGGCACCTTAAGAAGCTAAAGGAAGGTTTCTCAAGCTCTCCTGTATTTTGCAGAACTTCAGAGCAGCGGTGCAGGAGAATGTCACCATCAATGGGCAGCCCTGGGATGAGACTAATGATGACTCTAAGCCACAGAGTGGTATGTGTGTGTTTCCATCGATCTCCTGCTGAGTGGTTCTGTTTTGGTTTCTGCTTGTGGTATGTTGAATTGGGCAGTGGTTGTAAGGATGCTTACGGAGCAGGGGAGGTCAAACTGCTGCTCAGATGCGCCTGTGTAAAGATGTTTAGTGCTGCACTGGGGGAGCACGATTCTTATAGAGCAGTGCTTGTAAATGAATATAAGAGTAAGCAAGATGTTTAGGGACCTGTATCCAAGGAAAAAAGAGACGGGCAAAGTGCTTTATGTGAAGGACTGTTGTTTGTTTGACACTTCTCAAGATCCTTATCGATCTTGAGGCACAAGCTCCAGCTATCACTAGTATGGTGCCTACATAACTTAAAGGATTTGCTCTTGACTACCATAGAAAAGTAGCTTATAGACTGTCCCAAAGTAGCTGATGTTAACACGGGGAAAAAGAAAGGTTTATCTACGTTTAATGGCAACAGTCTCATTGGAAAGTCTACAGCAAGCTTTTCAGAAGTTGGCATTTCAAACCAAAACTTTTCATTCAGGAGGTTAGGAAAGAGCATGTTCTATTTCATCAGCTTCTCTTATCAGAATAAGGGTAATATGCAAAATTTAATGGAGTGGGGTACGGTGACCTATTTTTAAAGCTAGAACACAGCAGTAGATCCAAGTCCAGTGACCTCCCATCCACTCTGGACAGTCAGTTGCTGTGTTTGACTGCCCTGATGGTGAAAACTTTCTTTCCTGTGACCTGTTGGAATTCCTGCTACTGCAATGTATCTGTTGCCTCTCATCCTCCTGCTTCACGCCACTGAGAAGAGCCTGCCTCTGTCCTCTCTAGAAACACCCTTTAGGTATCTGAGGATAGCAGTTAAATCACCCCTTATCTGAACCTCCAAGCTGAGCAAACCCAGCTCCCTCAGCTGCTTGTCATACTTCATGTGCTCCAGATGCCAGTCCTCTTGCTGCTTGGAATTGCTCCCATACCCAATGACACTGTCTCCCAGAGCATCCAAGCTAGGATGTTAAGGCTTAGTAGGTGAGAATCGTGGCTGGATCATTGAACTCAGAGGGTAGTGTTTAACGGTTCATACTTTTACCCCTGGGCTGATTACAAGCAGAGTTCCTCAGGTGTCTGTTCTGGGACCCAGTCTTGTTGGTGTCCATTCAAGACCTGAAGAAGGAGGTGGAAAGTGCCTTCACCCTGTTCGAAGCTGACATCAACCACGGTGGGATGCAGTGAATATGCTCAAGGGCAGGCCCATTCAGTAGAATGTAAACAAGTTGGAGAAATGCCTCTGGGAATCTCCTAAAATACAGCAAGGACAAAAGCAAAGCCCTCAACCTGGGAAGGGATAACCCCCTGCAGAGGTCTGGGATGAAAAGGACCTGAGGGTGCTTTCAGGCTAACCATGAGCCAACCTAGTATATTGTGTAAACAGGAGTGTAGTCAGTAGATACAAAGAAGTGATTATTTGCCTTTACTCTGCACTTGCTGGAGCACATCTGAACTACTACACTCAGTTTAGGACCCACCCCCCAGTACAGGAAAGTTGTTGATAAACTGGAGTGAGTTCATCAGAGGCTGCCAGGTGGCCAGAGGGCTGGAGCACTTGCCCTGTGAGTTGAGACTGAGGGAATTGACTTGTTGAGCCCAAAGATGACAAGCCAGTCTTCCAGTACCCACAGGGAGGTTACTGAGAACACAGGGCCAGGCTGTTTATAGAGGTGTGCAGTGCGGGAACCAGAGGCAAGGTTCACACTGAAAGGGGGGATCCTGACTTGATGTAGGGAAGTAAAAACTCACATTAGGATAACTGAGCATTGAAAAAGGTTTCTCAGAGAGCTTGTGCCGTCTCCAGCACTGAAGGCTTCCAATAACCAACTGGACAAAAGTGTCCGGAGCAACCTGGTTTGAACTGGGAGTTGATCCTGCTGCGAGCGGGAGGCTTGAGTCACAAGAGCCTTCCTGAGGGCCCTTCCAGCCTGGGTGGCCTTGTGTTGGGGACACTGGCCAAGGTCTCTTCCTGTCAAAAGAACCTAGTAGTATGTCTGTTGGTGCTTTTTAATATACAGATTAAGTAAATGGTTAAAATTACTGCTATTTGTGTCTGATATATATACTTAATGTTTGTACTTACTGTCTTTTGAATAATAATAGTGGAGATTCTTAGTCGTGTGGTGTCCAAAGAAAACTTCAGTACTATTTATTTGCTTCCTCTGTTAGTTTTAGGTATTTTTTTGCCTACAACTTGATGGTTTTTACAGTTGCACAAAGCTGAAAATACAGATGTGTTGACCTGGCTGTGGAGAGGCTGCTCCTTGAACTCTTTTGGTTAGGAAGCTTCTGCAATTGTAGTTCTAGAATGATAAAACACCAATTCCTTTGACTACAAGGTCAAAAATCATTGGTCTTGTGATGCAAAATGCCAAACTGATTCAGGCTCACTTCATTAATTCAAATTTGCCCCAAAAAATTCTCAACAGGGTTTTCTTAACAGGAAAACTTTGTCCAGATGGATGTTATTTTCAGTAAGTTATCCTTTGTCTGCGCAAGTCTTTCTTAATGCCAGCTGAGATACTACCATCTTCCTGCAGGTGGTATAAGGTGTAAGGACTGTGTTGTGCTTTTCAGTTTCACTTAAATTTACTCATATGCCTGCCTATCTGTGATCCAGTTGGAATCACCCAGTGACCTGGTATTTTGAGCCTCCAGTGTTTACACTGACCAGTGGCTCAAATGTTTCCTCTCTATACTTAAATAATTTCATGGTCATCCTAAACCAAACAAACCCACAAACTCTTAGAACATTGAGTTTTCCTCTCTGAGGTTTACAATCACCTGAGTCTGCACAGGTTGACCCAGAGCAGGTGCTCAAAATCAATTCCTTACTGCTAGGTGGAAAGCATTGCATGGCATGCAAGCTGTGCTCAAGACATTAGTGGGAACAGTATCTTCAGTAGGATAGGAGTGGTGAAAACACCAATTGAAAGCTGAAAATGTATTCTCGGTACTGAATCTTAGGAGTGGAAAAGCAAGCTATGAAAGTTAGCTCCTACCACATACAGTCTCTTGGGCCTGTGATGTTGAAAGCAGATATGTTTTGGGTTTTGCAGACTCCTTCCAACTAGGAATTACAGGCGTCATCAGAATGCAGAGTATTTCCAGGAACTGTGTTTCATTGTCACATTCAACGGCATGTTTGTGCTCTGTATGAAATCAAATCAGTTGGCTTCAAATGGCTCTTTGGATAGCTGGTGTTTGCATAATGCTTGTAACTTTCACAGATAAACCATTTTTCTTGCTGCATCTTGTGTTGCTTTTCTTCAGTTGGAAAACAAGTCCTCTCAAAAGAGAGCAATTTCTTTGTGGGATGTTCTTCATATCTTCAAAGTTCATAAAGAAATACGGGTTTGAGTTTTGCCCCAGGTGTTTCTCCACCTTCCCATGCCATATGATGTGCTCCCATTTCTGTATCGCCTTACAAAGAAGATACAAGACATATTTTTATCTCTTCGTTGATAATTATGCATGGTTTCTTATTGCAGATCTGAAACTCTCTTTTTCTTAAGACTTTGTCTCAAAAATAAGAAAACCAACAAAAACGTAGAATTCCTACAGTAACTTTGTGTGTTTGCCATTTTTAGGTTCCAGCATTAAAATTCTCGAAGATGAATTTGATAAACTAATAGTAGTGACAACAACGAAGCGTAAGCAGTGGCCGAGAAAGATACAGGTTCATGCTACCCAAGCCATAAAAGCAGAGAAAGAGTTGTTGGTGAGTATCCTATGATATCAGCATATACTAGCTGCTGATCATCTGTAACTTCAAAAATAACCTTGACCTTTAAGCTTCTTCCCATAGTTGCTTTGGATTCTTTGCATTATAATGAAATTAAGTTTTTTGCATTAATTGGCTCTTCAGTAAAATGAGGGTTACTACAGACCTTAGTGACTGTGAGTGAACTGGGCTTGTGGCACCATTCAACAAGATAGTTAAGCAGATTGCTTCAACTCATGATTCACAAGCCAGTATTCACCTAGTTACCCAGATGTCAGATCTGGGTTTCTGAAATCCTTGGCTGAAGGCTGATTGAAGTACTAAATGTTCTGTGCATACAGATACAAGTGGCAGTTCAAGAGGTAATGGCCTCAATCTGCAGCAGGGGAGGTGTGGATATTAGGGCATCTTCATCGAGAGGGTGATCAGGTGTTGGGACAGGCTGCCCAGGGAAATGGTAGAATTGCCATCCCTGGAAGTGTTCAGCAAATGTGTAGATGAGGCCCTCAGTGACATGGTTTAGTGGTGAACTTGGCAGTCCTGGAGTAATGGTTGGACTTGATGATCTTAAAGGTCTTTTCCAACCTAGTTGATTCTGTGATAGACATTATGATGTGCAGGCTGTTAAAAAGGTGGCTGTGTTTTCCCAAGTGCTTTGTTGAGCTGAGTACTTAAGTAAGTAACATTGAGTAAGTACTTCCAGTAAAGAAAGAAAAGAAAAAAAAAGGTAATGTGGATTAATGAATAGATGCAGTAATTTCTCGGGGTTTTTTTGACACTGAATGTAATTACTGGGATTAAACAATTTAGTCTTGTCCTTGGTTGCTGCGTTTCCTTCCTGCTGTTAAGTTAGATCTGCCTTTTGCTTACCTGCTGATTAATTAAGAGTCAATTTCCTTGGGGGGAAAAAGGAAAAAACAATGACAAGAGGCATTGAGAATAAGTGGAAATACGGGGAATTCCATGTAACCATTAACAAAAAAACCCAGCTGTGATGGTAGTCACACCGTTGGCATAAGTTGCCCAGCAAGACTGTGGAGTCTCCATCCCTGGAGATGCCCTTTTTCTGCTGCTGAGCTCTTCCAAGTTTTACACCACTACCGCTAGATGATCACTGTGTAGGTTTTCAGTCAATTCATTCTGTTATGTTTGAGGATAATGCAGTCAATATTTGTTGTTCTGCTTGGAGTTGTTACTGTGAGGTTGCTAAGATCTGTCAACCGTGAAAAAATTGCTCTGGTAAAACTACAGGGAGGAATAAATAAGTTTCCTCCTACTTGGCTTTTGGTTGAAGAAAGTTGAAGGGACACTTCCTGAAAGTGGAGAAAAATAGTAACTTCCAGATGATGTAACTTACATTGCCATGTCTTTGCTTTGTTTCCTTCCCCATTAGATACTTTTAATCCCACCATTGATGTAACTAAATATTGGTTGTATTCATTGCTTATTTTCAGTTAACTTCATGTCACAATTAACTGATGTCAAGTCACAAGGCCCAGAGTAGGACCAAAAAGTCAAACAACTTGTGAAGCAGAGTGTTCTTACTTATGCACGTACAGTTGCAGGGCTAGAATGTAGTCGTTTAAATAGTTTTCTTTTTCTTAGCTTTTGTTTTAATGTACCCTTTGTTTGAGTTTGCTCTCCTGTGAAAGTGTACTACTGGTTTTGTGAATGGCTCCTCAGAAACCAGAGCAGCTTTTTCCTCAGTTGTGCAGCAGGTGGCAATGCGTCTTCCAAAACTGGATTCAGTTTAGTTCTCAGGCTTTAGTAACTACAATTCTGCAAGCTACAGCAGATTTTGGAGACGTTTGCAGTGAATGCACTCTGTTAACCAGAACACTGTTTCCAGTAGCTATCTATGAGTTTTATCTCTCATACTTTCCTTATTTGAACAATTCCACCACCATCATTTTCTCTTTGTCTTTCTCCATTGTTCTTTCTGCTCTGTGTATATTAAATATCTATTAAACCAAGAGGCTAAATCAGAATTTGTCTTTGTTTCAAATATGCAGAAGCTCTACCAGCCTGTGGTACCACCAGAGGACATAAGATCACCACCTTCTCAAGGTAAAGATTTCATGGGGAGAGCAGCCGCCTGAGGAAACACTGCCTACCTGACTGGCCAGCTGTAAATGTTGAAGAGGTTTTCTTTCTTTGAACTTGTTTAAATAACTAACTAAACCAGCTAGAAGTTTGCCATGACTGTATGTATTGCTGCATCAGTTCATTGTGTCCATTGCTCTTGTTTAAGTGCTGTCTGCTGTCAAGCACTGTACTTAAAGGTGGATTGGGTAGAAATTGTCACAGAGCTACTACTCTCAATAGGTTTTCTTACTTCTTCACTGCTGGTGGAGGCCAGATAGGGAACTAAATGGATCACTGACATTATACTTTGACCATTCTTGTGTTCCTTCTGTGTGAATACTAGAAATGCTTCTGTCTCTCTTCCTAATCAGTCAGTTTCTTCAGGGAATTGAAAACAGTCGCCTAGTACTTGGTGATGGCAGTGTGAACTCTCCTTACTGGCAGAGTAAGCATCAGATTTTATCCTGCCTCTGACATTTGTAAGGGTTGATGAAGAACCAAAACTGCAAACAGCACCATGAGTTTGCTGCACGTTTTTGAAAGATTCCTTATACAAACTCCTTGGAATGAGGCAGTGTATTTTGCAGTCGGTGATTGTGATGTACTTCTTTTGAGGATGGCCTTAAGAAATGGAAACTTTTGTCTTGCCTGTTCTTAAGTATTGAAAAATTACACAATTTACCAATGTTGTTCTAAGTTGAAAAGTGTGGTGACAGAACCCTCACTATGAATTGCCTCACATGGTGTAAAGCTGATGTAACAAGCAGTGGTGTGAGAAGCTAAGCTTAATCTTTAAGCTGTCACCCTGCTGATCTGGCTTCATTCTAGTCATCATTTCCTCTTTGTAAACAGGAGACACTGCTTCCAGAAATGCCAGCCTGTGCAGCTAATAGGAGCAGTGAAGAGTGTCACTTCATGGCTGAGTTGCTTTTAGTTTCTAATGTCCAGGTCTATGCTTTTCTGATCTGAATCAACTACTTCTTGCAAGTTAGTAACAGCTTACGCTATGGTATTGCCCTTTTAGGTTTGGTAACAGCAAAGTCCTAGCTAACATAGCATAGAGTTTGTGCTGAATTTTAGTATTATGTAGTCTTTGGGAAGTTTATGTATCCCAGTTTAGCACATACAGTGGCCAGAAACCAAAAATATTTAGATTACTCAATACCTTTCGTTTCCTTTTTTCATTTCCCTATGTTTTGGAAAGCTTTAAACACTGAGGAATATAATGCTGTCCATGTCAAGCTGCATGCCTGCAGGCACATTTCAGTGTAACTGTCAGTCCTTCTGTGTAACTGGAATAATCAAAGGAATTATTTTTACTTAATTCCTTCCTTGCCTTTTCATAGGTTCGCCAATTTTCTTATCCAAATACTCTCCTGTTAGAATGCTTCATTATAGACATGTCCTTTTAGAGGATGTCCATTCATAGGCCTCTGTGGTGTGTTTAAAGAGGCTGCTGTTGAACTACCTCTCCTTCCGAACTTTGAATGATGGTGATTTTAGCATCCACATTCATACATGGTTCATGCGTTCCTTATCCATCCCTGCTCAGCACATTGGGCACGTAAAGAGACCGTTTAACCAAACACCATCTCTTGCTGCTCACTCTCACTGCGTTTCAGCAGGGGATCACTGTCACCCTGTGCTAGAACACAGTGATTGACTTAAATTATCTTCACTGTATAACACTTGCTTATCCTTTCATTTTAGGGTTTTGGTGGTGGTGGCATAGCATTGGAAACAGAATGGCAGAGAACATGCAAACCAGTTTTATATCAACTTGAAGAGTTGAACCCTTGAGTAAAGAATTATTACTGCTTGTAAATCAATCATCAAAAACATACATTGTATTGATGATATTATCATATTGCTACTGCAATCAAATTTGTGCCATTTCCTCCCAGTATTCTGTACCTGCTGCCTGCTTCAGTGTTCCTGAAAGCTTCTTTTTCTTTCTTGGCTTATTAACCCAGGAGAATTAATGCAGTTCATGTTGTTTATGCTTGGTTCTGTCTTAGTCTTGGTGCTAATGTTTGGTAAGCTCAGCCAGGAGAAAAATGTAATCTTTATTGTTAAAGCTAACTTGTTGGAGCCCCTTAAAAATGGGTTTACTTTACCTCACTTTCTCTACAGTTGTGTTCTTTCATGCACTTTTATCCAATATAATACGAACTTGAAAGGTTTGAAAACAGATCTTTTCTGTTCTCTTCCTTTGTGTCAAACACTGTCTTTGTGTCTCATGTTTTATATAAGCTGTAGGGTTTCTAGTGAAGAACTCTGTGGCTTGTGATAGTTGAGACTGCTAGACGCTACTACATTTTGAGTGTTAAAGAGTAATAATAGTAAGATAAAACATACAAGTTCTTGTCCTCAATGCCATAATGAAAGGAATGTGTTGTAGGTTTAAGTTTATACTGGGACCCCACTGCTTCTCTGTTTGATTTCTAAGCAGGTAGTGGGGGGAGGAAGTTGTGTTTCAGAAGTTCATTTGGGCTTTGTTTTTTTTCTGTAGATGCTTACATCGCAGATCTGAAGCAGGTGACGGAAACAACATCCAGATACATCAGAGGAGCAATGAAGGTGAGATCTCTGTGCTCTGAGAAGATAGTCTTTATTTTCTTGATCTGATAAATATGTCAGAGAACAGGAGTTCTAACTTATCTTGGCTGTGGATTTGTACCAGAACGCCTGTGTGTGAATTGTTGAAGTAAGTTAATCTTCAGGTTTGGACTGCTGAAGTTTCATCTGTAAAGCATTACATCTCACATGGTGGTGAGGAAGATAACCCCGTGGCTGTAGGTGTTTTTTACAGAGATTTTAGAGCCTGCAGCATCTGAAAACTAAAACATATTTTGAAGACCTGTACAACTTCATATAGCACGTGATGTTTATTACTTCAGTACCAGCTTAGACACGAACTGTGGTGTTCCCGTGCTACTCAGCTTGGAGATGTCAAGCAGGGGCACTGAAACTTGGCGTACTTCCTTACATGGCTTCTTGAGCACAGACCCTTGTCACTCTTAGGCTGGTAGCTCTGAGCTGCCAACCTTCACCTGCCACCCAAAGGATCCTTTATGCAGCCTCTGAAGCTTTTGTGCCTGTCAGAATCTAATGATCCTACAAGGATGCTGGAGAAGGGCTCTTCATCAGGGACTGTAGCAATAGGACAAGGGGTGATGGGTTCAAACTTGGACATGGGAAGTCCAGGTTAGATATAAGGAAGAAGTTCTTTACTGTGAGGGTGCTGAGGTGCTGGCACACGCTGCCCAGAGAAGTGGTAAATGCTCCATTCCTGGCAGTTCAAGGCCATGTTGGACTGAGCCGGGGGTAACATGGTCTAGTGTGAAGTGTCCCTGCCTGTGGCAGGGGGTTGGAACTGGATGATCTTAAGATCCTTTCCCACTCTAACTATTCTATGATTCTATGAACGCACTTCATTCGCTGTAACCATTACTTTCCCCATGTAACCTGAGATACTTGGGTTTGTTTTTGCAGACTCTCCCAGGACTAATAGAAAGAACAGAAGGTTTTTCCCAAGCATTAACTTGGCAACCAGCCTTGGAACTCTGCAGGGTGGATCAAGGAGTCTTTGCTTGCAAAGAAAAGAAGGAAACCAATGTCCAAAATCTCTTCTCACTAGGAGAGGTCACACCAACAGACACTGATAGCAATAAAAATGTTTTGCTTAGAAGAAGAAAAGCTGCAGGTTCACCAGAAAGAAGGCGCTACCCACTTCGACGGAGGAAGATTGCTCTCAGCACCTGAACTTCTCTTGTGCTGTTTTCAGCTTGGAATCTCAGTTGTGCTCGTGTTCAGTGTGCTCAGGCTTTCTCTTAAAACTTTGTCTCCCCTCTAATGCAGTGCTGTACGTGGGAGCTTCCTCAGTTATTTAGCCTTTGATCCTTCTAAATATTTCTATTTTTACTGTCACACTGGGGGTATATGAAAGCCTGCACGTAGCAGTAGCATCCGATACCCAGCAAATTTGCTGGGTATTTTTGCTGATGAACTCTCTTTGTTTTGCTCTTTTATTCCAGCATTTAGCTTGAGTTCTCATGCTGTGCACATGCTTTATGTATGTGGGCACTCTTGGTACACCACTAAGTGCTCATTTACATGAAGCATGTCTCTAAAGAGATTGGAGACTGTCTAGCTGTCCTAATGCACTTTCATGTAGTACTGAGTTGGGTGGCTGTTTTTTAAGTAAGTAAATTAAAAAGAAACTCACTGGAGCATGTTGAAAACACCAGTTTTGATAGGATGTCACAGGTTTTAGAGAATCCACACACAAATGGGACATTGGTCCCTGCTATTCCACCTTTCCTGAACTCAGGTCAGCTGGGCTTATTTATAGTCATGTTTGGTTAAACTTGGGGTTTTAGCAGTTGTACATACTTACTTGTAGTGTACTCTTCTGAACAGGGATTCAACCATCCACATCTTCCCATCAGCTATTTCACTTCATGTAAGCCAATTATGCAGCTGGGGGTTTCCTGGACAATAGATCTACGCATTACAGGATCTTGACTTGGGTCACGTATGCATTTGGGGTGTTTGACTAAACAGTAAAGATCAGCATAGGCTACCAGTAAGTGATACCAAGTTGAGCTAGCTTGATTTATTTCTTTACACATTAGATTGCACAGTAATACTAAATGGAGCATTGTGCCTTAACCGATCACAACTTTTCTGGTTTATGGTTGCATGTGCTTGTAGTAAATACTTGTGTCTAATACATAATGTAGGTCTTGCACAGTAAATGGAGGGGGCTTTTAGAAGCTTTATTAATGAAATGTACTGTGGAAGAAGATAGGTCCATCTTCCTGTCTAAGAGGCTGGAAATGTTCAAGAAAACGTGACAGATTTTAGCATCATTTCTTTTGTAAAGGTGAGCACCTATATGAGACTCTGTATATTTAATCACCTGTAAATACTTGCTTCCCGTCACTCTTGTATATTCCAATGTGTGTTTTTATACCAAGTAAATTAAACCAATTAAGGAAGATCAAAGTTTCAGATCATGTTGTTAGTTCTAATCCTGGAGTAGATGGTGACTGAACAGTGAAGACTTCAGAAGACATCTGTGTTAAATTTGGGCTCCAGTAACTGAAGTAGTTCCCTTTACCGCCTTTGAACTCACAACTGTTATTAATCTGAGGGCTACAAAGCAGCTAATGTAAGAGAGGACAGGATGTGAGAGGGACTGGAGCTGGGAAGCTGTGGAACGTATGACTGGGACAGGTTTTCACACAGCGACTCGCTGGTGTTGCTGTTTCTAGCACATGTGAAAATCCACCCCATGGCTTCTTCCCCAAGATCCACAGGTACTCTGCGAGTGTTCCAAGAGTTTGCATGGCTCCCATTGTAGCATTTGAACATTTTCTGTGCTAATGGGAAAATTCCCTGCTATTCTCTGTGAATAATGATAGGCAAGTACAGAAATAGCTAGGAATAGGCATACCTCTTAGAAGAGGTCCCATCAAAAATGGATGAGGTAGGACAAACGCCTTCAGAAATCAGGAGGGAGAGCACTGTGCATGAAGACTTTATAAGTGAATTCGTGAATCCACCCCACAGTGTCTATTACTGTTAAGGATGCTTGGTCTGCATGGGATTTGAGGGAAGTGGGGGCGGATGCTCTGAGCTCATCCCACAGCCCTTGTTTCAACTGCAGCTGGGTGGAAGCAGAAAATGAACGCATCTGGAAACGCTGGCTGGAGAAATAGCGTGAAGAAGGTTAAAGAAAACAAGAATCCAAGTGCAGTGTATAAAGTATGAACTTAAAAACCTCTGATGGCTACTGTTGGCCAAGTGGTGAGGGAGGGTGGCAGAGAACCTCCCTTTAAATGCAAGTTCTGTGGTGAGCTGAGCTTTAGAGCTTGAATGTTCAGCTGGCTGTTCATTTCTATAGCAAGTGGTATCTGCAGCTAGCTGTGCCTGGGAATCTGCTCTTCCCACTGGCAGAAACGCATGAAATACTCCAGGTTTTCCCATTCCAGTTGCCTTTTGTCCGTCAGTTAACTTCATAGAAATCAGCAGCGTTGTGCAAGATGAGGGGCTAATGAAGGCTTCCACTGAAATGTCACAACATCCAAACGCCTTATTTTTAGCTTGGGGCACAATTGGTATTGCATCAAGAAATGTCTGGTAGTTCTTTATATAGCCTTTGGGTTTTGTAAGACAGCTGAATGGTGGTGGGTGCTTGGGAAGGTTTGCAAACCAAGGTTGAGTTTCTTGGCTGTTTAGGGCGAGGTGGAACATCTCACTGTGGGTTACCGTGTCCTGTCAGTGATGCGCTTGCCACTCATGGGGTGGAAAGCTGCACATTGGAGCAGTATCCTCGTGCGCTTTGGCTCTGTGTAATTTCTGAGCACAGGGGATTACAAACAGCACACAGGAAAGCTCCTCTTCCAGAAAGCTTCCCATGGACGCTGACTGCTGGGAAGCTGGGGTGCTCTGACCTGTGCTGTGCTGAGCTGTGCTCAGCAGCTCTCCTCTGCCCGTGTGTAGGCTGCTTCAGTGCTGACAAAAATCACTGATAACTGCCATTATAAAGTGTGAGCTCAGCTGACTGCATTGCTCTCTGGGCTTGTTTTCTCTCCTGCATCGAGACAGCGCTGCAGTTAGTGCTGTGTTAGTTGGAATTGCTGTGTAGGCATCTCTACAGATGTACCAGAGATAGCTTTAATACACAGCAGAAACGTTCCCACAAGCAAATTTTGACTTCAGTTTCTTTTGTCACTCTGAACAAGATCTAGATGATCTTAAGGTCCTTTCCAACCCTAACTATTCTATGATTCTGTGAACAAGACCAGGCTGCGTTTGGGCTCCAGGGACTCTCCCTTATTTGTGGGACCCTGGAAATCTCTTTCCTCTACAGGTGCCAGGAGTTACTCAATGAAGCAGGTGCTAAGTTCTTGGTAAGCTGTTCAGGGCTTGGTGCTGCTGGCAGCCTGCGGTCAGCACAGCTCCTGAAACAGCGTGAGAGCTCCATATGGGGTCAGTTCAAAGTCCTGCTGTGGAAGGGGCTTTTTTTCCCCACAGATCACCCTGAAGGGCCATTGAGGTATTTTGCCCATGCGGTTCCTGGATTTTATTGCAAGAGAGTATACCTGTTCCCCGAGATTATGAAATACCATCTTCTGGTCCTGTTTATTTCAACTGTGCCTAAGCTACAAGGAGCCCACTGCTTATTTCTTAAGCAACTGCTCAAACACTGCTTGTGCCCATATTTCTACTCCTTTAACCGCATGGTGAGCAGCTAGTGCAAGATTGGGCTGTTTCAAAGGAGGGGTTGAAAGCAATTCACCTTCTGATCACTCACTGCCTTGGGCTGCCTTCCTGCTGATACTCGTTTGGATCCCCTCAGCTGTACCCATGCCTCCTACTATCTCCATCACACCCCCTTGGTGAGCATCCTGCATCCGCATGCCGGGTGGTGGAGGAAGGGAGAAGCAAGACTGCTTTTATGGAAAGCAGGGATTGGGAATTCCCTGTCAGATGCTTGGGAGAGCCAGCACAGCCTGGGGACACAGGTGAGGTCAGGGCTCCTGGGTGAAGTGAGTCCCCATGGCTGTTAGGCTGAGGAAGGCTCACAGGTCAGTGCCCAGGGGAGTTCTGAGGAAGGTGGGGGTAGCAGGAGGATGGAGACACAAGCTACTTTGGGGTGGAACAGCAGGGAGAAGCGCTTGCCTCTGAGGAAGTCCTGCTCAGGTTTCTCAGTGATGCTGACTGATGCTGCTGGAGACAAACAAACCTGTGGCAGGGACTCCTGGTGTCCCAGGCAGCACATCTCTCCCACCTTCGGCACGAAGCATTAGCCGGATCTTCCTAAACGAAGATTTATAACAGATGCTGATATTTGCTCAGTTTGCAGACTTTGTAACCTCCCATTTGTTGAAGCTGCATGACTCAAACTTCTGGGAAAACCAGAAGAAGAGAGAAGTGACCAACATAAGAAGATACCTGGGGCTTTATGACCGAGTGCCCTCCACTTTGGGGGCACTTTGCCTTCCTCTGCGTCTGCCCCTAATTGCTGTGACGTGGTCTAGTGGTGGTCTTGGCTGTCCTGATGTAAAAGTTGGACTTGATGATCTTAAAGGTCTTTTCCAATCTGGTTGATTCTATGATTCCATGAAAGCTGAGCACGGCCCAGAGTGTGCGCGGGTTACCAGATACGAATGGTAGAGCAGGGATGTCGTTGAAGTACCTGCTGCTGTGACCACCTCCCATCCCTTGGGCGCAGAGGGCCAGGATACCGGTTCAATTAGAACAGAAGGGAAGGGTTTGGAGCGATGAAGGAAACGTTGTAGTCGCACAGAGAGATTTTTGCCTGCAGCAACGGCGTTTTCCGCAGCCCTCGCCCGGCTTCGCCTTTACAAGAAGCCCGTGGAGTTTCCTGATGATTTAAAGGAACCGGGCGAGCAGCGAAACTGAAAATCGCTCCATCCCAGCGCCGGGGCCGCGCGAGCCCTCACTGTCCCTGCACGGAGCTCGCACCGCTCCGGGGGCCGATGGCGGAGCGCGGCGGGCCGGGCCGGCGGGAGGTGAGCGGGGCGACGGGGCGGGAGAAGGGAAGCCGCGGGCGGCTGCTGTGAGGCGAGAGCGCGGCTCGGGGCCGGGGCAACCCGGGGGATTTTCAGGCAGCTCCTGCCCGGCAGCGCCGTGCCCCGGGGGTGCGGGTTTCCCCCCGGCTCCCGGCGCTGGCAGGTCCCGGGGGACGGGCACCGGCGCGGGCGCTCCCGGTTCGCCATGTGACGGCCATGCGGGCGGTGCGGGGCGGCAGCTCCGCCCCGGGCCGGGGGTGCCAGGTGCCGGGCGGCCCGGGCCGGCGCGTCCTGCCCTGCTCGGCGCTACCATCCCGTGCTCTCCGCTCCCCGCGGGAGCGCTGCAGCGCCCGGGGAGCTCCGCAGGCGGCGGGATGTCGTGCGCCGACCCGGCGGCGGGGGGCAGCCAGCAGGTACGGGCAGGGACGGGGCTCGGCACTGCGGACGGACGGGCGGGCGCATGGGGCTGAGACACGCCGGGCAGCGCTTCCCTTCCCTTCCCTTCCCTTCCCTTCCCTTCCCTTCCCTTCCCCACAGGCAGTCAGGGGAAGCAGGGGATGCACTGCCCTTTGCAGGCATCCAGTGGGCTGTGGGAGGCCAGGGGTAGGTGCTGTGGTGATGCTGGGAGTCCGTGCCCCTTCTCAGAACCAGTTGCATGCCTGACTTCAGGTGTCTCCAAGTGCACCTTAAGAACTAGCCCAGGGGCTCTGGCTTATGTCTTGCAGAGTCATGAAGAAGATGACAGGAAGGTCAGGAGGAGAGAAAAAAACCGGGTGGCTGCACAGAGGAGCCGGAAGAAGCAAACTCAGAAAGCAGATAAACTTCATGAGGTGAATGGGTGCTTGATGTTCAGCAGGCACGGCTTGGTACCGAGCAATGGGACTTCACCATGAGAGGGGCTTCTTCAGGAGGTGTGGGCCTGTATTCACACTCCCCCAGCTCAGAGCTGAGGTGTGAGGCAGGCACACACATGCTGTAGGTGCCTGGTGGTGCAGGACAGCACAGCTCTGCCGCCTGTGACACTGCCAGATGTGGTCCTGCCCTGGCCTCAGCTTCATGTGCTGCTCGGTGACCACCCAGTGAGCCGGAGCACAGGGCTCCTCTGGGATGCACCAAACCGCTTGTGCTCTGGGTTAGCGTTGGGCTCCTCATGTTCACTGCAGCAAGGTGAACGCTTGCTGCCTAATGAGGGAGAAGGTGATGGAGGAGGAGGGGACCATGCTGCTTACTGGCAGTGCTGGCTTAAGCCTGTACTAAAACAACAGGGTGAGACAGGAATACCCAGGCTTCTTAGGAACTCGAAAGCCTCCAAGCATGAGAGCTCGGTTCAGTTACAGTGGTGCTTGTGTGCTCTGATAAATAATAGTGGGTGTTTCAAAAAAAACATAATGAAAGTAACTGATTCTTCCAGAAACTCTTCATATTTCTCAATATCTACAACGTGCTGTGGTTTTCTCACGTCCCCAGTGCAAACGCTGGAGGACAGGAATCCCCTTTGTCTGCTTTGGGATGTTACCTCACACAACAGTGCCTCTGTTGTAGCCGGGGCTCTTGGGGTAAGCATTGGTGCTGCTGTGACTGTGGCAGAGGCCCTTGTTCAGCTCTGGATGTTCAGCACAGGCTTTTCTCAGCGGGAAGGCTCTGCCAGCACTCAGCAGAGGCCAAGAGGGGCAGCGCGGGGAGTTTTGGGTTTGGTTTTTCCCAGATCTCCTCTGAGTCAGCGCCTGAGAAAGCCAGGTGCCGGGACTTCTGGAAAGGGGCAACCCCCGGCCTTTGTGGAATCCTTTCTGAGCCCTGTGCCCGTCCTGCAGCCGCTCTGATGTTCCTCCGGAGCTTGAGGATCTTCTTTGTGCTGCTTCATTCTTGATCACGCTGGTGTCCCCATGTGCAGGCAGATCTGGTGGAACGGGCATCCATTCTTAGCAAGAACCATCTGATAGTCACTGCAATGGGGCAGAGCAGTGGGAGAGGAATGCTTACTCCAAACTCCAACACTATAGAGCAAGAAGAGGAGAGCAGAGTCAGGGATGGACAACGGGCTGGAGTTTGGCTACCATAATGTGTTTGTTGTATTCTGCCTGTTGTACTCAGTGGGTGGAAGGTGGAAGGTGGTGGAAGGGCATGAAGGAGATCCGAAGTCTGGCAGCAAAGGGCAGCAGAGGCAGTGCCAGGCTGCCCCGAGGAGCATTGCACGTCGCTGCTGCCTGATAAACAGGCTTTAGAAGGGAGGTGAGGTTGAGTGGGTGAGTGCTGAGCCCTGGGCCAGCAGTGAGGGGCAGACTCCGTGGGCTGGCTCTGATGTAGCTCTCTGGGATGCAAATGCTTGGCACCAGGGACACTTGAAACACGCAGCTCCCAAAAGCTGTGACATGCATGTGTCGCATCCATCGCAGATGGGGGCTGCAGAGCTCAACACTCCTGCGGTTCAGAGCTGCTTATTCACTGCTAGAGAAGCCTTTAGCTCTGCTTTTGAGGTCAGGGATATCCAAGGCAGTGCTCAGGCCTTCTAGTGACAAAGTGGGGCTGGAGTACATGCTGGCATAACACCCCCCTTCCTCCTGCTCCTGATTCCAGGCGTCTGAGGCGGTGGGTGCAAGCCCTGGCTGGCACTGGGCAGGCTGTGGTGGGTGTGCACTGGGTAAATGGTCTTTCCCCACACTGGCCCCTTTCCTCACCAGCGATGCCAGGAGCCAGGTTTTCCCAGCACCTACCTGCAATCAGTGCTTTCATTCTCCCTGCTCTGACAGTGCCCTGCTCAGCCCTTCCCAGCAGGAGCAGCCCAGGGCTGGCATCAGCCACCATGGGGCCACAGCCCCTCATGCCTGATAGGGACCCCTGAGGGCCAGCAGCATCTCCTGGTCTTCAGGGACCACAGCATGGCCGGGGCACGGGTCATAAAGCACTTTCCCTGTTCCAGCACCCCTGCCATGTCTGTCTTTCCTTGGCATTTTGCATGTTGTAGCAAGAAACCACAACAGTTTTTCTACAGTTGCATGAATATACTCAAGGTGGGAAGCACTGAAAGGGATGTTTTGACTCTGAGCAGGCTTTCTGTTTTTCTCTCCTTCCAGGAATATGAGTCTCTTGAGCAAGAAAATACCTCTCTGAAAAGAGAAATCGAAAAGCTATCAGATGAAATGAAACACTTGAGTGAAGTGTTGAAGGACCATGAGAAGATCTGTCCACTACTGCACTGCACCATGAACTTTGTGACCATACCAAGGCCCGATGCACTCACCAGCTGCCTGCCAAGATGAAAGCCTTTAAATGGGATGATTGAAAGTGCCACTAATGGGAGATTTGAAGAACTGCCTGCTGATGGCACAGGTTTTCCATCAAAGGGGGCTGGACTCGACCATACATCTCTTCTCCACGTTGAAGCGTTACAGTCTTCTGAATCTCAGGAAAACACCAGTATGGATAAAAGACAATTTGAACTGTGACTTCTTATTTGGTAGAATCTTTGAGCCATGGTTTTGGATCCAAACATGTCAGAGTGGTAAAGTCCACCATCGCGCAATGGAATGGACACAGGGAAAAGTACTCACCCTGGGCTGGGGTGCCTTTCTCCCACATGTCCACTGCCAGTAACCCTTTGTCACTTGTCACCCGTGTTTATCATGTTCTGGCTGCTGTTTTTCCTTTCCTCTAAACAGTTTTGGTTAATAAAAGCGATGTCCTATCTTTATGATGTTCTCCACCTTCTTCGATACTCAGTGTCCTTATAACATCTCTACGTTTTCTTTACTGTTCAAATCCAAAGTCTAATGCTGATCTTCCTGTCAGTTGTTTGATTATTTGCTGATTGCCTCTTCATTGGCTCCTCTTTGGAACTGTTGTAGCAAATGAGTTTTCCCAATCTTTATTTCTTTAATATCCCCAATCATCCATCCTGCCAATATTAGTTCTCGGAGTGCTTTATATCTCAAAAATCCTTCATCCTGTGTATTGTTTCTGGAAAGTAATGCCTATGGATAGAACAAATGGAGTTTAGCAAAGCGTTTTGTTCTGTGTCCACACTGAAGATGTTTGATAACTGCTTGCAAGAAAAACATCTTTGTTAGAATTATGACAGCGTTGGTGAGGAATATACAGGGCAATGTGTTTCCTTTCCCTGATGATTCTTAGTAGTGCCAAGCTCTAGAAATGGGAATGCTGTAGCCAGGGATCCAGAAAAGAGTGGTTTTCTCACAGTGTTTCCCAGTCAAAGAGCATCTCTGGATAATAAGAAGCTCGATCCCTTTGCCAGCTTTCACCTCAGCATTTGGATCCTTTTCAGTTCAACCCATGGGATTAATTTCTCCCTTCCCCAGGATCGTAGCATTTATCAGCAGAATGAATATGATCTGCAATGGCTGAAAGATCTTTGTTTCTTCTTTAGAGTAGAATGGAATTGGGAAACCCTGTGGCCAACTTTGCCTTCTAAAGGGCCCTCTCCTGCCGTTGTCTTAGGGTAGAAACTCACACAAAGGGTGTGAGCCGTTGGCTTCTCTAAAAGATCTCATTAGGCTGTCCCCAAGAGAATTTTCAGCATTTGCAGAAGCCATTTGCAGCCTTCAGAGTTCCTTATGGCCCCGCAAGAGCTGAGGCGTCCTGCAGGGAAAACCTGGCACAGTCCCTGCCAAGGAAAAGGGAAGTTTCAGGACACTACAGAGTATCCATTTTGGATAACATCCTTGATACCCACCTGAGTGCCACCCATAAGAAAGGATCGTCAGCATCTTCATCCGCTCACCTTCGGGCCCTGGATGCCGCTGTGTAATTTGGGTACAGTAGAGGTGTCATGGAGAAGGAGGGGTGTAGCAGAAATGAACCACACTCACTCTGTGAGGAATTTGCTATAGCTTAGGACGGAGTGAGGATGCGTCACATCTCTTAACTAGGTATGTGCAACTGAGCTGAGGCTGGGAATGGATAGCAGCTAGTGGAGGCTGGGGCTGGTGCAAAAGCATGGTCTGTCCTGTGGAGCCCTGCAGCCCCTTGAAAATGGAAGGAAAGATTAACTACCTTGTCCAAGACGTTCCATCCCGGGAGAATCCTTCTAAAGATGCTTGCTTCTAGAACTAGAGATCTAGTTTGCTGTGTAAAACCCTCCCCCTTACACATTTATTCTTCTAAACATCTACCTAGAAACTGGTTCCAGTTTATCATTTGGTAATCCAGGTTCTACTGTACACTCCATTGGTAAGCACTGTGCTTGTTCTGCGATGCAAGCTTTAGTCCGCTGTTTCTGCATTGGAGTTTCTTGGTTTATTAACTGCATAATGTCTATGCAGAGTGTACAGGGGGAAATAGCTGAACCCATAGCAAGCTTGTGTGCTGGCAGCAGCACCCTAGCCCAAGGTTATGCTGCTTGGAAGGGCTGAGAGCCCTGCAGGGGCCTTCACTGCCACCAGTTCCTTCACACAGCTGCAGAGTGTAGCTCCAGCCTGTGCATCATGTCCCTTAGTGACAGTGGGGTCTGAACATCCTGGGGCCTGAGCTGCTGCTTCCTCCTTCATCCATTGCATCACTTCTTTTCCCAGCACTATCTATTTCCAAAGGGCCTTATGCATCATTCTTCTGTTTAATAGATTAACTGAGCTGTCTCTTGCAAACAGTACACTGTGTGACTAATGTTCCAAGACAAGTTTCAAAACCGAAAGTATGTTCTGGAGCCTGGGATAATTGGTGCAGAAATAGGGAACCAGAAAGGAGAACAGAAAGGGAAAGGTCCATTTGCTAAGGAAGCAACAGGAAGCTCTTTTTCAAATCCAAAGCTCTATTTTTGCAGCAGGGTATTACACCATCACAAGAAGTGTTTCATACCTATGTATGGCTAAAACACCGCTTGGTGTATTCTAGCTTCAGAAAGCTTCCAGTTAGTTCAGCTTGTTCCCTGTGAATGTATTACATTCTGACACAGGTATACCAGGAAGAGCTTCTCTATGTTCAGATGGTGGCTCATGCGAGGAGCGCTGTGAATTGCAGTCTTGTTTGTGGATGTATAAGGTAGATGAGGGCTGCCAAGAAAGCTGGGTTTTGCCTCTTAGGTTGACAATGAAGGTTACAGTTTGTCTAGCTTTGGTTTGTGTGGATTTCCTTTTTGTACTGTCTGTGACTCTAAGGAAGAAGCAAAACGCTCAGTGCAAACTCACCCACAGGTATAAGCACCCACTGCAGGAGCAGACAGGGCACAATCCAGCTATTTGTCTATTCCTTTCTTTCAGTTGGTGTTGGGTCAGGTTTAAATGGATTATATTTTGAGAAGATAACTTTAGCCTCCAAAGGCACAGAAATGAACAGCAAGACGAAGTCAGGCTTCCCAAACTGCTACTGCGAGTACAAGAGAGATCAACTATTACATCTATCTCAAGGGAGCTGATTAGAAAGTCTTGTTCCTTCCTACCGATATTTTACACTCATGCCTGTGTACATTTATATGCACGAATAAAGATAAACATATAAACATGAAGATGAACATTTATCTCATGTATATCAAGAATCTTGCTAAAAATTCACCTTTTCAGAGACACATTTAAACCAGCCTAATCCACAGACTTTCTGCTCTTTCCCCTGGCACCTTTTACAGTCGTCTGCTGCTCCATCTGTAATACCTGCTGATCCCACATGCATTTGGTACTTGCAGTAGCCTTTGCATTCTCTCACCATTTCATTTCAAATGCCCTTTTTTTGCCTTTTCCCCGTTTCCTTCTGTCCCTGTGTAGCTTTGTGACAACATCACCCAATGGTACCAGTGTTAGAGGAACAAGGCTCATCTGTGGGAGCATGTAGAAGTTGAACTTCACCGGTATAGCCTGTGTACGGTTAAAGGCTTGTGTGTGTGGCTACTTTTGTCAGTCGAGTATTAAGGAAGGTGTCCGTGCACCTTTTAAGACGTACTTCAAAGGGACATAACCTTTACTCTAGCCTATAAACCCCATGCTGCTTCCTGTCCATAGATGAACGCTTTGCTGCATGGCATTTGGGGTTTCCATCTGTGAATCAGTCTAGAATTTCTGCCTCAATGAAAGTGATAGAAATAAGAACCACTGAAAAAAAATCCCTCTTTTCTTCTTCCCATCAGTGCAGTGATATAATTCCTGTCACAGGAAGGAAGCACAACTGATAAGCAGGAGAGGTGGTGGGTTTATTTACTGTTACAAAGACTGCTGTTATTCTCTTGGTAGGAAGGTAGGAGTTTTCTGTTTGTAAACCCTGGGTTCCTGTCAAGTGGTCACTGGAGAAACACTGCATGTGCATACAGCATGTGGTGTGTGGGGGCAGGCATCCATAAGGGAGTGCAAGAATCTGGATTAATTATTTGCAGGAATGTGGGTTTTACATTGATTTCACTGGAAGCAGAAACAGCCTCAGAGGATACGTGGCACGGTGCTTACTCACTTGGGTAATATTTAACTCAAGAACAGGTACAAACTAAATTGAAGTGGGTCATTCTCAATAAAGAAACCATAGCAACAATCATCCCTGCATGCTCCTTTTCTGGTACTCATTAAGGTTTTTTGCCAGATAGCTTCTATGGAAAGAAATCCATAAGAATAGAGTAGGATTTGGGGTTTTTCTTCAGCACTGTAGAAATAGCACTAAAAATATTCTGGAAATAACTGGCTTAGCTTTTGCAAATGATCAGATCCCTACCTGTTGCTTGTTTGGTCTGCTGGAGGGAACTGTGCGCTGGGCTGCATCAAAAGCAGCATCAGCAGCAGGTCACAGGAGGTGATCCTGCCCCTTTGCTTTGCTCTGGTGAGACCCCACTTGCAGCACTGTGTGCAGTGCTGGTGTCATCAGCGTAAGAAGGACATGGAGCTGCTGCAGCAAGTCCAGAGGAGGCCATGAGGATGATCAGGGGCTGCAGCACCTCCTGTATGGAGACAGGCTGAGAACATTGGGGCTGTTCAGCCTGGAGAAGAGAAGCTGTGTGGAGACCTCAGAGCAGCTTCCAGTGTCTGAAGGGGGCTACAGGGATGCTGGAGAGGGACTCTTCATCAGGGACTGCGGCCACAGGACAAGGGGTGATGGGTTCAGACTGAAACAGGGCAAGTTCAGGTTAGATCTAAGGCAGAAGCTCTTCCCTGTGAGGGTGCTGAGGCACTGGCACAGGGTGCCCAGAGAAGCTGTGGCTGCCCCATTGCTGGCAGTGTTCAAGGCCAGGTTGGACAGAGGGGCTTGGAGCAACCTGTTCTAGTGGAAGGTGTCCCTGCCCATGGCAGGGGTTGGAACTGGATGATCTTAAGGTCCTTTCCAATCCAAACCAGTCTGGGATTCTATGATCATTTCAGTTTTCTTTGGAAGTGGATAAGCTAAACCACAAAGGGCTGTCTTGGTACAGAATGAAAACATTAACTGAAGGAGTTAACCCCAGATGACTACTGCACTTGAGTTTCACAGCTTACCTCATTCTGAAGTAGCTTCTTCATGTCACTAAACAGAACATGACACCTCTAATAGGTGTGCTTCTTTTAAATCTACACTAGAAGAGGTTTTATTGTGTGTGTTTAGTAACCTATAGACTGCCAGTATAGCTTGCTGTGCTCAGCTGGGGACTGTCCGACTAAGTCTGCCACAGACCATTCCCCTTAGAACTCAGTTCTTGATAGAGGTCTCCAATTCTGTGGAAGAACTTTCTCCTCTAACTGACTCCGAATGAGCTTGTCCTGTTTTTGTTATTCTAAATTATTAAGATGTCAAAACTCTGGCGATTCTAAGCAAGGTTCATCAGTAACCTCCCCCTCGGGATCAGCAAGCATTTGTCTTCCCATTCTCAAGTAAATTTTGGGAATACTGATTTGTTACCTGTCTTGGGTAGAATAATTCACCATAAGGAATAAGCAATTTAAGGCTTAAATATTTGATGTAAAACTGTATGAGATACAATTACTTCAGCTGGAGATGGGGTAAAACAGCCCAAGAATTGAAAAATAACCAGAGAACAAATGGAAGGCAAATGGCAGTAGTTTGTTTTACAAAGGTAGCGATCAGGCTAAAGAATGTCTTTTAAGTGGAGGTTCTCAAGGTTTGATCACAGATTGCTGTTGGTTTGTACCTTTGGCAAGGACTTTGGATACAAAGGGACCATTAGTACAAAGAAGACTGAAACATCATGCAAAGGAAACTGCATGACCTTGTACAAAGTAGAAATGCCATGGTGATTCAACATAGAATCATAGAATAGCCCGGGTTGCAGGGGATGAAAGATCGCCTGGACCAATCTTTTGTGGGAAAGGGAACCTACATGTGATTGTCTAGCAGCCTATCATGATGCAAAGTATGCAGTCACAAACTCGACTCATCAACTGCAAATGACAGTGGAATGAACAAGCAAAGGCACGCTAGTACATGATGCTGAGGCACCAAAGGAATGGGGCAAGAAGGAAGTTAAATAGGAGCTCAGATGTGTAGTTATTTCTTCATTTGTGTATTTGTGTTCTTAAAGAGAGAAATAGTAATGTAATTATGCAAGGGCCTGTCAAAACCTCATCTGGAATTCTGCACACAAATCTGCTCAACCATGATAAAGAAAGATGAACCGAAACTAGTGCAGGGATGCAGAAGGGCTACCAGGAAGATTAAGGGAATGAGGAATCTAGTTTTTGAGACCATTTTAGACAACTAAAGTCTGAGAAGTGGTAGGGTCACAGCCTATGTAATTATAGCAGAGTAAAAACCATGTAAGGGAAAAAGTAGGTAAGATGTAATGTTAGTAGAAGAAAAAACAGATTTGGTCATGTTTTTGAGCTATGTCCGCAAAGAAGTTTCTATGTGTCAGAAGAAAGATGTTCCGGAATAGCCTTCCAAAAGAATTGGTGTGAGCAGTTTTGTAGGCAGGCATGCGTGCGTGCAACCCACTTAGTTTTAGGATGAGCTTGATTACGTGATGTGACACCAATTGAACACACTGCTGATCCAAAACATTTCCTCCTGTCCCATGTCCTTATTCTCTTTTGGGCAGGATTGCAATTTAAAAGCAAGGAGATCTTAAAACAAACAAAACAAACCACATAAAACAACCCCCTGAGATCCCCGAATCTCACATAGAATCATAGAAGAGTTAGGGTTGGAAAGGACCTTAAGATCCTCCAGTTCCAACCCCCCTGCCAGGGGCAGGGACACCTCCCACTAAACCATGCCACCCAAGGCTATCATTACCGATGAGAGAGCTAACACAGATACAAGGCTTTATCAGAGGCAGACTCCCTTAACAAATTGGAATCTTTGATAACATCCAGGTAAAGGGAAGAGCAGAGAAGAAAGGGATTATTTATTTTGTCTCTAATTGCCTACCATTGAACCAAGGCACGTTCCCAGAAAGAGCAGAAAACTGTTCACAGAGAAACAGAAACCAAACCTAACAGGAATTTGGGGGATTTCCCAAACTCTATAGTTGTTTAAAAGCTGAGTTACTCCAGTTTGGCATATATGCATTTTGCAGAGGATTGCAGGCCATTTTTGTTTCTCTTACAAACAGCTCATTGATTAAATATCTAAACAGGATGTCTTTAAGAGCAGAGAGCTTTAAAACAGGATTTGATACTAAACAAGAAATCTGCTAGTTCCCTTTTAGCTGTTTGAGTTTCATCTTTGCTTATCAGAGCTGTTTTAGGGTACAGTAATTTCCAAGGGCACTATTGGGTTGCGAGGTAAAGAATCTCTAGAGATGAATATATATATATTTTTTTCTCCTTTACTGTAAATGACAATAGTACCTAGGCCAGAAATTTCCCTTGTAAATTCTGGTCATCCCATTTGTTTGCTAAGTTCCAGTATGGACTCAGGACCTATTCTGTCAGTACACTGAGAGGTTACGCACCCTTGCTCGTGCCTTTCTAGGGGCAGGTCTTGAGGTTTAGGGTTTAAGGACTTGATGAATGGCCGAGAGCCATGAAACTCGATAGAGACCTTTTGATCATACAGGTGAGGGAATTAATGGCAACAACTTAGGTATTGCTTATATAAGAACAGAAGTTGCTTTTAATCATAGAATCATAGAATAGTTAGGGTTGGAAAGGACCCAAGATCACCCACTTCCAACCCCCCTGCCGTGGGCAGGGACACCTCCCACTAAACCATGCCACCCAAGGCTCTGTCCAACCTGGCCTTCTGAAGTGATACGCACATGTGAACACAGCCGTATTTTTACCATCGTGTTAAGAAACTGTGATCAAAAGATTTTCAATACATTATCAGCTTTTTATGGCAATTTGATCATTACTTTTCGAAATTCAAAATACCCTACTTAATCCATGTGAAAACCAATTCCTACAGCTTTCACTGCTTGGTTTCCCATCATTATTTGTTTGTGCTTAGTTTCTTTGCATTTCAACCACAAATACCAGAACCAACATACAACTGTATGAAATTACTTTGAATTCAAGTTACACTTTCTATAATGGTTGGGAAAAATGAGATTTTTTTACTTTTTAAATACCACCTATATGCATTCAAAAGACAACACGGATGATGCGTTTTCAATTTTGCTTTTC
The DNA here is from genome assembly GCA_028858755.1 of Ara ararauna. Classification (NCBI taxonomy): domain Eukaryota; kingdom Metazoa; phylum Chordata; class Aves; order Psittaciformes; family Psittacidae; genus Ara; species Ara ararauna. The sequence continues at coordinate 122,752,214 of CM054379.1, forward strand.
TGGCAGTATGCCACATCAGGCATCATATGCAGAGTCTCTACTTTTTTTGCTTAGAAACATTCCTATTTCCCTAATAATAACATTAATGATAAAATAAATGAACCCCCTAGCTAATTGTTTTAAATTACTCTATGCCTTTTCAAATTGTGTTTCATCAACAAACGCTCTTCATTTAGGTCTATTGTGCTTTGCACGGTACATCGCTCTTGGTCATTTATCAGGTTAAATGTATCTTTTCCCAGCACCATCTGCCCATTTTACCTACTAAGAATAAGAAGTTCTTCAAGGCAGAAGACTTGTTGCACTGAGCAGCCAATTCTGGGGGACACTCTAGTACTTTCCTGGTCTTTCCATCCACTTAAATGTGACTTCTCTGCTATTAATCATGCTTTGTCATGCAACAGATTGTTGGAACAACAATGCAACAGCCTGTGGGAACATCATGTAGCCCGAAATGGTTGATTCCGTGTTTCATGGGTTGAGGCTTCCTAATAATTCAGTGATGCTTTCCAAAGCCACCTATCTTTTTATCAGCCAGATGCTTTGCCCTGTGACAGCTGATTCCCTGTGCTCTTTGAGTTTTTCTTATAGCACCTTCAGAACAGACAGTATCTGTTCACGCTTGGCTCAGATTTTGATATTTCAGCTGTCATACTCCAGCGTAATTTGTTTTCACCTCACTGAAACTGTTTTTAACTACAACAGAATTATGTCAGTGTTATGCACATGTATAGTGCATATTTCCTCAGTTCAACTTCTTTTACTTGGAGCCCCTTCACCACTGAGTTCAGCAAGACTGTCATCAGCCACATGGCACCCAAAAGGCAGACCATGGAACACAACCTCTCATGTGCAGTGACTACTATGTGTTAATAGAACATGGCCAGCCCTGCAGCACATTCAAGGAACTCGGTGTCCACAGGGTGGTCTGTATTGGCAGAATCTACTGCTCTGATAAATGGACAGAGCCTGAAAGGTTATGCCTTAATGTGAGACATGAGAAACCTCATCTTCTGCTCCGGGGTTCCTTTTTGCCGTTCAGCGCTAGATTCCTGCTTTATATCTGTTCTCCCTAACATGGTTTTATAGGATGCTGCATTTACGAGCACAATATTAAATGGTCCCCAGGCACTGTTTTAACTCAGTTGCCATGTTTCCTACACTATACCTCACTTTGTAATTACTGCCTCCCATTGCCAATAATTCATGCCCTCCAGAGTGCTCCGTTTAAGACTGAGTAATAAAATACTGGGAGATTACTATTCACTTGATGACAGATCATTTAATGCAACTCTTACCAAAGCTCTCCAGTGCTGGGAAATAGGCTGAATACAGCAGTTGGCTGCTTTCTGATGTTATTCAGTTAGCAACCAAGAGTTAGTTCTCTGAGGTTATTCTCTGGAGTTTAATGGAGCAGATTTATTTCTTATCTTGAGTCCTCTCAGGGAATTGTATGAGGTGAATTTAACACACGTGTGTTTGGCATGAAAGCAGATCTTAGACTGCAGACCAAGACTTGCATTACTGTTTCAGCAATGTAAAGTGTTAGTAAATTCAAACATTCCCATTTAGCCACATGCTGATGCTGCCAGCGAGAGCACAAGGGCTTCACGTGCATGGATCCACAGTCAGGTTCTGAAGTTGCATGTTGCAGGCTGTATTTCCTTTAAATCTGATGGGAAATTGTAAGCAGCTGCACATGTTGCCAAGCACTTGGTGAGATGCCTTAGTGATTTCAAAATCAGAGCCAACAACTGAATGCAATAAAACATCTCACCTGGTTCTTTCCCTATCCCCCACCTTTATGCCATTTTGGGAATGCAAAGGGCTTTTAAAAGGGGTGTGGAGGACATCTAATTTACAAGTGATTTCTGTAAGGGTTTCATGTGGGTTCATTCCAGCTGGGTAAGAGCATTGATGCAAACTGGCTCTGACAAATTTAGCAGCCACAGTTTTTGCGGTTGCTCTGCTCCTTTGCCATTGTTTGCCAAAACTGATAAAAAGGGGACATACTTCTGCTTAATCTACTTCAGTTCCCACCCAGGTATCTTGGCTCCTTTGAAAGGCCCTTGATGCTTTAAGGTAAGACTCTGCAGGATGCTTATTTGTTTTAGCACTGGTGAAGTCAAAGAGTGGGGAGTTTTGGGTTTAAATGTGTGAGAAGTGCTGGAGTGAAACCTGCTCCTTCCCATTCCCAAGCCACTGGGATTTGTCATCAGGGGCTGCCTTTCTACTAGGGCCTTAAGCAAGGTGTTCAGTTCCTACTCAGAGTGGGAAGAAATGAAAGGAAAGGACAGAGGCTTCAAGCATCAGGAGGAAAAGGTGAGCTTTGGCTGTCTCTGATGTCCACCTAGGCTAGGATTTCATGTTATGTTAGCACTGCTTGAGTGTGCTTTCAGGGTGTATGGATGTAAGGTGTGAAAACACTCGCAGCAATCCTTTGTTTGAGAGAGTAAATGCACATACAGCTTTTTGAGTGGCAACACCATCTAAAGCAGGTTTATTCCCTGCCCACCCTTTCCCTCCTTCCATATTGCTCCTGTGCTCCCTGTGGTGGCAGCATATTAAACCCACTGAGTGAACTGTAGCTGACTGAAAAGCAGCGATCTTACATGAAAGAAAGAGCCTTTTTTGACACTTTTTTGAGTGTCATTGCCTGATCTGGTTCACAGAATGGCTTGACAAGCAGCAGGAATGGTGCAGCTGAATGAGGGGACTTGCTGGGGCAGAGAGACAGCAGTAAAGGCAAGGGAATGCCTTGACCTGATAGGTCGTGCTTGCTACTGGACACTGTGTCATGAACCCCTTCACCCTCATTTGGCATCCAACTTTTGTAGCCATAAACGGGACAGATTATCTGCCATTTGATAGCTGCATACATAGCTCAGCTGGCTTGTTAACATGCTTTAACATGCTGAAAGCTTGGACATTAATAGGCAGTTGCAATGCCTCATTTCCTGAATTGGCCACTTTCATGCAGATAGAGGAGACAAGCTGGTTACTTAGAACTATGTTCTTAATGGTCATAACTTCTCTGGAATTTCACTGATGCAGATGTAATAAAAATTCCTCTCCTCTTCCACTTTCCCTTGGGAATAAATACAGTGGAGAAATCACTGCAAGAATTCCTGGCTGATTTTGAAGTGTTTCTGTGATTAGAATGACTTCTTTCTTTATATGGAGTTATTATTTCTAGTAGTATCTTCTTAGGTATTTAGCAATAGCAACCGTTTGGGTGTCATTCCTGTCTTTATTTTGGAGAAATTCATGCCTTCACCAGAAGGCATTAAGTGATAAATCATTTTCACCTCTATCTTGATACTTGCTACAGCACTCCTGGTTTAATGTGCAGTAATGTACTCTTTATAATTGGTTTTAGCTTTGCAAAACCTTAAACTAGCCTTTGCAGTAGTGTAAGCACAATATGTAAAGTGCATTTGAATCCCATGAATCGGGCAGGACAGGCAGTCCATCCATCAGTTCTCTCTGTAGAAAGGTTTGTCATCACCAGTAAAATGGAATGTGGTTATTTGGAACTGAGTGTTTCCTGTAGCTTCCTCACACAGTTTTTATTCCAGAAGGAATGGTATAATGCACGCTAGTGGCCAAAATGTGATGTACAGAACAGTGCTTCCCAAGCAATGAGGCAGGACTGGAGGTTTGTGTCTGTGATGTGCAGGAATAGGCCCCACAGCCACTGAATGAAGAAGTAGTGAATGGAGTGTTGGCTACTACTGATTGGGCAAGCAGCTACAAAAGTAATATACTGACAGCTTTACCATAAAGCTATTCAAAAGGAAATTGCACCTGATATGAAAAGTTCTGCTTCCAGTTGAGAGAGAATGATCTGGGGTAATGTTTCTCCAAAAGCGCTTAACCCTTGCGTTAGTGTTCATGTTCCTGCTTTTACAAAGCAGTTACACATTGCTCGGCTCAGCATTTCAAAGGCAATGTAGCCTAAGTTGTGGGGCCATTCCTGTCCAGCTGACCTTGGAGATTTCATCCCACCTTCTTGCTAGAAGTCCCCAGTTCTATAGCAGCAACTATCAGCAGAGCAGATTATTTCTCTCTGCCGATGAGCAAACCATTGCTTGAGCTGCCTCCCAGTCTTTGTACTAAACTGCCTCCACAGAACTTCTGTGGTTAGTTGTACACTCTGCTGAGGTGCTTGCTTTCACACCACTGTGCATGCTTCCTCTCTGAGTGCATGTATAAACCCAGGAGCATCGGCACAATGCAGCGTGCAATAGATGAAGTAACTCTGTATAGGAAGTCACACATGAACGGACAGGGTGGGATACTTAGCCTTGCTGAGCAGTAGAGCCGATCGTCCAGGGCTACACTGGAGCAGTGCTGGCAGGGAAACTGTGCAATGGCACAGAGTTTTCAGTTATGAGACTTCAAGATGTGCCACAATCCCCTTATGCCATAGAAGTCAGTGTTTGCTAAAATGGGCATCCGTTTCTGGGATCTGAGTTGGTGCTTCTGTGAGTGCTCTGAGGACACACATCAAAGGTGTTGGCTCAGGGTTCTTTGATAGGTGTCTGTAACTCTGGTCTGCTGCTTTCATTCAGTGTTTGCATACAGCAATGCATGGTTATGATTTGAAATGCTGGGTATCACAAACAGCTTTGGTATCTTACTCAGGCAGTGGAAGAGGCCCAGTGAGCATAGACATTTCTCTGCTGGTCATTGCTGTCATCTTTATGTTCTGCTCTAGTAAAGGCAGCTCACTGGGCTACACCTGAAAGCCATCAGAAAATCCTAATGACCATATTGGTTGGACCAGGCGTAATGGGCTCACACTGAAACAGGGGAGGTTGAGCTGAGCTCTTAGGCAGAAGCTCTTCCCTGCGAGGGTGCTGAGGCACTGGCACAGGGTGCCCAGAGAAGCTGTGGCTGCCCCATCCCTGGCAGTGCTCAATGCCAGGTTGAACACAGGGGCTTGGAGCACCCCGCTCTAGTGGAATGTGTCCCTGCCCGTGGCAGGGGGCTGGATCTGGATGAGCTTTAGGGCCCCTTCCAACCCAAACCGTTCCATGACTGTATTCTGTCAGCCATGAAACGCAGTCTCTAACCGTCCTGCAGGGACTCTCCATGCAGGCGAACTCGCGGGGTCAGGGCTCTCATTTACAGGATGCGGATTTGCCCGAGCGAGGGGAAATCCCTGCGCGCACCGCGGCGCGGCCGCGCCGTGCCTGGAAGTTACGCGCAACTCGAGTGGGCTCCGTGCTCCGACATCCACCCTCCATCTGAGGCTTCTCCCGGCTGGACCCGGGTATGGGCTGCGAGCGGGGCCCCGGGAAGGCGCAGAGGGGACGGATGAGCAAAGGGACGGACACCTCCGGGCGCTCCCCCCCACCGCTGCCGTCGGAGGGGCCCGCTCGGAGCCACAGCGCGCCCTAGCGGCCGCGTCGGGCAGCAGAAAGTGAAAGTGCTCCGGTTGGGGCGCAGGGTTTCGGGGTGCCCCGGGAGCGAGGGGCCCGGTGCAGCCCCCCGGGGGTGATGTGCTGCGGGGCTCGGGCAGAATAGCGAGGTTCGTGCTGTTAGATAAGGGTTATAAAGCGCTTCCCGGCTCACCCGGCTCGGTTTGTGACCTCTGGGAATGTGTGGGGCTGTCACGATCTGGTGCTGACAGTGCTGCCCAGCCTGCTGCGAGCAGCCAAACCCAGCGCTGCTAGAAGAGAATAAGCGACATTCCAATAGGAATTCCAGCAGCCTTGGTGGGACTAAGCTGAGTATCTGCTTAATGTTGGCTTAGCATTAAAGAGCCAAATTCCGTGCATGTCGTGCTGTTTCAAATTAACTAGAATACAAGAATCACATCAAGATGATGCAAGATACTCATAGGTTAATGCAAGAAATAGAAAAAGGTCTTGCACAGGCCATGCACTGTGTCTTTCTTTGCATGAGTACTTGTCATTTCCTGACACAGTGCTGGGTTAATCTAAGAAGCAAAACGTGTGATGTTCCAAAGAACTGTGCTTGCTGTTTGGAGGGCGGGAGAGGAAACTGAGAGGCTGGTTATGCTCTGATATTGAGTGTCCATGTGCTGTTCTCTATCGGTGGGGGAGAAGAAACGGAGCTGCTGTGAGTAAAGTGCGTCTGAAAGCTTGTTTCAGTTTTCCTCGGTGTTGCCTATTCTCCAGCCATCGACTGTCTGGCTACTGCCTTTGAGCTGCTCACAGGAGCTGATCTGGGGACTGCTGATTGAGAAACACATCCTGGAAATACCACATTTCATAGAAGGAGTCGGTGTGTAGAAACCCTACATGCGGATTCTGTCTTATTTCTCACTATCCTTACTAGAAATGAAATACCCCACAGCTTTGTGATTCAGTATTGCACTACTCATAGCATGCTCGGGTTTGAGCAGTGGAAGTGCTATGTGTATATGTGCATTCAAAGGTCTCCATATGAGGTAGGCATTGTTGGGCTTGAGCGATCGAATTATGTACCAGATCCAAGCTTCTCATTAGAAGACCAGTATAAGCATGGCATTTTGCCTTTTGTTGTCCATTGCAAGCAGGCATTGGTTTAATTTGTGCTGAGGTCTGTGTTACTAGGGGCACAAACCTTCATCATTCCTGCTGCCTGTGAAAAGAACAAAATCCAGATTATGATCTTCCCCTCTGGTTTTCCATGGTCCCTAATATTCCCTTTAATTATCTTTTCCTGTAGATGTGGGCTGTTTTCTGTGAAGAAGTCAAAATTGATGCAAGAAGCTGTGTTTTTGTGATCTGTGATTCATCAGAAGCGAGGGTGTTTCAGGGAGGTTCTCTCTCAGAAGCATCTTCTGGGAATGTCAATTCCTGAGGGGACCCTGAAATAACTTTTCTATAATTTTATATTTTTTTCCTCATATTTTCCCTCTGTTCCTATCTGAAAAGCAGCTGAATGTATCCTCTTCTGCCTTAAATAGTCTCACAGGACTTTAGGCACAATTCGCCGTCTTTACCCACTCAGTATTGCAGGATATAAACCCCAGAGCCAGACTTCGGTTTGTTACATCATTCCATCCAATAAGTACTGCTGGCATGTTTCTGCGGGGGATGTTTGCAATCATTTTCCTTGTTTTCCACTTCAGTAAAACAAGGATGTTGTGTGTTTTACTCTAAGTAAATGGAGCTTCATGGTGGGACAGCCAAAGGGAATCTTCTCACCTCTCTGCATGAAGAATGTCTATCTCTGAGCTTTTTATTGGACCATGAATCCGGATTTTCAGGGACTGAGAGAACGAAGGACTGCCTGCTGTAGGTTCAAGACCATCTAAGGAACATCAAGGTGCAAAAGTCCATGGGACCTGATGAGATGCATCTGTGGGTCCTGAGGGAAATGGCAGATGAAGTGTCTAAGGCACTATTCCATTTGAGAAGCTATGGCAGTCCTGTGAGGTTCCCACTGATTGGAAAAGGGTAAACATGGGAAACACAACCCCCCTTTTTTAGGAAGGGTAAAAAGGAAGACTGGGAACTGCACACCCATCAGTGCCACCTGAGTGCCTGGCATGATCATGGAGCAGATCCTTCTGGAAACTGTGCTTTGGTGACCCAGCTCTGGGGCAACAGCACAAGAGGGACGTGGAGCTGTTGGAGTGAGCCCAGAGGCGGCCATGGAGATGCTGCAAGGACTGGAGCAGCTCTGCTCTGGAGCCAGGCTGAGAGAGCTGGGCTGGGGCAGCCTGGAGAAGAGAAGGCTCCTGAAGGGGAGACCTTAGAGCAGCTCCAGTGCCTGAAGCGGCTGCAGGAAACCTGGAGAGGGGCTTTGGACAAGGGATGTAGGGACAGGACAGGGGAATGGCTTTGACCTGCCAGAGGGGAGACTGAGATGAGCTCTTAGGCAGAAGCTGTTCCCTGTGAGGGTGCTGAGGCGCTGGCACAGGGTGCCCAGAGAAGCTGTGGCTGCCCCATCCCTGGCAGTGTCCAAGGCCAGGTTGAACACAGGGGCTTGGAGCACCCTGCTCTAGTGGAAGGTGTCCCTGCCCGTGGCAGGGGTTGGAATTGGATGAGCTTTAGGGTCTCTTCCAACCCAAACCAGTCAATGAACCGGCTTTGGCTCTCCAGCTGACTGTGTAACCATCTAAGAACTTGCAGGCAGGAGAATGTTTCTGATACACATTAGCAGGGAAATTACACCTACCTCTGGGAGATGAACTACACCACAGGCTCTCCAGCCTAGAGTCCCCATTGGTCAGGATTTATGTGAAAGGCTGAAGGGCATAACTTTGCCTTGGTCTGTTTCTTAGCAGAACGATGAAAGATGAGGTAACAGGAAGGTTTTGATCCTTTCCAAGGCTTGGGAAGCTGACCTCGAGCTCAGGGTGCTGCTTGCTCCTTGTGAAGCCTTGCGTTAAAGCAGTTTGTTTGCCCGTGTCTGATGGGAACAGTTATGTAGTGGCTTGAGTTTACTGAAAATTGAAACTGCCATTGTGAAACAATAGGAATAAGGTTTTCAGTGCCAGAAGTTTGAAACGGATTCTTCAGCTCATGAGTTGGGTTTTGTTATTAAGGGATTTTTTTTCTATTTAAAACCAAACCCGTTTTCACTCTTGGAAACCAAATATTCCACTGGATGAGGAATGCTATAGATCTCCCACCAAGCTTCACGGGGCTGGGCTTCCCATCCACTGAAAATAAAGAAACCACTTTGTGATCAAACCCCCCTCATCCCCGCTCTTAAATTGGGAACTGAAACAACTTCTTGTGCCCTGCCTGTCTCTCTTCCTAAACAGAGTAAGCATTTCCAAGAATGGCCCATTACTTTGTATTTGTCTGCTGTTTGCTGGCTTAAGAAAGCCACAGATTCATGTGTGGTTTCTAAAGAGTGTGTATTAAAATGTATATGGAGACAAGTTTAACAAGGACTTAAATCATGGTATAAGTTTCTCATTGTGTGTAAATCATTCCCGAAAGAGAAGTATGTGATTAAAGTGCAGTAACTTGAGCAAATTCAGCACTGGCAAGCATTGCAAAACAAGTGTAACGGGGATGCTTGAGAGGAAGAAGTGTGGGAAGATAACCTATATATTTGGGGAGAACTGTGTAAGGTTAAACCCTCCTGTTAGTTATTCATGCCACCACAGGCTGCGCATTAGGTGCTTTTGGAATACTTGCCATTAACAACACAGTCTCTCTGCAGAAGCAACGGGGCACGCACTGAGTGCAACAGCACTAGGAAGTGTGGTTGGGTTTGAAGGAACTGGTTACGCACTGGCTCGAGCTGCAGAAAAGAGAATCAGTGGATAGGTGTGCTGGTGGCTTGTGTTTTGAGCAGGGCGGTGGGGACCGGAGGGGGTTTTCTAACTTCTCTTACCCTTTACTGGGTAAAACCCATCCAAGCTACCTCAGGCAGGCTGCGAGAGATGTGCTTTATTTACCTCTTTGCCCTCTCCTTTCCCTGCCGCAGTGCTTTTGTCTCATGCTGGGGTGAGACAGTATTTGTGTACTTCAGTTTAAAACTGCAGCTGACTTGCTGAGGAGGGTGTACACATAGAATGAGAGCAACTTACAACCCATTGTCACAGTGCTTATTCCTGAGGCTGCTACTGCTGCCACTGCTTGCTGACAGAAGGCAGATAATACTGTATTTGTGTTACAAGCCAGTTCATGTACGTAGTGTATGTACCAGGTATTGTGTGCAGTTCTGGTGTCCTCAACATAAAAAGGACATGGAACTGTTGGAACAAGTCCAGAGGAGGCCACGAGGACGATCAGGGGACTGGAGCACCTCCTGTATGAAGATGGGATGAGAAAGTTGGGGCTGTTCAGCCTGGAGAAGAGAAGGCTGCGTGGAGACCTCAGAGCAGCCTTCCAGTATCTGAAGGGGGCCTATAGGGATGCTGGGGAGGGACTCTTCATTAGGGACTGTAGTGAGAGGACAAGGGGTAACGGGTTCAAACTTAAACAGGGGAAGTTTAGATTGGATATGAGGAAGAAGTTCTTTACTGTAAGGGTGGTGAGGCACTGGAATGGGTTGCCCAGGGAAGTTGTGAATGCTCCATCGCTGGCAGTGTTCAAGGCTGGGTTGGACATAGCCTTGGGTGGCATGGTTTAGTGGGAGGTGTCCCTGCCCCTGGCAGGGGGCTGGAACTGAGTGATCTTACGGTCCTTTCCAACCCTAACTAGTCTATGGTTCTGTGTTAAATCTGTGCAGGTTACTCTGCCCCTCACCTATCTATGGGCAGTTTGTATTATCTTTAAGTTGACTCTCCTCTTACATGCTCTGAAGAATAACCACGGAAGTCAATTGATTTGCTTCTCTTAGACACTAGGGTTGTAGTTTGTGCCACTATTTGGTCACTGTTTGATTTGACCCGTAAGGATTTTGGAGCTGCATATGCCTACCCTGCTTCTGAATTGCGCTTGCTGCACTCCAAGTAAAAACCTGGAAGGGTACAAAAAGAGGTCTTTTCTGTCCGAAAATTCAATCCAGATCACACGTGCAGTATGGTACAGAGCAAGAACCACAAAGTCCTCTGCCAGCCCTAGATCTTATAAAATCTACACACACCACTAATCACTGAGGTTATTTTGACATGGCTAAAATGACTCTCGAAGGCATATGCACATTTAATAGCTGTATCTTTTACAAGTGTTATTCATTCTGGTGTGTCGCAGCTCTGGCAGTCATTCTGTGCTAAAGGCTCAGAACAGACTGAACGCAGGTGGTTGATAAATTTCATATGACATTTACTGTGGGTTTTTTTCCTTCTCTTTCATATTTACACACAGTGAATAGTCAGGGAACCTGACATCATTGGGAGCTCAGGATGCTTGGTGACTGTCCATTGCATTCCACAAGTGTGGATTTATTACCATGACTCAGAGAAGTAGAATTACCTTTTCATGAGATTGGAGTGATGTGTCTTTCCATATAAGATGCTGCTATGGTAATGTTGGTTGTGTTACTAGGGTGACCTAAAAACATTCACAGAGTGTTTTACACAGAATTCATTTTAAAGGAAACTGGGCATTATCTTCTGTTCCCTTACTAATGCATATGGTTACCCATACTTAGAAATACTCTTATAATGCTTGAATTTTAGTCCAAGAAGTAAAGCACTTGTAAAGCACCTTAATGGTGCTTAAATCCCCCAAAGGGTTTAAGTGCCATCAATGTCACCATAATTCTAGCTCTGCTGCCTAATCCTAATTTTCCATTCAGCTGGGCAAGCACAAACATCAGATGGAGATGATGAATCCTTCACTCTGTGTGGTTGCACAGATTCATAGCTCTAGCAGGATGTTCTGAGCGGGTATTTGCCTGCCTGACCTGATGTCTGACTATCAGGATCTAATGTGGGATTCATTCTGACCATGCACACCATTCACAGAACCATAGAATGGTTACGGTTGGAAAGGACCTTAAAGCTCACCCAGTTCCACCCCCTCCCATGGGTATGGATGCTTTCCACTAGAGCAGCTTGCTCCAAGCCCCTCTGTCCAACCTGGCCTTGAACACTGCCAGCAATGGGGCAGCCACAGCTTCTCTGGGCACCCTGTGCCAGTGCCTCAGCACCCTCACAGGGAAGAGCTTCTGCCTTAGATCTAACCTGAACTTGCCCTGTTTCAGTTTGAACCCATCACCCCTTGTCCTGTGGCTGCAGTCCCTGATGAAGAGTCCCTCTCCAGCATCCTTGTAGCTCCCTTCAGACACTGGAAGCTGCTCTGAGGTCTCCACGCAGCCTTCTCTTCTCCAGGCTGAACAGCCCCAATGTTCTCAGCCTGTCTCCATACGGGAGGTGCTGCAGCCCCTGATCATCCTTGTGGCCTCCTCTGGACTTGCTCCAACAGCTCCATGTCCTTCTTATGCTGGGAACACCAGCACTGTATCCAGTGCTACAAGTGGGGTCTCACCAGAGCAGAGGGGCAGGATCACCTCCTTTGACCTGCTGCTCACAGTGCTGGTGATGTAGTCCAGGACATGGGTGGTTTTCGGGCTCAAGCGCACACTGTTGGGTCATGTTCAATTTCTCATCAACCAACACCCTAAAGTCCTTCTCCGTAGGCTGCTCTGAATCACTTCTGTGCCCAACATGTAGATGTGCCTGGGTCCTTTTTTGCCGCGCTAATTGCTGTCTGTGGAAAGTACTGTTGTTAGTCTGGAATTTAAATATGTGTCATATATGCTGTAGTCATTACGCTGGAGTTTCTAGTGGCAAGGAAGATGAGAAACCAAACCAGAGCCTGATTCACATCTATCCCCCTGCCCATTGCCATTACCATATCCCCTTACCATTTCCTTTACGATCATGTGAATCTCTTCTATACTCTTTTCATTGCACAGGGGCTTCTGCCACGTGAGACGTATACTGATGCCTTCAGCAAATGTAGGCTTATAGCTACTCTCTCCATGTCTCTTAATCTCAGAAAACACTTGTCCTTTGAGTCAGTTCTTTCTCCAGGTGGGTTTTGTGAGGCTGGATACTCGCTTGTCTCAGATGAGCACCTTTGGTTCCCAGACACACCCTGGGAATGGATGCCTGTAGCTCGTAAAGCCCTGGATTCAGTGATAAAGTGAAAGGAATCTGCGGTTCCTGCATCAGGGTAGAAGGGTGAGGGGCTGATTGCACATGAAGGTCTCCTCTGTGGAGGTACTTGAAGTTAAGAGCTGACACTGCTCAGTAGTAGTTTATCTTGTTCTAGAAGTAGTCATAATCTGAACTTGTGCTATCTGCTTTGCTGCTGTGGTTGCAGTGTTCAGGAGGACTCAAGGAGCTACAACTGCTTCTTTGTAAAGAACACACAGTTCTTTTAGTTTATTGTTGCTTTTCTCTCATCTATGGTTTCTGCCACAGTGACCTATTCTGGCCTGAGTAAGGTTCTTACGTACCCTATCAAGTGTTTTCTATGAAATTCTTGTCTGTGCTGAAGAGGATTTGGTCACACCTTGCAAAAAAAGACATTATCTCTTGCGCTGAATGAAATCATTGCCCATCAAAATGTTCATTTTCCCAAAGTCAGTATAATTCAGACACATTTACACTATGATTATCAGTTCTGTGCTGCCTTTGTGCTAGGTTTATTGCAGCCTGTTGCAGAGTTTTTTGAATCCTATCTGAGTGGATACCTGTTCGTTTGAGTTTGTGACTGTGGTTACTTCAGTAAACAGCCCCTAAATGAGGCGGTCTGAACTCATGTACAGGACAGTAAGAATCCCACATCTGTTTGTGCATTATGTGCAGGCGTTCTCTTAAGAGATCCTGCTTGCCTTGCACACAGAATGGTGCAAGTTACTGCAAGCGCAGAGAAGGACAAATGTGATGTGCCATCTTATCTGGAAATACTTAGTCACAAACTAGGAGCTATTTCATCATTGATGTGTAAGATAGCAGAGTTGAGCTTCTACTTGCACTCTCAGCAATGGCATTTCCTGCTTTTGAATGCATATTTGTGCAATTTAATATTTGCTTTAGCTTCCTGTAGAATAGTTTCCTTTTTCTTTCAGGGAACTATTCCTGTGTGCTATAAACCAGCTTTGTGACATTCTGTTCTCTTGAGTAACGACTTCTAGAAAGATAGGAAGGGAAGGGTTCAGCGCACAGAGGGTCGGAAGGTCAAAAATACTTTGAAGAAGCTTGGGTTAATGTAAACCAGAGGGCTTCTTGTTGCTTTTTGCTTGATGCAGAGGCGCATGGGGTTACATGGAAGGCACATGGGTTTTTTAATGAACCTCTCCTTGCTCTTGCCATTAATTTTAAGGTTGAATCTAATATTGCTAAGCCTTCAGAACTAGCACTGATACCTGGTTTCTTCAGCCAATCCTTCTCTTCCGTTGCTGGTTTTGATGTCAGCAGGGCCATGTGGTGTGGCCGAACCCGACATTCAAAAGTCCTGTTTAAAAAAGACCCCCCATGCACAAACAAGCAATCCTCAACATTCATTTCCAAATATGAAATGTTATCAGTCTAATGCATCAGATGCATTTTTCTCTTGAGTTTTGAACTGCTTATATGCAAGTAATAGTTTGAAGGCCTTCCCTACGGTCATGAGGAATGAGGATCTTGCCCCATCATGTGTATTTCAGATCTGGGGCTTCAAGAATGTGTGATGAAACCACAGGTATTAGCTACACGTGAAAGTTACAAGCCCTGTGTCATTCAGTTTCGGTGGTTGCAGTAGATTAAGACAAGGGAAAGTTCTCACCATACCAGCATCAGAGGGCTACGTTTATCCAAGCCAGGCAAGAAAGGATCCCTGTTTTAGCCAAGGAAAGGTACCTGTACACTATCCAGTGGAGGGACTATTGCATACTTAGTTTTTCCCTAGTGATTTCTCTTGTTCTAATCTCAACTCTTAAACAAGCAATGGTCACTGGGTTGGGAATTTTGACGCCAGTAGCTGTTTGCATAAAGGCGTCCAAGGCACACGTGCTCTTCTGTCACAGAAAAGTGTCTTCTGGGTGTCCAGAAAAACTCTGAGCTACTCTAGTTCAACATGTGGGTAATCCTGCATATCAAATAGATCATTTGGAGTCAGGTAAACTTGCCAAATGCTGTCTTTTCCCCTTACATTCCAAAGCAGCCTGTAACTCTGCTGTAACCCAGGTAACTGAGGTTGTATCTGTGTTCTTCAGGGATTTTTTTTACCTTTCAGTGTTTATTTGACTCATGGGCTGCATCCACACATGCTGTCCCTATTGCTGTGAAAGGCAGAAAGCATGAAACAAAAAACCCCTAACAAATCCAAACCACTTAGAGCCCCCAAGAGCAAACAAAAGAAACCAAAACAGGCCAAACGAACCCAAACCCACAACTAAATGTATTCCTGAGTTTGAGTGGAGTGCTGCTCATTACAGGTGGTTTGGACAACATTACTTGGGTGTAAGTGGTAATCATATGGTGATAAAAATTTACCTTTCAGTTCCATAGCTTCCTAGTGACTCAGCACAGCTTTGAACAAGTGAAGATTCACACAGTCAGCCTTCAAAGATAAGGGGTTTTATTTTGCTTGGGATGAAAGCATGGCACTGCAATAGCTTTTTAATTGAGATGAGTCATTGGGTGGCTTGCGTGTTTCATTTCTCCATCTGAAAGACAGGGATAACAACTGATACCTTCCTTTCTAAGCCTTTTGAAAAGGAAAGGTGTCATGATACTATTCTTCTCAGTTATAAAGTAGTATAGTATTAATAATTACCTAAAAAATAGCTTTCTTCTGAGGTTTGAAGTCACACAGCACGGAAGGGATTAAAATCTGGCAATTAGATGTGTACCTCTTTGAGGCTTCTTAATGCCACAGAAAAGCTTGGAGTAGCCGACAGATGTGAGGAGTTTCAAATGTGATTGAGGATGATGAAGACCCTGTTATAGGGGTTGTTCAGGAGGTAGAACTAGAGGCAAAAGAAGCCTGTCAGAGGCAAGCTGGGGGAATAGAGTAGCTAAAGGAACTGAAACAAATGCTAAATCTTCCCTCAGGTAGATCAGTAATGACCAACCTGTTAGAGACTCCAGTGCCAGCTGATGTTCAGGGTACAAAGGGAGCACTTGAAGAGCTGAGAAGCTGAAGGAAGAGGTCATTCCTTAGCCAGAATCCTCTTCAGGATGGGGCAAAGGCAAATAGACCAGCAGAGAAGCATAGAATGGTTTGGGTTGGAAAGAACCTTAAGATCATCCAGTTCCAAATGCCCTGCCATGGGCAGGGGCACCTCACCCTAAACCGTGTCACCCAAGGCTTTGTCCAACCTGGCCTTGAACGCTGTCCAATTGAGTTTTCACCTTAAAGCTCAAACAAATCTGAAGAGAAAACTGTTGAAATACTGAAAATAACGTGTAACTCTCACTGTCACTTTGTCTTAATCTTCTTTGGTATCTGAGGACTGGAGTGTCGCAAATGTGACACCAACCTTTATAAAAGGTTCCAGGAGAATCCAAGGAACTATAGGCCTGTAATCTGACAGGCAAGATAATGGGAAGAAAGATCAAGTAGGTATCTAGATAAATACAGCCTCGTTGAAGAGAGTCAGCATGGCTTTTGTAAAATGAAATTCAGGCTTACAGACACATCGAGGGTTCTCTTAAAGGGCTGAGATATATGGATCAGGGAGATTCACTTCTAAAATCATTGGATTGGACATAGCCTTGGGTGGCATGGTTTAGTGGGAGGTGTCCCTGCCCCTGCCAGGGGGATTGGAACTAGATGATCTTAAGGTCCTTTCCAACCCTAACTATTCTATGATTCTATTTCAGTACGTTCCCTCACCAAAGATTATGTTTGAAGAAACCGAATAGCTATGAATGGAGAAAATGCATAAGCATGCATAAAGACTTGATTGAAAGGTAGAAAAGAGGGAGGAGTAAATGAACAGTCTTTGTGGGGACAGGTCATCCAGTGGAGTTACACAGGAACCTATACCAGGACCTGCACCGATCAGCATCTTCATAAATGATCTGGTGAGAGGGTGAAGAGTGTAGTCAGAAAGTTGATGATGGTACAAAATTACTCCAGACAGGAAGGAGAAGGGCAATTTCAGAAGATTTGCAGGAGGATCCTCTATGTACTGTTTTATATGAAAATGACAGGAAAAAATTGATGCGAGTAAACACAAGGTAATGCATATTGATACTGGTTCCATACATGAAATGTTGGGCTTGGGTTTATTGTTATCACTCAGCAGGGAGATCTGGGGGTTATAATGCATAATTTGTGTTATATCAAGCTTAATGCTTGGCAGTCATCAAAAATGCAAACCTAATTTCTGGAGTTAGAAGGAAAGTGACAGTGAGCATCAAGATCCCACTGTATTCACCCATGGCTTGGCAACCTGATCTAGTTGAAGATGTCCCTGCTCATTGCAAGCTGGTTGGATTAGAGGAGCTTTGAAGGTCCCTTCCAACCCAGACTATTGTCATTCTATAACACCTTGAATACTGTGTGTAAAATTATGGTCCCTTTATCTTAAACTACTGGAATAGCCAATTTTTTTCCTGGAAAAAAATAGGTAATTGGAGTGATCAAGGGTGTAAAATGGCTACAAGAAAAGAAACAGTGACTGGATAGGCTGTGACTCTTTATCCTGAAAAAGAAACAGCACAGCAAAGTTAAGTCATGTGGCACAGAGAGGATGGATAGGTGTTCACTCAATTCAAGAATGAGGGGCTGTCAAGTAGAGTTATGCAGAACAGGATCAATAGCAAACTGTGTTCTTTTAAATGGCGATAGCCCTATGGAACTTGCCGCCAAAAGTTACTGCAGATGCTGGTCAAACACTTGAGAGGAAGCTCTATGGAAAGCTACTACCTAAAGGAGTCATGTCAAGCTTGTGACTCACGAGCTGAAAATAGTCATAGTGTGCGAAAGCCCTCAGAGGAAGCATGCTTGCCCTGTTCTTGTTCTTCCTTGGACAGCTGCTTTTGATCAGTGCTGTGGGAAGAGAACTGGGCTGGGTGGACCTTTGTTCTGCATGGTGGATCCATTTAGTTGGGAATGCAGGCAGCTACGTGACATACGCTAACCTGAGGAACTGAACGATACCCAAGCTGGCTTTAAATGAGCTACCTCAGATGCCAGTAGCAGCCTGTCCTCTGCTTGCACGGAGAGCTCATCCTCTCAGTGACATCAATTAGCCTGTGCTGAGTTTCTTGCTGTCATCACTGGGGTGTACTAGTGCTAAGTTAGCTTATATATAAGTATTGCTATGCTACGCTACTATTTGCTGTGTGGGCATAACCTCTGTCTAAGTGGGCATGATGATGCACTGGTAACTTCAGGGGGAGTCTACAAATAGGAAGTCGCTAAGTACACAAAAGAAGAAATAAAGCACTCCAGCTTCTTGTTTCCATTTTCTCTTTATTTATTTCCCAGGTCTAACGCTTTTTCTGAGTGTCAGCTCTACTACACTTAACTTGGGGTCTAAAAATCATTTGGGTGGTTTGTTTTAGGGGGTTTTATTTGGGGTTTTCCTGGTTTGTGCATCATTGTCAGCAATAGCAAAGATATGCAACAGAACTGATGCTGTATCAAGAATAGGCTCCAGTGTATTCTCTTTTAACTGTGGTGGCTTTGAAGATCTAATAGCATTCAAAATTAGTAAATTGCTATTTTTATCACTAAAGTCAGCAGTTCTGACTCAGAGCGTCCAACAACAAAATGGCCTTTAAATAACAGGATTTAAGATAGTTGACACTATTTTTAACTGCACATTAAAAAGTAATTGTGTATTATAGAAATGAAAATATTGGCGTCATTTTAGGGTAATGAAGAATGTTACTAAGTGCTAATGCAAATGAGTATTTAATTGCACTCTTTAATCATGTGATTCTCAGGGT
This sequence comes from Ara ararauna, assembly GCA_028858755.1. Lineage (NCBI taxonomy): Eukaryota > Metazoa > Chordata > Aves > Psittaciformes > Psittacidae > Ara > Ara ararauna. Next base: position 122,770,479 of record CM054379.1, read on the forward strand.
TTCCAGTTGGGGGCACTGGGCAAACATAGAAACATGGCAATGCCAGCGTGAGTGAGAATGGTGCCTAGGCTAACGCTCCGCTGAAGCGGTGAGGGGGGGACCACACAAGAGTGGATGTGAGATACAGTCGTCATTCTGGATTTAGGGATGTTTTTAAAGTGAAGTAGATGGAGTTTTCAAATCCCTTTTGCTGTTAACCAGAACAGCTGTACAGTTTTACTTTCATTACCCATAAATCATCCAGTTTCTTTGCAAAACTAAGAATCGGGGATTTTTAAAACCATCTGCTGAATCAATACCTTCAAATTCTAACAGGCCTAGGTAGAAAAGTTGTTGTAATTGAAATTTGCCACTGTTAGTTTCATTACATGTTTCCAGCCTAGCACAAATAATGGGCTCTATCTACCTTCAGTGAGTGCTATTTATTCATTTACATCAAGGGAAGAGCTAGAAAGAAGTAAAAGATGCTCCTTATCAATGTACAGCATGAAGCCTAGTATGCTTTAAGGTCAGTGTACATACAGATTTAGCATCTAAAATGACCTAAGGAGGAGATATGGCATACTATTTTTTTTCATGGAATATCAATTCTGCTGTTAGGAATATGCTATAAGAGACCCATGGTGGTGTCATGGTTTCAACTCCTGTGATTTAGAGAAAGTATCATAAAAGATCAGCTCATAATATCAAAGCACTGACTTTGTTGCTAAGGTTTTCTAAAGGAGGCCAGGCAGATGATTCATACGTTCACCAGTTCAGAAGTGAATCAGGTGTTCAAAAGTAAAGCTTGACAGCAGCTGAAGGAGAATGCATGAAAGGGTGGATATACATATGGGGATTACACATCTGTAATTGGATGTACCAAGAAGGAAAGTAAGCATTTAACATTGCCAAACTCATAGTAGCCTAGATCTTCCTTCCAGCTGTTATTTTTAACTGGATTTTGCAATAGTGTAATGGATTTCCTGGTCCCTGGAGCTCCCGGCCTTCTATCTGACCTCTGTATTACAAGTTAGGGCTGCTTGCAAAGGATTGAAGCCAAAAGTTTTTGTCTGCATCACAGGCTGTGAAAACACAGGGACTTCTGTCTGGGTGTAGTTACTTAGGTTTGGAAAGGCACGATAGAACATTTTGTTCATCTTTCCTCATGTTTCTCCAAACACACAAACAGAGAGGAAAAAACCAAAGCCCTAATCATGCTATATTTCTCTAATATGTTCCATATAACCATAGAAAGCAGTTTGTAAATATTAAAGCTTCACAGCAGCAAAGCCATTAAACCTAGTAGGTAATCAGAAGGGTGCAATAACTATCAGCTGGCTGGCTGTAAGGTTAGGGAAGGCTCGGGAAGTCTGAGTTCCAGTCCTTTAAGCCCTAAGCCACAAACAAGAAGCTAGCCAGGAATTCCTGATCAACCTTTGTAATAACAAAACTTGGTTTATACCTTCCTTTAAGCCCATAAAATGTGTTTGCTTTTTAATATCTTGGTGCTCACAGACCCTAAAACTTAGAATGAATTAAATGACACATGAATAAATATATATTAATTCTTTTTTATTAAAGTATCAAAACAAACTTGAGAATAGAAAACAAACTGCTTTTAATGCATTTTAAGGTTTGTCCTGCATAAAGTATACTCTTAAACTCATGCAACATACTGTTCCTGTCTAGTTCTTTAAACACGCTTTTCCTGGGCACAGTCAAAGGGACTTGAGTACCATCATTTCTAGAGTAGCGTGCAGGAGCACATGTGCACACACACATACAAAAGCAGTAGAAAACAGCTCTGACTGCACATACAAAGAAACAAAAATAGATTATCTTCTGACAATTGTAGTGGTACCATATTAACATTTGGGATGCTAAGTAAATAACATCAAGCAACAGAAGCATGACGCCTGCGTCACTAGTGATATGGTTAAAAGCAACCATACAAATTCCCTAAGGGAGACACATGAATTCTGTCATGATGCTCTAGTCTCTGTGGTAACACTTTATAACAGTATAGGAGGCAAAGAGTTTTGTCTGCTGGTATTTGCCCAAAAGGCAAAGCCAAGGCGTACAATACTGGGATGGTGCCTTGGTTTTGTATTTCCACATTACCCAAGTCAAATACCAATGAACATTGACAAGTTTATTGTAACACACTTCATGTGTATCTGTTGTCCGATAAATAGCTGGCCCAACTCCCTGTGCAACTTGCCCTCTAAGCCAGAGAAGTTGCAGCAGAGTCTCCAACCTCTGCTTACAGGATGTGAATAAAACTCTCATTGAAGTCAATGGAAGCTCCTTCCAATATACAGAAAGATAATGGATTTTTAGGACAGAATCAGACCTAGCATGTCATCTTTAATACATTAACTTTTCAGATACATGACGTACATATGTTTAAAATGCAATATAGGACATTACAATATATCCAGATCTTAGGAAAATGTACTAAGAAGTTCTGTTGCAGAATATAACGATCATATAAGGATCAGGTATGATATCCAATAGACTCATCCAGGACTTGCAGGGTAAAAAGCTTATGGCTGAGGTATCTTTAAGCTTAGCCTTTAGAACAAAACCACTGTTTTGACACTGTGTAACTGGTGTAAAATATTATGTACTGTAAGCTCCATTCTTACTGTCTGCTTTGCTTAAATGGTGCCATTGCACAGCCAGGCACCACTGAGGGAGGTACAGATCTTTGGAAAGCATAAGGTCTGCACCCAATTGTTCAAGATACTTAGTGCCTCATCTGTGGAAAAGATGAAGGATACGTGTTTTCAATAGCTGTGTCTCAACTACAACTGGTGAAGTTTAGGAATATATAATATTAAACACCAAGAGGTAAAAGTAAAAAGACAGCACAACACTTGTGGTTTCAGTTTTCTCTTGCTCGCAGTATTTATTAACTCTCCCCATTATGGTAGTGATAAATAAGGATAATATTTTCTTTTACAAAAAATTGTAAGGATATATTTTATAGGATTAAACAATCTCAGAATTTCACAGAAACATCAGAATTCAAACACTCGTAGCTCCAACTATTTTGTCCAGCAGCTCTTCTACCAGTTCAAAAACATCCAAGGTTAGTACTTGATTAAAAACCAAAACCAGTTATTCACTACATCAAAACTCTTTCCTCCTTTAGGTTCTAAGTAACACTTTTGATTGACTGTAGTTGCCACTCAAATATAAAGTAGCTACAATCCATTTTTCCCTCTGAATCACCTGGCAGAAGGAAGTAATCCTGACCAGGATGGAAAAAGCTTTCTCAAGCTCTTATGCTTATAAGAACTATCTCGTAAACAGACCCACTGAAGTCCATGGAACCTCATCTGTGAGTGAGGGTTAATAGCATGAATTAAGGCTTGCAGGATTTGATCCTAGATTATCCTATTTTTTCAACTCTTCATTACTCATGAGCCTGGGATTCAGTCCTGCAGTTCTTTATTCAGGCAAAACCTGTATCAATATCCCTCCATAGTTTCGTCTTTCCAGTGGGTCCAATTCACCAAGTGGTGGTACAAGCTGCTCTTCAGCAATTCAAGAAAAACCTGTAGCCCCCAAAGGATAGCAGGTGGGGTTCCAGCTCATAGAATACAAGGTATGGACATTTTGCTAGGAACATCTTTGTCACACCCACGAGGTTCTTCAGATTCGGTCTTTGAGATGAGTCACAGAAAACCCCACACAAGTGTTGTGAAAAAGAAGTTACAAAGCTTAGTTGGAACTAAAAGCTTTTTGTGTGTCTTTGTGTGTGTGTGTGTGTGTTAGGTTAGAATGCAACATTACACATCAGTACATGAAACCATCCTCCTGGAAAACTTGGAAACTGAAAATACTCTCAGTCCTCCTTCCTTACTAGCAACAAGGAGGAATAGTGTCCATCCAGCACAGCTGTCTGTACCATGTGCATCTTCGGAAGTCATAGTGTTCTAGCACAAACGTTGTGAGTGCAGATATTGTATGCTAGCAGAGAGCTAAAACTTCTGAAGCTGTTGTCTGTAGCTCCTAGGAACAGCAAGTATGTCAGGTGCAAAACCTATATTTGAGGCAGAAGACTCTTCAATTTGATTGAGACCAGATCTTCCAAGGGGAAGAATCGCTGTCAAGCCAAAATGATTCTTTCCGCTTAAAGCAATCTGCCCTTCCTAAAGGCTCTTGACTAATAGAATCCTACACGTTATGTCAGATCCTCCATGGATTCTGGTAGCCGTTAAAAACCACTATAAGTATTTCCATATTTGCCGTATCACTTAACCTTGTAATGTGCCTTCTTTGATCTGTTGAATAAAAAGATTCCTTTCATCTTCAGGTGTCCTTCCGTTTTGTGCCCGAACTATACAAGTGGGCCTGTGAAGATTTAACATGTATATCAAATGCTGCTTCTCGTTCTTTAGCTCTTCGATCTGGGCTTTTAATTCTGCATTGATAGTTTCCAGCTTTTCCGACTCCTAGTCACAAAGGACAGACACAACTATTAGACCGAGTAGTTCAAATAGTTAATTGCAATGTTTATCTCATAGCTGATCTCATAGCTGTAGTCTTTTATTGGTGGGAAAGCATATGGGTAGCAGAGAAAGAAGCTGCACGTTCTTAGCATCCTACAATTATTAAATTATACATTCCCTAGTCAATAGTAGTCTAAGAAACAGATTGACAGCTACCTCTTTGGGCCTTTAGAGAAGTTGAAAAGCTAAATTCAGATTGGTATTCACTCACAGTGGCAAATATCTAAAGCATTATTACTCTGCCACGTTATTCTGTGATTTTGGGGTCAAAAAGTGTCCCCAAGTTATCTACACTTATTAACTCTCTAGAACATCATGTCACGTATCTGTAAAACCACGTTAAGCTAACAAAGTAAGGACACAACCTTTTTTCCCCCCTACTCCTAGATACAGGAAGAAGGACAGGCCTGCAGCTGCTGTAATGGAGTCGCTTGTCATGGCAGAGCAGGTCAAGATGCAACTGGGGTCTTAGGATGAAGAATTCAGGGGTAAGCTATTATGCCACTCATTTCATAAAGAAGTTAGAAATTACTTGTTGGTATTTGTATGCTCTTGGTCTCCACAAAGAATCTTATATGAAATGATGTTTTACTACTTCCTGTGGTCAGTGTCCACTTTCAAGCTAATATTATCCCCACAGACAAGACTGGTCACTGAAACAGTAATGTCATCACTCCTACCACGCTTTCACTTTATCCCAGTTTTAGCCAGGTTTGATTTTGATATATAGCATGTTCATTTTTCTTAATGAATATCTTGAAGGGTTCACAGAGTTTTGGGTGACACCCTTCTCCATTTCCTACTATGACAGTACCCCACGCTATCTGTTTGGATCCTGGCAGGATTGCAGACTACGAACAACTCAAGCCAGTCACTTACTTTCTGCAAACATTCTGTTTTCTCCTTCTTTTTGTTTCGGCACTTTGCAGCAGCAATTTTGTTCCTTTCCCTTCTTCTCTTTTTTCTTTCATCCTCTTCAGGAGAAAACTACCCCATAAAAACAGATACACACAATCCATAAAGCGTCATAAATACATGACTTGTATTTTGATAGCTTCCACACTTTTAAAAGCGACGTGGATAGTGTTGTCAGTGCTCACATTGTGAGTTATACAAGAATGTGATTCTGACCTTGTCTGCCGTACAATAAAATGGCAGTGACTCCATTAGAATTGTCAATAGAAACCTGAGCGGAGTCTGGATGGATGTAACCCATGTGGTGGCTCCTTTTAAATCAGTGGTGCTCAGAAACCTTGCTGAGCATCTCCCCAGGCTGACTCCTACACTTCCACCTCACATCCATTTCCCAAGCAGCAAAAGGAGTGAGGGGCATGGGGAGCAGAGTGGAGCATGTGTCATGAATGAGGCAGCTAGAAAGCAGTGAACTAAGGGCAGCAGTAAAAAGGGGGTGTTACACACCTTCAAGCTTCGGTTTGTACCCTGTGGAGGCTGAGACAAAGGTGTAGGTATTTTCCTAACTTAACCTATTTCTCCAAGTTACAAGAGAAGTGTTTTTCACAGAGACTATTATCTTATAGTAAAAACTTATCATGGACACAGCATGGCTGTGCCTATTTTAGTTTAGGCCACAGGGGTCCTACTGGACAGTCCTCAGTGAAACGAAACTTGAGCAGTGATTTATTCCAAGTTCAGCCACAAGTAAGCAGGGAAACCAGGTTAGTACTTGCTCTTATCACTGTAAAACATTGCCCTTAGTCCATAATCAGAAATAAAATACCCAGCTATAGGCCTCAATGGAAATGAGAAATACCAGAGGGCTTCCCAGAACTACATGACAGAAAGCCAAGCAGCCAGCTTAAAAGAATGAAGTATGGTGGAGAGGGTTGTCTATAGTTGATAATAGTTACTGGTCTTGTAGTGAAACGTTATCAGAGAGTTAATCATTCCCACTGAAATGCTATTTAAAGAGCCATACCTCTGTTTTCATGAGTGATGTTTCAACTGGCCTTTCAGAAACTGTCACCGTGTCCAATGTAGAAGACATCCTGTGGGACTGACGCTTATTCTGAATGGTGAACCTCAGTTCCTCTTTCACCAGCGGGGTTAGATTAGTGAAATCATCAAACCCCAGTGACCCTGCGGGGGACAAAGTGGGAACAATTGCGGAGGCGCTGACTTCTAATGCAGATACCTGGCCTGAGTGTTGGACCATCATTTTGCTGAAAGGTAAGAAGAGAGATAATAATCTTTCAACCACTTTAGAAAGGCAAAAATAATTCATACCATGAATAATACCCCATTGCTTGAATTGCTTCAGTCCCAGTTCCCTGTCTACCCTAATCTCTCACTAAAGGCAAGCAGTTAAGAATTTGGTCACTAGCAAAAACTTCTCGTTCATGTTAACTTAGAGTTAGTGTTTAAAAATCATAACCATATTAGCGCATCACGGAATTTCTAGGTCTTTCTGAAACTTAATACTGGAAAAAAATAGTGTGTATACGTATAAGTAGTATGTGTATATATTCTGTGAGGTTTTAAATGGTAATATGGCAAATGAGGATCAAGTGAATAGGAAGACAACAAGGAACAAAAATCAGAAAGCAAAGAAATACTTATAATATTATAAGTATATAAGTATAATATATAAATATAATATTATAATACTTATAATATTATTATTATTATCACAGAAAGAGCTTAAAAGTATCTCCATCCTCGGAACTATACCACCCCAGGTCCCAGCTTCAAATGGACAGAGCACACCTTGATCTCAGTCACATTTGGGCAAAGCTCAACAAATTCTACTAGAAGCTGAAGTCTGCTAACCAAGACAGGTTCTGCCACAAAATCATCGTGCTTAGTTTTACCCAGAGCTGTAGATCTGGTTATAAACTCCTGAAAAATGGTTACCAATAAGAGCTGGCACAAAGGTAAAGTCTACACATGCTCAGGGGCTTCAAAGTACACGCTGAGCTGGAGGGATTGAGCCATGAAGAACGTGAAGCCGCTTCTTTCATTCCTTTGTTCTTGTCAAACCTGAAACCGCCCTCATGTACCCTCAGCAAGAGGTCTGAAATGCTTAAATATGTATGGCCAGATCTTCTGCTCCTATGAGGGAGTGTGACTGGAGAAACTTCAGGGAAATTATGCAAATGGACACCTGCAGAGGAACCAAATTTCCAGTAGTTTTCCTAAGAAAGCGAACCTGCTCAACAGTGCTCTCTACTTCCCTCTTTTTAGCCATTCTTATTAAGTTCTTAGCCAGTTTTGGAGGTAGAGAGGCCCCCTATGTGCTTGATGAAAAGAGGTGACCCCACTGGGAGAGAAAGAGGCAAAACTCAGTAGTCAGACATCCAAATGCCATGGGCAACCTAGCAAGGCAGCTCTGCATGGCACACCCCATCTGTCACCCAGAAAAGGAGAGATCTGAGGTCTGGAAGGAAGCTGAGCACTTTTTGTTGGTGGCCCAAGGGACAAAAGGCACAAATCCATATGGAAAAAGATTGTGTTACTTCCCTTATTTATAAAGTGCCTTGTGTTAGATTGGATTTTACCACATCAGTTTTCCAGCTTTCTCTGGTGTTTAAGTCTGGGGGGTTTGGGGTTTTTTTTAATAGCTGTATGGGTAATTACAGTATGTGATATCTACTCTTGATTAGAACTGCAATAATCATAGCCAAGTCAACTGTAATTAACTTAGTGCAGGTAAGCAAAGAGTCGCCTCGGGGTAGCAGCGTGGGTAAGCTAAACTTCCACGTGGTCAAGCCCGATTTGCACAGCTCCCTGTACGCTACTTCTGTAACCCAGCAAGGGATGTTTGGGGTCATATGTATTGACAAGAAGATAGATTTTGCTCAGAGATATCTAAAAATACACTGTAAATCCACACTGGTGCAATTGAGAAGAGAATCCGGTTCATCGCTAAGGGGGGTAAATGTGAAAATCCGAGGACAGTTGGAATTGCCAGTTGGTAGCCACCGGGTCTTCCTCACCCAGTCACCATGAACTGAACATTTCCCAGAGTCTGGGGGTAAAATCCTGAGCACACTGAAATCAAGGGGACTTTTTCTGTTGACCTCAATGGGGTCAGGGTTTCACCCGTGGTTGTTAAAGATGAGGAAATTATTTGGAACAATTTGTTATTCAGAAAGACCTTGGGAAATTTATGTAATTCTCTCGAGAAAACCCCTGCTTGTGAGTCACATTTAAAGTACTGACATGGTTTAATCCTATAATCTCAGAAAACTAACAGTTACTCTTTTCCAACAAGTCAGAAACAGTCCTATAATTTCCAGCTGAAGTCCTCCCAGCATTATCAACCATTTAGCAGCATTCAACTGTTCAACTCATCTAAAAAGGGTAATTCCAGATGACACCAAACCCCTCATTGCCAGCAGAAACTTCAGCTACGTTCACTAAATCAGTCTCTGGCTGCCGGTGATGGCTTCATCCAACAAAGAATTGTGTGTAACTCAGTCAACCCAGGAGTCTTTAATCAATGGTTAAACTGGTTGTCCAGCCTACAAAAGAATTCATTGGGCTACGAATATTCAAGCTCTGGTGGTTTATTCAATTGCTTTTCAGTTTAGATGAACTTTTAGTTAAGGTCAGCCATAGCACCAGAGGAAAGCAGGAATGTTTGTGCGTGAACGTTTGTTCACTGTGGATTTCTACTAGTTAGTACTAGTGTATCACGAGCACCACCAAAACCCTGCTCTAAGGTCTTCCCATCTGCCTTTCACTAGTATAGGAAAGAAAAAGGAGTAGTAGGTGCCCGTGGTGAGACGAAGGTGTCCTTGACCATAGAAACGTGCTGCTCTCCTGCCTGGACAGCTCGCTGACCTTCCAGGCACCCTCAAAGGCATCTCTTATTTACTCAGACTTCAGGGAAGGCCTACAAGGGGGCTGAGGCTTGTGTAAGGGTTCCTGCTGTGAGCAGAGGACCATTTAGAAGAGCTCTTTGCCACTGATTTGTGCTCCTGGGGCTCTTCCTTGGGCCAGGGCTTCTGGAGAGCCCCTCATAGGGTCAGCTTCCAGTCTACCACTGGGATCGTTAGGAGCCAGTGTGATACAAACAATCAGCCCTGTGTCAAAGCTACTCAGTAAGCTGAATAGATTCCCTATTCATAACAATAAAGCAGATGTTTGCCAATTTTTTGAGGAACAAATCTGCTTTTAGAAATGTTTTACAAGAAGGAAAATTAGGTTTTTGCCATTTTAAGAACTGCAACAAGTTGCCCTTCCTTTTTCCCAATTTTTGTACAAATGGTAGCTCTGTCTATAGGCCATCAAGAGCACTGCCTCATCTTCCCTGGGTTTGTAAAGGCTGGGGAAACAGTAGGAATAAGAATAGCAAGCCTTAAAGTGCAATTACGTCTGGGCCTGCCTGATATAACCTCTGTTTACTTGGTCAGATCATGCACATGGACCTGGGCTCGAGGCTGCTTCAAGCACTTCTGAAGTTACTGCCGCTGGAGGTGCTGAACATTTCACAGTGCTGCACCGTAAAGGCACAGCTTGTCCCCAGGGAAACTTAATGCTTCCTTACTTTAATCCTCACTTTGGGAATTCTACAGAATTATCAGCTTTGTTATTAATGGTGCTCTCCCAATTCAGGCAGATTCAAACAACTTGGTTCATTTGCTCTCCCCCTACTTATTGTTTGTTCTTTTGCTGATTCTTTCCATCTGCAGTGAACTCTCAAATCTCATCTGCCCATATGTTAATTTCAGGATATTCTTCCTAGCTGTGTGTTTCTATTCTTTAGGGATATCCTTGTTTAATGTTTACTTTCAGTCTTTTCTGTTTGCTTAACTGCAAAGCCGGACTTTGCAGTTAAGACTGTGCATTAAGTGCATAGCCTATGTCTCTTATTTTTATTTCTTCATATTAATTCCTTCTCCTCTGGTGCTGATGCAATGAAACCCCGATAACCACTGAGGTTAATCTTAACCAGTATTAAGAGCAATTACAGTTCACAACCTCCGTGCACGCTGGTTGACCTTAAGCTTTCTGACATCCCACATCGTTCCCGAACCTGGTAACAGCTTCTTAAATGCTGTTACGAGAGGGAATATTGATTTCCAACAGGAAACCCGTTCTCTGAAACAAGTTTGCTGTTGTGCCACGGCTGACTTGATTAGGCAACAGTTTAGCAACTGATCTTCTGCATGTCAAGACGCGGGGCCAGAAAGGAAAGTGGCTGCCCCTGGCTCACAGCGAGAGGTCTCGCTCGAGCTCGGGGTGTGACGGATCGCGGTACCCGCGGTGGTGCTAGGCTTCCATCGCCCGGCCAGCCCCGGACCCTGCGGGTGGCGGTGCCTCCTCCGCCCGTGGGGCCGCGCCGCGCTCCGGCATCCCCGCGGCTCCCGGCTCCGGTCCCGGTCCCGTCCCTCCGCCGAGGCCGCCACCGCGCGGTGCCGAGCGGCGCTGCCCGCCCGGGAGAGCCGGGGCTCGGCGGGTTCCCTCCCGCCGACCACATCTGGCGGCAGCCGGGGCAGGGAAGGGGGTGAGAGCCGGGACGGGGCCGGGGGCTCAGCGGGGCCGAGTGCCTTCCCCGGGTCTCACGGGAGGCGGCGGCACCCCCAGACCGGGCTTCGCGGCGGCGGCGAAACTTTCCCTCCCCGCGACGGGACATGCGCCCGCGGGGCTCGGCGGCTCCGCTCCCACCTACCTCCCTCCCGGTACCACGGCGTTCCCAGCCGGAGAGAAGGGGCTCCGCACCCGCCCGGCAGCGCTGCCGTCCCGGCGGCCGTCCGCTCCCCGCTGCTGCCTCCTCCGGGAGAGCAGCTCCCGCCGCTCGCCGCTCCTCTGCCTCTCTCCTCGGTTGCATCACCCCCCTTATATAGCCGAGCGGCCAGCGCTGGTATTTACTCTGGCGGCGAGTCCCGGGCTGATGTCATGCTATTAATAGCCTCCCCGAAAGAGAGGGCGGAGAGAAGCCGAGCCCGGGGCGGTGATGCAAGGCTTCCCCGCCGGCTCGGCTCGGCACGGCTCAGCTCGTTCCGCGCTGAGCCGAGCCGAACCGAGCCGGGCAGCATCCACCAGCACCCGCTCTCTCTCTCTGCTTCTTTTCCCTTCCCTCCCCCCTTTTTTTCTCTCTTTTAAACAGGTGAAGGCTCCGGGCGCTTCTTTCTCCGGGCCGTTTTGCTGCTGAAAATAAATCAAAGTCCCTCTCACGGCCAAAAAAAAGAAAACAAAGGGGTAAAAAAAGAGAGAAAAAACCCCAAACCAAAAACCCCTTTCGAAAGGACTGAATATGAGATCTTGTTCTACAGGAACAAATTGTTTAACGACTCCCCCTTCTCTCCCCCCCCCCCCCCCCCCGCCCAGCTCTGCTTTAAGTGACACCTAGAAGTTCATTTTACATGAAGCGGAAGGCTTCAGTTTTTACTCTGAGAGGAAAAGACCCGTTGTATGAAACGATAGAAAGCTGAAACCAATGCTGTTCGGGGTGGGCTTTTGGTTGTTTGATTGTGGGTTTTGTCGACTTCCTCATGATTTCAGGGAAAACCAGAGTCGCTATAGGCGAGAGGGGGATACGGTGGTGGCTGTGGAGAAGGGGTTTTGTTTAGTTCTCTCTTTTTTTTTTGTTTCCATAGCTTCCTGATTTGTTAAACGACAGAAACTGCCTTCTAAAAGCCCCCAGAATGCTAGGAAATAAGATGCAGAAGAGATGCAGAAGGCTTCCAAAGAGGGATGCACGCTGCTATCTAGGATGATAATATTCCGTATACTATACATATAAACTTGTCTTTGAGACAGTCCTCAAGTCTCGGCACTAGGCACGGGAAGATGAGAACGTTTAATGCTTGAGGCTATTCCAACTAAACCAATATAATTTATATACCTTCACCTATAAAATATATACCCTGATCAAGTGCTCCAACCAGTTAATTAATTGCGTAACGTTCAACGTGGCTGTATTTTGACAATAAGTAATACATCCCAAGTGGTATCTTCTGGGATATATTCATTGCTTGGAGCATTTTAGCAAGGGTATTGATTTCTAATACTAGTTTGAAAGTCCCTCTGCATCTCCACTCCATGTGCATGTGCTGTATGTGCACATTTAACCCTCCTGTTTCACATTCGCTTGCCTGCTCTGGGAAGAATAACCATCATCTGATGGGGAAGGGACGTAGCCTGGAGCAGTGACGTGGGCTGAGGAAGGTGCAGTCAATCCCAGTTCTCCACAATGAGGTGCACTTTGTGGAAGGCAGGAGGGAGCTCCTTTGACCTACCTGGCAGCTCTCCGCTGCATGCTTTTCTTTCTCACTATCTACAGCTCCTCCAAAACACATTTAATGCCTTATCCTTATTAATCTGGGTAAATCAGTGTCACGTACAATGCCAGGCAAGAAAAACTTGCTCCCCAGAAGGGTCTAGAGAGAGCTTTATGCTTCAGCTCGGTGCAGCCTGTGAAGTTCTCTTTACTTCAGAGGCATGATTTTATAACCCGTGCTGTGTTCAGGAACAGCTGGCATCGATTTTCTCAAGCCTAGAAGGCAAAAAACCCACAAAAATCCCTCTCAAGCAAAGGCCAAATGTGGAAAATTTCTTCCCAGAAAATAATTGGTTGGAAAGTTCTGAGCATGAAGTTATTGTGGAAACGTGTTAGCAACATCGGGCTCAGTGGCCACGAACAGGTGCCTGCTGTAATTCTGACAGGGATTCAGCAACTGTCAGTCCTCCTTTAGCGAGCTGTACCGAGAGAGGGAATTTATTTGGGGTATTTTCAGCTAAGCAGAGAGCAGCGTCGCAGAATAACAAAGGAGGGAAAAAAGCACTCCCTCCAAAGTGGGGAATGCAAATGTTGTTCTCCTGTTGTTAAGTCACTGACATCTGCTCAACAATCACAGTACCAAGTAGGCAGATGATTGTTTTGTTGTGAAAGCATGCTATATTATATTAAACTAAAGCCAAGACATTTACTTGTTATACAACGCTGCTTTGCCTCTGCTGGTACCATTATTGCCTGTGAGCTACAGCCGGTACTAAGAACTGACAGCAAACCAGTTGTGCTCATTCTTGAACGACTCCTGAAGTGAGCCAGCTCCTCCCTGCAAAGCAAACAGACCGTTCCCGTGCGCAGTTAAGATTAGGCCACTGAAACATGTCCTGGCTTGAAATTCCTCAGTGAAAAAGGGAAAATGAAACCACAGTGAAAAATAAGCCCGGTTCCACTGCGTCACGGAGGTTTTATCCTGCTCCCGTTTCAGACAAAAGCTAACTTGATTTCAGTGAAAACACAGGATCGAGCTCCAGTTTAAAACAAAACAAACAAGCATTACTAAAGAAGACTATCAGGAAGTTAAACCCAGTACAGCCACCAGATGCTCTGGTGTTCTTTGCCAGTTTCTTTTTCCAGCTCACAAAACACTTTTCTTCTACTGTCCTCTGAACATTTACCGGTCCTTTTCCACTTCATTTCTTTCTATCGTTCAAACTTCAGGGGACAACAGCACTCACTTCCAAAGGTGACATGCATGTTTGTTTTTCCTACTTTCCCTTAAGCCAGGTACAGCAGCTCATCACTAGAAGACCAACATGCATTGGATCCTTCTCCCTCTGCAGAGGCATTAGGCGGCATATAACACCCACAGCGTGGTCCTTCCAGCCCTCCAGGAGTCTCAAGTACAGAGGAAACAATTTTTTCCTTTGCCTTTTCCTGCCCAAATCCTTTCTCCACATCCCTTACCACTACTACACACACTGTGGGAATTTGATTAGAACTAAAGTACGTAGTCTCTTTGCTAAACAGAGCTATAGACATCATCATACAGAGGAACACACTCCCATCCTTACAGCAAAAGCTTTCTGCTGTCTCCCATCTTACCATTTATGCAACTGTAGGGTTTCAGTCAGCGAACCCCAACTAAAATCCCTGTGTCCCATCCAGATGCTATGTATGGTCATGCAGTTCCGATAAACCTATTGGTCCGGTGAATATATAATGAGGTTTAAAGAAATAAAATGGCCAGTGGTATCTTAGTAAAACCTGTCTCTCTCTGTGCTTTGCAGTTTTAATTGTACTGAGCTTTGAAATTACTGTAATCCTGACAGGTCCAATTTTTCCTTGCATGGCACCTATATGAGAAACAGGTTTCCAGAACTCAGAGTTGCCATGTGGGAAAATCAGCACAGAAGCAGGGGGTTTTCTGCTGCCCCCCTTTCTCCCCCCCCCCCCCCCCCCAAGTATTCTCTATTTCTGTGATGGAAATTAACTTTCTCTTTGTTTTCTCTACATGGTACATTCAGGTTTGAATCTATGTGGTAAGAATCCCGTTCCCCTAAATATGCGCTAGTTTTGAGCCAGTTTTCTTTCCAATTTTCCTATCTGACTGGACTAACACCAGGGGTGAAACTTAGAACTCTTTTTCCCCAGGTTTAGGTTGCTACTGCATGAACTATGGGAGTTACCTGCAGTAGAAGCAGCATCAGCCATCCCCACCCAGCCCAGGGCTTTTTAGCTGCTGTCTGGGGACCCCTTGGGCATCTGTGAGCTACTTCCAAGAGTTTCCCCAACAAGTGACTAAAATTACCCCCAAGCCTATGGCAGCAGAGATAAAATCCACTCGGGAAGGTTTGGATCTCTGCAGGACTAACAGGTCCAAAACCGGAAGGGAGTTAAAAACCACAGTTAGAGAAGAGACTTCCACAGAGGCTGTATGGCAAACCCAGGTATTGTCTTGCACTTTATACCACTCAAGTGGATGAGTATTATGTTTTGTGGAGGTAACTTTTTGAACTTATTTCATTCTTTAACACTGAAGACAGATTCATCTGCTCCCTGCTTTTCTCTCCCCAACTTACTTTTCTTTCCTTACTTGTCTTCTATCATTATTCCCCTAAATCCATTTATTCTCCGCTTATTATCTCCTTTTGGACATCCCATTTCCTACCATCTTCTGCTTTGTTTCAGTGACAGTCATCCTTCCCGTTTCCTTCAAACAGCAGTTTCTCCTTTTGCAGTCACTTCCCTGTTTCTCTTCTTCTCATTTCTCTCTTTTCCCTCCTTGTATCCCTGGATTTCATCATCTCCTTTCCTGTTCCCTTTTTCCAGTGACTTTTCTCCTGTTGGTGCTTCCACTCCTGCTCAGCAGCTTCCTGATGAAGCTTAAATGAGTCATTTTAATCTTCCCTTTTGCTTTCTGTCATTTTACTTTTTGTTTCTGCACTAAGGAGATGGAGGCAATGATAACAAAATTACTGGTGGGTGCAACAAGCTCTACATTTCAGGACCGGATTCCCGTGCCCAAAATTACCATGAACTTTAGTGGAACTTCATTAAACTAAATGTTCCACAAGGTTGTCAGACGCTGCTGTAGGCAGTGTTTTGGGAATGGGGGGTGGAGGGACAGGCTACACAAACACCCCTTCTCTCTAGCTGAGAGACAGCCCTGACGCTGGCTCAGCCAAGTATATCTTTAGTTCCGTTTTGCTGAAGCCTTTTAAGTTGTCTTCTGTCAGATGGACTGTGCGCACCAGCACAGGAGGTGGCTAAGTATAATAACCTGTAGCTGCAATTTCTGATCTCTTTGGGTACATTCAGGTTGTAACCCGCAAGCAAAAGAGGTCCCACACATGAAAGAATCCTGTCTTAAACTAGATGGAATAAAGCAAACTCGCTGGTTCCACTTAACAGGCAAAATGATACACCAGATGCATTATTTTGCTCTCATGAAAGCAGAAACCGTATCTCCTTGATGGTGCCTTTATAGTCCCATCCATTTAATGGCAAGAAAAGCTCCATCTTCACAGATCCTCTCCTTCATCTCCCTCTCTCCATCCTTTCCACCTTGTAAAAGCATGCCAGCTTTTATTTGGGAGCAGTTAGAGATTTATACTGAACTTCATCAATGGCTTTACATGTAAAAAAATCATCGCCAGTTAAAGTACTGTGACCTGATCCAACTGTTATTGAAGTCAATGGAAAGATTCTCATTGACTTCCATGAGAGATAAATTCAGCCCCTGGGGCCCATGAGAAATCAGCATTTAGTCACGCTGGTTCTCAGCATACGAAGCTCTCCTCTTGAAATGACTTGAAAGAAATGCTAGAAATGATTTGCTGATATGTCTATGTTCCCCTTAGGTGGACTAATGTGATTATGGACTTGTATTAACAGTTTTCCAGGGAAACACGGAGAGTGAAAGGAAGCGAATGAGAGAATATGTCTATTTTTTCTATGCTAAGTTATAAATGGTTTGGATGCATTATGGAATCAGAATGCTGCACACAAACACACACCCCCTATAAAAACTGTTTCTATTGAGTGCCTTTAGAACTGCGTATGTATAAAGAATACACTGGGACTTACTGTCATTAATGGTGTTTTAAACAGCTTTTCTCATCTGCCTGATTAATATGTAAGTTACAATTTGCTATCATAATTAAAAATACACATTTCCAATTATTAACTATTGATTTATACATAAAAACCATTTCAAATAAGAATGATGTATGATGGATCTGCAGTCTTCCAAAGATTCAAAACTGAGGCTTTCATGGCAGCTTCCACTCTGCTTATCATTTGTCCTCTCACCTACTTGACATGCGCCTTGCCATGAAAGGAACACATGAATGATCTTAACTTTCAGCGTCTTATCTGTCCTGGTTTATTCTTTTGGCTTTAACTGTGCAGTAACTTGCCCAGATAACAAGAACAAAGTGTAAGTAAAATTAAACCAACAGAGCAGCATGCAGCTTTAAAATTAGACTGCCTTAATTGCAGTGACAGAAGCAATCCCTGAGCCCAAATCCTGGCTGCTCTGTGGGCATGGGAGGCTGCCGACGAGACAGACTCAGCAAGGGAGGAAGATGCAGGGAGTCACTGCACCCACCCTGGGTTCCCAAGTGATGTCAGTCCAGTGGGGAATGCCACCCTACGTGGAGTAGAGTCCATCTTCTGTCTGGAGATTCTCTAAAGCAAAACGATTACAGAGAGAGAAAACAGACTGCAGGATGCCCCTTGCCCAGGGCATGTCCTCAGCACAAGGCTGTAAAGTCAGGCACAATCTGGCTCGCTAACTGGCTCATAACTTCATGATAGGACAGCTTGAGCTGGAGAAGTCTAGAGTAAGATTCCCCAAACAGCACAGCTGATCAGTCTGTGATTAGATCATTTCTCCTCAGAAAGACGGAACATGAGCTTCATCGTTCTCAGCCAGAGCTGAGAAAATGACTCAGGTCTTTCCCTCCAGACCAAGGGCTCTTGCTGATGGGGTTTTATTAATCCCTAGCCCAAGCCTATAAGGGAAATTCAGGTCTGTGAATGTCTCAATCACAGTGATGCTTAATTCTGCACTGCAGGTTAGATGGTACATGGTATAGAGGGACACATTCATTTCCAACATGCCCAGCCTCCTTCTGTGGAGCTGGGCTTCAGTCCTTCTACACTGGAAATCATTATTCATGAGGCAGATGGGGACAGCACTGCTCACTGGGCTGGGAGTCAGGAAATGAGAAGGCTCCTTGTTCACTGTCTTTGTGATTTTGGATAATGGTCTTCCTTTGGTTCTGTTTCCCAGTCTGTTGAAAGGCATAACAATACTTTACATTCTAGGGTGAAGGGTGAAGTAGCTGAGATTCCAAAATGGAAATCACAGATAAGGTTGGTGTATTTTTAATTAGCATTCTAATGGGCCATCAGACGTGAGCCTTTTGTTGCTGGATGCTCTCTAGACGCATTATCATCTATTCTTAGTATTCAGTGTCTGTGTTGCAGTAGTATTTAGTAAGGATTCAGAATGTATTTCTCTTATATGCAGTTGTTTTATATTGGGCTCTAAAAAGGATGACAATCTTTCAACTGCCAAATATAAGCCCATATTCAGCTCAGCAATTAAATACATGGCTGAATGGGTCCAAAAGCCTTGCCTAACCTAAGATTTGCTGTTAAAGAGCTAAAATAGTATTTATAAATATTATAACTATTTCCTGTGATACTGTATTTCTTCTGACACATTTATTTAGCTGGCAAGGTATAATACTGGGGTATTTGTCAAGGTCCGTCCTTTGGCAGTTTTCTTCTACATAAGGGCTGATCAGTTAATTCATTACAGACCTTTGAAGTACAGTAATTACTGTTATTTTTCCAAAGCAAAAAGGTTTAGAACTTGAGCAGATGCTGAATGATTTCTCATACAGGGAAAGTGTTATTCAAGTCTATTTAAATGTCTTTTTTTCCCCCATAAATGAAAGCTGATCGAAGTAAAACGTGCTTTACCATCCCATTTTAAAGAGACAGATGCCGGTCATGTTCTGAAGGGGAAGGTAGTTTCCTTGCTAATAGAGAAGTAATTCTTGCCTTTGCATACGCCAAGATGTTCCACGTTGTATCAGAAAAATGGTGAAATGTTAAGTCTGCTCCCAAATGACATTCCTGCTGTGGCACAGGTAGAGGTATCAGGCAGCCCCCAGCCCAGCTTGCCATTCCATGCTGAATTTACAGCTGTGCCCAGTGCTTCAGAGCTTTTGCTCAAGTTGGGATTGCAGGATCAGCCCTTGTGGTTGGAAACCACAAATTAGGCTCAGTGTTACGCTTTCTGGCTTTATTGAGGCTGTATCTGTTAGTGCCATTTACACACTACTCGCCTTTAACCAGTCAGATAAATCATTAGCTTCGTGGCTGGAGCAGAAACTACAGATACGACAGAGTACCCCAAACAAGCTATGAACTCTATAAACTGGCATAAGTGCTTTCATTTCATCACCCAAGTATTAGGCTTGGGATGGTTTGGCTTGGTAATTTATTGTGGATGATTTATAATGTGTTCAAAGCATCTGTTTGAAGCAGAGGGAATACGTAATGTAGAAAGCACCGTTTAAATTTGGCAGGTCTCTATTTTACTGATGGTTTGCTCTTTGTGCAACAGTGGGCGTTCAGGCTCCAGAGTTTTCTCAACCATTTCCTTGGTGGTCTGTACAGTCTCCTGAACTCAGGCTGTAAATCAGCCATGTGTTAGGCCGAGAGTGCTTGCGGTGAAAGAAGACTCTCACAGCAAAGGGAATGTGCACGCTTTCCTTTGCAGAGCGTGTGGGTTCAATGTGTAGTTGAGTTGTTGGGGCTCAGTTTAAAACTATTACTGGTCACTATAAATTATAATATAATATAATATAATATAATATAATATAATATAATATAATATAATATAAATAAATTTTTCCCATTAATCCTCTGTATACTTAAAATACCCATGCGGATGTCTAAGCACGTGTAGGTTTCATCACCAACTTGAATATATGCTTAAACCTTTTTTCCTTTTTAAAATGGACATCTTTTTACAAGAGGTGTTGTAAAAGCAGCATTCCTGCCTGCAGCCCAGCTCCTCGGGAGCTCACCAGCACCCTCATGCAGCTTCTTCCCCACCATGGGTATTGGTAGGAAAGCCATAGGCTTCCTCTCTAAACTCGCTCCTGTGAAGTGGGTAAGAGGGGAACTTGAGCATCCTTTGTCATCTGACATAATCTCTTCATTGAATCTTGCTTACTTGTGAATGTGCCTGCCCCAATGGACTGCTTATAAAACCTGGTGATGGGGAGTATAATCACCCTTCTTCTATTACCCTAGACCAGGACCTGTCCTTGTCTTTTCATGGCACCTGCTGCGTATCTCCCAGAGCTCACCAGAAGTGTTATTGGGTGAAATTTAGCAGCCACAGGAGAAACGAGCTAACAGTCATCGACTATTATCATCACGGTGACTGTTAGCACCATGATCCCCTACCAACATAGTCATCACCTATTTTCCAAATCCCCTCTGGTCTTTGCCCTCAGCTCTGCATCTCAGTTAATTTTGGTCCCAATTCTCCTTTCTCTTCTCCATGTGACTTCATGGACTTCAGTTCAGCAGCACTTTAGTAGCACTAATGACAAGAAAGTTGAGCTTTGAGTCCAAGTTATCAAAGATCTTTCACCTAACATCCCTTTACAGTTATGTGATAAGACACCACAATATCTTGCAAGGTAAGAGGGGTAAGAGTTCTTTCTTTGCAATCCTTCTTTCTACATGGATTATTTTAGACTCTATATGTATACCTTATCCTCACTGCACTCTGCGAGGCAATATTTCCATTGATGTAAGCATTAAACCAGCGTCAGGGTTAGAGCAGGCCCTAATTATATTGCAGTTTATTAGGGAAACAGAGTATGTTGAGTAGGAGGTCAGCAACATATTTTTGGAGCACATCTCAAAGTTCACCCAGTACGCATCCCTTCCTTTTACTGGAATATTTATAGCTTGTTTGTTTGAAACTGAAAACATCCTTTCTGTGAACTTCTGAGAGCTGTTTGGGACAAAGACTGTGCAAAACCTCAACCGCAGCCATTAGTTACAGGAGATCTGGGTCCTCCTCCTTTTCAAACTCCCCTGTGATGGATTAGGGTGGCAGCTTCAGAGTGGACAAACCGTAGTAACCTAAAGGAAGCAAATCCCAAGCTCCTTTTAGAGAAAACCCTTGTGCAGGGCTATAAACACACTGGCACGCAGATCCCATATGTGCTGCAGTCAGCAGTTACTGTGCACCTTAAAGTTTCACTGCTGCACGGATGCCCAAATGCATCTGCTACCCAGTTAAAGGCCTCACTCAGGACTGTGTCCAGTGGGTTTCTGATGGTAAGTTTTCACCTAGGTCCTCAAAGGAATGTGTTTTCTGATCATGCCTATCCTATGTACTGTGAGTGAACGCCTGTGCAAGGTAGTCATGCCTTTCTTTCAAAGACCAGGTCCCTTTTAGGGCACTTGCTTCAAAAAGTGAGAACAGGGCTCTGTTTCTGCTCTAAACCATGTAAAATCTCTGAGCAGCCCTGGAAATGAGGACCAGGAACAGAGTCTCCTCCCAAGCCAACTGTCCTCTATTTCCTACATGGCCTCAGCAAGGAGCATGGAGGGTGCTCCTCTCTGCATCCACAGCCTGATAGTTCAGGCAACCTCCCAGCTCAAAAGAAATATGAGATTAAACCTCATTAGACAGTCAGTAGAACTGAACCCCACATCTTACAAATCCCTACTGGATGCTTAAAGGCAGCAGCACCGCCTCATCCTTTCAGCAGCATTTGCAAGAAAGGAGTGGTGCTTTGCTAAACTAAAACTAAGAGACCAAAGCACAGGTAAAGATCTGAGGTTTGTGGCTCTCAAGAGGACAGAGGTGCCTCCCTACAGGTCCGTACTGAAGCAATCCTCCATCTCTCACTGAGGAGGCTGAGCTCCCCCCTGCACACCTTGGTGGCTGTCTTGGGAGCCACTTCAAGGGCATGAAGCCTTCCAGCTGAGGATCAAGACATGTGAGAAAGGGGACCTAGAGGTCAGGTACTGCTGTGACTAGATTTTGGGTGGCTGAGGTGGCTCCTGAGCCTCTTGAGTGAGTTTACATCATACAGTAAAGGCAGCAATCACCAACAAGGCGTGAGAAACAGCTTTGCTTTCTCCTGTGACGACCAAGTGCACCACCACCAGGGACAACTCTCTTTTAGAAAGCAGTGGGAAAACGTTTAGCCAGGAGAAAGACTCAACACCTCCATAACCGGCTAATTTGAACTGGTAATGTGACAGAGCTATTGTGCGAACATTCTGATGAGGGATTTAGCAAAGTTCAGTACTCCTCGTGAGCAAAAAGCACAACTCCATGCCAAAGTAAAATACTGGTTACTTCTGAATTTCTTCAGAAAACAGCAAACTCATGCTGATGGAAAAAATGAAAAGAACACATTAAATAATAGGTCCAGCTCTTCTCTGAAATGTGCCACCTCATTCTAAAATAACCATATTAATCCCAGCTGACACTCAGGATGTTAAGGTAAGGATTTCTCTTTCCTCCTAATACACTTGGGCAGCTAATCACAGCATCGTAGTGTTCAATTATGTTAAGCTGGATATAAACTTGTGTTGTAAGATACTTTGCTATCAAAGTTAAGTCCTTTCACACAAGCAATTCTATTACGTGAATGAGTGGTTATGAGTTTGGCTCAGTTTTGTGGGGTTTTTCACCCTAAAAATCGGTGAAAGAATTGGGAAATCCTGACTTTGAAACACCTTCACATACGTTTAATTTTAATCATGCACATAATCCCAGCAAGTCCAGTACTACTCATCTGTTTAAACTTAAGCACAGACATAGGTGTGAGCAGGACTGCGCTTTAATATAGCACAAAATCTAACGTCTAGTTTTTCAGTGATAGAATTAATACCTTGTTTAATTAAGTTTTCTAAGAGAAGTCATCATATGAAATGTATTATAAAAACGAACCTGTATCTAACACATTTTAACTGAGATATATGAGATATAATATTTCTAAATATATATATTACAATATATAATATTTCTTTAAAGTACTAAGAGCCATATGGGGGACCTGACGCACAACCTCATGGAAGGAACCCTTTAGAGAGCGGGCTACTGAGGGAGGAAAAGCTTGGGACACTGTTTTCTGGCAGCATGTCCCTCAGTGCAGGAGCTTCCCCTCACTTAGCAGAACAAAATCTCAGCTTTGGTATTTGTTGACTTGAGTGAGTTTCCAGCAGAGCAAATATCTCCATGGAGGCATTTAACCTCCCTGTGCTGCCCCGTGGGGAAAACCTGGGAGCTCTTCCCGATCAGCTCTCCTCTTTTCAGCCCAGAGACATGAAAAGGCCAACTTGCCCCATGCTGAAGCCACGCCGTCTTCATGCTAACACAGCCCTTCTCAGCCCATAAGCATGAGCTTGGCAGCCATCACCATCCCAAACAGCAACATTTGCCATTCATCCAAGGATTTCCCTGAGTATTTCATAGTAGAGCTCATTTTTACTGTGATGGTGGCCCGGCATTAACATACACGCTCCCAAAGCCCTTGGCAGCCTTGGAGGGGGTTGCTTGTGGTCTCCTGGCTGTCCTGCAGTGGGATATGGCAGCAGCCCATGCTGTTCCATGCAAAGTAAGGGAAGACAACACCACTGGGGTCTCAACCAGGTAAGGAATGGGATGAAATGATTTTCATTGCTGTTGGCATGGGTACGCACTCCCAGTTCTGTTTTCTGGTGCTAATTCAGAGTAACATGTTATCAGTCGCCACCAAGATAGCTGGTTTTATTATAGAAACACTGGGCCTTGTTACAAGATATATACTTTGAAAAGTCAGAAAAATACCATCAGCTATTTTTCCTCTGATCCAGAACATAACCTAAACCCTGATGGATCTGTTTACTTTCATTTGCTTTCTAAAATCATAATGATTTCATAGACTCAATAACTGCGAACATTTCGTTTCGGAAGCTCAGCTTGAAAACAAAACCCAATCAACCAGTAAGGGCCAGCAACACTCACAAGATTTCATCAGCTACTTCCAGCCAATGTCCCTCGGTGCCTATTTCACTCTTGCTATTTTAAGTTAATTTGCAAAGCTTCGGCAAGGAACAAAGGTTAAATACTTGGAATCTGCACAGGTTGTATATCACTGCAGAATGCTGCATAAGTGTTACAACTAAATGGTAGTTTCTCCAAGGAGGAAAAAGGGGGGAGCACGGAGTGCAGCTGCCCCAAAAAACATTGTAAGAAGAAAATTCCTCTGGAGATAAGTTGGGAAGCAAGAGGTGAAAATGCAGAGCATGCTGCTTTCAAGACAGATTCATTCGGGGGCTTCAGGTAGGTACGGAGCTGAGCAGAACTGTTTCATAAACCTCTCCTGTTATGTATTACTATAAGGAATAACCCAGTAGACACCTGTAGTAGAAGAACCTGCTCTGGTAAAACTGGAGTACAAAAAGCTGAGCTTTGGTAGTTAAGGATATTGGTAATTAAAAGCAGTGAAAATAGACGTGAACCCAGTGGAGCAGCATGCTATGGAGGTGGATGTTTGTAGTTACAAAACTACAGTCCTGGATGAACTTACAGCAAATCAGATTAAATTTAAGACTGCTAAATTGTGCTACGGGAATTTATTTCTGTTGATGGGGCTTGGATTGTTCTGTTTATGTCTGGTTTGGGTTCTGCTGGGGGATTTTATCAACATGAGTTAAGTACATTCATACTTCAGCAGCCGCTGCCATCCAAAGCCATCTCTGCACAGCAGGTATATTACATCCCCTAGTAAGTAAGAGGTTGCAATAAGTAAAAGGTGAGCAAACTGAAGGAAACAGATCTAGAGTTTGCCCATGTTTGTGCAGCATGATAACCATAGCAGAGAAAACAGGAAACCTCCAAGTCTTCACTCTCCTGGCAAATGGGGAGTGTTGCCAAGGCAAGGGACTGTGGCAAACCTTCCCACCTCCAGCTTCCTCAGCCGCGAACACCTTTATTACCAGCTCTGGTCCTCACCCAGCTCTGAGAGTCACTGACGGTAATTCCAGCGTGCCACGTGTCTGGAATCAGCAGATTTTCTCATGAAATAAAGAACAGGGTGTGACGTGGAATTTTGTTCCAAATTCTTGGAATATGTCTCCTGGAAAACACGCTTTCTGCAGGCAGTTCTGCTATCAGCATGTGCTTTCTGCATTTGACCCTCCTTTCCACTTGGGGTATTTCATAGGGAAGTTGTTAACTGGTTACTTTTGGTTCTAGGACTTTAACAAATGGTAGTTACTTTTGTTGGTATTTCAAAATTAGGTTTCTACCTTCTAGGCTTATCTTAGGAGAAACAAAGTGTCCTCAGCTCTCACGAAACCAGTGATGTTCTGGGCACTCAGCACATTACAGAATACAGCCTCATCGAAAGGATACTCGACAGACTTCTAACCAGAAAGCGCCCCAGTTTCATTCAAAAGCCACTCGTGAAAGAAGCAGACATAAAAATGTAACCTATTTCTCAAAGTGCTTGAAATAAAAATCCTGAGAAGTCGGTAATTTGTACAAATCTGGGGGAAGAACAGAAACAAATCATCCCCACTAAGATTTCATCTTATTTTTATAGTTTTTTCTTCTTCTGGCTTTCACTTTTGTAGTTGCCCTTTCTGCTATTTACTCAGAACACATTCATTGCAATTCTCCTCTGTACCATTACCACCAGCCTGCAGATAGACACTTTTATTGCAGAGAAAAGATATCTCATCGTGGTACCAGCACTCAATTTTGCCCTGTCCTTTTCGGTTTTCTTCCTTTGTGTTACTCACCATTCCAAATATCTGTGAGATGACCTAATATGAGCTTTGTTGTCGTTTCATTTTGCTCTTGTTTTCCTGGCTGAGAGGATGTGTGTCAGTGGCGTTTTGAAATGAACCCTGGCAAACAGAGCCGCTTCTTGAAAAGATCACTGCTCTCATTCGAGCACGACTTTGCCATAAATATGCAAGTGGGAAGAAAACTATGAAGACTTCTTATGCGAGCTACCCACGGGCTCAGTCTTCTCCCCGTTATGGCACAGCGCTGCTTCTGGATCCTTCCTCACGGAGCTGACGACCTACCTCACGGCTGTGCATGGCACTGAGCGCCAAAGAAGGCTAATTGTGTTCTAAGTCTTTTTAATTCCCTAACTTACTTCAGCTGTTATCAGCAGCTGGTTACTTCAGCTAGCTGATATGCCTCGGCGTCTTGTAAACATTCGCTCTAGTATTGTGCATTACTCATAGTTGGAAAATCACTTTGACTCCTGTAACAGAATTATGTTAATGTCAAATGAGTCACAGGGAAACAGAAAACTTGCATGAGAGCTGCACCTTAGTGCCAGTTTCTGAATGCTCCTGTTGGCATGACAGAAGTAGGTTAGGGGAGTTAGGGGGAAAAACAACTTTCATTTAATGAGTGATGTGAAATTATGATAATGACTCATAGGGAAGCTTGCATGACAGTCGAATTCAGATTCACCGGAACATAAAGATTGGAAAGAGAATAGCCTGCCTCATTATTTAGTATAAGAGCAAGAATGAAAAACACTGATTTTTTAAAGAACGACTTTCCCAGCAGAACATCACAGGTATCCTCTGCACATAAACAGCTTTTGACATCCATTATTTAGTTCAAACGGCAGTGATTTACTTAAATTGGCATCCTAATTAGATTACAGTTCAGAGTCAGTCATCTCCGATGTTTTAATAATTCTACCTCTTCCTTGGTTTAGTCAACGCGAGTGACCATGCAAGAAAAAAACCCAGCATCCTTTTAGCTCACTTCCAGATCATAATGCAAAAAGCCAGAAGCTCCGCAACAAGCTAAATGTCCTTGTAACATAACTTGTCCTAACTTGAAGCAGCCAAGGGGACAGTAAGAGCGGAATTCACTCCAGAGCTCAGTGATAAGGGGACATATATCTGTGACACACAGGCTACCTCAGGGCCAAGCTGCAGCATTTTTCTTGTCTATAACACACAGAGGCAGGTTATCCTGGTATTTGCCTACCAGGATTTTACGTGCTCAAACATATATCAATATCCCACATACCAGCCTGGTGAATAAGATATACCATCCGTATGATATGAACAAGATATACCATCTGAATGTAAATGGAGGCTTTTGGGTTCTTTTCCTTTCAGATGGCTGAAACATCACTCTCTGAACGCAACAGGCTTAGTATTCCACAGATCCCACTATGCTATCCAATAAAAAGGCTCACAACTAAACAAAAGGCGAAAGCCCAAATGAAAATCATAACCAGACAATTTAAAAGTCAGGGGGAAAAATCACACCTACCCAAAGTATTTGTTCATAAGTAACCGTACATTTACATTAATGTCCATTTGAGAAGCTTAGGAGCCAAGACTTACATTTCCCTGGGAGCTCCATCCCTCTGAGCACTTCCCCTTCATCTGCTCACTTCTCATCTCACGCCTTTTCTTCCTCCCCACTTAGCCTAGAAACTCAGTTAATAAACTAAATCTCACATGCCCCATAAGAAACCAACTGTTGTTACTAAATTGAGTGGGAATATAAGGTCATGCCATAGGTGACTAACAACACGCTAGATTTCCCTACGAGCCATGAGCTAAATATGACGCCACAGCATCATCTCGACCTTATACTGAGTGAGGGGCTTTATTTTGGAGCACATCCCCGATCCGGAGATAACCTACTATGGACAACACTAGCTCTCGGCCGAGTTAAAAGTGGGGTTTATCACATCAAACGCATTCGTGCTTAACGCATCGGTAGAACACCTATATTACAGCATTCGGCGCTTCTGTGTTTCAGCTTGAAATACATACAGAACACACCGAGACCGACTTCTTTTGTCAATTAGCGTCTCTTTATTAACGACGTGTATCTGAGGTTCGCCCCGCAGAGGCACAGCGCGATGCTGCTGCTCTGGGGCAGGACCTGGCGGCACTGCTCGTCCCCCGGCGCCCGTGAGGCACCAACCCCGAGCAGCATCGGGCGGGCCCGGGACCAACGACCCCCAACCCATCCGCTCGGCTGCCCTCGGGGGACGGCACCGGGCCGAGCCCCACCGACCGACGGCGCCTGCCGCCCGCGGGCCCTCGCAGCGCTTCGGGCGGGCAGCGACCCTCGGGGGCTGGAGCAGAGCGCACCGCGGCGGCTCCGCGGCCCCCCCCACCTCGCAGCTGCGCCCGTCCGTCAGGGCCGCCCCCCGCCCGGGGGCGGGGACAGGGGACGCTGCCCCTTTAAGGCAGCGGAGCCCCGCGCGCATTCCAGCACCCCCCCCCCCGTTCCCCGGGCGCGTCATCGTTCCGGGAAGCGGATAGCGTCACCAGCGGGTGCCGGCGGTGGGGCGGGGACTTGAAACAAAGGATTAAATATAGCCGCGCGTGAGGGCGGGGGGGACACGTCACCGGTGACGCTCCCGCGGAGCCACGCCCCCCCCCGCAGCGCGCGGGTTATTTATAGGGTTTGGGAGGCGGGGGGGGGGGGGAGAGGTGACGTCATGCGTAATTGCTGTGCGTGCCGCGTCACGCGCGCGGCGGTGTTTACAGCCGCCGGCGGTGGTTGCCTGGCAACCGGGGCTCGCTCCGCCGCGGCCTCCGGGGCCCGCGGCCTCCGAGGCCCGCGCCCTCCTCCCCCCGGGCTCGGGCTCTCCCCATCCCCGGAGGAGGTGAGGGGCGGCGGGCAGAGGTGAGGAGCCCGGGGGGGGAGGGCGGGCAGCCGGACCGAGCCCTGTCCCGCCCCGCGGGCAGCGGGGGCTGGGGTGCTGGTTTCTCCTGCCTCTGAGCCGCGGGGGTCAGTAGCTCCGGCTGAATTTATAGCTCTGGAAACGGAGAGAGGCTTCTTCGTGCGCGGCCGTCGGTTTGCCTTTATTTGGCATCGGGGCGCCCGCGACGTGGTTTAACCTCTCTTTGCGCGGCGCTGTGTGAAAGAGCAGCTCCGAAGCCCAGAGCAAGCCTCAGACCATGGCGCTCTCGTTTCAGTGCTGCACTCTCCCAGTAAAGTAATGTGTTACTCGGGGGATGGTTTCTACGCCCACTGGAACGCGGCATTCCCCACAGTTAATTATTACGTAAATATCATGTCGGGGATGCCATTTAAGTTACAGCCTTTCTCTTAACTACGGCAATGACAGAAGTAGCTTATCTCTAGAATCGTCTGAGGATGCTGTTTCACTTCTATTTCAGTTGCCGGGTCCACCTCTGTCAAGGGCATCCTGAGGATGTGCTGTAGCTTCAGTGGTCATGTACTCTTTGAGAAAGAACAAGTCCAGGAGTATTTATACTCCCCTGCAGGAAATGGCCTGACCCCTCTTATGTTATTTTTCATAACCAGATCATACCGCAATAGACAAAAAGTGTTCTCATGATTGTATGTTTGAAAGGATATTGGGCCGCGTGTGCAAGCTTTTTAGTAGAAGTATTTGGTAGACAAGGCTTACCCACTTGTAATTCTTTGTGTTTCAAAATTGGATATTACAAATCTGCTGGGTCCTTTGGATCCCTTCCGCATGTGGCTTTTTTGAGGAATCATGCATGAAAGTCAGTAACTGTATGTCTGCCTCCTAAAGTTGTTGCTTTGTGTAGATGGACCAAACAGCAAATAGATCTTTTGGTTGGGATGGCATCCTCTGAGGTTGTTTGAGCTCAAGGAAAACACGGCTGGCCCTGTGAAACGAGGAACTGAAACTACATAATCAGCAAGTACTTTCTGGTCTGCTAGCGACTGTGAGCAGGTAAAAGGCCTAGAGAAATTCACTAAGAGTTACGCAGTAAGCACCAGATAAAGGTCTCAGAAAAAGAGCTGTAAAGTAGGTTGAAATTGCCTAAAGGCAAAATGAGAGTGCCAGCTTCTGTCCCCATATGGCTGATGTGTCTGCATCAGTATGCACAAGCTCTTAAACTCATCTTTTTTTCCATTGGAAGGATAAAGGTGTTGAAGTAAATCTAGACTCACCTGAACTGAATCTAAACCAGGGATGTTTTCATTCCACGGTTTAATCAAGTAGTTCATTTGAGATTATTTCCAAGTGGTTTTGGACAGGCTTAGCTAAAGTCTTGACTAGAAAATGGAAGAGAGTAGAGATTCAGCCCTTTGTGTGTGGCAGTGCAGTAGAAAAGGTAGTTGAATAGTTGTTGGCAATCATAGAATCGTATCATAGAATCACAGAATGGTTTGTGTTGGAAAGGACCTTAAGATCACCCAATTCCAATCCCCTGCCATGGGCAGGGACACCTTCCACTAGAGCAGGTTGCTCCAAGCCCCATCCAACCTGGCCTTGAACACTGCCAGGGATGGGGCAGCCACAGCTTCTCTGGGCACCCTGTGCCAGCGCCTCAGCACCCTCACAGGGAAGAGCTTCTGCTTTAAATCTAGCCTGAGCTTCCCCTGCTTCAGTTTGAACCCATCACCCCTTGTCCTATGGCTGCAGTCCCTGATGAAGGGTCCCTCTCCAGCATCCTTGTAGCCCCCTTCAGACACTGGAAGCTGCTCTGAGGTCTCCATACAGCTTCTCTTCTCCAGGCTGAACAGCCCCAATGTTCTCAGCCTGTCTCCATACAGGAGGTGCTGCAGCCCTTGATCATCCTCATGGCCTCCTCTGGACTTACTCCAACAGCTCCATGCCCTTCTTATATTGGGGGCACCAGAACTGCACCCAGTGCTGCAAGTGGGGAGTCCTTTTTGTTTTCAGTTTTTCACTGAGAAGTGGAATATATTCTCAGAGGTTGTATATCCAATTTGAAGGTCTCTGTTGTGCAGCGTAATGATAGCGTGGAGCAGTGGAAACTTATGCTAAACGCTGCAGTCACAGCATTCCAAGGGTGGGATGGTTAGTAAAGAGTGGATGTATCTTAGATTGAATCACAGAGGAAGAGAGGAAAGAAGTGGGCGAGCTTTCAGGAATGCGAGGCTTTCTCCCTTAGCTGTTTTTAAAAAGAAATTCTGGAAACAAATTTGTGTTGTTCCTAAAATCAGGATGATGAAGCCGTTCTTTATTAAAGAACCTGCATTACTTCATTATATTCTAGGGATTTAATAGCTGCTGCGTTTCCACTGAGCTGTTTCTGGTTACATGCTACTATGACCATGCCTGTCAAACAGAATGGTGTTTGGACCAATATACATGTAGTTGCACAATTAAGTGCCACAAAACAGCTCCAGGATATATTATCAGTTCTGGAGATAACACTCTGAACAGGTCACTTGCTGTGCTTACCTCATCTTTATAGGGATGACTGTATGCTGACAAGGAAACAGGTTTTTGAATGAGCTACCTGAATGCCATTGCAAAGCTTACTGTAACTCTGACAGAAAATCTGTACTGAATGTACATCACCTCCTGTGATGCACTATGGAAAGTAATCTGCTTCTCCTGGAAAAAGTTCTGTGCTTCAAAATGAAGCTTTCCCGGAATTTTCCACTTGTCCTTCATTGCTTTCAGGTGGAGCCCCATCACAAACAGCCTTCCTGGAAGTCAGTGAGTACTGGGCAGAATCAGATTCCTTGTGAGTCTTGCATAATAAATGCCCTTTACAGCAGAACTTCCACGATCTATAGCTCCTACTTATTCCTATCCTAGAACGTGATGCACTTGCTCAATATACTGAATGTCCTTATGGAAGTTACTGGGATGAACCCCAACAGGTACCAGGCTCTCTCAAGCTGAAGGGCAGAAATGGCCAGTCAGCAGATGGAGAGCATTTTCACCAGCAATCCAAGCGGATCAGTAGAGCGCCTCCAAAACATAAGCCCAGAGCTTAACGATTATTACTCGGGCGGACATTTAAAGACTGTGGTTTCAACAGAAACATGTATTTGGGACTTCTTTTTTGTCATTATACTTCCTGGCAGCTCTTTGCTTTCACTCAGGCCATAATGAATAGCTTTTCTTTTAAGTTCAATGATGATTAAGGCCCCTCCTTACGGCTAGTTACCTTTTAAAAACATGGAGCTTTTGAACATCATCAGGGTATTTTAATTCTTATGAGACTTAAGAAACTTCTCACTTTTAACAAGTTAGATCTATTGATCTGATTTTTAAAGAAAAATGTATTTTCTATTGCCTTCTATGTCTGGAATCCATTTTCAGGGCAGGCTAGAAGGAGTTTCTGGTGGAAGTTAAGAGCGAGCTATGTATTCCCTGACTCAACAGGGCTCATTGTTTTCAAGCAATAGAACTAAAGAGGAGCTCTTTTGAATTTCCTTTAATTATAAGCCTGAGGGCAGAGGGAAAGGAGGAGTGTTTTGTTTCTCAATATGATGTTTGTGATTTAGTGTTGCCTGGAGGAGCTGCTGTTTTGTTGCTAAATTATAATTGCACCTTTCCTGTGGCTAGAGAGGAGATTTGGCTTGGTTACCACTTCTGACTTGTGGTTGTCTTCTTTTTTCTGTGGGAGCTCTCCGTGAAGGTATATATGGGTGTTTATATATGTGACTTACACATGCTACTTTCTCTTCACAATCATGAGGATTTTCTTTTGTTATGAACCAGAGCTGCATGTCAAGTCAGTTCTTGCAGTCTGGTTTTTCATTCTAGAGGAAACATGATGCATTTGAAATGTATTTGAAAGAGAATTTTCTCGTTGGTTCGTTAGGTTATGCAAGGTGGAGGATGGCAGTTACCCTTAAAGCTATTTATTACGCTGTGGTTGTGAATCTAATGAGGGAAGATGGAATTCAAGAAGGGACATGATAGAAGGTTTTGTAGAAGTGGGTATAGCTTGGATGATGAAAGTATATGTGAAAATGAATGTTAAAGGCAGTTTACAAACCCCTCACTGTGTACAGTTCTGCTATTACTTATGAACAGCCCTTGATCAAGCATAGGCGCTAAGTCAGTATCCTGTACTTTTCTTCTTCGTGGGAGTTTCCTGGGTTTTTAGCAGCGCCAAAGTCAATTTGTGGCTTTTTGAGAAATCAAATTATCTTATTCCTTAGGTGGCAACTTCCTTTCTTGGAGCAAGTGTAAGCAGAATTACCAGAGATCCTGAGCATTTTTCTTTTCAGGTAGAAAAGAGTAGTAAAAATGTGATCAAGAAGCGTGCAGTGTACCACAGGGTGGTTTAGGTAAGTCTTTTAATGCTTTCTGGCAAATGGTGATAGTATATTTTGTACCTTAGAGCAATGGGGGGAGCACAATGTTAAGGTTGTTTATCATGTAAATACCAAAGATAAACAGTAAGTGCACATTAAAGGATTTACCTGTTTCTTTTGACCATTTACTTTCTGCAGGACAGATACTGCAGCATCCATAGGAACTGCAACAATACAGCTATTCATAGAACCTGCTGTAGCCTGATAGTCTCACAAATAAATCTGTACCGCTTGTGACATTTGTTACATTATTGACAATTTGAATAACTTTTCCCCAAAAGTCCCTTTTTTATTGTTGTCCTCAAATACTGGGAAGAGTTCAAAGTGTTCTAACAAATTTTGTGATAGTTCTCTGTGAAGTAATCGAACTTCACCTGATAAGGTTATCAGAGCTTTTCCTTGAACATGAAAGTATTTCAGAAGTCTGTTCATTCCTGAGTGACATTATGTCACCTTGTCCCTTCGCAAGCTCAGGGTGATATTGTTACCTGGTAGTGTTTATCATGAGGGAATGAATTACAATTGATGAACTTGTTGTTGCTACTGCTGTTTACCAACAGTGTAACTTGGAAGTTTACAGTGAGTGTAACTCACAGAGTTCAGAACTAGAGGAAGCCTTATTGATGTGTTCTCCATTCTAATCCTCCCTCCCCACCCCAAATCAAAGTTTCCAAGACTGGAAAGCCAGAGTATTTCATGTAAATCTTCTTGAGGCAGCTCAGGCTCTTTAAAGCTTCTGTTGTTTGTTTCTTCTGAAACTTCCTGTCACTTCCTGCATATCCACTGGATCTTTGTTTGCTCTGGCATGATGTTGGCCTTTATCTAGGACTGCCAGTGATTTGGAACTCTGCGTTTCAGCTGTTATTAAAAAAGTGGACAATTTTATTAATGAAGTTCACAAAGAAGCAGCTGTAGTATACTGTAAATCACAATGGGAAATATATTTTGCAGAGCAAGAACAGTTGTGTAAAGAAGTTTAAAACAAGTTAAAAACCACTGTTTTTCCCAAGGGCTCCTGTTTTAGTAAGTGTTCAGGTTTGTACATTCTTTGGAACCTTGTCTTCTGCTTTGGAATGCCTTACTGAATGTGAGAAGTTGAAATGGACTCAGTAGATCATGAGTACGATTTTGAAACTTCCATAAACAACAGGGCACTGTGTACTATGAAATATTTATCTTAAGAGATCATGATGCTCGGAAGAAGTCCTTAATCTCTGACTCACTCAGTTGAATGCACAGCAGAGACCATGCATGGACACATGTGTCAAGGCAAGCTGTTGAAAACATCGTCAGCAGAAATGCACCATACAACTTACACTGGAGGAGAGAAGTGGTACTTTGTGAGAATTTAATCTTTCATTTCGTGGACTTTTCTGCATGTTTAAATGTCAAAATACATTTTTATGGATTGATTCTGAGGTGGTATGTGCTTTCTGCCCTACATTTAAAAGTAATGCAAATAGATAAAGCTGTTTTCCAAGTGGAGTGTGATCCTGCTCCTGTTGAGCTCAGAGTCAGTTCTCCCTAACTGAAGTGGTGCAGGACTTGGTGTATAAGTTCTTGGGTGGGAGAGCTTGCTCATTCTTGATTTCCTTTCTTCATATGGATTGGTGTGTGATGAAAAGACACAGCTTTGGCTGCTCAAACACACAACCTGAACAGTATTAAAAATGAAGATTGGTTTAAAACTTGTTTGGTTCCCTTTTATTAATCTATTGAAAAAATAATTTCAATGTACTGATCATTTAAATGCACCAATTTTCTTTGTATTCTGTTGTAAATTGTATTTCTGGTCATTGAGTTGTATTTGAACTTGGATCTGTGTTGTTACAAGCAGGGTCTTCCAAGGCTTTCGAAGTTTGCATACTTTCTGGAACAGGGAGGCTTCCCACGAAAGCTTATTCCTCCTTTCTCCCAGTAAAATCACTGATTTACTTTTATCAATGCATTTCAGTGATGCATAATGAGAAGCTGAATTTCTTTAAGCCTTTAAATTTGATTTGTTATAAATAATGAAATGGGTGTTTTAAGGATTGTGTTGCATATTGCTTGAATGTTACTCCAGACTCTCCTGAAAACTTATTTGCATTCAATTTTCACATAATCTCTCATTCTTTGCTCACGTTTTAGATACATAACTGCACTGTAGCTTATGTCCTAAAAGTAATCTGAAAAAAGAATGATTTTTACTTTTTTGTGCTATACTAAACACAGTACTTCAATTTGGTTTTGCTTTAGCTTCTGGAATTTGGATTGCTTTTACTAACTGTGACTGCAGTGCAGTGCCTGCCTCCTGGGCTGTTATCCCGTGTTTAGTGCAATATTTGTAAGGACTTGAAAATGCGGAGAAAGAAATCCAGGTTTTATTCTTTTGCAGCTTCAGAACTGCTGTAGAGTTTTGTTGTTCGGGGATTGCTGTTCTGCTTAAATGCCAAGTTACTCAGCACTGAAAAGAAAGAGTCTTCAGCTGCTCAAAATCAGAGTGCGTCTGTAATAAAGGTTATGGTGATGTATTTTTATTCTTCGTGTCAGTTCTTTGAAAAACACAGTTTTCAATCTAAAAAGGCATATGCTTGTTTATATATATTTAATAATCCTTTAGAGTACGTTCTTATGTCACTGAGATCAGTGATAATAGGATAAGGTAAGAATGGGTTGTTAAAGGTAAGATTCATAACTTGATTGAGAGTGATTCTCTAGTGAATAATACTCTGCACCAAATAATGTAGAAATTATTACTTCTTTCAGAAGGAATTAGGGTAAGGCTGAATTTGCTGAAAAGGTCTGTTTCCACTCAGAATATGAGGATTATCTGTTGACATATGTATTTAAACCAAACTGGTGTGAATACAAGCCAGATGTTTCTTGGGAACACTTTATTTTAGAGTACATTTGAACCATAAAAGAAGGTGACACGTTTTTTTAATCACTATTCCTGACTTCACGTTGAGGAAATGTGTGTTCTAATGTTCAGTATTCCAAGTGTTATTGTGCAGATTCCTGTCCAGTTCCAAATAGCAATCTTGTACAATATTAAGTGCTGCAATGAAAATCTATGAATGACCATCTGTATAGGGGAAAACTACATTTACCACACATAGTTGCATTGCTTCAGGGGTACCTTATTGTTACAGAACTCCCACTGTGCTGTTCATTTTCTTGCTGTCAACCCTCCAAGAGTAACAGTGCAGATAAATGATGTCCTTAATCTTACAGTCTCTTCTCCCTTCTGGAATGTGCTTCACAAAGCCAAGGAAGAGGCGGGACCATGTTGTTTTGAAGCTAATCCCTTCTGTAGTTGCGCCTAGACTATAGTATTGGAATGTGTTAGTGCCATAGGTGCTGATTTGTGTTATTTCCAGTACCGGGAGTAAGGGATGCTATTTGGAGTTCTTTTTACACACACACACACACCCCCCCCCAGTGTCTATCAAAGATGAGCTTGAAAGTTTCTGTTTTATTATGGTGCTGTAGCATTTATAACGATCATTGTGATGATACTCATGAAAAATAAGACCTACATTTTGGACAATAAAGTGCTATAAACTGTCCCTTTAATGTGTTGCAGTGTTAACTCTTGTTTCAATCAATCACAGTTTATATTTCAATCATTGTTAATATGATTGGGAAGATAACTGTCATGGTCTTTTCCTGGCTTTGCTAAATATGTAGATCCATAAAAAAGCATTTATTTCTCACAGAATTGAATTAGAAGTTTGTAGCAGAATGCAGCAAATTAAAGGAGAGCCGTGGTACAGAGGAAGAAATATTTTCTCCACTTTCTTCAGAGTCTCCTTTTGTTTTCATTGTATGATACAATATGCGAAGAACATGCTTGAAAGCCACTTGTGTCCTTTTTGGGGTATCTCAAGATACGTTTTCTCCAAAGCTTAATGGTTTATGAAGAAATCTGGAGATGACCTGAGGTTTTGCATGTTACACTGACAATTGTGTTAGTGGAGTATTGTCTGACATTCAGATATGGCAGTGGGTCCTTCCTGCTTGTTTATACTTTTTGAGATCTTCCATTTTGGGATGTTGAGTATTAGTTCATCTTCTGATACAACAGGGTGCAAATTGCACATAATGTTTCACTGTGTACAGATGGGTGCAGATTGGAACCAACTTTACAGAGATCAGACGGGTCCTTTTCTGAAATACATTCTGGATGCCTATACCATCTAGTTTTACATATGCAGAGAATACCTAAATCCTGAATAAGCTCATGATAGCCATATGGTACAGCATAGTGTCTAGTTTGGGGTTTTGATGTGGCACAGTACTGTTGTGATTGAGTTAATGTTGGAACTATGGCTGAGACAACATATAATCTCATATTGCGTATTATAAACTTATCTTTAGTATTTTTGAAACCGGAAGGTTCAGGTTTAAAAGGGGATAGAGACAAAGAAGATGTTGTACAGTATGCATACACAATTCCATTAAGATAAATTAGATAAGTTTATAAACAGGCCAGAAAAATGTAATAATAACTTGACTTTATACACTGAACTATAGATACATAAAAAGTAGTGCAAAAATGCAGTTAGGCATTTCCATGCCTGCATGGCTTTGTCAGTATAGTTCAGCTGCACAAAGGATATGTTCATTTATCAAATGGCTGAGGCTGCTTTTTGTTCAGGAGTCCTCATACATTTTTTCCTTTGGTTGGTGATGTTAACCCCTTGGAGACAGGCAAGAGCATCTTAAATAGCATCCTTTTGTTGTGTGAATAAGCCATAGGTATTAGCAGATGGACTAACAGGTCTCCGACAGCCACAAGAGTTTCTATCATTGTTTGTGAAGCCTGGGTATATAAATTCCAACATGGAGCTGAAAGTGCTGGCAGATTTACTGGCAGTTAACATCATTTGTGAGTGTTCAGAAATCTGGGAATCTGACTGTTCACAGACAATGTGTCACTTTGGGAACTTCAGTCATCCTTATTTAGCCATGTACCCAAGGGCTCAATATTAACTGGTCTGGGGCTGGGTTGTTTTTGCATCATGGCTTGTTTGCTCCAAATGCTATTGAAAGCAGCACAAGTCTCTCCATTGACTTTGATGAGTTCATCACCATATGACATAATAAATGTATGTTGATTAATTCTCTGCAGTTCCTAGTATGCATCCACATGTAATGAAGGACCATTAGTGGCCATTGTCACTGTCAGTTTCCAATAATATCTCATTTTCAGGCTGAAACCCCCAATCCTACACAGTATTACAAATAAGCCATATAAACAAAAAGTTCTTGCCACATAACTAGAATAGTCGAAACACCATCTTCTAAACTTGGACCTTTCCCAAAATCATGCTCACAGATCCATGTGACACATTACAAAAGTTGCTGATTTCATTGTTTGGTTTTGGAACATGACTTCCAACTTGTGGACAACTGAAGGTTGCTGCAGCCTTTAAGCAGAAGGGCACAGCGGGCAGAGTGTCACATAATGAAATGTAACTGTGACTCAGCTTTTGCTGAAAGTAACACTCATTTCTCCTACTTCCTCCCAGTTATCAAGAAATGCCGTACAGCCCTGGAGTAAAGGGACGCTGCCCTTTTAAAGAATACTTCAAAACTTACTAGAAATGGTGAATTGCAGAGAAGTAAAGCAGTGTCCAGCACTGTTCCTTTCTTAGCTGTGAAACTTGTGGGAAGTACTCGTGCTACAGTGCTATTTCTAATTTTAGGAGCAAAATGTCTATCACTTCTTATACGTAGATGTTATAAAACGTTGGGAGAAGTTGAAAACTTCCTCTTAAGATATTCTCTAATATAATTCAGCTTTATGATAAAGATGTTGGACTGTGATAGTAGCAGAAGTGTTTGGGAAGACCTAAGCCATGGTCTACTGGTAGCAATGTGTTTTCCATGTTTTGGTACGTGTGTATGTGAGACATCAGAGATGAAAAAATGAGTAGCATCAGGGTAGTATGGGCACTCTTCTCATTCAGAGCTTTCTGACCTTTCTTTTGTGTAACTTGTAACCTAGTTCCAAGGTTTGGCTGCCTTTGTGGTGAATAATAGCTGATCGAAATTATCCTTGTTGCAACTTGTGTCCATTGCCTCTTCAAACGCAGGTCTTTCATTGTGTTATTTCTGAGGAGAGCTTGACTTTATCTTCTCTACGCCCTTCCGTTAGGTCATGGAAGGCAGCAGTAGGTCTCCTCAGGACCCCTTCTTAAAGCTGTGCAAGCCTGCTTCTCTCAAGATTGCTGCTTTAATGCTATTTAACTCTTCTCTGTAAGTTTGAAGTACACATCCTGTCCTGAGACAGGAAAAGGGTTGTTCTGCCTTCAAGGCTTTTTTGTAAGATTCCCAGAGCAGGAGCCAAAGGATCACTAAAAAGCATCAAGACAGGAAAATACATTGGGATATCTTGGGTAACAGCGTGTGACCTTTACGATGGGGAATAACAGAAAGAGGCAGGGCTTGATGTTTTCTACAAACAAGACTGATCGTGTTGTCTGTCATTACAGCCAGGCACCATGACAATCCCTGTTAGAGATTTATGTGACAGCATTTGTTCTGTGGAAGAAAATGGTTTTCTTACTTTTGTTGTCTCCCTTGTTAGGTGTTAAAGTATTCTTCCCATTGCTGAGAGTTTTTGGCATGGTTAGTACTTGTGACCTGGGTATTCTTTTCCTCCTTTGATTCCAATGCCACTATAGATTGAAGTGTAGGCTGGAAACCTCTAATGTCATTTTTCTTTGAGGCAGGTGCCCACACTGGCATTTCAGCCTCTACTGATATTACAAGCAACATCAGACTGGCAACACCATCCTATTTTTACTCTTGATGATAGCCTCACCTGTGCCAATAAACTGCTTATGCCCCCAGCTAATTCCAGATCCGCTGGGAAAACTGCAGGAGGTGGATCCAGGAGGAGTTCTCACATGTTTTCTCTGCCATTCCTTATCCTTCCTTTCATCTGGATATATATTTTCTTGAAGCAGGGGTGACAGAACAGGGTAAGAAAAAAGGCTGGAGATAAGTCTAGGTTGTGCTCTGGATACTTGTCATTTACCGGTACCTCTCCTGCTACAGGACAGGGGTGCTGCTGGGAGCTGCAGTTCTGCCATCCTCATCCTCCAGCCGTATTTGGATCATATCTCCAGGGAACCTAAGATGTCAAAATGGTGGCCTTCAGCATTACTCTATGCTCTATGTCAATGAGATCACATCCTTTATGATTCCCAGTTTGTGATCTGCTGATCTAGACTGCTGGTCCAGATTATGTCCAAGAAATTTATTTCCACAGCAGAGAATAAATATGCCATAGAGCCAGAGACAGGTCCTTGGAATTAGTAGCAGTAGTCCTCTTTGCCCATGGTCTGGTTCTGGGGCGTACCTATTCCTTTCTATAGATTTTCCTGCTTTACTAATTCTTTTAAATATGGGTTACCTCTTCCATCACCTCCAAGGACTGTAGTCAGCTCTGTGTCTCGCTTGTGCAGAGTCACCTAATGTATGTGAGCTTGTGTCTTACAAGGTAGACTTTAAACAACTTAGCATCCTGTAGTTTGCTCATAGTATTTTCTCAACATCACAGGATGAAATAAATAGTCTTTAGCTACATCAGATGGTATTGATGGCTGCTAAAGAGTTGCTGATGTTTCGGTGCCTCAGGATGGCTTGTCTTCAGTCCTGATGCTAGGTAAGGTCAAGTCTATTGGTCTACTATGGAAGACCTCATTAACTCTGAATAACTCCAAACTAATGCACTTATCACTAGTACCAGGGCCCTTTTTTGTCTCTTTCTACAAGGGCAAAGACTTCTGAGGTTTTACCCAAGTTTTTGACAGAAAGAAGTATTGACTTAATTGCTATTATTTATCTTTCATTTTCTTAGCTGAGCTTCATAGGCATAGGGGAGAGGGAAGGTTTGCAGCTTCAGCTGTTTCTCTTAGCCTCTGTTCTTCTAAAACTGAAGCCTTGGTGTTAGCTTGTTCATTCCAAGTGTAGAAAAAAGGAATGTATATCTGCCTACCCACGGAGACTTTCTAACAAATACTTGCTGGGTAGTTTCTTATTGAGGAGCTAAACTATAAGCTTGTTGTAAGTGTTCTGATGACGCATTTATATCGTTGCAAAGCACTGTCACTTTCAGGGCTGGTGTTGACTTGGTAATGTGCATGTCTTCCAAATACACTGGGATTCTCAGGATTAGTGAAGTATGTTTTGAAAGTCATATAAAGAAGAATTATAAACACAGTTAAAGTATTACTTTTCCTTTTATATAATTGCCTGCTCTATGAGGTGCATTCTGCTTTTTCTTCCATTTCACCATGTTTATCCATCATTATTTCACATGATGGAGTGGAAAGCAGGCCAGAGTAGTCCCTACTCTGGCCAAAAGCACAAAAAAGTGCTCATTCCACTAAGTGGCAAGAAAAATCTGGCTTTAGTGCCCAGTAGGTGACTCAACCAAGAGTGGAAGAGGTGTATCTACTCCAAAAACAGGATAGGAAAAGGTTGGTAATTGGATTTCCCTCCTATATAGTACACATCCCTGGCCATGTTCTTAATGGGAATTACTGCTGTCTTTGAGAGTTGTGTGCACATTAAAGTCAGTACAAGGAACCACTACCTTGCATTTTAAATATGGATGTGTTTTGGGGGGATGGGCTAATTTATCCTGTAGTAGCAGTCCTTCTAATGTTGCTGTTGTCTTCAAGTCTGGGCAAAGAAATGTATAGAAGCAGACTGTAGACTGTGGTTTTATTCTATGCAGTAATGTTGCTTTATTTCTTTAGAAGAGGCAATTAGATAACAAAGTGCATCTTAGAATATCATAGTGACATCTGTACTCACAGACTAAGAATTTAGAAGGAAAATTTGCTGCTGGAACTTCTTTGATTTTCTTAGGCATTAGTGTTTTTCTTGATTACAGTCTCATTTCCCACCTGAGAAAACAGAAATAGGTAATAACTATAACAGAGGAAAAAAAAACGTATTTTTAGTAACATGACAGCATGATTGTGTACTGATTCTACATTTAGGAGCCATTTTTTCGGTCCCATGTGCAGCTACGGGGGGACAAGAGAGCAAAAAGGTCTTGTCTTCCGCCCTGTATGCCAGTTCTCTGTCTCTTCTCCTCAGAGCCACTACAGCATCCTGCCTCCACATCCCTGGCCCCTGTACACAGTCTGAGCACAGAAGTAATTCAAGGGGAGCGAGCAGTCAGAATGCTTTTGTGTACAGATAGCAGCTCCTTGTAATAATTTATAAGGACTGCATCAGGAGCACAGGTTGGGAAATCTGGAGAACTGCCCTATGTTGTGCTGATGGTTGTACACGAACCTGACCCTCACTGAGGAAGGCGCAGGCCACCTCCCTTATAGGCTTGTACCATTGCCGGCATAGGAACAGCAGTGAATCTGAGTTGATGTGGACAATCTGCAGGTATGGAGAGAAACCACACATAAGGACAGCCACTGTGAACTTGTCTCCAGACAATGGACCTTTTTTCTTCTGCTGTCTAACTCATGTCCTCAAGTCAGCTTTAGCAGGGACCACAAAGCAAAGTGATTTTGTACAAGAAATCTCATTTGTGTGTGCTGGGGTTAAATTCA
The DNA here is from genome assembly GCA_028858755.1 of Ara ararauna. Taxonomy (NCBI): domain Eukaryota; kingdom Metazoa; phylum Chordata; class Aves; order Psittaciformes; family Psittacidae; genus Ara; species Ara ararauna. The sequence goes on from CM054379.1 coordinate 122,812,899, forward strand.
GGTGCATGTTTCCTGGGTTCTTTTATTGCAGTGGATTTTGCTACTCTGAATTATTATTGGATTGTTTGTTCTGGAGACATGGAAATAATTATGAACATCTTTGAAACACCAGTAGCATATAGAATCACAGAATGGTTTGGGTTGGAAAGGACCTTAAGACCATCCAGTTCCAACTGCCTGCCATTGGCAGAGATGCCTCACACTAGACCATGTCATTCAAGGCTCTGTCCAGCCTGGCCTTGGGCACTGCCTGGAAGTAGATATCCGCACTAAGAAGTGGCGGTGTGAGCAACTGGTGTGTAAATTGACCTTTACCTGTGCTTTAATCTTCCAGTGCCTTATCAAGCTACTACGTCTGGGTTTTTTAATGTACAGATATGATTTAAAGTCACTTCCCACTTGAGCTGAGATTACAGCAAATCCACATCTAATACCAAATTTCAAAGCCTGCAGGAGTGGCTCTTGGATCAAAAAGTGATAGGTGATCTGATTTACCAGTCTCATCCATGTATGGGCCTTCTGAAGAATTAAAGTGTTAATTCCTATAAACATAAAGGCAAAACCTAGGGAAGTGAGGACAGTGGTCATCCAAGCCTATCCTCTGAATTAAAGACTACAATGAAGCACACTTATGCATTTGATTTGCTAACCTTGTGTGAGGATTCAAAGTGTATTGCTGCTGCAAAGCTTTCAATTCCACTGAGGTTCTGGCTGCCCAAGGTAGACCATTTGCTAGCCGCTGCTGAGCTTCTGGCTGCCCCACCTAGATAGCTACAAGTATCCCAGCAGGTTAAAGCTAGAACAGGCATGTCTAGGTTATACTGCAGCCAATGTTATGACTGCATTTTTAATTACTGTGAGTTAACATAATTTTTTCCTTTATGAGGACAGCTCTTGGAGACACTTCTCTTTCTCTTTGATTTTATTGTTTCTGTTGATGTGAGATAAAAGCCGCTCAGACTAAAGGAGCACAGAAGTTCTGTTTCTTATGGGAAAAAGGCAGCGTGAACGCCTCTCACATGAAAAAAATAGTTTGCTGGTTGCACTTCACAGTTTGGAAATTCTAAGCAATGATGTGCCCAAGAGGTTTTAAAGTAAAGAAACTTTAAGCAGGACCTTATCATGCATACATCTTGGGTAATTCTGGCCTTTCTACAAGCAAATATTGTGGGACAGAATTAGTCTTACACATATCCAGATTTAGTCATGTGTAGATCAACTATGGATGGCTCTGTAGATGTTTTGTGATAGAGAAGTGACATAGCAAGCAGTATAGAATATCAAACCGAAATGGACCATATTGAATTAATCTTTAGTGTTTGACTGAAATACATGAAGCATTTAGTAAAATCCATAAATCCACTCATTCTCAACAGGTAAGAATTAGAACATTTCTATTTCTAGTGGTAAAAAACAGGCTAGAATACGCCATGACATGGAACAAGAACATGGAACTGTTGGAACAAGTCCAAAGGAGGGCCACGAGGATGATCAGGGGACTGGAGCACCTCCCATATGAAGATAGGCTGAGAAAGTTGGGGCTGTTCAGCCCAGAGAAGAGAAGGCTGCGTGGAGACCTCATAGCATCCTTCCAGTGTCTGAAGGGGGCCTATAGGGATGCTGGGCAGGGACTCTTCATGAGGGACTGTAGTGAGAGGACAAGGGGTAACAGGTTCAAACTTAAACAGGGGAGGTTTAGACGGGATATGAGGAAGAAGTTCTTTATTGTGAGGGTGGTGAGGCACTGGAATGGGTTACCCAGGGAAGCTGTGAATGCTCCATCCCTGGCAGTGTTCAAGGCCAGGTTGGACAGAGCCTTTGGTGGCATGGTTTAGTGGGAGGTGTCCCTGCCCCTGGCAGGGGGTTGAAACTGGATGGTGTTATGGTCCTTTCCAACCCTAACTGTTCTATGAATCTATGTTTCTGTGACCTGAAATTTTCTAGTCAGTGGCTCAAAAAAGGTTTTATGTTAAATATTACATCCTCAAAAGTCACTTGGCTGATGTACAGTGTGTTCACTAAATAGCCAGTGTAAGACCAGTGTGAACAGCCACCAAACCAACTGTTTAATGCGGACAGCAGCTTTGCTTTACAAGAATGCTCTTCTGGGAGCTTGTGGGATTAGTTTCCCATGTGAAAGTGGGCTTCCTCTTCCCTTCATAGCTGCACATCTCTATCCACTTCCACCTTCATGAATCTTGGTTTACCTTTTGGCTGCATCCACTGACAGGTCTTGTTGGCATAAGAGCAATATAACTGTACCCCAGAAAAATAGGGTTTCTGGCTTCTTGTTTGTTCCCTGCAATGGATGTGCAGTGCCTGTTCTTTCACTGCTCTGAATGCTGAGCAGACATTGTGCTGAAGTATTAATCCTGCATAGATAACTCTTCCTTCTAGGTCAATAGGAGTGGTCATGGAAGGCCTAGATACAGTTCTGCATTTCCATTTTCCATTGGAATGACCATCTATTTTACTGGGTAATGTGAATTTTTCCCATGAAATCAGGCAGATCTATTCAGTTTGATGTTATCAGTTCAGAATTTAAATACTTTTCCTAATGCAGTTCCATATGTTATTTATAAAGTATACTTACTTAATCATAGAATCATAAAATCACAGACTGTTTTGGGTTGGAAAGGATCTTAAGATCATTCAGTTCCAACCCCCTGCCACAGGCAGGGACACCTTCCACTAGAGCAGGTTGCTCCAAGCCCCTCTGTCCAACCTGGCCTTGAACACTGCCAGGGATGGGGCAGCCACAGCTTCTCTGGGCACCCTGTGCCAGCGCCTCAGCACCCTCACAGGGAAGAGCTTCTGCCTTAGATCAAACCTGAACTTGCCCTGTTTCAGTTTGAACCCATCACCCCTTGTCCTATCGCTGCAGTCCCTGATGAAGAGTCCCTCTCCAGCATCCTTGTAGCCCCCTTCAGACACTGGAAGCTGCTCTGACGTCTCCACGCAGCTTCTCTTCTCCAGGCTGAACAGCCCCAGTGTTCTCAGCCTGTCTCCATACGGGAGGTGCTGCAGCCCCTGATCAAGTACATATCAAAATACATACAGAACTGTTCAGGATAATCATCCAGGAACACATCACATGTGCCTGTACTAATCTATAGTCTTTTCTGCCAAGTTTTCCACAAAGAATTGTCAAATTCACTATATTTTGCATAACAGTTTACTGGGTTTTTTAATACATAAAATGTGTCCAGTATGGTTTTAATGTACATTGGATTATTATGTGACTCCATATGACGGGGATATCAGTGGGACTGCTGTGGTTAGAATAGGATCAGGCACTCTGTTCTGTGTGGTAGATACATTATCTGTATTTAAGATAGGCTGGGTACAAATTTCAATGTACATATATATTGGCATACCTTGGTATACAACCACTGTATGCCTATACATTCTTTACCGAACTGGTGTTCTAGATGAGCCCCCATCATACAGTTTCGTAACAGGTAATTTGTTTTACATGTATGTATGAATACATATAAAAGTACCATTTATCTCATAAGTTACTGCTATTGCAATGGATTTTACATTTTTGTTTTTCTTATTGGCTGTAAATGAGGTTGCTTTCTCCAGGTTAGTATTTGCTGTCTGGCTTTCTAATCAAGAGTTCTAGCATGCAAAGAAGAAACCAGGTGAAGTTATTCAAACCTACCTGACACAGATAATATACTTAGTTTCCTTGTAGTGGATGTTGCCCCATATTGTCGCCTTGTTACGACTGATGGGTTATTAGGATTGCAGCATCCTACACATTACAAAACCACCAGTCATTTACCATAAATCTTCCATTTTCTTTAGTAAGGCTCTTTGGAAAGAAGCCAAGTATTGGCATTTTGTGTGACTCACTGGGGTAGGTCATTCTTAATCTCTGAAGAATATGCATTCTACAGTCCTTGGAAAGTACACTGTATAGGAGGTATTTGATTTACTTAATGTATTACCAAATGCTTGATTAGTAAATAATCTTTACCTAAGTGAACTTTGCTTACAGAGCAATTCCATGCTAGATATACGACAGACTTAAATGAGAACATGGTTTGTGTTTTTCAAACCTGTGATGTGAAATGAAAGCACAGGAGGGAGTTATGCTTTGCTAGAAGCTCGTAGTAAAATCCAACCCACCCACCCCCCCAAAAAAGCCTCTAGCTTTGTTTTGTTGTGTACTCTGTATGTGAACAAGGCTCATCCACACTGGCAAATCTTTTCAGATGTTGCTGTTCTTACTGATGTGGCTGTCTATAAAATGTGTGCTAATGTACACAGACATGCAGAGTACGTATTTCTGATGTTGCAATCGTACTGTGAATGAACTTGCATGGTTTTGTGGCAAGGCAGCAAAAATGTCATTATTCAGAGGCAGGGCTGTGAATGCTTTTGGTTGATTTTTGGCGTTGAACTTGGTGAAGTTCATTTTGTTCCGTGAAGTAGAAAGTCTGGGTTTGGAATGAGAGACATGTTAGATTTTGTAAACTTGTTCACAGTGTTTCCTCTCCCTACCATCATCCTTATACCATGTGTTCTAAACCAAACAGATTCCAGATGAATGTTGATGTCTACAGTACAAACATCTGTTTTATCATACTTTCGTACTGGTGACTTATTTCCTCTGTTCAACATTAAGTTGTCTGTGGAAAACTTATGCATCTATGAATTGTTCAGGGCCCATTTTTCAGTTCCTCTGGCTTCAGCAGAGACTTTACCATGTAAGATTCACTGTGGTTATTATTTCAAACAAGGCCTTGCTCTGTTAATAGCATTTAAAGTTGCTACTGCTCTTTACAGAAACGTTTTATGTTTTTCATAGGTGAATGTGCTGAATAGGTTCTTATAACCTACTTTACCTAAATTTGACCTTTTTTTTCTTTAATTTTGCTATGTTTTTGCCTTATTTGGGTTACTCCTTCTCCTCCTATAATCCTACATATTTGAAAGTTAGCTGTAAAAACCTGTGCTAAACTTCTCACAGTGGGACTTTCTCCATGGAAGTCACATCTCATATTTAGTTCCTTACTCCTTTGGGCTTACTTGCTTAAATGCTCTGCTACATCAGGCTTTAAGGATTTAATCCTTTACAACACTAAGTATTGCATCATGTATATAAGATTACAAAAGCCAGTGACGAGGCTGGATAATGCTAGGAACCCAATTTCTATGTTAATCTGAGGAGAACTGTGTCTTCTCAGACAAGTTAGTTCTTTCTTCCTGTTCAGTTTCTGGTTCGAGCCTTTGAGAGTTTGGATGTTCCTGAAAGAAGCTGAAGGCCAGGGTTGTTCTCAGAAGTGCATGAAGAAGGCAGGATCCAAGTTCTGCACAGAATCAAATACAAGAGTTTTATTAGAGTATTTGTTGGAGGTTTGTGTTACAGTTGTGAGGTTAAATTCACTTCATGAAATAAGAAACAAATTGCAGTCTCCTTTGTGTAAAGGTCTGCTGTCCATATATAAGCATAGATTCAGGTCTTTCTCAAAGTACATATCCAGTGGTTTTTGTCACACTTTTTGGTTTCGTATATACTGGGCTGCATCAATAGGAACATGAGCAGCAGGTCAAAGGAGGTGATCCTGCCCCTCTACTCTGCTCTCGTGATACTCTGCTTGCAGCACTGGATGCAGTTCTAGTGTCCCCAACATAAGAAGGACATGGAGCTGTTGGAGCAAATCCATAGGAGGCCATGAGGATGATCAGGGGCTGCAGCACGTCCCGTATGAAGATAGGCTGAGGCCATTGGGGCTGTTCAGCCTGGAGAAGAGAAGGCTGCGTGGAGACCTCAGAGCAGCTTCCAGTGTCTGAAGGGGGCTACAAGGATGCTGGAGAGGGACTCTTCATCAGGGACTGCAGCGATAGGACAAGGGGTGATGGGTTCAAACTGAAACAGGGCAAGTTCAGGTTAGATCTAAGGCAGAAGCTCTTCCCTGTGAGGGTGCTGAGGCGCTGGCACAGGGTGCCCAGAGAAGCTGTGGCTGCCCCATCCCTGGCAGTGCTCAAGGCCAGGTTGGACAGAGAGGCTTGGAGCAACCTGCTCTAGTGGGAGGTGTCCCTGCCCATGGCAGGGGTTGGAACTGGATGATCTTAAGGTGCTTTTCAACCCAAACCATTCTATGATTCTGTGATACTGGCTGAGCAAAGTCAAGTCTAACACTCAAAGCATTAACATTTTTCTGACTACAGCACCTTAAGTTTTAATGGAGCCATACTGTTTATTCTAAAACTTCAAGGAATATCCTCAGTGTCATTTTGAAATTTCCAGCTGACTGTGATTATATATGAAGGATCTAGTTTCTCTTAAGTTTACTTGATTTTACTTCGTGTATCTTTGCCCCGTGGAGCATTTCTAGGTGGTCAAGCAAAGAAAGTTAGAAGTCCTCAGAACAGAAAAGTAGGGGCTTTCTTAGGGGGAAGGAATAATGAAAAGTGAGGGGAGGTGTATTTGGTGAAGTGGATGGAAGTGAGATTGGTGAAATGAGGATTCTGGTAGGATTTTTCTGTTGTTGTCAGAAAATGATTTTTCAAATGCAGACTGCTTTCTTATCATGAAAAGAATTCTCATCGTCTTGTTGAGAAGCGTGAGCTGCTCCATTTTCTCTCTGTTTTCCAGCCAAGCAAGGAAGAGCCTGAGGGAAGCATGGGGACAGTTATTTCATTTACTAAAATGCAGTTGCTATTTCTTCATTTTCAAGGCCTCCTTGTGCAGGAAGCTTCCAGATCTGAAGATCAACAGTTACTGCTCCACATGTCCCAGACTGGAAACTACTCCATACATGAAGTCTTGTAACATGTCTCCGTAAGACACTTGGAGTCGGTTTACCCATTGCTCAATATAGACTCGCAGAATCAACCAGGTTGGAAAAGACCTTTAAGCTCATCAAGTCCAACTGCTGCCCAGCACTGCCAAGTCCACCAGTAACCCATGGCACTGAGGGCCTTGTCTACACGTTTTTATGTGAAGGTTTTTGGTTTGCCACCGTACTGTGGAAATAGCTATTGCCGTTAGACAAGCTCTGTTTGGATGGGAAAGGCACTTAGAAATACATCTCACTGCTTGCAGAACTGGGGAGCTTTGTACCTTACGAAGCAGCTTTCTGCTATTCCAGTCCTTTTTTGTTTTCCTAACACAAATGGCTTTATGTGGACTGGTTTACTCATTAGTTACATCAGGCATGTTTCATGTGTCACGTTATTATTTACCATTGGAATTGATCCACTTCTGACTTCTTGGGTGAAATGAATAGCATTGTTGAAAAATGTGAGCTGCCTCTGGCTTCATTTATAATAGGCTTGTATGGCCATGGTCATGATAACATCTACAGTTCATTATCAATCTCCAGCAATTTGAGCAAGGAATTCTGAGGCTTGGTAAGTGGGAAGATTAAATTATGCCTTTCTTGGTCCTTCTAGATGTCACCAGTTTGTCTTTCACACATCTATTATTCCTTGAGGGTGGCTTATTAGTTATGTGGAGTTTAAAAGTCACAGCATTATACAATTCCTTCCTGTTTCAACATTTCAGTCTGGTAGTAATATGCACACTTTTAATGGAAAACTTATAGTAAATTCACAGCACAATTATCCCTTAATGTCTGTATTTCCAGGAGTTAAGAACAAATACCTGTGTATCAGCCTCACACTTCAAATAGGTGCATATGATTAACTCATATGGCTCACCCTGTTTCTCTCACTGTGCTTTGATTTTTATCACATCTTGTGAGTCAGGGTCCATTAGCTTCAATAAAAACTTGGATTAGAAACATCCACTGACTATAACTGTGTTCTAGGAACTGGTATTCAAAATTCAGGGTTTGGGATTCACGCTTTGAGGAAGGTGTAGTGGAATGCTGTGATACAGAGGTGTCTTTTGGAAAGAAACCATTTGTGGTCAGTGAAGATTCTTTTCAAGGTTGTTAACCTCAGTATCCTTCAGTTACAATTAGATAGCTGCTTAAATTATTGCTGCAGTTTCAGTTGGAGCATATTCCACAACCAAGCCAGTTGTGTAACACAGCTGTTACGTTTTGCCCCCTAATCTTTCAGTTGTGGCTGAAGTAATCTCTGGGTAGCTTCTAAGATAGTTGCACTGGTAAATCTTTTCATACGCATGTATTTGAATATTAATTAGGTTGTTAGGCTGATTAACATTATTATTACTACATTTTGTCGAGCCATAGGACTGCCATCCACCAATTCTATCTACTGGCTTGTAATCTTGCCTAAGGTATATTAGCTTGACAACTGTTGTGATAGAATTTCAGGTGTGTTTGTTGTATTCACCTGTTGTTGCTAAAATGTCTATTTCTGTAATGTAAATGCAGTGGAAAGTTATGATAGAGGTTTTCTATTAGAAATATTTACGTTTGAGTCATATATGAGTGCATGTTCTGTGCAACTGAAGACAGGCTGAGAAAGTTGGGGCTGTTCAGCCCAGAGAAGAGAAGGCTGCGTGGAGACCTCATAGCATCCTTCCAGTATCTGAAGGGGGCCTATAGGGATGCTGGGGAGGGAATCTTCATGAGGGACTGTAGAAATACGACAAGGGGTAACAGGTTCAAACTTTTAACAGGGGAAGTTTAGATTGGATATGAGGAAGAAGTTCTTTTCTGTAAGGGTGGTGAGGCGCTGGAATGGGTTGCCCAAGGAAGCTGTGAATGCTCCATCGCTGGCGGTGTTCAAGGCCGGGTTGGACAGAGCCTTGGGTGACATGGTTTAGTGGGAGGTGTCCCTGCCCATGGCAGGGGGGTTGGAACTGGGTGATCTTAAGGTCCTTTCCAACCCTGACTATTCTATGATTCTATACCTTGTTCTATTTCATTTTCCCTTGACAGCACTCATACATTTTCTTCATCTCTTATCAGCCTCAGCTTCTGCATCAGAATGGCATGTTCCTGTTGGAAAAGATTTTCAACAGAGGCGTTTTTCAGAATCCTGGTGTCTTACCCAGAACTGGTCTGGTAGCTCCAGAGGTCAGTGGTGTGAGCTGAGACAACCCATTACAGCGTGATTCCTTCCAAAGTCGGTGTCCCTCGCTGAGGAACCATGTCATGACAAAGTATTTTGAGGTTAGTGTGAAACTTGAAGCCTTATTTTGCTAACAAATAGTGGGTCCAGATTTGTTCAGCAGATTTGTCTGTCATAGAAATCTGGGTCAGCTCCTTTTGTCTGTCTTTTTGCTCTTATTGCAACCCAGGTAAAAGCAACGAGGGATTGATTTTTATCACGTAAGATATGATGGCGCATATCATATGAATTAGAATAGAATCATTTTGCTTCTCTAAATCTGCATGCTTTGGTGGAGGGACTTGAAAGAGCAATGATAGAAGTTTTCTGTTGAACACGAGAGGAGATAAGTACTTAGCTAAGTGCCCAAGCCAACAACATAGTAAAAAATGAGGCACTTCAGTTTTCTAAAGCTCAAATTATGTTTTTATGAGCAAATTCCAAACTCTGAACTACTGGAGTTTGTGTAGTAAGTGTCACAGTGACGTTTTGTACTGCCTTTAATGAGATGAACACACAACTTGCAGTGTGAGCTAATCTACCTGTCCTGTATTTTATCTAAATCTACCTGTCCCAGAAGTGTCTTTATGTGGGTCTTCTTTCATGTGAGGAAGTCAGTCTTCATTTTGATGCTCTGGGCAGGCTGCCTGGCCTTTCAGTCATATTGATAGTGGGCGGCTCTATTGGATTTGCCATGGCTGTGGCCATGGATGATGTTTCTGTAACATCTGTGGGACTGGAAGGTGTTCACCACCTTGCCTGAGGTAATAGTGAGGCGGTTACGTTACATCAGCGTGCACTGTGCATGTCACTTTTCCGTATCCCTGATCTGGTAATTTAGCCAGAATCATTTTTAAGCTGCATAAGTAAGAACATTTCTGCAGTGCGTTTTTAAGTTCTTTTCTAATGGGGAATTGTTTTGTCCTTTGCTGGACCTTTGTATTTTAATGGTTTGCAGAGGTTAATGGGATGTCTTGTCTTCAGGTTTTAACGCTATCATTCTATGGCTGCAGAAAATAGCTTAGTGATACAACCTTTATACTTGTAAGCCTGAGGATCCCTGGAAGTATAGGTCAGATGCACTATATTAAGGCTCTTCTTCACTCAGAGCCGCTAAAATATTAACCTTTTTTGTGTTTGCATGCAAATAACCGTATATTGTGAGAGGTGCACAATTCCCAACTCTCCACCCCCCTCCCCACCCCTAGCCTTCTTATGATGTGCCACTGAGCTGAAAGTAGGAACCTATATCCCTCTCTTGGGCTCTGTTCCAGCAGAGGTTAGGTACTCGGGAACAGATGATTCTTCCCCTTACTGTCTGCTCTTTACTTGCAGTTCCTACCCAGTTCCTTTAAATCACAGCACTAAGATGCCAGCAATCCTGACAGCAGAGATTCTGCTTTGTTTCTCCCATAAAGAAATCTCATTTGGCACTTTTCTATTCTCTGACTGGAACATTTCAATACACCTTAATTTTTCTATGTTTCAGCTTTCTGTAAAATACTTCATGCTTAAAAGAAGATGTATCATCTCCAAAGCAAGAGTCACATGTTTAATTGCAAATGACTTAAGCTTACTGCATTTTGGTGTAATTCTGTGATGTCCTCACCCAAGAAACAGCACATGATTATTTGTAAGCTTGCCATATCCAGGAGGAAATTTGATAAGGCTTTCAGAATCTGCGTTGTAAGGCCAGTAATTGCTGTGATCCAATAAGGGAGCCCTCTGTGGTGGCATCACTCGAGAGAGTAAGCGTGGTGTGACTGCTGCTAGCTTCTCGGATCATGCCGTCTAATGAAAGATTAATGAGGAGATGAGGCTTTGTAACAAACGTCTAATACTGCCACCAGGTCGCAAGTTTGATTTGAACCAATCAATATAATTCATTCTCCTAAAGGTAGCTAATGATAGCACGCTTATGAGAAATGAAATGTCCTGCAATCTAAGACAGTCTGCTTGTTCTTACTGTGTCAGCTTTAAAGGAGCACTGTTCATTTTAGAATGTAACCTAAACCTCAGGAAGAAAGAAGGGTTTAAATTCTGAGTGAAAATGTGAAGGAAACTTTATTTTACAAATGAAAGTCAAGAAATCTGAGCTAAGGAAAACGTTACATTAAAAATAAATTAGAATTATAACTTGGTGAAACATAAGGGGGAAAAGAAAAGAGTCTTATTTTCTCAGAGTTAATACTATCTGAAAGAGAAAAGAGAGTTTGATTTGACGTTGGGTTTTAAAATCACATGTACATTAATGTCTGTGTTCTTAATCTGAGGAGGGACTCATTTGCCTATGAAAGGCAGGGGGTCAACTCCCTACCTGTGTGATGTTGACCCATCTGAGGAAAGAGGGAGAAAAACTGGACCATCATTCTTCTCTTGTACTGCAAAAGGGCCAGATAAGTTTCTGATACAACTTAGATGAGTTGTCTGGGGGGTTTTGGTTGGTTGGTTGGTTTTAGGTTTGGGTTTGGGGTTCGTTGGTTGGTTGGTTGGTTTTAATTATACCAGTCCTACTAATTTCAGAGAGTAAGTCTGTGACACAGAGGAGAGTATGTATTCAAGTATTTCCCTCAGAGGTAATTCTGTAAGAGACTGAACAATCTGAGAGTTAGAGGGCAGAAGCAAAAAGGCAAGATTTTCTGCTGAAAAACTGCTTGCTAAAACCTTTGAGCTAGATTTTGCAGTCTTGCTTCTGCCTAAGTCCTGTTGGGCTGTGAGTTCCTGTAGCTACACATGGAATAAGATACTGTAAAATACGAACTTGACTTTAACAATGTTAATTCCTAAAACCTGGAACAAATTGAAATTGTCACCAAAAAATACCAGTTTCTCATCAAAATGTCAAAGTATCAAACACAGATCTAGAAGAGACATTAAAAGCTGGGAGAATTTTCATGCTAGCATCGTTTTCCAGGAGTCCGAGTGCACCAGAGCACTCCCTTGCAGTGAGTAAGCAGTTTATTTGGTGAGTAAGCCACTTCTAAAGCACTGAGCAGCAATTCTAAGAGCAATTTCTGGCTCGTATTTTACCACTTTTATGCAGTTGTAAGAAAGTTGTATATTGTCATTAGATGACATTTCTTAATGTTTAGCTTCTTAGTTTCCATTGTATAATAGGGATGAGCACAAGTTCCTCACCCCCAGCTGCAATTTGGGGATCTTTGCTTCAGTCACTGAAGCACTATCATTTTTATTTGATTTCTTTCCCTCTGTATTGATTGCATTTTCCTTCCAGACTGCACTGGGATCAATTGCTATCGTGTTTCTTGGATTAACTTGGATTTCTCATCTTTTCTATTTCCGTTTCCTTTTTTTTTCTCTCTCTTTAATTCCAGTAAGTGCTTTAAAGGTTTTAAATGTTTAAATAGAGCCTGTTTCCCATAAAGCTTGGAATTTGCCAGGATCCCTTCCTAGAAGAGGACTATGGTCTAATGGTCAACACACATTTGTGAGATGGACACTGCTGTGTTATTATCCTAGTGGATTTACTTCTGTGGCTTCGGGCAGGTTTCTACCTACCAGGAGACCATTAGGAACAGGCAAAGTGTCATGTAATGCTTAACACTATGGCTGACTTTAAGAATACAAAGTCTGTGATGTTAGTGGGAGAAATTGTCCACTTTTTGGTTGTTTTGGGATTTTTTGTCAGTGATTTTGCCTAAAGAATGGCGGTAAGATTCCTGATTCCAGCCATACGAATTCATAATGCACTGACTTTCTCTTCATGAGGAAATCAAACACTCTCATTCCTGTTTCTACTTGGTAACTGATATTTCTGTTGTAATTTCCCGTAACTCTTAGAGGACATCAGAAGTTTCTCTATGTTTGTGAGGATCCATGCTGAAATACATTTCCAAGGTGTTGCTCTCGATAGATATCCATATCCATTATTCACACCTGAAGGATATTGTAAAGGAAATAGTCAAAGTAATGAATTTTGTCAGCTTGTTAATACTTTGGTCAGACTTTTCTTTCACAGCAGACATTTTAGCTGCATCTTTAGCATTTATCTTATTTTTATTGCTTTGTCGCCTGGGAGCTCAAGTCAGACTTTTCTGTAATTGCTCTGTTTTGATTTAAGTTTTCTTGACTATGAGTGACAAGATCTTACAGATCTTAGCTTATTATATCCTGACATCAGTACTTCTCTGTCTTCTCTGACATCTTACCCAGAATATCTTAGTGTAACTCTGCCCCATCACACTGGTTCATAGTCATCCTCTCATGCATCAGTACACCCTTTTCTTTCTCCTCATTTGTGATTTCCAACTTGTCACATGAAGTCTTATTCCTATGTGTATGACCATGCACTTGACTTTATCTGATATCATTCTGTCAGTTATTGCAGTTACCCACTCTCCTTTGGTGTGGAATACAGCCTGTCTTTGTACTGACAGTTTATCACAGACCCAGTTGCTGTGCCAAGGTCACAAGGCAAAATGTTAAGTATGTCCCAAGACAGATACTTGAGGAATTACCCTAATGCTGTCTCTCCAGCCTGATACATTCAATTGTGTTCTCTTTAGTGCTACAGAAATATAAGGCCATATATTCCAAGTTTTCCTGTGAAGTTTGTACACATATTTCGGATTGTGTAAATCCTCCTGAAGCGTGAAAATTGAGGCCCCAACAGGGATTAGGGAAGTCTCTAAGAGGTTCCAAACATTCTCCTTGTGTTTGCAAAGCCGCTCCACTCAGACCGTTGTGCCAGCACTAAAATTTCCAAGCTGACCATCCCATATAATAAGGCATCCCTGTGATTGTTACTTGCTCTGACTCTGGCCTCCCATGCAGGGCTGTGCTTTGGAGCTGCCAGTGGTGGTGGCACATGGTTTTGAGCACTTTCAATAGCAGAACAGGCCAGTGTTTGTCAGTAACTGGAGTTCAAGTTGTGGCGTCCATGCTCGAAGCATGTGCTCAGAGCTGTATTCAGTCAAGTCTTCAGTACTGCCAAGGACAACCTCTTCGGACAGCCTACTCCAAGGCTTAGCTGGTGAAAAAGTTTATCCTTATGTCAAGTTGGAACCTTTCTTGTTCCTTGTCCTTTTATGCCTGATCCTTCTGCCATGCAGTGCTGAGAAGAATATAGCTCCATCTTCTGGGTAACCTCACAGGTATTGAAAAGCTGCCACTAGGTCCTCCCAGAACCACCTCTTCTCCAGGCTGAACAAGACCACTTCCCTTGGCACCCCCTCACTCAGCCTCTGCTCTGGCCCCCCGACCATCTCTGTGGCCCTTCAGTGAACTCACTGTGTTTTATCAACATCTTTCTCACACTGGGAGGCCCCAAGCTTGTTGCGGTATTTGTGCTGCAGTATTCTCCATTCAGTCAAAAGTGTCACTGCTCATGTTCTACTGGCTGGTGGTACAGCCCAGGCTGCTCTTGCCCTTCTTTGCTGCCAATGCCAGCAATGGGCAATGCTGGCTCATGTTGTTGCTGCCAATGTCCCTTGCTGTCCATCTAGTTGGTCTCCAGTCTGTACTGCTGCATGGTCTTTTTCCTCCCTAAGTGACTTCCATGTATCCATGTTGAATTTCATCATTTCATATCAGCCCAACCCTCTAGCCTGCCTAGGTCTCTCTGACTGGTGACCCTGCTCTTGAGCATATTTGGCTGGTCTGCCCAGTTTGGTGTCATCTGGAAGCTGGACGAGAACATACTTCATTGCCTCCTCCAGGTCACTGATATAAAACAGAACGGGTCCCAGTACACAGCTGTGCAGTACTCCCCTTGTTACAACCCTCCAGGCTGAGGACAACTCATTAGCTGATACCTTCTGAAACCAACTATCAAACCAGGGTTTTTTTTACCTGTTACATCAATTTATCAATGTCATTTTTATTTCTTTAGTAATTCAGTTATTATATTAAGTAGCATTTTATCATAGAAATGCTCTTAAGCCATGATGGCAAGGGACCACGGTAGTCTGGAGAAAAGAAAGCCGTGGATAATAACACCGCTTTTAAAAGTAACCTTTTAAACACAACAACCCCCTGCGATGCTCCAGGCTTGGGAAAAAGTGGCTGGAAAGTTGCTCGGTGGAAAATGACCTGGGGGTGCTGATTGATGGAGCTGAACATGAGCAGCTTGTGCCCAGGCAGCCAAGGAGCCACCAGCATCCTGGCCTGTATCAGCACCAGTGTGGCAGCAGAGCCAGGGCAGTGACTGTCCCCCTGCACTGGGCACTGGTGAGGCTGCACCTCGAATCCTGTGTTCAGTTCTGGGCTTCTCACTGCAAGAGGGACATTGAGGTGCTGGAGTGGGGCCAGAGAAGGGCAATGGAGCTGGTGCAGGGCCTGGATCACAGTGTGATGGGGAACGGCTGAGGGACCTGGGGGGTTCAGATGGAGAAGAGAAGGCTCAGGGGGGACCTGATCGCTGCCTACAGCTGCCTGAGAGGAGGATGGAGCCAGGAGGGGGCTGCGCTCTGCTCCCAAGGAACAAGGGATGGGACAAGAGGAAACGGCCTCAAGCTGCACCAGGGCAGGTTTAGATGGAGATGAGGAGCAATTCCTTCCCCAGAGGGTGCTCAGGCATTGGCACAGGCTGCCCAGGGCAGTGCTGGAATCACCGTCCCTGCAAGTGTGCACACACTGTGGAGACGAGGCCTCAGTGCCATGGGTTAGTGGTGGCCTTGGCAGTGCTGGGGAATGGTTGGACTGGAGGAGCTTAAAGGGCTTTTCCAACCTGGCTGATTCCATGAAACCTAAATTGAGATCATTTATTCTTAGCTGATCCTGAAAGAAGTTCTCTGAAACTAGCTGCTCAGTGAATGCAGTGTAGAGGCCCCCAGGCTGGTGCGTTGTAAGAATCTGTAATGATATCTCAAATCTAGTGAGGTTCATGCACTCAGATGAAGAGCTCTATGAACCATGTTATTTCTGAACTCAGGCCTGCCTGAGAATCACTGTAGTCATATTTGTGTGCTGTTGCTTGGGCATGGCGCGCTCATCCTAGTATGCTCTGTTACATTTTAATGCACATTCTATTTACTGTCCTGATTTATCTGCAAAGTAGGTAGCTCACCCAGGAATTTGACTGACTTACTGACTCTGGGCTGACAGTGGGGTCTCTTAGTCACTAGTTGAGTGTGAGGATATGTCTTTAGTTCATATTTTCCAAGCCAACCTCCTGCTTGTATTTTGCACATGATTTGGCAAGTATAAATTGAGTCATTTGGTGAGCGTGTTGTCTGATGTCATTCACAAATGAAGCCCATGTTTAAATTGCCCTTTTTACCTTCCTAGTTATTTACGATTGTAAAATAGAATCATAGAATCATAGAACAGTTAGGGTTGGAAAGGACCATAACACCATCCAGTTCCAACCCCCTGCCAGGGGCAGGGACACTTCCCACTAAACCATGTCACCCAAGGCTCTGTCCAACCCCGCCTTGAACACCGCCAGCGATGGAGCATTCACAGCTTCCCTGGGAAACCCATTCCAGTGCCTCACCACCCTTACAGTAAAGAATTTCTTCCTCATATCCAGTCTAAACTTCCCCTGTTTAAGTTTGAACCCATTACCCCTTGTCCTCTCACTACAGTCCCTCATGAAGAGTCCCTCCCCAGCATCCCTATAGGCCCCCTTCAGATACTGGAAAGCTGCTCTGAGGTCTCCACGCAGCCTTCTCTTCTCTGGGCTGAACAGCCCCAACTTTCTCAGCCTGTCTTCATACGGGAGGTGCTCCAGTCCCTGATCATCCTCATGGCCCTCCTTTGGACTTGTTCCAACAGTTCCATGTCCTTTTTATGTTGATTTTTAAGAGTTTTGCCTGCAATCACTTGCAATATCCTTTCCTGTTCTCTATACAGTAAAGGATGTAATTAGGGACCATGTTATACGGCAAACTCAGCTTGAAAAATTGATTTTTTAAAGCATTAAAGAGGCAGTGACTAAAGTCCTGCCAGGCTCTATCGAATACTCACATGTATTATATTGTAAACATAATATGATTATACTGTATGTTGTCATAATCATTGGCAACGGTATTGGAGCCGGTCAGTGAGTGCTTTGTTCATGTGATAATAGATGACAAGGGCTACAACATTCATTGGCAGCAAACTTGTTTTCTTTTCTGGTTTTCTTCGTAAATTGGTTTTAAAATAGTTTTGTGGTTTCTTGGGGTTTTTTTTAAACCAACTGTCTTAGGGCTGAGATGGCTTTATCTCTTTTAATGAGATTTGGGACATGCTCCTTAAAAGTGGCGTTCACTCAATGCTGCCACAGAAGGCCACGTTCTTCACTTGTCTTAAAGCATGGCACTGTGACAACAGAGACAGGGAAGACGTAGCGGTGATCAGCAGCACAGAGGGGTGGATTAAGTGAGATTAATTAGGACCTAGGGCTGAAAGGGAGAACATCAAAACTGAGTCTGGAGGCCAGCGAATCGTTGTAGATTACAGGATAGGAACAGCTTATCCATTAGTCTCTGTAGGCTTGACTCCTGACTCACCCAAGCCAAGTCTCTGGGTTCCAGTGGGCTGTGTGTGATGGGAGCTACTCCTTGTGAATAAGCATGGTAAAACTGCTCTATTTATTTGCAAAGGTCACGAAGGAGCATTTTTGCTGCTGAAACTTCAAGACATTTGTTCCCGAGTTGCTGGAGATTTGCTGGATAAGGCCCTCTTAAAATTACCCAGACCATATGGATGGCAGGGCTCTGCAGGATCCTGACAGACAATATGCTGTGGCTTGAGGCATTTGCAGTAGGCATGCATTGCAGCTAGGATGAAGTGGATTTCACCTAGTACAAGTTTAGCAGCTGAAAAAGGTTTCCTGCACCAGCTTTTCATCTTCCATCAAATTCAGACTGTAAGCTTTGACTGCTTCCCTTCAGATTCCTGTGAAGTCAGCACCAACACACACCCTGTGCATCACCATTCTTTTACCTTTACGTGTATCCTTCACTTTTTGCCAGTTCAAGTCAGCTCTCGCTGACTTCAATTGCACATGATATAGCCATATGCTTCCACCCTTTCCAGGCTTCCATGCCTTTTCTTGTACTGTGTGTGCCTATCCTGCCTGTCCCTGTGTCAGTCATCTTCCATCTCATTTCATGTTATGTACCACTCTCCATCTCAAAGTCCATTTGTGTCTGTCTTCATTCTCAGTGTTATTCTTTAATGCCTGATTCTTTTCCAGTAGCCTCCTTTGGAATGCTTGCATGTGTCTCTAGACACGGGACTTGCAATATAATCAGTTCTACAAGAATGTATGCATCAAAAGGAGCGTGACCAGCAGTAAAGGGAGGTGATTCCTCCCCTACTCTGCCCTTTTGAGACCCCCCCCTGAAGTCCTGTGTCCAGCTCTGGGGGCAACAGCACAAGAGGGATATGGAGCTGTTGGAGCAGGTTCAGAGGAGGCCACAGAGGTGCTGCAAGAGCTGGAGCAGCTCTGCTCTGCCCCATCCCTGGCAGTGTTCAAGGCCAGGTTGGACACAGGGGCTTGGAGCAACCGGCTCTAATGGAAGGTGTCCCTGCCTGTGGCAGGGGGTTGGAACTGGATGAGCTTTAAGGCCCTTTCCAGCCCAAACCATTCTGTGATCCTGTGAATGTCTGTTCCTGTAAAGCAGACATAACTGTATTCCATTTTGCACTGATACATACACTTTGGCTTTCTTTGTTGACCAGATGGATATTCTGATTCTGCCCAGGCAGTTATACAGAAGGGATTTTATTCAGCCGTCATGAGATGTCTCTACCAGTAATCAGCATTTAGAAGCACTGTACCTGTGAGTGAAGAACAGCACCTGCAGGTGAATCTTCAGAGAGAAATGGAGATTGGTAGAATACTTGCCCAAAGTCATATTTAGCATGTCCTCTATAACTGTCCTTTTGAAAATGCTGGCAGATGTGTGATCTCCTATGGAGCGTGGTGCTTCTCAAACAATATGGAGGAATTTAGCCTAGTACTGAGTCACAGGGGAAAGGGGCATCTCTAGTAATATCTCTAGTTCTTTAGGGGTCTCCTGTCCAGGGGATGTCCTTCAATAGCTGTTTTTACTTTGTGAACATCTTTTAAACATCACCACTCAAGATGGTTCAGTAATTTAAGACTCTGTTGAAGACCAAAGAGTTGTAAATACATTATCTTGAGGATTTCCACTTAGAAAGCACTAAGATTAACAGAGTCATGTTTTTTAACATCATAAGGTTTTATTTACCTCCTGGGGTATCATCTGTTGTCTGATGAAATGGCTGCAGTTTTTCCTCACTAAGATGCCGCAAGATGCGTGCGTGTATCTTCTAATGCACGATGGAATTCAACTCGGATCTAATCATTGCAAACTGCAGCTGCTCCAAGTGCTTTTCTCCTCAATATTCTGATTTTTAATTATGTGGCTAATCAGTGTTTTAAACACAGTTTGCACGTAATGAGTCTCTTCATCCAGTGGGGACATGCTAACAGCTTGTCTCCCTACACAAGTGCTCTGTACAGTAAGACAGGCATTAGCTGCCTGGCCTGAAAACCGAATCAGAATAGGAGAGCTTTTGTAGCATACAGGGTAGCTGAAAATTGTGTTTCCAAACCTCTATGAATTTTTCTTGGTGTGCTTTGAACTCTGGGAGGGGAAAGCTATTCATGCACCACTGTCCAATACTGGAATTGGGGCTCATGTAGCTTGTACTTCAACTATGCTAAAAAATCCTGGTATCTGCAGTCTTTTGTGACTTCTGTCCACTCTGCTGCTTTAGTAGCCAAGCTTTTTAGACCATGAAAAAGCTTGAAGGCACAGCTGCACTTAGCCATGTATCTTTCTCTATAGGGAATGGCAGAATCTGATAGAAAAGTTTTCCGTGCTAAATCCAATAACCAGAAGTTGGGCCTGCTTATATCCTCTATGCTGGAAAACTCTGAAAAGGGTAGCTTTGACGTTCCTGAGATTCTAAGATAATACGCTTGAAGGTACACAACAACCTAGCCTTAGGAAAATACCCTCTCCGTGTGTTTACAGCTTTTTTGTACCTTGTACCAAAGCAGGAAAGGAGCACACAGGCACAGCTTTTCCTTGGTGAGTCATCTAACTCCTTACAATTCTCCCTTTGAGAAAACTATTTGCCAGGCAGCCTAAAGCTGTTTGCTTCAAAGTGACAGACACCATTTATTACAAACCCCAGAAAGCAGGAGTTTGCTTCTGCTTCTTGCATGCTGATATATTCGCACCTATCTTGCTTTGGAGGCAACTCAAAGGAGTGATGCAGTTTGTGAGCATGAGTGCTGCACCGCTTTGGAGTCATGCTAAACTCTTGGTACTTGGTGGTACCTTACCCTTTCCACAAGTACTGTGGAAAATGTTGGCTGTCATCCTTTCAACAGGGCAGTATTTGCAGTTCCCTTGATCATCTGTCCCAAAGCAAAGGTCAGTGGCTTGAGGAAGTATTGAGTGCAGTTGGTCTAAAAATATATCAAGAGGAAAGCTACTGTATGTGAACAAATTCTATAGAGGCTTTATATAGGCTTGTTGATGTCTGTAAATACATCAAACAAGGAAGCGGCAGCTTGGGACATGGTTATTTCTGGGAAAGCGGAAGCTCTGACTGTCACTGTTACCGCAGGCACAGAGCCAAGCAGTTGCTTCTGAAGAAATTGTGAGTGGAAGTAAGAAGGTCCCAATTAGAATGTTAGAACTATTTCCATAGCTTTATGATCTTTGCTCCAGACCTTGCCTCTGCAAATCGATGACAAATCACATTTGATTTTGTTCCCGTTCCCATAGTAATGTCAATGGGATCAAGTTTAGGATTTTCACTGCTCTCTCCCCACTACTTGTTCTTTAAGCAAAACTCTTTTTACTTTCCAAGGCATCCCCATTCTGACACTAAGCTTGAGGATCTGACAGTCTTTCATGATTTCTGACAGATCTCAACACAGAGTATTCCAAAATTAGTGATGTGGTCTCAGCTCACTCCAGAAGAAGAACGAGTAAAATACATTTACGGTATCCATGGGGGGAAAAAAGCTAGAAAGAACTATTAAGTCAATTAATTTGCTCTCTATATCATAGGTCATTATTACCCAGTTACCGCTGCATAGGGTGTTTTATGTTCAGCTGAAGTAGTAAGCATGCAGTTTGTTCAATGTGCTGTGTTTCCTCCCTGAACTTAGAGATTATGCTCAAGAACTTTGTAGGAGCCGGTGTTTTCCGGGATAGGTTAAGTCAAGCTAGTGAATAATGCTAAAAAGTGTCCTTTAGGTCTTTCCTTCAAACATGACACTGAAAGATGTTTTCCTATTCAGATGATTTTATTGCTTTTTTTGGTATTCTTTCTGAAATGTGGACGTCGTGTGGTATTTCACTGCATGGTCACCAGTGCTGCAGATAGCTGTATGAAGCTGCTTTGCTTTTGTATCCCTCCATGCAGGGATCACATTAGGTTGGGTTTTGGTTTGGTTTCTGTTGTTTGGGTTTTTTTTCACCACAAATGTCAGCTGTTTGTCACCTGTACTCTTGGTTCCTTTCGGACCATGTGCTTTCCAGGGAAGAGACTTTGCTGCTGGTGGAGATTTTAGCTCAAATCCCTTTGCATTTGGCTGTATTAAAGCATGTTTAGTTACAAAGGGCTTTGATTCTTGAGCGATTCAAATTGATTTACACAAGTATATTCAGGTTTCATCCTCATCATTTTATTAATCTCACAAATCTTATATCATAGATATTGTCTTCTGCTAATTTTCCTAATGAGAATGTTCATACACTATGAAGTCAACTGCTCTCCACAAATGTATTGCAGACATTCAATGACTTCCATCAGCCTAATGTCTGGCTCATCCAACAATGCAACGACTTTCTCTTTCAAGACCTATTTGACACAGAACTGGGTTGACTGATATTATATTCCGGTACTTTAAGTCTTTATTAATTTTTATAGCAGCTTTGTTACCTGGAGGTAACATCAGACTAAGTCTCCGTTAGCTCTCTGAGTCATCCTGCTGCCCTTTGTTATTATTGGCACAACATTAGCATTTTTCCAGTCAGCTGGAATTTCCCTGGAATGCCTTAATTTATTAAACCAGACATGATTAATTCTCAGGTCTGCTCAGTCCTACTTAGGTGTGAGGGAGATGGAGTGGCTGATTTTAAAATGTTTATTTCTGGTACCTGTTGGATAACATCCTGCTGGTTCCTAAGGGACTGGAAAAGGGTTTGACATAAGTAACATAAGAACATCTGTCCAAATATGGAACAGGAATACTTCTAAAAATGTCCTGTCTCTCTTGCATCACTGTTAAAAGTTTTACCATACGGAGACAGGCTGAGAACATTGGGGCTGTTCAGCCTGGAGAAGAGAAGCTGCGTGGAGACCTCAGAGCAGCTCCCAGTGTCTGAAGGGGGCTACAGGGATGCTGGAGAGGGACTCTTCATCAGGGACTGCAGCCACAGGACAAGGGGTGATGGGTTCAAAGTGAAACAGGGCAAGTTCAGGTTAGATCTAAGGCAGAAGCTCTTCCCTGTGAGGGTGCTGAGGCGCTGGCACAGGGTGCCCAGAGAAGCTGTGGCTGCCCCATCCCTGGCAGTGTTCAAGGCCAGGTTGGACAGAGGGACTTGGAGCAACCTGCTCGAGTGGAAGGTGCCCCTGCCCATGGCAGGGGGTTGGAACTGGATGATCTTAAGGTCCTTAAAATCATCACCTGGCAAAAGGTTTATATAACTGCTGGGACTATTTTAGTCTTAATACTTTTTAGTTTTTAATTCTTCATGTTACATTGGTCCTGTCAACTGAGGTCTTCCCACTGATGTTTCTAGCTTGCCTGATTGATCTTTTTTCCCTTTGTAACTCCTAATTCATATGGATCATTACTGTTTATCTTCATCTATTATATAGTACTTTTTATTTTGAACTGCTGCTTACACTTGAGCAAAGAAGATGCTTTTTTTAGCCAAAACTGTCTTCTCCTTGACTGTACAATTACAAATTCTCACCCATCCTGAGAAGGTTTTCTTAGAGAAACTTCTCCCTTTTGACTTTCCTACATCAATTTCAATCATCATTTGATTTGCTCTGTTAGGATACTGAAGCTGTGGATTACTGACAATTGTAACACAGGTACCATGCTCTTGGCTTATGCAGCAGGGTCCCCCTTTATCTCTCCTATCGTTTCTGCCCTTCTAGCATGGTTTTGTAGGGGGGTTTTAGCATTTTAATCAGGTGAATCACTGCACCGTGTTCACCAATTGTAATGGCATCATTCTTGTCCATTGGTGAGAATTTCATGTGCCCTGGCTTACTGCCTCTTCCAATCTCAATTCATACAGGCCTGAAAACTGTCATCTTTTGATGCTCTTTGCCATGCAAAGTCAGTTTCTTCAGGGACTGTTTGAACGTGTGCTGTATTTGCCTTCTTACCAATTTCCTCAGGTGCTATGACTTGAACATCCTCCTGCCTACTCCAGCTTATCTTTAGATCAGAAAGAGGTAACACTTGCACCATCCTCTTTTTGAGTTTTGCTAAGAGGGGAGCGGATTTCCATCAAGCCCTTCATGAAGTCTTCCCAAGTCACGCACTAGTTTGTCTCTTATCTGTCTGACCGTACTTACTCTGAGGATAATGTCATCTGTTCCAGAAGTGGTGCTGCAAAAAGGAAATTTCAGATAGATTTCATCACAACATTATGTTCTCTATGGACAGTTCTCACCAGTGTGACCTCCACAGTGGAACACCGGCAACCAAAAGAAGCTTTGTTTTTTGCAGGCCCTCCTTTTCATTTTGTGCATTTTTCCTTGTGACTCAGGCTCCTGCATATCTGGAGGATGTGTCAGCTTCTTATTCCAAACTAGTGTGTGTTTTTCTTTCTTGTTTTAGAATAGTCTGTAGTGAACTCAATGCGATGGTATAAAGGGCGTTGAGGGAACTGCAGCATCCAGCTGATGTGTTAGTGGTATTAAAGGCTGCTCTCAAGGAGTAGAGCAACGCTGCGTGTTTTGCAGTGAGGGTTCAGATTTGGTCAGCATTCAAAAGCAACAGCCATTCAGAGGTGATAAACCAAAAATGTGGTTTGACCAGGCCTCCTTGCTTTAGTATTAGAAATCAAATGCCTTCCAAGGGCAGGCCCTTAGTCCAGTTCTCCCCTCTGACTTCCTTTTTCCTTCCTGAAATACAATGATTGCCACTGTTGGTTCTCCTACCTGCAGCAGGTACTCCCAGCAAAAACTGTTTCCTTAATACATATATGTTGCAATTAAGGTAATATTCCTGCTTAACTACACAACCCTGTGCCCATTAGCACAGATTTGACAGGAAGTAAAGATTTCTTTCCGTACTTTTTCCTGTCTGAGAACACATACTGGTACATGATGAGCAGAGAGGAAAAGACAGCCGGCAAAATTCAACTGTGCCTCTTCTTTCATGGGCTTGCAGTCTGCTTTATAACTGAGGAAGGAGAGGACAAACAAGCAAGTGGAATTAGCATGTATGAAGAAGTTTAAATGCAGGCTTTTCTTTTCCTATTTCCTAGCAATTTTGTACTCTGTAAAATGGTCATCAGCTGATACAAATTTCATCTGCTATTTTCCAGTGATAGAGACTCAAAGCCTAATGGTGCCTGGGTATCACACATTTAACCTGTGGCCTTGATATGATTTGTTCAGATCATGTTGCTAAAGAAATCTTCAGATCTCATGAGTACATAAGAAGATACATTTCCTTCCTGAATGAAGGTCATGGAAGTCCTTTCTGTAAAAGCCGATACCATCCTACTGTTGTAGCAGTGTTATATTTGACATGATACATACAGAAGAAGTACAAAGAAGAAGCCACGGTGGCTGAGCCATACAGTCCTTCTGAATCCGGACTTGTTTGGATGTTCTGAAAGAGAAAATGAAATTGTCACATGGCTGCTGATTACATAGTGACTGGGTTGTTTCGAAGGACGTGTGCTTTGGGAGATAGCCTGCAGCCGGAAAATACCCAGCATGTGACTGGTGCAGCTCTGTTTGCTAATGTGATTAAGCTTTATTGCAAACCTGAGTGCTTCACCTCATTGCATCTGTACCTGTAGGGTGTCTGCCCGTTGCAGCATCCAAGTAGCTGCCAAACATTCCCAATCTTTCAGAGTTTGCATCAGCATTGGAGCATCTGAACTGCTTGAGCTGTGCTAACCCTTTGCTGACAAAGCAATGGGGAAACAGAATCCCAAGTGCAGCAAAGAAGAAAATTTCTCTTTAAGGGTGAATACAGGAGCCTTAAGTCATCTGCATTTGTGCCACAATGCCAAAGGACATAAATAAATGCTTAGGAAAGCGAGAAACATGGACTTCCGCTTTTCACTGAGCTATTTTTATGCTTATCCATCCCCATCTTGTTCCTGTGTTTCCTCCTCATGTGGCATCTTGTCAACAATCACGATGGTGTGTTGTTTGGGATGGGAGCTGTTTGTTACTTACTGCTACAGTGCCAAGGATAAGAAGACCCAAATCCTTATGGGGTTTATAAGTTTTTCTGTAATACAAATCTGTCGTTTCAACTCACGGTTTGGTGGTTGGCTCACTTTGACCCACTAATACATAGAAGTGTTAGGCACTGGGTTTGCAACCACGTTCTTGTGTGAAAAGGGAGATGGTGTGCCGTGGCTTTGAAGTGACCCCTTGGAGGTTTGCAAAACAGGCCTCCAGCTACATGGTCTAGCGTGAGGCATCCTTGCCCATAGCAGGGGGGTGGAACTGGGTGATCTTAAGGTCCTTTCCAACCCAAAGCGCTCTGTGATGCTATGAAATCTGGATCACTGATAATCACCAAGCATCGCTGTGGTGACCTCACCTGGTTAGCAGGCAACCTTTCTCACAATTCTGCCTCTCCCTAGAGATGTTCTAACACACTGTGGGCTCTGCTGTCCCTCCCAGATACAAACTCACAGTGCAACCTGGGAGCAAGCAGCAAGCTCCATGACATTCCAAGAAACCCTCTCTTCTGAATTTTAGAGTCCCAGTGGTCCCTAGAATACTATGATCCCTGAGCAGAGCGAGCTACTAACGAATAACTTGGTCTGATTTAGAAGGAGAAAAGCATGCAGTGAAGCAGCAGGTCACAACATCTCACAGACTGTGAAAAACATGGACTGTTTTTCACTGTTTGTAAAACACTTGCAGGATGGTGTCCCTTGAAAATACATTTAGCCTTTGCTTCTCAGGTTTTTCCTGTTTCTTTTATATGTATAATGTCCTGGTAGAATCCAGTGGGGCCCTGATCTTTCTTCTCTGTCTCACCTGTGTTGGTGTGGGGTTTGGATTATAGATAGAGCTGAGGAACAATTCCTTCCCCAGAGGGTGCTCAGGCATTGGAACAGGCTGCCCAGGGCAGTGCTGGAGTCACCATCCCTGCAAGTGTGCACACACCATAGAGACAAGGCCTCAGTGCCATGGGTTAGTGGTGGCCTTGGCAGTGTTGGGGAACGGTTGGATGAGCTTAAAGGGCTTTTCCAGCCTGCTTAATTCTGTGATTCTAAAGAACAACCTATGCCTTAGTTGATCTGGTTAATTGTTCAAAGGATAGCAAGAGATGACACAAAGTTGTGATAGAGCATGTAGTGAGGATTAGCACAACAGCAAAAGGTCATGAGATGCGCTATTATTATCCCCCCAGTTTGTTGGTTCCTGGTTTCTGTATGTTATATATATTTCTTTGCATTTTGTTTGAACAAGTAGTCAGATGAAAGGTCACAACTGTTTTATGAAAGTGAGTGAATCATGTACTGATTCACTATGTGCAGGAAGTGTATGCTCAGTGTATTTGGACTACCCATTTGTTTTTTGCCATCCATTCTAATCTGGGAACCTAATTTATAGGACATGAATTGGGCTGCCATATAGTTAAATAGAAACAGTGTTGTAATAAGGCTTTATGGACTTGAATGGGAAATTATACAGTTCATGTAAATTGCACACTCAATACAAATTTAGGCCATGTCCCCCAAATGTTTGAGATGTAACTTAAATGAGGTGATCCTGCCCCTCTACTCTGCTCTTGAGACCCCACTTGCAGCACTGTGTGCAGTTCTGGTGTCCCCAGTATAAGAAGGACATGGAGCTGATGGAGCAAGTCCAGAGGAGGCCACAGGGATGCTCAGGGGCTGCAGCACCTCCTGTACGGAGACAGGCTGAGAACATTGGGGCTGTTCAGCCTGGAGAACAGAAGCTGCGTGGAGACCTCAGAGCAGCTTCCACGGTCTGAAGGGGGCTACAAGGATGCTGGAGAGGGACTCTTCATCAGGGACTGCAGCCATAGGACAAGGGGTGATGGGTTCAAAGTGAAACAGGGCAAGTTCAGGTTAGATCTAAGGCAGAAGCTCTTCCCTGTGAGGGTGCTGAGGCGCTGGCACAGGGTGCCCAGAGAAGCTGTGGCTGCCCCATCCCTGGCAGTGTTCAAGGCCAGGTTGGACAGAGGGGCTTGGAGCAAGCTGCTCTAGTGGAAGGTGTCCCTGCCCATGGCAGGGGATTGGAATTGGGTGATCTTAAGGTGCTTTTCAACCCAAACCAGTCTGGGATTCTATGATTCTTATATAGTACAAAACTAAAACTGGTTAATACAGCCACAGGCAGAGCTGTGGTACATTAAGGGGACTGCATGTGCCTGAAGCAATTGCATGCCTGCTGTGTAGAGTGAAGTAGAAGGAATCAGCCCCTGGTAGCAATACTGGTAAATCTACTATAAACTACTTGGAAGCCCCATCCGTACTTAGGATCCTGTTGAGGAAAGTACCGCTGCACTTCTGTATAGTACTCAGCAACTGAAAGCGAAGCAATTTCATTGATACATTTCTGGCCTTGAGGCCTCGGGTTGCTTCTAGTGACAAGTATAATTGCAGCTCCTCTGCTCTGACCTTTAGTTGGCTTAATGTAGGCATCCAAGCTTGAACGCTGTACATTGTACAAAGGGAGTCTGAGTTTTATTTGCTCTTACTACACCTACAAGTGGAATGCCAGTCTGATGTGCTCAGAAATGAAAATAAACACTGAGCAGAACAAGTGCAAGCACTGCTGGACACAAGCGTTCAGTATAACTTGGGCACCGTAACTTCATTCTTATAATGCCAGCTTGAAGAGGTTGGGGCTTTTTTTGAAGCAGAAATTTGAATAAATCTATTTTTCAGCCTTTCCTCTTCAAGTGATGTAAGGTTAATGTACATGGAATTGAACAAGGTTTGTATGTTTTGCAGAACACATCTTTGGGGTTACTCTCCAACTTCCTTATTTACTTGCTTCATTCTAGCAACCACTGTGTTTTCTGCAGCTAAAAAAGGTTTTCAACCCTGATTTGGAATATGAACTGACAAAACTGAGAAGAGAGAGGATGTCTCTGTAAAATGTCTGTAATGGCTTATCTTCAAATATGCAGACATTATGCAGTGTAGGACGGTGAAAGTGATTTTATCCCCTCTTGGTAGACATGGAGCGTCTCTCTGATACAGTACTCAAGGGGAAACATCAGGACTTCTGTTTCCCCTTAGAGTTGTTTTTACAATTACTTGTATAAATTCTCTTCTATGACCAATTGAAGCTGTTTGTTTCATATGTAATTATACCTCAGGGGAAGGTGCAGCTGGGTTAAAGATACGCACTTGTGTGTACATGAATATCCCTTGTTAACTAGTGAGGTGATTTCTGAAACCAGGCTTGGGTGACATGGTCTAGTGTGAGGTGTACCTGCCCATGGCAGGGGGTTGGAATCGGGTGATCTTAAGGTCCTTTGCAACCCAAACCATTCTGTGATTCGGTGTTAATGTTATTTACTAAGGATGTCAGAAATTCTGGAAAAACAAGAAAAGTGCAGGATTCTTGGATGTTTGAACAATTTGTGTTAATGGGACTACGGGCACTAACAGTAGTCTTGAGAGGGGGGAAGCATGTATGCAGGAGAAAGAGAGCTGAGTTTGGGCACTACAACAGAAAAACCGGCGTGAGCAGGAAGCGTATCATGGGCAAGGGTAAAGAGCTCTTGGGACAGCCTCCTGCTTTACCTGCTGAGGGCACTTCTAGCTGTCTCATTTGTTGATTCCTGTACAGCTGGAAAAGGTCTGATGGGGTGGCAAGTCCAGTGAGTGGTAGCAGGCATGAGACGATGGGGGAATGCCTTGAAATGATAAATGAATATTAGTCATTGAAACTAAGAGTTTAATTTTTATTTGTGAACTCGATAATAACAAAACCAGTTACTATTTCAGAGTTCAGTTCTGTACCAGCATCTTCTAACGGGGAAGTCCTCCTGAGTTTTGTCGAGGTGCGCAGGGTAAAATGTCAAGAGTTGAATAGTTCAGCTGGTGCCAAAGTTCAATGGGCTTCAGCAGCCGTTAACAATCAGGTTCCTCCTGCATAGTCACTTACCCCAGCGTAACAGTTTGTGTGGACAGATTGCACAGTTAAATAGATTGGGAAACTAATTCAGGTTTAAAAGATTCTTTTTAGGGGGGTAGGAGAGGGTTATTTTCCTCAATGCAGTTCGACGTGTGCCTGTACCAGCAGTTGTTGTGGCATAAATAAGGTTGTGGTGCAAGGTGGGAATAAGCTGGAAGGAACAAGGTGTTAAAGCCAGCCCTGTTGCTGAAAGGGGTATTTGTGAAAATACCCCTTGTTTTGCTGCCGAGCAGCAGGAAGGAGGGTGTAACAAACCCTTCTGGCCACTGCTGGGTTCTGTGTGGTCATTTTGCTCTGACCTAGATCTGAGTGCCTGCAGACCCTCATTCCAATCCCTCTTTACGCTGAACAGAAATCTCATTGCTTCTAAACGTTGGAAGAGCAGGCTGTGCTGGCTGGAATGGATGTAAATTTATTCACTGATAAAAAACCCAACCAACCTGAACTTGTCCGTATGATACAGTTGGTGTTTGGTGCAGTCACCTCATTGTCCTTTTCTCCACCTTGCCCTAGGCACTGCTGCCGCAGGAGATGCTGCAGACAGCTCATCGTGCTGCACAGATGTATGTCCCTTCCAGGTGTTCACCTGAAATCTGCCATTCCTTGTGCTGTAACTCAGCCCTTCTGGACTGCGGTGGCTGCACAGAGCCTTTCACTCTGAAGAAGTGTGTGAAGAAGAGTGAAGAAGTTCACTCCTTTCCTGGTGTATCTCACAACTTTCCCATAACTGTAGATCCCTCTGGTACAGAAGTTTCTTGCCTTCCTTTTTCCAGGTGCAACATAGTAAGATTTTCCTCTTTTTCAAGTGCTTTCTACTTACATCAGGGACTGTAGTGATAGGACACGGGGTGATGGGTTCACACTGAAACAGGGCAAGTTCAGGTTAGATCTAAGGCAGAAGTTCTTCCCTGTGAGGGTGCTGAGGCGCTGGCACAGGGTGCCCAGAGAAGCTGTGGCTGCCCCATCCCTGGCAGTGTTCAAGGCCAGGTTGGACAGAGGGGCTTGGAGCAACCTGCTCTAGTGGAAGGTGTCCCTGCCCGTGGCAGGGGTTGGAACTGGATGATTTTAAGGTCCTTTCCAACCCAAACTATTCAATGATTCCATATCATATCCCTTCATGATTTCTTTATTAATTTTATCATAAAAACTCATTGATCCCTTCAGTTCTATGCAGTTTGCTAACAGATCAACTGCTTGAAGCCTTTCTCCAGTTTTTCTTCAGTTATCAGTTGGGCGACTTTCCCATCAAGGTGATGTCATTTTGCCTGCGTAGGAGGACCAGTGAAAAGGAGAAAGCATTTTAAGATCTGTGTGATACAACAGTGTTAAGAGACTTTAAGACTTCTCCTTACCCCCCAGCCCAAGAGAAGCAAAGACACCCCATCAGCTCTGCCTGGCACTCGCGAGCATGCTCACTCCCAAGATTATCGTTCTTGTGGCTTTACGTTGATGCTCCTATCGATGCCCCAGTAAATCAGTCGTGTGCTGGAGTCTGTCTTCTCCTCACTTCACTGCACAAAGTCCTCTGTGTTCAGGCTGTCAGATTTCGTAGCAGGGATGGAGCCAGGAGTCTCCCGTGCCAAATGCGGTATTCCAGGAGGTTACATTACACTGCCCTCTAGTGGTAAAGTGTTCTAGTTGCAGCCTTATCTCAAAGGCACGAGCTTTCAGGCCCTTCATTCTCTGCGTTAGTATATTATAATACTCCTCTTGAAGAACTATCTCGCTTTGGAAAGGTTTGGTTGGCTGTCTCAAGCGATCTTCTGTGTTGTTCCTTGATCTCAAGTGGAAGAATATTTGTTGGAAAAGTACAAAACATGGAGTCAAGGGATTTGAGTTATCCATTTCAACTGTGAAGGCTTGGTGAAACTCTGGATGGCGTTTTGCCCTACCGTTTTCTGTATGGAGAGTAGGGTGAGGATAACAGCTATTTCACCATGGTGTTTGAGGGCTGTTGATGGAAACAGGGTCCTTGGTGCAAAGAATATATGGTGTAGAAAAAGCAGTAATACATTGCCTGTTACTGCAGGAGACAAGCTCTCTGGGAGAATCCAGTCTCAGAAGCGGTATTATTTATATGCTTGCGTAAAATCAGGGTGAACCCGTGCTCATCATTTTTAAGTTCAGTGTTTTTCAGTGAATTCTCACCTACTATCACAGACTGCAAAGCAGGTGGAGGCTAAGGAAAGAAAACAAAAAGCCACACAGATTTCAAGTGTTTCCTTTACTTTTTGTATGGGCGTATTAGAATATGTTTTGTTAATATGTTCAGACCTAAATGATTAAATCATTTCTTAGTGTTAATCAGTTGTTGATTTAACTTTTAAATTAAAAATCTTTTGAGATAAATAGAAAGTAATAAATGTCACGTTACTGTCTGGTATCATAGAACCACAGAATGGTTTGGGTTGGAAAGGACCTTAAAGCTCACCCAGTTCCAACCCCCTGCCACGGGCAGGGGCATCTTCCACTGGAGCAGGGTGCTCCAAGCCCATGTGTCCAACCTGGCCTTGAACACTGCCAGGGATGGGGCAGCCACAGCTTCTCTGGGCACCCTGTGCCAGCGCCTCAGCACCCTCACAGGGAACAGCTTCTGCCTAAGAGCTCATCTCAGCCTCCCCTCTGGCAGCTTAAAGCCATTCCCCTTGTCCTGTCCCTACTTCCTTTGTCCAAAGCCCCTCTCCAGGTTTCTTTTAGGCCCTCTTTATGTATTGGAAGGCTGCTGTAAGAGAGCCCTGAGCCTTCTGTCCCTGTTGATAATAAGTAACTCTTATAAGAAAAAAAACCTCACATGCATTTTTCTGCACTCTTCCAAAGGAATAAAGAAAGAAAGAGGGAAGGAAGGAAAGAAAGAAGGAAGTTCATTTGAAACTGGGTATTACCTCCAGCCATTGTCACCTTTTTCCCCCAATGGAGCTGTAATCTAACTTCCTTTAGATCTCCAGGGCACAGCAGTTAGGTAAGACTTAATGATTTTCATGAGCGCATGTGTCTGGGTTCGGAGGCCGCTGTTCAGGACTCAGCAGATAGACAAATCCTCATCTTAGGTCATTTGAGTGAGGCAACTGGGCAGTTAATTTAACACTGCTCAAAGCTACTTTGAAGGGTGGCAGATCTAGGCTAGCTGGGCTGTAGCTCAGTGTGTTACGAAGGATTGCGCTAAAGGCATCAGTGAAGGATTTGCTGTGGAGGAAACAGCAGTAATGTAAGGTCTGTGGTTTGTCAGATAAGCCACATTCTTCTGTGCCCTGTACTAAATCACTGTTTGCTTGGGTGGCTTGCTTTATATGTAATAGGTTTTTTGACATAGAGGTTTTTAAGACACTGAAGTGTTGTTTAGACTATAAAAGGTGGTTCACCACCTGTATGCTCCACCACCACACGAGGCCCTGGAGCTCACTATCAATATTGGTTCAGTAGTGGAGTAAGGCTTGCTGCCAACTGACATGCTACTGCTAATGGAGCTTGAGATGGAGCTGAACATCACAGATCAGTGCTGAGGGCCTCCACCTGCATAAATGAATTATGGATCGTGTTTGATCACTTACAAACACAGGGCACAATATAGAAGCCAAATGGCCCTCACTTACATGGTCAGCAGGGAGAATATAAGCTCCTTAATCAGGTATTCTCATTGCCCTGGGGAGAAGGGGGGCTGCTGATTAGGGGTGTGCCACATGGGTACCCTGATAGATCACATGCACAAGTGCCTTACAGCAAGACCAAGAAAAGATTTCAGAAGGAAAACTAACTCTACCACATGTCTACTAATTCTTTAGCTTCTCTTTGTTGGGGGGGAAGGCGGGGGAGTTTCTTGTAGCAGCACAGGTAAAAACACCTTGCAAGGAAGTGATTTTAGCAGAGGGCACAGGACAAGACCTGAGCCACCTTCTGCTGGGGTTATTTTGTCTGTCTGGGGGGGTTGTTTGCTTTGTTGTTTGGGGCATTTTCTTCAGGGAGAGGTTTGTGTGATGGATTTTCCATACGTGTATGTGGGAAGAAAGGAACAAATTGCTTCTTATCCCAGGTATGTCAGCTTGTTCTTAAGGAGCATATCCTGCTAATTTTGGGACGTCACATTGCATTATCTGGTTTTACCCTATTGGCTGCGTACAGTTTTCTCTTTAGAAGCTGGAAGATTTGCTTATAGCCTTTAACCAGCAGCTCATCCTACACTGTGGTAAGCAAAGTCGGCAATTGCCTGCCTTCAATTCTTCACTAAATATGGAAGAATTAACCCATTCCTTACTATTTTACCAGAACTTTTCCTATCGATCAGAGTCAATCCCTTTAACAAAATGAATTATTTAACATGTAGCATTGACAGTTGACTTTTGCAAATACATTACTTCTAAATTCATATTGCTTTGTCCAGAAGTTTATTCATCCTGTCTTCAGATCTTTGAGTTTATAAGCCCTTTTGCGCTGATTTATGCATCCAAATAAGCTGTCTTTTTAAATACAAGGACTAGTTTAGATGTGACAGGAAAGATGAGGATTTTCTTTTTAATGACAAGTACTGTAGATACTACTACTAAGTATTTGTAAATTTAATAATCTGTTTCTCCCTGCTCTTCGATGAAGATCAAATCGCGTAACACCAGGATTTACCACTGATTCTCTGGAATTTTTTATCAGTAATGCCTGGGAAGTCTGTTTACTATGCAGATAAAAATAAGTAGTACAAATAGAGTAGAGGTTAGAGAACATATTTGAACAGAAGATAGTAGATGTGAAAAGTACATGTGTGCGTGGCAAACAACTGGAATGAGATTCTGGGTTGAGACAAACCGTTGCAGCTCCATGGAAGTTAATAGACCTATACAAATTCACATGAGTTGAGAATCAAAATAATGAAGTTCAAACTGAAACAGGGCAAGTTCAGGTTAGATCTAAGGCAGAAGCTCTTCCCTGTGAGGGTGCTGAGGCGCTGGCACAGGGTGCCCAGAGAAGCTGTGGCTGCCCCATCCCTGGCAGTGCTCAAGGCCAGGTTGGACGCAGGGGCTTGGAGCAAGCTGCTCTAGTGGAAGGTGTCCCTGCCCGTGGCAGGGGTTGGAACTGCATGAGCTTTAAGGTCCATTCCAGCCCAAACCATTCTGTGACTCTGTGATTCTAAGACAAAAAGGGAGAACTATGGATGGGACAAGGAGAACACGCGAGGAAGTCTGTAGACTGCAGGGGAAATAACGCAGCAGAGATGACAGTGGTGCTTCAGCCACTGGAATAATTGTATCTCTGGTTCTGTATGTGTGGTAGTTGGCTCATAAATGGTTTCTTAACACACGCAAGAACTTGAAGTATGTAAGAATATAGAGTTTGTCTCGGTAGGTCAAACAGTGCACTTAAATGGTCCAGCCGCTGGATGTCTCTCTTGTGCTTACATGAGTGAGGACTGGCCTTTCAGAGTGAAAAACTTAGGAAGATAAATGGGTCAGTATGGAAAGCCAGCTGTCCAGATGACCGAAATGATGTGACAGCAGGCCAGCTCTCAACATGATAGACTGTAAGTACGCGACATAAGCAAGATTAACAGTTGAGAAATGCGGTTTTCCTCCATTGCAAAAGCACTTCTTCCCAGCCCCATTTTTCTCAGTTGTGTTCTGCACAGCTGTATTAACCTGCTGCCAGTAACTGAATGTGATTTGAGAACATAAGTTAAAATCAGTAGTGCCTTTCTCAATAGATACAATAGGTAAGTGAAAACTGTGTCAGTGGAAATGCACCGGGATTTCTGGCTCGGGTCTGTTGAAGTTGGTAGTAACATCAGTTAGCCAAGAATTTCCCTTTTCTGGAAGAATCTGCACCTTCTGTTTATTTCTCTAGTCTGAAACAGAATTGAGAGAGACACATTCAGACCTTCCCATGAAATCCCGTTCTGGAAAAGTAAACATTAGGAAAGACTTTTGGCTATTTGTGTGAGACGGGGCGGACAGGCCGAGGTCTTTGTTTTGCTCAGCTGCATTGCTTAAGCAATGGAACTCTTTCTGCACGCGCATTATCAGCTCTTGTTTGGCTGAGGTGTCAAAAATACATGAATGGAGGAAAATGCTTCAAAAATCCTTTTGAGGTTAAGACTTCAATGCCTCTGACTTGTGCAGAATCAAAGAGTTTCGTCCTGCTTTGTAGCACATAGCTTTCAGTGCTGTGAAATTTAGGGGAGAACAGAGTGAAGCCTCAGGCTGTGATTTCAGAAGGACCTGTGAAGGTGAGTGCTGAGAATTTAGGGCTTCAGTGATTTAACTAGGATAATACAGGAATTTGGGGCAGGGGAGGGATGCAATAGAGATCTTTCAGTTTCAGGGTAATGGGATGACTGGTTAATTTTTTCCAGTCTTCAGTTCTCCACACTGTCTTCAGAACAAGTTTCATCTGTATATTGTGAGCTAGCGTCTTTCCTTATACTATTTGTTTAATTCTTTCTGTTAAAACCCAACTTCTATTACAAATCCTGAATGCTAGAAGTCTATTCTTTATTCTGGTGTCTTTCAGAGTTGGGCTGGATTTATTTTCTGCATCTCTCAGGATCTATGGAAGAAGTCGTGTGATGTTTTACTTCAACGCTTGGCCAGGATTTGAGCTCTCCTCTAGTTTATTTCTGTCCCAAATGTTGCCATGAAGTGATAGATCTTTGTGTACATTCTTTGTAATCAAAGTGGGATTAAGCTGAGGTCCTGTTTCCCTAAATGTAGCAGGGAAAAAGACAATAGGAAACAGCCCCTTTGGCAGTAGCCCAAGTGTCTCTCTTCAATCAGCGGAAAATTCTCACTCCCTATTTTTTTCCTCCTTGTGGGAATTCAGGATCGTTCTACAAAGTGTTTCAATGTTTTGGGGATGTTTTTGCCTGCACGTGTAACATTTATGACTGGCTTGGTTACCCCATTCTGCTAAAATCACATACACACCTTTGCGTTCGCATCCACGTAGATCCCGCTGTTTTTATTTGCCTGCCTTGTGGCTGCTGCCTGGGGAGCGATCCCTGTTTGTCCACAGTTATGTTTTAAAAGTGTTTTCCTCTCTAGGACTACAAATTGGTTCCATTCCACTTTGTTTCCTGCTCGTTTTCTCTGTGGCCCGCAAGGAAAACAGGCAGGGAAAGTGTGCCTCCTGTTTCTTCGTAACGGGTGGGTTTAGGAACCAGTCTATTGCCATATGCTAAAATGTGCTGTTATCAATTCTTTGGAGCTTCGCTTCTTTGTAAAGGACCTAAAAGGCATTTTTGCTGCCTACCATACTGTGAAATTTAAGTATCAGAAATGTTGTTTAACAGTCTAAAGCCTTAAATAGGGGATGTGCTTTTTGCAATGTTCTCAAAGCTTAGGGCAGACAAACCTGCATTTTGCTATACTGAGTATTTCAAGGCCTATACTCCTGGATTTTAGCTTTTCCAAGGTTAGTGTTGGGAAAGATCTTTGCCTAATCTTTCTTATGCATAAAAACAATAATCAGAAGTGGTAATTCAGTGCAAGAGCCAGATTGTATGGTTGTTATCTCAGACTGGCAGTGAAACCCCGAGAGAGTTATTTCATTTTGTAAATTAGCATGTAATTAGGAAAGGAGTTTGACCTTGATTTGTGGGAGATGTTTGGTGGGGTTTTTCCCTGGCAAGATCACAAATAAGCAGCATCACAATCATAGATTCATAGAATGCTTTGGGTTGGAAAGGACCTTAAAATCATCCAGTTCCAACCCCCTGCCACAGGCAGGGGTACCTTCCACTAGAGCAGGTTGCTCCAAGCCCCTCTGTCCAACCTGGCCGTGAACACTGCCAGGGATGGGGCAGCCACAGCTTCTCTGGGCACCCTGTGCCAGCGCCTCAGCACCCTCACAGGGAAGAGCTTCTGCCTTAGATCTAACCTGAACTTGCCCTGTTGCAGTTTGAACCCATCACCCCTTGTCCTATGGCTGCAGTCCCTGATGAAGAGCCCCTCTCCAGCATCCTTGTAGCCCCCTTCAGACCCTGGAAGCTGCTCTGAGGTCTCCATGCAGCTTCTCTTCTCCAGGCTGAACAGCCCCAGTGTTCTCAGCCTATGGTTTCTTTCTGTAGCTTTCATCTAGATTTAGTGGTTCCTTCAGAGTTTTCATCTTTAATTCCCCTATGCTGTATCTTGCAACAATATTTGTCCTAGTGTTGCCAGAACTCCCTGTTGTGTGGATCTATTAAAACCCTGCAAAAGGAGACATGAAGGCAAAGTCATACTAACGTACACAGATGAGCACCGTACAGAGCTCTTCAAGTACCAGTGTATTTTTAGTCAAAAAGCAAATGTCTGTTTAATTCAAGAATTAGAAAATTGGATGGAAGAAAAGTGGGTCTGTAATTCTGTTCATAATTAGAGAGGTCCTTTTTTGGTCCTGAAGCTAAGTAATGTAAAATATGTAGGTTTCTGAGCACCATAGAAAACATCAAAGCTGATAATGTAGGAGGTTCTTGTGGTCCAGGAAAAGGAGGGGGGATTGGAGTCTAAAATAGTGAAAACGAGCATCGCTCAGTTGGAGCTCTTGGTTTCTGTTGATGTACACTAGGTGGAAATGGGGTTAGGACTGCAAGTTGTACAGAAACAAAGCAAACCAAAGAAGCTGTGTTGAAAGCATCCATCTAGGAAAACATCAGGGGAAGAAGACTGCAGTGAAAACAGCCCCCTTGCTAAATTCAATTTACTATGAAATTTAATAAAGTTTCCTAGTGGGGAGTTGCTGGAAAATGTGGCCTGCAATGATTCCTCTTTTAGCTGCCTTGACATTATATTTACAAGAACTATGTTCCTTTTCTTTTGTTTTCCATTACTTCTAAAGAAGCTTTCTAGAGAAAAATGCCTGTGCTTTATAACCACCTTACGAAGCATTTGCTATGTTGTTTCCAAAGGAACAGCTTAGTAGTTTCATAAATATCCAAGTTAATAGGCTCCTAAAACGAAGGAGAATTGCCTGTAGGGGATTTCAACTTACACAGAAATAGCTACTCTTGAACTGAAACTTTCCCTAAACTTTCCCTC
Source organism: Ara ararauna (assembly GCA_028858755.1). Classification (NCBI taxonomy): domain Eukaryota; kingdom Metazoa; phylum Chordata; class Aves; order Psittaciformes; family Psittacidae; genus Ara; species Ara ararauna. Next base: position 122,851,244 of record CM054379.1, read on the forward strand.
TAAGCCTGTTACCTATTACCACATACTTTGCTGTCCTGCTCCTACTTCCTTTCGCTGTTTTGAATCAACAGTGGGTAGGGCAATACTTCCATGAGATGGACTTGAGGGTAAAACGTGATCTAACAAATTACAGCAAATAAATGACATTAAGTGTAGCTCTGGACTGTAAGATCAGAAACAGGCTAATGGGAACACACTCTTTTTGCAGAGGCAACAGTTGTGCCACGCCATCATAAAGCTCATTATGGAAGAAAAGATCAAATCTTTCCAAAAGTGGCTTCCAGAGAGGAGTCTGAGAAAACCAATCTGGTTTTTCTTGCATTGAGCTGCTATTTGATATGCGGCAGGAGCTGCTTCTCCTTTGGTTTTGCTGTGTTTTTTCCCCGATTTATATTGGAATGGTGTTATGGCACCTAACAGTCTTGATAAGCAGCATTTACTAGACATAGAAAATCATTCTTTTCTGCATAAACTTGGTAATGTGTGTAAGCCTCATCATGGTCGTACCTGGAGAAAACAAGCTCTTTCCTTCCCTTAGAGGTGGAGGAAAACCCAGCTGATGGCAAATTAACTTACATTGTGCTTTACTCTTCTTCCATTTAATATCAATGTTGTATTTGGGGAGTGGGGAGTTATCCTTCTTAGGCAGCTCACGGAATCACGCTTAGGAAAGGCCATGTGAAGCATGGAAAGAGATACTAGAAAACTGGGTCTTCCTGTTAGGATTTTGGAACAGGCTCGAAGTCCTGTTGGACTTCCTGCTGCTAAAGCCTTAAACCAGTCTGAATGCAGTAGGGTTGATTTTGCACAAGGGAGCAGGGGACTGAAACAAGACTAAGCAGTGCTGGATTGTCTGGCGCAAGCTGCTGGTACTCTCCCCATCACAACTGAGCTGGTTCCACCTAGGAAGTGCAAGCGAGCTGTGGTTTAGTTTGGTGTATCTGCATCCCCATCTGGGGTGGCCATTAGACAGAAACTAAGAAGCCCTTGCCCTATCCTTCTTTCCTGTTCCTGGGTTTGGCGATTTCACTTGATGTGTAGGTAGCTGTTCATCATCTTCGGTATTTGTATTTCACATTCCTCAAGTCTCCTAAATTCTTTGTCAGTGGGGAAGAAACATCCATTAAGTTGTTTATCCACTGGCAAGTTTTCTGTTATCTACAGGTTTATGTAAGAGCTCGTATCAAAATCTTGATTTTTGAAAGGTAATTCTAGAGGTACTTTGTTCCCAGTAACATCCCTGGGAGACTCGTTCCCTCCAGAGAAATGCATGCCTCCTTAGGAAGGATGATGAGATGTCAGAGTTTTGACTTTAGAGTGAGCTCTTAATTCCCTCAACTGCTGTTTCCTGACAAACCCATCCCTGATGCTCCTGATTGCAAGGAAAAACGTCTTTTCTCCTTCAGGCAACAAGGAAGCCTCTCCCCCTTTCCACTCTGCTTAACTGCAGTTGAACAAAAACCATCATAAAAACTTGGAGGGAGGAATAGAATTCAACGTTTCTTCTAATCACCAAGCACAATATAAAATAAATCTTAATCCCCAAGAGTCCTCTCTTTGAAATGTGTGTATCTTCTTTCCCCACTATTCCAGGCTGAAATAATGAGGCAGGAACCAGCCCCACTATTAGGTTGGCTCTGGTCTCCTTTTCTGCTGTGGCTGACGGCATCTGTTGCCTTTTTCTTGCTTAACTTTGGGGGTCCTTCCCTATTACTCTCCTTCCCCCACTGATCACTTCCTCTTCCTTGTGTCACTCTCTCCTTTTCTTGATTCTCCTACAGCTTTGCAGTTTGCTCCAGGGTTGGACCTAGAGTATATTCTGTTCTGTCTCACTGGGGAAGCTGAAACTTTGCATCCCTTGAGTTTCCCTGGCTGTTGTGTAATTGAATTGAGAGGGTCAATCAGCATTTGATTACTCTGACAGTCTTCATGGAAAAATCTGTACAGTCAAATCATAATGTAGTTACAGACTTTGCTTTTAGCATGAATATATTTCCTCTCAGTGACACTGAAATTATTTACTATTCCCAGCGCTTAAGTATTACTTTGACAGAGATGCAGTGGGCTATGAGTAATTTTAAGGTGGCACAATTTAGCCCATACAGCTTAAAAACAAGGATTCCCCCCCTTCCCTTTTGCCCCATCACATTTGATTATCAATGGACACATTTGAATTGTCAGCTTTCCCAAAGCCTTGGTGTATAGCCTGGAGTGATCAGATTAATTTAATTGCGTAACCACATTGTTGCTAACTGGTACTGAACGCCCTCTTGTTCTTGCTTTATATTTTCCCTGCCAGTTCTTCTGGGATTTATTATTATTATTATTATTATTATTATTATTATTATTATTATTATTATTATTATTATTATTATTATTATTATTATTATTCATCCTGTTAGTTTAAATGTAAGAATTCCAGGTCAAAATAGCCTGTAATGTGGAAATGTAGGCTTCCAGGAGCTGTGTGGGCTAGGAGTACACTTGTGACTTTGTCTGGAGGCAGGATGCTAAGATGGCTCAGCTGGCAGGTTAATGATGATTGCCATGAATATTAAATGATAGAAGCAAAACAAAACTCCCAGAGAGACTCTCAGGCACAAATCTCCCACAGCAGCACAACCAGCTCGACAGCCGCCTCACAGTACACTGTCTTGAAAGGAGACAGTGCTGAGGCATTTTAGGATGATTTTTATATCCCTGAAAGCCAATTTGTGATGCGCTGTTTGAAAGCTGGAGGTCTTAATGATTTATAGCTTGAAGCACAGACCTGTTTTCTGAAGTAGATTAATAACAGGTAAATCATGTCTGTGCTCTTCTCCCTTGTATTAAGTGTTCCAGAATATTTTTGAGCTTTGTGCTTGCTAAAGCTGTGTACAAAGGCCAAGCCTTACTGTTGAAGCTTGATACCAGCTCTTTTGTGTGCAGCTGTCGTCCCACTTCTTCCTCTTGAAGTTCTTCTATTCCCTTCATTGGGGTGGGTTTATTTTCCTTTCTAAAAAGACCCCATTGCAGGGCGCAGAATGACAAACTAGAGATGGGTTTGTTTCGTTCTCATGGTTTGTCCTAGACAGGATCAGAGCTTGCTGTTCACAGAGCTCCTCCTCAGCTCCAGTGGTGTAAAGGCACTTCCTGCTACCTGGAAAAATTGCTCCACTACATGCAAAAACTTAAATTCAAGCAGCTTGGATTTATTTGATGTAATCCCAACACAGCTCTGGGATGATCCCGCTAACAGGACTGCAGTCGTGCTCCATTTCTGCAAGGATGTCTAAAGCTGAGACATTCTCTATGGCCCAGAGATAATCGTTGTTACGCTAAACAAGTGAGAGTCAGATTCTTGCACGTAACTTCCTTGACTTTCATGGTTATGTAAATTTATACCAACTTAATATGTGGTTCAGTGATTTTCAGACACCAAAAGGAAGGAGCTGAAATAACAGAGCAGGTTTTGTCAGATAACTGCATGTAGGCATGATCCGTTTTGTGGTGTTATTCTGAGAATAAAAAGATCAAGTAAATCTAAACTATTTTTAGGTGCAGTGAGTCAGTCTAAATGAGTTGATGGAAAAAGATACAAATGAAAGGACAGTCCACTTAGAGGAAGTTATGGAGAGTAATGCTTTTATATAAACATTCTGCAGAATTCATTTGGCTTTCCAAACCCTGCCTGTAAATGAAGAAGTGCTTCCCAGTGGCTCGTGGAGACCCCTCTAGTCATACGGCACTGTCTCTGTTTTCAGTTCAACTGCATTAAAACCAGGACATGTTTTAAAAGTAGAATTTTTCAAGTATTGATGTAAGTAGTTGATGCAGTTATCCCAGTGACTATGAACAGGGTGTGCAATCAGAAAGGGAAGCGGGCAGCACCATCCCAGCTGTGAAGAAACCACATTCAGTGACAGCATTCTTGAGCTAGGATCAGGACAAGCTGTGATTTATTTCTGTTGTAGTTAAACCAAACAGGCTGGTGAATGGGAGTGACATTTTATTTAAGGGTAACATGAACCAGATCCATTTAAAAGACTTAGGCTGGCTTCTCTTTGTGTTTTCACACTACCGTGAGGAATTTACACACATACTCTCTGACAGGGCTTGCAATAAGGTGAGCTACAGTATCGTGCATTAGTAGTTGTAACTATTTCCTCATGTATTAAAGTTTCCCATAAATACATTTGCACAGCCGATGCTGCTAACATAATCATTCAGATAAAATCTTGCTTAGGGTTTTTTCAAGCTGAAAAGTTTCTTTAGCTACTGAGGGAAATTCACATTAATGTATCTTAGTCTGCAAAGGCTACAAACAGTTGTTTTGGGATTGGAGGCTCATTTCTTATTTGAAATATCTAGTCTATTTTATCATAAACTAGCTGAGCCTAGTAGAGGAATGCTGAATGTATCATTAAAACTCTTGACAATGTTGTGAAACACCTTTTATACAATATCTTCAAGTGGCTGAGCCAGAAATGCTGCTGGGGATCATCATGGTTTCTACCAGTGGACATACAGGCAAATTCCAATTGATGACAGACAGAATGAACACGTTTTGGGGAGCAATATTTATTCTTTTTAATATTGTTTTTAGGAGCTGTGCTCAAACATAAAGATTATTAAAAGGTTCACTGTAATTATCAAGTTTGATTTACCAGGACTTTTATCTGTGATCATTACCAAAACAGCACTTAAGTGTAAAACAAAGGGTACGGACCTGCAGCCTCCAAGGAGAAGAGAAGCCTCCCAGGATACTCTTCCTCTGCCACAGCTATTTTGAACCAGTTATCAGTTTCACCTGTAAAGTTACCCTTCAGGCACTTAACTGCTTGGTAACTAAGCTCCACGTATCCAACACTACTGATTTTAGTAGCTCCGTGCAGAAGCACAGAACTAGGCACCAGGAAGTTTTCCCTTCAATCGTCATCTAATTCTATCTGCCCAAACTGCCTAAACCAAATGCTACCTCTAAGATGGTTTTTTTTCATGCGAAGATTCTGTTGCCTACAAAAGAAGGCTGCAAAGTTTTAAGTTCAGCTCTACATTTAACCATGCCTACAAGTTTTGGATTCGGTTCATGTGTCTGACTCTTTGTAACCATTCTATCTGTGGTGTTGTCATCTCTGAAGCCCAAGTAGATGTGCCAAGAAGTGGACTCAAATTTTCCCAAGGCAAGGGTTAGATCCAAGTCTCGGCTTTATCTGCTGCCTTTGCACAATACGATCTAGAAGGTAAAATATGGACATTAGGACATGGATTTCTTTTCCTTTTTCAGAGAGGTTTATTTGAGTTGAGGGAAAATGACATTGTATTTTGGTTTTCCCCAAGACGGCTTGCACCCACATTCTTCTAAACTTTTCACTTCTCAGAAGTATAATGTCTCACGTCAGAAGGATAAAGGCTCACATCAAGAAGTACAGCAGAACACGGTAATCTGCACATGCATTAACAGTGCAGAATTACTGATGACAACAGCTACAAATAACCTATGGGAAACAGGAATAGGAATTGTTTATTCAGGGATACTTCCTGTGGCTCTGCAGTTCATCCAGGTCCACAAGCTCTGTTTCTCACAGGACATTAATCTCCCTTTCTGTTATTCTGGATTTCTTGTCAGCAGATAACCCAAGCCAAGAAGATCTAAGCCTAAATTTTGTAAACAAGTAAACTAAGACTCACACCTTCTACTCAACAGGAAGAAAAAAGCCAAACCAGAAGGCATTACATAAAGACCAACAGATGGGGCAAGTACAAGTTTACATCCTTATCATTGACCGTATTTAACAGAAGCAACACCAGGAAGTGCTGTCTGTTATCGGACGTGCATGCACTACTTTGCCACCTATACCTTACCAGTATGAACGGTCCCAGTAGCGCACTTAGCTACATTCTCATTTCCCACCTATTTCATTTTCTGGGTTAGACAGCAATGAAAACATGCTAAGGATATGTGCCCACTTAAAGCTGTATCATAACAGTGTTCTATTGAGTGGGAACCTCAAGTGAAATAGCCTAGGAAGTCATTAAATGTTGGCTGGACAGAGCCTTGGCCGACATGCTCTAGTGAAAGGTGTCCCTGCCCATGGCAGAGGTTGGAACTGGATGATCTTAAGATCCTACCCTACCCATACCATTCTATGAGTCTATGCATAGGAAAAGCAGGGAGAGGACAGGAACAGTAAGCCACTCACTGGTGATGAGTTATAATCTAGCTGCATTTTGAAATGCAGCTGGATATGCTGGTCCCAGATGAAGCCAAGACTATTACAGTCATCACAGCAGCACCAGCGACTGAAGCCACCCCATAAGAAAGCATGCAAGGAAGGGAAGAGAAGGGGGAAAACCAGTAGGCATTGGAAAATTACTTAGGAAATGCTGGTAAAAGAATAACCACCGCTACCACCAAACCCACGTGAATCCTCATGAAGCTGGCAGGTTACACCCATACCCCTGGGCAGGCGCCATGAAGGGGACAAGTCCCAGCTGCTGCTGGTACCTTATGCAAAGGTCACCAGTAGTAATAGTATTATCATAGAACAAAAATAATTCTCTGAAGCAACAGTATTCTTAGATGTTATTTATTCAGCCCCAGAGCACCATCCAACAGCAGGGGCACCCACGGAGTCCCTCCTGCAAATGAAGAGATCTGTGGTGAGACACAAACCAAGTTTAGAAATCTGTAACATTGTGAAAGAAAGGACAAATAAAATAGAAACAGCTTTTCTGGTTATTCAGCTGCTAGGCCCCTTGCAAACCATAAAGTGGAGAATCAGCTGATAAAACCCTTCCTTCAAAGGAAACGGCCAAAATGCTAAAGAAATAGAACAAAATCTAGAATTGTATTTTTATCTATATTATTAATATAGAATTGGGAGCAATTCACATTCTCCTTAAGTTAGTGAAAGTCAGTGACTAGCAGCAATACGTATAGCACGTGCTTCTAGGGCTCTCTTGTTGCTGAAAGCTTGTCAGAGAACCTGGTAAAGGGAGCTGCTTTCATCCATCAGATGTGCAGCTTTATATGAGGTTAAAACAAGAGGAACGGATGAATGCACACTTCATGGCAACAGCAAGGGTGAAGCTAGCGTAAGAACAAAGAAAAACTAACAGAAATGAAAAATGAGAGCTGCAGTTGTCGATATAAAGAAGCTAACAATATCCACAGGATACTAAAGCACTATAATAAACTTGTGCTGTAAGAGTATGTGCGGAACAGTAGGCTACAATTTCCTTTATGTGTCAGAGTGGAGGAAGCTACAAGGAAATCATAATCTAATACAGATGTAGGTCTTTAACAATTATTTAACAAAAATAAGGTGTCATTTATTCAAAACTAACATAATAATAGTCTTAAAATCTCACAGTAGTTCTTATGGGGGAAAAAAAGGATTTATTTTCCTTGGTTTACAGCTGTAGGCTTGGCCTAAATATTCTACAGTAACTGCATTTGAAGAAATGGAGTGGGTCCAGATTCAGTATTCTCAAAGCTGATGTGAAATTCAGTATTATCAAATATTAAGTCTCACAGTGCTTTTTAAAATGTAAGCCTCTATTACACCCGTCTGTACATCTGATACCTACACTCACTTGAAGCAGAGAGAACTGCTGTTAGCTCAAGGCATTGTGGCAAGGTGTTAGATAAAGCATTCACACTTTTCCAAGGAGTGGGAAACAACTTGGGATTTAAAGAAGACCAGTCATGTTTCAACTCTTAAAAACTTCCTTCTCTCTTCTAAACAATGTAATTTTACATTACACACTTGTAAACAGAGAAATCCAGGCAGAAAGAACTCTCATATGAAATAGTTCCTGTAATCCAGAGCAAAGAGACCAAGTGTATGACACTGATCCAGATATGTTTGTTTCCTCTAAACTACATGTGTACACACATACATCATTTTCTGAACAGAAAATTGACTCATGAGAGCTAATTGTCGTAATGAACCTCAGAAACAGGGAATTGAGTAAATATTCCCTAGGAACTCAAAACTCATCTTTAATGTTGAAATGTGGCTGATCTTCAGGTTTGAAGTCTAGATTGGGGCTGCCATCCTCATTCAGGATTCGTCGAGAAGTATAGCCAACAATTGGATATTTGGCCTTATAAACATTATTGAAGATATCATCCAGGGACTTCAGTTCCTCTTCTGTGAGCCCTGTCTGAATGAGAGATGGAAATGAAAGTCCTGTCTCAAAGAGATAAAAATACAGGTATTTACAGCATTTTTCTTTTTTATTGATTACTGTAAACCCTTGTGGTCAGCTTTTGGGTTTGCTTTGCAGAGTGTGAATAACACAACTGACAGTATAATCTGTAACTTTATTCTTTTCATTCAAATCCAGCCTTGACAGAACTTCTCATATATTCAAGTCAAACAAGCCATTCATCTCCCTTGGTTTTCCCTGCAGAAGTAAATCACCTCAAACAAGCAACAACCCACTGCGAGAGGCAGCGTTCACTGCCAAGTCAGTGACACAGGATACACTAAATCAATTGAAAAAGAAAGGGATTTACTTGCTTTGGAAGCATCTTTTTAAACAGCTGGTAATTTCCCCTTTATGTGCTTACGTAGGTTGTATTGATTCCACAGATTAAAACCCTTCCTTCCTCTTTACGACTGTTAGCACTGCACCTCTTCCTGAGCAGTAAACACATATCCATTTGATGTGTTTCAAGAATAAAGTATTTGGGTTTTAAACAGAGAAATCAACTTTCAATTAATACAGTAATTTAACAGTATCACTCATCAGCTTGCAAAAGAACAAAACTCTGCAAAATGGAATTAAACTAATGGTCTATGTTCTTACTATGTCATGCGTCAGATCTGCTGGATCCAGAGACATCTTTGCAACTCCTCGTGTTGAGTCTTTCCCAACCAAAGCGTTGTAGGGGGCTCCTTTTCCATAAAACTCTGTCAGATAAATAATAATAACACTCCAGTGATGATGTGACACTGCACAGGGTGTGTTCAGTGTTGAAGGTTTTCAACCTCTACTTTTCCCCAGCCTGTTATACTTGTCAGTGACACCGGCAAGTTCTGACACTGTTCCCCAGTTATACATGAGCAACAGCTCAAGTCTAAAACTCTTCTTTCCAAAAGTGACTTTTGATGTGTTACTTTTTTGTAATATAGCCCAGTCCCTAAAACCAAAACCCAGCAGAGGATGGGTTCTACAATACAGTTGCTGAACTCCTACACTGCACTCTTGAAATCTACCTATTCCATAGGGAGTGCTGCTTTATGTTCTCGTGAGATGTTCGTAGACTCAGAATTTGCAGTGGCAAGCCTTGCCCAACTTAGGATTCAACGGGAAGCCAACATCTATGTCCAGACAAGCTGCATTAATAAGCTTAGGACAAAGCCGTTAGTTGGCTTATGACGACATTAAGGCAAGTGTCCAGTGCCCCCATGGTCCCTTCAATCATCTTATAGCAAACTTGGATAAAGTATCCGGAGTTCAAATTAAAACATCTGTAGTTCTTAGGGAAGGCATAAACTGCAAATACAGCACTAAATGGTTCAGTGCTAAATGGGGATTTAGAAGAGGAGAAAGTATATTCTTTCTGCTGCGATTGCACTGCAGGTTTCCCATATATTGGGAATATTTAAAAAGGAATTACTGAATGGTAACATGGACAGGAGAGGAGAAGCAAACTCACCTTTGCCAGAAGTGACATCAAACACTACTCCCTTCACCGCCAGGTAAATGGGCTGTCCTTCCTGGAAGGAAAGCCATCAACATACCCTCAGTACTTCAGTGTAGGCAAACAGCAATTAGCTTTAGCTATGAAATCCGTAAGGACACAGGGATGAGCATTAGCTTCTCTGTTGTATGCTTTTTCCTGTTTGTGTGTGTACAGCAGACACGTCCTCTCGCTTGGAATTTCTTGTGCTTTAAACTGTCCCTGAGATTTATGGGCATTTTTGAGCATTTAAGCATATGCAATGAGAGAAGCTATTTAAAATCTAAACATCACAGTCGCAGAAGACACATCCCTCCTGGAAGTCATCTCCTGTGTGCTCAGTGGTGATCAACTGCATCTGTTCCTAAATGCAGATGGATATTGCCAAGGCAAAAGGGTGGATGGCCAACAGCGTTCTTTATTCAATTAAGAGAGCAACATAAACACACACAAATCTCATCTGCTGACATCTGTTTTACTTAATAAGCCAGTGTTTCTGCTTTGTCTTTTATGTGTCAGATGCATTTTTAACTCAGATGCTGGTAGTTTCTTGGAAGGACCTAGAGAAGGCCCCGAGGAGGGCCAGCCAGTCTATAAAAGAGAAGACACAATATGTATGGATAGAGGACTTTATAATCTTGAATGTGAAGTTCTGCTGAGATTTCTGTGTCACAGAAAGCCAGGAACTGTTCAGTTGAAATTGCTTTGTTATTTCTATAATCTCGTAAGGGGGAAAAAAGCATCTATAAACATACGGTTTAATGAAGCATTGAGGAGAAATTACTTCGGCTGCAGTTACGGCAATCTGCAATACCCTGGCACGAGCACCTCGCCAAGCAGGCACCGAGCAGAACAGGAACATCTGCCTGCACGCCAGCAGCGGACCAGACCCAGCAGGGCAGACCCCGCGAACGGGCGCCTGAGAGGCGAGTTCCCCCTGGGAGGGGGCACAACGCGGCAGCAGAGCACGAGAAGACACGGTTCAACGAGGTTCCGGGGGCCCGAGCAGCCGCGAAGGCGGCCCCGGCCCCCGCCCGTACCTGCTGCCCGTCGTATCTGGCCAGCTCGGGCTCGGTGAAGAGCCGCACGGGGGCCTCTGCCGGCGGCCGGAACCGCAGCTCCCGCTCGGCCCGGGCCGGCAGCGCGCCGAGCAGCGCGGCCAGCAGCAGCCGCACCGCCATGGCGCGCAGCTCGGCAGCGGGCCCGGCACCGCCTCCTCCCGCCCCGATCCGGCCCCGCCCCGGCCCGCAGGCCGCGGGGTGGTGCGGGTTTAGCGGGAGGCACGCGGCGGAGCGGAGTGTACGCAGTGCAGTGAACGAACTCACTGCGGGTAAAGTAGTGACGGTGTGAGGCACACCGAGCCCTGCGCTCGGTTCTGCGCCTCTCACTACCAGAGGGACACTGAGGTGCTGGAGCGGGGCCGGAGAAGGGCACCGGAGCTGGTGCAGGGCCTGGAGCACAGTGTGATGGGGAACAGCTGAGGGACCTGGGGGGTTCAGATGGAGAAGAGAAGGCTCAGGGGGGACCTGATCGCTCCCTACAGCTGCCTGAGAGGAGGATGGAGCCAGGAGGGGGCTGCGCTCTGCTCCCAAGGAACAAGGGATGGGACAAGAGGAAACGGCCTCAAGCTGCACCAGGGCAGGTTTAGATGGAGCTGAGGAACAATTCCTTCCCCAGAGGATGCTCAGGCATTGGCACAGGCTGCCCAGGGCAGGGCTGGAGTCACCGTCCCTGCAAGTGTGCACACACCGTGTAGACGAGGCCCTCAGTGCCATGGGTTAATGGTGGCCTTGGCAGTGCTGGGGCACGGTTGGACTGGATGAGCTTAAAGGGCTTTTCCAACCTGGCTGAGTCCATGATTCTGTAACTCTCCGGTTCTAAGTGTGCGGTGCTGCCTGAGGAAGGGCCATGAGTGGTTCAGAGGGAGCACCCTGCCCTGCGAGGCACACAGCCAGCACGGTAACTGCTGACAAATCTAACAAAAGACCCCTCAGGTTTCATCCTTCTCCCTCTGAAGCTTCTCTGCTTGCTGAACACTTGTTCACAAATCAGCACACGAAGGGCAGGTTTCATCTTCTATGACTTTAAACTGTCTTTATAGCTTAAGGAAAGAGAGAATAAATAGGAAATTCTCAAATGATGTGATTTCGCTGTGCTATAAATACAGCACAGGGAAACACTCTGGGCTGGCAGAAAAGTAATCCGTTTGATGTTTGTAACTCTATATAGAATTAACGAAATTAGAGCCTTTTTACAATTTAGATACATGTCTCACATCGCTCACTGTACTGCTGGCAAGTGAGGACTTGAAGGATTTAAAGCCTGGATGTTTAATGCCGTGGCACCCCGTCTTCCCAACTACTGGGCTGTAATCCAAATCCCTGTTTGGTACCTCTGCTCCATATACAGTGTTTTATGAAAGCTGAACAGTTCAGAGAAGGACTTGGACAGCAAATAAGAGACAGAAACATCCTTGTTTTGAGGATTGTTTATAAACTGTGCTTGTATAAAATCCCTGTGTCTGCCTCAGAGGAAACCTGTCCCATGCTGCGTGAGCTAACGCCCGCAGGCTGTCCAGAGGCAAGCAGAGCTGAAGCAGCTGATCCAGAGCAACATCTCCATCGTTCTCTTCTGGACGACACAAGCAGCTCAAGATGAGAACTCCAGGGCAGTGAGCGCATGTCACCACAGTATGGGGATGATGACCACTGGGCCACATCCCCACATGAGGAGCCAGGCCAAGCCTGCGGAGCCAGGGAGCTCCATGAGGGAGCTGACTGCCGCATGCTGAAGCTGGTGCTGCAAGCTGAATGTTGCTCCTACATGGTTGTTCCTGTGATTCTCCTTAAGCAACAAAGTTTGCCTACATTGCCTAAACAATAGCTGGCCTTCAGAACAGGGTTCTCATCCCGGCTGTCCATCACATCCATGTGCTGACTCCATGCACTACAAGGCAGGAAAAGGACCTTGAGGAAGGCTTTGGACCAAACAGCTCATGAATGCTCCCATTACATGCAGAGCTCCGGATTTGCCTGGTTCTTCTGCCTGCCAATCCACTACGTGGCTTTCCACAGAGCCCCGTGCTGCTGGGAAATGGGCAAAGTCCAATTTGTCGGTTTGGTTCAATCACATTATAGATTTACTTTTTATTCTGTAATAATTGTTTATTAGTGCATCCCCAGGGGAGGGCTGCACGTGCTGAATACTAGCCAACAGCTGCCTGAGGTGTTAGTGATTTGGGGCTCAGAGCCTGCCTTTGAACCACTAACATCGGAAAACCGACTAACAAGAACTAAAATGTTTTCTTTCTGAAAGGAGAAGCTGTATATTAGCATTGTTGTTGTCAAAAGACTTCAAACCTCGGTTATTAACTTAGACGTGTGGATCTTAGGCATAGGGAAAAGGTCTGCTGAGCGGCTCCTCTACAGGGTTGTGTCTCCATGCAAGAAATGTTGTGCATGCTTTTTCCCAGTGATGAAACATTAACAATTACTTCCGTGCTGGGGAGGAAAACTAGCTGAGTAGGTATTGTGGACGGGTGGCTCATGAGTCAGCTCACATGTGGTTTTGGCTTTTATCTTCACGGAGCACCCCATTGCTCCTGCTCCTGGGCTGGTGCAGCATGGGTGAGGCTTCACAGGAGCCCTGCAGAAACTCTTGTCTGTTGGTTTGGTGTTCTGCAAACAGCCCTGAGCAGCGAAAAGCTAACAACTGAACATACGAATTGTGTGTGTCTTGGGGAGAGCTGGCAGGACCGGTTTAAATGGCTTTTTCAATCTAGTTCATTCTCGCGTAGGAGAATTCACGTCGTGAAGTGTGTGGTGTGGAGAAGGCTCGTTTCCCCATCACCACACTTCTGTGTCCTCAGTAAAGGGAATCCCAGCCTGGCTTGATTTGGGAGGAACCTTAAAGCTCATCCGGTTCCAACCCCTGCCATAGACAGGGGCACCTTCCACTAGAGCGGGGTGCTCCAAGCCCCTGTGGCCAACCTGGCCTTGAACACTGCCAGGGATGGGGCAGCCACAGCTTCTCTGGGCACCCTGCGCCAGCGCCTCAGCACCCTCACAGGGAACAGCTTCTGCCTAAGAGCTCATCTCAGTCTCCCCTCTGGCAGGTTAAAGCCATTGTCCTGTCCCTCCATCCCGTGTCCAAAGCCCCTCTCCAGGTTTCCTGCAGCCCCTTTAGGCACTGGAGCTGCTCTCAGGTCTCCCCTTCAGGAGCCTTCTCTTCTCCAGGCTGCCCCAGCCCAGCTCTCAGCCTGGCTCCACAGCAGAGCTGCTCCAGCCCTCGCAGCATCCTCGTGGCCTCCTCTGGACTTGCTCCAACAGCTCCACGTCCCTCTTGTGCTGCTGCCCCAGAGCTGGACCAGGACTGCAGAGGGGTCTCACTATAAACCCTTCATCCCCGGTTACTGTGGCGGGGAGCATCCGCACCGCACTGGGTGGCTCTGCTTGCCCAGAGCGAGGGAGCCGGGCAGGAGCGGCCGGGCCCTCCCCACCGCGCCGCGGCCATCACCGCGGCTGGACTACACCTCCCAGCAGCCCCCGCGGCGCAGGGGCGTGGCCACCGCCCCGGGGCGGGATATAACCGGCGAGCGGGCGGGGGGGGGGGTCCGGCGCCTGCGTGGCCCTGCCCGGGCAGGTCGGCTCGGCCCGGCCGCGGTGCCATGCTGAGACCCGAGATCTCCGCATCCTACCAGGAGGTACGAGGGGCCGGGGCAGCCGCTCTGGGCAGTGGTACCCTCCCCGGGGCTTGCTGTCGCTGTGGGCTCGGGCGGTGAGGGGATGTGCCGTCCCTCGGCTGGTGCAGCGCCAGCGCGCCCGGGGACTGCTCCGGCACTCGCAGAAAGAGGCGGGTGCTCCGGGTCCGCTGCGTATCGTGTTTTACTCCTCAAAAACTGCCGGCAGCGGCTCCCTAAGAGCACGAGCTGGGTGCAGGCTTCCCGTGAGCTCCCTCCCTGGGCTTCCATGACCAGGACGTGGTCTGTCGGGCCTGAGAAGCGCTTTGGTACCGGAGCTGTCGCGCACGACGCTGGAGCCGCGTTATGCTGCTGAGCCCGGGGCAGCCCCTGCTTTGCGTATCTGTGCGGGCTCGTTCCTATCGCTCCTTCTAGAGATACGAGCTGTTGGTGCCAAGCTCAGCGGTAGAGACTTGCAGCAGAGCGCTTTTGTTTGCGTCTTGCAGGGGAAACGAGTGCAGGTGCTTGCCTTCCTCTGCGTGTGATGGGTGGTTTGGGGCTCTGTTTTAATATGGAATCACAGAATAGTTCGGGATGGAAAGGACCTTAAAGCTCATCCAGTTCCAATCCCTGCCACGGGCAGGGACACTTTCACTAGAGCAGGTTGCTCCAAGCCTCATCCCACCTGGCCTTGAACACTGCCAGGGATGGGGCAGCCACAGCTTCTCTGGGCACCCTGTGCCAGCGCCTCAGCACCCTCACAGGGAAGAACTTGTGCCTTATACCTAACCTGAACTTGCCCTGTTTCAGTTTGAACCTATCACCCCTTGTTCTATTTTAATTTAGTAGTGTCTGTTTAGTTTCACCGTTGGTTCTCGTGCCAGGCTAGAAGGCATTGGAAGGTGATGTTGAAGGAAGATGTATCAGTGGAGCAACAAAAAGCCTGTATGGACAGGTTCTCCTTTTATTTAAGAGGGTTTTATCCAGAAGGATGGTTTTATCGCATGATTATCAGGATGAAATTAACTCATGTAAGAGCTTGCATGTAGGGAAGGTGCTTGAGAGGGTTAATGAAGTCACATTGATGTCTAAAGTGTGGCCTGGACTGTTCATGTTACACTTCTACCATGTGTATGAGCCAGCACTGGCACTGCTCCATATGTTAAGGATTGTCCCAGACACCATGCCACAAGTCTAGATGCTGTGTAAGTGCAGTGGTTGGGTTTCCATCCCTTTTCTGGCATCTAGGGCAGTCTGTGATGCTCCTGTCTCTAGCAGGGATGCTCAAATGTCTGGAATTGCCTTTTCTATCTTCTCTTTGTCCAGTGCTTTTCTCTGTGCAGGCATGAAAAGGAGCTGCCAGGTCACAGGGCAGGCTCCTGCTGTTGTTTCACACTCAGCTGTAAGTGCTGAGCCCAGAGGAATGCTGAACAAAGGTCTGTTCCATGCCTGCCCTACTCTTGACATCCTGTCCTATCTGCGTCCTATTGCAGGCTTAACTACCCTGCAAGTTTGTGTTCCTTCTGCATTAGCACCATGCTTCACCTCTTTGCCAAAAATAGGAGGTAGGAAGAGCTAGCCTATGAGGATGAACACTGCTGGCATACACCAGGTTCAGTGTTGTCCTTTGCCTTGATGTGGGGATTCAGTCAAGTGTGAGGAACCTGTCATGCTGTGCTTCCTGTCGCTGTGAAGTTGTAGCCGAGTGTGCCTGTGAGCTATTGGGTTTGTAGGTCTGTGCTGCTGTGTGCCTTACATTGTCTGTTTGCTTAGAACATGGTAGCTGAGCTCCTGGTGGCCTCAGTGGGTTTGTGCAACTTCTTGCCAAGTCAGGTGTTCAGCGTTTGCAGTGACATTAGTTGGTTTTAGAGGTCTTACACATCAGCTGAGCCTCCTCACTGGGCCTCAGGCAGTGTTGGCACTCCTGCTTTTGACTGGCTGTCCTCTCCTGGCTTTATGTGTGAAAAGCTTATGCAACCATGTCTGCCCTGTGAGCAGAGATAAGAAACCGTAGTTGCATGTTGGTTAGGGTTTTGGTTCGTTTCTAATGAATGCCGAAAGGTTATATTTTCTGAGTTCTTGTTCTGTGTGTTGAAGAGTTGCTGTAGATGCTTTTGAGAGGATAAGAGATGTGGCATATTGAGATGTTTGAACTTGCGCTGGCATCTCCTTGTTCTCAGGGGCAGAACTCGCTTAACCTCTACATGCCCTCAGTTGATGAGGTGCCTGTGCATTGGAAACTGTGGCTGAACCAGGGAGGTGTTGGAGTCAGCTGAGAAACAGCAGTGACTTTATAACTGATGTTATAAACCTTTTGGATCAGCTCTTTGTAAGGAATTTGCACGAGTGTAATTTGAACTGGTTTGTTTGCTGATTCAGCTTTAACCAGTACAGGAGGCTCAGGAACCATTCTTCTTGTGTCAGAATAGCTTATTTTGGGTCAGGTAAACAAATAGAAGTGTTTTGTGTGTTTCTGCAAAAAGGAACAGGGTATTAAGTTTTCCTTATTTTATGAAGAGAATTGAAAAAAAGCATCTTCTACTGGACCCTGCAAGTGTCCTGCAAGTGAGATGAGTTTAGCCTATTAGTTACCTGTTCTCTCCATCCCTTGCACCATGGGAAACCATGCCTTATTTATGTGCAAAGCATTTCAAAACAGCTGGGTAACTGCTTTTAACTTGCTTTGCATGGTGGAAATCAGCACAGGAGGTGATGGAGACTTTACGTCAGACTGCAAAGATGTAAAAGGAGTGGACTCTTTCCTAATAAGTGCAAATGATGGTTTGTTAATGGTATAATGATGGTTTCAATACTGAATTGAAGTTGGGTGAAATAAAAGCACTTCCTTATGGATACATGCACGTTACTGTTGAATAAGTTGGGGGTGTAAAGTTTAATAGCACTCAGTATGGCTGCTGCTTTAACTGTGCCCCCATTTGCCTTGAAGTAGGAACAAAGCTAATCTTCCTTACCTAACGACATAGGTGATGCTGAGTGTTTAGCTTGGACAGTTACTGTGCAACACACGATGTGCAAGGTTTGCCTTGCTATAACTTGTTTGTCAGTCCCTGCCACAAAAGAAATTTGGAAAACATACAGGAGATATTTCATATATATAAAGACTAATGTTTATGATCTCCTGTGGTGCCTCTCTGATGCGACAAGCTTCTGTGTTTGACAGAAGTGTCTTGGCAGTTTGGGCGCAGAGCTCTGAATAGCAAAACAAGAAAACATCTGGTTTTGGAAGGAGTGGAAGAATAATTAGTTGCATAACCACTAATATGTAATAATATGTATAGTGAGCTCAACTAAGTACCAGAAATATCGAGATGGTCGACTGTTGTCTTGTAATGACCTACTACCTATGTGGCTGAGGCTGCATTTGAGGTGCTTGTCCTAATACCCGTCAAAGTGCAACTCACTCTTTTTGCATCTCTTTCCTAAGATGTGCTAATGCTGTGTGTGCTGGTATGTGCTGTGGTTTTATATGCCTAAAACTATGTTACTGAGTGATGAAGTTCCTGCTTATTTCAGAGAACATTGTCCTAATTGGGGGTTTAAAGTGAGCTGAAGCTGCCAGGGAAACAATTGCTTTGATCTTGAAAGAAAAGGTGGTGTTATTGGTGAAGTGGCAGGATAGAAGTAGGTTAAATTTAATGTGCTGGTTCTCTTTTTGCAGCAAGTCACTTCATTTTTAGCTATAGGTCTACATAAATGTGGCTCTAGTTCGCAAGCGAAGCAGATGTTGGGTGCTCTTGGGCTGGGGGCATGTTCTTATGTGTTTGGTTAGTTGGAGCCTCTTTTATTTGTACCATAGAAATTCCAGCAATTGCAAGTTGAGAGCATGTTTGGAAATTGAACCACTGTTTTAACTACACAGCTGAGTGAAGATGTGGAGCGAGGGTCTGAAAACCCAACAGATGAGAGAGGAGGAGAGATGGAAGTGCATGAAGATGCCAGCTCTGTTATTCTACCAGGTGAGATCTATTAACTCAGAAATTACCCATTTTAAGTGCCTGATAAGCTGCTTCTGTGTATGGATTGGTTGTGGTTTATTGCATTTATCTTTTTTATTGCACGTCTGAAAGCAAACAGACCACTAAAATACTTATTTGGGAGACTAAACCACTAAATTACTTATTTGTGGAATAAGCACTGATGGAAAGCCCAGGAGTTTTACCAGGGATTGAGATGAGAACATTTCTCCATCATGAACTGTGCTCAGTCAAAGAAGATTGAGCACATCTGGTTCTGAGCTAGCTCAGTATGTCATCTTCCTTTATGCTGTATCATACCTGAGTTTTAGTGGATTGCAAGTAAAGTCTGTGCCAGGTTCACATGAGCAAGATGTGATATTGAACAGGTGTGCTTTTACACAGATTTTAGTTAGACTGTTCAGACCTACTTTATAAGGTGCAGGCAGTGCTAAGTGGGTTGATGGCAGCTCAGGTGTAAGCATCAAGATAAGCCAAGCTGCAATGAGTATTGTCTAAATGATTTACAGCTGTTCAAGACATACTTGTTTCCATAGTGCAATTTTATGCATACCAGTGTCCCAGTTTCCTTGGCTGTGATCTCTTGGGAATGCCTGTGTGACTGTGGTAAGAGGTTATGTGTTCAATAGGATTTACTAAAAGGCTGGTGTTTGCTGTGGTAAAGAACAAACACCAAACCATGCTATTACAGTTGAAGGGCAGAATGTATCAGGGCCTGACTCATTAAATCACACTACACAGAGGAGGCAGCATAAAATACGCCTACTTATCTCCTTTTATATGTTGGGTTTTAATGCTTATGGTCAAAACATGGTATGTAAATCAGGAGCACGTGAGCATTTTCCTTAAAAGTATTGGCAAGAAACGGTGAATGCAAGGGGTATGGGGAAAGCAGTGTCTGCGTACAAGTGAAACGAGTGTGAAGCTCTTCAGAGAATAAGCTTGGAGGGCAAGGAGACTGTGAGAGAGTTGGAAAAACCCTGTTGTGAAGCTTTCTGTAGTACACACAGGTTATGAACTAGAGGGTAACAAATATCTAGTGACTTCTGCTGTGGTGGAGATGCAGTGCAGGTAGCTGTGGATATAGCACTGCAATATTAAATCTCTCTGTTGACGCATATGCTGCATGTGTAAGAGTCGCTTCAGACTGGGAGGGGGAAAAAGGAGTTACTTTCTCTAGGAGGAAGGATTGACTATCAATGGACTTTTTTTTTCCCCTTATGAACTTTGAGCTTTGCTTCTGAGTTGTCCTTCTTGAAAACAACCCTTGTTTCCTGCCTGCCGTGTCCTGAAGCACAGTGCCAAATTCAGCTAGTGAAAAAGAGGCACAATCTGTGGATGATTACAGCTCATGCTTGAGGAGGAAGCATCTGTCTCATCATCGAAACCAGCAATAGCTGTAGAGGGTTTTTTTTTAAACCAAGCCAAGTTTGAGGGTTACTTTCCTCGAGTGATTGATCTCTAAATGAACACTTCATAAAGTCAGCCCAGATACCTGTATTTTAAAGCCCTAATCCATATTCTGTTTGGTTCCAGATAGTGAACTGGGTACCACTGCCCCTTCTTTGCGTTTCAGCAAGACCTGCCTAAAGAATGTTTTTTCAGTAATTCTCCTGTTTATTTATCTACTGCTCATGGCTGTAGCTGTGTTCCTTGTCTACCAAACCATCAGTGACTTCAGGGAGAAGCTCAAGCACCCGGTGATGTCTGTCTCTTACAAGGAAGTGTCCTTGTATGATGCACCTGGTAAGAGTGGTAACAAACAAAATGGATTAAGTTGTTGTTCACATTTATTTTAGATGGCTTTAAATATTTGGTGTTGATTCTCTGTCGTGGTTCTAATGCTTTGACCCAGGTCTTTCACTTCCCTGTGTTTTTTAATCTCTGTTGTGTTGACTTTGCACTGAAATGTTAATACTGTATGGAAGATTTTGGGAGCTTTCGTCAAATCATAGAATAGTTTGGGTTGGAAAGGACCTTAAGATCGTCCAGCTCCAACCCCCTGCCATGGGCAGGGACACCTCACACTAGAGCCCAAGGCTCTGTCCAGTGTGGCCTCGAACACTGCCAGGGATTTACAGAGAAGCATTTACTGCTTCTTTGGGGTGGAATGTTAGGCAACATTTGATAGATAAAAAGTGTTTTCAGACTCTAGAATGAGTCTTCTTTTAGAGAAAGGAGGTAATTCCTTATGGAAATAGTCCCAGACTTGTATTGTTCCAACAGGGTAGCACATAGGATGTGTATCACGACCTTGATGCTGCACTGGACAGTGAGATGCTGTTGACAGTAAAGAAGGTGAATTTCTCAAACCAACCACAAAATAACCACAGTGCCACTTTCTGCTTCTGTTGTGCACTGTTTACAACTTGGTATTACATCAGTAGGCAATGCAAGTGGGATGTGACTGCAGGGAACAATGTTGGCATCAAAATGCAGTGTGGCATCAGAGAACTGGGTTGCAGCTTGCAGGAGGGATTAAGCCACAGAAGCATTTGGGAATAATGAGTTCTATTGTTATGATCTTTGTAAATTATCCAGTAACCATTCATAAATAGAGCTGTGGTAGCAAGTGCAGCTCAAACAGTCGTAGGGCAGTTTCCAGTGTAAAAGTGACACTTTTGTTTGAAGTGATACCACATTTTACAAATGTAATTGTGGCAGAGCAGTGTTTCGAGTTGTTGCTGTATTCCTGTAGTTGTTTTTCTCTATGGTCAGTTGGGCTGAGCTCTGTAAATAGGTCCTAGTGTTCAGACCGTGCAGATCTGCCTGTAAGAGCAGGCTCCCCCCCCATCTCCCCTTTTGTTTTTGCTCATGTGAGGTTTTCATACAACAACAGGAAGCAAATGTCACTTAAAGCAATAGAGCAACATACTTGTAAATCCAAAAAGTACTGTCAGGGGTCCGTGCCAGACAGGTCACCTCAGCTGGGTGTGTTAATCATATCTAATACCTCAAATCACAGGGGTTTTTTGGTAGTTGGTCTGGATTATCTTCAGGCAAGCTTGTTTCCAATAATAAATGTGGCATATGTGGTGTGCAAGTTTTGGGTTTGGGCCTTGTGTTTTGCTAGCCTTCTATAGCTGAGGTGACTGAGGTTCTTAAAGCATTGAACCCTTTGGTCTGAAGCAATAGGTTTATGGTATATATGAATGTTTTCCTTTCTGTCCCCAAATAGGTATTGCCTTTTATCCAGGCAAGGCTCGGCTACTGAGCTGCAAGCATCATTACTATGATCACATTCCACCTCTGATCAATCCAGGTCAGCCAGGAGACATTGAATGCACCACTCAGAGAATCAACTACACAGATCCTTTTACTAATCAATCTATGGTAATAATAATAATAATACAGTACAACAAAGCTTATTCAGGGGGATGGGGGTGTTCTGCTCCTAATGATATTTGGAAGTAAAAATACTTACTGAGTGCTGCAAAAAATCCTTGCTTCTATTTCCTTTTTTCAAGCCATCTGTCTTTGTTCTCGGAAATGTAAAAGACCCCAGTCAGTGTGTGTGTGTGTTGTGTGTTGTGGAACATCAGCTGTCACGTGGGGGTATGCAGCATGAAAGCCTGAATGGGACAAAATAAGTCATTTTTCACAATGAAACTCTCACTTCATTCCTCTCTTAAATGAACTGCTAAGCATGCTCCTTATTATAGTAAATCTAGCTTTGATTGAAAGCAGGAGCAGTTGTTCTCTTAAAGCAGGAGAGCTTATCTCTTTTTGTATGTTTGCTGGGAATTAGGCACTATTTTTGTCGCACTTGGAAGAATTGTAACTGGGCACCAAGCGTTTCATTACACTGAAATGCTGTGAGCCAATAAAATGGGAACACTGAGTGATAGCCTGTCTTAAAGTGCCCTTAAAAATGCAGTCTAGCTTCTGTATAAATGCATGCTGAAAAAAAATGAAGTCTTAAATGTGGTCCTCTGTATCTAAATTAATTACTCAGATTTTTTTGAAGGCAACTAAGTGTGAACAAGCAAACTCTGTAGGTGCCCATTTAGTCAGCTATCTCCTCTTCATGTTTTGCCTTTTGTCTAGTCACCTTTTCTTTCTTAAGGGAAGCAGTTCCTTAGTGAATGAGAAAGTAATACTCCAGGTGCAAGTCTCATTTCTGTCACATTCTCTTTTTGCATGTTTTAACAAATGAGCCTGCATTTTATGCTGTGTGGTACGTTCATTTAGAAGCTTGCTGATCCAATAAGCTCTAGTCCTTCAGAGGAATGAAGAGGCATTGGAGGCAGAGATCTCTGAACCATGTAGAGTCCTGTTCACGCTGCCTTGACTCCTTTCGCAAGCAGCAGCTAGCTGTTTAATGTGATGCCTGCACTACATCAAGTTGTATCCTGCCTGCCAGCATTTGTTGTGGTGGTTTTTTCCTTTTGGCAGCTTACTTGAGGTGCTGGGGGCTGTGAAACTGTTCCGCCGTTCCACATCCGAAGCCTGATGTTCTTCTGCACACCAGACTCCACATTTACTTGTTTCATGTGACGAGCTGAAAGTCTGTAGGCTTTACTGCTCAAAACAGCTTGGATCGTCCTTCTGCAGAATGCAGGTTCCACATGAACCCAAAGGACTGTGATACACTAAAGCTGATTTCTTAGAAAAACACTAAATGTTGATGCAAAGGCTTCATCCTGAAACTAAAAGAAGGGATCCAGTTAGCATTCTTAGGTATTTTAATAGGGGCATACTTAGTAGCAGCCAAGAAAATCTCAATGTGTATTAGATTTCTATACAGTATTAGTGACAGATGGCAAATTCATGAACAAGACATGAGGATTCCTTTGCTACTGTCACCACCTCTCTGTTTGCTTACAGAAGTATGCTTTGGTTGTTCAAGGCCCTCGTGATGTGAAGAAAAAGGAACTGGTGTTTTTGCAGTTTCATTTAAATGGAACAGACCAGGATTTTAGTGCCATTGACTACCTTCTGTTTTCTTCTTTCCAAGAGTTCATCAACAGGTATGTAAAGGGCTGAGCCTGTTAACTGCATTGAACTAGCTGCAACAAAACTAGCGAAAGCAGGGCGTTTTTAGCTCAAATCAGACAGAGATCAGATCCCTGGATGGATTTGTTGTGATTTCTTTGGAAGCTTGGCTGTATTGTTTTGCAATACGAGCTTTATGTATGATTCTGCAGAGTGTGATAATTGCATTGGTGGGGTTTTCAGATTTGCTTTTTATTGGTTTGGCATTGGTGCCATTGGAGTGACAGATCCATCTTCTTGTTTTAGCAGGAGTGGAATCATAGAATCAAAACAGTTTGGGTTGGAAAGGACCTTAAGATCACAAAGTTCCAACCCTCTGCCATGGGCAGGGACACCATGCACTAAACCATGTCACCCAAGGCTCTGTCCAGCCTGGCCTTGAGCACTGCCATGGATGGGGCAGCCACAGCTTCTCTGGGCACCCTGTGCCAGCGCCTCAGTACCCTCACAGGGAAGAACTTCTGCCTTAGATCTAACCTGAACTTGCCCTGTTTCAGTTTGAACCCATCACCCCTTGTCCTGTTGCTGCAGTCCCTGACAAAGAGTCCCTCTCCAGCATCCTTGTAGCCCCCTTCAGACACTGGAAGCTGCTCTGAGGTCTCCACTCAAATCCTGTCTTGACCATTCTTGAAAGCCCCACACTTTTTACCCACCTTTGGAGAATTGGTTTCATACTTGAATTTGAATGAAAGCAAAAATTAAATAGTTAAGTACTGGTCTCTTTGTGATTCAGATTAGAGGTATTAGTCACAGTGAGACCTAATAGAGAGCCTTAACTTGGTAGTAGGCAGATGCTCAGTGAAAAAGGAGAAAGGGATAAAGGCCATAAGCAGAATAGAATTAGGTGAGGAGAGAAAGAGAAGTAACAGATTTTAATGCAAAAAAGCATTTTTGGAGTCTTGGACATGATGGTACTGATGCGTTTCAGATGGAGCAAAGACTGGAAGTGTTCAGTCACAGTAGCTCTGGGTGGCCAGAGACCAATTATATGAATTTGCATTTTACAAAGCATTTTTGTTGTACTGAAGGAGAGCTCTTAAGTCATTAAGTGCTTTTTATAACTGTACTAAACCACCTCATATAATGCTGATGTTCCAGGTATTTTAAGCATTGATGTTTTAGGGTGAGAAAATGCCAGTTAAGAGTAGTGATATAAAAGGTGTGACCCGTTCTTCTTGTGTTGTTTTTTCTCAGGTTTTGTGGCCTGTGCTGTAGTTAGTGGTATGTGCAGCTAGGTGCACAGTTCTTTCTTTACTGCAAGACACAAGCACTGTTTGAGACACAACCCCATGAAACACAGAACAGAAGGCACAGTTGTGTTGCATCTGGTTCCTGGCTCTTTGCAGAATGAGTCAACTTGCCAAGACACAACTTGGTCTGTGCATACAAGCAAGTCTTGGAAGCCCCGTTTCTGTGCTCATTGTATAGGTTTGCAGATAAGCCATCTTAAAGACCTGCTTCTTCCCAAGTTAAAACATGTATGTCCTATTTAAGCTGGCAGTACTTCTGCAAGCAAGCTGCAAGTCTGCATGCTGCTGTCCCAAACGCATGTGCCACATAGTGTGCACACTCAGGATGGACATGCAAAACAGCAGTAAGCAGTCCAGCAAAGTCCTAGCTATAAGACTGTATTTGTGCTAGTGTAGGGAATTGGTAAGAACTATCTGTATGCTGCCTAGGAGAACCTCGATCACAACCTCCTGTCTCCAGGTTTGCCAGTTCAAACCAGTTACATGGCAGACTCAATCCCCAAAGAGGTGGGGATGTGTTGCCTTGTTCTAGAGGAGCTGCCTTGTCTTGGTGTTTGAAGGTACCACAACTGAAGCTGGGAGAGTGAAGGCTGAGTCTGGGTTGTGTTGAAGTGAAGTGGAAAGGTAGGAAATGGTGGTGCCTGTTTGGGGATACATCATTTGTGCCTATTTGCAGCAAGTGGTAGGAATGTGAGTTGAAACTGGTTTTGAACTAACCCAGTTAATGGTAAACTGGGCAAAGGTACGTAGGCCTTTAAACTTAGCGGTAAGTGATCTGTGTGTCTAGGTGAAATGCAGTAAGAGAGCCAGTTGTGCACAGGAGACCAGCAGTGTCTCTTTTATAGCATCCTTCAAAGCTTGGTGCAAATTGTATGGCTTGTTTTGCTCAGTATTGGGTATTGCTCTGCTGGCTTCCCAGGGCAGGAGCTGGACAGGTGCAGGGCACGTTGAAAGTTTACCTTTTCTCCTGACTCCGAAGTGAAACCACATGCGTATGTGGAATGTACTCATCCTGTCCAGCTTCCAGATGGAGAGAAAATAGAAGTGATTTCTGGTTCATCAGCAGATGCTAAATTTAGTTGAAGGGAAGTCTGGGCTAAGATACATGTAGGAACTGTTGTGTGTCCTTCCATCCTGCCTTGAAAACTTCAATTACTGGCTACTGTTAACTACTTTTTCCAGACCAGGTGTCTCACTTACTGGTTATGTGAGCATATTCTTAGTACTGTGTCGAGCAATTCATGTAAAGTGCTATTAAAGATGCTGAGATACATGCTGAAACCTGCATTACCATCACCACAGCTTTTTGCCATGGCTGCAAAGGGCTTAGGTTGGGCTGGACAGGCAGACTGCTGTAAAATATATGTGTAGGGATTCCATCATCTTAAACAAACCCCCCTGAAATTGGTGAGAAGATTCTTGCTGTATCTACACCACAGTGTGTGTAGACAATATCACGTGCAGCTTGCTTTGCTTTAAATAGCAATAATCACATCAGTGAAGGCTGCTGCAAGCATCAGCCATAAGCAGTAATAAAAATGGCATCTAGAGGTTTGTATCTTTGTTTTCTGAAGCACAGCAAGTGGTGAGGGCTCAAGTAAGGTCCGGTTGTTTCTGTCAAGGGTTTTATTCTCTGCAGCTCTTCTGTTAGAGTTGGATGGACAGACTACAGTGAATCTGGCACTGCTTGCTAGTTTTGTTCTGGCCTTCAGAGAACACCAGTGAACTGTGTGCTATTGTTGGCCTGTGAGTTGGAGGGATATAGCCACTGGCTTCTTTCTTCTCCTTTCTGTTTTTAAGCCAGCAGCAGCTCCTGTCTGTACCATATTAATTGCAGGGAAGGAAATAATGAAACCCTTGCAAATGACCAAAAAAGTATAGCTAAAAATACAAGTTCCTTTCCTGAACTGTCATTAGTATAATACATGGGTTTAAGAGGAAAATCTCTGAACGCATTACTGACAAAACCATTGTTAGCATAGCATGTAAAATAACTCACGGTTGTGTAAAATGGTGAATACCAGTCTGAACAGATCAGAGATTATTTAAGGGTCTAAACAAAGCTCCATGTTTGTGTCTGTGGTCTGGATTGCTGTGTGCAGAGGAGTAAGTTATAATATAGAAGGGTCAAAACTTCTGCTACTGTACCATCAGAACCTGCATTAGACCCCATGGCTGGCTGAGGGCTTCTCAGCCTAGGGAAAAGCAAAGGCAATAAACACAAACTGGGTTTGACCCATCAGTGGGTTTGGCTCTTGCTGGTGCTTTGGAATCTGCTGGTGGGATGTCCTAAGCTGCCTCTGGCTCCTGTGGGTTGGTCCATAGAGATTGGTGTTAGAAGGATCCACTGCAGCGCCACAGCCCAGTCCAGAACTGGGATTGTAATTTCCACCTTCGGGACAGATCCCATTTTTCATGGTCTGATGTTGATCAGTCTGCCCTGGGCAGTGGTTACCAGGGAGTGTTGGCTGAGTGAGGCAGTGGCCTCGTGCACGTCCCTTTCCCTGCTGTGCTGCAGGAATTCTGGCATGGTTTTGAGGTGCAGTTGATGCCCCGGGGAACCCTGGTGCAGGGTGTTCCATACATGTAAAGGACCATGTAAGAGAGAATTTACTGAACACAACAAACAAATGTGCAGCCTTTACAGGTTGTCTTTGGGGTAAAGGAGTAAAAAGCAGCTGCCTGGAGAATTGATCTTTATCTTAAAGTGCCTATATCGTCTTCACTTAGTGTGTCTAGGGTTTAAGCTGTGTTATTTGCCCGCTGCTATCACTTATGCAGAGCTTTTGCCTCTCTTTTGACTCTGCAGCAGTGGTCTGGGTTGCGGGCACTTGCAAAGAGATCCCATCCGAGATCATTTCTCCCCGGCTTCTCCTAAGATATTATTAATCTTTCTTTTTCAAGCCTACAATTACAGTTGAAGGCAAAGTATACTGCTGCTGTCTGCCTCCCATTGAAGTTGTGGCTGTAACGTTCAGCTCTGTGTCATAACTTCCTGCCTCAGTTTTCCATGTTGGTTTGGAAAGCTTTCCTAGGATGCTGTATTTAGTCGGGCATTAGGCATATGACTGGCTGGCAGAGTGCTAGTTCTGTATGTTCCCCTGAGTGGCAAAGCTGTGCTCTTCCTCCTGTCCCATCAGCTGCTGCTGTACCCACATAGTGAAGGGGGAAGAAACCATTGTCACATTAGGTCTCCCTGTGTCATTGGCTTGCATGGTGAGGAGCAGTGGGCTTTGTGCTTAAGCTTTGCCCACGTCTTTCTTGTGGTGCCCTGCCATCCTGTTGGGCTCACTAAACAAGCACCTAGTGTTACAAATACATAAAGACAGTGCTGACTTGGACAGTCGCTCTTGGGATATCATCTGCCTTGATGGGCAAAGCGTATTAGTTTTTCTTTCCAGGAACTCTTCTCCTTTCTGTTTGTATGCAGAATTTTTACTTTTCCTATGTTTTTTTCCTGAGTTTCCCAAATCAGGGCTCCTTTTGTTCCTGCAAACCAAGATGCCTTGTCTACAAGGCAACAATAGTGCGCACTGATAAAAAGAATACATACTGATGGGTACTCTGTACTGTGCTGCCTGCTCGGCCTGAATCGATGAGCACACACACATTCATAGGAAGGCAAAACCTAGCAAAGCCATTGCTCTGCAGCCAGGCCTTCAAACACACAAGTCTGAGATGTAAAAATCCAGTCAGTGCTAGGACAGGACTGATCTGTTCTCTGGGACGAGAGCTTGCTGCTTCAGCTCAGCTTTTCTTCATCTTTCTTCTGAAAGACCAAAATACCTTAATGTCCCCGCAGACCCAGGCATGCGCCTTGTGAGACCCCACTTGCAGCACTGGGTGCAGTGCTGGTGTCCTCAACAGAAGGGCATGGAGCTTTTGGAGCAAATCCAGAGGAGGCCACGAGGATGCTCAGGGGCTGCAGCACCTCCTGTATGGAGACAGGCTGAGAACACTGGGGCTGTTTAGCCTGGAGAAGAGAAGCTGCGTGGAGACCTCAGAGCAGCTTCCAGTGCCTGAAGGGGGCTACAAGGATGCTGGGGAGGGACTCTTCATCAGGGACTGCAGCGATAGGACAAGGGGTGATGGGTTCAAACTGAAACAGGGCAAGTTCAGGTTAGATCTAAGGCAGAAGCTCTTACCTGTGAGGGTGCTGAGGCGCTGGCACAGGGTGCCCAGAGAAGCTGTGGCTGCCCCATCCCTGGCAGTGTTCAAGGCCAGGTTGGACAGGGCTTGGGCGACATGGTCTGGTGTGAGGTGTCCCTGCCCATGGCATGGGGTTAGAACTGGATGAGCTTTAAGGTCCTTTCCAACCCAGACCTGTCTGTGATTCTATGACCTGCTGTCATAGAAGCAAATTATACTCTTCGGTTAGGAAGATGGATTTACTCTGAGTCAAAGCCCTTTCCCGTGTCTCGAGGATGCTGATACATCTCTGCAGCCTGAAATCCATCTTTAGTAAAGCTCAGCTCTGTACTCTAATGGTTCATGACTCATCGCAGTGGTTTCCCCCTTCATTTCAAATGAAACCTTCTTGGAAAAGCAGCTGCAGGGCCAGGCTTATTTCATAGAGATGACGTGAAAGTGGCTGAAATCCCAGTGCTGAGGAACTCCAAGTAAACAGCACAGTTCATTCACTGTGTCCTGTGCAGTTTGTAGAGAAGGATGGAGACCAGATATGCCTTGGAGCTACCTCCTTGCCACTTGCAGCGTGAAGGAAGCCTTAAAATGGCTTATGCTCACTGTATTTAAAAACAGGGCATGAATCCTGATGTTCCGGGGCTGCTGGGAAAACAGCCGTGGTACTGCAAAAATAGCACCAAATTAACAGGAATACACCAAATGCAAATGTCAAAGCATTTTAAGTATGTCTGCGTTGCCACCCATTCATTTGTGCCCCAGAAATGGGAGGAAGCAGCCTGCCCTGCCTCTAGGCTCTTCCTTCCACCTATTGCATTGGGGTGATTTGTTCCTGGGGTTTTGGCTCTGCTCTTTGTCCTATGGATGAACAGAATGAACTCCCCTATAAGGCAGAACAACCCCTGGGAGCAGGCAGAACCCCAGGGTGATAGTAGGGTACCAGGTAACTCATGTTCTGCAGTTAAGAACCCAAGTGCAGGTGCTGTCATTGATCACAACATCATGCTCGCAGTGGTTCAGATGTGCTGAATTTTAGCAGTTGGGTTTTGAAGGTGCTTTGAAGTGCCTGTGGGTCTGACATTCTCCTGCCTCCAGCAGGACCTCCCAAGCTTGGTCAGTGCAGTAATGGTCTTTTTCCTTTAGTCCAGAGAAAGCGGAATTCATGAAGGACTGTGAAAGTTCATATTCCAGCTGGAAGTTTTCCGGAGGCTTTCGAACTTGGGTCAAGATGTCCTTGGTGAAAACAAAAGAAGAAGATGGCAGTGAGACTGTTGAATTCAAACAAGAGGTAAAAAACCCATCCCAACCCAACCAACCACTCGAGTGTTTTGGGACATCTTAGTTTGCCGTGACCTAGTTACTGCAATGATTTCAGTGCTAACTGGCCAACTGAACCAGTTCTTGGGGCAAACAGCAATACGAGTTGGAAGAAGGGTGGGTTTGGCTGGTTAAGTGAAACATCAGGAGCTTGGGTTTCGTTTCATTGCGTCCATTCCACTGTGCACCACGGAGCAGGTTTGGCTGTACAGTTACTTGCATTCTTAACGTGGAGAGGTTCTGTGAAAGCCTCAATGTCTTGGTGTGTTGGGCTCTTGGTGTGGCTTTGTGAAACACCTCAGGAAAACATCTCCTAATGGGGAGGCCTTGAATGTGGCGTTGTAAGTGATGCCTGTAGTCTGAGGTAAGGGCTTGAAGAAGCCAATGTAGAAGTGTTAACACGGCTTCCTTTAGATCAAGGTGGGGAACAACTGCTAAAGGAATTCCCTAAATAACAGTGGGAAGAGGAATTGGTTATCACAAGGGCAGATGTTAGGATGAAGAGGTAAACATAAGCCTTGTATCTTCTGTAGCATTCTTGTGTCTGCTTGTTGTTTGGGTTTGGGATTTTTAAGCATCGAGTATCCTTAGAAACATGGTGTAACTTGAACTGCTTGCATCATTTAGAACTAGAAAATACGCAGGTGGGAGATGGAGCCTTAGCTGGGGGTGAAATGAGTTTGACTTTCATTCCTGTTCTTTTCACACCAATGGACAGGAAAAGCATTGTGATTTGGGTTTTTTACCTTGCTCTCAGTGGTTTTTGGAGGGGAAGCATCCTCAGTGGTGAGAAATGAGAAGTTGAGGGGCAGTCCTTTCCAGAGAGTGTATCTTTCAGAGGCTACACCTTATCTTAGTCCGTGGTGCGCTTGGAAGGAGTACTTTGGGGAGATCAACACGAAGCAGAAGAAATCTTCACTTCTTACTGGTAGGGCATTATGTGGCAGAGCTTTAAGGGGAGAGCAGTGCCCAACGGAACGTGTCTCAAAGTGGAAACAAACTGAGTGAAACTCAGAAAAAGCTGAGCTTTTTGGGACCATAAACATCCATTTAGTCCAGCAGTTACGGGCTCTGACCAGTAGGTGAATGCTGCGTTGGCTTTGGGTGGGTTTGTGGGTTGGTTGCTTTGGGTTTTAATAAAACGTAGGAAATAGGAATCAGCACAGATGTGAATTTGGGGTTCAGATGCCCGTTAATAATATATAGTAGAAGCTGAAACAGCTCAGACATAAATTGCACTTGCTTTGTTTGACAGTCTGTCTGCTCAAATTGCATAAGGAAGTCCATTAGCCTCTCACATCTACAGCTGGGAGATGCCATCCCAGGGAGGTGGGTACAAATATTAGGTCACATAGCACAGTCATGCCGTCTGCTAACCAGCCCAGTAGTTGTTACTTGGTCTTTCCTTCCTTTTCCATTGCTTCCATTTAGCTTTGTGTCCTCCTTGTTTCCTGGTGTGTAGTTTTCTTGGCTGGGTGTAGCTGGGCTGCTGGTCGGCTGCAGGAAATAGATGAGCAATACAGGGTAGAGCTGCAGCAAAGGTGTTGGACCAGAAAACACAAGGTGGTAAAGCCCCCATGTGCTCTGAATGGACACAGGTAGTGTTCTAGCTCCTGCTTCTACATGTTTGCAGCCTAATATCTGGTCAGGGCAGGGTGTGTGGAGGAGACTGACAATCTTGAAATACTTGTAAAGAAACTAAGCCGTGGTGGATGAGAGTTGTAGTGGGTTATCTCCCACACCGTGAAAAGACTTCTTGGGAACAGCAGACTGCTCAGGGCCTTCCAGCTCAGCCTTCCGCTGTCTGGAACAAGGGGCTCCCAAAATACAGAGAGGGCAGTTTCCTCCACCCATCTCGTGTGTCTGTCACAACCCTGAAATGAAGTTACAGTGCTGAGAAACAGGAAAAGAGTATGGAGGAATATCTGGATATAGGAATGTGGAGTCTTCTTCCAAGAGCTGGAAGAAACATTTGGGAGCCTGCGGTTCCAGGTAAAGGAAGGCTTAATTGGAAGACCCTGAGCAGTCTGCTGCTTTCACCTTCTTCCAAGCCTTTTCTGTTGCACAGCAGACTCACTGCACCACTGCAGCAGGTAACCTGCACCTTTGTTCTCTCTTTTCCGCTCTCCCCAGACCAGCGTGGTGAACTACATTGACCAGAGAACTAAACCAAGGAGTGACCAGCTGTTTTTTGTGGTATTCGAATGGAAAGATCCTTTCATACAGACCGTGCAAGACGTGAGTAACACACTCGTCCCTTCTTGAACCGCTGGCTGAGCGTCCACACTCGTGGCTTATGCATGCACATGCCTCTGGTACCTCGTTCAGAGGATGAGTGAGAGGTTACTGCTGCAGTGTCAGTTTAGGCTCTTTCTTATATCCAGTAATGCATGTTGTGCAGAAGTCAGGACCATCTGATGCCTTTCCTTGGCTTGGGGACACTCAGTGTTCTGTTTGCAGCTGGAGTTACACATAGCTAAGAAAAAAGCACGTCTCTGTCTTACAGCAAAGGGTAGCTTCAGGTCAAGCCTGAACATTCTTGCTTGAAGAAGCGTGCTTGGATAAACTGATTTAATGACTTGTATTAATTGACAAGCAAGAAACCTCGGCTTGCATCAGAACGATAGCAATAGCCTGGTCTAGCTTTTGTTACTTGAGTTTGGTACTGGATTCAGCTGCAGAAGTGCACTTCAGAATCGAGCTCAGTGTGTACCATGGGCCGGCCCTAGAGTGCTTAAAAGATAATGCAGGGGGGCACTGCAGGCATGTGAGCTACACCTTGTTGTCCCGGTGTTTGGGGGGAGGTCAGATGCATTTGCCCTCCCCATAAAACTAGAGAATGGCAAAGTGTGCGGAGGAAACCCGCTCAGTACATTGTGTTTTAAACGGCCCATTCTACCAACCAGAATCCATCACAGGATCACCTGGGTTGGAAAAGCCCTTTAAGCTCATCCAGTCCAACTGCTCCCCAGCACTGCCAAGGCCACCACTAACCCATGGCACTGAGGGCCTCGTCTGTGCGGTTTTGAACACTTCAGCACACAGGTCTGGTTTTGTTTCCCCGGAGCACAGCGTGACCCCAGGCTGTGCACCAGGAGGGGGGAGTTGGTCCTTGGCACTCCTGCTGTTGTGTCCGTGCTGGGGCCAGGCACCTCCTTGGAGCTGCCATCCCTGCACCTCTTGCTGCTCTGTGCCAGCCAGGGCTCCTGCCGCTGCCTCCACCTCCTTCCAGCTGAAAGCTGCCTTGATCCAGTGCTCAATTCCCCATGTGCTGGCAGGAAGATGAGCAATGCACAAAGCCTGTCGGAGGTCTTCTGGCTTGGGTGGTCACTCCACGCTCCTGCTGACCGCTGGAGCTGCAGCCTCCAGGGCACATCCCAGAGCTGCCTGCCACTTCTTTGTGAGCTGTGCTGGCACCACCTCAGATCCTAGGAGTCATCCTTGGGCCTTAGAGGTGCAAGAGAATCGCAATCTAGGAGCAAAAGTAACTACTCTTGAGCCAATTGCTCTAATTACTCAGTTTCTAATTGAGTAATGAGAAACATCAACTACTTGTGGGTCTGCAGAAGGAGATGCTGCTGTCAAAGGCTGCTGTAGCATCACGCTGCTGCTTTGGGCTTTGTCTTCTGGAAGAGCCTCTTTAATGGGGCTTTCTTTACAAAAAGCAAGCAATTAATTTAAATCTATTGTCTTAAAATTACCAATTTAACCCTCTCTTAAAGTTTTAAATTCAGGATCCTTAAATAGCCTAAAAGGCATCTTGCAGCTGGCGCAGCGCATCTTCTTCCTGATGGAAGGAATTGGGAAACCATGGCATGAGGTGTGTGGCATAAAGGAACATGCTCCAGAAGGCAGCAGTAGGTATTTGATAGCTGCTGAGTCAGATGAAGGGAATAATGTCTTTCATCTCTTCCAGATTGTCACAGCAAACCCCTGGAACATGATTGCTCTTCTCTGTGGCATCTTCCTGGCTCTCTTCAAGGCTGCGGACTTCGCCAAGTTAAGTGTCAAGTGGATGATCAAAATCCGAAAGAGGCATCTGAAGAGGAGTCATCAAGTGAGGAACCACATAAACTGAGCCTCTGCAGGCTGCCCCTGGACTTCTTGCAGCGGAAGGGGTAGGCAATAACTGGAATAGACTTCAGTCAGCAGCGACAGGCACAGAGCAGGTATGTTGGTTTGCTTCCAGATGAGCCACAGCTGGAGGAGCAGCCTTGCACTTCAGAAAGGAGCTTCACTCTAGGACAGATCTAACCCACTCACACTTTCCTAGTCCAGCTTTAACAAGTGTACCTCAACCCACGTTGGGTTCGGTGGGCTGCTCCCCTCAGTTACTGCTGGGATCAGGTGTAGTGGAAGGTAAAGCTCTCAACAAGCGTCTGGCCTCCCCTCCCCAGAGTGTGTTGTAACAAAATACACTGGAATTCTATGGCGTGGTGGTTTTGAGTGACTTTAATATTAAACCATACTCCCAAGAAGTTACTGTGTGCATTCTTTGGAAGCACCTGCTTGCGCATTCAGCTTCACCGCTAGATCAGGCCAAGAGCAATCCTGCAGGAGGATGAGGTGAGGAACAAAAACCTGGTCCTGATGGGTCCAGCTTGAAGGAAACTCAAGCAGCTCCATATGTGGGCATCTGAGCAGAGGCTGGAATTGCTCTCCCCTCTTTCCTCAGTGTTTGTTGAGGAAGTGAAGAAGTCTTTCAGGAGCCTCGCACTTGGCTGTGCTCCTGCACTACCCAGGCAGTGCGTGCTCACCAACCGTGCTGGCTGGGGGGCTGCTGTTTCCTTGCAAGTCCCTCATTAGTCTGGAGGCTGCAGGGCAGCAGTGCCCCATGGTGTGTTTGCTCCAAAGGCTTCGGTGCGAGGACAGGAGCACACCAGGTCATAGTCTGCTGCTTCCATCCTATACTAACAGTATTAATATAGCAGTAAGCATACCAAAAGTGCCCCCTTTTTTCCTTTTGGCCTTCTAAGGAAGCATTTGGGAACAAATGCTTAAACAGGGCAAGTTCAGGTTAGAGCTAAGGCAGAAGCTCTTCCCTGTGAGGGTGCTGAGGTGCTGGCACAGGGTGCCCACAGAAGCTGGGGCTGCCCCAAATCTGGCAGTGCTCAAGGCCAGGGTGGAAGGGGTCCCTGCCCATGGCAGGGGGTTGGAACTGGATGAGCTTTAATGTCCCTTCCAACCCAGACCAGTCTGGGATTCTATGATTCCATAAAATCTATTACTTTCAAGCTGATTTACAGAGCAAATCATGGCAGTGCACTGACCACACACAGAAGCAACAACTCCCTGTAGTAGGACAAAGCCACCCTACTCACCAAACCTGACCCCCAGCAGCCTTCACCTCCCTCCAACACTCCTGCCACAGATCCTTCAGAGATTTGGGTGGTTAAAAGGTGCTTTGTAAAAGCCCTTCTAATTCTCCTGGTCTTTATGAACACAAAGATATGATGTACAGCACTAAATACAAACATAAAGACTTTATTGAATGCTGCTCAATTCCCCAAAGGTCTTTCATTACAAAAGTTTTCCACACAACTGCAATTGAAGAGATTGGAATGGTACTCTGATACAAGATGTGAAAAATACTTGATCAAGTAAACAGACAAGACTTCTATTGTCAGCTTTCCACGGGGAAGAAACAGACTGCATTTTCTTGAAAGAAAACAAGGAACTATTTATTGACATCCTTCCCTCCTTACTAAAGAAAGAATTAATAATCCCAATTTTGGTCTCATTCTTCAGTCCATGAGATGCTAACCCTAATGCAGAGCCATCCCAGAGCACCACTCCGCAGGGCATCCTCAGGCTGATGAGGAGCATCATTGATGGGCTCAAGGGGAAGCTCCATCCTCAGCTGTAGCAGGAGGAAATCTCTAAGTAGCCCAGGGCCAGGAGGCAGCAAGAATGGGGTGGAGGCACTGGCCAAGGGGGAGCTTAGATACATGGAGCACTGAACCTGTTGTAGTTGACCTTCCCTCCTTACCTTGCTCATTCTAACATGAGAATTAGATAAATCTGGATCCAGATCCAGTCAGGACTTCATGGACAGCACCGTATCCCAGCTCCTGCTGCTGCCACCAGGGGCACATACCAAATACCTCGAGTTACGGGTAACGTACCTTAGTTTTATTTGAGAAAATACAGCACAACTAGAAGCCTTTTCTATCGTCTTAACCAAAGTATGCAGCGATGTGAAAAGCACATAGAAAACAAGGAAAAATGTGTACAGAGCAAACGCTACCACCTATGTGCAACACAATCAGAAATTCAAGTCATAATTCTCACCACTCCCGGAAGAATTTCACTCATTAAAGGATGCTAATTCAGGCCTAGGAAACGTTGGAGGTGACAGGATACCCATAATCAGACAGGTTTACAATATGCTGTGGTATGACATCACTTAACTGCTGTATTGAAACTCAGATCTTTACGTTTGCCAGAGGGAAATAAAAGTGGCTGCTGCTGTTATACTGATGAGGTTTCTTCTTGCAAATCCTTACGTATCTCAAAAGGGTACAAAAAGTGTGTGTCTGCCGAGCAGGGGCGCCTGGCTCTGTTACTTGGCACTTGTGCTGTGTGCGTTGAGCACGGTGTGGGAGCTGTTCTGCTTCTCCGCCATCGCCTTCTTCAGCTTTAACTCCTCCAGCTTTCTCCACAGCTCTTCACGTTCCAACTCTTTCTTTTTCTCTCTGCAAAGAGAGAGGGATCGGTTTCAGATGCGTCTGAAGTGCGATGTGGAGACGCGGTTACTTAAAACCCACGATTCACATCTCGTAGAATAGTTTGGGTTGGAAAGGACCTTAAGATCATCCAGTTCCAACCCTCACGCTAGACCATGGCTCCCAAGCCCTGTCCAACCTGGCCTTGAACACTGCCAGGGATGGGGCAGCCACAGCTTCTCTGGGCACCCTGTGCCAGCGCCTCAGCACCCTCACAGGGAAGAGCTTCTGCCTTAGATCTAACCTGAACTTGCCCTGTTTCAGTTTGAACCCATCACCCCTTCTCCTATCCCTGCAGTCCCTGATGAAGAGCCCCTCTCCAGCCTCCTTGTAGGCCCATACTTCCTCCTGTTTTTCTCCAAAGCTCTTTTTAGTGTCAGTTGCAGTTTCCTCTGCTAAAAAGTGAGTGCATGAACTGGTAACCATTAGTGGCAGAACTCTAACTTTGCTCCAGCAAACCCAGAGAACTGCTGTAGCTTGGCTTTGCACAGATGACTGCAAGCCTAAGGAGGTTCTTTACATGGAAACGAATGAAGGGAGTACACACCTCAGGGGGAGAGAAGCACAGCTACTGCCAGGACACAGAGCGTGCTGCCCCAGGACACCCTGCACCCCAGCTCCCTGCTCCAACAGCAGCAGGTCAGCAGGGTGAGGGAGAAGTCTGAGCTATGAAGTACTCTCCAGCTCAGCTGTTCTCAGCCAAACCCCCCCCTCTTATCAGCAGACCCAGCACCAGGCAGCCCCTAACAGCCAAGCCTGGTTTGACCCCTTAGGAGAGGGTGGGCTCCCTGCCCCATTGCAGGACAAGCTGGGCTCTCCCTGCCGCAACCTCCCACTGCTGGGCAGCTCCAGTGCAGAACCACCCCAGCCGCACCAGGTAAGCTCAGTCTGTCTTTGGAGGCACTGGTCCATACCTTTGTCTTTCTGCCTTGTATGAGCTTGTAAGTTCATCGAAAAGCTTGCCATTCATTTCCATCAGGGTTTTCAGCACATTGTACACCAGTGCCACGATGGTTCTGGAACAGAAGGAACACAACCATGAGCATGACTCAACACAAGATGCGCTTCGGTAAACAAGTGCTCAGTTTCTTTTTTGGACGCTGAGCTTCCCATGGAAGATTTTACTGAAAGCTCAGTGAATTGCTGACATAAAATCCTCAACCATCATTTCCTCTGGAAATTAACAAGTTGCACGTTCAAACATGCGCTCTTTAGCCTCAAAATCCCGATTCTTGTCATGGCACAGGGTGTAATTGCCAGGGCTGTGGCTGTGCTATGAAGCCGTTCAATTACGTTAACATTTAAACCAAGTTTTAACAACTGTTGTATAGTATTTGAGTAACGCAATGTAAGAGTCCAGCAAACTGCCTGGGCAGAGGGACCACAGGCGCCTGCTTTCACACAGTCACTAAAAGGGTTTCTGGGCAGCAGGGAGCCCTGCGTTAAGGAACCGAATGGAGACCATTGGATACTGTTTCCCAGGACCTTCGTTTCCTTCTGTGTCCCTATTTCCACCTTGGGTATTAATCCTCTCTTGTGAAAGCATTTGTATTTCAGGAAATTATCTTCAATATTGTGGTGGTTACCTCCTATAAACCCCCTCAATTAGAGAGATGCAAAACCAGCAATCAAATAGAAATGAAGGAGCCCAGCATTGAGCTTAACACTGATGAAAAGAGACAAGAGTCTTCCCATCTTTTCCCTCGCCAGCAGTTCACCTGCACTCAGCAGCATTGAGTGCAAGGCTGTGGAGCAGGGAAGCCTTGGGAAATGAGTGAAAGGACCACCTGAGGAAGCAGCCAGAGGTCCAGGTTGGCCTTTTCCGTGCTCTCTGTCCACTGTGGCACTAGGAAATCTCCCAGCTGCACATCAGAGGCCTTACCCTCATTCAGCGCACACCTCTGCGCTGAGCCCAGCCACATCCCTTTGCTGGCTTGGCTTGCTTTGAACACTGGCTTTCATATGGTTTGAAGACAAAACGTCGGGTGTTGTTGGCCTTCTGAGAGGAAAAGCTTGGATTTGAGCCAGAGCTAAGGCCATATCAGACAGACAGACAGAAGCATGTTTCTCTGCCCTCCAAAACAGATTAAACCCCAGATTTCTTCCCCAAACTTTCTCATCCTCAAGATACACAATGATCCCACTTCCTTCATAAAGAGCAACTTCCATGTGCAGTCAGGAAAAGAGGGACATCCTTCACATTTGTTGAGATCCCAAGTATTATGAATGCTCCAAGAACTAGTTTATATTGAGGCCTAGCTGATATGTGTGCAGCTACACACATCACCTGGGTAGATCCAGAATGACTTCAGAGCCTTCAAGGGCTTAAAGCAGGACACCAGGTTCACTCTGGAGTTGTGGGAGTACCTGCCCACCCTGGCTTTTGCCTGTATGAGCTTCACCTCCTGCAAATGGACTTGCAGCTCAATGCAGGATGCTGGACATGAGCAGACTTGCTCTTTAGGATTTCAGTGGGATTACTGCTTCTTTCAAACGTGATGTAAAATCACTAGTGTTTAGCTTCTGGCATTAAATGCAAGGTGAAGCAGTCACTCCTTTCTCACTAGCATGCTTTATAGTGGTAGGCATTGCTCTTCTCTGAGTGTATCCTGCCCCCGTCTTATCCCACTGGGCAGCAATAACTTCTTATGGAGACACTGACAGGATTTTGTTGATCTAAAGTAGGAAAGGACAGCAAAGCATAAATCCAGCAGAAGCATCCTTCGGAGATGATTTTGGTCTAAGTAATAGTAATTTGCATTTTTCATTAAGGTGTCAGACGAAATGTGATTACAGGATGAAGAGCTACATCCCATTTCCTCATAGTTTCCCAGTAAATTCCAGGTCTCCATCATAACATTGCAGAATAGTGAACACACACTACTGCCAAAACCATTTAGCGCCCATCATCTCAGTGAGCTCATCTGATTTAAGTCAAAACAAAGCCACATTTACAAGCTCCTCAGCCAGACCTGACCCAGCAGCCGACTGATTAACGGCACCGCAGCTGGAGTTAAACATTACGTACGGATTCCAGTGTTCTTTGGAAATCTTGTACAAACTGCCAAACATAATGGGTAGGATTTTATCAATGTTCTCCTCGATCAGGCTGAGGATATATTCGTTATTCCAGAAGTACAAAGCTCTTTCTGCAACCTGAAACACAAAGTTCAGGGGTCAGCAGCCACAAAAGATGAGTTACTGCAAGTTCCTCTTTAGCTTTTAATACTCGTTTTTACCTGAAAATGGGAACTTGACACACACTTGGATATTTGCTTAAATAAAGGCTCTTCTATCTTTTTGAACTGTGTCGGTTCTATTACATCTAAGATTTCTTCAATTTCACCTAAAAACATGACCTGTTGGTATAAAAGAAACACATCAAAAAGCATGAGAGTGTTTTATGTCACCTCTGTCAACAGAACCAAACCAAACAGCTCATACATCAGCTCAGGAATCCTGCCAAGAATGCTGTGTGGAACTGTGTGTGTCAGACAGCCACGGGCTCTGTGCAGCCTGGAAGAGCAGCATTTGATGTCTTCAAGCCTGGCTGCAGGGATTTCTGTCACCAGAGCTCTCCAAAGGGGCTTAGGAAGTGAGAAATAGTTCATTCCAGGTTGAAATGACAACCAGCAGTAGGGTGGGTGCCACAGGAAACTTTAGGAACGCTCACATGAAGAGGGACAATGGCATTAAGGGACCCTGCTCTTAAGGAGCTGTCAGAGGGTGGTATCTGATGGCATGGATCAAACTCCCGACCTTCCAACTCATTTTGACTATGTAGAAGAAAGCAGAAAAGAAGAATTTCCCAACACCATTTAAAGCTGTGTTTGTACTACGGAAAAGGAACATGCATTCTTCACCAGACACTTGCTATCTCAAGTGCTACATCAGTGTCATGTTGCAAGTGACCTCCAACCTGGTCTTTGCCTAATAAGACACTTCTCATGCCAAAGTAGTTTCTCTATAGGGTATCTTTATTAGAGTACAACTAATAATATGGTTTAACATGGTAACACCACACTAAGAACAGACATACAAAAAGCCTGCACTGAGTTAACATGGCAGCACCTCAAGTAGCTCCAGGAAGTGCAAGATTGCTGCAGGGTCTCCTGGAAAGCAGAGCAGAGGTACCTGCCCCTGCCCTGCTGCCCTGCACAACACAGCAGGCACCACACCACCAGAAACCAGAGACAGAACCAACCTCTTTCTGACTGCACGTTTTTGGCCAAAATTTGAGCAGTCCTCTGATGACCTACATTAAAAACACGAACAAGTTAAAGCAGAACAAGTTTTGTTACATATTTCAGAAGATTCAAACAAAACAGACAAAAACACCCCAAATGAGTTTGGTTTTCCTCTTTTCTTTGCCCAGAGGTTGACTGAAAACTGAATACAGGTAAATGTAGCTCCACTGAAAACAAATACTGTGCTGTTTCATTTCACACTCCTCAGGTTTAGGTTCTCAGAGTAATTCAGACCCTGATCACTTCACAGGTCTTTGATTATCTGGTCACACTCCATCCCCTCAGGCTGCAGCAGCTCCTGTATGAAGACAGGCTGAGAACATTGGGGCTGTTCAGCCTGGAGAAGAGAAGCTGCGTGGAGACCTCAGAGCAGCTTCCAGGGTCTGAAGGGGGCTACAGGGATGCTGGAGAGGGACTCTTCATCAGGGACTGTAGTGATAGGAGAAGGGGTGATGGATTCAAACTGAAACAGGGCAAGTTCAGGTTAGATATAAGGCAGAAGCTCTTCCCTGTGAGGGTGCTGAGGCGCTGGCACAGGGTGCCCGGAGAAGCTGTGGCTGCCCCATCTCTGGCAGTGTTCAAGGCCGGGTTGCACAGAGCCTTGGGAGCCATGGTCTAGGGTGCCTGTGGTGGGGAGTTGGAACTGGGTGATTTTAAGGTCCTTCCCAACCCAAACCATTCTGTGATTCCACACATATTGACAGGATCCTGGTAACAGTGGATTAAAACCCCCATGAATTTAACCCTCCTGTAGCTAGATTTCCCATAATATCTTTTGCCTTTACTTGGCCATGCTTTGGGGACTCCTGTCTTGGCATCAAGGCTTGAAGCCTGAGCACAAGTGGTATATGCTGTCCGCACTGCAGGGGAGCCATTGGTCTCCACCACTTCCCTCTGCTCTTCTGGAATGTGAAATATTAGGGACTGAAAGCTCAAAAGAAAAGATGTGAACTTGCAGGGAAAACAGATTTCAGTATCTGTGTTGGAAACTGTCTTATACAATGCGGGGAAAAAACCTTTGGGAAGCTCAATTAGAAAGTACAGCCCCGAGAGGAGCAGGGGGAGCACAACAAACAGAGGCTGGGGGCCTGTCTCCTAGAAACAAACATCTGATGTGGCATCTAAATGACAACAGTAATGCTGGCTAAAAAAAGCACTGTAACTGTGTGCTTCAGAGCATTCTCAGGGCCTTAGAAGCGTTCATGGGAGGCAAGGACCTCTCTGTGATACAACGCCCAACTGATCATACCCAGCTAGAAAACTTCCTCAACTATTAGAATGCTGCAGCACCTCCCGTATGGAGACAGGCTCAGAACATTGGGGCTGTTCAGCCTGGAGAAGAGAAGCTGCGTGGAGACCTCAGAGCAGCTTCCAGTGTGTGAAGGGGGCTACAAGGATGCTGGAGAGGGACTCTTCATCAGGGACTGCAGCGATAGGACAAGGGGTGATGGGTTCAAACTGAAACAGGGCAAGTTCAGGTTAGAGCTAAGGCAGAAGTTCTTCCCTGTGAGGGTGCTGCTTTTTGCCATGCTGACGTTTTCCCCCAGCTCCCAGCTGCTCTATTCACAACTCTGTGCTATCAAGGTGGCTTTCCAGAGACGAGCCTGGACCAGGCAGTTCTACCCCGCTGGCTGAATGGTGCAGGCAGCTGCAATGCCAACACCAGCACCTGACACAGGAGCAATCAGCTGCCATGGGTGACAGCTCTGCCTTTGTCTGTGAAGGGGAAGAGAAATGTGAAGCTCCCCCTTTTCACTGCCATTACCTGATGGGGCAAGCCTTCATTCACTTCTATACATGAATCACATTGGTTTCTCTGGAATCATGATCTGAAGCAGTCTATGTAAATCCACTTTAAATCTAGGGCCATTGCACTGTTGGTTAGCTGGTAACAGAATGACTCCGGGATATATGATTGAGATCTTGTGTTTTTCAAGAACAAGGCCCAACATTTACAGGTATAGCTCATTCTGCCAACACCCCACCCCTCACAATGAAAGCAAGCCAAAAAACTTGAGACAAGCGCATTTGCCAAAGAAAAGCAAAGCAAAGCTGTGAGAAGCCCCCAAACACCCCAACTGGAACATGAATTTACTGCTCTTGAAAGCATAAAGCTGGGAGAGCTGGAAGAGTCCAGTCTCCAGGACTTGTTATTGTAAGAGTGCTGAATATACTTTGCCACAGAGACTCATATTCTCCATAACGTGATCAGAGTATGAGGCAGACCTCAACAAGACACATACTCCTTGCTCCTCAGAGAGGATAGCAGCTTCTAGCTTGACTATGCTGTATATTAAAAAGCTTATATGTGTTCATGTACCTTCAAAGACTGTATTCAAAGGAATATTCAACATGAACACAGAGCAGAGATCTTGCTGCTCGTACTACACGGAACTCCTAAGCTTAATGCTCTTTCCTGAGCTCCTAAAGTGACTTACACCAGCAGGCACTGCCTAGAAACGTTACGTACAAGAACCACATGGTTAGCCCGATTTCTTCAATGTAAAGGCCACTGCACTGAGCAGGGTTAGGTAACTCTTCCTGTCAAAGAAAGGGAGCTTGCTTCTCTGCAAACATCAGGACTGACCTAAGGCAGCCTTCCATAGCTGCAAGAACTTGCACTGAATGTCCTCTAAATTGACCCAGAGTGACAGTCCCTGCCAGAAAAATAACAGGAAGGTACTTGTGAAGGCAGCCTCTGATGGGGTTCTTAAAATATTCCTTGACCTAAAGCCAAAGAAAAACTTTCAGATGCTCTCATCAGTTGCCCCAAGATGTAACATTGACTTTTCTGCACTGCAGAAAGTCGGAGCTTTGCTTTCTTATCTGACCAGCTTCTATTCCTTTATAAAGCCACTTCTGCTCAGAGTAATGGCCAAAGCAAGCACGGGCAGTGACTGCAGTGAGTTAACCTTCCCTGGTCTGAAATTATCTGTACTGATCAAGAGGCAGCCAGAACCATCTGTATCATCCAGACAGAGCCTCCTATTTCAAAAGCACTGCCTTCTCCACTGTCAAATAGGCTTGGATCCTGCATCACAGCTCCGTGAATTTGGATCAGTTCATTCAGTCTCACAGGTCTCCATGTAATACTGCCCATTTTCTGCTCACATGTTGGCTGTCAAGATGCCTGGGTGGTTTTATCACTTGGCTTAAGGACTAAGGCTCACACAATTCCCTTCTCCTTGCCCTATCCAACAAATGAAGCTTATTGACCAGTGTAGCTGGCAACACTGTAGTGCAGGGGGAAGAAAGTGCTTCAAGGAGATAAGGCACATTCACAGTCAGGTCAGCCACCTTCCACCACCTACAGAGTAAACTCCCCTGATGAGGGCCACCAATACTTAATACATGCAGAGACAGGAAAAGGGGAAAACCACTTT
The DNA here is from genome assembly GCA_028858755.1 of Ara ararauna. NCBI lineage: Eukaryota > Metazoa > Chordata > Aves > Psittaciformes > Psittacidae > Ara > Ara ararauna. The sequence goes on from CM054379.1 coordinate 122,895,653, forward strand.
AAACTGAAAAGAGGGGAGATTGAGATGAGCTCTTAGGCAGAACCTCTTCCCTGTGAGGGTGCTGAGGCACTGGCACAGGGTGCCCAGAGAAGCTGTGGCTGCCCCATCCCTGGCAGTGTTCAAGGCCAGGTTGGACACAGGGGCTTGGAGCAACCTGCTGTAGGGGAACGTGTCCCTGCCTGTGGCAGGGGTTGGAACTGGATGAGCTTAAGGTCCTTTCCAACCCAAACCATTCTATGGTTAAGTGGCTGTGCAGAAAACAAGCTTTCACTGCAATACCAGTGAAGACCCACACCATTCCCACTGAGCTGTTCATCATCTTCTTTACAGAAAAATTTAGATTTTGGATAAGCTTTTCATTTTCCTGTTACAAAAAGGGATTTAAATATCAACTGATCAAAGGATTTAATCATCAGCATACCCCTAACGGAAAGGGTTCCAAGTGCCCAACTAAACCCAGTTTCTGTTGGTGCTGGTCTGACATCAGCCTTGTCCCCGTGAGCTGCTGCACTGCCCCGAGCCTGCATCTTCTTTACAGGCAGTGCCAAAGCCCCAGCACAAAGAAGTGCTGCAAACCCCTTTGAGCTGAGCTGTCAGTGCGGATCACTGAGATTCAGCCTGGCAAGAGCCTGCAGCACCTGTACAGCTGCTGAGAGGCACCCCGGGAACTGCAGGGACAGCACAGGAGCATTGAGAAGTCCAGAGTCCTCCCTGCCTAAATGAAGTGCTGTTTTGCTTTCCAACTTTTATTTTGGGATTGTTTATTCCCTAAAATATTTCAGCTTCGGGCACTGGCTGGGCACAAGCCACCAGCACCAAAAATACTGGGATGCTAGCTGTTACCAGGAGGGAAGACAAAGTTGTTACAGGCTTTCTCATACGAGGTGATCTGCGTAACAGCAGTGGTTTGAACGTCGAGTTACATTTGTGCCCTATCTTGGTCACAGGGTAAGAGGTAACTGCCCTTTCAAACCCTGTTCTAGAGTAAAAACACTCCCCCCAAATGGCTCTGGCTCATGAAGGCAGCACAGACATCATTGCTCTGCAACTGCAGCAACTTACACTGCAATATTAGGTGAAAGGAAAAATAGAAACCCGTCCAACTGAAAAGCACACTTACAGGCTCTGTTAAAGTTGTGTCTTTTTCCAGGAACTGTACAACACAATAGGCGAGCTGGAATGGAAGGCAGATGAGTAGTTAGTTTAAACAGACACTGTTTAGACACTGCAGCATAACTAAATATCACAGCTTATAATGGAAGCACTTAAGATCGGGGCAAAGGGGGACCCAACCCAAACCCCACCACACAGCCTTCCAAACTAAACAGAAGAGCAATTAAAGCAGCACGATATACAGGCCTGCTCTATCTTACTAAAGCTTCCTGCATACCAAAAACCTTCCTTTCTCTTCCCCTCTCTCCCCCCAGCCTGGAAGAAAATTACTTTTAAGCTTGACAGATACTTCCCCAACTCAAATCCAGTGTACGGACAGGCTTTCCTTCAACATAATAAATGTATACAGTAAGATATGCTTCCTGTATTTACCTTACAAAACTGTAATTTCCAACATCTATACCGAGGTAAAAAAGGTGGTATTTTCAGTCAAAACAAGGAAGTTTTATAACAGGTTTGACTGAGCAGATGTTGCTCTAGTACTAGACACATCCAGCACACATCATTTGGCAGTGAGATTACAGGCAACAGCATTGGAAGGTGTTGCATGGCCACAAGAGATGAGGCAGCCGAGCAGCCTGTCCTCAGCAATGGCCAGCAACAACACCCATGAGGAGTGGCTGAAGGAGGAGAAGCAAAATGTCATCAAGTTCCCAGCACGCTCTCCCAGCCTCTGGTGGGTCCTGTCCAGGAAAGTCTTCTTAGGTCAAAGTGTGATACTGGGTTATCTAATTCTTGTTTAGTTACTCAGCACACAGTCAAGTAACTGAACAACCATACCTCTGCCCAGTACACAAACCATACACGAATCCTATCACTGAAGTATTTACAGTGCCAGATTCCATTAAGACTGAGTTTAAGAAGTCACGGGGTTTTTTCATCTCACAGTAAGAAGCAAAGACAAAGGTTATGGACATGTACTACACTGACATTTCTATACTTGGGATGCTTGAATTCAAGCATCACCTTTCTCTCTTCTTTTACTCTGTTATCCCAAAGCTAATAATTACAATTCTGTAATTACAGTTCTATAATTACAACAGGTCTAATTTATTTCTGTTACCCTTAGGCTAAGGATGCATATGTGTAGCTTTAACAAATACTAGATGTCACACCTTAATCTCATAAAATCCCATTACATGTATTGTGCAGTAATGCTCTATTGTTCACAGACACAAAGACTCAGGCTTAATTCAGCTTTAAGGCTTTAACTTTTGAGAATAGGCTAAACCTGTACTGTACAAAGCAACCAGATCACCCCTGCCTGCAAAGCTGCTGTGATGCTGGTCTCCACCTCCAGGATAAAACAAACCAGTGCTGAAACTCCACGGGGCAACAGTGCTTTATGAAGGCAAGGGGGCATAGCCTGGTCAGCAAACCAAATGCTGCTTTGGGTACATTCAGTGCAGCTGAATCAATAGGACTCTTTCAGGTAGCGATGAACACACATGATGTTAAACACACCGCAGCAAAGAGGCCAGCTTGCTGTACTGATCTGGCAGTGAGAGGCCCTTTGGCAAGCCACTGGTCCCTTCCATATCACCGATTCATTCAATGGAGCAGCCTATTGCACAGCAATAGGCCACTAAGACAAGTGATTTAATTAACTTAAAACTTTATAGAAGAATCAGGAATTAACTTGAGCTCTGACTCAATCCTGTTTGTAACTCTACAGTCATAATGACTTTGCTTTAATTAGGAACTCATTTCCTTATATCATCAGCCTATAAGGAGCTGTATTAGTGACTTAACAAAGCAAGTTTTTAATTAGCCACAGAAGAATTGCAAGTCTGCATCAAATGGATTCAATACTCAAGTGCCATGTGTCTGGAGAGGACACACACTATTCCTCAAATAAAAAGGTGAATGTCTGTGTGAGTATAAGAATGGAAGACAAATGAACTGCAGCATTCTGACAGTGTGTCAGGATCTACATAATTCCTAGCTGGATTGATCCAGAGAGCTACTGGATAGTTCTGCCATTTATATCCAACACTCTCCTCCCCTCCCTGTCGCTGGTATGGCTTTAGAAATACAAAAGCACTTCTGAAGTATGTACCTGGCCATCCTCAAGGTTCCTTTATGCACAGCATTTAGGTTACATAAAGGAATTGATAACACACGAGGTCCTGGGATTAAATGAAGCTTAAAGTGTGACAAGACAAGCAAGCAAAAACGCCTCTCACTTCAGTTGACATGACTTTGACTCACTGTTACATTCTTTCACTTTTAATGTATGCTAAGTATTATCTCAAAATTAACATTTAGACATAAAATTATTTTAAGAGTGACCGAATTTGCAGATATTTGGGGATATTGACAGAACAACGCATTCAGATTCCCTTAGTTTCAAATGCAAATACAAACACCCCCCCCAACTCTTAAAAATAGGCAAAAGCTTACCTGTGCATGAAACAAAGCTAATCCCTTTGCAGTATGCATGGGAATCAGAACTTTCATAAGGAACTGTTTGTGTTCTGCTTTCAGTGGCAGTGCAAAGCCATTGATAATACTGAAAACACGAATAAGCAGGGTTTATTTTTGATGAAAATCTATTTTTCTCAGCAAGTCAAGAATTTGTCAATTCAAGAGACGCCCCATTTCTGATTCCATTTCTAAACCTGGTTATTTTGAAGCCATAAAACAGCTCTACATATGCATAACCATTAAAGTCTTGGTATCATGAGAGCTTAAACTTTTAGCAGGAATACCCAAGAATCACAGCAGGAGTCAAATAACACTCGTTAGATGAGCTGAAGCATTCTGATTGGGACTAAGTAAAACCAGCCACAGTAAGCCTTGCTGTGTAACTGTAAAGCTTAGACAGATGCATGAGGAAGCCGATCCATTCCACCCACAACCACAAGCCGCTTGCAGAGAAAGAGACATTGTGGCGTATGGTTTGGAACTACGTTAACAGTGCAGTTTGAGGCTATTGAACAACCCTCCCCTCCAGAAACAACATTCAAAAGTTCTCGTTGATTCAGTAATCTTAAGAGTTGAGCAAAAAAACCTTTAGGAAGCGGTTGGGGTTTCCCTTCCCCCCTACATCTTCGATAAGTCTGAGAAAACAACGGCATTCCTTTCATTTGCTTTTCATGACAGTTTGTTCCCCAACGAATTCGTTGGATTTCGGTTGGATTTGTTCCACAACAGTTGGATTTTCAGTTAGACCAGTAATATTTAAGTTTTCTACTGTCAAATGTGTGTGACAGCTTTGGAAACAGTAAAATATTACCATAAAACCCTTCAAAGTTAAAGACTGTATAAGTGAAATAATGTCAAAAGAAGATAACTCAACCCTCCCTCCCCAGCATTTACAATGCTTTCCTGAATAGAATCTAAAGAAAACCAGCCGGCTGAAGCTTAAAGCATTTCATTCAGCATGAGGACAAAAGTTAACATTCATTTTTGGAATCCAGGAACAAGGGGAGTTGGAACTGGATGATCTTAAGGTCCTTTCCAACCCTAACTATTCTATCATTCTATATATAACACAAGGGAGAGCAGACATTCCTGACAAACAAGGAGCCTCGAGAAATATTTTGCCAGTCATCTGTAAAACTTGCACCAAACCAGAATAATTTATACTCTGTATCTTCATTTGATATTCACATGGTAACCCAGACACAGTTTTAGATCAGTGACTGCACTTCCCTACTCGTTACTGTAGTATTTCTCTTCCCCTCCATTCCCAAAGCAAGAAAGCAGAAGCAAACACCCACAACGTTTTGTATTTGTCAGATCAAACTTACCTTCCTAATATCTCAAGGAGTTCAGCAACACCATTGAAGTGCTCTGTTTCATATATAAACCTGTTACAAAAACAACATCAAAACAGAGGATCAGAGATCCCAAAGAAACCATAAAGGCAAGATACAGGATTCCTCAAGCTAGTCACGCACACACACAGAGCATACCTGAGGAAAATGTTGTTGATCTGTTTCCTGATGAATGCTCTTAAACCAAGGAATTTCCCATAGATTCGATGAAGAACTGTCTTTAGGAAATCACGTTCTCGTGGGTCTTCACTATCGAAGAGCTCCAACAACTTGAAAAATGAGACCGAGATGTATTACTTCTGAAGGACTTCCATTTTGTTATGTTATAACCAATTCAAGTATTAACTTTCATTGACAAGTTGGCATCAGCAGAATCAGTTTAACCTAAAATCATTTTAGGGTCAATATTATATCTTCACAATTAGATTTCTAATAAAGCTGCTTATTAAAAAAGGAAGAAGCTGGCAGCTTCATTCCCTTCAGAAGCCTGTACACAACAGACAAAGCCATTCCAACAACTATTACACTATCGAAAGGAGAACTAAGATTATCAAACCTTAGGGGAAGTGGTTTACACTTGGTCTTGAAGAAATCAAAGTGAACCAAGTCTGTGTCAGTTACCATTTCTTAATCAAAACCCTGTACTGCTCATCTCAAAACACTACTGGTCTTGAAGGTTAAGCAAAAGCATTCCCATACGAGAAATGTCACAATTACCAATTTAATATGGAGGGGGGCATAAAAGAAGCATAAGGTCCATAACTATTAACCAATTCGCTGTTAATACAGACTAAATGCCACAAGCAGCTTGGAAGATTTCCCACCCATTTTTCTTCTTGTGGAAAGTTTGCCAAGGAGAGACCATACCCACTTGAAGACATCAAAAGATATTCCCATCCCACTACAGACCACTACTGTAGTGATTTCATTTCCCCTGCGGGTCCAAGTAAGAGCATGTTCAGAAACACTACCTGCACTACACAGGTTAGTAACTTATCTCAAGCAGTCCTCAGCCTCTGCTCAGCGCAGGTCTGTGGGCTCAGGTATGCCTACAGCAAGCAGCAGAAGGGACTGGGAACAGCTGTTCAGGAACTTTGTTTAGGCTCATTTTTGTATTTTCTAAATATAGAACAAATCCAACCAAAATCCAACTATAGAACTAAATATGGAACTTCTCAAGGTCACTACTACAGTTCTTCCTAATATATGTCTATATTCATGTATCTATAGATAGATCTCAGTTCATTGCATTGTTTGTCTTGTACTATACAGAAAGATCAAATGAAAGGTCAGCAATTGAAACACTGCAATGGGGCTTTTAAGAGCCACAGGTCAATATTGGATACCCACAGCCAAAAGTTCAGCAGCAGCAGCAGCTTCAGGCCTAAGTTTTGTGGGAAAGTTGAAGAAAATAGAGAAGAAGGAAACGCCTCCAACCAAAAACAGTAAAACCAAACAAGTGGAAATTAAATGCAGCCACTGAAGGAGGGGAGGGAAAGTGTCCATCTATGTTTTTACTCTTTGTTGCTCTGCTGTGCTGGCCTGCCATCACTCACTGCAGATGCTGAGCTTTTCCTTAACAAACAAGTATTTTGATATGGTAAAAGAAAATCCTCACTGAGTAACCCTGGACACAAAAGTTGTTCTGGTATTCTACAGCCCAACTTCCTGAGAAGTTGTATTTAATATGGAATCTCACTTCACTTTCTACCTCGTAATTACTGTGCAAGGTAAAGCATGATTTTCCTGTGTACTTTCTTCCTTGATTTTCCTTCTCTGGTTAACAAAAGACAGTAAAGAGAATGACACCTATCTAGTCACAAGTTAGCAGATGCTGGAACACATTTCATGTCCAACAAGTACATGAAGTTTTTGCATGATAAATCTATGACAAAGCAAACATAAAAGCACTATAACAATTCAATTAGCACATTGCTGATTTGACTGGAAGTTACAAATCATTAAGAACACAACCTGTATTTACAAATTACAACTATCTTGCATTGCAAAGCACTAAGGTTGATAGCTGAAGACAAAGTGTTTCTGAAGCCATTATTACATCTCGCCTCTGTGGTACGATGTGCTGTTTACGTGGTGCTTGGCAGAAACCACTGCTGGAACAACTAAAATTTAACCCTGTGTCAACGTGAAAGCTCCACTTTCATAAGGAAAGCATAAGGACATGGAGCTGTTGGAACAAGTCCAGAGGAGGCCACAAGGATGATCAGGGGCTGCAGCACCTCCCGTATGGAGACAGGCTGAGAACATTGGGGCTGTTCAGCCTGGAGAAGAGAAGCTGCGTGGAGACCTCAGAGCAGCTTCCAGGGTCTGAAGGGGGCTACAAGGATGCTGGGGAGGGACTCTTCATCAGGGACTGCAGCAACAGGACAAGGGGTGATGGGTTCAAACTGAAACAGGAGAAGCTCAGGTCAGATCTAAGGCAGAAGCTCTTCCCTGTGAGGGTGCTGAGGCGCTGGCACAGGGTGCCCAGAGAAGCTGTGGCTGCCCCATCCCTGGCAGTGTCCAAGGCCAGGTTGGACACAGCCTTGGGAGCCATGCTCTAGTGTGAGGCATCCCTGCCCATGGCAGGGGGTTGAACTGGATGATCTTAAGGTCCTTCCCAACCCAAACCATTCTGTGATTCAATGATTCTAATATTCTCCTTGTCTGTACAGTCCATCTGGTAAGTTAAGCTGGAGAGGTGATCTTTAAATCTGCGGATGGGAAAACTCTGCTTACCTGCTGTACAAACTTCTGGTCAATATACCGCTTTGCAATGCTAGGCTGAAAATCCGGGCTCTCCAAAAACCTCAGGAAGAATTCATACACCAACTACAAACATCAAAATGAAGATTCTCAAGTTAGGAAGTGCACGGTGACGCAGACCTCAGACCCATCACCACAGTGTCAGTGGGGCTATTCACATGCTTAAAAGGTCCAAAGGGAAACCGAAGCCTGACACATCAACTGCTTAATCACAGCCTTTACTGGAATTTCCTGAAACAGTTACAGTAAGTAGCAAGAACAGTAACTCCCAGAAGAATCAAAGTTTAGTAAATACTTGACAGAAAAGATCACTATTAGACAAAAAGCAAGTTTAGCTATACCATAGTTATTTCATATTCCATAAATTCACATTTCCTTCTATATTAAGTATTTATTTTGCAGAAAGAAGTTACCAAACACCTTACAGCGCTGAGTGTAAAATTAAATGTTCTAACACCATGAAATTCCTTAAACACATAAGAAAAATCTGCTCAGTATTCCTGAAATTAAGTTACAGCTGACAACTCCAAAAAGGAAAAGTCATTAAAAAGCTGACTGAATACACAAACTGAAGAGCCTGGCTCAACACTGGGTTTCAATATCCTGGACACTCAAGTCAAACAACAGGACCCTCTGCAGATTTATCTTCATGCCTTTAATCCTTTATATTCTGTAGTATGTCTATTGAGTTCAAGTCCCCATGGGCTACGAACCCATGATACCCACAGATGGAAGAGACAGGAGAGAGCGCTAGTGAGGGCCTGAGGTAGCAGAGAGAGGCAAGAAGACAGAGCACAAGTCCCATATTTTGGGGTTCATCAGAAGTCCAAGACACGAATACTGCAGCACTTTGTGTCTTGGAATACAATGTATTACAATGACAGATGTGTAAAATACGCATAAGGCATCTCTTAACCAAGACAGAATTGAGAGGAAACGTGTATGTTTAGACACATTCAGGGCTGCTTATGTTCTCAACACCTATTTCTTAACTCCATGTTAAACTGGTTAGTGATAATACTGAAAATGCAAGTTAGATACATAAAGACATCACTGACTGAACTTATAAATAAAACCCACACAGAGCTGTGGTCATACCCACAGGCAGGTATCTGAACTATTACCACTCTGAGTACTTACTAAACCGAGAGCCAATACCTGAGTAATTCAGGATGATGAAGTTCACCTGAGAGAAGGGCTTGACAACAGGCACTTTTTATCTAGAACATTTGAGATGAGTTACTTACACATAGCCTCAAGGAGGGTATTGCTGTACCTGCAAAGCAGAAGCCCAGAAACACAAGTTCCCCTTCATTCTTTCTTCCCCTCTGAGAGACTGTAACCAGAGCTTTTCATATCAGCAGTTTACATGTATACAGTTTTCATGTAACGATACTGTACTAAACCCCAAGCTTCCCTGGACAGCCTTAATTTGTCTTCTTGTGCATAAACACAGTAGTTGCACAAGAGACAACATAGGACCATTTTCAAAAGCTTGGTAATAGACAACCCAATAACACAGTTCTAAGTATTACCATACTCCAGCCTCTGCCTTAGAAAGAGATAACCCATAGCTGTTTCATGTCTCCATCAGTGGCACAGACAGCAGGATCAACTGCACCCTCAGCAAGTTTGCAGGTTATACTAAGCTGAGTGGTACAGCTGGTGCACCCAATGGAAGAGATGGGATCCAGAGGGACCTGGACAAACCTGAGACATGGGTACATGTGAACCTCATGAAGTTCAACAAGGGCAAGTGCAAGGTCCTGCACCCGGGTCAGGACAAACCCTGGTATCAATATGAGCTGCAGGTACTGTCCAGTCCTACACATGCTTGAGGAAGTGTATTCAAACCTGACAGGATACACAGAAGGAGCCAGTAGAATTGTCAGGGGACAGAGCACCTTTTACAGGTGAAGACTAAATGGGTATGGTTTGTTTTCCCAAAAGGACAGGGGGAGGGAAGGACAATTGTGGCTTCTTTCCACAAATAGATACAGGGACTGCAATAAATATCAAACAGAACTAAGCCGAAGTGTAACACTGTAACATCTTGGTAAAAGCTGTCCAAGGCTAAGTTTAGGCTATCAGCTACAATCACATCCAATGGAACATCTCATCTATAAAACAGAACAAGTCAACATTAATCCAAGATCCTCCATACTTGAGGACAACTTAAATTGTTATATGTCTCATTTCTACTAAGGGAAAATATGCACTAGTAACCTTCTGGATGCTTCAGAGAAACACATGCAATTCCAGAATCACGACTGTTGCTACTGTTCTTAAAGAGCTTTCAAACAGCATGCTCAAAAATCCAGTTTCTGAGCTGTAGCACAGGGAAGTTTTGTGCACTGCAGGAGTATTTACGCAGTTCTGATGTGCACTGAATTGTCAAGCTTCCCGATACCCAGTACCACTGCTCCTACAGCAGGTACAGCTGGTATCAAATAACTTTGGAAACCCGTGGGAAATCCATGAAGCTTTACCTCGGGCATTTCAGGAAGCAGGCTGCAATAGACGCTTCTGGATTGTCAGCTTCTCCCTTCTCCTGCATGTTGATGTTTGCAAACTTAAAATCATAACAACTATCACTAGAGACTACAAGGGGCCTATGAGGATGCTGGAGAGGGACTCTTCAACAGGGACTGTAGTGACAGGACAAGGGGTGATGGGTTCAAACTGAAACAGGGCAAGTTCAGGTTAGATCTAAGGCAGAAGTTCTTCCCTGTGAGGGTGCTGAGGCGTTGGCACAGGGTGCCCAGAGAAGCTGTGGCTGCCCCATCCCTGGCAGTGTTCAAGGCCAGGCTGGACACAGGGGCTTGGAGCACCCTGCTCTAGTGGAAGGTGTCCCTGCCTGTGGCAGGGGTTGGAACTGGGTGTGCTTTAAGGTCTTTTCCAACCTAAACCAGTCTATGACTCCACGAGACAAGGATGGATTCTAGCCACAACCGATACTGGCTGCTTTTACCTAAAACCAGAAAATAAGAGACAGGTATGCTGAACCTCCTTGAGTTTAGCTGAAGCATTACCACTGGAAATACTAAATCAGGGGAGAACTGTTGGATTTGGTCATTTTGGCTCTCAAAATTGGTCTGCTTGGGTCAAAAAGTTACACAATAACTCCTGTTACCTTTGGTGATTCCATCTTCTTTCTCCCAGAGGTGACTAGAATGTTACTGCTTTAAGCTATCAATTCCACCAACTCTGCAACTCCCCAGGGCTTCAAAATACACAGCAGCTTTAATGCCAACCTGTTCAACCTAGTTTGCTGTTACAAATCATCTTGAGTGTTGCTTTAAAGCAATGTCTTTCAAACGGTACTCATGGTTGTTCGAGTCTTAAGTTGTGACTACACACACTGGTAACTTACTAAGCCATTATCTAGCATGTTATTTTATACAGGAATGCCAACAGATTCAACCAGAGAAGTATAAACACTCGTGTTTTTCCTTCTTTTCCAGAAAACTGGTACCCAACTGCCACATCAAGATTGAAACATCCATACCTCCCCCTCCCCAAGCAGGTCTTCAGACTATAGCAAAAGTAATAATGTGGTCTATGGAAGGAAAGAGGAGGAAGGGGTGTGCACACCACCTTCCTCCATACCCAAAATTTGATGCTTCCAGCACCTTTGTGCTACTGGAAGGCAAATAGTAAGTTATCAAACTCTGTCTTCTACCATTCAGTAGCACATAAACTGTACAAGAAAAGAGGAAAGCACAAACTGCTTCCATTGTGCTGAAGGGAGGAATCTATTTCAGGGTGAACCATGAGTGCAGGAGAGGGAAATCCACAATCAATGACCAGACAGCCTGGCCAAAAGTCTTTTAGAAAAAGGCTAGAAACCTCTTTCAGTTTCTCTTAGATAAGCACAAGCGAACTGGTCACAGAAAGCACAAGTCCTTTTCTACAAAAAGGACTATAGCTTACTTGTGACCTAAAGTGAACATCTGCACTTTTACTCCTGAGAGAAAGGGATATTTTGAAGTCAGACGATGCCACTACTGACTGTAAGGGTCATTTTCACAGCCCCTGCACCCTTCCACCTTGTCCTGATATTAAGGCCCTTTCCTACCCAAACCATCCTATGATTCCACAATTCTAGAAAGGGATCACATACCTGTATGTGGGGCCATGAGGCTTCAAGAGTTGGTTCATCTTCTTCTGGATCAAAATCTGGATTATCACTAGGTGGAAGTGTTCTGAAAATATTAGAACTAATCTGCAAGAGAAGAGAATCAATTGTTTTCACAGGTCACGCTCAGCAAGGTGCTGCTGTTGTCCTCACATTACGTGAAACAAAACCGTATTTAAAAACCCAATATAACAGATAAATATTTTAATGCCCCCTTTATTATCTCCTTTCCCCCCTTCCCCTCAAAACTGCTAAATCCAAACAGCCAGGAGTCAGGCCAATGAAAATAATGAGAAAGTACCATTTGTCTTTCAACTGAGTTACAAGTTTGAGGCTGGACACGGTCACGTTTAAGATTTTTCTCTGAAACCAAGAAAGTGAAAAGAAAGCAGTAGTTTCCCCTTACAAAAAGCAACTTTCAACCCTGTGTCACCAAGAGCAGGTTTGACTGGCGCTGGCACAGGGTGCCCAAAGAAGTAGTGAATGCCCCATTCCTGACAGTGTTCAAGGCCAGGTTGGACACAGGGGTTTGGAGCAACCTGCTCTAGTGGAAGGCGCCCCTGCCCATTTGGCAGGGGGTTGGAACTGGATGATCTTACGGTCCTTTCCAACCCAAACTATTCCATGATTCTATATAAAACAACAAATACAGCATGACTAGCCACTAATTCTTTGAACAGAGCTCTCCACATCTAAGGCAGACAACCCCCAAAATATCATTCATTTTAGAGTTCTTTGCTTAATTTCAAGCTATTTCACACTTTGAAGAAAGAACTGAAGAACCATTTACAATCCTTCACCTTTCATAATTTCAAGCTGTTCACAGTTTTGGGCAGACAGAAATATATTAACAATTGTAAATGTCTGACTTAACACAGAGTAACTTTGGAAGAAAACCTGAGAAAAATAGCTACCAAGTTACTTGAAGTACAAATTGTCAAATCCATTCAAAAGGGCAAGTTTGAAAAGGTTTCTTCAGGGATTTTGAAGTATACATTAGTCTGGAGAGAAAAATCAATCTTTCAGATGGCAAAAGAAAAAGAAATGGCATCTCATCTGCCAGATGTAACATACTGGACTTTAAGTCTCTTTAATATGAGCAGAAGAGCACAGAGTTCATTTAGTTGCTGCATCTTTGTCCGGTTTCTCAGGAACATGTGTAGCCCAACTTTTCCGATCATCTTTCAAACCCCTTATTCCTTTTGACCAAATCTGTTTCAAATAGCTGCTGACCACCCAAGCCCATTGAACACCATAGAAAATGTCAGTCTGCAGCAAGCGCTGCTGCACAGCTCCCAGGGAGTCTCCAAGGTGTCTGAAGAATCTTGCAAAAGGACTTGAAAAGATCCTGAAGTCACCCAGCTGGCTCTGCACTGAGGAATCAGCTGCCTCATTAAACAAGATACAGAGCTATTGCATAAAGTGACTTCTCATTTCCTCCTATGCGCCTCATCCTGTGTCCTGTCACTGTCTGCACTGTTGGTACACGGTAAAGCTGCAGAGACCACTGCTCTGGAGTAGAAGAGCAATGATGTTCCGTATGGATGGGCACCACAACAGTCTTCTTGTTCACAGCACAGCGGGAAAAACCCAACCTGAAACAGTACAGTCATTCCTTAAAGTTGTAAACACAAGGGACTGGGGCTCTAGAACACAAGAGAAAACTGTCTGGGGGGAAACAAGGAGGAAATAGGAGTCTGAGCGAAGGTGAAGTTTAATCAAGCCCAAAACCCAAGGCTAGTTCTGTTATTTGATATCTTTAGCAGGTATTCAACAAAAACATCAACACACAAGTCAGTCCCTTACAGAGGCTTCCCCACCTCTGCTTACAAGTCTTCCGGTAGCACCTCTTGAAAACACATCATTTTATTTCTAGAGGCATCTTGCTGAAATGGCCCAGTCAACCTTTTAGCATAGAACCTCGGTGTAGAGAAAACAACAGTTTCAAGGCTAAACCAAAGGTACTACCAACTGAAGATACTTGTGCAGCAGAAACAAAGAGCAAGCCTCTTGGCCAGATCTTTAGAAAACGAATGCTATGATTTTCAGAGCATTCAGTGCTTCTATTGGTATGATCAGCCTCCTGAGAACTAAGAAACTTAGAATAAACTGGGTACAATTCTTAGGTACTAGCCTGTCTCCCTAAAACCACAGTTCATTGACTTCATTATGTTTTGAATACTTTTGCTTCCTGTCTCCTTTGATTTTTTCTAATGTCTTGCTAACAGTACTCATCAAAAATGTGGTTTGGGTTAAAACCCCCATTATTTTTCCATTGGCAAATTCTTCTCTATATCCTCTTGTATTATCTAAACCACCCCTTTAATTTTGCAAGCAGGGTCCTATCCCAAAACTGTGATTTGAGAAATACGGATCCTAAAAGGCTCTTACAGCTGGATAGGTTTCCACAGAACCACAGCATTAGCTTCCTAAATTAAATCTCAGAAAGTCTGATGACAGTGACATCTGAAAATGTGCTAGTTCATGTATAAAGATACAGCAATTCTCTTTTATTAAACCAAGAAAGAAAAATGTCCCTTATTGTTTTACTGAAGCAAGTCCAGAGGAGGCCACGAGGATGCTCAGGGGCTGGAGCACCTCCCGTATGAAGACGGGCTGAGAACATTGAGGCTGTTCAGCCTGGAGAAGAGAAGCTGCGTGGAGACCTCAGAGCAGCTTCCAGTGTCTGAAGGAGGCTACAAGGATGCTGGAGAGGGACTCTTCATCAGGGACTGCTGTGATAGGAGAAGGGGTGATGGGTTCAAACTGAAACAGGGCAAGTTCAGGTTAGATCTAAGGCAGAAGCTCTTCTCCCTGAGGGTGCTGAGGCGCTGGCACAGGGTGCCCAGAGAAGCTGTGGCTGCCCCATCCTTAGCAGTGTTCAAGGTCAGCTTGGACAGAGCCTTGGGTAACAGGAGTGAGCTGTCCCAGCTGTGGCAGGGGTTGGAACTGGATGATCTTAAGGTCCTTCCCAACCCAAACTGTTCCATGATTTTATGATTACCTGAGCACTTCCCAAGGAGCTAAGCTTCTGGAGAGACAGAAGATTCAATTCCAATTTCTGAGTGTGCAGATAGGGATAACTAATGGGTTTTGAAATGCTGAATTCCCAGCTCATGCAAGCTGCTGGGACACTCATTTATGCTGGATTTTGATATGCTGGTAGGGAATAAGAGGAGGCTGGCAGGGACAAGGAAATGGAGGAGTCATGTATGCTCCCACACCTAAAGGTTTGGGATAAAGGCTAGATAAAGGTTAGAGCTTGTAAACTCGCCAGATGTTTTCAAACTGAACATATTCACAATGCCAAACCCAGATTTGCTTTTGGCTTCAGAGTACTTCCAACTGAGAATTTCCAAACAGAGAAGACACTACTTTTAGATGACCAGAAAGGAGGTATTCTGGGCTACCCCTCCAAAACTATTTATAAGTGAAACTCTTCCTCAGTTCTTAATTCAAAGGCTTTGGCAAATGAATTATATTGAAATCAGGTTGCATGGGGCACAAAAAAGCACTTACAGCATGTCTTGCACATCTGCCTAAACAAAGGGGTTTTGGGGGTTTTTATGATCTTGTTCCATCCTCGGTGGCTTGAATGATATCATTCCCACCAGTGCTCCATACCTCAGGATCCAAGCAGGGACAGCTACACAAACCACTATCGCGTGGTACTGGCTATCATAGGAACAGAGACCATGTGAAGGGAAAAACTGCTTGGAGCCCCCCTCACCTGCCCAGACCTTGCCTATGCACCGGTCAGGAACAACGTTTACTTTCCTCTTGATATCTGTAAGGGATTGTTGACTTTGCCTCCCCAACACTTGGGCAGCTCCAAGGAAACTGGGCTGCTTCCTTTGCGAGCTAGAGGAAAGGTGTCCCAGGCCTAGGGAAAGACAAGGGGCTTTCTGTCACTGATGCCACTCTGGCTTTGTCTGGGAGTTTTTGGAGTCTGTTCATCCGTTACTACCAGTCAGATAAAATAGCTGGGTTCTATTAAGGCTGAATTCTACTTTTTCACCCCAAAATCCACCATCCTTCAGTCTCTGAAAAAAACCTCGAGTGCTTTTTCCTTTAACATAGTAACACTGTCCAAAATGTAAAGAATTAAAAAGAAAAACCTCTTTTAAATCTCATTGAAATTTTACTACAAAGGAAGGCCTCAGGCCTGACACACGTGTTGTCTGGAGGGAGAGACCCATCCAGAGTTCTTTCTGAAAGCTGGTACTTGGGCCTGATTCACAGCAAAGACCTTTGCTGTTGCCAGTTGCCTGGGAGACTAGAAATACTATTCAGGCTTGGAGGGATCTTTTGTCTCAAGCTCTGAAAAAGCTCTCACTGAGCATTTTAGGCCTTCTTCATTTTCAGTCATTTTAGCAGACAAAAGGAGACAGAAATTTGTTATGGAAGGAGAAGCAAGCATCCAGAGAGCCCAATCATTTGCACAACAACAATAACCTCAAAAGAACAGCTCAACACCACTTTATCTCCAAGAAAAGAAAACAACTCCAGTGTAAAAGAAAAGCTCCCTTCAACAAGGATGATAAGCTAGTTAGTATACTCTTTCTTCTAAGAAAAGGCTATAGAGAGCACACAGGGTAAGAAAATACTGCAAGGGTTCAGGCTTGCTGCCACCAGCAGCAATAAAAAAGCCAGAAGAGGTGGACATGCTCTGTCCTTCTGTCCTTCATTTTCTTGTGTAGAACACATTGAGGACAGAAACACAGGTCCTTTAAAAAAAGCAAAACTACACAAAACCCCGCAGTGTCCTAGATCTTTTGTAAAACTTACTAAGCACCTGGTGAAACAGCCAAAATGATTAACAGGCTTTCAATAATTCCAGCCCTTCAGTACAATGGCACATTTTCACACTTATTTCTATTAAAGATCTGGTATCAGCTGCTCAGAGAAAAAAAACAACCCAACAAAACCAAAAGCCACCAAACAAAACCCAGTGAAAAACCTTAAGGAAAAAAAACCAGCTTGCATTGTATAGAAAACCACAAAAGACATAAGCCTTATGTTTGAGCTGGTCTGCTTAGGTTCCTGATAGCTACTTTTGAAGTCAGTGTTGTGTGCCTGTAAACTCAATTGAAGTTTAGAGAGCCATTAGCCTGAACACAGGGGCACTAAACAACATTCTTTCTACACTGAACACTTCTAGAAAAGACAGTTTTCAAGTATTCCAGATGATTGGCAAACGTCCCTTGGTTGAGCTCCCTGTACATGGAGTATAGGCACAGCTGAAACATTGCTTAGCTAGCACATGAAAATGAATCTAACATACCTGGGAAAGTCAGCAGATAGTAACCACAACTATTTTGTTGCTTATTCAACAAGCCATTGGTACAAACTGCACAGGATAAATCATCCCATGGTTTACAACTCAAGTGAACCACTTAGACTACTCTAGCACAGCTCTCCAAGGCCAAAACAGTAACAGGCAGGCACAGGAAGTATTTACAAAGAGTTGCTTCCTTACACTGATAAACCTTTCTGTTGACACTAGTACCCACAAGAATCTCTACGAGAAAACTTTAGCCTTAACTCCACTGCCGTTCTTAAACAGACAGGCAGCACTGCAATATTGCCTTTTTCTGAATGAGAACAACATCAAAGCTCACCCAGACTGCAAGCATCTGCAATATACCTGCTCTTTCATTTTCACTAACCTGCATGCATCATATTTCAGCTAATAATTAAAACTCAAGTTGTTTTTACAAGCCTCTCTAAGCAATCTTGTAGGCCAAGTTATCATTCATGAATTATACTATATTGCATAAGCAGAATAACCAACAGCAAGCCCGAGCTGGACGCCATCAGAGTCATAAACTGATTAAGATATCTTATTAACATTGAGAATATAATGAGCATTCTACATACCATTTTCACTATGTCAGCATAAGCTGATTCAACAATCACTCCACGATTCGTTGAAACATATTCAACCAGTTCATTCAGTGTTGCTCTCTTAATTTCTTTGCTTTTCAGGTCTGAAACAGAGTCCATGAAGTCAAAGAGGACACAACACTGTTGCAACTTCTGACAAAAAAGATCTTGCTGTTCGTTGAAGGTGGCATCTATGAAAGAAAAACCAAAACCCAAGAGTTAAGTCCAGAGAAACAAACTCTGCATTGCTAAATCTCTTTTGCTGGCTAACATTTGCATAGCCACCAGTTTTTCACTATGGGGAATAGTACGTTCTGTATAGACAGCAAACTAAGAAACAATATTGTCAAAACTGAAAATATCTGTGTAAGTATATTAGAGAACAACTCACTCTTCTCAACCTGTGTTTCATACAAGAAATAATGAATAAACATACGGCAATAAGTGTATTTATGGAAAATGAACTCCTGAATTAACTTCATTTGAAATATAGACATGAATAAGTACCAAGTCACTCTCATGAGAAGTCATACCCAGCAGCAGTGCATCATTCTAACCTCCCATTCATCCGATTTGGCTCATTCTGTTCCCTAATCCTTTATTATGTAACCTGGCTTAAAAACTGCAAAAGCTGCTTTAAAGGAACCTTGTCTTTTTGCCCCAATACAAAATACTTCACATACTTTAGACCTCATGTGATAAATGTTTTCCTTAAGAATCAACTCCAATAATTCAAAAGGATTAACCCTGAATTTCCATGCTTTGGTCTAACTAATCTATTACAATCTTGGTCACATCAGGTTTACCAGCTTCTTTGGCCTATTAAGACAACATGTTTGGCTACGACTTGGTATTTTCATTTGAAAGTGCAGTTTCTCTCTAAGCTGATAAGCAAAATATCTCCATTAGTATTTCACATTAGCTCTCAAAAAGATGGATTAAGTGCAGTACACTTCAAATACTGTAACTGTTCAAAAGTTGCATGATCACAACAAAAGCAGCCATGGTTCTAACTGAGAAGTTGGTTTAGTTTAATGCGTCTTTTGTTCTTGTTTTTAATTGGTTGCTGGGGTCCTAAGCCACTCCAGCAACATTGCATCACCTCATTTAGCAGTCAGTTGGGATTCCACTTGTTCTGGTGAAAGATTAGTTCTAATTTCATCTGCAAGAAAGGAATGTTCTCCCTCTGAAGCGTTTTCAAGGCCTATCACCAGACAACTAATCCTTTAGCTTCACGCATTCACTCTAGTATTGATACTAGCACTGCTGCTCACTGTAAGGAAATTATCAAGACAAGAAAAAGGCAATTGCCCCGTAACACTGAGTATGCAAAAGTCTCACTTTAAAATTTAAACAAACCCCCACAAGACCTCAGGCTTCTCCTGATTGTTTTAGGATTATTCTTATTAAACCAACTTAATTTTAAGTTTTAAATTTAATAACTCACTCCGATAATGCCAATTCCTCAGGTTTCTTACCAAAACACCTTCCATTTAGTGGCTGGAACAACAGTCAATGGTGGTTTTAATATTCAGTCATTATCTGAAAGACTTTTTGTTTCCATAAGCAAAAGTAATGGCTAAAATGGACTGAAACCCCTCTGCTGTAATCCCAACTGCTCGCTCTGCCCTGAGAGTTCAAACACCACAATACAGTATTGTGTTCCCTTCCCCAGCTATGATCCTATGAACTGAGCAGAACAACTTTAGTGAGCTTTTGGGGAAAAGTTGCCAATTGCTATTCCCTTTCAAAGACCAACTCATACTTTGGAATGGTAATTCTGTCATTTCACCATTTTCCTTTGGAGTAAATATCTTGCAAGCTGCTTATTTCACCCAGAGAACAAAGGTGTAAAATCATGAACACCAGCTGTGAAAACAGTTGTAAGTTACACAACATTTCAGCTCAGATCTAATACTCTACAGCGGATGGCATGAGTAAGTATTGTATCACAGCAACAAAGCAGCAACAGTGACATGCCGAGGATCAAATCCAAAACGCCTAATTTAAGGAAGCGACACAGGGAGGATAGCTCTCTGACACTAGCTCCAACGACAGCCAGGCTCAGACAGGAGTCAAATCTACTCTTCTTCCCTACAAAAACTTAACTCCAAAGTGCAAAAACCCAGCAGTAAGCTGGGTGTATTTAGCTGATATTCAATAAGATGAAAGGTCATTAATCAAAGTTTCCCAGCAGACAGCACCTGAGTGCTCCTAACAGGGGTTAAAACAGACTAAAGATCTAGGGTTAAAAGCAAGTAACAGGAATTCAGACAAAATAATCAAATCACTTATTCCCTTCCCCAGAATATCAAAGAAACCCCTGCATTAGCCCCGTTCAGTTAGATATGAATAACAGATCCTCTCTCTCCTGCCGTGCATCACCAGTCCATTTCATTAGCAATCTGATCTATCTCAACTAGGCATGTTTTCTCTAATGAAAAATCACCCATTACTCTGGTTTGTTACTCTTATCATTTAAAGCAAAACCAAAGCAAATCTTCTTCTACATATACATCCATTTGCCATATTTACAAGGGAAATCATAAAGATCTCTACAAGAGATGAAAATTATGTGCACCCATGGTAATAAATCAGGTAATAAGAAAGCCAGCTCTGTTGTATCAGCACTACCCATCTTCATGCGCTCAATCCCTGCTTGACACATCACACATTTATTTGTTCCAGGAATGTTATCAGAGATACCATGGGAACTACTAAGTGATTTGGGATAATGCGTTTGTCAGATAGTGCTCTGAACTTTTACAGCCTTGTATTTAACCATCACTATCCCAGCACAACAGAAGCTATGCAAGTCTACACCACAGTAAAATCATATTGCAACGCTTTATTCCAGTTCAATGAACAAAATGAACCGTGGCACCGTGACTGCATCATACCAGAGCTTTTAGCTGTAGTAGTTTAACAACCTGTGGCGTGACTAAAACCAGTTTCAATTTAATACCTATCAAGATTTATACCATACATCTGAAGCTCAAGGTAACTGCTTCTCTTCAAATAGCCTAAATAACGTACGGACCACAGAGGATAATGTAGGCTCAAAAGGAGAAAATGGGGGATGGGACGGGACACCTAACACACCCATGAGGAAGCCTGAAGCAGAAAAACAGGAACAAAAGTATTTTATCCTGTCTAGAAGAGTATCATATGCTAAAGCACACCCCAAAAAATAGTCTAAACACCATCTGATCAAAGTGATAGAAATGCAATTGCCTCAACTTTTGTTTTCTAGACGCTGCTCAACAGAAGTGTCATTTAGGGAATTCTTTAAATCCACTGTTCTGTTCCTTGAGAAGTTGGTTGGAAGTTGAAGTCCTTGGGAAGGTAATACTGATATTTTTAGGCAGGCAGAGAAAGCCGATTCTTAATCATGTGGTAGGAAATCCTAAAGACACTGACTTCCATCTGACACCAAAAGAGCTGCTGTAAATTATGATCCACTTCAACCATGCCTCTTTCTAAGCATATTCATTGGCTCTGGGCGTTTCCACAATAGATGGTAGAAAGTTTGCAACAGATGAAAACAGTTCATTTGGTCACTGTCCTTCCTAACACTGGAATTCTCAACAGACTGTTTCTACTACTTACAAAAACCTGACAATAGCCACAATACCAAAGGATGAAAAGTTACAAACAAGTTGACTCGAAGTTCCTCCTGAGCAGAGGTTATGAAACATTAAAACTGTTTCATTGCACAGATTTGGCTGCAAATTTAATGCCTTCAAATTGTTAAGGTCATCAATCCAAGTACACCCATCGAATGTTGAGTTAAAAGATTAATTTCTTTCCGGGAGGGCCCAAACAAAACATAGATGGGGACAGAGAGTTCACAATCACAGAGCTACCTCCCTAGCATGTAACTGGAGAGACAAACACCACCGTATCACCAGCCAGAGGACTACAATGACGTCTTTCCACAGTATATTTATCTCTTATGTTTACAGGCCCTTCTCCTGGAAGGAAAAGGCAGATTCTTCTTTCTCAACAGAATTGTTTTCCCAAGATCTTCTGTACAAAGCCAGAGAACCTAACGTAATCCTTGCTTCAGCAGCAGGAGCCGGAAGCCGAGTCCACAAAACCCCCTCTCTCAACTACACAAATTAGAAGCTCAAATACCATCCTTCCCTGCCAATGGAAAATAAACCCTCTCAAACATTTGCAACAAGTTCCCAGTATTTTTTTTATATCTCTAATTCAGTATTTCTACTTTTCCCTGAAAAAGCTACCCCAGGAAGATGCAGAAGCCAGAGAAACAAATTTTCCTCTTAAAGCAGTCCACACACAGCCCTTTCCAACACTTAGAGGACAGTGTTCTTATGGAATGAAATACTGCATCTCTCCTTACAGTAAACTGGGTAAGGAGAGATGGCAATCCTACACTTCTACATAATTCCCTGACAAATTGAAACACAGACAAGGACTGATACGTGACAAGGATCACGCCACAGTTGTGTTACATATTCCACAATGCGGAGTTCAACATTTAGTCTTTGCTGTCTGGTTACGTTTACTGTACTATATGCAGCTGTACTCAACAGTGGAGGGATGTGCTAGAGCAGAATGAAGGCATTAACAGACACGGAGAAAGGAGAATATTACTATGAAACACCAAACTTTTGGGTTTGCTTGCTTGCTTGATTTCTTTCTTGACATCACTGAATTATCAACACTTGTGCAAGCTCTTTTCAGAGATACCATTAGTTTGGAAAGGGTTAGTCTAGTAAACCGCCCCAGCCTACATAAATCAAGTGTAGGGAGTCCTGTTTAACCTAAATTTAAGATTTATTTTTGTCCTGGGAAGTTCTTGCATGTATTGTGATCTCTCATAGCATCTGGGTGTCAGTGGTTATGTTATAGGCATGGTAACCTATTAACAAATGGAGTTTTGATGCAACTGATGTTACAACAGGGGACAGACAGAGTGTTTCCAGGTTCTCAGAAGTGTGCATTTTCAGCTTGACAGGCAACAGAATAGTTGGCCAACAATGAAGAGGAAAGAAGTCGCCCCCCACTACCCCTTTGCCATTGATTTCTCTCTTCCCCTCCTCTGCTCCCAGTCACATCCATCCCTCAACACTGGCTCTGGAAGTTGTCAGACTCCTCTGTGAGCTGCTTTAACTCAATAACGTGGCTGTATTAGTGAGGTTAAATGGCTTCTGGAGGGGCCTGATGTGCTCTGGCACAAGATTAGTGATGGGAGCAAAAACTCCTTTCAGCTGCAGCAAGCTGTTCGTTAGTTCCCTATGTCCTCTGTAACCCCAACACCCAACTCTAGAGGTATGAGAACTGAAAAATCCTACCCACACATTAAGTGAGCTACTTTTCTGAATAACAGAATTTGGGTTATGCAGGGTTTTTTAAAACTATTTGTTTGCGTTTTCTTTAAGTTCCTTTTTAAAGGAAAATGTAGCCCCCGTATAAAAACTTCATGATATGCTTGGTTATACTGGTAGTCTATAACATTCTCCAGTAACACCATACACCCGTAACAGAAGCTTTTGGTAGCTCAGCAGCCCAACTGAAACTGGTGGGGCTACTCAGATGAGCACTCATGCAGCACCTTAAGTATCCAAGGAGTCTTGTCACCAGTATTTTCAGGTCCTCCACATAAGAAACACTTTGCCACCCTAAGGAATAAGTACCATTTCTTAATAGACCAGGGTTGTAGGGTTCCCCCTCTCCCCCCCCTTCAGAGTTTAACAGCATTAATTTTCACATTATCTGTTACCCCACAGCCTACAGCTGAACTCTGAAAAGGGCCAAGTTCCTCTGTGTGTTTTCAGTCAACAGAGCTCCAACTTTCCAGGTCAGATAGAACAACGTTATGCATCTTAAAAGTCATTCAACTCCCTACACAGTAGTATGTTTGTTTAAGAGGAGTTTGGTAGACAACCGAGTAGAACAGTATTCTCAAACACTAGGCTACAAGGAAGTCCATACTACATATAGGAGATGACCAAAACAAAACTTGGCACAGAATTAAAGGTACAGAAGTTATGTTGGTCAATCCTGCCTAGGACCTGTGTGCTCATACTAACCACCTCTTCATTTCAGAAATCAAATGGACTGCAAAGGAGCAATCTGAGATAAGGAGCGGAGCTGAGCTTTTGCTGTGCTTCATTAGGAATTATAGTGATAGAACAAGAGGTAATGGGTTCAAACAACCTAAACAGGGGAAGTTCAGGTTAGATAGAAGGAACAGGTTGCCAAGGGAAGTTGCGAATGCTCCATCCCTGGCAGTGTTCAAGGCCAGGTTGGACAGAACGCTGGGCAACATGGTCTGGTGTGAAGCACCCCTGCCCATGGCACTAGATGATCTTAAGGTCCTTTCCAATCTAATTACTCTATGATTCCACTTACAGGTAAACTACTCTGCAGATGGTGGTCAGGCAGGACTTGCACTAAGAGATCCACATGAACAGTAGTTTAAACATATACTGTGACACTCTACTTGCTCAACTGCCCCTGTAACACATGATTTATCCAAGTTAATATACACCTTTCTCCAACCAGCTGTGCAAAGTCACATTAAAACTGCCCAAACCAACCAACCTGGTACAAATCATCCAAGTAAATCTCCATTTCTCTTTTGAAATAGGTAAGAAATCAGAACATTTTCTCATTAGAATAGTCTGGATTTAAGATTAATTCCATGATGCATGCCAAGGAAAAAGGAGGAAAAGAAAGCAAAAGGGGAAAAAAGAAGAAAGGGGAAAGGATGTTTATGAAGTTACAAAGGCAAGGCTACAGACAATTTGAAGTTGTTTACTAAAAGCACTCCTGGAAAGCTCTCTTCCATCCAGTAACAGATATTGTTTGTTCAGACAGTCTCACATCTGCCACTGCACGAGGCCAGCAGTTGACCTTAACAAATCAGTCCTGAATTTGAAAGCCTATGCTGATCTAACAACATCTGTCACAAATGCTGCGCCGTGACTCCTTGCAGTGAGGGGAAACTGCAAGTGTCGTATCTTGATTGTTTCTACCACCTTCCAAGCTTTCTTATAATCTCACAGAGTTAAGAATTTCCAGCTACCACATTAAATCCCCTGATTTTCATCAAGATTTCAGTCAACCAAGACACTTTATACAGTAAGAAAGTACCCTGCTGAAGTGCTTTCATATCAATAGCTTATTTCCGACTCTAATTACAGAAAGCAACACGCACTCAGATGCAAGAACAGAAATTACTCTCTTGGTCCTCTAAAAGACAGTAAGCCTCCGGTAACCAGGTCTGCCACAATTCACCTTATTTCTACCATGCTTCCCCAAAAAGGAGAATTAAAGCACCACCTATTCCTTAAACAACCAAAAACCTCAAACATACCAACAACTGGAACCAGAACGTAAAAAAACCCTAACATCATCCTTAACAAAGTATGGAACTCCAGTATCACAAAGGCTTCCTCAAGAGCACACCATCAGTTCAAAATCTAACTGAAATTCAGCTGCATGCAAGAACAAGAAAGGTAGAAAGCAAGAATATTGTCCAATGACCTGACAGAGCTGAATCAGTGCTGCCTGTGAAAGCACTGAGGAGCTGAGCAATTTGTGCTGTTCAGAGTAATACCATATTGATTACAAAAGACAAAGAAGTTTCACTTCTTACACAGCTGAAGTGTATGTTTTCAAAACCCATTATGTTATTACTCTTGTATTTGAAAGCAGCTTTCTTCCACAGTAAGCCAACTGTTATGCTCCCCAATGCATTCATTTCTCATTTTGGCAAACACTGCTACTGTATTTGCTGTCTTTATCTCAAAATCATCAAGCAGTTTTAACGCTAGGATGGGCCTATCTTGAATACAACCAGAGACTCAGAGTCTAGTGATCCTGCCCCTCCACTCTATTCTTGTGAGACCCCACTTACAGCACTGTGTGCAGCGCTGGTGTCCTCAGCATAAGAAGGACAGGGAGCTGCTGGAGCAAGTCCAGAGGAGGTCACGAGGATGATCAGGGGTTGGAGCACATCCCATATGAAGACAGGCTGAGAACATTGAGGGTGTTCAGCCTGGAGAAGAGAAGCTGTATGGAGACTTCAGAGCAGCTTCCAGTGTCTGAAGGGGGCTACAAGGATGCTGGAGAGGGACTCTGCATTAGGGACTGTAGTGACAGGACAAGGGGTGATGGGTTCAAACTGAAACTGGGCAAATTCAGGTTAGATCTAAGGCAGAAGCTCTTCCCTGGGAGGGTGCTGAGGCGCTGGCACAGGGTGCCCAGAGAAGCTGTGGCTGCCCCATCCCTGGCAGTATTCAAGGCCAGGCTGGACACAGGGACTTGGAGCAACCTGCTCTAGTGGAAGGTGTCCCTCTCCCTGGCAGGGGTTGGAACTGGATGATCTCAAGGTCTCCTCCAACCCAAACCATTCTGTGATTCTCTCTTGCATGCAAGACATTAGCCCAAACAGTGGTTACACTGGTTTGATGAAGGTATATTAGTGATCTTAGAAAGAGGAACCCTGCCTCTTTAAGGAAATAGTGATAAAACCTATCACAGAATTAACATGCACAGCCAGGTCATTAAACTGGGAAAGAGGGGAGAGTAATTGATTTCTGGACTAGGAAATGCCCTCTCAGAAGATGTGAATACAGGATAGATGGCAACCTTTAACTTAAAATGATCAAAGTTGATACAAACGCCTGAGAATCCAAACTGCTTTCCCAAACCAGGAAATGCAACTCCTACAGAGCATACTGAAATGCAACACAGGTCTTTGTTATGGTAAAACATACATGCTTCCAAGAAGTCCTAATAAGAGGGCAAACAGAGGTGAAAAAGTCCTGGGTATATAAACAGGTCCTTTCTTTAAAGTCTAACTTGGGTTACACTGTATTAGCCACAAGCTGAAAGCACCCACAGAGGGGCTGGTACACAACAACCTGTTACTTCCAGTAACTCCCTCATGCGCCTGGAAAATGCACCAGCACCAAGACCCAGGAGATTCCACAGAAGGGGAAAAAGGCTACAGAGGTTGTGACAAGGCAGACTCAAGAACTGCTTCACATTTACACTGCTAAGCATTAGAAGAACATGAACAGCTCTGCTCCCTATTTTACTGATCCAACCCCAGCAGCTGTAGTAGCCTCTACATACATTACACCAGGAGATAAAGACAGCTGAAAAGCAGGTGACAAGGTTGCGTGCCACACAGACTCAGTCAAAACTGCAGCTCAGTACCCATTACACAGTGCTGTACCAAAACCATTCTCTAGTCACAGGAACATCCACACTTCCCATGGCCAGAACCAACAAACCAAACTGATTTGCGCTTTTTAAGCTTGAAAGGAAAGAAACTGTATTTCGATTTAAGTTCTCTTTTTGTCAACTGCCAAAATCCTGTCTGACTGAAATGATGGTATTTTATAATGAGTGATCATTGATAAGTATGCCATAAGTGCATTTGCACTGGGATATTGTTTTTAAACGTATTAACTTGTATTCTCCGATCATCTCCTCATCTTATCGAAGCATAAAGTTCATTTTGGATAAGAGATGCTGAAGTTGCTCCGGTTTGAGATCACACTGGAAAATGCAAGTCAACATTACAAATCAAGTTTGTGTTTTCCCAGAAACTGAAGAAACACTCATGCTGTTTTCACATGGCAAAATCAGTGCTGAGTGCAATGTAAAAATACCTTTTATTTGAAACCAAGGGGGGGTACCTGCTGATAATACTTCAGAGAAGCACAGAAACTCATTCTGCAGTTCATGTAGCACTTAGCTATTTAAAACGTGTGGAAAGCATGTATAGGGAAGTAACTTAATAGGAAAACTACCAGAGGAAACGTGCAAACTGGCTTTTCACAAGCCGAGGGAAAAAACTCCTCTGCCCTTGAATCTCTGTGTAAATCCAGGTGGAAGTTACAGGTATTGGATTAATTCCTCAGATAAATACGTACTTCATGAATCGGCTAAACCAGTGTTTCTTAATTTTCAGTTTTGTGAGGCAGATGAGATACTTCATAGTAAATGGTATCATTAGTTCTTCCTTACAGTAGGAAGAACTGAGATCAAATTCAACTGGAAACACAGGTGAAATCCTGGTTCTGCTGCATTCAGCGACCCCACTCCCACTGACCTCAATGGGACTATGCCATCCTGGGAGGATGGATACTCAGGCACTTGCAGGATCTCTTCACCCACTTCACTTAAACATTTAGCCTCCCAAATAAAAGGTTGAGCTAGTTTTCTCATCAATTTTAACCATACTCTAATAGTTCGTTCTATCAAAACCTGTAAACATGAAGCATTCAGTAAAGAGGGATCCTACACTTAAGTATATTCCCATTTGGCAAAATCTCTTGACTGTTTTTAAGCTGAATTCACACAGTTGTGATGTACCGAGTTTATTTTGCTCCTGCTTCCTACTCTTAAGGGAAAACACACAGCATATAAATCACCAATCCTTGTCCTTCCTGGCTGTACTGTGGGACCCAGCCTACACCTCTCTCGGGGTTCCCGCACTTGCATCTGGATTTTGCATCTCAAAGTAATGCCTGGATTCTGCTTCCCTACAGAATCCAATAGTGCTGAAGTGCAAAGTGATTTCACATCTAGAATTCAAAATCTAAGTTCAAGTCTCATCATTTGTTGCTGTTACAGCAGTGTGGAACCAAAATTTATGCCGCTGAACTGACTTCAGTCTCGCATGTATGCCACAATTTCAGCATAGGATTTTGAATAAGAAGCATCATACACTTGCCAAAAGCTTTACTCAATTACACTAAATGGAACTTCTTTTTCTTTTTAAATCCATTTTATTCCCTTACACTTACCCACAGAATTTTACTTGAGGAGACATTAATAAAAGCTGTGGCTCTATTTTTTTAAAGGCTCAAGCATCTACAGAGCCAAAGTAACCTATTAAATCACTTCTGAAAGTTGCCTTGTTTATGCTAGTTCTCAAATACAGCAAGAACAGAAATCAAGCTGTTTCCCCTTTCATATTCAGACAAACTGCTGTGGCTTTTATTCCTGCTCTTCTTCAGAATCACAGAGTAGTTAAGAGTTGGAAAGGACCTTAAGATCACCGGACCATGCTACACTGCCCTCCTCTACCCTTACTCACCCCACCTCTTCTTTCTGTTCTGAGAAGATTGACAGTGCTGCTTTTGCCTCTTATCCACAGCCTGACAACTCTCCAAGTTGTGATGGTCTTAGAGATAAACTTTCAGTCAGTACTTTGAAAAAGCAAAGCTGTGTAACATACTGAAAGTTTTCCTGGTATGGTAGGGAGTAGCTGTAATGTCTTCAATTCTTAAGGGTTTAACAATCACTTATTAGAAATAGAACATCTTGAATGCACATGTGCAAATAACATTGTTGTTGTTACACCTTGACCTCCCAGCTCCACAGCAAAACTCTTACTTCTCTTCTGAACCCTATCTTACCCATGAAGCTGACAAAAGCTACCAGTGTCACCAAGCATAGCCTTTTCCCTTCACCATATTCATAGCAGCAATACATACTGCTCCTTTAGCAGGCTGCAAGTCACCTACAATTCTGATAACATTGCTGTCTTTCCCCAAGCCTCCACACCCCTAAAATACTAAGGCCTAGTATCCTGCATCTACATTTCACCGGCCTTTCTCAGCTTCACTTTCCCTCTCCTCCCCAAACATGTAGTAGCCAGAAGCAGTATTACTCAACACAGGGAAAGTGAATTTTGTGCTCTATTCATGGTTGCTGCAGTTATGTTCTCCTCGTATTTAAATTCTCAAGACTCTCATTTTGTGAGCCAACTCATCTGCAATCAATTCCTGATGTACAGAATAAAAGCCCTGAGCCCACGAAGTTACAGGAAGACCATGGGAAGTTCAAAAACCATGGTTGCAAGGGAAAACTATGAAGAAACTAAAAGAGTATGACAAGAAACATTTCCAGTAAGTTTCATGGCCAACAGGAATGCTGAAACTCTAAATACTGAGCTTACTACAGCTACTGGAAAGAAGGTAGCTTTTGTAGTTTCTTTCCACTCAAGCTTCTTTAACCAGCCCACTACTTCCACACTATTTCCCTCACCAGTAACACACTTCTGGGTTCCTGCTTGTAGAAAAAGACAAGTTTTCCATACACTTAGTTGCTGCGCCTAGCAGTACTAAAGGCAAGAAAACCAAAGAAAAGCCATGCACAATAGCCTCACATAGCATAGTAAGTGAGAACAGCTTGCCTTCAGGATAGATACTTCAGTAGATCCTGAAGTATCCATATAGAATAACATAGTAGATACTGAATCATCAGTCTTGTTACTGACCTGCAACAGGTACTGAGCATGTTTGGAAATGTGAGCTGAAGTATCTTCATCAAGAACTATGTGCTAAGCTCTTGATGAACTTCTTCATCAATAACTATGTGCTAAACATTAAGCCTCAAGAATCACAGAATGGTTTGTGTTGGAAAGGACCTTAAGATCATCCAGTTCCAGTCATCACACTAGATCATGTCGCCCAAGGCTCTGTGGCCAGCCTGGCCTTGAACACTGCCAGGGATGGGGCAGCCACAGCTTCTCTGGGCACCCTGTGCCAGCGCCTCAGCACCCTCACAGGGAAGAACTTCTGCCTTAGATCTAACCTGAACTTGCCCTGTTTCAGTTTGAACCCATCACCCCTTGTCCTATCGCAGCAGTCCCTGATGAAGAGTCCCTTTCTTTTTATCTTTTAATCTTTATTTCTTTTGCTGAATATTGACACTACACAATTTATTTTCCTTCCAATCTCAGAAGCAGTTTGAATTGTTTTTTGCTGAAAGTAAGAAAATTAGTCTGAGGAACAGTTCCAAATCAAGCTGTCCATACTTGGCATGGAAAACTTCAGTCCAAACGGTTTAGCAATGCTGTAAGCAGCTGAGAATAAGGACTTGTGAAGGAAAATTGTAGGCAACCTTAACTATGAGGAGCTCTGCCTTCAGGTCAAAAGCATACCATGAAATAGGCATCCCGTAGACAACATACTTCATTGGCCAAGAACTCCGCAAAACTTCACAGCAACTAGTTCAGTGACTCTGCGATAAATATCAGTGATTCAGACATTAAAGAGAAGCTGTGACTGCAAGTCCAGTTTGTAACAGAGCATTTTGCCACAGAAGACTTATAAAACAGGCGTTATTTACTACCTATTCATCTAGTTTGGCTGTGGTTCAACCTTTCCAAATCCACACACTGTTTTGAGACTAAAAATATAATTTTAGCCTGCTAGATTAAGCCAAGAGTCAGGACTACAATGGCATAGAAGCTAAATGTTATACCCTTCCCGATGGAAGGGTCTCTTTTCATAAGAACACAATACACACCCCTTCTATGCTGATATACAGTATTAATCTGTTTGGAACTGTTGGCATCACACCTTTCCAAAAACACTGAATGTTTTTTAGATAGATAGATACTTCAGTATATACATATACACACATATAAATAAATCTGTAGATTGAAGTAATCTTCTTTTGACCAGATAGCCTGGAGCAATAAAGCAACTCCATTTTTATCTCCTACAGCAACTAACATTAAATTCAGCACCTGCAAAACTAATATCTGCCTAAACTAGAAAGCAACGAATATGGAAAAAGAAATCTGATCCTAAGCTGGCACACAGAAGATGTGAAAGATTTAAATAGAAAAGTTCATGTGAAGACTGTCAATAGGCTCTATATTTAGGAGTTGCTCTTGATGGAAGTATATTCTAAGACCAAAAATTCAAGTCTAAGGATAAAAAGGTCGATCTGTCAAGAATTAAAGACTAAATGTTCCACTCTATAAACTAGGAACAGTTCCTTAATATAGAAAACAAAACAGTAAAATTAAACAGAGATCTACATTAGAATATTAAAAAACAACCATAAAGCTTTTGTGGCTATTACAGGTTCTCCATTTCTCAAGATTGCAACTTCACTAACCAGAAGTTTTGACTGCTTTACAGTACCCCCTCCTGAGACTATACATAAGAGCTATATCTAAATTCCTTACAGAACTACCTCATTCTTTGCCTGAAATAAAGATTCCTTCTCCTATGGAAAAGCTCCTGCAAGAAGATTGCAGTTGCAAGGGATGTTGAATACAAAAGGTAGAGGATGGGGGACTACAGGAGAGGAAATAACAATGAACCACAAGGGATACAAAAAAAAAGGGCAAATCTGAGAGAGCAAACTGACATTTCACAAATATTTATGAAGGCTGTAGTAAATGTGAACCATCCTAAAATTCTGAAGGACATTTTCCTTTGGGGAGCAAAGGCAACTTAATATGAGAAGAGAATTCCTCTCAGCTGTTTTTAACTCTGCTTATTTTTGTCACTCAAGCACACACTACAGGACTCAAACTAGTCAAAGTTGAAGGTCTGAAATGACCCTGATAAATGTAATAACATTAAAATCCTACCCATAAGCAAGCTTGTTAGGCCTTCCTGGAACATTCCCACAAAAGCTTAGCTTGAACACACACCTGGTTTCCAGCCAAAACCCACCAAGCTCTCCCAAGGGGTTAAGTAAAGAAAATACAATTGTTAACACCTATTTTAGGCTCTGTATTTCACTGCTGAAACTACACACTGGAAGGTTGTCTTAAATATGTCTTATTCCAGGGTACTTCACCACTTCCCCAGCCCCACAAGAGGTTATTATAACCATCACTTGCCTATGGCTGAAAGATTTTTAGACCACTTTCCAGTTGTTCTGCTGTAAGGAACAGAGATTTCTCTGTGGGGAGACAGTTTTATTTGGAAGCAAACACTAAGAATTTCTTTTCATGCATTTGTTTGCTGATATAGCATATCTGTTTGCACGATATAGTAAATAAGCTTGTGGTGACATGCACCTTCCCAAATGGATATCCACTACTGAGAAGATCATGGAAAGGCATCAGGAAACGTTTATTCATTCCAGCTGCACTTGACAAGTTTGGTACACAGGGGAAAAGAAAAAGGTATTATTTACTTTACAACCTGACAGACCATATTAACAGTACTAAAAGCAACAAGTTGTGTTTTCTATTCATCATTCCCTCCTGTATTTTTACATACTTCTTCACCCAAAAGTGATAGAAATGAGTATGCATACTTTTACTGTATTGAGTCAAATCAAGCTCTGAGGTCAAGCTGCACCTCTTTTGTCAAAAAATGAAGCTAACTGTAGGTACTCCTGCAGTCTTGTTTTGAAACAACTTGCTATTGAGACAAAGACATTAAAAGATGTTAAGATGTTAAAAATAACACTTCCTTTGACAGATTTCTTTAAACTCAACACTCTGAATTGCCCATGGAGTGATAAAATCCTGCTGTTAACCAGCACGTTATTTTGGCTGCACATTTTTCAAAGGATTTGTATGATGAAAACTATAAAGTAACATTGAAAAGGAGATGGGGAAAGAAAGTAACTTCAACTTCTAACAGGTTTAATATTTCAAATACTGTCACTGGGTCTGCAGTTGTTCCTTACTCAGCTTTTACAAAATATAGTAAAAAGGACACTCTCCTGAAAAACAAACACATAGGAAACCTGCTTAACTGAAGAACACATTCCTAATTTATTGTATGTACGCTGACATCAAGCAGGTTTTGCTGAGCTTCTAGCTAAAATGATAGCTATATTCACATACAATAAATAAGCTGAATGTTAACAGCAACACATGATCCTGCTACCCCTCAATCTCACTCCCCCAACAAAATCTCTGCAGAGAAATTCACGTACTATTTGGGACTGTTCCCTACTAGTTAAAGATAGATTTCTTCTCCTAGTAGCGATACACTATGCAGCCAAATTAAGGCATTTTGGTCATACACAGCAGCAGGACGATTAACTCCAGAAATATGTACTTTCAAGATTATCTGTCTACAGGCTTTCCAACAACACAACTACAAAAGCGTGTTACACAACCTGATCTGGCCATTTCAGTGCCAAACAACCAACAGCGCCTAGATAAAGGGGAAAAAACACTCACAACTTATCTACCCAAGAAGGTAGTTTTTAAAGTGGAGGAGTACTTTTTCTTCTGGAAAACCTCTCCTTCCAGGCAAATCAGGGCAAGTCTTTTAGGCCAGTCTGACAAACCTACTGTGGAGGTTTGTATTTCATTCAGAATACCTGTTTCTGAAAAGCAATGAAAGAAGTAACTATAAACACGATGAAAGATTTTACAGCAGATTAATACCCAACTGCTTTTTGCATCTACAAAACACTACTTTTCTCCCAATACAGACTCCAAACACTTCAGATTTAACCATTTATTAGAACATGTCCAGAAAAGCAAGAAGTCTTCATTTAATTTCATAATTGCATGTTGAACACCCATATAGGCAACAGTATAATGAATGCACTTCACAGCCCCTGTCAGAACACTACTACTCTGTAGATGATGCCACGCTGGCAGCATCACAACTATTACTGAATTCCATGTTAACTTCAAAGCAAAGCTTCATCTTATATCTATATATCTGTATATAGAGAGCAAACACTTCCTTTCCTAGACACTTTTTTGGTTTGGGTGGCAGGGGACGTTCAAGAGAGAAAAGGAAGAATAAGGCAGATGGAGAGGAATCATCCTATGTCTTATAGCTACGTTCAGGTCAAATCTAACATCACAAACCCAAGGGAGAAAACATGCAGAGTAGTGCTGCCAAACTTGCTGACAATTGGATATTATAACTCATAAAAGCACATTTTGCCCACAATTTACTTTCTGAAGCAGGTTTAGAGGACAAGTCTTTAAAACATAAGCATAAAAACAGTTGTGATTTTCCTTTAAGAACTTAAGGCAATTCAAGCTCCTATAAAACTCTGCCTAACTGAAGAAATTCCTCTGATAGTTTATGACCTCAAGTTTCCAAACATCTGAGCTGCTGATGCCAGGCAAACTTTCTCTGTATTAGAAGTAAAAAGCTGCAAAACCACACTCACAAAACCATAAGACTTAATCACAGGGAGTTACAAATTTAATATTAAAGTCCCAGCTCAGCAAAGAACGTAAACTTGGGCATTTTGCTGATTGAAGCTGGAATTACTCCCTGCATAAAGTACGTACGTTTAACTGTTTGCTGGAGCAGGACCGCAACTTTCTGAAGTCTGCCACCTATGTGCAATATTTACCAAGTGCTTTTACAAGGTCTCAAGTGTAGCTTTATAAAAATGCTCTCTGAGGAAAATACACTGTCAAAGCAGCATGTGAACAGCAGGAACTAAATCAGTTTAAAACTGATTATTCTGGTTACAAATCCCTCAAATCAAACCAGTGCACTAACACGGGACACAACTTCACAGAGAAAAGCAAGCCCAAAACACGCAGCAAGAACACCCCTGCTGCTGTTAAAAGTAACACCCAAAGCTGCTGCAACAAACACGCTAAAAAGCCCCCAAAACTCCCCTTGTCTTTCTCCTGCCCAAGCTTATTTGTGTTTTAATGATATTTCTGCCAATAGCCAGTGTTAATTGTTCGTGGACATCCGCCACTCAAGAGTATGGAAAAATGAAAGCCTTGAAATACTATAGACATGGCAGTAAAAGCCATAAAAATCAAACAGGAAAACAAAAATATGCAGTATCCTGGAACATTTCTAGTTTGCTCTATTTAATTCAGATTTTGGGTATTTACTGCCAGTCATCAGACTTTTTCCACCATCATATGATGCAGTGTCAAAAACCATGACTTTAACACTTGTGGAAGTAGAATTAATGTGCTGGGTCACGTTAAGGTAATCTCTCTCCCTTATTTCCCAAGTCCCTGTCAACTCCTTTAGTAACAAGTTTGTATCCTCTGCCTAATCAAGAATTCTGTAATTTTTAGAAGAAATATCTGTAAATTTATTTTGATGTTCAAATGTTGCAGTTATCTTCACTTTCATTTCTGTAATCTAATAGAGTCTTTCCAGATTTTAGCTCCAGCACAAAGGATAAAACCTGCACTACCTATTTTACTGTCAGCAGGGCCAGCATCTACAGTTTTCATCCACTTGCGAGTGCTCCCAGTACACCACTATGCAGGAGAAGGCCTCTGAAGCAACTCCTGGTCATTAAAATAAGCCAAAACGCCATTCAAATACTACCCAAAAGTGATGCGAAGGAACCAAGAAGCCAAACGTCAACTCTCTCAGGTAAATCAGCATATCATGCCATAGGCACAGAGTTCCTCTTTGCTAAGTCCCCCCGTGGGAGGAGCCACCACTCGCTCCGAGGTGTAGGAGCTCGATTGCCAGCACTCTTGAACTCAACTTACCGTCCACAAAAAGCCCTCAAAAGCAAACCTGCCCGCCCTACGCTTCCTCCTAAGTTACCCAGGAAAAGGGTGGCGAGTTAGTGGAGTCAGTCCCTGGGGCAGCAAAGGAGAACCAACCTGTACAACACCTATTTATCAGAGAGGAGGAAGCGCCCTGGAAAGCACCGGGAGCGGAGGAGGACACGGCTAAAGGGCAGAGGATGCAGGGGAAAGGACAAGGCAGGGCAGGCGGCCACAGGGCAGCGCGGAGCATGCGAGCGGCGTCCGAACAAGACAGCCCCGGGCGGCCGAGGGCACCGGCACCTGTAGCCGGAGGGCTAGGGCGCGCAGGACAGGAGGGGGGGAAGGACGCAGACGGGTACCTTTGAGCTGGGGCAGCGGCGAGAGCTCCACCTGGCTGCTCTGGCTGCGGAACTGCGAGGAGCCCTGCGAGCGCTTCTGCCTCTGAGCCTTGCGCACCGATTTCCGTGTGAAGCCATCCACTTTCTCCGCGGCAGAGATGGCCGCCGACATGGCTGGGCGGTGAGGCGGCGCGGGGGGACGTCGCTCTCCAGAAGCATATATTAAAGCGGAGGGAGAAGCGGGCGGCCAAAAAAAGGGCTTAAACAAAAACCACAAAAGCCCCACAAAATCCAAGAGAACGGCAGAGCCAGGTCCCCTGCCCGCGCACACCACACGGACGGGAAGAGAAGGACTGGCGGCGGGCGCTGGGGAGGCTCCCGGGTCCGGGCTGAAGCCTGGCTCCTCGCTTCCCTCGGCGTTTCCTCTCGGCGCGGGGCCGGCTGCCGGGGAGGCGGGGGGGAGCGGCGGCCGGCGGGGGAGCGGAAGAGGGGGAGAAGGGAAGGGAAAAACAAACAAACCAACCCAGCGACAACTCCGCTCCGCGGGGCGGGCGGGCGCCAAACTTTCCCGCGGCGGGTGGGGGGGAGCAGGGCCGGGGCGCCCGCTCTCCTCAGGGCAGGGCCGGTCTCGGGGAAGCCGCTGCCCCGCTCCCGCCTCGCTCGCTCCACGTCCCCTTCAGCCGGGCTCCCCTGCGCCAGCCCGCTGTCATCGGCCGGAATCCCCCCCCTGGGCCGAGCTCGCCGGGAAGGCGGCTTCCACTCCCCGCTCCTCCGCCGCTCGCTTCCACACGGCCCTTTATCTCCGCCTTCAAGCGCCGCCGGGCGCTGCCCGCTCCCCCGCCGGCATCCTGCCCGCTCCGAGCCGCGGCCGCCGCCAGCTGCCCGCCCGCCGCAGCCGAGGGGCCGCGGAACTCGGCGGAGCGAGCGGAGTTGAGGGGAGGAGGGAGCGGGGAGGGGCGGCGCCACCGAGAGAGGGGCGCGAGGAGTGGCTGCGCCGGATGATTGACGGCTCTGGGCAGCCAATGACAAGAGAGGACCGGGGGACACGCCCCGCCCTTCCCCTCGCTGAGGGGGCTTGGGGCGGGAGAGAAGGCGGTGTGATTGACAGCGGGCTTGGCCAATTGGAAGGAGGGATGTGGCGGGTGGGGCCAATCCGCGCTGGGGGCGGGAAGGTAGGGTGTGTGACGTCATGGAGCCGGCCGGGGCGGCGGAGCGGTCGGGTCCGGGTCCCGTTCCCGCCGCGGGCGCGGGGGGGCCCCGGCTCTGGTGCCCGCCGCGGCAGCGGGCGCAGCGGCGCGCTGGGTGCTGCCCACAACCCGTTCGCGGCCGGACGGGGGATCGGTCCTCGGGGGGAGCTGCGCGCAGGGCGCTCGGTTTGCGCCGCTGTAGGAAGCGCTGTGTTCCGCGGCGCACCCACGTGTTGTGGCTTCGTGCCCCTCCGGATGAGTTGGGCTCGGGCAGATCCGCCTCGCCACCGCTCTCTCCCCCGAGCCGGTCTCGTTTCTACGCGCAGCGCTGCCCCGGCCGAACGCTTTCCAGCAGGGAATGCGTACGGAGCGGCTCGTTTCTTCTGCTTTGTACCGCTTTGGTCCGGGCTGCGAGGAACGAGACCCGGGGCTGCACCAGCAGCGCATCAGAATCCCGGGGGGGTGTGCGAGCCTGGCTGCTGCTCGGTCGCGCTCAGCTCCGCCTTTGGAACTCCGCACTTCGGCTGGAGTCGTTCACATAGAAGTTTCGTGCACATCAGCACATTTCTTACTGCATGGTTTTAGGTACCAATTCAGCAAATAAGTATTTGCAGTATTTTAAATACACACTCGAGTTTCAGTAGCTGTGGTAGGACATAACTACTGCAAGGTAACCATAAATGTTTACTAAATGCCTTCATGAGTTAGAGTTTAATCTTTATATGTATAAGCCATAAGTCAAAAGCCAAGTGTAGATTATAGCTTTACGCAAACATAAAAGAAGACTGAGACACTGGAATCCTGTTCAATAGAAACTGTTGTCTGTGTTTCCTTCCGTCATTCCTTCCTTTTTACTTTCCTCTGTCAGCACAAGTTTTTAATGTATGATGACTTGTGCATCTCCCAACTTTCTTGCCTTTGGGAAGTCATCTTCAGTGTTTCAAAGTAGAGGGATGGAGAGTTCTCTTGAGAGAATTCTGTTTCTATATACTTTAGTTTCAATTCTGGATACAGCATAGCTAGAAATAGCAGGGGACAAGCGTAATATGCTGTTATCTTTCTTGCAGGCTTGTAGACTTCGTAGTTCTTTAACTATTACCAAATCCATTTTACAGACAACATGGCAGTCTTTGGGCACTTGTCTTTTAAACTGCCAGCTCATGGGTTTGTTGCAGTAAAGATATCTTACCTGGTTAACTCACATTTTGCCTTATGGCTCCCAGCTCTGATCAAGAGCTCTCAGGCCTGGACCCTGTGTCGATGTGTTCCTCTGTTCCTGCCTGCCCTCCACCAGCTGTCATTTTCTTCTGCACCCATTTTTAGAAGCTGACACTGCCCAGTGTCCCCTGTGCGCCGTTTATTGGCAACTCAAGCCTTGCTGCCTGCTCCCAGTGTGAAAGAGGCTGCCTTAAAGTCTCATCAATTAAATAGTTTGAATTCCGTTAATGAAGAGCCTTATCTCAGTCCTGAGATTTAAAATCTTTTCTTCTTCAAGTATTTTCTTCTTATGAGGCTTTGCAGGGGCTTTCGGTGCTGTTTAAAACTATCTTGTAAAAGCCTGTTGGCAGCTGAAATTCATGACGCAAAGACCTTGGTAAATAATAGGTGTAGGCTTGCGATGATAGGATTTTCATATCAATTGCACTGCGAGATATTTCCAGACCGTATCTTCGTGTATCACTCATGACAGAAGCGGTGGTGAAATCTGAGTCAGCCAAACAAAAAGAAGCTGGTTTATTCTCTCAAATAAATGAAAAGTGGTTTCAGCTGTTGAGTTTTGTTTTGTCTTTTTAAGATAACTCTTCTGTTTCAGGACAGAATCAGCAGCAGCTCTACAGACCAGCTAGAGCTTCCCAAATTACAATGGTGATGTTTGAATTAATGTCCACTCAAAGTTGGTGGCATTACCACTGGAGCATGCAGGCCTGTGGGGCTGGGGTGTTTGGAGAGAAAACCAAAAGCAAGAGCTCCGGCTGTCAATCTGAAATAGCTATGTTTGAGAAGGCTGAACATTGCCCTTCCCTGCTTTCTGCACATACCGCTTCCTACACAGCTGCCGGAGCTGCTCTGAGTCAGCTTCTGAACCTCCTGGTTTTGAGAGTGTATTTAAAGGCACACAGTGATGATGCCAGGTTATAAACTGGTGGCTCCAAACCCAATTCATCCAAGTCTGAGGTCTCCGCAGAGAATGTTGTGAATAGTAATTTTATGCCAAGCTATTCCCACTCTTAAATCGGAGCCCTCCGTATGCACCGAAGCATCGATTCTGCAAAACCACACACGTGTCTCTAACTTGACTTGGAAGAAAGCTCATTATCATTCACAATCATTATTCAAAACAGAGAAGCAACATTCTGGAGCACATTTAACTGAAAGTCACACTTGCAGTTCTTTTCATTCAATCCTAAGACATTTATTTCCTTCTTAGCACCTTTTTACCCAGAAGTGAGACCTTTAGAAAGATGAGTGTCAACATGACATACCATTAACTTGCAGAAACCTGACTAACTTGGCTTGAAAGCATGGTGCTTCGAGTACCAGGTTGCTATGGAGTTTTTACTACAGGGAGTTGCCTGGCTGCTAGCAAACGAGGAGTTAACTGTAGCTCTGCTTTCCCATTCCTCTGTACTGATGCTTAGAGGCCAAGTTACAAGAAATCTAGCTGTTCTCAGAGACAGTGGGAGGAATATGTTAGTGAAGATATTACGGCATATCCTCTTAGTAAAGAGGATGCCCTAAGTGGGTGAACCCTCAGCAAGGAAGGTTTGTGGAGAAAGAATATGACATTACTTTTATTTCCCTGTCAAAATGAATATTTCTAAGGAAAAGCCCTGTTGGCTGCAGCTGTGGTTGTATTTACTACTGCACTGTCTTTACTGCTACCCCCATCCGTTTTTTAGGGGTATTTCAGCTAACTTAAAATACTTTTTGAGCTGAAGCTGTGCTCTTTCAAGTGTCCATGGAGTTAAGTTTAAGCGCTTGTACTGTCCCAGTAAAACCAAGTGTGCTATTACTCACTTCAGGTTAAACTGTATGGTTACATATTCTGTGGTCCGCCCTGGGTAGTTGCTATCTAGAAGTGTTCCGAAGTCTATTGCTTGATAAATCCTTAAATAATACAGCATTGGTTATCTCAGGGACCATCTGGCACCTTCTTCCCAGGGCAGGATTTGAAATTCTGGGATTGGAAGTCAGAGATTAGCTGATGAGACCTTCTTTGTAAGAGCTTTGGGTTTGATTTCTTTTGGCATACCTCTGAATAACATTATTGCAGTCTTCCCAGGGAAAACTGTGTGAATAGATATGTGCAGGCGATGGGTTGTTAAAACCAACTCTGATTCATGTTGTTGCTTTAAAAGACCTTTTCATTAAACCTTCTGTCAGGCAATCCATCACGATTGTGTTGCAAAGAAAAGATGTAGTTTATCAAGTTTGTACACACAGGCACACACACGTACACTGATCCTCATAACGGTCCAATGAAAATGCATCCCAGTTTAACTCCTTAATTCTACCTGTATCTTGTACCATCATTTTGGGTGGAAACAGTGCTGTCTGAGAACTCGGCAGCAGTCATTTTGGCTCGGTAAGATGCAAAGCATCCCTCGGGGTATAGGTTTACAGCTAAGCTTTCAAAGTCAGTTAGCATCTTTGCCATAATGACATTTCCATACAGAAAGCTACAGAACATGAGCACATGCGTATTTATTAAGCTGTTCTCTGTGCTGAAGATTTGTTTGCACTTTACGTATAAAACAGGGAAAGATCTTCAGCAAAAGGAGTGGATTCATTGCATTTAAATGTAATAAATGGCACCTGTGTTCATTGAAATACAAAATAACCCTCCCCAACAACCGACCACCACTGCCAACAACAAAAAACACCGTAGCCTTTCCACTACCACTTTCTAAGTGCTTTTGTCTGTGGCAAAGCAGACCTTTGTAAATGCCAACGAGCACTATCCTTAGTGTTCTATAAAGGTTGTTTGACACAGCATATAGAAAATGAAAGGGAACTGTTTCTGTTAGGAAATGTTTGCATGTAAAAGTGAGCACCTGGAAGCTTGAGTTCTTTCGGAGCTAATTCTTGAAGCTCAGTGAAAGGAATTAAACAAACAAACGGCAAGGTTTATTCTGTCAGCTTCTCAGCAGGCTCACAAGAATTACTGCGTGGTAAGAATCAGCTGCTCTTGGAAACTTAATGAATGTGGCAGCCAGGAAAGTACAAAACGTGGCCAGGAGATGCAAACCAGATATACAGGCTGTAGCAGAGCGAAATGAAGAGGACTGGGAAGTCTCTCTATAAATCCAAGGTGGAAAGAGTTCGCAGTACCAGGGTTTCTGAGCACTTTGACAGTGTAGAATGTTTTCTGTAAGGAATCGGGTTTGCATTTCGAATTGTAGCTCTATTCTCTGGTAATTCTATTCTCCTTGGAGAATAATAGCAGAAAAGCATTTTTCTGTTTTCATCTGTCCCTGCTGTGATTTAGCAACTGGAAACAAAGAGCCAAGTCAGCCAAACAGCCGCTTCTCCATGGCCAGCTAGCAAGTGGGCTGGCACCCATTGTCTGCAGATCTGCCCTCTCAATCCAGACTCAATGTCCGGCTATCACCTTCCAGGGGCATTGTTGAAGCTTCTTCTGCGCAACCAGAATGAGCGGTCCTAGTAAGAAATAGACCTAAATATTGGTTAATTGTAATCAATCCTTCCATTCCCTGGTTAATGAATGAAATCAAATCACGGGCCCTTGTGGATATTACCCATTTGTTGTATTGTTTACCAAACTTTTGTGTGCGGTTGTTTCACATATTCAAGTTTTGCTCAAGTGTTTCCAGTGCTGCAAAAGAGACTTAAAAGAGACAGCTGTGATTCGTAGGGGCAGGATTCCCAGAGCTGGATCTTGGGAGAAAAAATAGAAGTAAGACTTGAGATAAAGTCCTAAGTGTGGGTAAGCAAACGAAAGAGATTGATGGGAGCTTTAGAGAGATTAAATACCGTTCGTGGTCATTTAGTCATTTGTCTTTTTTGTAATATCTAAAATGATTTCTTTTTGTCAGCGCCCGAAATGAATAGTCTCACTGAGATTTAAGGAGTATGGACCTCCACATTAAGACTGGTCTACCTTGGGAAAATGTACTGCCTTTCCCATAGCATGGAGCCTTAGTGCTGGAATTAAAGCAGCGCAGTAATGCCCGTGATTTTTCCTTATGCAGAGGAGCTCTTAGTCACGACATTACAGCAAAAGCTGTCTCTCAGAGGTCACCATCCAGAGCAGGATCCCAACGTTTCCCTGCTTTGGCTGGAGGATGGAGCACCTTCAGTGACCTGGCTTGCTCAGACACCACATCCACTAAGCACAGTGCGTGCAGCAAGCTCACTTAATCCTCCCCGGTGAACACATGAGCCACAGTTTGCATTTCAGTCTGTAAATTGTTCTTTTGTTTTGCAGGCTTTACTGAACACAGTTTTATTTCATGTGACTGTGCTATTTATGGCGGGGTAAATATTGCCGGGGGTCTATTGAAAAAGGCCAATGACCTGGATTTTGTTCCGTTTGAATTATCTCCAAGAGGCAGGCGTGTTTAACAGCCGAGCTTTTTCTTGCTTGTTGCCGTAGCCTGCAATCGCTTCTAACGTCTTAGATCAACCCCAACTGAAAAGATAGAGATGGTGCGAGAAATAAAGCTGCATGTAGGGTGAATGTGATTAGGTCGCACGTGACCTTGCGTTTTTGGAAGAGGTGAATTCCACCCTGAATTACCAGTTATCAACATAGCATGTTTTTAAGCCTGCTTATGAGGCTTTTCATACTGCTGTGGTAATTTGAGTTCATAACTCTGGTTTGTCCCTTCTATTATTTCACTTTACAAAACCAGCTATCAATCAGACGTGTTTCCACACATTATAAAGCCAGCAAACAAACCATGTTGGGGAAAATTCAAACAAAGCAAATGTTCTTCTTGCTGTTCTCGCAATCTCAATAGCAGGATTGCTTGACTGTTTCAGAAGCAGAAAGTTAAAGGTTGCTGGGAGAATAGAGCTGTATTTTCACTTTCAAGAGAGAGCTCTGTGAATGCAGGTAGCCAAATGTCGTGAATATTAAAGATGTTTGACTATTCTTAAAAGATGAGCCAACCATATTTTATAACATATAACAATATACTTTTTAACAGTATAAAATTAGTTCATCACAGGAAGTATAATGGGCTCCGACCTGAAATCTTGCTGCAGACACACTTATCTTCACCTAGTCCTGGAAAAACATAGAATCAAGGAATCAACCAGGTTGGAAAAGCCATTTAAGCTCATCAAGTCCAACCGTGCCCCAGCACTGCCAAGACCACCACTAACCCATGGACTGGGGGCCTCTTCTACACGGTGTGTATAAGGAATTGTCCCTCAGCTCCATCTAAACCTGCCCTGGTGCAGCTTGAGGCCGTTTCCTCTTGTCCCATCCCTTGTTCCTTGGGAGCAGAGCGCAGCCCCCTCCTGGCTCCATCCTCCTCTCAGGCAGTTGTAGGGAGCGATCAGGTCCCCCCTGAGCCTTCTCTTCTCCATCTGAACCCCCCAGGTCCCTCAGCCCTTCCCCATCACACTGTGCTCCAGGCCCTGCACCAGCTCCGGTGCCCTTCTCTGGCCCTGCTCCAGCACCTCAGTGTCTCTCTCGTAGTGAAGGGGCAGAACTGAACACAGGGTTCGAGGTGCACAAGTCCCACCAGTCCTGCTTAGCCCGTCAGGAAAGCACCAAGAAGCAATGGCAGAACCTTTTGTCCTGTTGGTGTCTCAGGTGAGGCAGTTTGAGCTGTTGGGGAAAGTAGTGAAACTCACAGAAATTTGCATTGACGTTTCTTCAAATGAAACAAAATTGAATCCTTGGAAAAGATGTTTTACAGAGAATAAAGCCTTTTTTGAAGGTTTTCCACTCAAGCCCACCATTGTTACTTTAACCTTCTCATTTTTAGTGCCCCTTTTCCAACACTGGGGTTGACCAGTACGTTATTTCACATTTTGAAAAGACATCATCTTCCTTGGGTCCAAATTGGTA
Source organism: Ara ararauna (assembly GCA_028858755.1). Taxonomy (NCBI): domain Eukaryota; kingdom Metazoa; phylum Chordata; class Aves; order Psittaciformes; family Psittacidae; genus Ara; species Ara ararauna. The sequence continues at coordinate 122,940,185 of CM054379.1, forward strand.
TTGTGAATGAGCTGCTGTCGGTGACACTACAGCCCCCGTGGAGATGAGCCGTACAATTGCTGCTTCATTCTCAGTTGTAACATATGTTTTCAGTTCTTGCTTGTGTTACTCAATAAGAGTGTGCAGATTCTAACACAGGCCATCCTTCATTAGCTCTAGCCTTAATTAGCCAGCACTGAGCAGAACAGATTGCAATGACTATGCATGCTACTCCTGTCTAGCTCTTTGTTATAAAGCTGCCAGCTTTTAAGGAAAGAAAGGATTCAGACTCTTTTCTGGCTTAAATAGACCTCAGAACTCGTTTGAGGTGAAGCAGAATAATTACAGTGTAAGCAAGCAGCTGGTGTCATTCCCTTCTAGATTATTTCTTATTGATCAAAGTGTTAAAACATGAAACAGACTTTAGAGGAAAACCATGCTAAACTATTTGGTCATGTATGCCCTTATGCAGGGGTATCTTGGATTCCTCTTTTGTTTCCCCCACTTCTGTGAAAACTGGTGGCCTGATTCTTCTCTACTCTGGTTTTTGGAGACCATAATGATACCAAAGTGGTTGAAGTTACAGTGACATAAAATGTACTAACATGTCACTAAGGACCAGCTCCTCAAGCAAGCCTGGGGACCAGATTCCATCATCAAAAATGTAAAATTAAGTTTTCTGACATTAATTTTTTTTTTAATACTAAATTTTCCTTAAAAAATAATATCAAAGTGGGTGTCTGGAAAGTAAAGGCAATCATTTTCCTACAGGACAGGTAGGCAGCAGAAGTACGGGCTGATCTGTAAGTGAAGCTCAGTGCTATGCTAAGGGAGTTCATGATCCTGATCTCCCTGCCACAGTTAAAAACATTAAATATCTATTGGAATATGACTGGACTAAAACTATAGATATATACAATCTTAAGTGTATCTATTGGGTATATATATCCTGAAATACGTGTGCTTTGGACCAGGATACCTCTGTCTTTTTAAGGAGTCCCTGGCCTGGGTTAGATATCTTGCTGACTAGCACCCATCCCCATTGCTATTGCTTGTGTGACTGCTTCTGGTGTCAAACCACTGTGCTGTGTTAAATGACAAATTTGTGTTTCACTCTGTACTGTATGTTCTATTCCAGTCATTCTGTTAAGATTAAACTGAGTTCAAGGCAGGGCCTGCAGTGTTCCTTTGCTCTGTGCCACTTCAGCAGCCCTTTGCTGGGTTATCTGCCTAATAATTGCAGAGTTTGGTGTCAGGTCTTCTAGATCCATGCAATAATTCACACCAAAATTATCCAACAAAGACAATGCATTTGCTGCATCCTTCTGCCAAGTTAATGCAATGATCCGTAAGGATTTTGTTCTAGTGTGTGGCCAGCCTTAGTTCCTCCTGTTCTAAGAAGGACCTGCAGTGTTTAATACTAAATCCATCTTTATAAGAGAAGAATAAAGCTGCTAGCTGGGTGATGGTGCTTTTGTGCTGTTACCGCTGAATGCTGCTGCCCTTATTTGAGTAGTTTTGTGGATTGAATGGGTGGGGTGAGCTCCTGTACATTTCTTCTTTGCTTGCTTTTTTGCTTGCTTATCACCTCGCACTGTTCCATTTTGCTTTTACAGTGGCCCATTTTTCTTTGTCATCTACTTCATTTTATGATCTATCTCCTTCTGGAAAGCAATTGGCCTCGCTTTCGCGATGTGTCATCCCCGAGGGCTGCTCCAGCACTTGGAAAGAAGTGTGAATTTCAACACCTCGTGGCTGCAAGCAGGTTTTAAGCAAACAAACCCAAATCCTTGATGGCTTCATGTACAATAACTGTACGGGGAACAAACAGATGTGGTTCCAGGGCCCAGATGAAATGCAGGTGAAGGCAGTGCTCATAACCAGAGCGGTGAAAACACTCCATAATGTTGAATATTGACATCTTCTCACTATTGGTGAGTAAAGAGGTCCTTATCAAGTCCTCATTTAGGGCAGGTAGGAGAATTTGGGATCCCCTTTTAAAGACCTGGTTTATTTGTTTCTCATGAAGCTGTGTCTGATGGTGGGCTTCTGAGATGCAGAGCTCATCTGAGGCTGCCCAGGACCCCTTGCACAGGGCAGGTTTTCTATAAGGGCTCGAGAGGCTGCCTTTCTACACTGCAACCTGTGCACGTGATGATTTTTATCTCTCTTCCAGAATAGCTCCAGGCCCATTCCCTTGGGTGCTGGATAAGCCCAGAGAAATACAGTGACTATTCCAAATAGGATATCTGTGTCAGACCTCAATACTTGTACCAATTAACACACATGACTGCGTGGATTCCTACAAACTCATCTTGGGCACATAAGGTGCTGGAATTAGAGATCTATGCTCCCTCTACAGTCAGTTTATAGAGATACTGAAGGTGCATTCTTGCAACCTCTCAGTGAGCAGGGAATGATGAGGCATTGATGCTGAAGTGGCTCAATTAAATGCTTGGAGTCAAATGGAGTTAAAGTTTCCACCTCTGAAAGATGCAGTAAAAAGGGAGGGAGAAAGGTAACTGTGTCACCTTGGATGAAAGGCTGTTTTGCTTGCATTGTGTAGGCTGTGTATGCACAGTCATGCTAATGGCAACCAGGAATTTTGCTGGAAATTAGGTGAGAAGCAATATAGGTAGGACAAATGGACACATGACTGTATGAGAGGCCTCCTAGAGCCATAGCCAGGTGAAGGCATAGGAGAAGATGATATGCCAGGCAAAGATGTGATCTGGGTTGTTTAGTTGGCATCATATTGGGCTGGAAAATGTCTTTTTGTTGCTGCTGTCTCCTGGTTTGACCGGTAGTCATTGAGTAACGGGGATGGGAAGACAGCCTGCGGAAGGACTCATGAGGGATGGCCAGTTTGGGGCAGGGTGGAAAGGCACAAAGCAGGTCTCAGTGAGGATGTGCAGGTGGGAAGCCTCCCATTGCTGCTTGTACTGGCGCTGCTGGGGCAGCTGGGAAGGGTAAGGTTTGTTATCCAGGCACCAGATCTCAGCCCACTTGTGAGGTTGCTAAAGCACTGCCAGGGAGGCCAACAGGACCTCAACACATCTTTGTTTCTACTGCAAATACGGGCAGATACGTATCCCGCCTGTTTTGAATTACATCCAAAATGTTTGCAAAACCCTCGCTAATAATTGTGTTAACTCAAAATAGCACACTTGATAATGGCCCAGATTGCAGGGAGACCATGTGTTTTGGTTATGGTTTCAGGATGGCTCGTTCTGCTCGGATTGGAAAGGATGCTGGTTTTAATAAGCTCTTGAGAGTAAACTAGTGCTGGGTAAACAGAATGAAGCAGCCGACTGATGGATTTGGAAGTTCTCTCCTGCTGCTCAGGACTGTTATTGATTTTTTGCTTTCTTAAGTATTTCCTCTTTTTATTTGGGCTTCTCTCCCGGGCGTGTTGAATTCCACTGGTGCTGACTGATTTCTGGCACCCAATGACTCCTGACAGGGAACATTGCTGCCTGGACACTCTGAAAACTTAGGTTTTTTGGGTCTCTCCCTGGACCAGCCTTTATAAATAATGTGGTCTATCTCCATTTGTTATATCCCTTTGTCTGAAACCCCGAACGATGTTCCCTGAGCCTCACTTCAGAGCAGTCGTTTATTTGGGTGACTTGGGACTGCAGTGACATTCAAATTGCATTCAGATGAAGCACTTTTCCTATCTGCCTTAGCATTTTACCTCTTAACCTCCTAAATCCAGACTGCAAGTCGCCAAGGTGAGGTATCATGTATTTACTCTTGTAATGAATTTCTGTGGGTGCACCCAAGGCAAGGCTTCCCTCTAGAAGGCTCAGGAATGAGCACAACCCTATATAGCACTTTTGTGCTACTTGTCCAACCTCAAAGATAGGTTTCTTTGCTGCTTAAGGGAATCTTAGGATTTGCGAAGAGCGGTGGATTTAGTTCCTGGATTCTTGAGGTCCATTTGTGAGCCAGCCTATTTGCAAAGAACAGCAGGCTGATGTGGTGGAGACCTTCAGACACTAAGTTCACTCCTGAGCATCAGCAGGGTTCTCTTAGCTTGTGGGTTCTTCTAATTCACACCCTTGTTACTCGTTAAAACTCAGTCTTCCTTGCAGCGAAGCAATTTTGTGTTAAAATCGATCTCGATCTGACTGTTACCATAAGTAACAAACCACTGGTGACCTGCAGCCCAGAGGGTAAGAAGAAGCCAAAACCAGAAAGCCCCATGGTGCCAGCAGCTCAGGAAGGTGGATTGCAGACCCCCTGGCCATGCACTGTGCTTGAAAGCGTGGTGTGCCTCTAAATACCCCAAAGTGCAGGTTCTTCTGTAAATGGCCTTGGCAAGACACTGTCACAAGCCCCATGCGCTGCAGAGGGTTCTCTCTTCGTGTCCAATAAAAAGAAGAGGTGAAATTGCTGAAGGATGAAGCCTTTTGCTCTGTGACTTGCTAATTTCTGTTTCCAGACATCTCTGGAGTTAGGAAATGAGTCAGATGGTTATTACTGACTCATCTGCTCTGCAGTTTCTGCTGTCTCAATCATTTTGGTTGTAGCTGGGAGTGTTACCTTCTTCAAAATAAAGGCTTGAAAGACGAGCAGCTAATTGCAGTCTTCATTCCTTTGATTACAAAACAGCAGCACGCACAAGGCTGGCAGTTGTATTCATGCCTAGGATGAGGTACTTCCCTGCAGTGTTTAGAGGGTTCCCCCAAGTATTCAGCCTGTAAGGAGAGTCAGAATTGGTGCAGTTAGAAACACAGGGATATACAACTACAAAGCCATAGCCCAAGGCTTCCTAGTGCCCCTGTGCATGGATGGACCCTGATCCCTGCCCTCTTTGGTGCTCACAGGGCTCAGAGCTGGTGCATGGAAGTGCTCCAGAACTGCTAGCCCATCTCCCAAGGGTAAGGCAGCCCTGCTGTGAAGCACCATGATTTGTTGCTTCCAAAACAGAAGTAAAAAACCCAATCCCATAATTCCTCTTTTCTGGTGCTTTGATGGTGTCCAGTTGTGACAAGCAGCCTCTTTTCACTCGCAGCCCAGTCCCCATCGTGTGAAAACGGAGAGTTTCCATCTATAAAATGCTTTCTAACCTGAATACATCTGCAGCAGCCATGGCTGTGGTGTCTGAACACCCCAGCAAATCACTGCTCTGAGCTCCAACTGCTGGGGCTTGCCCACCTTTAGAAAGTGTGGCATATTTGGGGCCATCTGAACTTTGAAGTGACTTGCAACATTCCCTGCCTTGTTTGTACCATCTTCCTTCCTTATGCAGCAGCTGGGTAGCTCGGTGTCATTTGCTTTTGTTACCAAAGCAGCGTGGTAGAGGTGCAGGCTTTTCTACGTAGATCTCACGTTCACCCACAACTCCTAGTGCTGTGATTGTTCCTTTGGTAACAAGTGCTGTTAGTGCCTTGTCTGCTCTCTCAATCACTGTCACATAACAGTACTAGATGTCACTTATCATTGGAGCACTGCCCATTCTATGTGGGGGGGTTTTCATTAACCATTTCAGCATCCCACTGCACATCCCTGTACAATTATTCATACACCTTCTTTTGTTACAGCAGCAGCTAATGGTCCCGGTGAAATACAGGAGTTGTAGTTTGAATCCAGCATGCAAATCCATAAAAACAAGTTGTCCCTTCCCTAGTGAAACATCTTACAGTGTAAATAAAGACAAGAAAAGCCACTGATGGGGGAAAGCTAAGCCGTTTCTGTACTACTGCATTTCTAAAGCTACTAGCATTTAGCATCCCTCTCAGAATTGTTGGCAGGATCAAGATGCTCCAAGAGTGTGAGTGCTGGTTCCAGACAGGCTGAGGAAAAGGGAGGGGAATAAATTCATCAGTTAGCCAAAGAGTTTCTTTTTATTGCAAGCTGTACACAAACTGTGGCCCAAGCATCACACCATCAGTAAGTCGTATCCATTTACCTACTTCATTCATTCAAGCATTGAGGTGCTTTTAATCTTTGTGATCCGGGTCAATGCAGGATTCAGGCTGATGGCTGAGTCAATACGGGGCTTCAGTTTCCTACTCCTGCCCCTGTGTGTTGTGCAGTCTGCCTGTTCTCACTCAAGCCAGTATGAAGGAAGTCAGCCTTTGCAGCTTGGCTTGGTTTGTCTATGCGGGTCACCTCAGTCAGGTTCTTCCCTTGGTTGGTCGCTAGGTTGTTTAAAAGACTGACACAAAGCCATCAGGGGTCAACCCCCACCACACTCAGCATGGTGCAGCCCTTCGCTTGCCCAGCTCCCAGAGGTAAAAGCCTGAGCATCTTTCAGGCACGGGCAAGTTTCTTGGCTGGGGTTGTGGATTAACTCCCTCAGTGCTGTTTTACAGCAGCCTGGTACCTGCCCCATCTGCAAGCAGGACATGGGTGAAGCGCAGGCAGCGCTCTAATGCCGTTTTCATGCTTCCTCTCTGGAATTCCAGCTAATGCTGCCGCTGACATAACCAGCAGGGACTAAGCCTCGAGTTTACCAGTCCAAAGAGTTGCAGGACAACTCCCATGGCGACCAGTTAACATCAATACACAGTCCTTCCTATTCATTTTTAACAGAGCAGCCTGGGATCCCAAACCCCCTTCAAACTACTAGGGTGAGCTTCAGTATGAAGACTTGTACTTGGAATCTTTGCTTCAGATGGAAGATTCTCCCCCTTTTTGCCTCCAGCTTGTGATTGCCTCGGAGAAGGATGTGTTAATGTGTGTACAGGGACTGAGGGGATGCTGAGTCCCTTCAGGAAGCACGGAGGAGTTATTCCGGTCAGGACGAATTATCTTGTTGCTAGTAGAGAAGCAGTAGGGAAGATAGATGTACACATGGAGGTGCCTTAGCCTGTTTGGTGGGGTAGCTGTTAATTTCCAATTAAAATATCCAATGAACCTAAATGGGCAATAGCCTCAGAGAGAACTTGTGCGGGGAATAATAAGGTCTGTGCTTAGGGAAACCTCTTTGCAATGGAAAATAGGCTGGTGACGCAGTCTGATGGTAAGAGGAAAGATTATACCTCTCCCAAATTTTATTCATTCTCTGTCTTCCTATAGGAAAACCAAGGAATGAGCAGGTAACAGTTTTGCCTGACACTCACCTGTCCTGCTGGAATAACTGGGCTCGTGTTGGCCTTCTGCTGCAGCCGGTTTGGTAACCTACGTGATTGATGGGAAAAAAGAAGTGATTTTTGGAAGGAAAACTGGAATTTAGATGATCATTCATACCCATAGGTTTGATCTGACAGTGTTGCAAGAGGACTGGGAGGTATCTAGCCTGGAATCAAGCCTGGGAAGAGGTTTGGAAGCTGTGGAAGCACATACAGAAACATAGCAGGGAAAGCAAAGGGGGGTTGTGATGAAGAGATCTCCAAGGCAAAATTCTGGAAGAAGTGATGGAGAGATATGCAAGTTCAAGTAAAGGCGACTTCAGCTGGGCCTTACACCTGGTTGATGCTGAGGTTTGATTAGCATGAATATGACTTTTCTGTTGAGATAATATATACATACAGCCAGTAAAAACTGCATACAGAGCTATGAAAATCAATGTATGGCAGTGTACCCTGTTTTGCTGCAACTGGACTAAACTGTACCAGCATAACTGCTACTGTGCCAGAAGGGCATTGTGCTGCTCTGTGTTAGCACGGTTGAAGTAGCAGAACTGGTAAGCGTAAGTGAATCCTTGTAGGCTTTGGCATCTTGTTTGTAGTCAGGAGGAGCTGCTTGTATTGCATTGCTTTTGAAAGCTCTTCTGCTTTGCTTTCTGCAGGGAAGTGTTTCCTTATTGCCGTATAACCGCTGCCAGAGTGCTGCGTGCACCCAGCAGCCTGCGCTGCTTTGTTTCTGGGAGGCTTCCCTTCTAACGTGCAGGGCTGCTGAGGCTTTGAAGAGAAATCCTGCATCACTGCTTTAATGAGGTGTGGAAAGCGAACTGTGGGAATAAGAGGACTTGGCTGGACTGACTTCTCTTCATCCCCTGGGAATTCTGAGTGTCACAGGGATGCGGGCGTTCGAAGTTAAGGATATCCCAGAAACACAAAGTTCCTGAAGGAAATACTGCTTGTCATCACATGCATCCCAAGCCCTTGCAGCTCCTGAGATTTCAAGCTTTTACGCTGTACCCCTTACTTCAAAGGAAGGATGCCTGAAGAGAGTAGTTAAATGAATCACAATAAATCCCATCAACGTTATAAGGCAGTAAAAATATGTTCTAAAACAATTAATAACATTAACAACCTGTCTGAAATACTGTAACTTCAGCAAAATGGCAACTCTGACCTCCCTCATCCTTTGAGAAGGGCAGAAGAACCGTTCTAGATAACAGGGAAAAGAATAGCAAAGGATCATCATGCGCCAGCCCTTGGGAAAGATAAGCTAGATCCAGAAAGTGTGAGAGGCATTTCTACGCACGTCACTGCAGAGAGGGGACGTTTCTCTGAAGCACTTCTCTGTTTAGGAGTTCTAGCAATAGTAATCAATGAGATATTGGCTAAGAAACTCGTGGAGGAATCAATCAGGAGGATTTTAGATGGAGAGAAGCTGTCCTTGGGGGCTTGTATGTGTATGTGCAAGAGCATGGGAAGACAATGAGATGAGTTTTCACTGTGGTCCAAACAGTGCTAAAAGCAGGTGGGCTCTCTCTTTGCTCAAACTGAAAGGATGCTGCTTGTGTAACCAAGAATATTTGGGTTCTGCCTGCAAGGTGTAGCACAGCTTTGAATGCTGAGCACACAGCTCGATGCGTGTGCAATGCTGGCTGACCACAGACCCATTTCCATGTATGCTACAGCATTCCGTAGGGAGGAGAGGTTCTTAATAGGTCTGTTCATAATGAACATGTAAGCATGCAAGCTTTGTTACCTGCCCCTGCCAGCTCACCAGGAAAGTATGCCATTCCTGCACTGACAGGTATGTAACCAGGGCTGTCGAGTTATCATGTGCCTGCGCTGCCAGAAACGCTGGCTCGCTCTGTCCTTGAGCTTTCCATTGATATATACAAAGCAGGAGGCTCTTGCGCCTCTGAATTACTACTGGTATTATTGCAGGCACAGGAGACAGCAAAGGGCAAACCAGGACAGAGTTAGGTGCTCTGCTAGTGAAGAAAGCTGAGGAGCGCTGATTTTAGTGCAAATCCGTGACTTACAAAGCCTGTGCCTGCAGTGTGCATGACACTTCTTATGGTAATTCTAAACAAAACCCAACATTTGAAGGGCTTCCTGTAAAGCCATGATTATAGTGTGAATGGTAGGATTTAGGCACAGACGGGTTGTCTCTGCCCCTTCCCATGCTTGCAGACTAATGCTGTCAGGCAGACCTGCAGCACTGCCGTTTCGGTGCTGTGCAGAAGCAGCCTGATCCCAGAAACGCTCTTATAAGCTTGAGAGGCAGAAAAGTGCAGCAAAAGAAAGTTGAGGTATTAAACAGGAAAAGAGAGCGCAAACTCCAGCCAAACCAAAGCCACAGGAAATGGGGTCTGAATGTAAGAGCAGGATCTAGATACAAAGGGGTTTGGCAGGAGAGAAATCACTGCAAGGGCTTCAAGGAGAAATATAAGGCCCAGTCCTATAAAAACGGTGCTTGTGATGAGTCTTTATCCCTGCAAATGAACTCATTTGCATGGCACTGTGGTAGTTTGTAGGTCCAGGATCTTAGAAAAACACTGCGGAAAAAAGGGCAACGACACTGGAAAGGGAACAAAAGGTAGGAGCAGGGAATGGAGGAGCGATCGCTTGCTCTGTGCTCTCTTTGGCTGGGCAGCAAAGCCCATATCCAGAGTGACAGGTAGCCACTGTTCTTCTCCAAAAGGGCCGGGTGTTTGTTGGGAAACAGTGCCTCTGGTTGTGACAAAAAGGGATACGTTTCACATATGCTTATTTGCCAGTTCCTCTGTTTCCATCAGGATACTCCGTGCGATGTTGGATTCCTTCCCAGACTCCTGTAGATCCTGGAAAGCCTCCCATTCAGCTGCCATGTAGAAGGCTTTGAACTTAAAATGGGAACAGTGGGAATGCACCCAGCACTGGGGAGACCCTCACAACCCTCTCCCCATCTCTTTCTTCCCCATCAGGACCACCAGGGAGCTGGCAGGCACCATCCTGGGACCAGCAGTGCTGGCAGTGAGGAGAAGTGGGGTTTGCAGCGCAAGATCTGAGGATGGAGGCTGGGATATTTAATTGGAAGCCAGTGCCTGATTAGTTTTTAGGCCAGAACTAAATCTCCCTGTGGAAAAGGAGGCACTTGAGCGCAGGAAGGCTTTAGTTGTGCAGAGACTGGTGAAGAGATACCTGTCCCAGAGCCATAAAAGAAAGGCTACAGAGACAGGTACTCCATTGCTGTGGGGAAACAGGTAACATTGCTATTTGTTTGTATAGCATCAACAACCTGCTTTCCCTTCAAGGAACACGCACACTGGTGAAGGGAATGCCATCTGTGCATCAGCTCCCCTCTGACTGCAGATGTGAGTCAGGAGAAACAGAACTGCAACCTATTCAGATGATAAGCACAAGCAGTTAATTCAGCTGTGGCATGCAGAAGGTAAATGCTATGCCAGTGAGAGCTGTGTGCAGCTAAATGTGGCTCATAAAACAAACATGACTTTGGGCGGCTACTCGGCAAAGGCCCATCCTACTTCATCCCATTTGGAGGCATAGTCATGGCACTGATGTGTCATGTATTTATTTGTCGATATGTCTGATGTTTGCATACAGGGTCTGAACTAGAAAGGCAGAGAGATACCCTGAGATATGGCTCATACTGCCTTTGATAACCTTGATACACCCAGTGTGCTGTTTACCTATCACAGGGCATTGAAGAACCCCTTCTCCTTGGCCTGAGGAGCTGCAGAAAGTTGTTGGTGTGAGACAGCATGAAACCCAACTTTCTTCACTTCCTTCCTTACACTCTTGCATAAAGCTGTGGTCACCAGCATAGAAGAGAAATAACGCATCCCTTCTTTGTCTTTCTTTTTAAAAGCTTTATAAGGTTTCGTCCCTGACACAACAGAATCAGGCTTTGGTTCTGCTGGAGAGTCCCTCAAGGTTGCATGGACACTGAAGAGCTGCAGAAGAGTGGGGGGGTACAGCCAGCCCCATACAGTTTGCCTTGGGATGGAGGTTAGAACAGCAGATCCCAGCAGTGATGGAAAAAGGTGTCCCATCAGCTTACAGGGATTTCTTGCGACTTCAGAAGTGGCTGCTCTGTAATAAAGGATACCTCAGTAATGGGGGGTTGGAGCCACGCAGGAAATTCAGATGTCACAGGGCTATGCTCTGCACTGCTGGTGGGTTTGTGGGATGTAAAACACACAAGGTGAGAGCTTTGTCCCTCTGCAAAATACATGGGGGAGAGAGAAACATCTGTGTGAACAAATGGGGCAATTTAAGAATAGCTACATTGTCAGATTTCACACAAACACAGCTGCCCACTTTATCTATCTATCTAGAGAATCACAGAATGGTTTGGGTTGGAAAGGACCTTAAGCTCATCCAGTTCCAGCCCCCTGCCACAGGCAGGGACACCTTCCACTAGAGCAGGTTGCTCCAAGCCCCTGTGTCCAACCTGGCCTTGAACACTGCCAGGGATGGGGCAGCCACAGCTTCTCTGGGCACCCTGTGCCAGCGCCTCAGCACCCTCCCAGGGAAGAGCTTCTGCCTTAGATCTAACCTGAACTTGCCCTGTTTCACTTTGAACCCATCACCCCTTGTCCTATTGCTGCAGTCCCTGATGAAGAGTCCCTCTCCAGCATCCTTGTAGCCCCCTTCAGACACTGGAAGCTGCTCTGAGGTCTCCACGCAGCTTCTCTTCTCCAGGCTGAACAGCCCCAATGTTCTCAGCCTGTCTCCATACAGGAGGTGCTGCAGCCCCTGATCATCCTCGTGACCTCCTCTGGGCTTGCTCCAGCAGCTCCATGTCCTTCTTATGCTGAGGACACCAGCACTGCACACAGCACAGGGGGATTGGAACTGGATGATCTTAAGCTCCTTTCCCACCCAAACCATTCTACGATTCTATGATTCTACCTCGCCCACCCAGGAGAAGCAATTCTGGCGTGGTGCAGAGATGCTAAAGCAACTCTGGAGAGGAATATCAAATTCAATAATCAAATCCAGCGGATTATCTGGGATTCCCCCCCCCCCCCCCCCCCGGTATCTCCTCTGCTGGTCACTTGTATTTGGGCAGGTATACAGTATCCCTGAGGAGAAAAAACCTCCACTGAAGAGGTTTCTGGAAGAGAACCATAGAGAAGGTAACTTGCTGACAGAAGTTGCAGTGCTAGAAAGCTTCCTGGTATTTAACTTCCCATAACTTGAATAAGCCAGGTCCTGATAGCTGTAAGGAATATCCTTCTGCCACACCAGATTGGGAGTTGGTTGAGTCAGCAGCATTGATTGTGCTTTCTATAAGCACAGTATATCACCCATTATGTCATGAGGGAGAGGATGAGTGAAGTGAATGATGCAACAAGAATACTCTGGGGCCATCGCCCTGAGAGGAGAGCCAAGCTGCTGCTGCCTCTGGACAGATGTGCCACAAGCACCTTTTGCTCTTCCAGCACATCTGGTCAGGAGGCAGCCGTCAGCCAACCTCACCTTCTCTCAAGGCTTTGGCTTAAAAGCAAGTATTAGTCAGGTGAGAGGTTTAAATGCTTGCACTGGAAAAAGCACATGATTAAGGACTTTCTAAAGCATGCAGTCGATCTGTTTCCAACTGCAAAGCACTTGAAAAGCCAGTGGTCAGGGATTTATGAAATGATTTACTGGGTTAGTGACCACTTCAATACTTCATATCAATCTGTTCTTTTCTGTCAGAGGAAGAACATTTTAATCCAGGGCCAAAGCCTGAAGTCATTAATCATTTTATTACTTAGGCGAAATTCTCATTAAAGACTTACGCGTTTGGCTCAAGGCTCAGTATCTCAAAGGAGAGAGTACTTGGAATAGGAAACAGAAGGGAGACCTTTGTAAACACCCAAACGTTTCTTTAAACTCACCCTACAGACACATCACGTCCGTAGCGATGCAGACAGTGGAAGTTAACTCAGCTGTAATTCCCACCCTTCTGTGCCAAGAGATGGATCTGTTTACTCCTCATGTAGACAACTTTGTTTATGCTCTCCCAAAGCAGCCTTAGCACCTCCCCTCCTACCACCTCCATCGGAGGTGAGCCCTGGAAGCCTGCTCTGCAAGCCTGCTGTGATGCTTATCGCCTTGGCACCTGAAAACATCTCCAATAGCCTGTAAATAAACCCAAGCAGAGTGATGGAGCCTTTCAAGTGCACTTCAGTGAACAAATGATGTGGTCGCTGTGGGAGCCTACAATGGAAATAAATAGCCTGGAGACTTCAAATTGGCCCGAGGGAAATGCTGAAGGCACACAGTGCAAACCTATCATCGAGCATCGCTGATGCGTCCTGGGCATACATATTCCCTCCTAACTCAATTAGGGAAGTCCTGCCTGTATAAGTACAAGGTACCAGGTGATTCTGCAGGTGTATTTCCAAGTTTAATTGGACGCTTTTAAAATATGGAAGTGGCTTATCTGTAATACATTACACTTTCATCAGTCTTCAATTGGATTTGACAATTCCTTATGGTGGGAATTATATTTGGTTTTGGTGCACCTATGGATGACAGTTAAAAATTAAGTGATGGATGCGAGGAGGATTGGAAATGGCTTATAACTTGTCTTATAACTTGTTTCTGCACACTGAGACTGTGGCAGCTCTATGTTTGTGCAGTGGCAAAGCTATTGGATTTCGGAGGTCATTTTTCACTGTTAGAGTTTCCTCATGTAAATTATACCACTTTCCATCCTGGAAACACGTTTCCCCTCTTCATCCATCTACCAAAGCAGAAGAGTGACATTACTCCTTGAATTCTCAGAATTAAAGTAATGAATAGGAACAGTTTAGGAAGGAGCGACCTACGTTTCACTTAGTCCAGCTTCCTGATAGCAAAGACAGAGAACTTCTTTGAGTATCCGAACTAGCATGCGGATGAAGCAGCTTAATTCACCTTCATTGGTACAGCTTTAAGGTTTTGAATTCACATCATCCAATATGATCTATTGCCCCTAATCCAAACATCATTACCTGAAATGACACTCCTGGCCTGTTCAACCAGGAATATGACTTGAACTTCACCTGCAGGGTGAATCTGAGCAGGCCTCAGACAGTAGTGCATAGATGTGAGGCAGATTCCTCATGCAAATCAAACATGTATTTGTTAGGTAACCTCCAGCTCAGAGCTGTGTAAAGGCCATCAGCAAGGATCAGATGAGACTTTTTCCTCTCCCATGTCCACCAAACAGTTGCTATGCACAGACAGTTGATTTGCCTGTATTTTATTAACCTGGACAGCACTTAGGTCTTTCAGGTATTCGAAAGTAAGTCTTTTCTATGTGATATATGAAAAATGGGTAGCAGAAAGAGATTAATGGTCTTCAATATTCAATTGACGTGTTTAAGATACTCAACACCTGGATTATTTAATACCCTTTTACTCTCCTTTTTAAGTCGCAAATGCTGAGGGCTGTTGGAAAACCAGAGTTTGAAAAACCCCTATGCTTATAATGCATATTTCTGTCTCTCTCTCTGCATGTATTAGCACAGACTCCAATCGCTAGCTTTTGGCAAGCCATTTGACCTATCTGCAATGTCCAGATGCGTGGAAAGGTATTTTCCCACTGGAGCCAAGACAAGCCTTTTGGGAGCAGAGCGTGCGCTCCTGGGCTGCACACCCATGTGATGGTGCTGGGTTCCCAGCTTCCCTTGGCCTGGGAGAGCAGGCAAGACCTCTGGATGCAGAACAGGCGATGAATCCAGTGCCGTGCCTCCTCGGATGGGTCCGTTCCGCCATCCTAAGTGTGCTGCGCCAGGCCTTCTGCTTTCTGTCCTCATTGCTGCCCCGACCTGTGCCCAACCTGGGAGCAAACACAGCCAGCCTGCTGGGTCACTGGCTGGACCCGAGGTGCTTGTGCAAGCTTGCAGGGGAGATAGGGAGTGAATTTGGTTTCCAGGGTAGCCTCTAGGTCACCTGTAATAGGTCACCCTTAACAAACAGCGTTGACACAGAGCTGGAACAGCAGCGAGTGAATGAAACTTAGCTCTCTCCTATTTGAGCAATGGAATTTATCCCCAGCTCTGATCCTGTGCAAACTCTGTTGCCATATTTATCACATGGAAAGAATGACTGCAGCCGCTGCCAGCAGCACGGGCAAGGAGGCGTCCTAAAGCAGGAGCAGCAGCCAGCCTGGTCCAGACACCGAGGAGCCAAAACACACCTGGTGCTGCTGGGGAAGGAGGGATGTCCTCTGCTTTCCCTCCTGGATTTGGGGATGTTGCAGATCCGAATGGCACCCAGGGCATGGATCTGTGCAGGGCGCTGGGATCTGCTGCTGCCCAGTGTTTCTTTTCCCCCTGGGATTGCTGCAGTGCCATCGCAGCTGAAGGTGGCAGGGCAAGGAGGCTGCCACCTTCCTGTCCCCCTCGTGCTTGAAGCCGACTGCGGGCTTGGGGCAAGAGATGCTGTAGGAGGCCAAAGAGAAGGCGGACTTCTGCATGAGAAACATCTTCCCTTCAAGTCCCCTCTTGTGCTAGCAGGGGCTGCTTGTACAGAAACTGCCTGCCCTGTGCTCCCTTCTCTCCCGTGTGCCCCTCTCTGCAGGGAATGTGCCTGGCCAGAAACAGCAGCTAACCTCCCCGAGCACACAGGAAACACCACAGGAAGCTAAAATGAGAAAGCCGATCATGTGAACAGAGCTGAACTTCCCACAAAGTGTAACTTTTCTCCCTTTGTTACTTCTAAATGCAAATTCATCACGACAAAGCAAATACAGAGGGGGTGTAAGAGCAGGGGAAGGAGCCCGTGGGACACACCTGCTTTGCGTCTGGACGTCCTCAGCCTAGAGAGACATGCATGCCATGGGTTATTGCAAAGCAGCTCAGAAGGGAGGCTCCTTCTTGCTGAGGATTTTGTGTTAATCAACAGTGACACAGCTCAAATCAGTCACCTCTTTGGGCTTTACCTGAAGTGAGTCCGTGCTTCTCAAAGCTGCCACGCTGCAGGAGGGAAGCCTCCTATTTTGGCCGAAGTGTAGGTGTAAAGGCCTTACTGCAGTGATGCTTCCCTGGGTTTCCCCTCCCTTCACCCATGGTGAGATGCCAGAAAGAAGGAGAATTCACTGTGAAGCGTCTTTTTGGCATTCCCAGCTCTGAGGCAGGAAGCCTGTGGCTACGTTAACTCTTAGGATCTGCAGGACGACGTACTCTCTCCAGTTGCCCTGGAGCTGTAAAGTGCATCTCTGAAGCTGTCCCATCGTGCAGTGATTTCAAAGCGTTTGGCAAGAGGGAGGTACCGCCAGCATTAGACAAAATAGAGAGGAATAACCTCATTACAAAGGAAGAACAAGGGAAAACCACCATCAAACAGAAAACTTGCTGCTGGCAGGAACAGGGCTCAGCTCAGGCCTCTTGTTCTGCGGGCATCTGCAGGGATATGGCCACCTTGCTGCCTTGGTTTCTTGGGATGTGCTTCGTGGCATGGTTTAGTGGGAGGTGTCTCTGCCCATGGCAGGGGGGGTGGGACTGGATGATCTTAAGGTCCTTTCCAACCCTAACTATTCTATGATTCTGTATTTGACAGAGAAACTTAAGAGGCTATCAATAGGTTGCACCCCTGGTAAAGGAACATACTGTGACAGTGTCCAAGCCCCACAGAGAAAACAGAGCGGCAGCAGATAGAGCTAAGCAAGATCAAAGTGCTCTTTTTGCCTGCACTGTTTATCTTTCCCCTTGCCACTGCACTTCTCGCATCCCTCTGGTGCGCTTTAGAACAAGTGAGCCTTTGGAAACGATTCTCCTAGCACACAGAGACACCACCTCGGGCGCTCGTCAGAAAGCCAGGCTCAATTTAAGTGAGGCGTAGCGGCAAGAGAGAACAGAGGTGAAGCTCTTTGCCTTGAACAAGCGTGAAGCTGACTGTCGCAGCCTGCCGCAGAGGGGGGTTCGTATAGAGACACACACACAAATGCGGTCATGTAAGATGTGTTCAGGCTCCACTGGCGGCACTTTCCTGCTAATGATGTGGTACAAATGGTTTGAGGCTTAAATCAGACAAGGATAACAGAGGAAGATTTATCTACTGCTTTTCTGCCTTTCTGTTGGCTTCACACAACGCCATCTTCAGCACTCTTCTTGGCATCAGTTCCCCTCTCCCTAATACGGGCCTTCTACTTCCCTCACGCTCTGGGCTTTCGAAATGCTTTCATGAGAGGTGCTGTAGGGCTCTCAGATTTAAAGATCAATATTGATTGTAGAGGTATACAAAATACATTCACACTTACATTTGAGCTGGAGAAACGTGCTTCTAAGGCATCATCATTTTGCCATGGTAGGATGCTGCAGAGACTTAATGTTTGATTCGCCACAGCATGACTTCAGCGGTGGCAAACGAGCAATGTGCAAGTGCATCAGCACAGCTCGCTGAGAAAGTAGCGAATGTTTCCATGCACCGATCTGATGATTTGATATATTAAGAAGTTCTGCCTTTAAAATGACACAGGAGGGTCTCGGAGGCTTCCATTTGGAGACGCTGGTCTGCTCTGAGCTGGGATTTTTGCTCCCTTTAGCTCAACCTTCATAGTTTCCTTTGGTGGGAAAAGTTTCCAGGTTGATGACGACAATGCCCAGACGGGATGCCTGGCCAGGAACGCAGGTGACAGCAGTGGAAACCCAGCTACAGTTACATCAGGAACTGCCACCAGTGGTACCTGTGCTTACAGAGACCCTATGAGGAAGCAATCGCTCCATGCACTGAACCTATTTGGAAATAAGTGCATGGAAAATAAACAGCTTTGGTGGTGCCCGGGTTGGTTGGGAATGCTTCCCCTTTCAACAGCTATTCAAATGCCAATCTATTTTTAGCATTCCAACTGCTCTTACAGCGCAGTTTTGGCATGCGTTTTCATGCCATAATTTGGAAGGACTAAGCTATAAGGTCTTGGTTTTACTTTTCAAAATGAAACCAGAGGCATAATGCAATGCCTTCTGCCAAGAGCCTGCCAATGAGTGTGATCTGCCTTGTCGTGGGATAGTGAGTGAGTATAAATTAGAATCTAACACCTGAAATACAATGGGCAGCACCTCCCGTTAGTGTAAACAAGCAGAGCTCCGGTGTCATGGAGCCTGGCTGATTTATACCTGCAGGAGTCTGGCCCTTTGTCTGTGTAACTCCCATCAGCCATGGCTGGCTGGTCCCAAAGCAGCCTCATTTTCTCCTCTGGGATAGAAACATTCCCTTGGCTGCCCCAAGGGACTCAGTGGATGGGTCCTTCAGGCCCACAGCGAGCCCATCAGGGGAGTGCTTTCCCCTTCTGCCTGACCCCATTCCTACCAGATCACCTGGGCATGAGATATCGCTTGTCCATGAAGGTCTTTGCAGGCAGATCCTGATTTTGGCTGCCTGTAGGTACCCACACCTTATTTACTGGGTCAGGCCTTAATGCTGAAATGTTCACTGGTGGCAAAAGTCTTTGGAAGAGAAGCTCCTTCTTGCAAACATCACTGCAGCCTGCCTGGAAGCTCAGGGTAAGAAGGGTCCTCAAGGATTCAGGCATTCCTGAAGATGAGTAGGAAGGTGGGAACTAAAAGCTCCCATTTCCAATCCCGTCACATCCTGCCCACGTTTCAGGGGCTGATGCTCCCCTACTTCACTCAATGGTAACACTATCATCTTGTTGTCGCTTTTCTTTTAATTCACCAGGATACAACATGAAACAGAAGTGCTTTGGGTTGTGAGCTGTCAGCGGGCTGCCCATCAGTCAAGACGGATTCACTGTGCTTTGGTCGATGTCAGTCGATGTAGCAGGAGAATTGGGGTGGTGTTTTTGTGCTGTGTTGCAGCACCTCAGCCCAAAACGGGAGGCTCTGTCCTGGTGTTGACAACCCACAGTGATGCGATGGTAACTTTTGCTCCTGGTCAATGTGCAATTGAATTAATCTTGCTGTGGTAGTGGGGCAGCAGCACCCGAGAGTTGCTGAACAATGGGAAAAACTGGCAGATGTCAGAGCAGGAAGAGACTTTTCTACAAAGGATAAATCATGAGCAGGGTTATGGTGCATTTGTAAATAGAACCATAGAGTCACAGGTTGGTTTGGGTTGGAAAGGACCTTAAAGCTCATTCAGTTCCAACCCCTGCCACGGGCAGGGACACCTTCCACTAGAGCAGGTTGCTCCAAGCCCCTGTGTCCAACCTGGCCTTGAACACTGCCAGGGATGGGGCAGCCACAGCTTCTCTGGGCACCCTGTGCCAGCGCCTCAGCACCCTCACAGGGAAGAGCTTCTGCCTTAGATCTAACCTGAACTTGCCCTGTTTCAGTTTGAACCCATCACCCCTTGTACTAGTGCTACAGTCCTGAGAAGCCAAAGCAGAGCTATAATACCACTATACAACCAGAGGTGTTCAGGAAGCCGCTGCGTGCTCTAGCTTGCTATCATTAAATAGCTGCCCTGTTTTGACCCAGAGGTGGTTAATCTTCAGCAGCAGATGAGCCACGTTGTTTGTATCAGGCAAAGGCAGCCTGCAAAGAGCTTTGGTTAGATGCAGAAATCATATTGCCAATCATCTTGATCACTAAGAGCTGGAGTCCTGGCCAGGAATAACACATCATCAAGTTTATGCCCTTCTGATCAGAAGGATAATCTATTGATAACCCATTTATTTTAGGGAGAATAACTGGAAAAGCAGTCTATAAGAAACTGAGCCTGCATTCTGCTGGGCACTGGTGCTGAAAGGACGTATTATCACAGTCTTCAGCACTTCCTCATTGAGTGGAATACACAAAAATAGCCAGGAAACTTGTAGGCTGTGCTGAATGGGTTGAAAGGTTGTGGGAACATGTTCTGGCACACCCTCGTGCTGTGGTGAGACACATGAAGAGGGGCAAAGGGAAGGGAGCATTTCAGCGGGCCTGAACAAAGGAGAATATATTCTTGTTTCCATATAAACCCTCTTCTCTCTTTCACTCAGCACCATTTTGCTTCCTGGAGCAGAAATAATTTCCATTAGTCATTTAGGGTAACACTTTTCTAATGCACATAATGTGGAAATGCCTCAGCTGCGTATCTATGGCGCTGTTCAAACGCTGGGGAAAAGCTGCTGTGTATTACACAATGAAGTATTTGTAAACACAGATGATTTGAGTTCCAGAGGAACTTTGATCAGCTGAAAAATAAACCAGTGCAGGATTACAACACGGCAACAAATCAGCCACACGGGGAGCCTGCCTGTGGCTCTTCATAAACCACCACCCCCGCAAGAAAACCCCAAAGCCCATCATAGAGCAGGTACCCCAAGGAAATCTGGATAAGAAGCCACTCGTTTGGCCACCTGGGATGTATATTAAGAAAGAAGCCCATAAACCACAGTTAATACCAAGTTAGCTGCCTTGCTGCCAGCCCAGCCAAGGCATGAATACTAATGCTGCCCTCAGCTGCCATAGACATTGCCTGTTTGCATAAGAGCGAGGAAGACCTTTTGTCCTTAACTCACTTGTGCCGGGACGAAGCCGGGAGCTGCAGCTGCATTTGCAATCAACAAGCTCTGCTTAGCAGCATTGAACTCACAGCATCCCATTAAAAACTCAGTCTTCTCCACCTCCCATCAAGAGAGAATGGATCAGGAGGCTGCACACACGCTCCTGGGCACGGCTGGCCCCAAGGTGGTGTCCCCACCTTTGGTGCATGGCAAGCAAAGGAAAGCACAGCCAGAACATGCTCTTCAGAGCACTTTGGCTGTGTGAGCGCAGGGAACCCTCTCCGAGGGGCAGGGATGGGGACAGAAGGTGGTGAGAGGCTGTGTGGGTGATGCAGGACTATGCTGAGCCTGGTGATGACGTGGGGATGCAGGCACAGCCTGAGGGACCCAACAGGGATGTGGCAGCGACGGAAACACCTCCGTTACCTGCGTCCAGTGGGAAAGTGGAGCAGAGCTTGCACAGATCCGGAAGCAAGGGGAAGTCTTGCTCACTCAACAGGAAGGAGAGGGCTCTGCAGCAGTTCCTTCAGCCTCGGACAGGCAGCAGCGTGTCAACAGCCAAAACGCAGATTGCGTTACACACCATGGGAGCTGTTCTGAGGCACTCTACCTGATACAGAATCATAGAAGAGTCCTAATGAAGACTGGGGGTACAAAGGCACTAACATTAAGAAGTTAGTTTTCACGGAGAAAGGTTTCCTGCTGCCTCCATGCTTGAGAGCAGCCTTGGGTTGGTGCTATAGCACTCACCCAGCAGTCTCACATCGCTTTCTTGAAGGATCGCCTACGTGGTGGCATTACTGCAGAGCTGTTGTTTCAGAGCAGCCATTTCTGAACAGCCCTGTGCAAAACCGGGCTTGTTCCGAAACAAGAAAGCATTATTCAGGTTGATCTTAATACTCTGTCGTCTTCACGAGAGTGGATTAGGTTAAATCAGACAAGGTGGAAGAAGAGTGCCCACACACAGAAGGATCAGGAGCAGCCTTCAGACTCACACCCTTTCTTAACCAGGGTGATTTGGCAAGCATGGACAACTGTCCCATTGCACAGAAGAAGAAATAGGAGCATGTAGATAGAAGTCTGATACGAAGGTGCAGCATTGACCTACCCTTTCTTCTAAGTGTGTTACTATGGGGTGAAGATGTTTCTGCTGTTGGTTGCATCTTTGATGCGCTGTACCTGGTTCTTTTAGCTTTATTCTTGCACAATTTTTCCCCTGCTAACGGATGCAGATACCAGCTTTCTCTTTATCACTCCGGTCCTGCCTCTTTAAACAAGTGCATGTGCACAAACTGCCGATTCCTTCTGACACAACACTTCCGGATTTCACATAACCAGCTTGCTGGAACCTACCTGCAGCAAAGCAGTCTGCTCAAGCAAATCAGAGCTCGTTGCACCTATGTCAGCATCATGTTGTTTTCGAGGATCCAGTGGCTCTCTTGATTTCACAGGATACACACTGTCACTTCCTCCGTCAGGAAATCCATGAAAATCAGCAGAACAAAAATAAGGGTGACGCTGAATAATTCAGTAATACACTGACAATATCTGCTAAACTCCTGTCAACACAGCCTACTTTGCTGTTGCTGCAGCGTACAGTGGAAATGGCTTTACAGTCCTACAGTCTATTATTAGTGTGGGTCTTGGATGCTTAACACCTTTTGCAAGAACAGGAATAGCACACTAAACTGAGACTTTATCAGAAGGATCTTACAACTGAAGGATAAGGCCCCAACCACACAAGAGTATACTGACATTTTGTCACAGTTACAGGTAAGTCGGAAGAACGATCAGCTCTGGTAGGTCAGCTTAGTCTTTGCTGCTTGGCTTTTCGTCCATCTCCTCTGCCATGCTCACAACAGCACGAAGCGAGAGCTCACTATAAGGCAGACAGGGAGTCATGGCACAGAAGTAGATGGCTGAAGATACTTTACCTTACGATTCAGCCATTCTTCTTTAGACAAGAGGGGAGAAGTAAATCATGAAGCTGAGTCCTTCAGCTGAAGGAAAACCACAGAGGCTGTGTTAACAGAAGTGGAGCTACTACTGTGGCACCTTAATGGGAAGGAATGAAGCACTTCCTTAGCTGTTTTATTCAAGCTTGAGAAATATTTTGGGGTTTATATGTAGAATCTCTTTAGCTCGTCAAAGAGGAGAACAAGAGGTGGTTCGGTCTCATGTCTGGGCTTCCTACACATTAGATAAGATCTGTAGTAGTGGAAATAGCTTTAACCCAGACCAGAAAGTGGAGCATCTGAGCTAACATGTGAAAGGCAAAGCTAAACAAATTCAAAGTGTCAATCTTTCCATAGCATTTCACCTCTAGAATAATTTATGTAAACCTATAATTGCCCTGTTATCACTTGAAGCCTTTAAATCAAGGCTGAACAACTTCAACATTAAGAAATGCTGTAGCTTAAACAGAGTTAAAGATAGCATGTATATGGGGTATTTGGGCTTCATTATACATAATGCTTTCTGATCTTTAAGTCTCTGTCTAGCTGCAGCAGCCTGGAATAATGGGTCTTCCTGTTGTAATCTAGTGGTGCTTTTAGTCCCCATGATTTTTCCATAATGTGCTAATTAAGATGGAAAATTATTTATTCTGATTTAGAAAATATATAGTTCAGATCCAGGCTTAAAAATGCAAGGTGATCCTTGATTACAATTTTACCTTTTCCCTTCTGAGTTCATGCTGTCCTCATTTCATTGTCCATATTTCTATAAAACCATTGACATGAAATGTTTCTTCTCAAGTTATTTACATATATATAGTTATCTAAAGAGAATTTACATGTTGGCTCCTCCGTATTTGCTTTCTCCTTATCCTTGCTTTCCATTGCATTTGGCATTTTGTGCAGTGCAGACAGAGAGCACTTAGTTACAGTCAAAGGTGTTCTATGAAGGATGACACACGGGCAGTGTATAGCAGCAGAATGTATTTTATTTATTGTAGAATGGTCCATACACAGATCAGAGAGGAACCAATGGACACCACTGGGTTCTGGTCCTCTGTGTAGAGAAACAGAGGCTGATAGTGCAGCATCTCTAGCTTTCTATGAAATGCTTTTGGCAAATCCCTGGCTGGAAAGCATCTACATCTGAACAAAACTTGTTAAGAAACTATATATATACACCATATACAGATGGCACTAAAATGCTTTCTGTGCCACAACAGTGTTTTCTTTAACCTCAATAGGTCAATTTAGGGTGGTGTGGACACTCAGTTTTAAACAGGGGAAGTTTAGGTTAGATATAAAGTTCTTCCCTGTGAGGGTGGTGAGGCACTGGAACGGGTTGCCCAAGGAAGCTGTGGCTGCTCCATCCCTGGCAGTGTTCAAGGCCAGGTTGGACAGAGCCTTGGGTGACATAGTCTGGTGTGAGGTGTCCCTGGTCAGGGGGTTGGAACTGGATGACCTTAAGGTCCTTTCCAACCCAAACCATTCTATGTTTCAATGATTAAGATGGACCATTCAGGAGATTTCAGCCACGTTCAATGGCTGCAGGAACAGCAGTGCCAAAGGAAGGTTTTAGCACTCCCTGACAAACGGGAAGTTGCCAATTCTACACATCAAGTGATAGTTTGACAGAACAGTTCCCTCAGTAACAATGCTGTCCCCACACCCCCAATGGTTTTGGTATAACCAGTCAGGGAACTGAGGCAATTCCATTTTTGGTTTAATTTGTCGTTAGCTTCCCCAGGGGATTCTCAAATCAGTGCTGTTACCAGAATAAATGCTTGCCAAGGCTTGCTGGTCATACATCTGTGCACATCCTGGGGGTGCCTCTTCAGTTTTGTTGAGCCAGGTTAGCAGAATTCACTGTCAGGCTGCTATTAAACTACACTGGTTGACTGCTCACAGCTGAGCAGTGAGATACTTCCTAAAGAGCAGTAGTAACAACTATTGGAAATAGTACCAGTGTAAACTGGCACGGTAATTCCCACATCCCACTTGGCAATTAGAGGCTAAACACTGCGGACAAAGACATCAGGAAGTAGTATCATCGGCATGGAAAAGCCTGCAAGATACAGAAGGTGAGATTTACATAGATACATGGAGTTTGGGAGCAATATCTCAAAGGCTTAATTAGACTATAAACCCTTTGGAAGGAAAGCTAACTGCTCAAAACAAGAGCTCAGTTCTTTGAATGCTTAGTTCAGTGCGCATCTCAGGTAAAGACAGCACTGGTTAGCTGAAACCACGATTTGTATCAGCAACTATTCTATACTTTTGCAATCTTGATTTGATCATGATAAGGTCAAGGCAGTTGGACATAGAAGAATGTGTTTCAGTTAATTCTCCTAAGCTCTGAACAACATTGATGTCAACGTAAAATGAAAGCAATTATGCCTGGTGGTCCATAAAAACAAGCTGTTCCAATAGCAAACAATATTTAAAAGGAGAAAATCCCACATCTCCATATAATATTATTCATCCAAGTGGTAACCCATTAGTGTAAATCAACTCTAGGCAACCATTTACAAGATATAGGAGATAATGGTTTGGTTGCAGAACATTCCTGGAGGAAAATATCGTGGAAGAAATAGGGGAGTGTGAAATCCTGTTGTTGACATATCAGATGACTCTCATGTACTTCAGTAGGGTCCACTCTCCTTATTCTGCAACCCATTATTCACAGACTGCATGGAAGTATCCTGCATGGAAAACTGGCTGCAGTCAAGCAGGTTGTACCTTACATAGTTGCTCTAATGATTAAAATTAAGACAGAATTCAATCCCAAACCTATTTTAGAATATATTTCTACTGGTTCCATCTACCTTAATGTCCAGCAGTAGGTTAAAACTAAAGAAACAGATCCTTTATATTCCTGTTTTGCCCCAGACACTGGATCTATTCAATCACCTTTTAAAAAAATCCATCTTTTAAAACCAGAAACTACCTACAAAAGCCTGAAGCATTCATTACCTTTCCCACTTTCCTAATGGCATCTCATGGGATCCTGGCCTGTAACTCAGTAAACAGGAGAGAGTTGCTCAGCTCCTGTGCGTACCTGAGTGCTCCTGGTAAAAGAAGTGATGTGATGATAAAAAAAGCACACTGCACATTTACTTTTGCTTTGTAGCTGTGAGAGACCTTTTACAAAAGCCACCTTCTCTCGAACTGTCCATTTCCTTGCAAAATAGATCTACAACATAAAACAGAAACCAGCAGGTTTTCCTCTAATCCTTTTCAGCTTCTGTACTATTTGATGCTACTGTAAAGTAGGTGTGGAAACCTCCGATGGAAAACATGAGTTAGCTGGAACTCATCCCTTTCAAATACCTCCATTCTTCAGCAGCAGAAAAACTTAACAGGGATTCAGTGGTTTGGTTTTGGGTTGGTTTTATTTTAGTTTTACGTTCATAGGACCTATTACATCAGAACACAGATTAAATGCTCCAACCTAAGGTAAGGACCTTCTACTAGGTCCCCAGGGGAAAGCATGACTGAGGAGTTAGCATCATTAGCCAGCAGGACAGTGATCTCATTTCAGTGACCTTCTATTAGCCTCAGTGACTACTTACAGCTGCAAAGCACTTAGTATTAATACGTAAACTCTGTCAAGTGCTTTCTAAAATGTCAAGTGCCCTTCCCCCAGTCTACAAGCTATTATTGTATAGATTCTGTACTAGAAAAGTATTATGGAGTTATGTTTTAATAACAAGCAGTTATTAATGCCTTTGCTATAGGTTGGATCTGTAAGAAATGACTGAGCAACAGGCTGTTATGGGATAGATCAAAATTACTGCCAGTATTTCTTTCAGGGAAATAAAAGGCTTCAACAGCTGCAGTGCTGATGGTTCAAGAGTTGGCTAAGTTGGTCAATACAGACATTTTCAGACTGGAGAAGAAAGGGGGGGGCAAGAGGAGTACAGGCATTACCTACTTCGTTCTACTTTGTCTCCACTTTGACTGTGATCACCACAGGACAGATACAGGGTGCTTAAAAGGCTTTCATACTTACTTCACACATTCTTAAGTTCCCTGCTGGAAGCGGGTGGTCATTGCAGTACTAGAAGAGTAACTGTAGAAATGCCATTCAGACCTAGCTCCACAAAGTTTCTCTACGTACATTCCAACACTTGCTTTTCAGGAGGGTGCAGTGATTGACACATTATTCTTAAGTAGAGGCAGATTAGTAACCTTAACTGACAAGTGGTATGTGCCTGTCAACAACGCACAGCAGAGCTGTTGCTGCCTTTGGACTTTGTCTTTGATGGTTTTGGACTTTGAACAGTTCCTATGTGAAAAATACTCAGTTTTCTTTATTAAAACAATCCATCATCTGCAGTCAGTATGGACCACGGGTAAGTGTGGTGTAGACTGCCCACACTCAGCTGACTTCTACTGTTAACAGCTTTAAAAACAGAAGAACAAACCCCCAAGTTTGTGAATGCCTGACAACAAACTGTAATCCCGGTGCATTGTTGTCGGTGATGCTAAATCTGGTCTTGATAGCACAGTGTCAACATCCATCAGGGGCCACCGCCGCAAGCTGCTTCAGTCATTCTGTGGCTTTCTGTGGAAGTAGGTGCAGATTTTCCTCATGGAAACTGAAGTGGTTGCAGCCTAGGAAGAAGGGAAAGCCAAACAAAACCGACAAGAAATGTTTCTAGGTTAACAGTTCATATGTTGCAGGAGCCCTGCAATCTCCTCTCCATCACTGCTCCAGTTTGTTTAGCTTCCCAACAAAGACAGTAAAGGAAAGGCTCTTTACTATAATCTGTCTCACAGATAAGAGGCTTACTACCTACAGGAAACATCGGCTAAATCCTAGGGGTGTCTTCCTGCCATAAGAAAAGCATTCTGGCTGCAGTTTCAGCTTCCCTACAGCAGATGAGAACTGCAGACTTCCAAGATGTAGCAGATCAATGAATGCTGTTGGTATTCCAGGCACCCCCTCAGGTTTTGAGTGCAACACAGGAGCATTCCAAAATCTGAACTAGAGCACACTGGGCAGGAAAGGTAATCATTCCATAGTAATCTCCCGGGGGCAAATCTTTCTGACTTGTGTTTAAACACGTAGAGCATAAAGCACAAGTAGTTGTAGGTGTCCAATAACCATGATTTCTTGGTACAACCATTATATGAAGAGTTCAGCTTTTATGCATAACTTAAGGAGTGGTGGCTTGCCCCCTTTATATCTGATAGAAATGCTGGAAGAGGTGAAATCAGGTAAGAAATGAGATACCAAAATAAGCCTTAATGATGACAACAACTTCTAGCATCAAATATCCAATTGAGAGTACAACTAAAGTGTAATGATTGAAAGTTATACCTAGCATTTAGTGAAATTAGAGTCAAAGACACTGCAGGACTTGGAGTCCAGTTTCAGAGATGAGCCAAGTCTGGTTTGGTTTAATAAGGTAATTATCATTTCTCAGTTTGCATGCTAAACCCTCATGCCCAACTATTCTAGCTGCTTTATAAGCTTAACTTTCAGATCCTAGAGTGAGCTCTGTGCCAAGGTTCTTCTACATCAAAATCAGGATTACGTACATTGAATCCTGCTCTCTTGACTCTTTTATGATTCCTTTGTTTTCTGATAGTTTTCAAGTGAAGGAACAGAAGGCATTATTTAGCCCCATGGTTTCAACATGGGTAACAAATCCTTTTGCTACCTGGGCTAGAATAGAATTTAGTTCTTTCTTCCACTGGCAAGTGGCTTTCCAGTAACAAACAGGCAGATGTGGCAATGAACACATATATAGTAGATCTGCCAGGAAAGTTGCTGCCATTGTGCTACTCAGAGTAGAGATGATGGCTACATCCTCTGAACATCCAGCCTGGGATTGCAAGGATCTCTGAGCAAATCTGTGCCCTAAGTCCCTCCAAAATGAGGGAAGCCACCATCCTATAAATGATGTTCCTACACTGAGGGATTAGTAGATGACAGCATTAACTTATCTGACCCACTATACCAGAAATCATCCCTTTTGTCCATAACCAAAGGGGATTAGGTAATTCTTTGAATGCCTGAGCAGGAGAGAACCAACAAGGGGAAGAGCAGCAGCTAGGGACAACCTTCTTTCACTCATCGTCCTACTTACAGCTCTTGGTGGAGTGGCTGCTGCCTCATGTCGCCCGGCACCAGGACTGCAAGGTGCTGGGGTGCTGTTGGAGGCGGTCTGGCTGCCAGCTCTGCCAGTCCGTAGCTTCTCTCCCAGAGCAGACAACCAGTTTTTCCTTTCAGGTGAACTATTCTCTTTATCCATCACTTCAGTGGCTTTCCCGCATGGAGGTCTGAAAGGATGGGGGGCAGTTTGAAGACTCAATTGATTCATATGGCTTCCAGGAAAGGAAGGCTCTTTTGGGCTGTGGTGGTTATCCAAGCCAGTCAGGCTGAGGGAGCCTTCATCACAAGCTTTTTGGTCTGCAGCCAAGTGCCATAGATCCAGCTTGGATTTCTTCGCTGCATGGTCCAGCTCAGTCACACAGCTGCAGGCCTGCAGGCACTTCTGCCCTGCATCATCCTCCTTGCTGCAGTCGAGCCTTCTCTTGGCACGCTTTTCAAACTGTGAGTGCAGGGCTTTAGGAGGGCAAGTGGCTTCCAGGACACCTTGGGTGACTTCTGCCAGGGCTTTTCTAGGAGAAGGAGCCTTTTTGCCCACTTCTGGAGAAGGGGATGGAGTCCTTGTAACCCAGCGTTTAATGGACATCTTGGAGGAAGGGACCAGTCTGGGAGAAGCACACGGGCTGGTTCTGCTCTGCTTGCCTGGAGTGCAGTCTGCAGCCAACTGGGATTTAAGAGTGCCTGTTGGAGTGTTTGTAGACAGGGGAAGGTCTCCAGAGTCAATGGGAGCACAGGCAGCCGGCTGTGGAGAGGACATGCACAGGCTGCCTGCTGTGAAGGCCTTGGCAGGAGTACTCTGTGGGCTGGCTGGCTGTCCTGGTAGGAGAGAACCAAGTAGTCTGATGAGGAACACAGAACAGCAGATTAAAGACAGCCCTTGTATAAACACCCCTTCCAACTAGGAGGTGAATTCAGCACTGACCCTGCTTCTCAGGCATACCCTTTGCATTAAGAGGTTGCATAAATCCATTTAATTTTGGTTAAACTTCTACAAGTCTTATGTAAAGCCCTCTGTCATATTGGTAAGTATAATACAGAATGTTTGTGTGATGCCTGACATCTATCCCTCCTGTAACAAGCACTCTCATATAAGCCACAGCCAAGGGGCTTGGCTGTGTGGAGACCTCAGAGCAGCTTCCAGTACCTGAAGGGAGCTACAAGGATGCTGGAGAGGAACTCTTCATCAGGGACTGTAGCGACCGGACAAGGGGTGATGGGTTCAAACTGAAACAGGGCAAGTTCAGGCTGGATGTAATGCAGAAATTCTTCCCTGTGAGGGTGCTGAGGCACTGGAACAGGTTGACCAGAGAGGTGGTAAATGCTCCATCCCTGGCAGTCTTAAAGGCCAGGCTGGACAGGGCTTGGGCAACATTGGTGTGAGGTGCCCCTGCCCATGGCAGGGGGTGGAACTGGATGATTTTAAGGTCTTTTCTAACCCAAACGATTCTGTGATTCTATGACTGATGGACAGACCATGTAGATCTTGAATCTCTCAAGTTTATCTAGATTTGCTGGAAGCCTTGCAATGGCGCAGTCCAGAGAGCTCTGTACTGACAGAAAAGCTGGTCCCCAACTGCACTACCACTTTTAGTGGTTGCACAGCTGACCTGAGGGACAAAGGCACTGTGATCAGGTCCCACAGCTAACTAGGATACCATGGAAGCCTTATGCTACCACATGAATAATGCTCCTGATCAGGTGTCAATAGCTGCATATTCTAAAGATGGGAAAAGAAAGGAGTGAGAATAGCAAAGGACATACTTTTGTTCTCTTACATTTTGGCTGGAGGATTCTTGCGATGCTATATGAGGTTGGTAGTTATTTACCACGCCCAGGGAGATGTGAGACATTCCTCAC
Organism: Ara ararauna; assembly: GCA_028858755.1. Taxonomy (NCBI): domain Eukaryota; kingdom Metazoa; phylum Chordata; class Aves; order Psittaciformes; family Psittacidae; genus Ara; species Ara ararauna. The sequence continues at coordinate 122,970,602 of CM054379.1, forward strand.
CCTCTGAACAAGAACTTGAATTCCAAAGAAAACCAAATCTGTCACTCTAGAAAGTTGTTTTAAAACTAAGGATTCCCAACCAGATATTTCACAGTGACTTTTGAGCTCACTAGCAAAGATGTAAACCCCACTGCTTTTAAAATGAGCTTCTGAACACCCAGCTTCTTAGAAGAGTAGTCACAGGTAGAGGCATAAGGACCTTACTAGTGACAGTGTGAATCACACATAGCAAAGATCTTGATCTGCAGCAATATTAGAGAGGTTTGGTTTCACTTTGTTCATTTCTGTCATCCCCCAACAGAGAGCACATTGGTGGGTTTGTTAGATGCCTGCTTTCTCATTCACCTAACATGGGGTGATGCAACTAAACAGGGTAGCACCTTAGTTACTCTATGCATTTCCACTGCTGAGCACAAGAGCTCGAAACATTTTCTGTATACCAGGGATTTCATCTCAGCATTAGCACTATAAAGCACTTCATTAGAACAATGAGAAGTCTAGTGTGAATAACCTGCCATTTTCTTTAGGACGCTGGGATGTCTCACAAATAACTTGTCAAGTGAGTGCCTACCTGACTCTTTGATTATATACCATACTAAGCCTCTTTTACAAGCATTATCTAGTATGCAAAATACAAGTACTGGTGCATCAGAGCAAAATTAAATAGGATTCCATACTAATGTATCCCACTATAAATCACTGTAACACACAAAACAGAGTTAAAGGCTCCTTTCCCTATAAAATCTGCTACTTCATAACAACTTGCTTCAATCTGGACTAATAGAAAGTAACTGCCAAAATTGCTTCTCATATTCTTTACTTTAATGAGCACTTACAAGACGATAATATCTCAACTGGGGAATTAGTGGCACTTAAAAATCTGAGCTCCTAGAGCAAGAAGAGAAGCAGCAAGCTCAGCAACTCTTGGTCCCTTAATGATCATCTACAAATTCATACAGTGGAAACATTGCATGACTAGCTTGGTATCAGCACTCTTGATCCCAGAACAGCCTGAAAGTTATACTGTGGAGACACTGGATAGGGGAAAAAGCTCCTCTGAGAGTTGGATGGGTGTCATGGCAAGAAGCAAACCCAACCTGGAGAAACATCCCCAACCTTGAGATAAAGAATATGATCAGGCTTCTTTTAAAGACTGCATGCATTATTCAGGCCTCTACTAGGCCAGTTCCAAGCTGCTGCCTTTTATGCTGCCATTGCATGTCGTACAATACTGTGAATACCTGCAGTCAACCTGCATAACACCAAAGGAGGTTATTTCAGTTGTTTCCTACCTTCTCTGCTACAAGTCTTCTAAAGTGATATTATCAATCTCCAGATTGAAGTCGCAAACAGCCCATGCACAGCCCTGCTCCACGGCTTTGATTACACACAAAAAAATGGAGAAAGTGGGAAACCACAAAAATCATTTCTAAAGGACAGGAAATTGTGCTTGCTACACTGGATGATACAGGTCAGCAGCCAATACACCACCTCAATCTCACCATTTGTTCCATATAAACTGGGGGGGGGAACTACCTAGCTCTCATCCCAGCAGTCTGAAATAGTACTTTGCTCATTAGCTCTGAATCAGTCTCTGCAGATAACTCCTACGTTCTAACAGCACGTGCTTAGTGCTCAAGACCCAAGGTCAGCAGGAAGCCTGCTGTTGTGTTTGCAGTGTCTGTGTACTTCCTCTTTCCTCCTGCGTTACTTCAATGCAGCAAGGGCGAGGAGAAAGAAAGGATTTTTCTGGTATAATTGCCAGAGCTGACTTGTGAAGTACTCATGTAAGAGCTCCTTCAGTTGTCAGGCTTCTGGACTAGACCTGGGCTTACTTCTCTTTTGCTGAAACTAGTACACAAAGCGAATTTTGAGCCTTCTCTGAAGCAGAGCATGCACACAAAGCATTCACCAGCGACAGAGTAGACCTGGCACTCACCCTGCTATTGTCCTGCAAGCTTCCTGCAAGACTGCTACTCACTGGCAAAAGGTTAGAGGTAGTGTTATCCTAGAGGTAATGTTATCCCATTAGGAGGATTTGGAGACCTTCAGCCTTTATTTGTGTTAGCCAAGGTGAAATTCATTTGGAAGGTGGCTAGAAAAGATAGGTGGAACACAGGAAGTCACACCAGCAGCTGCTGGGAAGCTATTGTATTCTTAGCTTCAGAGCTACTCCACAGAGAAGCTCATATTATTTCACTTTCTGGGGGTTTATTCACCTCTCACCTATAACAAAACATGAGTTTCAAACAAGGTAAAGTAGTGTTATGATTCAGGGCTTCCTTCTTCAGGTCTAGCGTACTGTCCAGTGAGTAGCGGTGGTGAGCGGTGAGAGCCTGCTGCATAGCTTGTGTGATCACCCAGGCATTTGTTAACTAGCCTTAACATGGGAATAGATTAATGCTGCTGATTAATTCTGCAACATTACGATCACATAATGATTGCCTACGTACATTTTGGAAGTACTTTCACTATGTGGAATTTGTCTGTATAGGCAGTACCACTGTATGAAGCTGAGGAAAGAGCAGTAATATTGATACCAGCAGCAAAGAAATCTGTGTAGAATTCAACTGTAAGCTTTAAAATATAACTAATAGTGTGTGCACCTTTAACATAGTAGAATAGGCCAAACTGTTCTAACTTACTAACACATAGAGAAAAAGGAAAGTTCAGCTGATGAAGGGACATCATGGGACTGATAACTAAGGAGACAGTAAATAAGACCAAGGAGGTCAGCCTTCAAGACGGCAGAGTGGCACCCAGGGTGAAGTTAGTCTGGAACAGAACAGAAGCAAGGACGAACCAACTGCTAACTGGGGACTAGGACCTTGCGAGCGTTAGCAAGCACTGAGGTCATTCAGGAAACACAGTGAGGAAGACTCAGCGACCACCAAAGACACCACTCAGCAAGAAAGCGCATGCGTAATTAGGATGCAAATAGTATAATTAGTTATGGAAATATCACGAATATGTAAATTATTTCCTGGGAAAGCTGTGAATATGCATGAGTATGCTCAATATAGAGCTGCTGTTGGCAAGTATTGGGTGTGCTCACCTTTGCAAGGCAACGTGTCTGCGCTCAGCGCTGCAGTAACAAATGCTGCTTTGTGAAACTCCACATTGAGTCTTAGCTTCTCTGACTGACTCTTACAGTAACACAACTACTGGGCAGGAGGAAATAGCTCAGGGTTCCAAGGCTGTGCACGTGCTGTCAGCCCTTTGCTGGGCTAACTAGCAACCAGGGAAAAGCATACGGTCTTACTGCTTTCGGTCATGATCTGATATCAAAAACTGTGATTTGTTGCTACAGCGCACACACACATTAAACAGCACACACGACATCTCCTTTGGCTATTCAGTTACTGAAACTTGCTTATTCCCCTAAAAATCTGGCTGCCCAACAAGCTGTATCAATGAATATTTGCTCTGCAGCCCGGTTGCACTTCAGCGTACTTGTCAGCTATTTAAACCTGCTTGTCTTGGTGGTGGTAGAAGTAATTACAAACAGAAGTGTTTGTCTGGCTATATGGAAAAAATAGAAGACTATTAAGACAAGTCAAAGGTTTCTGTTGGTACAGAGAACAGTCAAACTTCAGAAGCCAAGCTGCAGAGCTGGATCTCTCAGCTAAGGGGCCTTACCTGCTCCATGCTGTTCTTGTGGCTTCTGACCGACCCAGCCCACCAAGTTGATTTTGCTGGATGCTGACCTCTCAGGACGCTGTTGTAAGCGCCAAATCCTCACAGTGTTGTCATCAGAGCACGTGGCAATCTACAGTAAAAATCATTTTGTTGGAGTAACCAAGGCACATCCTATGGATCACCAGCCAAGTGAACTAGAACAGCTACACCCGACACACCATATCAATATGAATGAGGGTGAAGCCTGGTTGAGGGGGTGCAAGATCTGCCCGTAAACCAAACCAAACAACCCAGCTCTGTTTCATTACTACAAGGGACAGCAGTATTTGCTTTAACTATAAGAGACAGCAGTATTTGCTTTAAAGCAGGCAAAGGCGGCTGCCTTCATGTCTTGTCTACTAGAGAAATCTCAGTCACTAGTAACCATTTGCCTTGTGTAACTCTGTTGATGGGTGAGAGTCTGCTCAGGAAGGGCCAGCACACGTTTAGAGATCTCAATCGCTCAGTAGACAAAAAGCAGCCATGCTACTCTTTGCACCTGCATCTTGGTCTGTCTCTGTTACTCATGGCCTTTTCTGCTTGGGGACAAACAGTTGCAACACACTGAGAAGGCCAGGCTGGACAAAGCTTTGGGTGACATGGTCTAGTGTGAGGCATCCCTGCCCGTGGCAGGGGGTTAGAACTGGATGACCTTAAGGTCCTTTCCAACCCTAACTATTCTATGGTTCTAAAGTGACACTGGAAGGCTGTTGCACTAGCCTTAAGTACTACCTCTTCAGAGCCAGATATCAGCAGCATCCGGCAGAGAAACCAACTCTGCTAGAAACATTGGTCTAGATTCCCACATGGAGCAGCATCACACGCTCCAAAAGGATCTGTGGAATGATCTGACAGGTAACGAAGCTGTAAATATGCAACCACAAAACAAGCTTTTGGCTTATGGAGGTACCGATTAAATGGCTTCACAGTTTTGTCTCTTACAGGTAGTGCCACAAGCTCTCATCACTGAATAGACTCAATTGGAAAAGACCTTTAAGCTCATCAAGCTCAGCTGTTCCCCAGCACTGCCAAGGCCACCACTAACCCATGTCACTGAGGGCCTCATCTCCATGGCTTTTGATCAGGAGAGGTCTTTGTCCATTTGCAATTTCCTAGTGCTTGTCAAATAGCCTAAATGATTTGAAAGCAATTTAAATGCTCTGATACGTTGTACTCACGTGACAAGCTTGGTTTCCTGCCCGCCCCAAATGAACATTTCTGGAAGTCGCCACACCACATCTATTGTTTCATGGTAAAGACAGTGTTCCAGAAAACAAACCTTAGTGAAGTCTGAAGGACACCAAGCAATGGAGGTAACTTCCTGAGAGTGACCAAGGAGTATCCGTGGAGGAAGGCTGGGCTCAGAAACCTTAAAAGTTCCATAGAAAAACAAGTCTTACAGTCAGAAGCCCTGCAGTCTAATACATATCACTAAAAGACCCTTCAGCATATGAATACTTCCCATCTTTCCTACACGAGATGGATAAATCAAACGCACTCAGCCTCTCGTGAGGCAACAACTGATGGAACCAGTTCATGTTTCAATTCCTGCTGCACATGGGATTTCTGCCTCCAGAGCTGTCACCCCAGAACACAACACAAGCATTTTACTCCAAGCACCTCTACCTATTCTAGGTAAGATGCTTAAAAGCTTGGCAGGCTCATACTTTGAATGAGGATAGGCAAATATATTCTGCTGCTTTTTTACAAGAGCCCCAAAACCAGGTCAATGGTTCATTGAAGGAATAAAACTGCCACCAACAAAATCCTATAGGTGAACCTTCACTGGCTTCAGAACTGGCATTTGTGTGACTGCCAAGTGCCTGTAGCTCCTCCAACCAACCAGCTGGGACAGAGACACTCTTAAGAGTTCATAAAAATACATAGTAATCAAAGTATTAACATGAATCCTTGATTACAGGTCATGTTAAGTGCTAGATACAGCTGAAGACAGCAGTAAGTGGCCCAAGGAAGAAAGCACACATCCCTACACACACAGATTATCTCCAAGTTTTCATGCTTTCAGCAGGCAATCCTCTCTGGAGCTATGAGTCACTGTTATCAATGTGACATTCATAAGGGGGATTTATTAAGGGGATTTGCATAAATGACTAAGTGAATGAACAGATCCTTTACTGTGTGGGCAAAGGAGTAGACGTTACGTACAGATTTCAAAGGAAGATGCAAGACTTGTGATTTACACTCGAGTTTTGCTCTTGTGAATCACCTCCTACAACAGCCTGCAAACCCACAACTGAATATCCAGCTTCAGATCTTAAAGCTGTTCTGCTACAAACAGGTTCATCCTAACAGGCAGCTTTTTTTTTTTACTGGCATAGCAGAGGCAATCACTTGACTAAATGCCTTGGTCAGAATATTCCCTTCTCTGCCAAAACATGCAACAGCATAGAAACTAAACCCCTATTATGGGAATAAACACGAGAGATCTTGGTGCAGAGAACACCTTTGTTTACTTTTAATAGCAGTCTTACTCTGCCCACATAACAGACACAATAGCGTAGTGTCTAATCAGTAGTAATTGTCTGCTGAAAGGAAAGCAGAGGAACAGAATCACTCTTGCTGAGACAATGATTTTCCACTATACTGGTGTGAATTGAATCAACTACACCAAACTGATATTATTGCAGACTACAGAACATGCATAGCTATAGCTGTGTCCGCTGTGCTTGGCAGAAGACAGTGGGTCAGTCTGCATATTAAGCCAGGATTAGCCACAGCACATGCTGCTTTTTGCCTGATTTGACAGGATATTGGTGGGGAAGTGGGAGCTATTGTGGAACGGGTAAAAAGAGAAAACTAGGAAATGAGACTTTATTAGGTACTCTACTCACTGAAACAGATGTTATACTATTCTGTGCTGCATCTTGAAGATGGTTACATGTATAGCTTAAGGCACCACAAGATACAGAAGCACATAGAATTCCAATGCTTGGAGAGACCTAAGGGTAACTTAATCCACCTCAGAGTGGTCCATACCAAAGGACGATGGAAGTATATGTCTATATAGGATAATTTCATTACCAGAAGGTATCACAGTTAGGTACCATTTTTGTGCAGAGAAACCTCTCCGCTCTTTGGCTTTTATAACCTTTGGGTTGTTCAAGAGTCCGTTCATTAATCAACATGCTAGTAATTAAAAAAACACCAAACAACACAATAAAGTAAGTGTTCACTGCCTGGAAGTGATTTATATATTGAAAAAGACTGAAACAGCATCCTTGTCAGCAATAACTTCTAGCCACAGTGTTCTTGGGAATGCTGACCCAAACACAACTTGCACCGCTGCAAAAATCTCTCAAAGAAATACTCTGTACAAGATCCTGCTGCGTTTCATTCCTCAGCAAGGTCTTCCTCTGTTTTTCGTTCATTTCTAGATATGAAAGCTAGCACTCTTCATTAAATTCTTTGCGACGTTACCTGTTAATTGCTCATGCAATATCTAACCATGTTTTTTTCACAGCATGAGATGTCCTCATGCCAGGAAAAGACACATAAGTTTCAGAGTCAGATCTGGCAACATTCAGAACAAATTAAGAAGCCTGTGGATACGACAGATCTCAAGAGATGGTTTTGCTCCAAGTCCCACTTCCTAACGTGACTATGATTAAAATAAAAGTAATCATCTGATGATTTACTAAATACGCAATATGATCTGTCACTCAGCTGTGATAGCAACAGAAGCCTTCTGTACAAGAATGCATCCTCAATATGGCTAAATACTTAAACTTTGAGGTGTATTGACATGTATGAACGCTCTCAACCCAGACCCAGCCAGTGTTCCAAGAAAGTATCAAAGGACACAGATGCAGGATGTGCAACTCAAGTTTGCACAGGTATTTTTGCTGAACTCACACAGAGCCTGAGGAAGGTTAAAATTACACCACTTGGCATGGGAGTAGCCATGCTACGGCACTCCTGCTGCTACTGAGTAAGCAACCCAGCTGCTTACAAGTGTTCTCCAAATCAGAGACTTCATGCTCAAACCACAACCTCAGTAGGCTGACCCTCTGCTCTGAAAGGTTTGTATTCTCCTTTCAAACTCCTCTCAAAAAGGATAAGTCAGCATTCCCTAAAAATGCCCCCAAACCTGAAAAACGCAGTCACCTGTGGCTGCTGCCTATTCTACTTCAGTAAGAAGTCTATTCTGCTCCCACATGGGGAGCAGAACTTGAAGCATGCCTTATTCTGAGGTCCCTGCTATTAACTTGGTGCCATTTGCAGTTCCTACATGTCAGTGCAAGGTGCCAGATGACAAAGCCTCCTGGCTGTCAGGTGGTGCTTTTGAGTTTTGATGAAGGCTATGGCTGAGCCCTTGCTGTAATGCAAATGCTTTAACCACTGTAAATTAAGCATGAGGAAAAGCCATGTCTGAAGCAAGACTTGAAAAGGGGGAGGTGGGGGCAAAGAGTGCCCTTTAAAACAATGAAATTGTTAGATTTCGCTAATACTGCTAAATATGATCCAAGAGCTGTCCGTCTACTTGTCCCAGCTGGCTGAATCAACAGGCTTGAAAGAGGATTTTAATACTCATCAAAACCAGATTAAGATCAGCAACTTGCAGTAAGCAGCAGTGATGAGGGCTGTATTGATGGCAGGAGGTTAGCTCTGTTTCACATTAAACAGTTATATCCAGCCTTGAAAGCAACAAACACACTCTGGACACAACATGCCAGGAGCCAAAACCATGCTGCTTTGAGGAGGAGTGGGAAGCAGGGAGTGCCCTACATGAACGTGAAAAGTAAATGAAATGGAAGAGCAGAGCAGCCCTGGGTCTCTCCCAGCCACCTCACCTTCCAGATGTATGCACTGCAGTCACTCGAGCCACTGACCAGGAACTGGTCATCTGGGCTGGTGCTGGATTTGATGTAAAAGCTTGAATTCTGGTGCCCGCTGAAAACTGCCACTGTGAAGAGAACAGGGAAAACCCCAGTAAATAAAAGCCCTACTCGATGCACAGCCATGGAGTGGGTTGCGCAAGGAGGGCTGATCTTACAGGCTTTTCCTGCCTAGCCACATATCCTCTGGAGAAAGTGGTTGCACTGCTGCTCCCTTGCTCTGGGGCTCTGGCTTTTCATTATTCAGTGAAAGCCCTTCAGGCTTTCCAAATGAAGTAACAGCTCCCTCCACATCATTAGGGAGCAGTGGCAGCTTCATCAAAGCTTTGGCTTGACCCATATCACAGGAAGGCTGAGACCTGGGCTGTCCCACTACTCCAGTTAAGACTCCTTGTCTCTTCCTCCCTCAGCCACCATTGCCCTGCTACATTAGCAGGAGCAGTCGCACAGAACACATCGCAAGGGCCTTCTTCCACCCAGGTGGCAACAAAAGCCCTTACTGCTCCTTTGTCCTGCTGCCAACATCTTTATTTCATCAAGACTTACATTGTCAGCCACACTGCCTGTATTAAAGCCTCAGTAGTGTTTGCTAAAGCCTTGAAACCATCCCCCCCAGTGCTTGCCATTCCCTCTATTGTGAGGACCCAAACAGCTGGCAGCTGGCACAAGAGCTGAGCGTGAAGCTACAGCACCTGGCTGCATCGCATCCCATTCCTCTCAGCAGTGCAGAAGGGCTTAGTTTCCAGACTTAGTACCCTCGACCAGCCCTGTTTTAATAGTGATTTTGGTAGAGAAGGCAACCCACAGACCTGAGGATGTGCAGCTGCCTTTGGCACACACTGAAATGTTGCAGCACCCCAAAATATCCCCCAGTTTTTACCCACAGCTCTCTCAGAGCAGTGGTTACCTGACAGCAGGTCCCTTCCTAGGCCAGGCCAACCAGCAAGCCCTGTTACAGTGAGGAGGAACTCATGTCCCCCTGCAAACTAAAGCTGCCTCAGTACTACATAGAAGCAGCCACAATCTGGATAGAAGCTGCTGAGAGAAAAGACAGGCAGCATCCCGCAGGCAGGCACTGCCCTCTGCAGGAACAGCAGCATATGTTTTATCCAGCTGGATGAACCCAGGCTGCTGGCTCAGCTTTATCAGCTGCGCACAGAAGGGAAGAGCTCCATGAGGAGGGTGAGGATGGGATGTGCTGTGCTTTGGAAGGACAGGCCAGTGAATTTCCACAGGTCCGTGGTGGCACTGGGGTTAACCTCAACATCTGAGATGGTAATATTTACTACTTGCAGCACTTCTGGCCTCTAGAAGCGTTCCCACCCACCAGACTGCCTTCCTGAGGAGCAGACAGAAGGACACATTGTTCACTCCATGTCAATTAACTGAGAGGCTGAGAAAAAGCAATGGAAACTGAGTCATGTGTGCGGCTGGAATGCAACTAACAAGTCTTGCTGCCTTCTGAGGAGCAGCCACTGGCTTGTGACAGAGCCACTCAGTGCACCAAGGGCTGCGGGATAACCTTGCCAATGTAAAGGTCACAGATGCAGAACTGAAAGAATCCTAAAAGCTGAAGCATCTCCAAAGACCTTCTCCCAGAGATTGTGGTAGAAGCTAAATGTAACAGACACCTTAAAATACCCGAATACAACATCTCAGGTGATCACTCTACATGGATTCATACCTAAGAGTTTGAGACATCAGCGACTGCCAGTAGATTCAGACTTGCTTCAGATGGGCAGCAGCTGGACACTAGCCATTCCTCACCAGGTAACTAGGATCAACATGCAAGTTACCACGAGCCTCTGGGTGAAGCAGCACCTGCACTTATGTAAATTTTTGTGCTATTCATTTTATATGGATAGCGCATCACAAAATATGAACAGTCCTTGTAACAAGTAACTTTAGACAGAAGAGCATGGAATAGGTTTACTAAGTGTTCAATCTGGTCTCTGTCTCTCTTATCATAGGGAGAAACTCACCTTTCTACACTCTATAACATCTGTTTTTCACAGGTATCTTGCTTACCTGGAGTGGTCCTCAAACTTGTCATATTGAACATGTAGATACTGTCATCAGTGCAGTTAGCAAACAGATGAGCACCAGTGGAATCCAAAACCAGGCTGGAATACCCTATTGACAAAGAGAGAAATTCTTCATAGGAAATAACTCCGCAAAAAAAACCCCAAACAGTTTGGGAAACAGGCGTGCTCAAAGCAATACCTGGAGGGGAAACTTGGGAAAGGATCTCTGTCACGTATGAGATTGTCATTGTACAGTTTGCTTGACAGAGCACTTCCTGGAGAAGGGAAGTTTCTACAATAACATATATTTAGGAAGCAATCTCAACTTCAGAGCAGGCAAGTGATTTGTTTGCTAGTTTCAAGTGGATAACAGGAACAACCAATTGTAGAAGCAGAGATTCAAAAGAGACAGAAACCCTCAGACTTTGGTAGATTAAACCATCCTCTGATTCACCAGTGATTCAGGCTCAAGAAAAATCTTTCCCCGCAAGCAAATCACTCCACAACCAGCTCCGTGAGGATTTCCCTCATGCTCTTGGGACCGCCACTCGACCATTACCATGTTAAGACAGCGGATTAGACACGCCAGCAGGAATTGCTGTGTTGCACCACAGCATTGTAAGCGTTAAGATACAGAGAAGCACAGAGCAACACAGACAAAAGCACTACTGTTTGTGATAACAAACAGCTTCAAGTAATGCTCAACTCTGGAAGATTATAATGTAAAAACCCAGTCCAGGCTGTTGTCTTTGCTAGATAAAATGCAAAGAAAGAGTTCAACTTGATTTCTACTCATGCACCAAAACAACTAGCTAAATTCTACCTCAAGAGCTCTATTATTCCTTCATCTCCATTTCTCAAAGTGCACGGGTGAAGCTTATTCAAGTCTTTATCATTGTAGTGATGATACATAACCGGGACGCTTTTACTCTTCAACTTGAAAGTTTGGTATTGGCCATCAATACACTGCTGAGCTCCTCAGTCTGATCAATAATTGCCTCAACTATTAATTTATGGGTCCAAACTGAAACAGGGAAGTTCAGCTTGGATCTAAGGCAGAAGTTCTTCCCTGTGAGGGTGGTGAGGTACTGGAACAGATTGCCCAAAGAAGTTATGAATGCTCCAACCCTGGCAGCGTTCAAGGCCAGGTTGGACAGAGTGACAGGCTGACATGGTCTAGTGCCAGGCGTCCCTGCCCGCGGTAGGGAGTTGGAACTGGATGATCTTAAGGTCCTTTCCAACCAAACCATTCCATGATTCTATGATTCTGAAGCGAGATAGCCCTGACAGTACTTCTTGAAGTCACTCTGCACTTTAACAACTATATCCTCCAGTAACTTACCAAGTTTGCGAGTACTGGTCCCAGGGTAGCAAAAGGACTTGCAAGGCACCGGGTCCTGACGGTAAGCAGCGTAGTTCTTGCGCAAGTCCCATATTTTGATGACACTGAAATCACAGAATCATAGAATATAGAAAAGCACAAGTGTCTTTAACTTCAAAATTCCTTCTGCAATGCTGATAGGGCCTTCCAAGAGCACAGGAAGCCTGGCTGCTCATTCCTGAGCAGCATCCACGGTTAGGAACACAATGGAGCAGGAGCAGAGATGTGCTGAAGGCAAACAGCTGATCTGCTGGGTACGGATGAGGAAACAGCACTCTCTTCTGTGACTAACACAAAGTACAACAACTTTCTTCAACTAGTAAAAGAAATACAAAGATGCCTTTATACTCCTGCTATGGAGTTTTAAAATAATGGTCTTTAAGTTTTTCTTGCTTTCCAGGAGCAAGTGTCTCTCTCATGAGCCATAGGCAGAAGAGTCAATCTTATGTGCCTCAGAAAGCCTCTGACCACATGGAGCCTCCTAAGGAGTTGAGTCCTGGGAGGGCAACCTCCATGCTAATCAATGAGACAGTTTGCTCGAGCTCAAAGCTGCTGCAACATATCTGGCACCTAAAAGAATTCATCTTTTGTAACTCAAGGCAACATTTTCTCAAGCATGCCTACACATATCCAGGCACCAACCACCCACTTGCAACCCAAAACAGCTCACTGTCGAACAATACTCTGTTTATGTGTGGTCCCATAGGTCCATGAGAATGGATAGAGATGGTAAGAACTGCTCTTGTTCTGTCCCATAGCCAAGACACTAAAAGGAGCATTTACCACATAAGCACAATTTGTCCCAGTGCTGCAATCTCCAGTAAGGAAAAAAAGCGGCATTCAGCTTTGCCAATACAAGCTGGCAGAGTAGCTCTGCTTGGTTCTACCTAATAGTAACTCTATAGCCTTGTGGGCTCACTGAGTGATCTTGGGGAAAAAACCCTCCCAATCTTTTTGTGCTGCTAAAGAACACCCAGAATAGAAAAGCAGGTATCCTCCCACCTTACCCATCAACAGCTCCTGCAGAGATAAGAGTATGCTCATCCTGAAGCAGCACCACAGTTACACTCTGCTGGAAATCCTTCAAAAGAAAAGGGAAATAAAGAACTTGATTTTCCTTCAAGGTCTTGCTGCTCACTTCAAGGCCAAGTGAAAACTGAGCAAACCTCCTCCAGCCAGGTAGGAGAACTCGGCCATAGCAGATGCCATTTAGGAGGCAACAATCTTCCAAACACTCCCACCTGTGAAATTGCCACTGAGCAGTAAGTGTTTGGGCAGCTGTTTGAGATGATAGCTTTCAGGTGAGAGATAAGAGAGCTGCGTTCATCACCAGGTTTAATAGATTAAATAAGAGCAGGACATGATGTCTGCACAAAGATGGCTTTGATGGTACGTGGGCAACACTAGGCAATGAAAAGTCTAAAATTAGCCATAGTAAGTGACCGTGACACAAAAAGCTACCTCTGCAAAGATAAATTGAAGCAGTTAGCACATTCAAGCCTGATATTTCTCACAATGATTACTTGGGGAGACTTCTGTGAATAACATTGCCCCCAGAAAAGAGGCCTATGTTTTGTTTGTACCCCAGATACCTACCACCAAGGGAGCAAGTCCCCTCAGGTTCTGCCTCTTCTTCTTTGGTTTGGAAGGAGTCTGTTTGTCAACTACGTTGTGTGCTCCACTGATTTGCTTCACCTGCCTATAAAATCCATCTGAAAGAAATCAAAGCCATCTCAATCATAGCTTCTATGCAATTTTTTTATCACTTTAATAAACCAGGCACCAGCTTGGAATAAACCCTAAACAGTGGCTGAGACCAACCTAAAAATCTCTGTATTCTGAGAACAAAAATGGTCAGTTGCATACAAAATGGATGAGAAGAACACCATAGAAAACAGGAGCATATGTTGCAAAAAACGACAGGTCAGTGTAGCATGGACACTGAAACTAACACTGGCTTTTGGAAACCATTACCCCTTGGTCTGGTATTCAGCATGCACCCTGGTCTGCAGCATTCAACCCATCTCATCCCAAGCAGAACTGCACTCGCAGGAAGATTTCCAGTGCTATTCCACTCTACTTTATCATTTTCTATTTAGCCTCTTGTCTGCTACTTCTCATTCTGGGGAGCCTACTGCTTTACTACTGACTTTTCTACTTTCTTTCCTATACCTTCCACTTCAGCAACATGGAGCCCCTTTTTCCCCACTTGCCAGTTTGAAAAGCCAGGGAAGCTGGGACAGCGGGGAGAATGAGACATTTTCTGGCAGCACAGGCCAGGAAATCGCTGGGACAGAGCAGGGAACTGGAAGAGGCATAAGGGCATGACCTGACTGGGGCAGGAAAAGCTCCAGGAAACAGAAACAGAGGAGCAGAATGAGCTCACCCTGCATTTAGTAGGTGTTCTCACAATATATTCAGTTGCTCCCAGCAATCACAATCTCCTTTGATCCTGCCTTTTCTGCCTGCTTTCCTGCTCTGGCAGGAGCCTTCCCAACTTTTCTTGACCCATCTGGATGGCTCTGACCTAAACACTCTCTCCCAGCCCATCTGTCTCTGTGCTGTCCCCCACAGGGATGTATTCTGTATTCACTTATCTCCTTACCAACACAGAGAGTATTATCAGGCCAGCATGTACATCATGCTGCAAATCTGAGGCTGTTACAAAGTGAAGTGCTCTTTACAGAGGAAATACCTATTCCACCTTTTTACCGCACTAGAACAGTCCACTCTCATCTGACAATCCTCCTTTTCTTAACTGAAGTGTTCCCTATATTATAATCAAAAGCATTAGTCCAACAAGGACATCTGGGTACTTTTTTACATGGGATACCGGCCTTTTTAGATACATGTCAGAAAGTTCAGTTACCTTTCTTGTTGCATCTGGTATCCCAAACCATGATGTTTCCATCTCTGCCTCCAGTACAGAAGACAGCTGAGATAGAGAAAAAGAGTGCTATTAGCTTCCAAAAGTGTTAGTTTAATTAACTAAACACAGTACATTGCGATCTATGTGCCTCTGGCTCTTCTGCCCCAACAGAAGGTGCCAGTCCTAGAAACATGAAAATCAGGTCATTGTTCTGCTGTACTTTTATCTAGTTTCCTTACTCTTATTATTCCTTTTTACTACTACTTCAGAGAAACCTGCTTATGAAAGAAGTATTTACACACTTATGTATGGAAGTAGGTATCATATCTTAACCTTGCCCAAAATCAGAGATGTGCACATGTTAGCATTGGGTCACTGTGTGGTTCCAAGTTAGCCTTGCTTCACTGGCTGGGTTGCTGCTCAATTGGCCTGAGCTGTTTGTAACTGTCAGTTTCCAAAGCTCTTTTTTAGCCCCAAAGTACTGATGTGCCAGGGGGAAAGGTGGAAAACAACAAACAACACGGAAGATCAGCATTTACCTTTCTCAAATCTAGAAAAAGCAACTGACTTGAGGCTACACTGGTGACCTTTGCATGCGCCAAGCAGCTCGCCAGCTCGCACATCCCACACCTTGGCTGTCTGATCTCCTGAAGCAGTGACCTTCAGAGGAAAATATAAGCTTTAGTCATTCTCTGCACACAGCTGCCAAACCATAAAGCATAAAGTTAGGCAGCAAATGACTGCTTACAATCCTGTGTTCCCCTGGTACCCAGGCAAGGTCAAACACGGCATTGGAGTGAGCCTGCCATTCTAAGGAGAAAACAAAAGGCAAGGTTAGTTCCCTGCATTGCAGATAGTTTGTAGAAGACTAAGGAACATCAGGCACCAAAATCAGACAACTTGTCAAAAGCTTCCCTGAGGCAACACAGAACGATTCACCCATTACTACTGTTGTAAGAGGGCACTCATGCTGCTGCTCTGTAAAGACTATGCAAAGTATATGAAGGGATTTAAGTGTTGCTCACATTTATGTTTAAACGACTTGCAAAAAGCTTTGATTCCAGTAGGTCACATTCTTGTCACACCAAATGAAGATCACATTCTGTATACCATTTACCTTTGAAGATGCACTTGCTGGGAGTCTGAGCTTCAGTGTCATACAGCCTAACAAACCCTTCTTCATTCGCAACTGCCAGTACATGCTCCAAATTCGGGGCTGAAAAGAAATGGAAATGTAGTTGTATGTTACGCAGCTGGTTCATAATCATGCCCCTGCTCTTTGCGAAGGGCCACAGACACATTAAATCACGTTAAATAAGGTACACAGCAAACAGATGGCTGTGAAATAAGCAGTATTTACATAGCAATTTAAATTAAAATGCAGAAATATTGGCAAGCATCTTTTCTAGATGTTCCATGCAGGAACTACTATACTGCACATGGGCAATCAAATGGCTCCAGGAGCAGCTTTTGTGGTAATGCTGTCTGTCACCAGCTGTAATAGCTCTCTAGATACAGTTTTGTGTATCTACACTATTTATCATCTCCAACCTCCTGCACTTCCTGTGGAGCTGAGTTGGAAAAGCAGGAAACTGCCTTGGACTAAGCTCCCACCAAATTCAGAGTACTACAAATGAGTTTTGCCCTATATATACACCATCATGCATCTACCATGGGGAAATGCTGCTTGTAGGTCTAGCGGCATCCATCCACCTCTGGTTTCTATGTACTGTTCTCCAGCCTATTACCTCTTCTCTATATTTTGAACAAAGCCCTGGTTTTCAACTCTGTAGCCTAGCACTGTCACCAAGAGGATGCACCTCGAAACAAAGACGGATTGAAAGGGATGCTTTAGACTTAAACAGGGGAGGTTTAGATTGGATATACAGAAGCTCTTCACTGTAAGGGTGGTGAGGCACTGGAATGGGTTGCCCATGGAAGCTGTGAATGCTTCATCCCTGGTGGTGTTCAAGGCCAGGTTGGACAGAGCCTTGGGTGCCATGGTTTAGAGGGAGGTGTCCCTGCCCATGACAGGGGGGTTGGAACTGGGTGATCTTAAGGTCCTTTCCAACTCTAACTATTCTGTGATTCTTTATAATTGCTTCTCTAACGGAATACATTCCACCAGGATATCTAGGAGCACGTGATCCAATTTATACTACATCTAAGCGCAAGTACGCTATTCCCAGCTCACTTTAAAACAAGAAACTCTGAAATCAAATAATGAAATATAATTAAAACCACAAACCCTGCACACAAAACAGCAGCAGACAGCGGTGCCCTCACCCTGGCCCCCAGGAAGCCCTTCCGGAGGTGACTTTACCTGTAGAAAAGGAGCAGCCGAAAGGCGGGACCGGCATTCCCGTTTCCCCGTAAGACAGATGGTCATCTTCCCGGCTGCACTGGTAGCTGTCCAAGAGGTGCTGCAGGGGAAGCGGCGAGCACCGACCTACAACGACACAACGAGACCGTAACCGCTGCAGCCGCCGCCGGGGGGGCTCCGAGACCACCGCTGCGGCAGCGGGCGGCCCAGGGCCGAGGTGCAGAGGCGGCAGCGGCGCGGTGCGGGGCCCGGGCGCGGTACTCACGCTGCGGCGCGGCGGAGGCGCGGCGGAGCAGAGCGCGGCACAGCATAACGCGGGAGCGGACGGACCGAGCCGCACCACGCCACCAACTCCCGCCACCCGCCCGACCCGCCAAAAGCGCCCTCGGCCCCTCATTGGGCAGCGGGTGCCTTCAGCGCCGCGCCTTCTTCCTCTGATTGGCTGGCGCGAAGGGGGCGGGGATTTCCCGCCACAGCCGCCGCGTCCCTTTGTTGTTCGCCAGCGTGCAGCCCCCGCGGGGCTACTGCGCCTGCGCACAAGGCGGCTCCCGCGGGGAGGCGGTGAAGGGGGGCAGCGCATGCGCAGAGGCGCTCCGTGCTGAGGCGGCGGTATGGCGGGCAGCGCCAAGTCGTTCTTGGCCGATGCGGGCTATGGGGAGCAGGAATTGGACGCTAACTCCGCCCTCATGGAGCTCGATAAAGGTGAGGCCGAGCGGGGCTGCCTGCCCTGTAGGGCTGCCGGTAGGGCCGTCGGGCTCCCGCTCTCTGAAGGGCGGTGCTGGCCCAGCGGCCGGGAGCTCGGTTTCGTGCCGTGAGTGAGGGGCGGAAAGGGGCCCGGTTGGGAAGCAGAGTCGGTGTCTGCAGTGGTTGTTGGTGTCTCGTTTAGGTCTCAGGTCTGGGAAGCTCGGGGAGCAGTGCGAAGCCGTCGTTCGTTTTCCCAGGCTCTTCCAGAAGTACCCTTTCCCTATTCTCATTAATTCAGCTTTCCTAAAGTTGGCTGATGTGTTCAGAGTCGGGTAAGTGGCATCAGTTAACCTTTGATGTATAACAGTGTATTGTGTCTTGGAGTGCTGCTGCACAGCAGCTTGGGCAGTTGTGGGTTTTTTCTGCATGCTTGATAATACCACTGTGGTACCTACTACACTACGGACAAGTTGTGCTCGATCGAAACTTGCTTTTTCTGTCCTTAGTGGGCTTAAGTGCCTGTGAGTGATCAGTGACACAGTTTTCTATCTGTCCTGACATGAGGATTCACTTGCTGGTTGGTGTTAATTCTATTCCAAAGGCACATTCCAGTTTGTAATTAATAAATAGGTGAATGATCCTATGTGCAGATTCTATCTGCAAGGACTTGTTAGTAACAAGGGCCAAAAGTATAGCTTTTCCAAGTGCCTGATGTGTAAATAATGCATGTGATGGAATTGGAGCTACTTTGTGCTAGTTTACGAGCTTATTTGTTGCTGTTGGCTCAAGGAAGGAGAAGAAATTCACTCACACCTGGCAATGGCAATTAGACTTTTCTGGGCATACTTTTCTATCAGTTTTTTATCCACCAGTGTGCACAAAACAGGAATCCAGTATCAGAAGGGGGCTACAGGGATGCTGGAGAGGGACTGCAGCAATAGGATGAGGGGTGATGGGTTCTCACTGAAACAGGGCAAGTTCAGGTTAGATCTAAGGCAGAAGCTCTTCCCTGTGAGGGTGCTGAGGCGCTGGCACAGGGTGCCCAGAGAAGCTGTGGCTGCCCCATCCCTGGCAGTGCTCAAGGCCAGGTTGGACAGAGGGGCTTGGAGCAACCTGCTCTAGTGGAAGGTGTCCCTGCCCGTGGCAGGTGGTTGGAACTGGAGGTGTTTGAAGGCCCTTCCCAACCCAAACCGTTCCATGATTTTATGATTTGCTTACGCTCTCTTCCCTGTTGTCAGTGAGTTAATTTCCCTGGAACTGGGCCTGAATTTGACACCACCTATACTAGAAAATGAAACAATAGTGTGGCTGTAGTCTCTTTTTTACTCTATTAGTCAAATATAATGTTTCTAAAGCATAGACCTTTCCTTATTTTAATTTACTCTTGGAAGGTTGTTTTGATTTTTATGATACTTTCATATTTAAAGAGCTTGAATATTTATTATAAAACAGCCTGATAAAGAGATGTGTGTGGAAATGTGTGTGTCTCCTAACAGAAACAACTTCCTGAGGCTGTGTGTGCTGAAAGTTACTCAGCAGAGTGAGAAGCACTTAGAGAAGATCCTAAATGTGGATGAGTTCGTCAAAAGAGTGTTTTCAGTAATTCACAGCAATGATCCGGTTGCTCGGGCTATTACACTTCGGTATGTAATGGCATTAATGAACCTGATGTTCTTAGTGTGCTGGTCTGGAATAGCAAACTACCATCAGTGAAATTTAGGAGGTGTTTTCTATGTTGCTCATAGAGTTAAAAGCAAACACATTTGTCTTTAAAGATGGTGAATGATAGAGATCTGAGATTAGAAGAACAAGCTTATTAAGCATTGGCAATGGTGAAAGGTTTCTGGATGGCTTTGGGCAAACCAGGATTTGCAGCGTTGAAATTTTGTGTTCTGAGGAGAAAAAGGAACCTCTTTTATGCATAACCCAGAGGGTAGCTGGATGTCATATATCATATGTTGCCTATGGTATAGTTAGGCCAGGACCAAAAGGAAAGTTCATCCTTACATGACAAAGTTGTTGTGCTTCCATCTATATTTCGTTAAAGTTTGTCACAGAAGTTAACTGCTTGTTGGCTCTGGTCAGTAACTTTGAAAGAAGTGCCATTGTGTTGGTGATTGCTTTGGGCTTCCTGCAGTAACATAAAGAAACAAATAAAATTAAGCTATCTTTTAATGTCACTGTCCTGCTGCCTTGGTGTCTGTGTCCAGCAGTGTACAACGTTATCTTAACTGCATCTTCCAGCTCCTGGGCAAATGAATTCAAATGTGAAGATAGAACTTTTCTTTCTCCCTTTGTGTTATTTTCTTCAGTCCATCTAGAACTGTTGCTGCTTTCACTATTGAAAGATGGGAGGCATTAACAGGGATTTGTTTGATGAGCTCCTGTGTCTATTTCTTTCTCCTTTCCGTATTTTGAGATTATGCTTTCACGCTCTGGTGTCTCAGAAATCTGTAAATACAGCATATCTCTATGTTTTCTTGTAGTTCCACTTCAGTATTCTAGCGGAAGATTACAGTTGTTGACTGCTATACTGGGCTGTCTTTACAGACTGCCAGAAGTCCCAGGAATCTGCTTAGTTTGAAAAAATACTTAAGTTACAAACCAATTCATGGGATGCATCAAGTGAAAGGTTAAAATGGCAATTTCAGCTGAAAGTCCTTGTTGATTTGCTTTTGTCTTCCTTAAGTAGTGTCAGTAAGGAAGAATGTGCTGGAAGGTCTGCTCAAACACAACTTTGTGTCTGTGGAATTGCAGTGCTAGATAACTGTGTGTAAATATTTGCTTAGAACTCTTGCAGAAAGTGCCGTCAGTGCAAATCATGCATTTGTTCTTTATGAATCGGATTCATTAATTGGATTGTGCTCAACATGTCTGAAAAGTATCTTTGGGATATTGTTAGCAAAATGTAGAGTGATTTAATCCTTTTTTTAGCAGTTACACAAAAGGTAATGCACTGTTCCAAGTAATAACTTTATCTCACCTCAGCAAAAGATCTTAGAAACAAATGATGCAAATCAGATACTTGTTTGCTCATGGTAACACTCTAGAAGCGTTGCTTTCTTAGCATGTGGTAAAAACTGATTAGTGTTAAGAGATTTGTCACATATTTAGTTTTACAGTCTGAATTGGGAAGAGAGTTAGAAAGGGTGGAAACACTTCTTTAAATATTGTGGGAGGTTTTATCTCCCTATACTACCACATTTCTGAATTTATATCCCATAATATCTGAATTTGTATCCCTTCATGTGTGTCTGAAAAGAGCCATCTGCACTTTAGCATTAAATCTCTTGTGTTGATACCAGAGCTTGACTATAAGAACAACTGAAAAAAACTTGTTCTAAGTGCCATAGTGGGAAGTTTTTTGTTGTACCCATTTCAAGGTGAAAGGTATCAGACTGTAATTAACGTTTTATTAAACCACTGCTATAACCCACATGACAAAACTTGTTACCTACTAATTATATGCCTGCTTTTAGCATTATTGCTCTCTGCAACTGCCTGACAGGAGGATGGAGTGAGGTGGGGTCAGTCTCTGCTTCCAAGGAACGAGGGATAGGACAAGAGGAAATGGCCTCAAGCTGCACAAGGGGAGATTTAGATGGAGCTGAGGAACAATTTCTTCCCCAGAAGGTGCTCAGGCATTGGAGCAGGCTGCCCAGGGTAGTGCTGGAGTCACTGTCCCTGGAAGTGTTCACAAATCATGTAGGCCGTCAGTGACATGAGGTAGTGGTGGCCTTGGCAGTGCTGGGGAATGGTTGGACTTAATGATCTTAAAGGTCTTTTCCAACCCAGTTGATTCTATGATTCTGTTTGTTTCTGTAATAGATGTGGATGAGTACATATTTGTATCAAAATAGTCTTTTAACAGTCCTTCTCTGTTTCTGTTTGGTTTCATCTTGTATTTCTTCATGATCACTGTTCTTCCTGATTTTGCTGTGATCTATTTCTATAGGATGTTGGGCAGCATGGCATCTATCATCCCAGAAAGGAAGAATGCACATCACAGTATTCGTCAAAGTTTGGATTCCCATGATAATGTGGAAGTTGAAGCTGCAATATTTGCTGCTGCCAATTTTTCTGCACAGTCAAAGTAAGATGTCATTTTCGTTTTCAGTTTTTCATATCACAGAGAATGGAAACTCCATTAGCACTGGCATTGTGGAATTGCACTTTGATCAATGATTATTTTACATAAATCTTATTCTGGAGCAAAACACAGTGCTGATTGTCACTTTGACATGTTCTCGGAAGCTTGCATTTGGTCATGCCCATGTGCAGGATTTCCAAAAGAACTTAGATCTTGGCAAACACTCTGGTGAAAGCTTTTATTGTTAAAGCACTGTTTGGTAGTTCAATTGATATTTATTTTTAATGATTTCCCTGTTGTATTTATCTCACCTTATACTTTGTCTTTTCTCTACAGGGATTTTGCTGCTGGCATATGTAATAAAATCAGTGAGATGATACAAGGTACATGTGTATATTGACTGATAAAAGGGAAAACCTGTTTTCTCTGGGAATTCTTTATTATCCATGTGTAGATATTAGATGGTGTTGCCCTTATCCTCAAAATGATTCCTGGTTTTAAATTAAATTAGCTAACCATTAATCTAATGCCTGGCTCTTACATGCTCTTAAAATCTAAATTCTCAAAACACCTGTTTGGTAAAGAGCAAAAGCTCATCTATAGCATGATGAATAAACTTGCATAGCCTATCACAGGTTGCTTCAGGTGAATTAATCGTAGAATTGTTGAATGGCTTGCATTTGAAAGGACCTTAAGATCACCCACTTCCAACCCGCTGCCACGGGCAGGGACACCTTCCACTAGAGCAGCTTGCTCCTAGCCGTGTCCAGCCTGGCCTTGAACACTGGCAGGGATGGGGCAGCCACAGCTTCTCTGGTCACCCTGCGCCAGCGCCTCAGCACCCTCACAGGGGGAGGAGCTTCTGCCTTAGATCTAACCTGAACTTGCCCTGTTTCAGTTTGAACCCATCACCCCTTGACCTGTCACTGTAGTCCCTGATGAATCCTTGTAGCCCCCTTCAGACAGTGGAAGCTGCTCTGAGGTCTCCACACAAGCTTCTGTTCTCCAGGCTGAACAGCCCCAGTTTTCTCAGCCTGTCTTTGTATGGGAGGTGCGGCAGCCCCTGATTATCCTCGTGGCCTCCTCTGGACTTGCTCCAACAGCTCCATGTCCTCCTTATGTTGAGGACACCATATGTGTGTGTTACCGGCAGAGAAGCAAGGAACAATCTTCTCCAAGAACTGTGGGAGTGCTTGGTACTGCTGTCCTTATGCTGGTAGCTCGTAGATCGGTTACTTGAAGCTAACACAGGTTTCTGTACAATCTGCAGTCAGCAGTGGTATCAATGCAGACATACTTGTGCCTCAGTACTGCCAAAAGCCAGTACGAAGGACTAACACTGCCTGTGTTTCTCTTCCCTGTTGCAGGTTTGGCCACACCTGTGGACTTGAAATTGAAGTTGATCCCTATTCTACAGCACATGCATCATGATGCTAGCCTGGCTTCCAGCTCCCGGCAGCTGCTCCAGCAGCTGGTAACGTCATATCCCTCTACCAAGATGGTCATTGTTACTCTGCACACCTTTACTCTGCTTGCTGCTTCTTCTTTGGTGGACATTCCTAAGCAGGTAATTCTTCCTAGTTAAGTCTTTCAACTTAAAGTACATTTAAAAGACCTCAGATTCTAGCTGATGCTGAAAATAAATTGATGGATATGCTAGGATGGTTGCTCGTATGTGCTGCAGAGGAAGAATACCCTGAAAACTGGTGCTGATTTCATGTTTTTTGCCTTCTCTGGTCCCATTTCCGGATAACTCCATCAAACACAGGAACCGTTCTTTGCAGGTCATGACCTATCTTTCTTTAAAACAACTGAGATTAAAATCAACTAGGACCTTGACATCAACCCTGACCCACTCTGAAAATATGTCAACTTTACCTGTAGAACCCAGGCTTCACTTCTCACTACTGTGCATTCTCTCAGGTCCTGGGTGTGTGTTTTGCCTTCCGTGCATGCAAGCAAAGGAATGTTTCAATAGCAGAGAGTGCATTTAAAAGTGTATTTCTTGAAGACCTCTGAGGAAGTTGAATCTGTTGCTATAATCTAGGACTGCCAACAAGGTTGTGGGAAAACAGTGATAGAAAAATACGTAACTTATGTTCTGATAATGTGCTTTGTGGACATGATTTATGTAGCAGGCCTGAACACAGTGACATTTGAGACTGACTAGTCCTTGTAGTCATGAAAGTCATTGCTTTCTTTCCATCCTGTACAGCTATGAAAGGCTGGTGTCTGTTACTATTAAACCAGTAACATTGATCTGTCTGAAACTTCTTTTTTGATATGGCTGATTTCTGTATTTCAGAGGGTGTTTTCAATAGTACTGAAACTAAGCCAACTGAAACAACATTAGAACACTTGACAGGCTTTTTTTGGGGTTTTTTTATGAGTAAAGAGTGGTGATTTATTACCTTTGTGAGGTAAGAGTGGTGATTTAGGCTGTATTTCTGTAAAAACAGCCAATGCTGTTTAAAAGTGATGTAGCCAGGGTGGGGATGGAAAGCAAAACCATGGCTAGCACATTCATGCTTTTTCATGTGCTGGCTGTTCCATCTCTGTGAAGTCTCAGGAAAAGAACACCACAAGGGACATGCAGTTAAGCATCATTTAATTAGAGATCAAGGCTTCAGAGGGGGTGGGTAGGGGTTGGATGTGTTTGGGTTTCAGGGGTTGTTTTTGGCGACTACATAAATGTCTGTGTTGCTGTCCGTTAACTGCAGGCACACAAATTAGCTTCAAATCCCAGAGTAGTTGCTAGCAGCATAATCACAACAGTATAAGGTTTTTTTACTGAGCTTGGAGATGTTTTATGGCAGTTCTGAGAGTGTCAGAACAGCTTTCAAGGCTTCTCAGGTATGCAGGTGTCATGGGATCAGCAGTAGAAATCAGTTGTCAGACTATTTTAGCTTGCCATGGCATTACAGCCTAAGCAGTGGCTTTTCCATGTGGTGAGCAATCGGACAGATAAGGCAAGTTAGTTTTTGTGTGAGTATGCTTAAAATTCCTTCACAAGTATCTTTAAAAAGACCTTCCTTCTTGTAGCATCTCTCTTAAACAGTGACTTTACTTTGTTGCAGATCCAGCTTTTGTTGCAGTACTTGAAGAATGACCCCAGGAAGGCTGTGAAGAGGCTTGCAATCCAAGATTTAAAGTTGTTGGCCAACAAGACACCACATACGTGGAGCAGAGAAAATATTCAGGTTGATATATTCTTTTAAGCTAAAGTTTACAATGAAAATTTGCAATTAGTTGCAGGATTCTTTCCAGAAGAACAATTCTGGAGATAAACAACCTGTTACAAGGCAATATAATCAGTATGTCTCTAAGGCTGGAGAACTCTCTTAATACCTTTACCAGTATTTGATCAATGAGAACTGATAACGTTTTTGCAACTGATTTTTAAGCAAGAAATGACTTGGAATTGGTGTTTCCTAGCATATGAAACCCACTGTCCTTTTTCTGCAAGCCATGTCCTAGGTCTACTAAAACAGATGCTTCAGGACATGACTTCTAACTTTTGATTTCAGTGTAGTCTATTTTGACTCTCAAAACTTTTCACAGTCAAATGCAACTAAACTTTGAATACAGATAGCTCATGGGACTTCTCCTGCTACTCTTTAGGCACTCTGTGAATCTGCTCTTCACACTCCTTACGACAGCTTGAAGCTGGGCATGCTGTCAGTTCTTTCCGTGTTATCAGGGACGATTGCCATTAAACAGTACTTCAGCACTGCTCCAGGTAAGAAAGCAAGATCATATGATTATCTTTGGCATTTTGGATGCTTTGACATATCTGTCTACTGATAATCAGTTTCATCTAAACATTTTGTAGTGTGTTCTCAAACTGGTTTTGAACTTCAGGACGCTAGGTAAGAGTCAGAATGTGTTCATCGTATGTAAACTTAAAATGGGATACTTGTATACCCATGAATAGTCATGGTCTAAGATTTTCTTGTTGATTTTGTGGTTAATGTGCTTTATGAAAGATTTTCTTACCTTTGGGTCTTATATGCCCTCAGTGATACAGTTTAGTGGTGGTCTTGGCGATCCTGGGGTAATGGTTGGACTTGGTTATCTTAAAGGTCTTTTCCAACCTGGTTGATTCTATGATTCTTCAACCTTTCTTCATCAAATGAAGAAATGTAATGCCTCCCAAGTGGCTGTCCTGCGTTCTGCTTTGAAACCATGGATTTGCATAGTTTTTGAGTAGCATGAAGACTTAATGGTGTGAGTGTGGGCTGGCATATTATCCTGGCTCAGTGAAGCTTTGCCACATTTGTGGGAATGACCTGCTTCAGTACCAGGTGAACCTTTCTGCCTTGTGACTGTATTTTGAAGAAATAGAGTAGACATTTAAAAGCAATTCAGGGTATTTGAATTTGTCCTTAAAATGATGATCACATCATATTCTTTTTCTTCTCAAAAGCCAGACTGCCCAAATGAGTTATTGCAAGCCCAACTACATGGGCTGCAGAAACAGAGAAAAATAGTACATCCTCTTCAGTCATTCTGGCGTGTCTTTATAATTAATATGTTCACCAGCTTTTTTAATCAGATATAATATTCCTTAAGGCAATACTTCTCCGAGTCCCTGAAACATCAGCCTTTATACCCAAATATTCTTTCTTATCTATGTTTAACTTGTATAGTCTTCAGGAATGGAGGGAGAGCCTCTGTGTGTGCAGAAAGAGATGCTTTCATCCTATCCTTTAAATATATAAATAGAAATAATCCTAAATCAATGTAGGCTTTCTGTAGAAATGTACTTGAAGAGATCTGTGGTGTAATTACAGACTGTGCTGATTTATGTCTTGTTTGCCTTGTCTTTGTTTAGGAGCAGCAGCTACAACTGCAAGGTCATTTGATTTAGTAAAACTGGCACAGGAGTGCTGTTACCATAATAACCGTGGCATTGCAGCTCATGGTGTGAGAATTCTGACTAATATATCAGCCTCTTGTCAGGAAAAAGGTAAATAATAGCAAGGACAGAGAAATGTGTCTGTTTACAGTTAGGCTTATGCACTTAATATGTGTTAACTGGTCATTTCTGAGAACCTGTCTGTAAATCTGCCTGATCCTTCATGCTGGCTTGGGAGCATGGGGCCTATAATCTAGCAGAGAATACTCTCTATGATTTTATGAATGGTTGGAAAGATTCCATCTTTGATTTAGAATTGTTTGTCAGCCTTTGAGAACTCCTTGCACAAAGCCTGTTGCAAAAGAATAACAGGGCATTTAGAAGCCTTGGTCCAGAGGCTTGTGCTCTACAAATGCCGCGGTTGGTGTGACTGCAGGATAAGTTATCTGAGACATGGAATAGCAGAATTGTTTCTAATCAAAATAAGGTGAGGCAGAGGTATTGGGAAGATACTGGTCGTGAATGCAACACCAGTCCAAACGTTATAGTACCTGTGGTCAGAAAATGTAACTGAGAACTGACTTACTGTTTTTCTTTTCTTAGATCTTCTGCCTTTGGAGCAAGATGCAGGTTTTGGCTTAGAAGCTCTTCTTGTTCTTTGTAGTCAAGATGACAGTCCAGGAGCTCAGGCAACCCTAAAGGTGACATTACTGTTGTCTTCCCATAGCGTAGCTGCCAGTTTTACATTAATATTGCTCTCAGAGGAGCAGCTATAATAACACATGAAGTTGAAGGGGCATGGAGGTGTCTCTGGAGCACAAAGAATATTGGAGAGAGCTTGCTCTTTGGAGGTGGGGATGCAATGTACATGATTACAGCACTGCTCTAAACTATTATTTTAATTTTCCCACTTCATAAGCTGCTCCTGTTAACTTTTCCCAGGTATTTTCCTGTAAAGGCTGGTGGTGTGAGAAAGATTAGAATTTCTTGACTTTGTCTTCTCTGTTTCTGCAGCCATACTTGCAGATAAGTGTGTCTGGCTTTTTCAGTTTCAAGTAGACATTATGTTTATTGTACCTGTTGGTTGTGTGAGTTGCAGATCACGTTAACTTGCATGGTGAAGCTGGTCAAGTGCCGTCCTCACCTGAGCCAGTCAGTAGTTGAATCCCTGCTGACCCAGCTACACAGCGCCCAGGATGCTGCCAGGATTCTCATGTGCCATTGTTTAGCAGCTATTGCCATGCAGCTGCCTGTCCTAGCAGATGGGATGCTAGGAGACCTGATGGACCTCTATAAATTAATTGGACAATCTGCCACAGATAAAAAACAGGAACTCTTGGTAAGACTTCCTTCTGGTAAATAGGCCTCAGATTCATTGAGTCATAGAATCAGCCAGGTTGGAAAAGACCTTTAAGCTCATAAAGTCCAACCATTCCCCAGCACTGCCAAGGCCACCACTAACCCACGGCACTGAGGGCCTCGTCTCCATGGTGTGTGAACACTTGCAGGGACAGTGACTTCAGCACTGCCCTGGGCAGCCTATGCCAATGCCCAGTGCCTGAGCACCCTCTGGGAAACGAATTGTTCCTCATCTCCATCTAAACCTGCCCTGGTGCAGCTTGAGGCCGTTTCCTCTTGTCCCATCCCTTGTTCCTTGGGAGCAGAGCCTGACCCCACCTCAGTCCATCCTCCTCTCAGGCAGTTGTAGGCAGTGATCAGGTCCCCCTGAGCCTTCTCTTCTCCATCTGAACCCCCCAGGTCCCTCAGCCATTCCCCATCACACTGTGCTCCAGGCCCTGCCCCAACTTCTATGCAAACTACTGTGGATTGATTTTATTTAAAAAGCAGCTAAGTCATTTGTTATATCCGAGTTGATGTGCCAGTCTATAGCCACTCTTTTCAGTTTAACTTCTGATGGCATACATTCAATGTTGAAATATCTTATGGCTGGAGCTGAAGTATGTATTTATTAGTGTATTCCATTAGATTTTTCCAGCAGGTGGCACTGCTTAGACAAATCCAGCTATTGAATGGGAAATCTGTAAAATAATGGTTAGAGAAAAGCAAAATGGCAGTTACCTCCCTTCATGTCTGATAACTCTCATGCACATGACTTAATACACTCTTGAGAGATAAAAATGCTTTTATCATGTCCATTTGGAAATGAATTTGACTTTTAAGAAAGAAGTTACAAGCTTCTTGTTCATTCATTCATTGCATTTGAAATATCTCAGTTAAAAGCCACAGTAAATGTTCTTTAAATGAAAGTGACTTTCATCTCCAAGAATGAAGCTACTTAAATAACTACTTAAAAGATATATGATGGAGAAGTTCCTCAGTTAAAATGGTTGTGTAATCTTCTATGTAGTTTTGAGTCTAAAGATCATTTCTGGTAGCTTAGGAAACAGAACTGGCTTTTTCTTTCCTTTTTTTATTTAGCTCCTGCTATATAACCTTCTTCCTCACCATTCTTTATTAGGTTTCTCTTGCCACAGTGATATTTGTTTCCAGCCAGAAAGCTTTGTCTTCAGAAATCAAAACTGTTATCAAACAGCAGCTGGAGAATGCCTCCAATGGATGGACAGCCTACAGGATAGCTAGGCAGGCTTCCAGAATGGTAAGTGAAATACCTGGAGGAAAATGGTTTAGTGTGGTTGGAAGGGTGCTAGTGGCTTCTTTGAACTGGAAAAGAAAATAAGGAAAATGGTAGGACTTGGGAGGAGGAAATGAATGGGGGATAGGGAAACTTCATCTTAATTCCCTGGAATGCTGATTAAGATA
The DNA here is from genome assembly GCA_028858755.1 of Ara ararauna. NCBI lineage: Eukaryota > Metazoa > Chordata > Aves > Psittaciformes > Psittacidae > Ara > Ara ararauna. Next base: position 123,000,146 of record CM054379.1, read on the forward strand.
CTTGACATTTAGGGCAGTCATCCCATCGCGATGGTTTTTCACTTGTCTTTTTGAAGTATTTGAAAAGGAAGTAATGATCTGCTACTTTCTTGAGCACATGCCTAATCTGCATTGTCTAGCTGTTCTTTAGAAGGTGATATAGGCCATGCTGATGTGTGCTTCTCTTTTTTTTTTTTTCGATGTGATGAAAGGAAGAAAAAGATCCTGTTTCCCTTTCCACAGGTGGGGTTAGAATGATGTAGAAACACTAGGATGAGATGCTGGCATCAAAGAAAACTTCAGTATTTTTCTCATATTGTTGAATTACCTTGTGTAAACAAGTACTATACTTAGTATAAATATATATACATATAGATAAATAGATACACAGGCTATTTCCATAAAAGAAGAATTTTGCTTTTATTTATTGTTAGGATTGTCATGATCAAATGATCAGAAGAAATTTCACTGTTTCTAACATTAAAGTAAGAGTAGTTCTGGAGATGTTGCTGTTCTCTTGTGTGTATTTGTCATAGAAATGCACAGCCTTCATTAATGTCCCCTCTTAAAAACATTCTTGTCATTGCAGGGCAATCATGACATGGCCAGAGAACTATATCAAAGCCTGCTCACTCAAGTGGCTTCAGAACACTTCTACTTCTGGCTGAACAGCTTGAAGGAGTTCTCCCATGCAGAACAGTGCCTGACAGGTCTGCAGGAGGACAACTACAGCTCGGCGCTGTCTTGCATTGCTGAAGCTTTAAAATCCTATCACAAAGGAATAGCATCACTGACGGTTAGCAAAGATATACTTTAGTGATGATTTTTCTGTGTATTGTAGCATAGAATTGCAGACTGGTTTGGTTGGAAAGGAACTTAAGATCTAGTTCAAACCCAAGTAGGGGCAGCCACAGCTTCTCTGGGCACCTTGTGCCAGTGCCTCAGCACCCTCACAGGGAAGAACTTCTGCCTTAGATCTAACCTGAACTTCTCCTGTTTCAGTTTGAACCCATCACCCCCTGTCCTTTTGCTACAGTCCCTGATCTGTTTGGTTTCTGTTCTTAAACTTCTGAAAAGCTTTTTGACATCTGCCAGACTCTGAGAGGACTGCAGGGAAGAGCCAGTTGTAACACACTGCATCTGCAGAAAGAAGATCCTGTAGCTCAGCCAAGTGTGATTAGCTAGACTTCATCACCACCAACCCTTCCTGCCTTGATCAAATCCTGTGATATGATCACACAGACACATCTGGTTTTAAAGTTACAGCACTTAAAATTTGCCACTCCTTGTTTTGGCTGAGTAAACACTATTGTAATAGTCAAGCCTGGGACTTTGTCTACATTGGCTGCTATCTTCTCAAGATAGGGAGACGGATTTAATTGTTTTCCTCACTCGTGCTGAGTTCATGTTGCTTTCTATTTGACAATGTAATCCTGTGGAATCCTAACAGCAAGGCAGCACAATCAAAGCAGCAGAATTCAGATGGTACCTGCTTTTCTGCAAATACTTTCTCTGGAGTGGTGAAAATAGCAGGAAGCTGTGTGAGGGCTGAGAACGTTAATGAAAAACCCCATTAATGAATCTGGACCAGCTCTTATGGTGAAGCTGCTTCTTAACAAAAGACAATCCAGCTTCACATAATAATTTCATATTTTAGTTTCCGTGAAGAAATCTTGTTCTTGGTCTTTTGAATTAAGCTGCTTTTTTTCAGTTACTGGAACTGTCAAGTGCTTTGACAATCCAGATATTGCTTAATAAAGTTCAGATACTACTGCTTTATTAATAAATATTCCTCCAGAGGCAGGAAGGATGTAAATTTTATACCTTTGTCTCCTGAGAGGAAACTGTATTATTTCTGAAGTACTTGTCTTTAACTTGTTGGCTGAGTGAACAAGGCTTGTAATTCAGCATTTCAAGATACCTCTAATGTCTAAAAGACATTGAGGAGGAGACCTCATCTAATTAGATGTTAATATTTAATAGAGGCAGGAAAATAACTGGCTTCAATAGGTCATTCTGTGAGTCAGTAATCTGATGAGCCGTTCCCTAGGATTTGGGGTTTTTTCCTATTGAAGGATTACTGTCCTCATCAACTCTGCTGACTTCATTTCCTGGTTGCACATAGTGCTTTGCTGAGTGCAGTACCTTCCTTGTGGGTTGTTGTGGTCCAGAGGAGTAAGTACAGGTTTTTGGGAGCTAGGGAAGAGGAAGTGGGTTTTATAGCTGGCTGTTGCATCGCTCTGAACAAATTCCTAAGCTTGTGTGTACCAGTTGTAAAAGGAGCCACTCACTGCTCCCAGCATCTCAAAGGGAAGTGGAGTGTAATGTGCACCTGATAGTCTTGCTGCTGAAGACTTTTACTGTCTCTTCCCTCTAAGTTTAGCTTTACTGTTGCTGCTGTTTCAGTGTAGGGCATGAGTCAGCACTGTTGGTACTGTAGAGCACTATTAGCGCATATAATGAGCCCTATGTAGCTGTCCACTTTGTAGCTGGAACACTCTGTGTCAGTAAATCTGTCGTAGATGTTCTCTCAGACCAGTTTAGCAATGATGAAGCAACTTGTCAGAAGATTTCTCAATGCCTTCTTGATAGACGTGCAGCTGTCTTGCACTGCTCTGTGCAAAACATTCTTTCACGTGGGTTAGTCCACTTGGGGAAGGAGTCCCATTACTTTATGGATGCTGGGACGAGGGCAGGGTCTTGTCATGGAGCAGATTGACCACAGTCCCCATCTGTCTCTGTATACTCACTTGTATAGTTAGTGAATTTTTGACTAGGACCTGCTCTTTCTTGCACAAAACATGCATCTCATTTGGTAGCATTGTGCTTGTTTTTCACTGCTGGCAGTCTAGTGAAGATACAGAACTTGAACAAAGCACTAAAATAACTACTGATTAAGTAGTGCTAACTCCACATACGTTGATAAGAAGTGGTGCCGTTGAAGAGCTTGGCTGAGACGAAGAACTCTGCCATTTTCTAGGAAGAATTGTAACTCATTTATTGCCTGTGGCTTATAGGGGTAGCAGATAAGGTAAATTGAGTATTAATGAGACAAGCTTGTCTTTCCTTTTGCAAGAGTCAAGTCTAATTTGTGCTGCTAAAAATGTCTGAATTTTCTGCTCTAAGTGCTGGTACTTTACTCTCTGTAAAAGCCTGTAGTCTCTGTAGAGCAATTACAGTGCAGTGAGGTCTCTTCCACAGAGGGTTTTCTGAAGCTACACTTGCAGAATCAACTGAACAATTTCCATTCAAAAGGGTTTTTTAATGCCCTTGAGGAGAAAGCAGAGGAGTGGGTAAGAAGGGCTGAAGTAGCCTTATTTGCTTGAAATCTAGCTTAGTAGTTAAAGTGGTTGCAGTTGGCTGATGTTTCTTCTCTTTAGTCAATAGTGAGCCAGTTCCTAGAGGTTCTGTGAGTTTGCTGCTGTCTTGTTGGCAAAGAAGTGGATTTTCATGAGGTTTTCGGAGTGGGTTATAACTTCTTGCTTTCAGCAGTAACCTTTTCTGTTGACGAATAAGGAGCGCAGGAGATTATGTGCATGGGTTTAACATACTGCTATTCTGAGTAAGAGGTGGTCCCAGTGCTTTGTGTTACAGGCGGCTTTTCCCCCTCGTTAAGAAAAAAGTGTACTCAGAATCCAACAGTATAAGAAAAATCAGTGGATTTCTGGCCTAACTAGTATGTAATATTGGGTGCTGCAGTTTACCCCTGCCTTGGATGTCCTGGGGTGTCACAGATGCTTCACATATCAGATAAAGTCTTAGGGAGCAGTTTCACAGAACTGCATCTTCTGAATAACAACAGCATGACTGCCCTCCTGAAGTTCTGTTACTTACTGTTCTTAGTTGTCACTAAACTCTTGCCTGCATCAAATGCCTTTGTAATGTTCCATTTCACAAAATGCACAAGGTTATTGCCTCTTCCTCCTGCTGCAGGTAACTTCAGCCAGTTCCTTCTCTTCTGGCTGATGCAGGGAATCACTTTGTCAGTCCTTGTGCTTGCCTTCCAATTCAGTGTGCCCTCTCATAAGAGAGGGACTGTCTGGACTAATGTCATCTGAAGACTAATTAATGGCTTGGCCTTGGTAAAAGAGGAAATAAGTGCCCCAATACATTGCAACAGCTTGAGTCACACTTGTTACAAGGGTGATACACTCGGAATAGGATTAATAATTACTTCTGTGTTGTTTGTATGCGGTGTGATTTTAAATTGAGCAAATCTATCAAATGTGTTTTAAACCAGCAGCTTTTAGAATTGAATTCACTCGCGGGATGACACAGTTCAGTGCCATTGCAAAGTTATTTTATCATGGTTGCTTTTGACCTAGATTGCCAACATTCCTGTTGCTGTGTTTCAGGCTGCTAGTACACCACTTAATCCTCTGAGCTTTCAGTGTGGATTTGTGAAACTCAGGATTGACCTTCTGCAAGCTTTTTCTCAGCTTATTTGTACCTGCAACAGCCTCAAAACAAGTCCACCACCAGCTATTGCCACGACGATTGCTATGACATCAGGAAATGACCTCCAGAGGTGTGGGCGCATCTCTAACCAGGCATGTGTTCTTGTTCCACTCTTGTGTTTGGCATGAATCTTGCTTCTCAGTAAACATAGCTGATGAAAGGAATGAAAAGTGGTAGTGAAGAGTTTTGCTATATTGTAGGCCTTGGCTTTCACCTGTAGTTATACAAATGTCTGCCTGTAGCAGGCTGTATTACGAAGTTATGTACATGTGTTCTCTCATTCATTCATGCACTCAGCTTCCAAGATATGCAATATCTTGGAAGCCCCTTGGCAAGCTCAAACTTGCAGCAAGACCTTTCACACCTCGTTTTGAAACACCTCGTATACTGTGATTACACTAAGGAAGAATATATAATTTAGGATCCTATTACAACCTCTTTGGTGAGCATTGGCAACAGACTTCCTACCGTACAGAACACCAGGACAGTCTGCTTCTCAAATGCATGTAGTCTGCAAGAAGGCATCAGTGGGTAGTCTTTGAAAGAGCAGTTTGATTTACCTTAGGGTATGCTGGAGGTTGTTGGTGGGGTTTAGAGGTTGTTTGGTCTGTTTTGCTTTATTTTTAGCCCAGGGAGGGTATGTTGGTGCTGTGTTACAGGAAGAAACACCAGTTTAATGCACAGATGTCACTTTGACTTTTATCTGTGTGATGAAGCAAGAACTTGGTATATCTTGCTAGAGTATACTGGATGGGGGGGGGGGGTTGGTTTGGTTTGCTTTGATTTGGGTTTTTTTGACTACCAACATTGCCTCTGTAGATGAAGCACTCAATGGAGGAATTCCGGAACCTGGCTACCCGCTATGGAGAGCTGTATCAGGCATCTTTTGATGCCGACTCAGCAACTCTAAGGAATGTAGAACTGTATCCTTTTAAAAATCTTAGGATTTCGTAGAATCAACCAGGTTGGGAAAGCCCTTTAAGCTCATCCAGTCCAACCATTCCCCAGTACTGCCAAGGCCACCACTAACCCATGGCACTGGGGGCCTCGTCTACACACACAGTGTGTGAACACTTGCAGGGACAGTGACTCCAGCACTGCCCCGGGCAGCCTGTTCTAATGCCTGAGCACTCCCTACTATGTCAGCTTCCCTTCTCCTGTGGACAGAATGATTGTGAACAATCCTCTCTTTTCTACGGAGACTGGCACAAAATCATTTTGAAACAGTAACATAAAAATTAGGTACTCGTTGCTTAAAACCTATTTGGAAATAAACATTGCCATACTATTACTTGGGATTGCTTTATAAAGAGGTTAGAACGCAAAAAATGCAACAGCATAAAATTGGGGATTTTCATGGTTCTTGCTCTCTTTACTAAAGGAGTAATGATGGTAGAATTACTTTGCAGGAGGTAGAGAAATAAGTCCAGTAACCATACTGCATTTCTTGGTTTAGGTCCAATCTTTAAAAGTCTTTTACCTCCTTAATATTAATGTCAGACAACAGCAGAGCTGCCTGTTGATTTCGCATGCAATAGAAGCTCTGATTTTGGATCCAGAATCTGCAAAGTAGGTCCGATACTTAACTCCTTTGCTGTTTATTTCTAAATCCCTGGGGGCTTTAAGCCTAGGAATTCAGAGAATGCTCAGAAGGTTTCTCAGTAGACCCTTCTAATTCCACTCTGGGCAGGCTTGAGGACCTGGTGCTGCTGTGCTGTACCTGGCAGGCTAGGGACTGTGGTTTGGTTTCTGCATTTGTTCTGATTTTGCTCTGGAGGGTACTGTACTGGACATGTTTTAAATACAGGCTTACATTAAGATAAAACCCAACTTTTAATCTCTTCTTTAACCACTTATTTCAACTTGTGTCATTCTGTGTTGGCTCCCATACCTACAGTTTGCACTTGTAAGCACACACTGGTTTCCTTTAGAGTCCTGCAAATATATGCACTAAATTGGGTTAAACTCTTAATGTAAATCCATAACCTCTGACTCTTTTTTCAACTTTGAACTTATACCCACTAGGAAAACGAAGTTCCTAGGAATCGAATCGCTCTTTAAAACTCCCAGGCTGAGATTAAAAGGAAGATAATGTGGATAAACATAACTTTAAATGTGTGATTTTTATATCTGGAAGTAAAAGTGAACATCAAAGTGATTGTCCTACTCCTTATGAATTAAGCATTGCTTAGAAGGTGTATCAATCAGACTTGTAAAAAGCATGAAGCTTGGGACTTCAAAATGTTAGGTGTCTAGGTGATGGAATTGTATTCAAGGCATGAGATTATAAACTTCCAGATTTAGTCTTACCTCTGACTGGTATTCTTGCTTTTCCTTGAGCTGTGAGACTTCTAAAAGCATTAGAAACACTACAGGCTTAAATAAAAGGTAGGGGTATTAAGTGTGTTGAGCCTCTTAGACCTCTAAATACTTCAGGTGAGAGAGGCTGGGGACAGAAGGTGGGATAAGATGTAGTTAGGAGTTTAAATGTAGTGGGCAAGTCTTATAGTAGAAAAGAAGGAAACAGATTAAACAGTTTGAACACTTATTTCTTGATGGATTTGGAGTTGTAACGGGGTGGTCTTGTTGGGTCTGTTTGGGAATAAGCCTCCCACATTACAAAGAGGAAAGTATGTCGGACACAGTGAAAAGTTTTGGGTTTTTTAGTTTCCAGGAATATAGCTCGAATGGAACAGCACAGGTTGAGAGTGAATATGAAAGAAGAATGATGTCTGTATTTAATCATGTACTGGAAGAAGTGGAATCCCTCAACAGGAAGTATGCTCCTGTGTCTTACTTGGCAAGTAGTGGTTTTAAATGTATATCCTGTAGACAAACCTTCTAAAACCTCAGCAACTCCATGTATCTTCAGTGGTCAAGAAACTGAAGAACACGCTTAACATGAGCTTTTACTGGCATAAACAGTCTCTAGTCTCCAGCACTAGCCTAGCTTCCATCCCTGAGCTGCTGGCAGTTAATACTGTGTTTTGTGAGTGTAGCATTTCTCTTATCAATGCAGGTCATCAGAGAACACAAAGTAAAGTGCACTGAATGCAAACAGTGAGCTGATAATGTACTCCTTTACAGGGCTGGTATGTTTTCATCTCTTAGTGAACATCATAAAGTTGTAGTGCATGTTGATGGGAACAAGGTAGTTTATTTGTCATGGCTGGCATCTGTTTGTCTAGTTTCTAAATTCAACAGTCCTTACCAATTCTAAACACAATGAGGAGTGAGTTGTGTGAACCACAGAAAAGGTAAACCCTGTAAACTCAGTTGTCACTAGCTCCATGCAGCTTGGTGACTTCAGTAGCACTACCTTGGCTCATATGAGCCAGAAGGACAGTATAGCATAGTGAGGAAAGAAAGAGTAGACAGGAGGCTTAAAACTTCATTATTGCACCCCATTAAGTTGTGGTGCTTGGAGGGACTTGTTTGCTTGGAGCGGAATTGTGTATTTGAGTTGTGGGGTGTGTTTCAAGCAGATCCTACTCTGCTGGCTCTAACATTATGACTGAAATGATTTGGATTGTTCTTTTCTTGGCCTCCTTGTTCTTTCCAGAGCAGAACACCTTCTTCATAAAGGGCAGAACGTAAACAGAGAGGCTGAATGTAGTCATAAAATCATAGAATGGTTAGGGTTGGAAAGCACCTTAAGATCATCTAGTTCTAAAAAGGCTGTTATGCTATGACTGTATCAATATATTTCTGGACTTCCAGTGGACATTAGTGCAGTTTCAGTCCCTCAAGTGTATTTCTTTTCCCTATGCTATGAATGATGTATTTTTCTCAATGGTTTGGCTCTGTTTCTTGCAGCATACAGCTTGTCTGTGCAACGCTGTTATTGCATTGTTGAAGGTGCCCCTTTCGTTTCAAAGGTACTTCTTTCAAAAGCTGCAGTCTACAAGCATTAAGGTAAGCACTGCTCAAATGTGGCCTGAAATCTCTCTTTGTAGAGTCTACCTCATGAGAAAAGCCTCCCTGAAGGCACAAAGCTTTGGCATTTTTAGTGAAGATACTTAACCGCAAATAGCATCTGGGGTTATCTGTTAGGAATAACTTGAATAATACATACATATGGGCGTTAAGAACAACTAGACTGTGACTTGGGCAAATAGGATTCATTTCTTTGACTGCAAAGCCTTAAAGAGAAAATCTAACTGGAACTGGTGTTGGTTTTGAGTCTGCAGAGCTAAATAATGGTCTAGTCCTGGGAAGGCAGTTTTGATACATCTGTATTGTTTTTCCTTTTCCTTGAAAAAGCAACGTTTACTATCTTGGAAGAAGAAGGTAGTGTTCCTCAGGTGACCGAGTAAGAATGGCTATATGTGACCTGCAGTGGTCATCATTTTCTTTACTTAAGTGCTCCTTTTGGCTGGGAAAAGGGAAAGCCTTAAGATTTTTACTATTAACTCTTACTGCCTTTTACTTCTTTGTTCAGCTTAGTGTATACTTCCCTGGGCTATTTTGTAGAAGACTTTATCCACTTCTCTTGAAGTGCAATTCATGAAACTGATAGACCACATCTGGTACTGGTGTTGATGCTTGTTAGTTATGATAGTAATGATCCTCAGAAGTTTTGTGTTTGCATTTGCTGGTTTCCCTTCCAAACCCCTCCTTGGAATTTTGGTATAAAAAGGTGTTCTGTTTCATCCTGGAATTGTGTGTCCTTTCTTGGAGGTATAAAATCACATTTGTAGCCTGTTTTCTTGTGTTTCAGCTTGCTCTATCCCCATCTCCAAGGAACCCAGCAGAACCTATTGCGGTACAGAACAATCAGCAGTTGGCTCTAAAGGTGGAAGGAGTGGTTCAGCATGGGTCTAAACCAGGCCTCTTCCGTAAAATCCAGTCCGTCTGCCTAAATGTCTCTTCAGTGCTGCAGAGCAAATCTGGACAAGACTATAAGGTATATAGATAAAATAGAATCAGGAGGAATCTTAAGCTGTCTTGCTGTTTTTCCTGCTCTTCTGTTTGCCTCTGCTTTAGCAGAATTTCAGGTTGAAACGAATGGGGTCTTCTGTGATCCTCTCTGGGCAGTTGACATTCAAGCCTGTGCCAGAGTCAGCCATAGTGTATGAGATTTTTAGGTCTGCTGTATGCTGCTACATTTTTAGTAACAGCTTTTCCAAACAAAGGTGTCTTTGTGATGTTTGGAGCAAGTCAGGAATCTGCTTGAAATAGGGGGAAGTTCAACCTAGGTATATACCGTATTAAACAGCAAAGGGGAAGAGGCAGAAGTAGATTATTCTCTACCCTGTAGACTCTAGAACTTCTTTGTCCTCATCTTAACGGTGGATTTTTCTATTTGTTTATGGAAACTGGGAGGACATGCTGTCCAAATTAAGTAGCACCTGAGGAGATGCATGTGAAACACGAGTCAGCAGTTCTATCAAGGAGTGTGACCAGCAGGTCAAAGGAGGCGATCCTGCCCCTCTACTCTGCTCTTGTGAGACCTCACTTGGAATACTGTGTGCAGTTCTGGTGTCCCCAACATAAAAAGGACATGGAACTGTTGGAACAAGCCCAGAGGAGGGCCACGAGGATGATCAGGGGACTGGAGCACCTCCCGTATGAAGATAGGCTGAGAAAGTTGGGGCTGTTCAGCCTGGAGAAGAGAAGGCTGCATGGAGACCTCATAGCAGCCTTCCAATATCTGAAGGGGGCCTATAGAGATGCTGGGGAGGGACTCTTCATGAGGAACTGTAGTGATAGGACAAGGGGTAACGGGTTCAAACTTAAATAGGGGAAGTTTAGATTGGATATGAGGAAGAAATTCTTTACTGTAAGGGTGGTGAGGCACTGGAATGGGTTGCCCAGGGAAGTTGTGAATGCTCCATAGCTGGCGGTGTTCAAGGCCAGGTTGGACAGAGCCTTGGGTGGCATGGTTTAGTGGGAGGTATTCCTGCCCCTGGCAGGGGGGTTGGAACTGGGTGATCTTAAGGTCCTTTCCAGTCCTGACTATTCTATGGTTCTATGCTCAGAAGTTATGGTTCTGCTAACGTATGACATTTAATGAGAAGCCTGTTTTGGTGGGTTTGTGGTGGTTGTGTTTGTTTTGTTGTTTGGTTGGGGATTTTTTTGATGGGGGGAAAGGAAAAAGTTGTTTCTAAAAGAAGCACAGGACTAGGAAATATGTTTATCTGACTTGCATTAGACTGTGGAAAACTAGAAGCTTGGGGAGAAAAAGACATGTTAGCTACCTTGCCTTTGTGAATAGATATCAAAAGAATGCATTCATCAATGGTAAAACATGTCAAGCTGGTTCAAACATGCACATGCATTTGGTTGGGAAAATTGAGGACAAAGGTTTTTCTCTGATCTCTCTCCTTTTCAAACGGAGAGGAGAAAACGTACTTGAGCAGGTTTCTACAAAATGGGATTTTAACCTTCCATGTGTTTTCAGATTCCTATTGACAACATGACCAATGAAATGGAGCAGAGGGTGGAACCACACAACGACTACTTCAGCACTCAGTTTCTGTTGAACTTTGTGATACTTGGCACCCACAACATCACAGTCGAGTCCTCTGTGATCGATTCAAATGGTATTGTCTGGAAGACTGGGCCTAAAACAACAATTTTTGTTAAATCTCTTGAGGATCCATATTCCCAGCAGGTTCGTCTCCAGCAGCAGCAAGGACAGCCGCCATCGCAGCAGCAACAGCAGAGAACAGCGTACTCACGGTTTTAATTCCCTGAAGGGACTCTAACCTGGTCAATGGCGTTACAGCTTTCCTTGGACACTTCCTGGTTTTTGTCAGACCTACAATTTTAAGCTTCTCCTACAGAATCTCAGATGCCGACTTGTGCTTTCTGAATGATGTCGGGTAAATTTGAACTTGATTCAGCAGAACCAACTCTGTTTCCATTTCCTTTTAAGAGAAGAGCTTCTGCCCGATCACATCTGTTTACGAGAGCGTGGCAGCAAGCTCCACAAACGGACAGCAGGGGACACAAAGAGCCCTTTGACTAATACTTTCTTTGAGGTACATAGGTTCTAATGTTAGGCTTACAGGATATCAGTAAACACTTTGGCTAGTTATACGGAACTGAGTGTAATACCAAGTCTATATCTCTTAATGTGAAGGAATTGGCAGGAATATCCACGTGCTTGTGGGGTTTTTATGTGACGTTTTAGTAGCAACTTCTAGTAGGATATGTATTACTGCAATTCAGCCGCAGTACTGAGCGCGTACATCTGAAAGAAGTTGTGGCTTACTCCTCATACCTAGTTGTAGAGGGAGTTGCTGTCTGGGGAGTCTTACAAGAGGCAGAGTTTTACAGGTGGGAACAACAACTGTTTCTCTGATGATATGGAGATTACTGTGGTGTTTTTCAATCTTCCTGCATTTTGGAGGGCTTTGGTTTTGTTGGGTTTTATGTTCTTTGAAGAGAAAATTGCAGTTGTCATTTGCTGGTTTTGTTGTCATTGCTTTGTTTTATAAAAGGAATTTTACATACCAAAGCTTTATAATCTTGTGTGCTCTTTGACCAGCTCAATCTTCACTGTCCTTTTTACAGGAGAACCTGAAGGAGAATTTTGCCAGTACTAGAAACTGATTCAGGGTAATTTTGGGAATATGCTGCTTCATACATAGTTTTCGTGCTTCTTTTGAGATGTAAAAAGCTGAACTCTGCCTCTGTCTAGACTCTCAGGCAATAGAATATATATAGTGTGCTTTACCTGGTCCTCATAATCTCTGCTTATCACTCTGCAGTAAAGTAGGACCCACTTGAATGGGGAGGAGGAAGAGGCACTTCTTACAGGCTTCAGTTTGTAGATGGCTTAGTACCTCTCATTGGAGCATAACTTTTCAGTTACTTAGTTCCTAAGATAGTGTTATTACTTGAAGTTGATTTCACTGTAGAAGCTGGCTAGAGCTTGCAGATTCAGCTTGCTTTACATGCAGACAACGTAATGAATTGTTTGAAGCCTGGGTTTCTGCAGCATAACTGGGTGAAGAATTGGTGTTGCTCTGTTTTCCCATAGTAGTTGCTTAAGAAATCAACTTTCTTCCTCTTGGCTTGAGACTGACGAAGAATTGGAAGTGGTGATGGTAGGTTTTGTAATAGCTTGGTCATGCTGTAATACCGAGCAGCAAAGGTAATTGGGATGCAAACTGGAAAAGAAGACTCAAAATCAGTGGAAGATTCAGCAGCATCCTTCTTAAATCCGATTTTTATTTTGCGTAGGAGATGCCCTTCAGGCTGCCTGAGGGAAGTGGCAATTGCTTTCCCCATCTTTATGGTTACTTAGTTGTGTGTGTGTGTGTGTGTAGAGAATCATAGAACAGTTTGGGTTGGAAAGGACCTGCAAAGCTCATCCAATCCAACCCCCTGCAATGAGCAGGGACATCCTCAACTCTATCAGGTTGCCCAGAACCACATCCAGCCTGGCCTGGAATATCTCCAGGGATAGAGCATCCAGCACCTCTCTGGGCAGCCTGTGCCACTGTTTCACCATCCTTATTGTAAAGAACATTTTCCTCACATCCAGCCTGAATCCGCCTCTTAGTTTAAACCCATCACCCCTTGTCCTGTCACAACAGATCCTGCTTAAAAGTATCCCCATATTTCTTAAGAGGCCCCTTTTAAGAACTGAAAGGCCACAATAAGGTCTCCCCAGAGCCTTCTCTTCTCCAGCTGATCAACCTTAACTCTCTCAGGTGCTTCATCCCTCTGGTCATTTTTGTGGCCCTCCTCTGGACCCTCTTCAGCAGGTCCACACCGCTCTGTGTGCATACACATACCCATAGCTACATATAGTTTCATGGTCCAGAAAGAGACTGTTCCCCTGGTGTTGCGCATGCTGTCTGTCACATTGAACATGTGAACTATTTGTGATGGGTTGGGTTCTTTCATTAAAGTCATGGATCTGTGTCTTAACCACAAAACCCTCCTTATTATAATAAGAAAAAGACTAAGAGGTTAAACAGTTCTTTTTTTATCCTTCATAATGAATGTGTATTTCTTGCTCTGTTATTGACCAATATGTTGCTGGAAACCTGTGATGGCAGCATCCCAAAACAACTCGGCCTTGCTTCCTAAATCACTGCCTATTTCACAGGGAATAGCTAAACTTGGGAGAAGCCTAATAGGAAAAAAAGGTATCCAGGGACACCCCTGACCTCACCTGAGGCTTCATTGCCTGTGACTCAGTAAGACTAACCCTGCTGCAGTGGGAAAAACGATTCCTTCTCCAAACGAGTTTCTTCACGTGATCTGAAAGGCCTCTAGAATTCCAGGAACTTGGATCAGTTTTGGAGCCAGGCAAATAACAACTGAAGTCTGCAAACCTGGGTGCTAGGTATGGGGGCCTGCAGGGTGAGGGTAGATGCCTTCTGGAAGAGGGCGAGTAGCATTTACTGGAGATGAGTTTGTACAGGATGGTGGTTTGCTGTGCAAGTACCTGAATTCCTAACGCGCTGAAGGGTTCCTCATGCTGGCTCATTTGCAGGTTTGTACATGTGGGTGCTGATCAGACAAGACCCTGGACCTGTTACTGTATTGTCCTTCTATGTAAGCAGTGGTTTATGTGGAGTTTGTAGTGAGGTTATACCTTGGTGTTTGTTTTCAAACATTGTGTATCTTTATTCCTAACACACTTTGAAATGCGCTTTGCCAAGCAAGGTTTTCATAGATCTCAATGACTCAAAACACCCAAAGAGAAGTGAAGAAGGGTGTTACAGCAATGCACAGAAAGTCATCAGCAGTGAATGTGGTCCTTGATTATTAATAGAAGCCTTGCTCGAATCCTGTGTTCTCTTTCTGGTGCCTGTGCTTAAAGATGTGCAACAAAGAATCTAGACAGTACTTCTATGATATGGACCCAAGTTAAATGTCACTAGTGTTTCTCAATAAACAAAGCAGTAACCTGATCACTCTGCATAGCTGCATACTGATAATGGGAGACAGTTCAGCTCTTCTTCACTTACTGGCAAAAGAAGGAAAGTATTCAGTGGCTAGACATTGGTTTGAAGCTGCTGCTGCGAATTCAAACAATGAAAAGGCATATGCAGGCAGCTACCATCATTATCTAGTTTTCATCTAGCTCTGCTACATCCTTGGGCTGGGGAGGGATGAAGATGACAGGAGGTATTCAGAACGTGCAGTTCTGCATTAAGCTAATAGGAATAGCTCCCAGGCTTGAGAATCTAAGCTGACTTTTCTAGGTGATGGAGCCTGATGCTCTCAGAGGTACTTACTACTCCCCTGCTTGTGACCCTGTGCTCAGGCATACCAGAAAGTGTCATTTCCAGATTCCTGGCTGACCTCTTGCCCAAGGCAGTGTGGAACTCCACAAGGGGTAGGGAAGGAATTCCCCCTGTCAGGTTCTGCCTTCCTCTGGAATTTAGTGTGTAACTCCTGCTGAGGTCATTTAAGTGTGTTTCACAAGCGATTCCCTGAAGTGTCACTCACTGTGTGTATTCATGGCACCTGAGACTTCCCCTTCCTTCCCAGTTCTGTTCCCTTAACCAAGGACTGAAATGCCTTGATTTAGCTAAGGCTTTTGGATCTGATAGTGGATATAAGTTCATTTTAACCTGATTTTCTGTACAGTTTCACAGGACTGAACAGGTCTAGAAGAAAGCTCAATGATCCTTTAAATATATGCATAAACTTGTGAAATTACTGATGTCACAACTTGAGTTTAAAAACCCAACAAAACTTGCTGAAGAATCGGCAGGATTTGAATGAATTATATTCATTCCTTAAATCTCTTCTGAATGATGCTCACCATGTGTGTATGTATAGAAAGAAAGAGGGATCTCGTACAGTACAGAATGAAGCATCTTGCCTTCAAAGGTAGCTGTGTTTCTTTTCTGTCTGTCTTCTTTCTGGCTGGCCTACAGTGCTTTGCTGTCTGCTTGCTCAGCACAATGACACACATGCCCTTTTAGCAGCATCTCAAAACAGCCTGTTCCTCTTGTGGCAGTGCAGGTGTAGTAAGGTATCTGCACTGTCCAAACCAAGTGTATGTGTGGGGAAATGAAGGGGAGATGGGTGTCTTGAGAGCCCTGCCAGCTCACAAGGCAGTTCCGAGTTGAGTGGGGCCCAAGAACTGGTGGTTCTCTCTGCCCAGCTGCTGTAATGCAGCATCCGGCAGTACTGAAGTTGCTCTTGCTTCCGCTTAGATGCCTCCAAGGACACAACCTTAGATGCTAAGCAAAAGGTGACTTAGCCAGATCCTTGGCCTGTATTAATCTTCAAAGCAGAGAGAATGATAGACACAGAAGCACTTCTTAAAAGCAAGGGAAAACAAGTGTGTTGCTTTTCTTACAAGATACTGCACAGCGTTGCGGTTGCTTTCATCCCCATGTGAGTTTTGAAGCCAGGTGCTGGTTTGTGTTACTGGAAATAAGCCTGTTTTGATGGTGACCCTAGATAGCTCCCAAGTTCTTTGTACTCCAAGGGGTATCTCCCTGATGAACAGCAGCTGCTCAAACTCAGCATTGAAGTCACAGCCTACAGTGAGCACTCGAGCCAGCGGCTGTTCTGCATGCTTCGGAGTTGCTCTGCTCTGCTGACTGTCAGCAGAGTGCTGAGAAACAGCAAGTGTCATCGTGATGTTCTCATTTGCTTTTAGGGTAGTCGTTATCTACCCCTTGCTTACTCACCTCAAAGCAAGGCTACTGAAATGAAGGGCAGCTTGGTTGTATGTTAATGGAGTTTCCAGTTAGCCTCAGCCTCCTGATCCAAGGACTTTAAGCAAGGTAAGAAGAGCATTCAGTGAATATTGAGAGAAGAATCTTTCCCAGGCTAACCAGAGAATGAGCAGTGCCTTAAACTCCATCTGCTGGGCACCTAACTGTTGTAAAAAGCCGTTTCTGTGTTCTCTTTTGTAGTGCTGAACCAGACACCCAGCAGAGCAGTCAAGGAGGTACCTCTTCTATCGTATAGAAATAAAACCCGGGCCATAAGCACCTCATAGTCTTTAAACTAATCCTTTTCCTTTTTTCTGAAATGGATCGGGAGTCTTATATGCCCATTCCCTCAGATTTGAGTGGGGGGGTTTCAAGAAGCCTTTCAAAACTCTGATTAATAAAAGCGATTATTTGGGGGTGTTTTTATGGGTATCAGTGGTGAGCACAAAGCTCCAAAGAAGAAGACGGCTTGTGCGGGTTGTCCGATTTAAACCGCGTTTGCCCAACAGTTTACGCCTTGCTGGCAGCCCACCTTACTACTCCCTCCCTGCTTACTAGAAGTCCTAAGTTTAGGAATAGTGTTAATTTGAAATTAATAGCTGTCCATGCTTAAGAGCCTCTAACTAGAGGGCAAAACCAATGAGTAGCAGTTGAGCTAGAAGAGGCTGCGTGCCATAAATATAAACTGAATGGTGTGTGGATGGATGGACTCTGCCCCAGATGATGGGTGAATCAGGGTATAGTTCTTGTGCTCTGCTTTACACAGTGGAGGGGTGTGATGCTGCTGATACGGCTCTTTCTGCAGCTCGCTCCTGCCTTTGCCTTTGCTCTTTGCATCAGCTCACGAGTTCATGCAGGTGAAAGTTTCCTTTTTCGGGTGTTGTTTCAGCTGAATCAGCAGGCTTGGCTTGGCTGCCTGCGCAGCAGCCTCACAGAGCCAATACAAGGAAGGTGCTGGGGAAGACGTGTGCCTTATCCTGGAAGTAATAATCAACTGTTGGACTGACTGAGCACGCATCTGTGGTGTATCTCTGCAGTTAACACAAGTCGAGAGGGAATAATCTGTTCACACAGGTGTGACCTGTAGCATTTCTGCGTGGCCAGTTTGAGAGGGCAGAGATCACTGCAGCAGGGAGCAGCCTTCCCATCTGCTGTGAGGCACCCCCACGAGCGAGGCAGCGGAAGGGGGGGAATGCCTTTGTGGAGCAGGGGATGAGGCCAATCCTGCAGCGAGTTGTCAGTCTTTGCTCTGGCGTGGGTGAGGTGTACTTGAATGTGCCCTGATTCGCCAGCAGCGCGTATGGGCAGCAGCTAAGAGTGGTGAGTGATGACAGCCATCCGACTTGCCTGCTTTTACTAAGGTCCTGAAGTATGCAGATGTCAAGGTTCTGATCTGATGTTATTTTGTAGTTCCACTGGTGTTATTCCTACAGGAACACTTGGAAACTTTGGCTAAAGCCAGGCTTTTATCACTTGAGCTTAAGTCCACTGGTACTACTTTTGTAGGTGTGTATTTGCAGGAACTGTGCAAATGACAATGTTCAAACTAGGTGGTTGTGCCCCGAGTAAAGCAACAGCGTGGATGGGGACCTCTCGGAGCTACTCACCCACTTCAGACAGATAGGGACTTCCAGGTGCTGTAATAATCCACCAGAAATGTTGTCTGACCTCTTCAGGTCTCTTTCCCTCATTTCATGAGGCAGGAACAAAAGCTATTGTAATCAGTTATCCTAATTACAGTTAGTGAAGCCGTCACTCTGACGTGTGTTTCCTCAAGCAGCGTGAACTGATCCTGCCTGCAGCCTGTCAACTCTGCCAGTTGATTTCCTTTGTGTCTCTGTCACCAATAGAGAATGGATGTGCATTTCCATCCTTGCAGAGGGACATTTACCTGACAGTCTCCATGTCCTGTGAGAGAGACGCAGAACCTTGCCTCGTTTTGCCTGTTGCAAGCGTTTGCGTGTTCGTGTGGACAAAGCCTGTGTGAGTTGGGTAGGCATTCCTGAGCATCCCACATGATAGGTCCCCTGCAGAGATTTGTTTTGTTAGCATGTGTACGAAAGTGAAGAACAAAACGAGACTCTGATTTTTATTCCTGGGGGGGAGTTTAGTTGTCTTCCTACTTTTGGCCTGACCCTTAGGAAATCACCTCGTTCTTCCGTGTTTTGTCCCACTGAAACAAACCAACCCCCACCAAACAAACCCAAATCCTAATTCCTCACGGTTTGCTGTTTCAGTAATTCAGTGGTCTTACGGAGGTACCAAATACTGTTCTGCTGGTTTGCAGAGGGATGTTTTCCTTGTTGTATAGGAAAAAGGAGGTCCCCTGACTACTGAGATTGTGGCAATACCTACAGTAGTCCAACTTGGCAAGGCAACAAACCCAGTGCAGAACTTGCACAGTAGTAATGCTTTTGAGCAGAGCCATTTCAAGATGCCGTGGTGATGAATCAATCTTTCCCCCAGCCCCCTTTTCTCTTTGAAATGAACTCATCTCAACCGAGCCCTGTGTTGCAACGCGGCTACTCGTGTACAGCTCTGTCCTTTAATGATATGAGTGTACTAAACGGCAGATGGGAATGTTGATGACTCACTGAATGTATTTATGTATAGGTGTAAACACGACCTCACCAGGAAAACAACTTCCCAAGAGGGATAGGGCAGCTTAGCATTTGTTTTCCGTGAAGCCCATTCTGTAATACGAACATAGTGAGCTCCTGCTGTGACAAGACAGATGGGAAAGGCAATGCCTGCCTCATCACCTGAAAAGTGCCTTTCTGCTTCTCTTGGGGTTTGTGCTGTCTGGGCCCTGCCCTTTTCATCGTGGTTAGTAACTGCAGTTCCACGCTAAGAATCTATTACCAAAGCAGCCACTCTTTACCTGTGGTACAATGTACTTCTGACTTCCCAGTTCTCACCTACATGTGACCACGTGCCTTCTGCTGGCAGAGCTGGGAACAGTTGATATGGAAAGCTGCTGGGAGCTTGGCACCCTCTTCCTGTTTAAATCTTTGACTGCTTCCAGCAGCTCCATCCAAGGCAGCCCAGGGGTCAGTCGGCATTGGCCACTCTGCTGTGCAATCCGAATGCATCTTAAAAGCGCAGTTTTGGATCTCTTCAGCTTTAGCTTTGAGCTGCTTCTCCAACAGTCACGACAGCCATAAGTTATGTTTTGGGCAATCTTATTCCTGATGTTTAGTACTTTACTCCGGGAAGTGTGGCTTAAAAGGAAAAAGCAAGACCCAACTGTTCAGTGAAATCTGTCCTCCTGCCACTATTGTTGGACAGCTCAGCTTTGGTTTGGCCTTCAGATGTGCAGCCTTGCTGGGTTGCACCTGACATACGTGGCCATTGAAGGAGGAAAGGAGCAGCAGAGTAGGACCTTCATGGAAGTTTTCCAAGCCAAGTGCCTTCCACTGAAGCCTGCAGGAACGGCAGTGTGGGCAGGAGGGGGGGAGCACTTGCGTGAGCCTTGCCAGTTGCCAGAAGCTGGCTGCAAGTTTGCTATTTCCAAATGTTGCCACTTCAATTATCACCCGGGTTATCTCCTCATCTCTCCCTTTTGGAAGAGAAGGAACTTCACCACCCTCTGTGCTCATAGAAATGATTGCAGCTAATAAAGTTGTATCTTCCGTAAATGAGAGTTTTGAAACGTTGAGATGAACTGGGAAGAAAAACGTGACTCATTTTGTCTTTTACCTCCAAGGGAAGAGTCTGAGCAGTTTCTAAGGAAGCTGGAGCCTGGGTTACTCAGAGCAGTTGAGCTGTTTGAGCAGTGATTCATTCGTACCTGTTCTTAGTACTAGTTGCAGCGTGGTAATGAAGCGTTGATGGCTGAAATGACAGCCCAGAGGTGGAATTGGTCTTGTCTCGCAAGAGAGGAGCACTCCACAGCTGTGATGGGGTTATTTGACAGTTCACAGCAATCACGTCTCTGAACAGAATGCAGGCTGATGTCTCCTCCAGTGTAGGATGAATGCTGTAGTAGGGTTGACCCAGGGCCCCGGGATCTCCACTATAGTTTTGTATTGGACTTCTCTTGAAAGGAGGTGCATAATTCATGCTCAGCAGGAGCAGTCGAGCCCATGACTCATTTGTGCCACTCTGAAATATTAAAGCTGCCAGGCCACTTCAATTACAAAGCTGGCAGGACATAACCTGATACAGTGAAATACCTACCCGTTATCCAGGCAGTGCAAAGAATCCAGTCCTTGCAAAGCATGCTCCTTGTGATTAATGATGGCATTACTGAGATTGTTTCTGGAAGTCTTTTGAGGACCCAGGAGCAGGAAGAGCTGCAGCTCAGTGGGCATTCCACTTACTGCAGAAGTAGGGAAGTTTTCTACCTTTTCCTCAAGGATTTAAGTCTTTCTTTGTGCCTGTGTAAGCACCTGCAACTCTGAAGGGGGGTGGGAGACAAGAGGAGCCGGACACGTGTGTGTTCCTGTAGTAGCGAAGGTTAAAGGTGACTTCTAAAAGAGAGTCTGGGAAGGATCTTCAGGGATTTGAATTGGGGGGGAAACGGTAACAGTACGTTTCATAAATGCACTAAACCAGCCTGTGTTGTGCTGCAACTTTACTGATTAACCACTAATCTTAAGTGTACTCCACCAAGTCTAAGGTAACAGAATTGGTACTTCGGAATTGCTGAAACTCGGATCTTGGTCATAAGCATCCTTTTTAATCTGGCTGGCTGCAACAGCTAGAATTTACACGCTCCTGTGCTTGTGTGTGACTTGGTTTGTTAATGGCCGATCCAGTAGCATTGCACCCCAATGCAGAATGTTATGGGTTTGCATTTATGTAGCAGCTCTGTTGAACTCCGTTTGCAGACAACGCATGTCCTTAGGAGTGGGCTTCGCCTGGAACTGAATACAAGCAAATGGCTCTGTGTGTGAAACCATAGACTGGACTGACAAATCTGAGCATTCCAGCTCGTGTTTCCCTGAAATGAAGTCACTGACTCGTGCAATCAGATTATATAGAAGTTCTTTGGTGTATGTGTATTACCTGGGTTCGCATGAATTCAACCAGTAATTCATGCTGTTTATCTTGCATGAGGAAAAGGTATCAATGAACACGCATTTGGGTACATAGTGATGACCTGTGTAGAAACCCTGCAGGGTTTTTATAACCGTTCCACTGAAATTCAGTGGGAGCCCCATCAGCTGGTACAGGCTTGGTAGGATCCCAGCAGTATGGCTCCCAGGATGAACGAGGGCGCAGAGACCTAAGAACTGGTGAATTAAGTAGAGATTCTGCTGAAAAGCGGTGGCAATATGTGAAAAACACAGGTTTTTCAACTAAAATGGCAAATAAATAGGTTTTTCTGTGACACTCGACTCTGTCCCATTGGAACGGAACGTTAATCCATTGTATCCTGTAAGGATATTGAAGTTGTCATCTGTTCTTCAAGCTCGTGACCAGAGCCAGTGTGAGGTTTGGGCAGTTGCAGGTCTCTGGCCTGCAGGATTGCCAGTCCCAAGTTGCAAGTTAATGCTTTTATCATTTTGGTTTGATCATAAAGTCAAGTAGTGGTGTTTTGTAAGGCAAACACTGGTGAAGAATGACTGCTTCTAGGGGTGCTGCTGAAAGCAGGGATTTGCAGATCTTCCTTCAATGCTTTAGGCTTCTCTGGAGCGTATTCCTCAGTATATTTGAGCAATGTAAGCACTTGCTTAACTTTTTTCCCTCCAATCTGTTGCCTTCATTCTTCCAATTCACAAGTGGGTTTCTACTCAACTGTGTCTTCATCCAGCTGCTACCTTGCATCTTTTACCCATCTCCCCAAGTCATAATCCAGAGCGTCTAACAGGCCATCCCGTGCAGCAGTGCTTGCAGCCGGTCCTTCCAGATACACCTGGGTTTTCTTTCTGTCATTCCCTTAAGTTACCTTTGCCCAAGATGCGACGCTTTGGAATTCATCAGAAGGAAGAGTAGAGGGAGCTGGGAAACAACGTGCATGTGTGTGGTGGGGTAACAGCAGGGATCACCCTCGCTGCTTTACAGTGAGCAAAGCCTCTGCCTGAGCAGGCTGTGTTGGGGCTGCTTTCCTTCTTGTATTCCATTAGGAAAATTTAATGGCCAGGAGCAAGTGTTAAGGTATTTGGCACCATAATGAATAGCAGAGATCTAAGAGCATTCCCTCACCTGGAATGTGAGCCTTTCTGCTACAGATTGGCACACACATGATTTGCGCTTGCTTGCGGTCCTAGGTAATTCCTCTGCCATGTGTGAGAGTGGAGCCCATGGAATGTTTTTGTGGCCTCATGCAGTGGCTGCCATTGTTTTGGAGTTGGGGTGCAGGTTGTTTGCTTTTACAGCATACACCACCCTTAGGGGAGAGATGATCAATAGTTGAGGTATGTAACAACTCCTATAGTACCTCTGCTTGGAGACAGACGTTACCCATGTGTGTGGTAGGGAGTGGGATGTGCAATATAACTTGCATATGCCAAATGACTGGCCTCCACCCCAGCTTGAGATAGCAATAGCTGATGTGGGGCTAGCAGGTATCGAGCCAGCCTCTGCTTCCGCTCCTCCCTGCCTTCAGGAGAAGAAACAGTTCATAGCTGGGCACCGTAGAGCCTCCTGCAGACTCCCATGTCCAAGACACTGCCCTAGCTGGGATTGTTCCTTACAACACTGCCAACTGGTAATCTCAGGCACCAAAATAGCCTGGAATTAAAGTACCACCCCACAGTTTCTCCTGTTTCTTCACCACTCAAGCTTGAGAATCCTTACTACAAGCTGTAATAAATCCAATACAGTTTGTTCTTCAACTGCTGGAGGTTGTTTTGTGTTTAGCAGCTTCGCTTTAGTAAGGGTCTAACTCCAGTCATCACCGAGTATCACTGAGTGGAGAAGAGGACATGAGGCTGGTTTCAGGAGGCAAGAATCCTCTGGAATACACAAGTACAGAGAAAAGAACATTGAATGGCAGCTTAAAGCCTACACTGCTGCATCGAGCTATTTCTCCAGCATATCACTGCTTTGATCCTTACTTACAGTTTGCCAATCAAGACACATTGTATGACGAGATAACATTTCGCTTACTTTTTGCATATTGCTCGGACTGGAACTTTCTGCTGCTCTGTCCATTTTTTGCCTGAAAGGTTTGAATTGATATTTTCAGACATGCTGCCCTTTAGAAATACTATCAGAAAGACATGCAATTAGATTTCGACCCCAATTATGTCAGTCCAAAGTTCTCACAGCAAAGTGTGATAAGCAGTTGTGGTTCTGCCATACTGAATTTGCTGTGATGGATCATTTTGCCCCTCAGGATTAACACAAGGCACATCTCGTTTGAGAATTGCTCAGAACCTCAGCACATCAGCCTGTTT
This sequence comes from Ara ararauna, assembly GCA_028858755.1. Taxonomy (NCBI): domain Eukaryota; kingdom Metazoa; phylum Chordata; class Aves; order Psittaciformes; family Psittacidae; genus Ara; species Ara ararauna. Next base: position 123,023,574 of record CM054379.1, read on the forward strand.
CCTCTTCTCCTCCCCCTTCCCCTCTCTGACAGCCTTGACAACTACTAGTGGAATCAAGCAGCGAGACCTCACTTATATCAATAACCAGACTTCATTTCTCAATCTCACAACTTCATTTCACTACTGGTTTTTAACCCTCAAAGATGGGGATGCATCCCTACCTGAACAACGTGATGAGTACCTGCAGCATACTTACCCTATGACACTATGTCCTACTCGAATATGCTGTCAGAGCAGGTCATGCTCTTCAGTCTCCTCTTGCTCTGGGCTCTTTTGGCCCCAGCTTCCATCCGAAGCCTGGGGAGTATAGAGTGCTAAGAGGTGAAACCTGGGACCTTGGTGAAACTGCGTTTGAGAGAGCGTGAGGCACTAAGCATAAAACACTGGTAGGTTGGGTCAGCCACAGCCTGGGCCAAGTGGGCTCGACAAGGGTTTATGTGTGTGCAAAGGAGCTCAGTGGAACTGGGACTACTGAGGGCAGAGTGTCCTTATCAAGGGACAAGGGCTAATAGTTTAGTAGATGTTTGAAAGGGGGTTTTCCTTTCCCCTTGCATCCCTTTTGTGTAATAAAGGGACCTTCTCTTGTGGTTTTCTGTTCTTTAACATTTTTCCCCCTAAAGACACAGTAGATTAATAAATCTAAGCAAAAGTCGCCTTAAGGTTATGTCTTTATAATTTTGAAACCTTAGGTTTGTTTTCCGCTCCCTTTTTGTTATGAGACTTAGGCTGAGCAAATCAAGCTATGTAATCCTTTGCGGTCTGGCTGGATTCATCGACACCATTAGGATTGCTTTTCTTAGCCACAGTTAACAATGGAGTAATGGCTTTCATAACATTTTATTAAGTTGAAATGCATCAATAGCACTAATGATAAACAATTGTGGTATTTTAGGAAGAACAATTCCCAGCACTCGCTGCACATGCCAAGCTGGGGAGCTTTGGGGCAGCACTTGACCCTGTGGCATGAAAACATGGAATATCTGTCCTTTACAAACATGTCTGTGCGACGGCACAGACTTCAGGGAACTGGTCTTGGATGGCTGTGGTAAGAAGTGTATGAAAGCATTACTTTGATCTCACTAGAGTAAGATTCCTCTTTGGCTGATGACGTCTTGGGATGAAGTGGCCTAGCTTGGATTTGCTGTAGGGAGTACAAGAAGGGCTTTCCCATTGATGCCAGTCATACAACATGGCAGTTGTGCAGCCTCCTCCCTTTCTCTCCCTCTGATGCATGTTGGGACTGTCCCTGACTTAGGATGATAACCATAGCTGGAGTTTCACACTCAGATGTATGAGGGTTTTCTGGGATTCAACCTTCTCCTACATGTTTAACTCTGAAGAATAAAACCAGGCTATCTTTTAATGCCTCAGTGATAGTGTTATCTAACTCAGTGGTTACTGTTTAACCAACACCAGCTTCAACTGAACTTTTCCCAAGGAAATGAATAATTGCCATCAACCACAGACACCAACATTCAGCAGAGAGACAGCAATAGCGTGCCTTAGCCATGAAACAAGCTGGTGGTGAGACCGCAGAAGATGCGGGTGAACGTGGCTTAAATGCAAATGCTGGTGTGACTTTGCCTTTTGGATTTCCCAGAGTTTGTGCTATTTCTTCAGTTAGCTTCAGGATGCGCAAAAACTGCATCAGCAGCCTGCAGCACGGACATATTTATCATTGCCTTCTTTTGGTAACCCAGTTATAGATAGTCTTGAGGAGGCTAAGAAGAGTTGCAGAACTGTGTATGGCATCATAAAACAAGGAGGTTGCATGCTGTGCTAAACTGGGGGAGGGAAGATGAAGCTTTTTTTGGATGGACCCGAGTCCTGATCAAACTTCAGGGAATATCATATCTATTTTACAATACCTGCTTCCTAGAAGTGCCCAGTGGACCTTGGATCAGACCTGATCAGTTTGGCCCCAGTTCTTCAGTCAGCTCAACTGGGATGGATCTTTGTACTTTGCGCAGTGCTGTCTGAAGTTGCTGGAGTATAGCACATTCACAAACAGACTCCCCCACAAAGGTGGCTTTCGTTGTTACTTTGGACCCTTTACTTTCTTTTTCAGCTAGAAAAACTCCTGCTTTTCTGAAACATTGGTGCTCGTTTTAGCTTGTAATGGTATAAAATCCAACAAACGTAAGAATGATCAAGTAGCCTGAACACCTCTTCAATTTTGTAACAAGCTATTCACTATGAGTTTGAGTGTGAGAAACATCTTAGTAACAGGGATAAGTATTTATTTAGTTCTCTTGTATTTGCGGTTTGATCTACAAACACTGGCTGGACACTGATAAGACTTTACCAAAATCCAAGCCGGTCCCTCTGGTAACAGTTGACTTGAAATGAATTTGGAACAAGTTTGAAGAAAACAGGAGCTTCACTGAACGATTGACCTCACAGCACGTGATCTCTATGGTCAGGAGCATGCAGTGTAGTGCTCAATTTGCCACTAGAGATGGAGAAGAATACTAGGGATTAAGTCAGTGGAGACAAGTCCCCATTTTTACTACATTCCCTTTTCAAAACGGTTAATCACAAACCAGTGTGATAGCTGAAAGTGTTAGGAGCCCCATCCACCTAAAGACAGATTGACTTAATCTTTGTGCTTGTATCATGCTTCCATAGGCAAACTTCATGGGCTTACAAAAATCTTGCAAAGTACATGCTTGTATATAATCAGCATGTCATCATTGCCTGAAGTAATATGAATCTATAGGTATGATTGAAGTACATCAATGTCACAGATAACAGAACCAAGCTAACACAGAGGTTACATGTTCAGTAAGTAGCTGGAGTGGCTCTAGAGCTTCTTCCTTTAAAAACCCAAACATGGCCCAGACAAACCAAAAGCAAACCCTCAGCTCAAACTTCCCTTGGTGCCAGGCGTGTCGGTGGGTGAAGAACACCCACGTAACTGAGAGGAGAACCCAGCTTTGCTGTGCTCTACTTAAGCCTCCCATTGATTGACACACACAGTATGGCACAAACCCATTACACTGCAGTAACAAATGAAAGCCTTCCTTGCTTGCTGACCATCTGGTTGCGTTGTGGTGTTACCTGTTATCTGTCTTTAATAACTGGTCTCTGTTGAAGTCTTTAGTTTTAATGAGAAATTAAACACCTCAGAACACCTGAATTATTCAGCTCACAGTCACAGGCAGTGGTACTTGAAAATATGGTGTGGTGTGACATGGCATTGTAATACAGGAACAACAGGGGGGTTCCTGTTAGATGCTGTATATGTTCAGTTATTGCACTGTTGAGGGTCAGATCAAAACGTGCATTTTGCTAAAATGAACAAAAAGTCACAAATCTGAGACTCAAGGCATTGTCCCTCTGTGATTAATACTAAGCTCTCGCTAATCTTATACCCTTATAAAAACTGTAGCCAGAAAAGGGAACTTCAGAGGAACTTAGAATCATAGCATAGTTAGGGTTGGAAAGGACCTTAAGATCACCCAGTTCCAACCCCCCTGCCATGAGCAAGGACACCTCCCACTAAACCATCTCCTTAAAGATGCAGAAGTATAAGGATAGGCTGAGAAAGTTGGGGCTGTTCAGCCTGGAGAAGAGAAGCTGCATGGAGACCTCAGAGCAGCCTTCCGGTATCTGAAGGGGGCTACAGGGATGCTGGGGAGGGACACTTCATTAGGGACTGTAGTGAGAGGACAAGGGGTAACGGGTTCAAACTTAAACAGGGGAAGTTTAGACTGGATATGAGGAAGAAGTTCTTTACTGTAAGGGTGGTGAGGCACTGGAATGGGTTGCCCGGGGAAGTTGTGAATGCTCCATCGCTGGCAGTGTTCAAGGCCAGATTGGACAGAGCCTTGGGTGGCATGGTTTAGTGGGAGGTGTCCCTGCCCATGGCAGGGGGGTTGGAACTGAGTGATCTTAAGGTCCTTTCCAACCCTAACTATTCTATGATTCTATGATTCTATTTGAGAGATTACCAAAAGTAAAGCTTTTAAGAAGTGTGGTCTGCTGTTGGATGAGTAAGAGAGGATGCAGGAACAGCTTGGCACTGAAGATTAAGGGACATTAACAAGCATGTTTCCTGTGTTTCTCCAGAGGTACAGCTGGTAGCGATGGAGTAACTGATTCCATCCTTTATAGCAAAGAACTTGGAGAACAGAGGGGATTTTGCGTCTCATATGGAGGATGTAACGGAAGCTACTGTTAGAGCATATTTGGAAGGATTAACTGTTGTTATGAAAATGAATGCAGTGTTTAATGTTCTCGAGACAGCAATGCAAAAATCCTCCGCACTAGGGTATCTGACACTCTGTAAAGCAGCTCAGAATTGGAGGTTAAAAATGATCGGGTTTACAGGCCCACAACTTGCTCCCTTTTATTTTGGTAAATGCCCCATCCTTCACAGTGTTCAAAGCCAGGTTGGACAGAGCCTTGGGCGACATGGCCTAGTGTGAGGCGTCCCTGCCCACGGCAGGGGGTTGGAACTGGATGACCTTAAGGTCCTTTCCAACCCTAACTATTCTGTGATTCTTTTCCCTTCTTTCTTTATTGCAGCCTGTAGCAAACACAGTTGTTAAGTTCTTCTCGGTGCTTCTTTAATCTGTTCTTTTTCCAAATCTCATGCTAACAATTCACTTGCGATGCTTTCCAGATTTATGGTCCCTCAAGTATATGCCCTGATTCATGTAATACATCTTCCAGCAGCCTGTGCTCTGCACATGCTCTCATCTTTGTAGCTCCTCATGGCAGTTTGTCTGCTTACATCTTTTCTTTCTGAGAGGTTGGGAACAGTAGTTGTTTTCTGCTCTATAGAATATCTGAGATTTCTCAGGCTATTTTCTTGTCTCTGTTTTCTGCATGACAAGCCTTTCTGGTTTTGGTGTCATCAGCACATAATGCATCTTCCTAATCCTTTATTTTTCTCTGACCATATGGTATCTGTGACTTCAGTTTGCTACAAGGAAAGCAAGCAGGGAGAACTGATTGAATCTGTGAGTAAGAATGAGCAGCTTTTTACTTTGACCCACACAGAGGTTCAAAAGCGTTCCAAAACTTGCTGTTTCTGAATTCCAGAAACAAAGCCCTCGGTTAGTTTGGTGTTTACAGCTTTGGACCTGGATTTCATTATGGTTATCCATGCCTCTGTGACTTGTGCATTACTTGAATGCCTGTAATGCATTCCCGCCTTGCAGCTACGCCTGCAGGCTGCTCTAATGCTGCGGCAAAGTCGGAATGCAAATACCTGCCACTGAGCTGGTACCATATGAGAATGACAGTCGCTCATCCCGTCTTGAGGTGTGCCAAAAGACACAACCCCGCATCTTCTTAAGTCTCTCAAGGGGTTTATGACCAAAACCTGGCTTGAATCTTGCAGCCAGATCCAGTGATCAAATCCAGCCTGTGTGAGAGTCTTCCAGACTGTGTATCTTCCTTGCAGTAAACTGTGTGCTGTTTAGCATAGCTTTTTTAAGTAACAGAACATAACACGTGTGTTTGTTTACGACTGTGTTACATCCCCACCTCAGTAATAGCATGTTTTTCCTTCTTACAGGCAGGAATAACCTTATTTTCCTGTGGTTTTGGTTGTAGGGGTTTTTTTGGAGGTGAATGGGAGAATTCCACTCCAGAATTTAATTCTCTGCTCCAGCAACCTTTGACTTCAGTCAATCACCTGGTATTACCAATGGTAGTATCTGTATCTGCCCGTTAATAAGCACATTAAAATGTATTTGTACAACAATCAGTAGCGACATCCCTGTTTGTATCTAGGTGAGGCTGAGAAGACATAGTTACAGGGGGGTATTCCATGAAAAAATGTGTAAACTTCAAAGAAATGGTTAAAAAGGGCCGCAAGTTGAAAGTTTATTATATTAATCTTTTGCCTTTTTTGCACTTCTAACAGTAAAATGACAAATGGTATATAAAGAAAGCTCATAAAGTTCAGAGATTGGGAGGAATTGCTTCCAGAAATGAGAAACACTTTTTATTCTTAAATCAAAACCAAAACCAAAACCCAGTTGTGAAACTTCTGAGCTTCAGCATTATTGACCAAACAAACTGAGTTTCTACTGCTTAGTTGCTTCCTTCCTTTTGTTTGCAGTAATGGCACATATACACGTGTGTTACTTCATACTAGAAAGGATCCCTCAGAGCCTCGGGCTGGATGACAGACAGCAGGCTTCTCAAGATCCATGAGGGGTATTTCGTTGTGCACACTTCCACAACTTGGGCTGTCCATGGAAAGACCAGGAAATGAGGAATAGGGGTGGGTCTTTCCTAGGAGCTCATTCAGCAAAGACTAAACGCCAGCTTCCTAAGCTTTAAGGCAGTTACTGTGACAAAGCATGCTTTGTAGCTCCTGCTTCCCCATGTGCAGTCCCTTTCTGCAGTATAAATTGCCTAATTCATCAGCTGCCTGACGTAATCTCTGGTGTCCCTCAGTTCGATGCATCAGACTTGAGAACGTTACTCCAAATTGTACAGTGTGAATATAATTAAGATACCAAATTCTGTAAAAAGTCATAATTCATGGTTTTCATCTTGGAATCTTGGCTTCTTTTTGGTTTTGCTGTTGGGCTGTTAAAGTGAGAGTATAATTTTAATTAGGGCCCAAAAATTATCCTTTCTCTACCTGAGGATGCTGGAGCAAAGTTTTGCTGAGAGCAAGCTCAAGTGTATGCCCAGAGTTGTTTGCATAAGATAAAAGATACCCACCTGAGGCTTATTGAAGCTGGTAGCACTTCAGAACAACTCAAACTGACTTCATAATGATTAAGGTGCAACTGTCAGATTTAACCTAGTGATAGCATAGGCAGAAAACCACCCAGACTTGGAAACACTTAGGCAAGACTCATCCTTTTTTGTGCTGAAGGTCGGCAGTTTTGTTTTGCTCAAATAGAACATGAGGGCATTATTTGGTTGTTTGCATCTTTTGAAGTTCTCAAATTAAATCTATCTGCAGTAACAACTTTGCTGCCTGGAATGGAGGTTTGGATTTAATTTGGTTGATGGTACAAGTCATCTCTAAAGCTTCATTGTCTAGGAAACAGTGGGCTAGCTCTACCCATGGTGTTTGTACGTGAAAGTGATGTTTTTCAGTCTGAAGTACTGCCATTTGAAAACTTTTTCCTTCTTTTTCAGCACAAAAGACCTTCTGGCATGTCTCCTTCTTAAGGCATAGGGGCTTTCACCTGCTTCTATTCCTTAAGAACCCAAACAGAGCTAAAATCACTTCCACTGAGCCATCCTGCGCAGTTGTAGGTATTGAAAGAGTTGAAGCCAGCTGAGGAAACCGGGCTGGGTCAGACAGGAGAGGGCTGAAGGAGCTCTGACAGCGCTCTTCCAAGGCCGGTACAGGGGTTACCGAGGTGACTTGCGCCAGGCAGGCGCAGTGAGCAGCTAAGAGGCAACAGCATCCCCACAGGGGATGAGTTACACAGAACCCGGCAGCGGTCTGTGGGGTGCAGGTTGTTGGGAGGGGGCCTGGGTTACCCGTCACTGGAAGCAGATGATGGTGTTTGTGGCTGCAGGGGAGGGACGAGAGGGAAGGAAGCTGGAAGTTCATCTATAAAAAGCACGTGGAAGGGATGCACACCCCAAGGACAAACCGCGTTGTTGCTGTCTGGGCCAGAACGGCCTTTCCGGGGGGGCCCTGCGCCCAACCGTAACCAAGCAGCGGCCAAGGGGGATCAAAGCAGTAGGTCGCTACCCGAGGGGGGGAGCACGGGGCCGCGCCGGGCCGCTTCCCGCCCGTCCCGCTCGGCTCCGGGACGGCGCCTGCAGCCCCGGGGGGGACCCCCGCAGGGGCACCTCCTGCGTCTGCCCCTCCGCGGCGCGGAGCCGGCTCGGGAGACACCGCCGAGGGCGGAGGGCCCTCTCCGCGCTGCGTGTGTATGCGAGGGGACGGGGGGCGGCGCTCGCTGCAGCGCCGGCCCCGCTCCCCGGCGGCGGGAGGGCGGTCGGTCACGGCGGGCACGCAGCCGGCGGGGGCGAGGAGCGCGGCCCCAGCGGCCGGCATGGAGCGCCGGCGGCGGGCACCGAGGCGGCGGCGCTGAGGTACGGACCCTGCGCGGGCCGGGCGCCCGCCCCCCGGCAGGTGCAGGGTCCTTCCCCCCGCCCGTCCTCGGCGCGGTGCGGAGCAGGCAGGGAGGGGAAGGGGAAAGGGAAAGGGGCTCCAGGCCCAGCCCGGCCCGGCCGCCGGCGCGGGAGAACTGAGGTGAACCCGCGGTCTGCGCCTGCCCGCCCGGCCCGGCGCTCCCGCCTCCCCGCCCGCCGGCCCCCGCGCTCACGCCGCCCGCCCCCCTCTCTCTGTCTCTCCGCAGGGAGCCGCAGGGCGAGTAGCGCTGCCGGGGCCGGGCCACACACCTCCGGGTCCGCCGCCTCCTCCAGGTCCATGAGCCGCCGCCGGCCGGGACTGCCGCCACCGCCGGGCCCAGCTCCCCCAGCCCCGCCGCCCTGCCGGAGGTGAGTCCCGCGGCCGGGCCCGCTCCCCTCAGCGCCGCCCGCGGGCCCCGGCTGCTGTCAGCCCCTCCGCTGTGGGGGAAGAGGCTGCCGGCAGCGCCGTAACGCCCGCGACCTTTTCTGGAGGGGAAGATGGAGGCCGGCCGGGACCGCGCGGGTGTCCCCCTGAGGCGAGCTGCGGGCAGGGGTCCCCGGGAGCCCGCGGAGGGAAGGGGAGGGGACGCGGCCGCCGCTGCGGCGCCGGCGGGAGGGTCGAGGCGCTTCCTCCTGCAGCGGGGGTAGCAGCTTGGCTGCCCGGTCAGAGGCAGGTCCCGGGGGCGGGCTGGGGTCACCCGCGCCTCGCCCCGCTCCGATAGCGCTCCCTGAGCTTCGTTCTCCCTTTCCCTGCAGGACGGTCCCGCGCCCTCCGCTGTGAAGAGAATGGCCGTGACTCTAGAGCAGGCCCAGCGGGTGGGCTGCGTCTGCCTGAAAGCACTCCTCAGGTTCGCTTTTATGGTCGCCAATAACCTGGTTGCTATTCCGTCCTACGTCTTGTATTTAATTATGCTGCAGCCTCTCCGAGTGTTGGATAGTCAAAGCTTCTGGTATATCGAAGGAGTATTATTTAAGTGGCTTTTAGCTATGGTGGCTTCCTGGGGCTGGTGGGCAGGATATACAGGTAAGAATGTCTTGATAACTTCAAATGTACAAATATAAAGGTGTAAATAAGCGCTAAAACACAGATGTTGTCGTATGGGGACGCGCAGGGGGATATCTAAATATAGTGGGTGCGTGGGATGTTTTTCTTCCAGGTTTTTTACATAGATGCATTGTATTTCTGGATTGAGACGCTGAGTGTACTGAAAGTCTTAGTGCAGAAATACTTCTGGTTTTTAAGTGTCTTTATTTTAGTGTTACATGAGAAGGTGCTTCTCTTCAGCAGAGTTGACTTGTACTGTGCATGTAGGTGATAGAGCCAAACTTCTCCTTAAGTCTGTGCATCTCTTAATCATCTCCACTTGAAACTATCAGGGCACAAGGCTAACAAGCTTGACATGAAGCTCGTGTCAGAAGGGTAGGTCTTCTGTTCCTTGCAACAACTTTGCTGCTGCTTCAGAATGGAGGGGAGCAAGAGGGAACCTCTGTCATACAGATAGCGCTGTGCAATGTTCCTCCACTGTATGGCTCTTTGTTTGCTGTTAGCAGAGCTGATTACGGAATCTGTAGGGTTTTTCCCCTCTGCATGCTTGCTTGGCAGTTATTACTGAACTTACTTTTGCTTGTTAGTATTCATAGGCTCATCAAGGTGATGGACTGAACTGAAATACTAAGGAAGGCTCTAGTCTTGTCCTCAGATGCACTGATTTTCATCCTGGCTACTGCACTTCGTGCAAGGAAACAGCCATCAGTTCTTTGTATGTGCTTAAACCTTGGAAAGGGGTGGAGGTGAATCTGCTGAGTGCAAAGTATGAACAGCCCTCCTAAAATTCTTTCCCTCTCTTCTGCCCAGGCTGCATCCACAGGTCTTGCCATGTAAACAAGGAAAAAAAGGAATGGCAGCACACAGCTCTGGAGTCTGATCAGACTCCTGATTAGTCAGAAAGTCAGTGTTGATGCACATGGAGCACTCTTTGTTAGGCTACAAGAGCTGAAGCTTCTGTGATAATGTGCCTTTTGGTACCCTGTCGTGTGCCTTTCCGAGATGCACAGTGTTTCTGTGGATACTCTAGGTGAGCTTCCAGTTCTTCCTAAGGAGATGGTGGCAGCAGCAAGCTAGATACTGGTCTCTGGGGCTAGAACTGTTGCAATGTTGCACTGCTTCAAAATTGCCTTGCCTGGTGCAGCTCAAGCTTTCCCAGATAATGCTGTTCTAAAAATCTTTTCCTATGTTTGTATTTGCTCATCAAAAGAAGTCCACATAGTATTTGCAGTGGCAGGTATACTTTGAAAAGTCTGCTTTATGCCTTAAAGCACAAAGGCCTTCCAGAAGGAAGGATTGACTTTCAAGGTATCCTGTGCATTACTAATTGGAAATGGGACAGTTCATGGGCGTAATGGTGATGTTAAAGTCCTACAGCATATGACCCTGAGGACTCACTGGGTGTATTGAAAGTGGTAGTTAAAATTCAAGCCACTGTCCCATGACGATATGGTTATCAATCTTTGAAAGCAGTTTCCTTGGGATAGTTTTACTGCTGACTGCAGAACTGTGTGGTTTCTTTTGCCTATTGCTTGGAAAGTGGTCTTAGCATGATCTGCATATCCTCTAGGGTCTTCCTGAAGCATTTGTTGATTGGTGTTGCTGATGTATCTTGACAACTGGAAATCATTTGTTTTACAGTCTTGAAATGTCTTAGTGTGTTTGTTTGAAGTATCATTTGCAAACAGCTACACGGAAGTGTTTGCTGGGATGGTGTATGGGTAAGGAGGCCCTTCTTTTTGCTTTTCCCTATAAAGCATGGCTTTTGTTTTGGGGAGGATTTTAAGCAAACACTTACATGAAGTCAGTTTAAATATATTTTATTTGATATGAAGATGTTAACATGTTTTATACTGAAAGCTACAGAATAGAAAGAATAGCTTGGTTTTATTGTCCATTCTTTCTTTACCCTCCTCAGTGCTCAGCACCATATGCAGAGCAAGCCTGGAAAGTATATCTTTTTGACATACATGTAGACAGAGTCATTTCTGTGTTTGTTTATAGACTGATAGATTTATAAAAGACTGTCACTAGGTCCCCTCTCTATGGAGTATGTCATAACTAATTCAGAACTGATACACTGCTTCATTAGAGTTGGTGTTTAAGACTTGAAGTGGTGCATCTCAGAGGTGATGTACCAGAATTATTCTGCGTTCAATTCCAAAAACTAAGTCAAAGATGGACTTCAGTATGTTCCATCTCTGCAAAAGGAAATACAAGATAGTAGGTATGTATGGGTTCACTGGGAAGATTAAGGCTTTGTCCTCTCTTTTGAGTAGCAGAGTAGTTGGTGAGTTGGTTTTCTTCTTTGTTTTCCTTCGTGATTGAGAGGGTAACCAGCCAAATAAGTTTACTTGTCTTAACTAGAGGTAGTGTTCTGCTTCAGTTGTGTTGATGGTGTATTGCAGGCTTTTAACTTATTTACCTTTTCCTCTTCTGAGCTTGGATCATCTGTTGGGTGAGAAGTGACATAACCATTTGTAATTAGGTTAAACTCAGCCTGCAACATAGATTCAGGGCAAGCTTTTATTTTTCCCCTGTAACTTTGTGTGTAATGTGTAGGTGAGAACTCAACACCGAAGGAAGGAAACCTGGTGAGTGCTATGTTCTCCTTCTGGGCTTTGCTGCTGTTGAGAAATTGTTGGTGAATTTTGTGAATAAAGCTGGAAGAGATGAGGAAACCTCATGAATTAGATCTGCCCTTCTCCTCTCCATCGCCGCATAAACCTGTATTTTCATGCTAGGATCCTAGGGGATTTGTTACAGAAATGACATGATCTGTCTATATCAGCAGCTCTAATCCGTGCTGTTTGAATGAGGTGTTTCTGTTTGCAGATGCACTTGGTGTTATGTAAAGAGTGTATAAGTGGATAAGCAAAATAAAGGAGGGAATGGGAAGAGAAATTGCACAGGACGCTGTCCTTTCCCTGATCTTGTTCTTCGTAAGATGCAAGTATGAGAGGGAACTGGGGTATAATTGGTAGCCTTTGATTTTTTAAAGGGCAGAGTGTGATCAATATCTGTGTTGTTCTCTTGAAGTCTGTAATGCTTATGAAAAGGAAAACTCAGTGTCTTTTTGTGAAGCATGTTTAGATAGTCTAGCAATGATATTTTTACATGCTTTCAGAAAGGCTGCCTTCTAACTCTTCTAAGCCTTCTTCTTCTTTTAAAGCTTATTGTGTATTGCTGTCACTGAAGGAGCTGTTTAGTTAGGAACTCAGAATCTGCATAGCAGTGTGATTCTATGATTTGAAAGGCACCTTTAAATAACACTTCTAAATATTTTCCTGCATTTTTTGGAAGATGCATTCTAAAAAAACTGAACTTGAGAGCGCTTGATCCTTTGTTGGCAAAAACCTTTCCCCCCTATGTTACAATTTGTCATTTAATATACAAGTAAACCAGAAACCACGAAGCAGTGCAGTAGATGTAATGGGAGGGAGATGGAGCGTATCTGTTTGTCTGTGGTAAATATCTGATGATCTTCTGCTTGCCTACAAAGCTAGTTTTAAAGCAACAGTCTTCTAGATTGGAACATATCTGGGCAAGTAACTTGCAGACTAAAGTTTAATATGCCTGCATCTAATCAAATTGCTAAGAATAGGACTGCTAGAGAAAAGCTTGCTTTGTGTAAATACACTTAGACAAACTGTCTCCAAGTCTTTTCCTGCTAAGCGCAGAAGTTAACATTAGTGTGATAGTGTTGCAGTATTGCAACGAGAAGACTCTAGGTCAGCAGAGTAATGGGTTAGTAATGCAGTCCTGGTACTCATGATGTTAATCTCGTGCTTCACCCTGCTCCACGCAGCTCAGTGGTGTACAGTGCCCAGCCTGCACCTCTGGCTGAGGACAGGGAGGACCTGGCAGAGGGGGAATGACATCTTGTCTGCAGCAGCCATCAGTGTTCTGATGCTCAGAGCGCCAGAGAAGTGTTGCGTGTGGCCAACAGGGCCATGGGTATCCTGGGAAGGGGCTTCCTTGAGAGTTGTGCTCAAGAGTATTTCATACCCCAGCAGTGAAGAGAACGACTCAACAAAACCTTCTGTTTCAGCCTCTTGCCAGCACACAGAGTCTTGCAGTAATGTTGGACAGGTTGGTGGGCTGTGGGCTGATGAAAGGAAGAGTAATAACTGTTGCCACACGCAAAGTGTTAGTGCTGTGAGTATGCTTACTGGTGTAATGATGTAGTGCCTAATAAACAGTGAACAAATCCTATGGCTTTGCCTGCTACTGTTCTATGCAAGCTGGGAAGGTGATGTTTAAAGAGGGTCTGTAAGAATCATCAAGTTTTGTCAAGTGAGGGCAATTTCCCTTTCTTCCTTCTTTGTTATTTAGCCAAGTAGACTAAAATTGAGACTTGAATTTGCTCCCCTCAAGTGATTCAACAGTATTGGCAGATCTGTATGGATGATTAAGTAGTGACCACTCTGTAACTTTTTCAGCAGTCATACTTCTTTTTTTTCCCCTGTAATTTAAAATCATCTTTGTTTCACTGCCTCAGACAGCCTTAACCCTTCTGTTCTTCTAAGAACATGAATAATTTTGTCTTCCAGAACTGTGAGAGATACAGGTGGAGCTGCTGTGACAACACTTCCTCCGTGCAGACAGCACACGCTGTCTGCACTGCTTCTCATGACAACTCAGCCCCTCTCCTCGGACAGGAAGTGCAGCAGAAGCTGGAGAGCAGCAGATGTGATAAATTTGTTGCCCCAAATAAGGCAGGAGGTGTTGTTTCAGGAGATGTCTATGCCTCTAACCCTGACATTGTTTTCTACCCTCCTGTATTCCTACAGTGTGATTTTTAACTGCCAATATCTTGGTTTTGGGACTGGTCACTATTCTGAGGACTGGACAGGAAGGGGGGAAAGAGCTTGTGGTTTTGAGGTCAGGCAGCATGTGAAATGGAGAAGCAGAATTGTTCTTGTTTTGTATTTTCTTTGAACATCCAGAAATACCTGGTGGGACTCAATAGATTTGGATAGCAACATACCGCACAGAACTTCTAGTTTATGCTGTGTCTATATGTTGGGTTTCTAGGTAGTCAGTGGCTTCAAGGCAGCTTTCTCAGATGTGTATGATTTATGTGTAGGTTATGCAGAGCTCAAGCAAGGATCTTTGAATTTACTTTTTACTGTTTGTGAGAGGAAGTTTGTGTGCAATTTGTGAGCTGTCTTGATAAGAAAGGGTCAGAGTTGAATGACTTGGGGACATTGGAGCTGTTTAACTGTGGCCTCAGAGCAAAGGCTCATTGTGCCCTTGCGTAAGTGGAGGTAAGGAGTACAGTGAACTTGCTGTCAACTTCTCTGTGCAAGTCTGTCTGTTTGTAGGGAGTGCTGTACTGTGACCCTTGTCCTGTTTCTAATAATACATAAAATCACACCAGAAAATTCCCATCTCTCCTTTTTGGAGCAGGAGTTACAGGCTTTACCGTACTTCTTTGCAGCTCATGTAGTGTCAGTGCCATGTCAGAAGCAGTAAAGCTTATCTTCCATTTTCTGTTGTTTCGTTTAGCTCATCTTTTGGAATGATCATTTATAGTTATTGAAATGTTCTCTGAATTTTAGTTTTAGGAAGCTCCTACCGCCTGGCACTAAGCTTTGAGTAGAAGCACACACTGTTGGGTTTGTATTAGTGACAGGTTTGTTATTTGTTGCTATTTGGGTCCTTTTTTTTACCTCCTCTGGATAACACAGTAATTATTGCAAGCATGCCAAATGTGTTACATCTGCCTAAGGATAGAAAAGATGAAATTACTGAGGAAAACCTATACAGAAAAGTGTAATCATTTACTTTTAAGTCCAGGAATAGCTGAGGGATGTGCTAACAGTCAAAGGAAGACAAAGTTTAGGGAATTATGAGTTCTATTCCTGCTTCTGGCTGAGTTTGCTGTTTTTAGGGTGTGTTTGCATCCCTCCTGGTTCTTCTGGGTCTTTGTTTTAAGTGTATCTACTCACGCTAGTCAGCTTTCAGGTTGAGTGCCTGAAAGGATATGACTAAGAATACCTGAGAGATGTGTCTCCATTCCTTTTCTTGGTCTTTTTCTTGATGGTAGGCTTTTAGGAACCGGCTGAAATAATTACAGGAAAGCTTTTGTCTGGCTCTGATTTGGAGAAGCAGAATCTTAGGGGGTTAAATTCTTTGTCCACCAATTCTTTGCTGAGTGTATGAAGGAGTTCTTTTGCACAACAGTGTGATTGTGTCTGTATTGGAACATGTCGGAGATGATGCCTTTATGTCAGAGATGCAGTTTTTCATTCTCATTTAATGTAACTGTTCTAAAGCATAGAAATTTCATAGGTTTTCCAGAGAACTGGAGGAGAAAAAAAATGCAATTTTAATGTGGATAAACCCTGTTTTCTCTGTCATTTTATTCTGGGAAATGACCTCTTCAGGATGAAACTCAAACAGACGAACAGAATGTATCACTTTTGCTTTCTCTGTCGGGTGTGTGTGAGGGACAGAGAAGTTTTGCCAAAGGTTACTTTGGCAAGGGTTTAAGCCTCTGAAAACAGGATCTTGAAAATGGAGGAGTTGTGCAACCTTAATTAGACAGGGTAGTTAGTAAATCCTGTATGGAATATCAGTTTAGTGGTGTAACTTTTCAGTGTGAACTGAGCCAAAATACAGCTCCAAGATATGTAATCTGCTCGCGTTTATGATAGTGGAATATAAACTCTAATGCTTCAGATGACATGTCAAATGTGTGATTGTGTAGGCATGTAATTGCACTGCTGTTGCAATCAACACAGTTGAGATAATAGTCCAGCCATTTGTATATGCGCTTACTGGAATAAATAAGGATAATACGTTTGCATTCCTAAAAATGTTCCATGACACCAGTGAGCAATTCTGCGTATGAGGCTGCTGGGTTTTTGTGCGTGTTTTGATGGGTTTTGTTGTTTTCTTTGCCCAAAGGCATTTCAAGCAGGGAGTGCCACTGCAAAAAGCCAGTCCCCAGCTTTCAGGCTCATTCTGTCACTGCTGGTTCAGTTTTATTGGCCAAGTATTTTAAGGATTGTGTGGTGATCTGGATCACGTCCCTGATGCACACTAAAACTGCCTGCCCCTTTTTGCTGGAGACACAAAACACAGTCCCTAACCCAGTTCATTTTGTGGGTGTGGTGAAAGAAGAAGGCAGGCACAGATAAAGGGAAAGAGGAAGGAACTGCATCTTTTGGTGGCTGTACCAGCTTTAATGTTTGTTGAACTACTGTTGATGGCTCCAATTTAAGAGAGCAGTCATGTGCATGATATGGCTTTAGTATGTGAATAAAGTGTCACTGAAGTAGATTTCTTGGCCTTTTCTTTTTCTTATGTTGGCGGGTTGGTGTCCTTTAGACTGCAAAAGTGCCTTCTGCAAAGTTCCTTTAGAGAAGAAAACTAAGTGTAGGGTGAGAACAAAGGATTATCATAAACTGAAAACTGGTTGGTAAAGGAATAAAGAGACCAGTGTTCATTTGGATGAAAGCTTAGCAGTGGGGTTCCTCTGAAGTTTTCTATGTGTGCTGTTTGAGTTCATCAGCTACACAGGCAGTTGTAAAGAGCTTCCAAAGTACTTAAGCTGTATGAATAGCCAACAAAATGCAGAAGTTGTTCAGTGTTGAACAGTCCAGAGCAATCGACGTTTAAGTAAAGTAGCAGTTTAGGAAAAAGATTAGTATGGTGGTGGAGAGCTATGGGGAAGTTTTGGCTCTGCACAGCTATACCTTCTGTTATTAAAATATGTGAAGAACAGGGTGGAGACTAATACTAAAAATATCAGTGGTTCAACTTCACACTTTGCTGGTTGTGTCTCAGTTTTAAAGCTATTATAGACTTAAGAAGGGGCTCTAAGAGGGTCAACAACTTCACTAGTACAAGCTGAAGTCAAATCAGAACAGCTTCATTCACAGCTGAACTTGAATCAGAACTGATTTGGACAGCTTGGAGACTCTCTTTCCTGAGCAGCCTGGAGTAGGAGAGATGCAGTCTTACTGCTGCTCTGTAAAGAAGGGCACTTCTGGTGTTATTGCAAGGTAGAAAATGAAAGTCTGTAAGATTTATTAAGCTAGCAGTGCCTGGGGTTTGTTTTGATTTGTTCTTTTGAGTACTTTGATTATGTCATTTCACAAGTATTTACTTTACGGGATAGTGCCAGTGGTGTTACTTCTTTTGACGTAACTGGAAAGCTTGCTTTTTGAATGTTGTAGTTCTAAAAAGTGAATTGTCCCTGTTTAAGGATTCTAATAGTTTAAACTAGTTTAGCTATTCACCTCAGGTTTGTAATTGAAGTAAAGGGGGAGAAGAAAGATTAATAGCTTTATTACAGCTTCTCACTTATGTAGAACTATAAATAGAAATGGTGCTCTAAGAGCAAGGGCAGCACTGCTATGATTCTGGAAGGTTGAATGCTTAGGACGATGGCAGGAGTGCTTGTGGATGTGGGGGTTTTTTTGGTGGCAGAAAGGAGGGATTTCTCTATGGTTTTTCAATTTCATTTGTTTTCAAGCAAAGTTACAAGCATGTGCAGTTTTCTGTAACTGTAGTGTCTGAGTTTGCTTGCCAGAAATTGGAGGGGGAAATTAATATTAAGAATAAGTGATTTGGGTTAATTTAGGCATCAGTTATGTTCCGTTGTGTTTAGGGTGGACCGTTGAACACCATTTTAATGTAACTTGGTGGCTTGGGTATTGTCAGTGTAGATGAATGTGACAGAGTTATAAGCATAGTTTCCTAATGGGATTAAACTACCTGTTTAACAGCTATTCTTTCTCTCACCGCTCCCACACTTCTGATTTGCTTCATTGCAAATCTGTGTGTGGCTGACCAGATTTCAGGCATAGAATCACAGAATGGTTTGGGTTGGAAAGGACCTCAGGATCATCCAGCTCCTACCCCCTGCCACGGACAGGGACACCTCACCCTAGATCATGTCAAGGCTCTGTCCAACCTGGCCTTGGACACTGCCAGGGATGGGGCAGCCACAGCTTCTCTGGGCACCCTGTGCCAGCGCCTCAGCACCCTCACAGGGAAGAGCTTCCTTAGATCTAACCTGAATGTTGCATTAGAAAAGTGGCCTCTTGAGTTTTGTACCTGAACCTGTTCTATTTTGGTATGCATAAATATATACAGATGGCCTGACAAAACCCCAGCTCCTGTAACTGCCTGTTTCGTTTCCAAATGCATTCTTCTTTCATACCCATTTTTATTTCTTGTGCTTGTCTCTGGCATAAAATTCAGATATTGTTCCAGCTTTGCTTGGAAAGAAATAGAAGCATAGCCTGTGTGTAACTAATACAACATGAAGGATGTACGAAGTCCAGTTTACATTGCAGAAAGCTTTTGGATGCAGGTGTGGTGAGTATAAATGTCTGTTAAACCTCTTGCACATAGGGGATTGCATAAAAACAAAAAAGAAAGAATCTGTTCTAGTTGAAACACTTGTATTTGTATCATCAAACCTAATACTACTATGTTAACCTAATAACGTAGGAGGAGAATGTGACAACAGCAGTGCCTTTGCCCTGGTAATTCTGTTGTCGTAGATGTTTTAAAGATCATGTGATGCCTACTTTGGGCTGATGGAGGTTGAGAAGATTTGTAGAGGCTGGAGTATCACTTTTATCTCTCACTGGTTTCAGAGGGAGAATAAAACGCTGGACCATTCCCCCCTCCTATTTACTGTTCACATTGTTTGTAAATGTTTTAACAGCCCACTAAACTTTAAAAGCTCAAATGTAGAGCTGAGTTCACATAACCACACGCGGCATCACCGTGCGTTGCTGTAAGAAGGTTAAGGGTTGTTCTGGTGGCTGCTGTGGTGGAGAAAGAACCATTCCAGATGGTCTGCTCCTTTCCTTAGGTGTTTTGCTCCTTTCTTTTCCAGTCCTGTTACCTTTTCCTCATACTTGGCAAAAACAATGTGGTAAATCTGGGGGTCTGATCTCTCATGGGTTTGTTTTGAGACAGGGTATGGAGGGTTTATTTGGGTAGGTAGAGCTCAGCGCTGGAAGTGTACTGACCAAAGCTCTTGCTCTGCAGGAGTGCCAGACTTCTGTAGCCTGAATAAACTTATTTATGCCTAGCTTTGTTTTTGTCTGAAGAGGGTAATTTGTAAGACACTTGGCAAGTGCTTCATGAGTAAGCCAAGGCACTTGTACCCACAGATCATGACAAGTTGAGTGAAAAGGGCTTACAGTGCCTATTGTTACCCTCAGACTTCAGAGTATTCACATTAATCATTTAATTGTGAAGTGAAATGTTGAGATTCCTCACATCATCTTGCATTTGTGGCTGTATTTGAAATGGAGAAGTCCATTTCCACAGTCTCTTTCACAGCTCTGTTGTTCAACCCTTTTACAGGTGCTCTCCAGAGAAACTGCTCTGCAGTGAAGCACTGTTTTTAATTGATGTACTCTGAAGTCTGTTCTTTTTAGTTCCCCAACATTTGTCTACTGTAATTTTTACCTCTTCTTCCCAATGTATATAAAAGGTTTTTGATCTGAGATTTTGATTTTAAATGCATCTTATTGTAATCTGAGGAAGGAGGAGAGAAAGAGGAAGAGAAGCCTCAATTACTGTCATTGCAGCAGCCTATTTCAAAACTGGGTCCCAGGTATTTCACTGGATATTAGGCTGTGCACTGAGGGTGAAGGGTAGGTATTGCAGCCAGCCATTCAGAATGTTGGAATAAATCAGTTTGCCTCAAGTCTTACTCTTTTATGTCAGTACAAAGTCCTGCTGAAACTCCCAGTAAGACAGTCAGCCACAAATCCAAGGTATTTTTATGCAGTTGTCAGCAGGTATAAGAGGATTACTTGGTTTGTAATAGTAACAGATGCCAGAGAGCTAAACTTTATAAAATTAGGAACAGTGAACTTTTTGCTGCTGCTTTGGGGTGTAGCAAAAGGAATAATCTAAGGAGAGAGACTGTTTTTTTCTCTGCTAATTACTTCATTTGTGATAGCCTGAGAGTGCCATGAAATGTGTTGCTTCTGATGTGACGTTGATAGATTTATGCTTCCTGGCAAGCTGAAATGTGGCCACACACTCAATTCTTAAGAGTCTCTGAACTGGTGCAGGATAACCTGGGGTAAATTTAAGTATGGTAAGATGCTTTGTCAGCTTGAATCATTTGCTGTGTCATACCAGTGAAAGTACTAGCTTAAGTTCCCAGCTAGAATTACTGTCATGCACTTTCCAGCATGCTTTTTAAGCTTTCTGTGGCCTAGTGTTTTAATAATGGGACTTACATAAACAGGAACATAAAGCTGAATGTAGGAATTTGCTCTTTCCAAGGGGAAATACTTTTCATGTTATAACGTCTTTGTTGTAAAGACTGTTTGTAACATGGGTGAAAAGTTTAATAGTCCTTGAAACCTGATGGTGGAAACATTTAAGGCTTCTTTGGAAAGGTTTCTCCTTCTGCTTCCTTGCATCTGTATCCAGTTATTTTTTGATTCTTTCATTATTAAGTTTTCCCCTCCACATTGCAACTTGAAAATGTCCAGTGACTTGGTTCGGGTTTGTGGCATAAGGCAATGTTAACCCGTTGGAACTGCAGGATGGTGCTGAGGTGTAGAGGAGAGAAGAATGTTGCAGCTGTGCTTGAGGATATTGATTTTTAGATTATACTACTTCTGCAATCCCAAAATACTCTGCTTGAATATGTATTTTTGCTCTTACCATCATTCAGGCACTCAGTAGCTCTGTTTTATCTGCTACTGCTATTTTAATATATAAATATTAATATCTATATAAATATTTGTAATAAATATAAATATAGCAGATAAATGCTGCTATATTTATTCATCTGCTGTGTTATCAGATGACCTGAAAGAGGTTTAAATAGTCAATGTCCTTCAAGTGGAGACAAACTCCTCAGTTC
Organism: Ara ararauna; assembly: GCA_028858755.1. Classification (NCBI taxonomy): domain Eukaryota; kingdom Metazoa; phylum Chordata; class Aves; order Psittaciformes; family Psittacidae; genus Ara; species Ara ararauna. Next base: position 123,044,555 of record CM054379.1, read on the forward strand.
TGAGGTCACTGCAGGGAGATGACAATACACAGAATGGCCTTTTGCCTTTCCCATGTAGGCCATTAGTAGAGATAATACAAAAGTAAAGGGTTTTCCAATGCATCTGGCACTGCTCTTATGTAGTGATTCTTTGTACTGTATCATGAACTGGGTTGAGTCATGTCAGTTGTGAAAAGAGAGAGCATCAAGAGCATTTTGTAGTAACTTAGGCAAGACCTGGGACTGACCTAGCGAGAGCTGGGATACAGTGGTGGTCTTACCACAGTTATAATCTTGATTTCCAGTAACAGTATTGTTGATTTTCTTGACTCAAACCTTCAGCCAGTGATGAAAGCCATGCAGTTTGCTTTCCTTTAGGATGAAAAAATGATGATCTGATGGTTTTGATTCAGAACGACTTATTTAAAGTATATATGGAAAATCTTGTATTTCTGAGCCCATCTGGATTTGAACACCCGGAAAACAATTTCCTTGCTCAGTAGAGTAATTGTTACCTAGAACATCTCTGAAAAGCATAGTCTTAGTTCTTACCTATAGTCACTTTGGCAGCTTTTTTGTACCCTTTGGGCTATAACCCTTCCTGTGCCCGTGTCCTGGTGGTACAGTTCTAGACCTGAGGTGTTGAATGCTTGCGAGTTGATCAAGCCTCTTCACTGTGCCATTTAATTAGACTTGGTATGTGGGGAGAGATGAATGCAAGCTCTCACTTGGAGTTTTAGGTAAGTTCCACATCTTATTTAAAGAAAAAGTAATTGTTTGCTCACTTCCAGTCCTGTTATGGTTTTCTGGTTCCCAGATTTGATAGACCTCAAGGCACTTGAGAGAATTTCATGGGTACCAGAAAACCCGTGATGAGTTACCTCTCTAGCTGTGATGTAAGTGATATAATCTTCATTATAGAATCTTTAATGCCCCTTCCAATCCAAATCTTTCTATGATTCTATTCTAGTGGAAGGTGTCCCTGCCTGTGGCAGGGGTCTGGAACCTCATGTCTTCTCATTGCTGGCTAGCCTCCCCAGTCCCTTATGCACTAGGTAATAGCTAAATTCTGTTGAGTTCTTCTGTCCGCAGAAAGACTTGATGTTTCATGGCCTTGGGATGTTTGGTGTAAGACTGCTGAATGTCCTGATACTTCTGCAGCTGTGTTTTTGGGAAAGACATCTGAAAAGCTTGTAGGTGCTCTGGTTTCTTTGAAGAAAGAAGCAATCTGCAAATCTTCAAAGGAGAGGAAATGGCCATCTCTTCCTGGGCGGGTTCATTGCTATATGCCACTTGCTCTGTAACACCATACTTTCAGCTGGCTTGACTTGGGAATCTGGATTAAGTGGGAGCAGCGTCTTCCATATGCCTGGAACTGTGGCTTTCCACTTTTGGTTTTGTTAATTAAGAGCAAACCAGCAAGGTTTGCAGAACTTTGTTGTAACAGAGCTTGCTCCCTCTTAAATAACAGTGGCAAATCTTGAGCAGTCTTTATCAGGAGTTCATTTTGGGCAGTTCTACAGTTATCACAGAATATAGCTCAACTTTCTGCAACAAGCACCTTCAAATCTTACACGTTGCTGTCAGAAGCAGTAAGGATGCAAATCTGTCCACTTTAAAAGCAAAAAATGTAGTGTAGGCTACATCCATCTATTTATGGTAATAGGTGATTCTTATCTGTATTTCTTTGCAGCCATCAGACCCTGCTCATTTGTCTTCATAAAACAGAATTACGGATTTTCCCCATTTTTTTGTTACTTGAAGGCTTGCTTCTGCCTTGCTCCTGCATTTTATTTCAGTGGAGTCTTTGGCCAGTTTCCCCAGTATTCATATTATTCTGGACTACACAGTGCCGATGCTGCTTCTGTCGTATAAAGAAGAAAGCTTGGTTCCTAATAGAAAAGTCCTGTGGTGTTGCAGTGTGCAGCTCTGCACAAGCAGCCAACAGGGGGATGGAACTCGAAATGTTGTGGTTCTGGACAATGGCTTCTGGATTATTAGTCTGTTGTAGCTAGCTTGCACAAGGCTGACTATTGTGCATCAAGATCAAGTTAAGAGCTGATGCTGCCAAGCATGTTTGAACCATTCCCCCTGCTTTGAAAGAGGTAGTTCTCTCCCTGAAGGAAGCAGGACTGCTGTTTCACAAGTAATTTGCTTTGTGCAGACCATTGCCCTAATGGGATTTTTCACACAGTTGGTTTGGGTTTACTGTTCTTTGGTGTTGATCACACAATGTATAAAGTAGCTCTTTACTTAGGGCTGTGCACCTGGGTGTATTCTCTGGGCATTGCCTCCCTTGGAACCTCACTGAGATCTGCTTTTGTCTTATATCTGTTTCGTTTTTTAAGGCTGTATATGGTAGCTTTGGAGCCACCTTAATAGTTGAGGGAAGTGAAGTACCTTATGAATGACTCTTCAGCATCACAGGGAATTTCACATCTGGAAGGACAAGCAACAGGATCAAATGAGTAATGCATACCATTGCCAGTGACTCAAAAGGAAGCTGTAGTAATGGTATTGTAGGATTTCAGTTCTGCCCCTGAGTAGATTCTGCTGCATAGTCAGTTGGCTCTGCAAAGACAGCTCAGGTTATTGTTACAGTGCATTACTTGGACTGTGATAAAAGATGTGCTTTCAGAGTGCTCTCTGAGGGAGAAAATACTGGCTTTAATTTGCTTTCCCCAGCCAAATCCAAAGCCTGCTAAAAGTCAAACAGCTGCCACCTGACCCTGCCTAAATAGTGGTTCTATGGTGTCTGTGACACATGGCTACAGAACTTCTGTAACAAGGATATTACTCTTTCTCTTTTGTACTTAAGCTTGCAGGGAAAAGAAGAGAGGGGTTGCATGTTTTTTACCTGTTCTGACATTCCTTAAAAGACCAAAACTCTTAACCTTGCTGTACTCCGAAGACCACAACGTGCCTAACAAATTTGTTTTTAAAAGAAATCCATAGCAATTTCAAAGGTAATTTAGGTGACTCGTGCTGGTTATGGTTTGCATATCAGGACAACCAGTCTTGCCCAGCAAGTCTTCCAGTGTAGCAGACCTCATTTCCATAAGGATCCTTTCTGGTCCAACTGTTGCTTGCTGCCCCATCGTCCCATCTTCATCTGATAGCTGTGGTTGGGCTGACTTGTATCACATGGTGTTGCAGTGGCTCTTTTCTGCTTCTCATTTGTTAGAGCAACTTGTCCGAAACTGGCAAACCAAGAAATATCTTGAATAAAGATAATAGGGGGAATAATTGAGGCCTTCCCACTTTACATGTTGGGGTTTTTTTGTTTACTTGTTACTGATCTAAGATTTAAGTTTAATTAGGTGTCAACAGCTGTATCTGAGCATTAAGCAGTAATTTGAATCATAGAATCACAGAATAGTTAGGGTTGGAAAGGACCTTAAGATCATCTAGTTCCAACCCCCTGCCAGGGGCAGGGACGTATTTGCATAACTAAAAGTATCTCAATTTCAGTGTGGCTGCTTGTATGCTTCATGTTTGACATGCAACGAAACGTTCTCAATGGAGTAATTTGCCATACGTTATTGTGTAATGTGGCTAAAGATACAGATATAAATGAAGATCTCAAGACTTCATAGCAGTGATCACAATGGCTTGTTCTGGCCAAAATGCATTGTTGCTTCAAGCTTGTGGTGGTGTTTACTGGTCTCACTTTCCTGCCTGAATCTGATGATCCCAGGTGAATCATTCTGCTTCTGTAATGTGGAAGTTTGAACTATCCTTGAAATTTATGTCTGTGCTGCAGTTCTGTAGCAGCAAGACAGAACCTTTCCAGTTTGTATATGCAGTGTGTGCTTTATGACTGTAAAGGCTGCTCCTTTTCATGCTGCAGGAGGAAAACGTAGGTTTTGTTGTAGCTGATGGTATCCACTAAGAAAGAATTCTGTTAAGACTGTGTTTTTCCTCCTAGTGTCAGGCTGTGGATCACAGAGTTGTTTAGTTTGGAAGGGACCACAGGATCATGTAGTTGAACACCATGCAGGGTCAATTAGAGCAGGTTGCCCAGGTCCATGTCCAGTCAGGTTTTGAATAGCTCCAAGGATGGACACTTCACAGCTTCACTGTGTGACCTGTGCCAGTGTCTGACCACTCTTAGAGGATTTGTTCTCCTTGTGTTGAAGTGGGATGTCCTATATTTCAGTTTGTGCCTGTTGTCTCTCAGCCTGTCACTGGATACTGCAGGAGTCTGGCTAAATCTGCTCCTCTACCCTACTGGGTACTTACACATGGGTAAGGTTTACCCCCCTGAAGTCTTTTCTTCTCCAGGCTGAATAGTCCCAGCTCCGTCAGCCTCTTCATGTACGAGAGATGCTTCAGTCCCTTAATCATCCTAGTGGCCCTTTGTTGGACTCCCTCTAGTAAGTCTGCATCTTACATTGTACTGGGGAGTGCAGGACTGGACCCAGTGCTCCCCAGCGCTGAGCAAGTTTATCAGCCACTCCTCCCAGTTCTTCATTGCCTGCAAGCTTGCTGCCAACTTAGAGGGTGCACTCCATAGTTCAGGCTGCTAATGAGGGTGATGAATGCTACTGGTACCAGTATGGAGCGTGGGGTACAACCTTAGTGATTGGGCTTCTTGCTCTGGAGGTGATTGTTTTCTCTCCTACAGCTTTCCTTCCTCAATCTCAAGTCCCTGGGTTGCCATACTGAATTTCACATGAGCTTACCCCCACCCTTTTCTTTGTGCTCTAAATAAATCTTCCTCTTTCCGCCTGTTTTATTTCTCATTATTTTCATATATATATAGAAGGAAAAGCTGCCTCAGCCTTTGACTTGAATCCTGGAAGAAACAAGTTCTCCAGCTCACACCGCAGATGGGAATCTTTGTAATGATACCTGTAGTTTTTAAAGGGAAAATAAAACCAAAAATGCCAGGGCAGTCAGTGATTGATGTGTCATATCCTGCTTGTCAGCTCTGTTCCTGTTTGGTTAGCTGCAGAGCGCTAGTGATGGGGCAGATTGAGTATGGGTACAGCGCTGTCGTAACCTGCTGGGTTCGAGTCATTAAAATACAGAGCCACAGCCAACTGTTCTTTGCTTGAAGGGGTGATGAGGGTAACAGTAACAGCAAGCTCTGTGGTTTTGGCATGTTTTAGTTACGCAGCTGCACGGGTGTAGTTTTCATCATAGAAAAGAAACGCTCTCCTCTTCTTCTCTCGCTGCTCTTTTACAAAGAGGAGCATGCTTGAATTGCTGTCATGGGGGTGGATTCTGAAACTCCCCTGATTTCAAAGTCACTTTTCCTTTTAACTCTAGAAAAGCCAGCTTGTTTTTCATAAAGCAGTCTTACAGACGCAATTTTCTTTGATCTCAGGATGTATTTGGCATTGTAACAGTACTTAAAATACTGTAGTTTCAATGTATGGCAGACTGAGGAGGACTTTTAAGACTGTGATACCAACTTAATCAAATTTGATGTTGGGCTACCCTCTTGTTAAGAGTAACCATCAGTGTTAGGGGTAAACAAATGGAAGTGTTCTGTGGATTTATTGTATAAAGTCATATGCTTGAGTGGTAAGAATCCTTTCTCACTCGTGAAAGTTATCTCTGTAGGTAAAGAGACTGACATATAGGACCCACAACCTTATCTGATAAAAAGGGTCTATTTGGGCAAGTGCTGGATCTCTTTGTGTTGAGGAATTGACTGTGGTGTTTCCATCATTGTCTCTGAGTGGGGTTGAATGGCAGAAGGGTAAAAAAGACCCTTGTATGTCTTCATTCTTCTTGACATTTTTGAGCCCATACTCTCCATCTAGGGAGCAGTAAACACTAGTGGAACATTTTGTGGGTCTCTTTATTGGTACAAGTGGTCTTGTGGCCCCGTGATGCCAAAGGAGGGTTTTCACCACTTAAAATTGGATATTCATAGCAAATCTTGCCTTTGCTCTGTGTAACAATTTAGCTGAGTTCCTTGTTTTCAGAGTCTCTGTCTCTTCAATGCTTGTTTTATGTAAGTCTGCTTCTTTGCTTCTGTCACTTACAGTGTTACAGCTTTTTGGTCATCCCCAGACTGTTCAGAAGGTTTTAACCAGCAAAAGGCACAAGTTCCCCTTCAGCTTCTGTTTTGGTCATCTTGAAGGCAGTCCTGTAAACTTGGTCTTTATTTGGTGTTGAAAGTAAACATTTTTGAACATAGATTAACAGTGTTTCTTTCCACAGTATAACTAGGAATGACCAAATTAATGCTTTAAACATGAACTGAAGTGACAGCAGTTAACCTGAAGTCTGTTTACCGTTAGTTCAGATTCTTCTGTCTTTTCAGGACCTTGCAACAATGTGCTTCAAGCTGGGTAATTTTTTGTGCATCCTTTGAACCTCTTAGGATTGTTTTTAACTTTCAAGCCTTACTGAGTGATTGGCAATATCCCTTAGTAACCTTTGCTTGTTTTATTTCTTAAGTGTGCTGAATACACTAAATGTATTCTTTTGTGGTGAGAAGAGTTGTGAGACTGCCCCATTGCTTTGCTTCTCCTTCTTCTAGGCTTCAAACTGATTCTTCCTGGCCACTCTAGCATCTGCAGCATGTAAGGCATTAGAGCATTAGGGTATTATTTCATGAATGCATTGATGTTCCCTCTGAGCAGTTAATGTATTTTATCTGTCAGCATGAAGGAATGTGCTGTACAGCTTGCTCCTGCAAGTGGTCTGACTCATGAGCTCGAGGTACTTCAGAAGGATTTCAGCGTTCCATCCCATTCTTCAGTCTTGCAGTTACTTTTCTAATAATAGAAGCAGCAATACAGACAGTGGAGTGGCTTCTTGGCTGCTGCAGTTTGTGACCAGTATAGCCATGAAAGCTGATATCAGTCACGGTCTTCATGTTTCACAGTCCACATTTGCTTATGTGGCTACGAACACTGTCTCTCTTATACTGGTCCTTGGAAGCTCTAACCACTGTATGCACCTGAGGTTCCAGTTTGGATGATCAGAACTAGGAGCTGTGTGACTTTGGTGCCTCTACGTTCAAGTACTGTTGTGGGAGCAGCATAAATAGCTTTTGGGAGACTTCCAGGGTATGTCCAGTGAGAGATGTGTTCTTGTAAGACTTAGGACATATTGGAGCTATTCCTTCAATATCTACAGCGAGCATAGCTTATGTATCCTAACAGAATTTGTTGACTTGAAAAGTTTTCTTATCATATAAACTGCTTGCCTAGCATAATTGTGAGGAGGTGAAGCTCTTGAGATGGTGCTGCCTGTATTGAAGTCAGTGGAAGAAGTTTGCTCCACTGAAGATGAGCTAAGGTTTCACTTTTATTGATTCTCACTCACAGATGGGTAAAAGGAGGCCTCTCTTCAGCCACAAGCATCATCTCTCGTGCCAGTGAATTATAGAACTCAAGCAAACTGTACCCATGAGGTCTTGAACATGCACTCCAGGAAAATTAAGTCAGTCTTCAAAAGCAGTCATCACTAGGGCCTGTTTCCAAAAGGACCTGCTGTGCCTTAGGAAAACTGTGGTTCTTGGGCTGGCTGGAAAGAGGAAAGAGCCAGGGCATCTCTATTATAATTGTCTCCTGTTTTTAACACCTCTTCCTGTCAGTGAATTGAAGTAAAAGTGTGCGCTGATTAAGGGCAGAAATATTGTGACTGCTAAAGTCCTTTTCTCCACAAAGCAGTTCTGCCTGTAAACTGCAGATAGAGAGGGAAAGGAAGCTAAAAAGAATGGAACTGAAGGCCAAAGGAAATGTGTGGTGTTTCCTGCAGTGAAGTGTAGAGGTGTGCAGGATGGTTTGTCGTAGAAAAACACAGATGGTGACTGGGCCATGTTAAACCTAATCTTGGTTTATTTAACGTGGAGTCTAGGAACTCCCTTTATCTGCGGGCTTGTCTTCCCCAACTGCTGCTGCTTTGACTTCTTGATGATGAACACTTTTCTTGATGGAAATAAAAGGGGCAATTTGTCCGCACAGGTCAGTCCATCATCATTATCAAAGTCTGAGCCAAGTTAGCTGTAAAAGGCTTCTTTTGGTATCAAAATCTTGTTTGAAACAGATTTTCACAACCTTAAGGTTTGTCTATTGTAAAAGCATTGACATAGCCAGTACTTTTGTAGCAAGGGTACATTCTTTAATAGGAAATGAAAGATAACACATTAAGTGAAGCTGTGTTAAGGAGATGTTATGTTGTGCACATGTTCTTTCCCTCCTTTTCCAGACTACTTTTACTGATCACTTGTATGTCTTGTGTGTACATAGACACAATATGTGAAGGTTTCCTTGGCATTATGAATTTTGGAAGGAAGGGGTGGGATAGGAAAAGCTCTTTTTCTCTTTTCAATAATATGTGTCTGATTTAACATAGGTGGTTTAAAATACTTTCTAACCCTAAAATACGTGCTTAATAAGTATAAAAACCTAACTGTATGCTGATTTACTTAGTCCACTGTTTGGTTTCCCTTTTTTTCATGTAGGCAACCAATTCAGAGTGACAAATGCCTTGAACCTTTTTGTTAAGGGGGATACCCCACCCCTTTAGTATATTAATATATATATTTTTCTTAATGCTGTCTAGGCATGCTAAGTAATATTCAGCCTCTCAAGTCACTTCTGGGATTTCTTAATGCCAGCTATCAAAGAATCTCATCTGTAGAGGCGAGACAAATGAGTTTAACAACTCGACATAGCTACTCTAGCTGAAGCATGCTTTGATGAGCCATTTGTGAATAAGAGTAAAGCAGGGTGCAACTTGCCAGGCAAAACTGCTTGAGTATGAGAGTGTTTAAAACACAGAAACCTGCTTGAGTTACAGTCACTACTGAATACCGAATAATAATGTTCCCTCTTTGAGGAAGCAAAGGAGACTGTCCATTAATAGTGCCATTTATTTGCTGCTGAAGGTTTCCAAGCGATTGCACTCTTCCGTTCTGTGTGTTGCCAACCTGCAGCTTCTTGGAACACGTTTTCTTGCCTCATGGATGCAAGTGATTATAGTGATGAGAAGGAAACTGAACTAAGGGGTGGGAAGTCCTGGGGTAAAAGTTCTCCAGTTTCTAGAGAAAGTTGTGTATCTTCTGTGTAGACTCAAATCTAAGCAGCAAATAAAATGGATTTCCAAATCAATATGTTTACATATATAACAACCTTCAGGGCATTTATCTAGGCTGGTTTGTGGGTCTGGGGGTCTTATTAGTTGTGATTAGAGTTCCCCTGACTTTGCTATAAGGCATGGGTCTTTCATCTTTTTTATATACGGAATTAACATGGTAGCTTGTGGGATTGGATTCGAGTAGGAGACTTGTGTTTGGTTCCTTCACTACTCATTTCCAAATGCCTCGAGGCTTTTTCTTTTGTCTTTGCTTTCCAGTTCAGTGGAGAAATAAGAAGTTAAGACCCAATACTTCTTGAAATAATAGCCCTTGGTGTTCACTGGAATTTAAGTTGCCAATAAAACTTATGCTGATTTTTGCACCCTGTAGTAAAACTGTTACCTCTAATGAAGAAGAGAGGGTTGAAAATCTCAGAAAATATCTCAAACTTTAAAATGCAGTATGCAAAATGAAGTTAGTTCAAATTCATTGCTAGGCAATTGCGCAGATATTGCCATTCTTGCCAGCTATGTTCATAAGTATAAAATTCATCTATGGAAATGTTAGTTAGCTGAGTAGTCATTTGTCCAGCCTAATGACATACTGCAATTCAAGTGCTTGTATATTTACTCATAGCTTTGCTTACATGCACACAGTTACGTTAAGGACAAAGCAGCCAATCATAGAATCCCAGACTGGTTTGGGTTGGAAAGGACCTTAAGATCATCCAGTTCCAACCTCTGCCACGGGCAGGGGCACCTTCCGCTAGAGCAGGTTTCTCCAAGCCCCTGTGTCCAACCTGGCCTTGAACACTGCCAGGGATGGGGCAGCCACAGCTTCTCTGGGCACCCTGTGCCAGCGCCTCAGCACCCTCACAGGGAAGAGCTTCTGCCTTAGATCTAACCTGAACTTGCCCTGTTTCAGTTTGCACCCATCACCCCTTGTCCTATGGCTGCAGTCCCTGATGAAGAGTCCCTCTCCAGCATCCCTGTAGCCCCCTTCAGACACTGGGAGCTGCTCTGAGGTCTCCATGCAGCTTTTCTTCTCCAGGCTGAACAGCCCCAATGTTCTCAGCCTGTCTCCATACGGGAGGTGCTGCAGCCCCTGATCATCCTCGTGGCCTCCTCTGGACTTGTTCCAACAGCTCCACATCCTTCTGCAGAGCTGGGTGCAGCATCCAAGTGAGGTCTCACGAGAGCAGAGGGGCAGGATCACCTCCCTCGACCTGTTAGTCACGCTTCTTTTGATGCAGGCCAGGTTTCTGGGCTGCAAGCGCACACTGAAGCTGTTCAGTTTCTCATTAACCAGCACCCCCAAGTCCTTCTCCTCAGGGCTGCTTTGAGTCACTTCTCTGCCCAGCCTGTGTTTGTGCTTGGGATTGCCCTAACCCGGTGCAGGACCTTGCAGTTGGACTTGTTGAACTTCATGAGGTTGGTAATGTTCTGAGAACTCTCAGTAGAAATAGTTTGATGTGTAAAAGTTCAGTAAAAACATGGAAAAGGCTCTTTCATTGCTTTTATTTTCTTCTTTGAGCTCTGCAAGGATGAGCTCGGGCAAAGCTCGTTTTGTTGCTCATCAGATAAAATATTTTCTTGATGTTTTAGAGACTCGTATCCAGCTTGGACTTCTCGTTAATAGAGAAGGATAACTCTTTCTTGTCTTACTGCACATGCAGTTGCAAGTAACGTTGTCTTCATCCTTTCCTGGAGAAGCCTTTTCCCTGCAATGCTACGTCACAAATGAAGAATCTCTTACGGCTAAGCCAGTTCTGTCTCAGTCTTGTGGGGGAAGACGCCATTACTCATCAGGATTACCAGATTTGCTCGGTACTGAGTGTACCATGATTTTGAATTTCCTTGTTAAACTGATTTCCTGCTCTTGCCTTACTTTATGTTATTTCACTATATTAAACTGCATTTTCAGAAATTTAACTATGGCGAGGCTGTAGACACAGACCCGGTATCCCTATAAAATGTGCCCTGGCAATAGAAGGAAGCTGTGGAGGAATGTTTGCTGGTTTTCAGGCTCCTGAGTGACAAATAGTTGTCTTTGAACTGTTTTTTGTCTTGTTGCAGTGGAGCAAAGCAGTGGTCCTTGTTCTGCTGCCATGCAGCTGGGGTTTTGATGCAAATGTTTCCAACTGCAATGGAGGAATGTAATAGCGCAAGTATTTCTTAGAGCAAAAGTTGAACCTTTGGAGTATTTCAGTGTGGTGGAATAATTGAAGACAGGCATTTCTTTCCTCCACTGGCTTTAAAGGGACACAATGAACTTAAAATTCTAGATATTTGAAGGGGGTTTTTCTTCTTTAAGAATGTGTGGTAATGGCAGTGGCTTTTCTGCACATTTGTGTGGTTTGCTGTTCGGTTTCTGATCCAGAAATGCTCTGTGAAGGACTTGTACAAACTTGATTCCTTTCTCCTTGGTTAGCAGGTCAATCAATTGACCATAAAGCATTATTAAGCACAAGAGACAGACTGATTGCCCAAGGAGAAATGACAGGGCAAAGGAACTAGAGGATGTCCAGCTGAATCACTGTGAATTTAACAACTTCCCACCTGTCAGCTGAGCCGCCGAAGTTGAGCTATTAGCCTGGCCAGTTGATGGATAGAGAGAGCTCCTCTTTAGTTGTTTTCGAGTGCATGCACTTCTCATGGCTTATATTCTTCAGTCAAGAACTTTAATCCTGCAGAAAGTTAGATCTGTGAAACATTTTTGAAGACTAAAAAGAGTTTCTTTCTAAGTTGCTCTACAGTAGAACTGATGAGTAGTATAAATCTGTGTGTTTCAGGGGAGCATCTCTAATAAAGTAATCCATTTTTCTCTGGGTGATCTAGAAGTAAAAGAATTGTTATTTGGAAATGATGAGCTACTTGTGAGAAAGCTTATTTTGCATATCCTGGATGTATTTAGTATCTAGTTTTTATTACTTTCGGAAGGCCCCACTTCAGTAAGACAATTGTATATTGGCTTCTTAATAAAGACACTGAAGTAATACTTTCAGAATCAGTGTGAGTCATTTCTCGTTAATGCAGTTCTTGTTTCATCTTAGTTTCTTGCTTTGTGGGGTACTGCCATAGGTAGGCATGTGAAATACTTGATAAGGAAGGTGCATGGTCAACTGTGACTGCCACAACCAGGCATTTTGCAACTTCCATAGAGTTAGAGAGGACATTAGAGGGCATTTGCATGTAATTGAGGAGGAGGGATAAAGGGGAATCTTTCTAAGTTCATGTTAAGAAGAAAAAGAGAGGATCTGTGCTTAGCTTGCCCAGGGAAAGGAGGTTGAACATTACAGAGTGAATACACCTCCCTACCTTGGTATCCCTGATTCTACTTGTAAATACAGCATTTCATTTATTTACTTTGTGTTCAAGTCTTAATTCGGTACTAACGTAATAAAGTGACTGTTTTCAAAGGCCTGTTGCTAAATGGATTTCTGCAAGGACAGGGGAGCTATGCATGGACTATAGGGTGTTGTCTTCAGTGTGTAACCTATTGTTTTTGCATCAGTTAAACCACCGCTTCAAAGACAAATAGTAATAAAGTAATTAATTGTCCTGTGATGAGAGTTGTTCACTGCCTGGAAGTCTGTTAGTAACAGCGCTAAAGCTTCAGCAGTGGAGCTGAAGTACTTCCTTTGATGTTGGAAATAATAGCAAGTGAGAACCACTTAGGATACTGAACAATCATAAACCCAATAATCCTATCCTACCTGCATGGGCAATGTGTCTTGCCTCTCCTTTTGAACTTTACAGAACTGCTCTGCTCATCTTTTCCCTTTACCCTGCATTGCAGTAACCATCCCTTTTATTGAAGAGGGGCCAGACTCCACTTGCTTGTCTTTTTGCCCCAATGACAGCATTAGACATATTCTGATCTTTAATTTGCAACAGGCTTACAACCTCGTTTTCCACCCTGTGTTCTTCTTTGGGAGGCAGTCATCTCTTTTTTCTGTTTAGTTACTTGGTGATGATGGAACCAGCAATTTGAACTCCTTTTCCTGACCTCAGGAATTCTTGCTGGTCAGTGTAAATGTTGGCTGATCAGCAGCTGTAGCTTGCTCCTGACATCATTCTTACCACTGGAGTATCTGCTCTACAGAAGAGTGACTTAATAGTTCCTGTCATCTGAGCAGCATTCTCTGAAGCCACTTTCTTGCCTAGAGCTAACTTGTATAGATGGGACTTACTGAGTTTGTTTAATGTAGCATTTTAAGCCCAATGGTCCAACTGCAGACTTTTTGGTTTCCTTTTACTGGGGTAGTTTATTAATAGTAAGTGTAGAAATGAAACAGACTTGCGAAGTTAAAAAAAAAAATGACCAAAACCCATCTCTGCCAACGTGATTTGGTTTTTAATCTAATGAGGTGAGACAGTTGAATTCAAAAGCTGGGTCAAAAGCTTATGTAATTTTGAGACCCTAAATATAGAATGGTGTAATGACACAAAAAGATCAATCTCTGTGCATATGTTCTGGTAGGGAACTTTTGTTCTTATTCTGTGCATGCAATTTAAAACTAAGCTGGATACCCTCTGCTTAGAAAAATGGTCTTGCTGATATTCCTGTCTTTATGCTATGTGCCAATTTAAATGGACATGTAGCATGTAGCTTCCTTTATTATAATTATCTGGGTCTTTGGGGTTTTTTGTTATGTTTATAGTCATTGTAATATTGACCTTTCCATGTTATTTTTCTTAATAGTAGTGGAATGGGGTGATGATGTTAATGCAGTATCAGAAGATGAAGCCATGGTGCTGGTGAACCATCAAGCAACGGGTGACGTCTGCACTCTGATGATGTGCCTTCAGGATAAAGGCACGGTAGGCTACAACTGGGGAGTGGGATAGCTTCCGTGTATGTGATCTGTCACCTTGGGTGTTGGGTACTCACATCTGTGTGGGGTATTGATGACTGACTTGGATGTTAATAATCTTGAGGCCCTGAGCAGATTTGGTTTAATGTGACAGCCAGTAGCTTGGAGCAGGTTTTAAATCATAAAGGTTGCCTTTAAGGAAGGTCAAATATGAGCTGAGTCAGTGTGCATCCAGTCTGGGTTAACACAGGGAAGCAGATCTCCTGGCAGGTAATCATGTGCTTGACTTTCTCTTCTCACCTCATGCTCTTGTGCAACTTCTGCTAACTTTGCTCGAACCAACACAAGTCTGGCTTCTTGGTTGTGACTTCATTCCCGCATGGAATTTTTCTCAAAATGAGAAGCAAGTTGTGCATTGGAATTTTCATATATAGGAGTTCAGAAACTGAAGGTGACTTCCCTATGATAACATGCCCACGCTGAGCCAGCTAGCAAAGGTCAAAGTTGCTTGAGCTCTTATTTTACAAGCCTTAAAGCATTTTTTGGTGAGAAGTGCAACTAATGTCAATTGTTTCATGCATTGCTGCTCAGAAGATTCCCATCTAGGGAGTGTAGTGCTGGAAACTGGAGTATGGGATCTAAACAGGCAATCAAACCTATGTGCAGGTCAGGAGGAAGGGGGTGTGTAGGATTAGGCTGCAAAGGGTGGACAGTATACCTGGCAAGGCGAAAAAGTGCCTCAGCTGTGCCTTAGTGTTGTCTTCTTTCTCAAGACCATACAGTGAATAAGCAAGGAAAACAACAACTACTTTCTGTTGCATCTATAACTGTGGCACTGTTTGGGTATATTAATATAGATTGGGTATACATTGAATCTCTATCGGGGATGTCAGTTTTCTTTCAAAACCAAAACACCCCAAACCCTCAAACAAACCCAGCTCAAAAAAGAAAGTATGGAAATACCCCTCAGGATTGAGCAGAGACAAATTTATTTCCTCCTGTAGCCTAGAGAAAACTGGGTTTAAAAGTACTTTTAATTGCTTGAATTTCTTTTGGTATTGAGGAAGTTAAATGAATTCTGTACCCAGTGAGGAGAATGACAGAATAAATACTCTTTAATTCCCTTCATCATGAGAAAATCTTGTGGTGAAGATACGACTGTGAGGGGATAGTCCTGTGGATATGTTATTGCATATGATCTTGACCATGGATGTATCAGGTGCTTTTAAATATCATAGGGCTTCATTGACGCATGTATGTATAATAGTATATATATAAATCCATACTGTGTTTACCCTGTTTGACTCCATAGCTAAAAAATTTCAGTCAAGCAGGGAATGCAGAGGATGTTGAAAACAATGGAAGGAATGATGTTCACTACAGAAAGTGTTAGGTTTGCAGCCTTTCAGAAAAGCAAAACCTCCTTAAAAGCACTATTTTTTCCCTTAAATAATTGCAGTCATTGCTTTTTGAATCTACATATCTAAAGCCTAGTATGGCTTTAATGGTTTTAGCTAATCAAGAAATAATGAAAAAGGAAGCTTCAACACATGCTTTAAGTATAGCGTGAGTAGTACCAGTGGCTAAAAATAATGAGAAAGATCAGGATAGTTTATCCTTGATAGAACTTGCTGAATGAGGTGGTTTTGAATAGCATGCTTTGGATTTCTGAACAGAGAGGGTTGTCTTTAAGTGACTGTGAAACCAGTAGAGGGGACAAAACCCCAGGCCTACCTATCCAAAAGGAATCATTATGCTATAGGCAACTACTTAAATTAGGCAGTTTTCTTTAAATGCAGTTTAAACTTAACGTGGGGTCCTTCACAACCTTGATGTTCATCTGCTAGTAGCAACATGACAACCTTCCAGTGTCTGAAGGGGGCTACAAGGATGCTGGAGAGGGACTCTTCATCAGGGACTGTAGTGATAGGACAAGGGGTAGGGAGTGGCCTCCTCTGGACTTGCTCCAATGGCTCCATGTCCTTCTTACACGGTGTGAATCTCCTAGCACAGGCTGAGGATTCTGCTGTCTCAGATTGCCTCCAAATGTTGCAGTCTGATTTTTTTCAATAGAACATGAACATTTAGAAAAGGCCTGCAGGCATCTGTCCTACACAGTTGCATCCAAACCATATATAGTAATAGTGCATCTTAGTGTGATTGGTATATACTAGCTTAGTAAGTGCTAAGTCAAGACTGAGCAATCACAACAGTAACACCTTCCACTAGAGCAGGTTGCTGCAAGCCCCGTTCAACCTGGTCTAGAACCCTGCCAGGGATGGGGCAGCCACAGCTTCTCTGGGCACCCTGTGCCAGCGCCTCAGCACCCTCACAGGGAAGAACTTCTGCCTTATACCTAACCTGAACTTGCCCTCTTTCAGTTTGAACCCATCACCCCTTGTCCTATCGCTACAGTCCCTGATAAAGAGTCCCTCTCCAGCATCCTTGTAGCCCCCTTCAGACCCTGGAAGCTGCTCTGAGGTCTCCACGCAGCTTCTCTTCTCCAGGCTGAGCAGCCCCAGCGTTCTCAGCCTGTCTTCGTACAGGAGGTACTGCAGCCCCTGATCATCCTCGTGGCCTCATCTGAACTTGCTCCAGCAGCTCCATGTCCTTCTTATGCTGAGGATGCCAGCACTGCACGCAGTGCTGCAAGTGGGGTCTCACCAGAGCAGAGCAGAGGGGTAGGATAACTTCCCTCAACCTGCTGGTCTCATTGCTGGTGATGCAGCCCGGTACAGGGGGTGGTTTCTGGGCTCAAGCACACGCTGAAGCCATCTCATGTTCAGTTTCTCATCAACCAGCACCCCCAAGTATTGCTTGACTAATTCATGTTAACATAAGACAAGCCACATAGGAAAGTTTCAGGTGAATCAGAAGTGACCTAATTATACTTTTTATATAGTTCAAGAAATTGCCCCAGTTTGTGAGAGAGTAAGTGTTAAAACACACTCCGTTAGCTGAGGTCTCATGAACATTAAAGGTAATGTGTTTAACAAAGAGAACTAGGTTAAAATGCTGCTGTTGCTGCTTTCTGACTGGATTAGGACTGATAAATGTGGCTATTTTTTCTGATTCAGAGCAGAAAGCAGTGCCAGGAAGGGTGCAGTGAAGAGGAAGAAAGTAGAGCTTGCAGCTGGTTTGAGTGCAGGTTTCTTTGTTAAGGTAGAGGTGCTTGAAAGATGAAAGTCAGTCTATTCAGGTTGCTGTGTTCTGAAACCTGGACAATGAAAGTGGGTCTGTGAATAGGAGGCACCTAGATTTTGTAATAAGATTGGTAAAAGCTTTTTCTACATTCTGAACTTACTTAAGCAGGAAGGATGAAGCCAAAAGGACCTGAAACAGGATCCAGACCTTCTTTCAATCCATAAACAACTACAAATCTGTGCTCAAAACACTTTTGAATGTCTTTGCTTAAACCCCCTTGAAATGCAAGTGATAAAGACTCACCTCGTGAGCGTTGTTTCGTTCCTGAGGATACCAAACAGAACACCAGCAGTATCTTGCAGTGCGATCTGTCCTGCTGTTGGTAGCGGAACAGGATGAATATGCATTAGTCTAGTTTGCCTTTTGGCTGCAAATGAGATACGTGTCCTATTCTTTGAACTCTTCAGCTTTATGTGTTTGAGTGTGTGTATATGTTCATTAACTCATACATTAGAAATGTTTCCTCTTTGTACTTCTAACCACTGCCTAGGCTTATAGGCAGGTTTGTAAACACTGAGCTCTAGAGTTTGCCTCTTTGTAGCCCACTTGCAGCAAACTGCCTGTACGTTTTGTCTTAGTCATAACTTGTGTGTCACACTCATCTTTGACGAAGTCACATCATTCCCTCTCAGAAAGCCTGCGGAAGCCTATGAATGTCCCAGCCTTTAGTTGATCTATGTCATCTAAAACATGGTGAGATGGACTTCAGACTCAGAAGAGTAATGATCAACTTTCAGGATACACCTACTGGCATCTAAATAAAAAGACAGTAAAAGGTGGTATGGGAGGAAAGAAGCATTAACACTGCTGGGAAAGAGTTCCTCCTCCGGGACTGCCCTAGAACATCCTGGAGAAGAATGGCAGCTTCTCAAAAGACACAGATCTTTTCAGGGAAGCATGTTATTAAGCCTGCTGACCTCTTCCAGTAAAATAGATTATGTTGGTTTAACTTCTGCTTGCTATAATAGAACAATAATTGTCAAAATGGCAGCATATGAGGCGAGCACTGACAGACATATGGGTACTGCTGCAGGCTGAGTCCTTGTCAGTATAATTTTGGTGGTGTTTTTATCCAAGGATATGGTTCCTTACACCGCCTCTCATCTATGGGCTGGTGCACAGGCATGGACTTAGATACTGTGGTGCCTTGAGGAGTGATAATATCTCAGTGCTTTTTTTAACTCTTACCCCTTGGGCTCACCTCTTCTTTTTTTGTCTCCTCCCTAAGGCTTTTCTACTTTACTGAAATGGAAAGAATATAAATCTCTGCAAGAGGGATTTTTGCTTTAAGATCCTCTCTTTAATTGAACCCAGGCCTGGGGATAGCTGTATGGGAGACCATTTCACCAGTATTAGTCTCAAGTGGGGAGTTCTATCTAGGAACAGGGTTTTCTTCTCTCACTCACAAATACCTATCGTGTCTTTGTTCCCTTGGATGTGTAGCATCTAGTAGGAAGTGCCACTGGCAGGCAGGAGAGCATACTAGCATGTCACAGGGAAGAAATGGATGCTTGTTTGTAAAGCAAAACCTTTCATATCTTTGAAAGCTGTTCTCTTCTGAGATGTGCTTTCCTTTTCCGCTTCCAGTGATGCTGAAGGGTCCAGAAATGGGTGCTCTTGCATTATCCAAGATCTTCAAGTAGAAAGTTTGCTAGTATTAAAAAAACCCCACCGAAGTTGAGGTGTTCTTAATGTGCTCTTAGGCAAGGATGTGAATTCAGAATTCAGTGGGAAATCAGCTAAATGTCTAAGGCAATCAAGTACCTCAGTGTTCTTTGGCAGCTGTGTTCTTGCAGGTGTGTAAAAACTTCACTTTGAGCATCCAGCTGCAGTTGTTTAAGGTTAAGTGAAAGAAACAGGGTATGTGACAGTTATCTTGCTCCAAGTATATAACCCAGGATTCTTTTATAGCTTCTGTGGTCAAAAGGGAGCATAAGGGTAATCAGAGCACTCCAGGAGATAATGAGATTTCTTTGGACGAAAGACTTACTCATTCATGCAATTCTAGACCCAAATTGTAAATTCTGGAGCTGCTTTTACAAAACAGAATTCCTGCGTTAAATAGGAACTGCTTCCTTCTCTGTATTCCACATGGAGATGTCAAAACGGGGAAAAGCCCCCCTCTTCCACTGTATCAGACTGTTTTGTTAGAAGTATTGTTGATGTGATGGATGTGGTTTGTAAGTATTTCAGTTACTGTGCAAGCTTTTGGTGTTTGTAGGTGTAATCAGCTAATACATTATATGTTCCAGAGGAAATCTTTACTTCCTAGACTGCTTTCTTTCTGCCTTGGCATCTTTCAATTCTGTAGGATACGTCATTGGAGGCAAAGCAGGAGGTGCCTGCTTAAGATTACAAAAATTATCATCTGACTACGAGAGAAATGTCATGGTTCTCCATATGCTGTTTTGATAGTGGTAAATGGAAGAGTACTATGTTACATGACTTTAAGTTTCACTGAACTTGAATCAGTCTTAGTGTGGCCTTATAGCGTAAGGGAAAGTAAAGGCAGCGAGCCTAGTGTATGAGAGCATGAAGGAGACAGTGGGGTTTTCAGTTTTGTAGAGCCAGTTTGTACCCCTCTCAACATCTACATGTAGGAGCTATACAGAGGAAAGACTTTATTAGAGAAGCTTTTTCCTTCTGTTATTTGCCTCTTTTGGAGTAATTCTTCCATTTTAAATCTCAAAGGACTGATCAGGTATATGCCTTCGCTCTCCTGTAAGAAATGATGATCAAAGTGAATCGGATGGCACAACCTCTATTTTTGCCTTCTCATCATGCTTCTTGGCCAGGACAAGGAGCATGACTTCATGGAGTTCTCAGGAATGCATGTGGTGCTCTGCCATGAGAGAAATGAGTAATGGCATGTAAGCTATCCAGAGGTCTCTCTAAATGCTGCTGTTTAAAGAGTGAGCATGTATGGAGCATGTGCACATCAGAAGCTCAAGAACAACATGATCTCATTCCCCAAGTACAAGTAAATATAAGGAAACATGGTTTTGTGGTATACATAAACCAGTTGGAGGTTTCCAATACAGATCTGTATTATTTTGTGTACTTTAATGATCACTGAAGATGGGTTTAGTTTGCAACTGGCTTAAATTGTGGTGCTACGTCAGTAGAAGCATTACAGTACCTGTATGAAAAAACAGAGTAGAAATCACTTTAGCATATGGCAAATAGTGCAGAACTGCATATTATATTACCAAAAGGCAGCTATTTAATCCTGCTCTTGGGGGAGAAGCGTAGCATCTCTGCTGCTTTAAACTTAAGGGCATAAAGGACTTTATATGCGTTTGCTAGTTTCGTTGCTGTTGTGAGGGTGGTAAGAACGTGACCAGTATATGCATAATTCTCTGCGCTTGGCATTTACTACACTTCTTTTGGTAACTTTTCAGGTTGTCCGTCAGATGATGTGGCTGATGGATCATATTTTCAAGTATACAAACTTTGGCATCGTGTCTCTAATACATGGAGACTTCTTTATAAGACAGGTAAGAGAAACCACATAGTAGCGCTTTGAATTTATCCTTATATTTGGAACATTGTGGTCTTATGGAACTTACTCATTACCTCCTGGATGGTTTGCAGGATGAAATAACTATGCTGTAATGTGTATATTTGGGTAGAGCTTTGTTCTGCTTTTGTTTCCCAAGCTTATTTTATTATATTCCTAGACACAAATGTTTACGGAACCCACCTGTGATGGGAGGCTTTTATGAGAGGCGTGCAAGCACAGTACATGGGCAGGCCTTTTAGTCTCTCTGCTTCTTACTGCCATTGTTGGCACCTTTCTTCTTTCCTTAGTGACCTTGAAGCTGTGCAGTGCTTCAAGTCTGGCTAGGTCACTGTTCTGACTGTCAAAGTTTCAGATAAGGAAAGGCAGGACCATTCCTTTCCATGCCGACATGGTAGCAGACCAGTTTAAGGCAGTGAAGGACCTGCATAAATAGCTATTGATTCTTGAAGGTTAATTCTTATTTGAGCATCAGGAAAGAGTGTACGTTGAGCTCAGCATCTCAAATGTTAAGGAATGAAAACCTCAGATAATTTCTTACAATTTGGGGGTTTTTGTTTGGTAGCTGTTGATCCATCTGCACTCTAAAAGGAGAAACTTGGAAGTGTGGAATGCTAAGTGTGAGCCTGCAGCCAGTTTGTGAACTGCAACATCCAGCATATTCCTTTCTTTCCTCTCCTTATTTTTATTTGTCTGGACTTAAAATGCATGGGCAGCCAGAGAGAATGAATGAATTTTCACTTTACAGAGAAAAGGCAGCTAAATGACTCAGAATGGAATGATGAAATACTTTATCACAGCTATACATAGCTAAAATTCTATTTCTCGCTAAGACTAGAGGCATGGTTAGAAAACCTCAGGCAAAATTAGATAATAAGATTAAGGTCTGTAGAGATACACAACTGTATACTGTGAGAGGATGGGAAGGAACAGGGTTTGACACTGTAAAATGTCTATTTCAGCAGTTAAAATACATCAGATACACTTTTTTTGAGGTACGTGTGGCTGTCAGGTAACTTTAATTTCTGAATGCGGTGTTGCAATTCCAGTTACAAATCCAAACCAATTCTGAGGTACAAAACCTAAGGCTTTTCCTCATATTTGTCAAGTGGCTGAGATAGGGGACAACATCACAAGTAAAATGAGATCAGCATGAGTCTAAATATAAACCAAGAGAAAGGAATTGTTTCCTGGCTGTTAGTTAGCCTTTGGGTGTAGCAAAACCACTAACTATAGAAAGGCCCCAGTAATATTTGGATGAGCAAATATTTTTTCCCTTGTAAAATAATCTAATTTGATTATGGTGCAATGCATCTGATTTATTGGAAATGCGCATTAGCTTCATTTTCATGAGCAACCCAGTGGCAGTTTTAGGGATGCTTCTGAGGCATACCAGGAAGTTGACCAGTTCTTTCTCTTCGCCCATTAAAGAGTTTACTGGAACAGAGGGTGTCAGTACCTTGCCGTATTCATGATGCAAAGTGCATCCTAAAGAATTTGTCAGCAGTCCCTTGCTGCCTCTTTCCTTTCCTCTAAAGGAAAGAAGGCTGAGCCCTGTGATGGAGATCAACTAGCCATGGTCTTCCAGAGTTGGGTGTACTAAGGAGCTGCTTCTGTAGGACTGACTTTCTGTTCTTTCTGAATAATATGTTAACTATGTTTTGTCTTCCAGGATTCTTCAGTATTTGCTAGCCATGGGTGCTTTTAAACACTTCTTTTTCCCATTTAGTCCAGTGGGGTTTTTTTTGTATTGCAGAAGCATCTTAAACCTCACAGGATTTGCTAAACTGCGGTTTATTCACCGTTCATATTTGTTAGGTTTGTTCAGGTTTTGGAGAGTTTTAATGTCCAGCATGTGAAAAGATTACTGTTTGCTGTTGTTTTCTTAACTGCTGTGCTATCCTGGAGTCCTGTGGTCTGGTGAGAAAGCACTGGTTTAACTGAGGGATTTTTATGTTGCTCTTTAGTGTAAGCAGGTAGAGCCTTTTCCTTCCCTTCCTGCCAGTGTTCAAGGCCAAGTTGGATGGAGCCTTGGGCAACGTGGTCTAGGGTGAGGCATTCCTGCAGTAACTAAGGACACATCTCATTATCTTAACTGAAGAAGCTGTGCTAATACATAGGAGAGCAGAAATAAATGAGTCACTTGAGCACCACAGATTTGGGTGACATCCGTGGTTCTGCTGTGGTAACCGCGCTCAGGCTGGTCTTGAGGTCTGTGGTGCCTCTGCAATCGTAATAGAGGCTGGGGGTGAGGGAAGAGGTGCATGGAAGATAATCGAAGCAAAGATCCTGTTTGGCTTGCAGAAATGCCTGATGATAGATAGATCTCAGAACCATAGCTCAACCTCTAGGCTGTGTTTGCAGAATTCAGTTTAGCAAATTCAAGCTGAGATGCAGTAACAGGTAGGGAATTCTGCAAACACATCCTCCTCTTACATAGAGCTCCCAGTTACGGTCTGGATGTCACTCTTGCAGAGAATTCATCAAATCAGGAGCTTCATCCCCGGTTTCAGGAAGGTTTTTTGAGCCTCTCTGCAAAGTGGCATTAGTTCAGCCACCAATGGGTACTCTCAGGAGAGCATTGATTTGTGTTGTCTTAGGGGCTTATTTGTACCTCTGACAAGAGAGGCCTCTTAGGAATGTAATAATTATCTGGCTAATGTTATCTCTCTTAAGCATTCATTTCATTTAGATGATGTTTTATCCTTACAGGGAAGAGCACACCGTGACCAGCAGCTTGTGTTACTCAAGGAGCATCTAGAAAAGTATTACAGGAGCCGCAATCGGAAATGGATTGTTTTATTTCCAGAGGGTGGCTTTCTTAGGAAAAGGAGAGAAACGAGCCAAGCATTTGCCAAGAAAAACAATTTGCCATTTCTTAAACATGTTACCCTGCCAAGACTTGGGGCGACACAAGTAATCCTGGAAACACTTGTAGCGCCACAAGAAAATGGAACTCCAGCAGGTGGAGATGCTATGATAAGAGGTAAGGACCACTTCGCTCTTGTGGAGAGAAAGCAAATTGAATGTCCAAGATTGGAGTTACTGTGTTGAACTGGTCTCTTTTAATGTCAGAATGCATCCATAATGGACCATTGTATTTATACACATGGTTTCATATTTAGTTTTAGCTCCACCAGCTTTATTTTTTTGATGTTGAGACAAAAAAGAAACCCATAGTTTTAATTTGATAGAGTCTACTGTGTGGCTGCGTGAATGCTTGTCTTGGGGCACATAATGGGTAAAGCAGACACTGGAATGAGCCCCCAGAGCGAGTAAGAAGGTGGGCTACTCCTTGGAGCAAGCTTGATGGTAAGCACTGGTTTATGGTAGTATTGAACTGTAGTGAAAGTGTCTCTGGAATATGCAAACTATGTCCAGATTCTTATTCCTGGCTTCAGAAGTTTGTTTGCATGTAGTACTCTCCATTTTATTCCTCCTCTTGAACTGCATTCTATTGAGTTCAGGTTCTTCTGTTCTTTACAGATTTTGATGGGAACTGTCCCCTTTGTTGCTGGAGTTAATTGTTGCAGATGACTAGATTTGAAGGATGGTTTTGGCCATCCTATGTTGAAAGATTTATGAGGGAATAAGAATATTCCTGCAGCATTATTACTCTGGGACACCTGGGCTGAAAGGGAGGGTTTAGCTGGGATATAACTGATGTCTCTAGTTACAGGACTTGGCGCTTTCAGTCTCTCCATTTTTATAACTAACTTCTTGGCATGTT
This sequence comes from Ara ararauna, assembly GCA_028858755.1. Classification (NCBI taxonomy): domain Eukaryota; kingdom Metazoa; phylum Chordata; class Aves; order Psittaciformes; family Psittacidae; genus Ara; species Ara ararauna. The sequence goes on from CM054379.1 coordinate 123,068,850, forward strand.
CAAGTGCAGGGTTAGATCTTGCTTAACTTCGTTGTGGATTGTTACTTGTTATAGAAACAATGGTTGGGGGGTTGAGGTGGTTTCTTGGATATGGGTGATGCTGAGATTTCCAGAGCCAAATGATGATAATCATTTAGCAGTTTGAACCAAAGATGCATGCTAATGAAGCCACAGATGCAAAGGGCTTTGAGTTTTTTCTGTTCAAGTTTCAGGGTTAGCAGGAACCCTCAGGCAGAAATTGCTTCCAGATAATGTTGTCAGCATAGGAAATGGATGGAGATGATGCGCTTGCAGGAATGGAGGGAATCTTTTAAATAAGCTGAAAATGAAGCTGTGGAATGCATCAGAGTATTTCCTTTCAGGCTACATTCAGAAAAGCAAGGCTGAAGGAAGCCCTTGTTGTCTTAGAAGGCTTTAGGTTTAAAAGAGAGAAAAAGAATAGGCCTTGTTAAGAGTTAACTTTTTTAAGGAGAAAAGTTTGACCTGTTCCTGTTCTATTTCTTCCTGTCTCAAAGGCAAAAAGGTACGAGAAGTAAGAAGTTCCTCAGTTAATTAGAGGCTGGAAGGGGACCAAAAGCATTCATCAGATACCAACTTTATATTTTCATGCTCTCTGCTATCAACTTTGCTGAACATCAGACCTGGTGCTTTTTGAGTGACATGAGTCAGGCTCCAGAGAAAGGAGTATTTGACGGTGGTTGACCTAACTGGGTGCTAAATGAAAGAATTGGTTTGGAAGTGCATGGAACCACCACTCTCCATCCTATCCAGAAGACGGCAGGAAAGATGAGTGGGCAAAAATAGGGAAAAAATGTGTGTGTTTAGCTGTCATTCTTTCAGAGTAACATATACGGAAACAAAAGGGATGAAAAAGAGAAGTGAAAGTAAACTTTATATGGTAGGGAAGAGTAATACACTGTTTGATACATCATGAAGCTGAGGTATTTTAAGTCCTCCCAGGCAGTTGGCACCTCGAAGGAGTTTGGAGCAATTGTTCACTGAATAGAGGCATTCCAGAGCTTATTTGTGATCAGTGTTGCTCTATTATTTTACCAGGCAGCAACTTTTTGCCTGATAAGAGGTTGCTATGAGCTTGGCTAGAGGCATATTGAAATGTTATCTTGCTGTTTTCAACTGCAGCACAGTACATCCAGTTCTGATGCTTATTCTAAGAGAAAATCAGTTTTCCCTTCTGCAGAGCTGGACCCTGGACTTCATAATCGTTTGGTTTTATTTAAATCAGACTTTTTGATTCACTGTTATGAGGAATGTGGGAAGGCTTGCTTTTTTTGTTGTCTGGGAATAAGGGCTTCTTGTTTTGTTCCAGGTGATTTGTTATGGAGAGATCTTGGGATGCTGAGTAAGATGTTCAGTCTGAGAGCTAATCTTTGGGGAGAAACATTAATTTTAAGGTCAGTGGTCCAGTTGAACACACAAGGACAAGTAGAGAAGGAAGGATGAGTTACAAGAACATGTTGCTATGCAAGGGAAGGCAACTGTGTCTTTTGGCTGCTATCAGAGTGATGCAAGTGTTCAGGAAACCACACCTGAATACTGGTGAATGCTAGTAAATATTTTCTTTTCCAAGTGGAAACTGTGGTCCTTAGGTCCGTGCCTGGCCGGTGCATTCTTTTGCACTCTGGATGCAGTCTGGCAGTGTTGCAGAATTGTGGACTCAGCCAGGTTGGAAATACCTTTAAGCTCATCCAGTCCAACCATTCCCCAGCACTGCCAAGGCCACCACTAACCCATGGCACTGAGGCCTCGTCTTCACGGTGTGTGCACACTTGCAGGGACGGTGACTCCAGCACTGCCCTGGGCAGCCTGTGCCAATGCCTGAGCACCCTCTGGGGAAGGAATTGCTCCTCATCTCCATCTAAACCTGCCCTGGTGCAGCTTGAGGCCGTTTCCTCTTGTCCCATCCCTTGTTCCTTGGGAGCAGAGCGCAGCCCCCTCCTGGCTCCATCCTCCTCTCAGGCAGTTGTAGGGAGCGATCAGGTCCCCCCTGAGCCTTCTCTTCTCCATCTGAACCCCCCGGGTCCCTCAGCTGTTCCCCATCGCACTGTGCTCCAGGCCCTGCGCCAGCTCTGGTGCCCTTCTCTGGCCCCGCTCCACAGCTCAGTTGGATGCGAGGGTTCCTGCTGAAACCTCTCTATAACTTGCTCTCTTTCTGAGTGGTAAACACTGATGATCTGGTGGGATTGAAGAGTCCTGTGCATAGTGAAATGAGAGTAACCCCAGGGAGAACATAGAGGGGATAAAGAAAAGCTCTGAATCACAGTAAACTTCTGGTTGTAGACAGACAAGTATCTGCTGTGAAAGGACCATAGAGGATGGCAGAGCACTGGATGTCTTGATAATGCTGGCAGTAAGTTTCGTCATAACTAAATAGGAAGCAACTTACTAAATCTACAGCTAGAGCAAAACTAAGGAAGAAGATGGTTGTGCAGATTGGTCTCTGCTGGAGAGTTTAAGGACAAATAAAATGACAACTTAGGAAACTGTATAAACTTCATTTGATTTTTGGTTTTTTTTTTTTAGTCTAACCCTGAAAGTTACTGCTGTGATCCTTCTGTCTTGTCTTAGCCCTTGCAAAGCTAGTATGTACCATTCACACCAAGATACATTATTACTATGTGGTTTGGATGCAACTGTGTAAGACAGATGCCTGCAGGCCTTTTTTGAACATTTATGTTCTATTGAAAAAGAATCAGACTGCAACATTTGGAGGCAATCTGAGACAGCAGAATCCTCAGCTTGTGCTAGAAGGAGGTTCACACCGTGTAAGGACATGGAGCCATTGGAGCAAGTCCAGAGGAGGCCACGAGGATGATCAGAGGCTGCAGCGCCTCCCGTATGAAGACAGGCTGAGAACATTGGGGCTGTTCAGCCTGGAGAAGAGAAGCTGCGTGGAGACCTCAGAGCAGCTTCCAGTGTCTGAAGGGGGCTACAAGGATGCTGGAGAGGGACTCTTCATCAGGAACTGCAGCGAGAGGACAAGGGGTGATGGGTTCAAAGTGAAACAGGGCAAGTTCAGGTTAGATCTAAGGCAGAAGTTCTTCCCTGTGAGGGTGCTGAGGCGCTGGCACAGGGTGCCCAGAGAAGCTGTGGCTGCCCCATCCCTGGCAGTGTTGAAGGCCAGGCTGGACACAGGGGTTCAGAGCAACCTGCCCTAGTGGAAGGTGTCCCTGCCTGTGGCAGGGGTTGGACCTGGATGAGCTTCAAGGTCCCTTCCAACCCAAACCATTCTATGAGTCTATATTGTAGCTATTGCAGCAATTTTTGTGTTCTGAGTTTGTTTTAGTGCGCTCCATTTAAAAATAATAGGGTTTATTCTTGTTCAAAGGTCTGCTTAGGCCTGAAAGCAGCATCTTCAGAGGTACTCAGGTCCTACCCCTTGTGTTGCATGCAGTTGTCTGTTTCTTTTTCACTCTCAGGTTCTGTTAGAGCTTCATGGCAGGGCACAACTAAGTGTGACCCCCCAAAAAGGACAGCAGGTTTTGCTTTACAATTAATTTTCTGAAATCCCTGATGACTTGGGGGTGGGTTTTGGCAGCGTGGGATCTCGGATGGTTAGGTAAGGCTTGTGTTAAACCAGAGCATGCCGAAACATGCCTGTGACTGTGATTTGAGATCGCGTCTTGGTAATTGCACGTGGACGTAGCTGCGCTAAGACCTGCTCACTCGACAGGAGAGCCTATGGAGGCTGACCTTACCTTCAGAAACTGACAGTTCTTCTTCCTAACCTGGGGTTCCTGGTAGGCTGTCAGAGGTGGGTTTATCTCCCCACCCTACCCTGGAAGGGGCTGGAGGTGAGTTTGGAGCTGGTCTGAGGAATACGTGCAGCAGCTTTGCTCCACAAAAGCAGAAGGTAGGAAATGGGCACAGAAGACTGCAGGAGCCTTCCTGTAATGAAGTTTGAACCATTATCTACTGAAAGAACAGTTTGAAAAGCTAGCTAAATATTTAATAAATGATTTTAAAACATTTTACTGTAAGTAGGATCATGTGCCCATATTTATCTGGCACTTTTTAATTGCAATTAATGATCTTTGTTGCTTACTCACTTAGACAATTTATTTATCTTCAGCCATTCTTCCTTTACATCTGGGAAAATAATAAATTGAATGGCTTTGTTCTGAAATCCATTTCTAAATGAATACTTCTGTGGATTTACTATTAATTTCATATTGGCTTTTCTCTAGTACATTGCTGCTTTAAAAATGAAGGACTCTGTAGTTAGTGCTCTTCTTAAGAGAAACTTGACAAGCACTCTGTCATGATGCTGGCAAGCCTGGAGCCTCTAATGGGACCTCGTGTTCTCATTTCGTGTGTCTGTCAGGGGTTTACAATGCTCTATTTCCAGAAGGTGACACTGGATGTTTCAGCTTGACCTGTGTAGCTTGCCCTGCATCAAAGTTTGGAATAGCTATAATAACTCATCACCTAGGAGATACTGTCTTGCCTTGTTCAGGTAGCGTATGTGTGTTTGTAGCAAAACAGGACTACTCTGTTGTCGAGTAGACACCCTGAACACACTAGCTGCTTGTTAAAATAACTGATAGATGGATGTGACAGTGTTGCTGTAATTGTCTTCTCACGCCCAATGGACTTAAATGCAAAGTAAGTTAACTGAAATGCAGGTAGAAACTCGCCAGTCAGCCCTTGCACGTCTGTTCTAGTTGGTGTAAATAACTATGGGGTTAGAGTGCGCCTCAGATTGGGGGCTGCAGGTGTCTTCAGGTATGTGGTAGCTCTTCTCTCAAACTCGAGTGGTGATGCTGAGCAAGACCAAACATCTGTCTAGCCCAGTGTCTTGTCCAGTGTGGGAGTTGAAGGCGATAGGCTGCTAGTGGGTGTCAGGAAAAGAGGGAACACAGCGGACGTGCGTCATACATGTGCATACTCTCATGGTTTCTGACTGTTTCCAGTGTGGTAGGTTTCTCAAGCCATGTGGGGGTTTCTGTCTGTTTAGTTAGCCCTCCTCCCATGTACGTGTCCAATTTCCTCTTGAACTCTCAGCATCCTTGATATCTTTTGGCGAGTTTTGCCACAGTTTCATTCCCCTCTGTACAAAGAATCCCTTCTCTGTTTGCTCTGAAAACTTTTCCTCTTGGCTTCATGTTGAATGCGTCTGTTGTTGAACTGAGAACGGTGAGCAGTCTTTCCCCGTGAGTGTTCTTCATGCCAGCAGTGCTTTTGTCAACGTGTCTTATTTCTTCCATTGCTAGCTCAGCTGCAGGCTTGCAGGGTCTTGTATTTGGTACTAAAACCTTACACCTCTTCCATGCTTGTGCCAACAGGTGGCTGTTTTCATTAGCTTTTAAAATGCTTTAAGATGCTGCTGGGTATGATGTAAGCATATTCATATACTAGTGCATTAAGCATGAAGTAAGCATGTTACTGTACTAACCTGAACATAGCACGACCTCAGATACAAGAGAGCTCCAGTTCCCACAGAACAGATATAAAGCTGACTCCAAGTGCCACCTTGGCCATATGCCCTCCTTCCTGGTTTGCTTTCCAGATCTCTGCTCTCCTTCTTTGCAAACCTGTGAATTAAAGACATGCCAGAGAGAGGTCGTGGCCAGGTTGATATCTGACCTTGGCTATTGCTGGGAGTGACCTGTGTTTGGATTTAAAGGAATCCTGAATAATCTTCATAGCTATTTGCTATGAAGCATAATCTTTGCTATTTCACCTCCTTTGATCCTATTTTTAGTGTCTTAACTGTGCTGAGCAGCATGTGAACATGTACTGGTGGATCAGTCCTTGTGGGACCTTGGGGATGCAGTCTCCTCGCCGCTGCAAAAACTGACCATCTTTGATTGGCTGTTTTCTTCTCTGTAATACACAGCGTGGTGTATTTCCTCTTTATCTCATAACTCGGATTTTCAAGACCCTTTAGGGATCTGCATGGCTGTTGCTTCATCAGGGAGCTGTAACCGTGAGCTCTTAAAAAGGCCCAGGTGTAAATGTGCTGAAAGTGCAGAACAAGAAAGTTGATTTCTGTTTTTGAAGTTTTCCTTTGGGTGACTAGGGGGAAGCACCTGCCTTTTGGACCAATGTGTTATGTGACTGTGCTCATACCCAGGGAGTGAACTTGTTCCATTCTGAGTACTGCAGTATGTGAGAACAACGAAAGTAATAGTGAAAGTAAAATCTTGGTCTAGCTGAAGTTTTTAAATGTGTTTCTGTGCTCTGGGATGAAATCTGGGTTTGGTTTTTGCCTCTCTTTTTTTGTGTCTCATATCTCCTCATGAAGTACGGCACAAATGGAGTAGCTGTCAAATAAGTGCCATGCACTGATTGCTTTAATACCACGTTTCTTTTTGTTCTTAGAGAGCAAATCAAAAGGCCTCCAGTGGGTGATAGATGCAACCATTGCGTATCCCAAAGGTGAACCTCTAGACATCCAAACTTGGATTCTTGGCTACCGACAGCCAACGGTGACACATGTACATTACAGGTAGGAAATAAACCTTCTACTTTTACATTGAACTAAAATACTGAGAAACAAGTTTCCACAAATGAGTTAACAGCGTGTTTCAGGCTATGGGAAGTCAGTAGCAATGGCTTTTGTATGTGTGTCACACAGGTGGGCAACTCATGCTATCTAAACTCAGCACAGTTTTCATTTGAAAAGTTCAGTGACCATTTCATATCTCAGCACAGTTCTTGACTAATGTCCTGTGGCTGGATATAGTTATGGGGAATACATCTGATGGCTAAGTCATCCTTTTCCACTGTCATGTTAAGGTGCTGGTAAACCCAGCTTGAATCTTTTTATTTATTTACTTAATAATAACAACAAGCTAAAACTCAGTGTGTTGTTTAATAACAGGCTTCCTGAGAGATTATTATGTATTGCATTTGCCTTTCGGACGAAGGCATAGCAGCTCTTCCAAAGCATACTCTTAATAGTTGAGCAGAGCAGCACTTGGGAGTTAGTAATAAATCTCACTGACACCTGGGATGGGATATTAAAACTTTCCTTCTCAGCAGCTTTTTGTCTCAAGACCTAAACTAATGGAGGGAGAAGTTGCATTTTGCTTTTGGTTTGCAGTTAATTGCAAGGTTGAAATCTCCAGAAGTATTTTAACTCTCTTCCTATACCAAATAAGTTGATCACATTTTTATCCCAGAATTGCTTTATTTTGTCTGAATTCCCTTTTGGTGGTTTAGGGAGCTTTTAGGCTTTTCCAGTAAGCTTTCAGGTATCCCTGAATGGCAGTTTAACTGGGAATGACCTTCTGCAGCATCACTGCTATGTCACTGTTGTGTGATGCAAAGTCCAGAGTGCTCAGTGGAGCTCCTTTCCATAGCCATGCTTAAGTCTGTGCCTGCTTTTTATAGAACTCTACCTTCAAGTTTTTCTGAAGGTGAACATACTTACACTTATGTAAGACCATAATATTTATTGTGCTTTATCCAGGTCACCTGAGTGCTCTTCCAGATCTCTGGGATAATTGCAAGTTGAATGTATTTAGAATTCTACTGGAGGGTACTTCCAAAAATACTTCCTTTAACGAAGTTATCTGAAGTTGAATTAACTTCCTGCTTCTAAATGTGTATATTCGAAACCTATTTTTGAGCTCAGGCATACAGATGATGTAACCTTCCTTGCACTGAACTCGAGTGCTCCTGCTCTTGTAGTACTAAAATTCTAAGGGGAAACCATTAGAAATAGTTTATTGTCAGGTGTATGCTTGGTTTTTTCTCTACCACAGGGTCTAAATCCCTGCTTTAGTCAGGGCCAAGCCTCTCTATTGGACGTTTTTGGTTTGCTTTCTTTGAAAAATAGCCTCTAGTTGTTACAGCTGACCCTGTAAAACCATTTGAATATGCCCCAAATGGAAGCTAACGCAGCAGACTGTCTCTGAAGGCTGAGCTCTGGATGTCGTACATCTGAAACAAGAACTGTCTTGGGTTTAACTGGAGCTTTGGCTAGCTGTTCAGTCCTTAAATTGGCACATCGAGTTCCAGCATGTGTCCTCTGGATTGGTACGACTGTTGTTGGATGCAGGTTAGCAGTTCCTAAAGATGTGTTAAACAAAGTACCCTGGCCTGGAGCAGGTCCCTCAAGCGCATCAGCGCAGGGTGGCTGTACTGCGTTGGGAGCTGGCGTCGCATCTGGACCACTCACTGATGAACCTGGCCTTCATCACCTTGTCCCATACAGTTTTTAACGTGCTTAAGCTTTCTTTCACATGGCTGTTCTTGATGGTAGCAGCCAGGACCACTTTCTTTTTGCTTGTATGGGGTTCTCCGTATGTTGCCTTTTCTGGGTGCACCCTGTTCCCACATGCTCTGTGGCCTGGGATTTTACACAGCTTTCCCATATCCTGCCTTAGCTGCCCCTGTCCCCCTCCCAGCCTCTCAAGTCTTCATCTGCTTGCTGTATCCTTACACAAAAGCCTTTCCGTGATTATCTTGTTTCTTTTGTCTGTGCCTTTTCTGGTACTGCTGTAACTAGTTCTGAGGCTGACATCCTGAATTTCCCCACAGTGATTTCAGGATCACTTACCAGAGTAATAACAGCTGATCTTAGAGGCTGTGGCAGTGTATGTGTAGCTGCTGGTGCTTTTTCCTTCCCTAGTATTCATTGCCTTGCATTTACTGGTATTTAATTTCATCTGCAGCTATGGTTGGGTCCTTCTGCAACCCTTCTCCTTGATGATTCTGTACCCAAAAAGTCATATCGCTTTTGTATCCTTTTGTCCAGAGTTAGCGTATCATCTAGCTATCATATGCTAAGACCTTTTAATGTATCTGGAATTAAAGCTGTAGCTTGGAAGGAATGCGGTGAATTTTCACCTTTAGTGCTTTTGACAATAACAGTTATTTTTAGATACTTTGTGTGGCTTTACGAATATTTTCCTATTTTGTGTAAAGGATGGATTTATCCGTAGTCAGATTAGAGGAAAGGGACTGAACAGTGTATGTGCATGAATTCACTCACGTTGCATCATCCTTTTCTGTTGCGTACACAGGAATTTTCCTGCTGGATTCCCCTCAGGACATTACAGCAACTGATGTTTTGTATGTATTTGGTTCCCCAGATGACCTGACTTTCCTCAGAAGGGGCTATCTTTTTAGCAGAATGCAGTAATGTGATGGGCACCTTCAGGGTTTCAACAGCTTTAGATGGTGTATTGATGATTTGATGAAATGAATTCATCATATATTGATGATCAGAGTTGTTGGTACCACTGAGATCCTGTGAGATGTGCCTGGGAAACTGGGGATGCTGAACAGGGAAGAGTTAGGGAATGATTGTTCCCTCACGGAGGGTTGCTGATGTTAAAGAAAACCTTACAGCTCTGGTGTCACTTTGTTGGACCTTCTCCAGGATTGAAGCCCAGTGGGTTGACATCAGCGTCTTAGAGCTTATATTTGAAACTATATGTAAGATGAGTGGAAAACTGTCTCTCAGGAGCTTTGCCTGTGTACCTCCTGGGTCCGAAAATATAGTGATGTCTCGAGCTTGTTTCCATGTCAGATCTTGCTCTGGAGCAGTTCTGTGAGGTTTCTGTATGGTGCTGCTCCCTGAAAGCCAGTCAAGCCACATGGTGGAGGCTGATGCACCAGAGCTGTGTAGCTGTACAACTTGACCAGGGAATCTAAACTGCTTCTCTGAGTTCATCTTCTATGTGGAGATCAAAACATTGCTGTGACAGCCGTGGGGCTGTCAGCTGGGAACACCAGCACTTACTGTGCAAGTCACACATTCGAAGTGGCTCCTCAGCAGTTCTTAACATTGATGACAACTGCGTATTATTAACTACTCTTTGTCCTTACCAGTGTAGGCAAGGATTGAATCAGTGACTGAGGTATGAAAAGGCCTGTGCTGTGTTGAGCCCTGAGATGTCCCTTGCAAAGCTGGTGCATTTATTTAACCCTTTGAAACAAACTCAGTTAGTAAAGGAAAGCCCAAGGTAAAGCGGGCTTCACCTTTAAAAAGATGGATATGTCAGAAACATCTTCCAAAGACAGAAATGTCAGAGGTGTTTCTGTTCTTCTGCGTTTGACACAGATGTCCTCTGAAATTCTCATGAAACGTGTATCAGAGGTGTCTGGATTGTTGGTTTCCCCCCTTTTTCCTTCATTTAGTGCCATCAAATTTTGCACGCTGTACTTGGAGACTAGTTTGACCAGATGCCATCTCTACTGTATGAAAGGAGAATCAGCATTTAAACATGCTTTTCCCCTTTCAGAGTAGTCCAGAGTGAGGAATTGATGTATGACAGCAAAATGCCCTTGTATGACCATATCCTACTTTTTCTTTGTGTGACAGTGATTGAGGCCTGAAGGCAGAGCCAGCCACAGGGTAGCTGCACTTCATAGAATCATAGAATGCTTTGGGTTGGAAAGGACCTAAAAGCTCATCCAGTTCCAACCCCTGTCCCGGGCAGGGACACCTCACAGTAGAAAATTCATGCTGCATGAAGGTACCATGCTATTTCCAGCTAACTCAGCTGTCTTTGTGCCATGATAGGATGAGTACCATGTCACCTTCCTTCCTCATTCCGCTTTTTGTACCGTGCTGCTGCTGAAACAAGCTTTCAGCTGCTGAGGAAGTTCCTTTTTGTGTCCACATTGATACAGATTTATTGAAGTCGACGAGGCTCCTGGCTATAAATAAGATGGAATACATTGTGGTTGCTGAATGAGCCTCACAGAAATGTCCATGAAGGGCATCCAGTTGGCAATATATTTTATGATGCTTTATTTATGCAAGTAACTTACTTTTGGTCATGTGTGAGAGGTACCAGCATCTTTCATTGTGCTCAGGTTATTTAAAGAGTCATTGAAACAGCAGGTATTATTGTGATTTAGAAGTATGATTATTAGGGGGTATGATTAAAGGCAACTACTACTTAAAGGTGGTATCTATGAGCTTTAGAATTCTAATGAAGGATCAGAAGCTGTTTCTCCATTAAGGATCATTTAAAAGAGGTTAAATGTTTCTGAAAATGCCATTTGGCATCTTTTGAGAAATGGCCTGGTCAGTAGCTAAATCTCCATGATTCCTTGTGTGTGTCACCAGTTGTATCTTTTAAAAGCCTTTCTTCTTTCCTGGACTGTCATTTATGGGGATGTATTCTGGTTTTCGGACATAGATACACATCTGTGTAGTGGTTTAAGAAAGTTGATGTCCCTCAGTCACCTACATGGGGTGCTCCACAGCCATTGTCACCTCGTAATTGTGGACAGGTAACCTCCAGCTAGCAGATGATGCTTCATTACTGAGACAGCTTTGCAGACTCCCATCAGAGTACGTCCTTACTTCCACCACCACTTCTCAGGCTGCAGGTTGTGGTGGTGTTGCTCTTACTGATGTTCAGTAAAATCACCCTGATGATAGCAAAGCAGTTTCCGCCTTGAGGAGAAATCAAAGGAAGTGTTGCCATTCCACTTGAATTTTCCAGTCAGGTCAACTTATCCAGTGCTGTCAAATGCCTTGTTTGCCACACTAGTAACAAAGATGCTCTTGCTTTCATGCAGCGTGAGGTTAGTTTTGTCCAAAAGCTAGCAAGCTTTAAGTGCCCAAGAGAATCTAGAACCTTTAGATACTACCTGTTGACTTGGTTCCTTGTCAAGACAGTTCTGTGTGGTGAAAACCTTTTCTTTCCCTGAGGAGATCAGCAAACTGCTTGCTGTTAGTGGCAGTCCTGGTGCTGGATACCCAAAGGTGGGGTAGAGCCGGTGATGATGTTCATGCTCTGACCACACTGACACCTGCTTACATGTCTCATTGAAAAGAAAGAGCTCTTCCCTGCACTTTTGAACGTGAGACCTGCCAGATCTCGCAGCTGATGGTTGGGGCTGACCCTGCTCCTGTCAAAGCAATGGCTTTCCATTGTTATTTTGGGTCATCTGCATAGTTTTGTATCAAAAAGACTTTCTCAGTTACCTTCCCTGAAGCCACTCTCTTTAAAGAGAACATTCTGACAAAACACAGATGCCAGCTGAGCCATCTGAGGGGCAGAGAATGATGATATTGGCAGTATGCTTAGTATAAGGGGGGGGGGGGGGGGGGGATTTATCTTCACCTTATCTAGTGCAGGATGGGCTTGTTTCCAGAGCTGAAGGATTTTGTAATAAACATTTCATCTCTGATTTAGCTCACTCATTAGTAAGAATGTTCTGCTTCTAAAAATAACTCTGGATAATCTAAAAATACGTTTGAAAATGCTTCTAAATACACTTGTACTTACCATTGCTAAATTGTGGCAGCGTTGCTGGAAAACCAGTTGTTTTCCACTCTGCATTAATATCCATTCCAACTGGGTGATTGCTTCTTCAACTTTTAAGAAGCAGAGTTGATATCCAGAGATTCAAATCTTCTGGTACTGTATTGATTCATACAAGAGCCTCCATGGATTCAAGCAGTAAAGTGGTGTGCTACGTTCCATTAGCCTCTGGCAGTACTGGTATCACTTACACTGCTTTGCTGCTCCGTTAAAGTGCCAGCTCATCAATTGCTTCTGATGAGTATCTTGTAAGATCTTGTGATGTTTTTGGACTAGAAGGTGCGTTCTTGGGTAAATATCAGGCTTACTTGGTTGTTGAACCGTAGGTTTGTTACCCATTAGGTAACTGAGCCGTGGACATGGAGCGTATCTGCAGCTTACAGACAGCAAAGCCAGGTAACCCTAGCCTTCTGTCCTGAGCCCACACAGGCATCCTGTTAGTTCTGAGCTATCTTCGAACTTGCGTAAGCACGCATCTGGCCTTCAAAAATACACTGTGAAACACAATATTCAGTTGCTGAGTCTCTTTATCTCTTCACAGCAGATAGGCAGAAGAGGGTAAAAATAGTGCTTGGCAGCTCGGTTGTCTCTGGGAACAGAGAGTAAGTCTGGCTTAGTGTTATAGCTTCAACAGAAACGGTCCTTTCTCAGAGGGTGTGTTTTTTACTTGCCTTTCCATGGTTTAATTTGCTGTACAACATCTGGGCTTTAAGATAAAATAGCTCTTTATTACCTGTCTTTGTCATCGTTCTTAATATGCACGCTGAGGACTTGAGCTATTTACTGCACCACCAGCTACTTCATCATATTTGTCTTCAACAAAGACTTTTGTTCAAGCTGTATTCTACTAACAGTTGCAAATTTCTAGTCACTGAGCCTGGCTTTACTGGAGCACAGAGAACTCCACAGTGTAGAATTGCTGCAAAGGTTACAGAAATACCTGAGTTCATGTCAGTGCCATAGTTGGTAAATGTAACTGTTCATCTCCTTATATTCATGTTCTCTCTGTATACTGAAGCAGGTTCATTAGAGCAATGCTTCGCTCCTCTTCTCCTCCACTTACAGCTTATTTTTCCATGCATCAAACTGAAAGGAGTAGGTACAGATGATTTGGCAACAAAGCAAGCAAAGATGTTGAAAACAGCAACAAAAGCATTCTTCCAGAGTGTCTTGTTTCTGTATCTGATATTCCCGTATCTGTTCAGACACTGCCCAAATGATCGTGACATTACTTCAGATTCTTTCCGATCAATCAAGACTGTGTTGAAATTAAAACCCCACTAATGAAAGTAGAAGCACGGTGTAGGTGACAGGGAGCTCACCTGAAAAGGAAACCTACAGTCAAGGTCTTACATGTCAGAGTATGCATTTTTCAGGGTAGCCTGATACACAAATCTCTGCTGCATTGGCCTCCCAGTGAAACCCAGCAGGTATGTAAGTTCTTCTCTGTAAGGGCCCTTAGGCACTTGGGGCCTACTGAACAGGCTGCACCATTACTGTAAGACTTGAAAGTCTGTTTTGGGTAAAATAAAATGCAGTGAGGTATGGTGGGTTATTTGGGGGTCCTGTATGTGAATTCTGCCCTGGATAGCTGGTTTTCTAAGTAGACCCTTAGTATTCAACATAGAAGTACCAAAACACTGGTGATTCTTCCACTGGGGTTTTTAAATTAGAGTAGCGATACTTGAGTACACTTAACATGGGCAGTTGTCAATGTAAAACCTGCCTTAGACACTTCAGACAAGATGCTGCCTCCTTTGGGAAGCACAGAGGTCAGACACGTTGGTACTTAGTGATGCTGGTACATGGCTTCTGCCTGTTGAGAACTTTCTTCAAAGCTGCAGGCAGACCTCAGTCTTTCTGAAGCAGGAGCTTCATTGCTTGGTTTGGATTTTTTTAAGGGTAGCAATAGTGTGGTGGATTTGTATTTGAAAAAGCCCCAGCAACTTTTCAGCTTTGATCAAATGATGGAGCACGACATTTGAAAGATGCTAATAGCGCCTGTGTTTATTTGGCTGGTAACCTGTAACATTCCACTTGGATATCTGTAATACCTCTGTGACCTGCGAGTCGGAGCTAGAGGTAGCCATGCAGCTAGATTTATACCCAGCTCTTGTTCTCTGTGTTTTGGGGTGGGCTGGGCAGAAGGGAAGAGCTTTGCTCATCTCACATTGCCTAGGTTTAATTTATGCTTGTTTCTTTGGTAGGGTTTTCCCCGTTAAAGATGTACCTGCAGAGCCTGAAGCTCTTACACACTGGCTTTATCAACGATTCATTGAAAAGGAGGATCTCTTGACACATTTCTATGAAACAGGTAGGATGATACCTAGCAATGAGAATTGTGCTGTGTAAGGGTTTTTCTTACAAGGATCTCAAAATGCCTTAGGGATATGTATGCATTCTTCAGATGAATATAGTAGATGTAAGTATTGCTACTTTTTATGTGGCAAAAAAGTATGACAAAAATGATCAAAGAAAGGTAAATTACCTGGGTAGCAGGATAGTTTAATTTTCCAGGGTAGTGGTTGGCAGATGGCACATTCAAAACGAATCTAAGGAAATCCTCTCTTTTCCTGCAGTAACACATAGTTCAGCTGTGAAACTTGCTGCTCTGGCATTTCATTGAGTGGAATAACTTTGCAAGATGCAAAGAGGTAGCAGATGTCTACATATATAGTAGAAGTATTTAAAGATGCAAAGAGGTAGCAATCATCTACATCTGTAGTAGAAGTATTTAGAGCTTTTAGTTTGGAGGGGATCTAAAACCTTCAGGGTTTAAAATGAGCAAGTTCTTGAGTTAAAGGGATTAAATAAGACTCTTAAATGAAGCAGGTTATATTATCTGCTTAGCGTGGCTATTTAGCATAGGCCTCTGACACTTTTACTGCTGGAGAAAACTGATTTAAGTCATCTGAAGGTCCAATCCAGAACTATGGTCTTCTTCAGTTTCCTGTTAAGCTTAACAGAAGGATGCTAGGATTGGAAGGATCCATAAGAGGTAAATAGCAGAAAGTCTTCGGATCTACAGCCCTGTGCTGTCAGTACCAGTCTCGTTGCTGTGAGGTACTGAGGATCACTTCTGTCATAATATACAATATATATACACATATATATTCTGTCATAACTTCCAAAGTTAATGGACCAGAAGGATCTGAATAAACTTGGGGCCATTAATAGCTTTAAGGAAGAGATACTGGCAAACATGGGATTTAAAATACCAGGTAAATACTCTGGAACTCTAGCTGGAGAAGTGCTTCCTTAGGGCTCTCTCTTTCCATGCAGTTGACACTGAAGTATGTCATTTGCCCTCTGGCAGGTGTGTGTGCAGAACACAGAGCAGAGGAATTAGTCATAATACAAAAGAAAAGGAAAATCCAGAGAGGAAAAAATAGAGTTTTATTTCAAGGAAAGGGAGTTTACCAAACATAGACTGAGTAGACTCCAGATGAAATAAAGCACCCTGTTTCTGAAGACAAATAATCTCTTTATTAGCGGGTATCAGAGTCTCTCACATCAACCGAATTTCATATTCCAGAGTGACTATGTTAAAGACGCTACTTGTTCTAGATGATTTATTGCAAAGACTGCTTTAATTTGCTTTTGAGTGCTTAATTTATCAATTGGAGTGCTTCAAAAGATTCACAGAATTCTTTAGCAACCCAGAGCTGTGTTTCGTTTTATGAAATAACTGCTGTCACTCAGCCATCACTGATGGCAAAAGTCAGACCCTGCTCTATAAATCACATCCAAATGCATATATTAGACTTCATTAGATGAATGACTTTGTGAATCTGTTTAAAACTACAAGTGTAGCCAGTAGGAGGTAAAGAATTCTTGTTATTGAGACGTTATTTCACAAGTACCATTAAAATAAGTCATACCCCCAAAATCGGTTTCAGAGTTTAATGGATATAATCAGCTTTATTCATAGAAATGTGCTTTCAAAATAGGATAATTAGTTATAATTTGCCAAAGTAATCAGTATAAATTAATAACACGTTTCAGATGTAAATGTGATGACATAGGACCTTAGTGGGCATAAATTAGCACCATGTAAAGTTACTACCAGTTGTGCCAGTTGAGCTCTTGCTTGCACTGCTCCTGCTGGCTTGTTGCAAAAGGGCTGTTACAGGTTGTGGAAACCCCCTGGAAAAGTCTTGGGGCCTAATGGGAGTGGGATCCCTGAAGCTGCCCAAGAGCTGGCTTTGTATTGGTGTGTGCATTGTCTCAAGTCATAGAAGCTCAGAATGGCTTGGGTTGGAAAGGACCTTAAGATCATCCAGTTCCAACCCCCTCTCTTTAGAGCTAATATCTGTAGGTATAAGCAGTACAAAGATTCCTGTTTTAGCAGCTAGTGGAAAGCTCAGCGAGTTCATGATTTCTCTGAAGTCTTCAGCAGGGATAACCTTGAACACTGCAGTAACCCCAATGAGATTACATTTGGCAGGACAAAAGCACTTGGAGACTAATTAAAAACCCCAAACTATAAACCAGGAGCTTATCAGTTGGAAATGAGTAATTGTATACTGAAGTCATCATGTTCCTCATTCACTCTGATCATAAGCCAGCTGGTGTGTTGTAACTCAGGAAGTCAGCAGTGTCATCCTACAGGGCAACGCGAGAGGGTTTTCACCAGTGCTACAGAAACACTCTCCATCATAGCAGATCTGAAACCTCATCTGGAAATGGAACAAATAATAGGTGCTGGGATGAGGAAGGGGATGGAGGAGTCATGTCTGTGAAGGACAACTCAAAGTGCTTGGCTTGTCTTAGCCAAGAAAGTGAAGGATTGTTTTCTCTGTAGGATTTGGGTGAGGGGGAAGGGACTGTTGCTGTCGGTACCAAGGGAAAAGGAAAGTTCTTTAAACCAAAGGTCAGCCTTGGTGCAGGAAAACTAATGGGCCATGGAAGAACAAATGTATTGTGGACAAATAGAAGCTTAGCAGTGAGAATTGCTGAGGAGTAAATGGTGTGGCAAATCTGTCCACGTGGTGAGAGGAGGACAGGACTCATCAAGGGTTACCTTAGGGGGTTTTAATTATTCTTATTTTATGTTTTAATTTAAGAGCATTCATACGGGAAGAAAAGCTTTGTCTTAAATGCTTGATTGCAATTCCTGCAGTGATTGCAAATGTGAAGCACAGAGCTAAGTTGCTGATGGTATCTAATAGCCCAAATTGTGTGGTTTCTGAGATGAAGAATTGACACTGCTATGTCTTTACTCTGAATCATTCATCTCTTGTTCTTCTGGGAGTGGTTGTGACTCCATAATGCTGCAGCAAGCACATCATCTTCCCTGGTACATTTAGAGGTTTTATATCTGCTCTTTAGGAGTAACCACAACAAAAGTGGCTCATCTCATGTAGGCTTTGTGCAGCTCTGGAAAATGAATGCAGATTTAATATGCCAATGTAAACATATGCAATTTGCTTATGATCATAAAGCTCTGATGTATTCAGACACGTTTAATTTAGTGTTGGAACTCAGAAAAAGGCAAAATAGGGAAAAATGATTTTCTTTTAGCTGTGTCCTGCCACTCTTTGTCATCTAAACAGGCATTTCAGTAAAGTCTGCCTAGAAACCTGTGTGGCGGATTGATGGTGTTTCATGAGTGTGTGTGAGTGACTGGGCAGTGAATGTTCAAACAACAGGTGAAAACTTGCTTAAAAACCAAAAGTGTGTGTATATATTGATATATTCCTAGAGGAACCTTGAAACTGTATTTGTGTTGCTTCTTCACACTATACAACATCATTACAAGCAGCTGCGAAGTTTCCTATGGAACCCACTCAATTTGATCATCCAGGTGTCAATAAAACTTCACAGGTAACACAGAAAACTCAGTTGGCTTTCAGACCTCCCTGCGAAGGTTGGAAATAAGGATTGTCATGTTGAAGGAATGCTTTGAAGTTTGTGCTTTATATGCAGGTGAAAATGAAATTGTTCCTAGTAATTAAGATAAGGGGGGGTTAATCTTATTTTCTTAAAGATAACTGATGATGCTGGAGAGTCATTTGAAAGCTTAACAGCGTCATACAGAAGTAACCAAATAATTGGTTGTGGCACAAGCAATAGTGGTAAAGAATCCTGCATTAAGGCTCTTGTTCCTGCTGCAGAAGCATTAAACGTGTTTTCTTTTCTCTTTCAGGAGCTTTTCCTCCACCACAGGGTCAAACAAAAGCTATTTCTCGGGAGATGACCCTCAGTAACCTGTGGCTAGTGGGCGTCCAGTCGTTTGCGTTCCTCTCGGGTGGTATGTGGTACTGCATCTTTCAGTATTTTTATCATTGCCTCTTTTAAAAGTGGAATGGGACCTGAGGACACGATGGGAATCCAGGCTCTTACAAATGAGTATCATGTTGTATGTGCAAATGTGAATATTGAAGAGTAAAGGAAAATACTGGACGGACTCTTACCTCTCCCCAGGGAAATGTTGAACTCTGCTGAAAGTGAAGATCAGTCCCATAGTGACCTGATGATGTATGATTTTAAGAATTGTCTGTATTTTTAAAGATGTGTATTCTCACCCACACTTAAGCAAACTCCGCATTTGGACAAAAGGTGCAATTGTACAACCACCGTAGACGATTGTCTGTGACAAGAAAGCTCTGTCACCACAGGTACTTCTTGGCATTGTAGTTAGAGCTCAGAAAACTCAGCAACTTGTCTCTTCAGTAGCCTGTACAACATTGGTGTGGTAGAGATTCCTCATTTGCACAACTTGTACCTTATTGCAGCTCATTGTGCTATAGTCAAAGATACTCAGCTGGTGGCGGTATCTTTGCAGCTACGCAGTTGTTGTATGAGACACATTGATCTAAACCCAAGTCCCCGATAAGATCCAGCATCAGGTGTGTTTTGTGAGGGATCAGTCCTCAAAAAAGGCATTGCAGCATCGTAGTGTGATTCAGAGCTCTCCACGTTTGATGGATCAGCCCATCCTTGCTGTGGGTGTGCCATCAGCTTTCCCAATTCCATGTGTTGCCAATATCTCATGTTCTGAGGAAACTTGGAAAATAGGAAGTTCACTTGGTTAATTTTCCTCTTTTGTTCAGAATGCATCTCAGCCATCAGTATCAGCTTTGCAAATGCACTTTTAAAGGTGAAAAGGCAGTGAAGGAAAGACATAAAGCTTAGGGAACAGAGAGGCTTATTGGTCCTGCATCAGAAGCTGTTTCTGAAGATCTGTTGGTGATTTTGAGCCACCTTTTTGTTTTGTATAATGCAGTCCAACCAAGGTGACCTTCGAGTGCTTCATTGAGGCCTTTTTCTCCCCGCTGGTTGCAACACTGCTAAATGTACTTGTGGGAGAGTTGAAATCATTCAACGCCAACCATCTTAATGTTTTGCTAAGGAGTCATAGAAGAAAAACTAGTTTCTTAAAGAGAAAAAATAGGTGTAATTTCTGTCATAAATCTGTAGGAGGATACTACTGCAAAAAAGGATGGTAACTACTCTGAATAACTACATGGAGGGCAGTATTAGTTAGCTCACCACTGTGCTAAAACCATACCGGAAGAAGGATGAGTTGACTTGAGGGGCACAGTGGAACAGGAGATGCTTTCAGATACATAGGATGTCTGTGACGTATGGTCTTGCTCCTGGCAGGTCTAGTTGGCATTGTGTTTGTGTGATTATACACAGATTTGAGAGAGCTGTTCCCAAAATAAACCTAATCTCTCAATACAAGCAGGCTAGCCAGCGCTTCAGATGTTGGCATACTGCCTTATGCAGAGTAATTTCACTGAGAGCAAAGTAAGCTCTCGGTAGTTTTGGCTCTGAATTAGCAATATTGATCCCCCTTCTCCTTCCCTCTCCTGCTACGTGAATCACAGTGGGTGGTGTGCAGAATACAAAGCCTGGCCAGTGTTCCCTTTGGCGGGGAGCTAAGAGCATCCCAAAATACCAGGCAATGCCTATTTCCTGACTTAATGGAAAACCACTGGTCAACTCTGGCACCCCTGTGCCCCTTGAGGTGGCTCAGTGGGGATGGCTGCAAAATTATACCCCTGAACTGTGTGTGTCCCTTCATTGACTTAACCCCTGCAGCTGGGAGGTAAAGAACAATGGTCGCCTCCAGCTTCACGTTTTGGTGGGGTCCCGTTTCTCTATCCCACCTCTTTACACCCAGTCATACACCTGCATTCTGGTGTAATGGGAGATCCATTTTAAAAGAGGTATGCCCCGAAAGGAAGTGGGAGCGTGATTTTGTTTGGTGGGCTTTTATCCTCTTGCTCTTGCTAAAGTACACCTGATGGATTGAATGTATTTGATGTGCCCTTTTGCAGAAGGGTGCTGCTGAAGCAGTTACATCTGCTGTGCGTGGTGTAAACGGGCTCTGGAAAGTGCAGAATGCAGATAGCAAGCTCTTTACTCCTGCCCTTCACCAGGTGGTTTGATCACAATCGTGGAGATGCCCATGGTTCAGCTGGGTTTATTTTGAGCTAGGACAGGCTGGAGTAATACATAAAAAGGGAAGTTTATCTAAGCAGATTGCACAGCAGTAGCTCACATCAGGAGATTGTTCTTTATAGACCCTGTGACCTCCATGTAAGAGCATATTGTTTTTTCAGATGCAGTATTGTTCCAGTGGATTGCAGTCAGTAGTGAGTGTTCACATGCTGCCTAAAGAAATGAGTAATGCGCAATAATGATAATCATTTGATTTATCTGGTCCTTTTCATTTTCAGTTTGTTCCTCTGTAGTGCTTACTATTGCGAGATGTTTTTCAAGCACTGATTGTTGTTTCAATAGGGTGAATAGATAGGATTAGGTCTTAGGCTTCTTTCCTGCCTGCACTGGCAAATGTGAAGAGCCTGACATTGTGTCTCCTTACGGCTGAGTTGCTGTGGATGACAGTGGAATGAAACCATTGCTAAGAAACTCCAAAGTACCCTCCCAGCATGAACTTGGATGCTGCTCCATCAGAGAGAATAAGTTGTCTCTTCAGGGGCAAAGCGGATCCAGTGCATAGGAAATACCGTGCTGGTCAAGCCAGTTTGGAGCTCGGCAGCCTGGCTTGAGGAACGTGAATTCCTGTCGGTAGCAGTTTGGTTCTTCCTTCTGGTGTTACAGGTTGGGGGGTTGCCATGCCATCCATAGAAAATGATGTTAATGAACCATACAGGTGATCACAGAATGGTTAATTAATATATCTTTGGATTTATATTGGGGGAAATGAAATGGAAGGTTGTATGAAGTGCTAAAGAATGAAAAACTCCCAGACGAAACGCTGTTGCGCACACAAGCGCGAACGTAGCGTTTAAGGGTGTTGTGAATAAAGATGGTTCTCTGCCAGGGTTGCACACGAAATATCTCTACGTTTTATGTTGAGTTGTTCGTAAAGAAGTTGTTAACCATTGAAACGATAGAAGTCCTCATGGTTTAGTGTTGCTGCTCCTCACTTCCCATTACAGGAAGAGGATCTGCCCCTTTGCAAGGAGCAGTGTTTTCTTCGGCACTCATTGGCAAGAGTATGTCCCTTCCAGCTGCTCTTGTGTGCCCTGGACGGTTCCGTTGAGCATTGCAGCAGTGATGTCTCTTGCAGGAGGGATTTGTTTCCTAAGTTGCTCTCACCAGATTGTGAAAAGTAAGATTTCAGTGTCAGTTGCGTACTGGGAAATTAAAGGCTTCTTTCTTCACCTCCAGCATCACAACTTAGATGCATCTTACAGCAGTAAAACTCCAACGATCACTGTGGTACTGTCCATTAGTCACTTGGTTTGCAAAAGATGTCACTTCCTTTTGTCTGACACTGCCATGAAGTGCTGCTCATGTTTTCCACCTCTTTGTACGAGATAACGTGGATACCGATCACTGTGTGCGACAGGATTCAGCTGCTCCCCTTTGCCTTGACATAACATTTTGGGACCAAAGGTACTTCGAACTGGCATTTCCAAATCATGAGTCCTCGGTTTGGGTGCATTCTCCTGACAGTCAGCTGGGGGTTTTGTGGTGATCTGGTACAATCACTCAAAATAATTCTACACCGGGGGTACTGTATTGTTTGGAAATAATGGAGCCATAAGAAATAAAGGGTTATTTTGCAAAGTTGCATATTTGGTAGTTTTTACACTGTTTTTTAAACAAAGCAACCATTGGGAGAGTAGAATTGAAGCCACACTCTGGTTTAAAACATCGCATAGGTTACCAGCACCTCTGAGCAGCTTGGGTTTGCCTGTACAGCCTGTGGACTACCTGGCTGTGGTATGGAAGAAGTCTTTAAAAGGATTCTATGCATTTTAAAGTTAAAGCTTTTATTTTACCATTGGATGATTATTCACTGAACAACTGTCTTATTAAAGTGAGTTAGTTCCTTCAAATCACAATGGTGTTCGTTTTGTATGATAAAAAGGAGTTTTCTTGATACCAGTTGGTTTTGCCTCCGGTTTTCTCCTTACCCTTCTGTGTTACCTGCGGGTTGATTTGTGTGATTAAATGGATGCAGGAGCCTCTAGTGACTGTCAGTGAATTTACAAAGGGCTGCTCATGTTTGGTGGTATTTCATGCAATTTATTTCATTGGGCTTTTTCCTAATCAAACCTTTCCATGAGCCAAGACGTCCCTCAGAAATGGAGACAGATACCAGAGGCAGCGTTTCTCTACGGAGAAATCAGGTGTCTCTTCCCATTATCATTTTGTGTGTGGCAAACACAGAGTTGATATTCCCCCCCCCCAGATTATTTCACATGCTTTTAATCTTTAATAGATGGATTTTGTTAATGGTTGTATTTATATCTGATAGATACACAATCTCTGTTGTGCTTACTATTAACACAACACTTAGGAGAAGAACTCTTTGGTTCACTGCCCAGCTGCAGTGTTGCTTTGCAATGGAGAACGTTGCTTAGCAGAGCATTCCTGAGGAGGGACATGGAGACAAATGTTCTGTGCCAGGAGTGGTAAGGGGAGGAGCAGAGCAGTAGGGAGCTGGGAGGGGAAGGAAGCTTCTGCAGCACCACTCGCTGCAGCATGCATTGGAGACTGCAGAGTTTCTCTACAGGCCACTGCGTAGCAGTGCATCCTCCTCAAGCTCCTGAGAGCTGAGGGCATGGCAGGAGCAGAACCTGGGTTGCCCCTATCCCAGAGAGATGTGAAGCAACCTTTTAGAGTCCTCCCTTTGTTGCTTGCACTTGTTAACAGTGTGCTGTGTTTTTAAACAACTCCAGCCAGGCAGAGCAGTACAGAGCAGCTCAACTCCCTTCACTCCATGGCCCCAGCATCCCTCTGCTAATATCGGCTCTTCGCTCTGTGTCGCCTTCTGCGTCACCCACTGCTGTGTAATCCTGCAATACAGGACGAAGGGAAGAGGAACTCTGTGGAGCCTGTGAGACATCTTGCACGACTTCCACTGCAGCACCGTGGTTGTAGTTATGTCTACCTCTGTTTCCCTCCTGGTTTTCCATGTATTGTGTTTTGCTGTGAGGGGTGGGGGGAATTGGGGAAAACTTGAAATCTGCATCTTGGGACACTGGTGGGGGGTCCCGTGCTGACCAGCGGTGTTGTCCCACGGGGGAAGCCGATCACATAGGAATATATTTGTATCTCTCAGGACTCTTTATCTTGTATTGTACCCCTCTGGCAGCTGGGTTTCTGAGAGGCCACTGGGCATTGTCACATATCTCACCTCCCGCAGCTGAATAAAGGCTGTGTTTGTGTTTCTGCTTCGAAAACATGAACCAGGCTTTGTTGTAAATTGTTAATAAATTGCAGTAAGCTTTCCTGCATTGAAAATGGCAAACTTCAGTCTGTGCAACAGAATAGAGGGGTTGGGGTTTTTGGGGTTGGTTGGTGTTTTGCCATCTCCCTTGCAGCTGGTGAAAGCAGTGGAGCATTGAATGTGCAGTGCTCGTGCTGTTACCCCACAGGCAGTGACTTACGGGGCCTGGCATACACAGCTTGAAGAGCTGTCAGAGCTGAACCCGGAGGCTATCATGAGGGTGAGTTGTTTTTCCAGGAAGTTCCTTAACCAAAACTGATGACAAAAATGAGTATAAATATTACTTTAATGGGCCAGTAGGGTCTTAAAACTCAGCTCTGTTCATTGCCCACAGGTCTGCAGTATCCAGAATTAACCAGTGCTGGATTAATTCCTGGCAAATTCACTCTTGCTTGTGTTTATTCCAGTGGTGAGCATTGATTCCATTGTCACTTAAAGCTGTAGTTGATGGGCTTTCTCATTCCAGCCGTTGCCCTACAGTACCAAGGTGTGATTTATGTTTATAGCTGTTATCCAGCGTTCAATTAAAGCTACAAAGGGAAAAGTGATTTAAGTGAAAGAGTTAATGGCCTGCTTCATTTATCCAAGGGTGTGTAAATGCAGTTCTGTTCTGTACAAGTACTCAGCAGGTGCTGTTGGTCATGGGCTCCTGTCTGTAAGAGAAGATGGAAGATGCAGCAGTTCAGTGCAGGACATTACTGAGGTCAGGAGGAGGAAGCAGGGGAAAGGCCCAGCCTGGGTATGTGTTTGGTTCTCCATCCCTCCAGTCTTGAAATCAAAACTGTTGGCTTAAATCATTTATTACAGAGCTGAAATAGAAGTAGGTCCTCTTTAGCCTAATTACAGCAGGAGATTGAGATCTACTTTCTGCAGGTAAATAAGACTTGATGGTTGTCATGATGGGTTTTGGCCTGAAAACCTATGAAACTCATCATTTAATTAGTAGCTGGGTGGCCAATTCCTTTTATAGGCTTTTAACTTCCCCCAGTGTTCCTGTTTTTTGCTCCAGGCTCACAAAGACTCTGATTCTGCAAGAAATAGCAACATTAAATACATTAAATACTCTGTTTTTCAGGCTAACCATCATTTTCATGTTTGGGGTACCTATTAAATTGCCTTCCTTCATTATCCAAACATAGATGGTTGGAACTGCCTAAAGAATCAGGCCCCTGATAAGTCCAGGCCATTATCCTTACGTGCAAAATAGCCAAGGACAAGTGCTTCAGGGAAAAGTGTGAGGATCCCTGGAGCAGACAACTGTGGAATAATCTTGCTGTATATAGGAACTTTCTTCCTTACCGTTAGGGGCTGGCTCTTGTCCTTGCCCATTTGAATTTATGTCCCTTTTTTGTTTTCCTTTTAATTCACCAGTTTGGTTTTATTGTCGTGGTACAGTTTTGAGCCTGGGGAGGTCAATGAGTCCTGAAGGCCATTTACAAGCCCTTCCAAAAGTCCACTTGGTTTCAGAAGAAGCTTTGTTCCCTATGGATATGCTGATTCTGCGTTGGTTGTTCCTTCCCTCCTGTATTAGGAGAGGTGGAAACAAAAAGTACCCCTTTTCCTCTCCCTTTCCTGGTTTTACATCTATCTGTCAGCCCACCATGACTGAGGGTTTCTCTGAACCTTTTCAGTTTCTGTTCTCATTATGGTACATCCATCCCTTGCATAGTTCAGTTCCTCCTGCTTTTTACTATAACAGAGAATTGATTGTCCTATCAGTATAATTTACCTAAGCACTTATTTAAGTACAGCTTGAGAGTGAGAGGATTAGATTTATTAATGGGTTTACCTTTAGTGATTTTCTGACTCCAGTGAAACACACATAAATCAGTGACTCTGTTGGCAGCTACAGCAGCAAAAAATCTGCTGCAAATAGGTTTTAATTTCCTGCACAAAACCACACCAATTTAGTTTCATTGCATAGTGAAGAGGACTAAGAAGATAAAGCTGTTCCATAAGGGAAGGTGAGCAAACAGGGAGTTTACTTTCTTCATCCTGGCCTTTCTTTAAGACAAAACTACTCAAATGAGGTTCAAGTTCAATGAGCTCCTGCTGGGATCTCCCTGAATCACTGAGACCCAAGCAGTTGTTTATAGATACCAGTGTGCTGCTACCCTGAACCAGAGCCCCTGGTTGAGAGCAATCTGGGGACCAGCTCTGTCTCCCTAATGGAGCTCTGGGACATTGGCCTCTCATTTTCATTGGTGGCCCTTTAATGTATTAAAATAAACCCAAAGCACTCGGTTAAGCTGAGGGTGGGATGTCGAAAAGCCACACTCTGCTATGCAAAACCTCCTGAGCTTCATTTCATGCATGTCCCTCTGCAGCGCTTGTTGTGTAAGGAGGTGCTACATCTGCTGTGTAAAGCAGGCAGTGCTGCAAGCCCGGCTGTAGGAAGGGTAGGAAGCACAAGGTCAGAAGTGCCAGTTGCACTCATTGGTGCAATCCTGACTCAGAGCAGCCACCTAGCTTTATTCCTAATGAGTACAAGGATTATGGGAATTCAGATGGAACAATGATCTGGTTTTATCTCATATTTTATAAGCTTGGAATATGGATCAGGAATAAGATAGGCCAGAGCTAAGCCAACACAACTGTAGGAACAAAAGGGTCCTTGCTTTGCCACACTGTGTGGAAGTCTCCCGGTTACGATGAGATCAAAAGTATGTGTTTCAATGACATGGCAACGTGCAAGTGTGGCTGGGAAACTGAATAGGCTTTTCTTAAAAGATAATATTTGGGTGTTTGCAAGTCATGAGGGAAAGGAAATGGATTTTGCCAACAGTTCATTACACTCCTGATGGCTGCATCATCTGCTGCTAAAGGTTAAGGAGGCCAAAACTGGTCAAAGGGTCAAAAAGAGGCAACAATAAAGAAGGAGCTGTAGGAAACTGCAGGATTTGAACCTATCAGTCATCTTTTCTGTCATAATCTGACAAAAGGGGTGTAAGAGTCATGTTGTAAATTTGCCAGGGGTTCTTTAAGGGCATTGGTGGTTGTAAGGAATAAGAGATGCCCAATGTATAAGTTGGTCAGTCAGGTTGTCATTCCTGTATATGGCAGTTGATTAGAGGATGCACCTCGAGGCAGTTGCACCAGCTACAAGCTGAGAGCAAACCAGAGCAAACTCAAACAAGGCTCCTGTGCCTCAATGTGGCAACTGAATGAGCTACAGCTGAGAATCCATTTCTGGCTCTTTGCAACGTGTCCTTTCATGCTTGGGGGTACATTGAGTTTTTATTTCTGATTCTTATGAGGATAAATAAGAATGGATTGTTAAATAATTTTAAAGCATTGCGCTTTTGGAATGTGACTAGATGTTGTTAATCCAAAATGCTGTATTTAACACCCGTATCTTCCAGAACCAGGATGCAGGAGAGCACATGGACTTCCTTCTGAGAAAAACCATGGTATTTCAGCTTTAAAAGGGGGGAAAACCCATCTCACATTCAGTTACCAGCAGTCAGTACACAAGGCAGGAAGGAGAATAAGCAAATCTCAGCGTGGAGCATTTCCAACAGAGAAGAGATTTTGCATCCGCATGTAAGTCAACCCCTACTCCCTGTGGAAACGCACACCCAAACCTCCTGCCTGCGCATCATTGCTTGCTCATTAATTGACTCTTAAGTAATTGTTATCATCACAGTAGCAGGTCTGGAGTAACTTAACACCCAACTTCATGTTCTAGGCACAGATTGACAACAGTGACTCAAGAACACAGGCTCCCCTTTCATAGGAACGTGGGATGGGGTTTCCCCTTTTCTATATTGAAATAACACGGTCTTTCTGGGAAGAAAGTCCATGTGCTCTCCTGCATCCTGGTTCTGGAAGATACGGGTGTTAAATGCAGCATTTTGGATTAACATCTAGTCCCATCCCAAAAGCGCAGTACTTTGATATTATTTCTGGAGACCTCAGAGCAGCTTCCAGTGTCTGAAGGGGGCTACAGGGATGCTGGAGAGGGACTCTTCATCAGGGACTGTAGTGACAGGACAAGGGGTGATGGGTTCAAACTGAAAGAGGGCAAGTTCAGGTTAGATCTAAGGCAGAAGTTCTTCCCTGTGAGGGTGCTGAGGCACTGGCACAGGGTGCCCAGAGAAGCTGTGGCTGCCCCATCCCTGGCAGTGTTCAAGGCCAGGTTGGACAGAGGGGCTTGGAGCAACCTGCGCTAGTGGAAGGTGCCCCTGCCCGTGGCAGGGGTTGGAACTGGATGAGCTTTAAGGTCCCTTCCAGCCCAAACCATTCCATAATTCACTTCTGTCTCTGGGTTTTTAGCCAGGTCAGGCGTCACTGAGCTCAGGGCTGCCCCGTGCACCGCAGGGTTAAGGGCTGGGCGCTGCTGCAGCCCCGTCCCGCACCTACAGGGGAGACCCAGCATGAGATTTAGGGATGGCACGGACCAGACCGACCCATCCGCGGCTGCCGGCGGGAGCGGTGCGGTGCCGCCCCCTGACGGCGGCTGCGGGAGCATCGCAGCATTCCCGTTGTTTCCCCTCCTTTTACCCGGCGCGTTCACTGGCCACTCTTCCACCTCTCCTCGAGCCCTGGGAGCCTGAAGGAGTTCGTGCTCCATGGAGTTCTAAACTCTAGTTCTACAAACCCATCACTTCTTCCTTGCCTCAGTGTTGGCCGTGGTCATTCCCTGCCCAGCTGCGGTCAGTCAGTAAAGCATCTTGAGAAATAAGAGTGAGGAATGAAGGCAGGAATGAACATGCGCCCAAACCTGCTCCAGACGGATTTCCAGCAGCTGTTGCTGGAAAATAACCCTCACCCTCACCCCAACCAGACCTAACCCGAATCCTGCAGAGCCACAAGAGTTGTTGCTGCTGGAAACCCATCTGGAGTGGGGTCTGGGCCCCTGCTCTGCCTGCCCAGACTGGATCCTGGCTGCTTTTGTAAGGCAGTATCTTTAGAGATGAGCTTAGAGGTGTCCAGGACTCACCTCACATCTCTGCTGCAGCCTCCCTGCAACCTTATGACTGCATGATAGCTACATGGAGGGTAAACCCACCAGTTTAATGACCCCCATGAGAAAACAGGCAGAATACAGCATGTTCTATAGCCTGGTCAGCTGGCCAGTCTGTGGATGGCTGCACAGGAACTGCAGCCTATGCTGTCTGTGCCCAGTGGGCATTTCAGAGGAACATGCAGCTATTACATGGTGGGAAGCAGACCTTAGGAGACAACTCAAATCTGTAGGAATCCAGCATTTGCTGGCTCTGCTGCCCATAGGACAGTTTGAGAGGATTTATCTTCTACATATCTTTTGAGGAATGATTCTTGGCTTGTGTGATAAATTGCTACAGGACAAATGTATGAGAATATTAATAATGAAAGCATCTTTTTCTTCTGTGCTGCAACCCATTAAAAGATCAGACTCTTGATCACTACCTGTCTCCTGTGAAGTTGGTAGCAGAGCTCCTTTCATTCCAGACTCAGCCACTGTGCCTGACTTGCCTGTGGCTGCACAGGAAAACCAACAGGGTTTCAGTACAAACAAGCCTCACCACCTTTAACAGCAGCATGAAGGTAACTGACTTTCCTGTTGTCCTTCCTTAAAAGGAAGGACTCACTCAAAACTGGAGCTAGATGACTGTATCATGGTTGGAGTTTATGGAGATAATTGCTGGAAGCAGCAAATATGTTACTTGTCAGACCAAGCAGGTGATTGGGGGCTACGGTGGACAACAAGTTGTCCATGAGCCAGCAATGTGTCCTTGTGACCAAGAAGGCCAGTGGTATCCTGGGCTGCATTAGGAAGAGCACTGCAGGTCAAGGGAAGTGATCCTTCCTCCCTACTCAGCCCTCACCTGGTGTACTGTGTCCAGTTCTGGACACCCCAGTAAAAGGGAGATAGGGAGCTCCTGGTGCAAAATGAACACTGGTTTTTAAGCCTTCACAGTGGAAAATGCCACTCCAGATGGTTGCATTTGAACTGTCTTGTTTTCAACATCTATTTTTGTTATTGCCACTGGGAAACCCACACACCGAGATCCCCACTAAGGCAATGGGTGTTGCAGCTGTAGAGAGCTCCAAAATTCACATCTTTCCTGTTGAAAAGCAGGCAGCCACTTTCTTCTAATTTGAGCTTAGGGACACCAGGGAGTTCTGTACCATATGGTACCAGAATATTTGTCTTCTGCCAAAAATTTGTCTCCCTGTCCTGTGCTCCAAGCACGTGGCCTTTTTCCCTTAACAGTCGATGACATCAGATGTAACTGATATTCTTGGCACAGGAATTTATTCATCTCCTTGAAGCAAAGGGTTGTTACGAGGTTTCTGCATGGTTCTACAAGGAGCTATAGTATGTCATGTACTTGCACTGTCAAGAGTTCCAGCAGTGACAGGTGCCTCCTGTTAAAACAGTGCTACAACTGTTTATGGATCTTGCTCCATGGAAAATACTATCTGTAACCCATCTATTGAATGCACTTGTAACCTCTAACATTACAAAATCTGACTGTATGTTATGGGCAGTGCCCAAATAAAGAGGAGGCATTGTTACTTGAGGTCAACAGAGAATGTAAACTGATTTCTTTGGTGTCTGCTACAGAAAAGTACCTGAAGCAGGTATGCTACTTGTAATAGATAACTGTAATAGATAAACTCCATTTGCTACTAAAGAAGTAAAATGTAGGACTGATGAGGACTAAACTCTGGCTTAGAATAGGAATAGGGGTGGCACTGCCTCTCTGCTGGCAGTTGGTTTTAAAGCTGCGTGGAGAGTGTCCTCATGGAGGTGTCCGCCCTAGCAATTACCTTTTTCCCCCTTTTCTAATGAGTTGGGGGCAGTACCTCTGTTCTTAGTGTCATGTATTACATGTTCATGGTGGACCAGTTTCTCTGGCCTTGCAGCCAGCTCTTCAACTGCACTGGTCTGCAGCAGTTCTTGGGATACTGGGGGCAGCCAATCCCTCACACCAATCCTCAAGATAATGGATGGAAAAGTCTGATCTCAGCTCCTCCCACCCATCTCAGAGACAATGGATTGTGGAATCCCACCTCAGCTTCTCCTACCAATCCTTGGCACAGTGGATTGGTGGAGCCTGATTTTGGTTCCGTCTCTCACAGTATTAAGTTTTGGGGAATCGTTAGTGAAATTTGATGTTAAAAACCCCACCAAAACCAATCAGAATAAAATGTTAGAAGCAATAATTGGAAACTATTTGGTAGCTTGCAAAGACCTGAAGTCAGCACAGGTCTTTTTCAAGACTGGAAATCTAGAAGTTGCTCCTGACCTAGAGATCAGCGTTGGAAATACAGTACCTGACAAAAGGGGCCCCCATTTCAAACCTGAGATGTATTTCTGGAATCGCTGGACTCTGGGTTCTTTTCTGTGGCCAGCATGAAAATCAGACAGAAAGGAAGCAGCACCTACTGAAAAATTTAATGACTGCTTTTAGAAAAGCATTTTTCTCAGACTTAGCTCTTAAATGTAAGTATGACCAGCAGTAAAATGACTGCTCCTGGTGTCTTGGAGCGTGACATTTCGACATTTCCCTCATTCAAAGCAGCATTTCTAAAGAAACTTTTGGGACAGTCCCTGGACAAAACACAGTATTGAAATATAAAGGCTCCCACTGATAACAGTGGGAAGACAGGGTGACCTTTTGCTCATTTGGAAGTACAGAAGCTGGAAACAGAGGTATTTGAAACCAGCAATGAAGCTTACAGCCTGAATAATACATACAGTACTTTTGGCCACTTTTATTGCCTATTGCCGTCATTTATTTATTATGCTAATGGCATATGTGAGGATTTTCTTTTAAGGTAATTAAAATCAGTGCTAAAAATGAGCCATTTAGAACACCATGCTACTCATCAGCAGGACAACTAAAACCTCTTTGTGCTGCATAATTCATTTGCTCATGTGATGAGGTGACCTTACCTACAGACAGAAAGCTATAGGATTTTGGTAATGGGTAACAGGAGCTCATGTGCCTCCTGATGGTGACAGTCAAGGGTTAGACTTTGACAGACTAACGTAGGGATACTTCATGAACACTCAGTAATAGCATGGCACCTACCCCCCCTCGAACCTTTCTGGAAGCCTGGAATAAAATGTGGGAATGATTAATGAGGCCATGTGGAGATGCACTACGAGAATCCTATTGCTGAATTCCTAGGTCAACAAATACAGCCGTTCCCTTTCACACCTGATTTGGGCATTATAAAATCTAATTCTTTGCTGAGGAACAGGAGTTCTTGTTTCAGGCACCGCCACTTCCACATGGGAAGAGATTGGATTGAGCCTAGAACTGCTGATACTCCAGAATGATCCTAAATGATGCTAGAAAATACAGCACATGGTTCTTAAAGCGCCTGTATGTTGTGGTGTTATTTAGTGTCATTTAATGCAACCATAGTAATTACTGGTTCAACTTTCAGTACGGAGCCATGCATTCATGTTTTCCAATTTACATTGCATGATTCGGTTTCTTTTCTGAAGGTGCTTGTGTATGGTGTAACGCAAGTGTTCATAGATGGCTTAGCAGGAAAGTTGCCACGACTTAACGTACAATTCCTTGAAGAATCATGGGGAATTTTCCTCACTGGTTTTAAAATACACTTTTCCAGAGCAAATTTCCATCACTGTAAACAGCTTGAGGATCTTTGAGACACTTCTCAATGCGAAAGACCTCTCTGTTGAGATCTCCCGTTGTCCCGGGCTGGGTTGGGTCGGAAGAGACCTTAAAGCTCACCCGGTCCCAACCCCGCGGCACCGACACCTCACAGCAGCCCAGCGCCGGGCCAGCACCGCCTCTCGCGATACCTGCCCGTAACGGCTGCCCGCCCGGCGGTCGCTCGTTGACGGCGGCGTAGCCAATGGGAAGGCGGTTGGGGTGGGCGGGGCGGAGCAGCGTGGCCAATGGGAGGGAGGGGTGGTGCGTTTAAACGGCGCGGTGCCGGTAGCGGGCAGCCGCGCTGCTTGAGGTGATCCCGCCGCCATGCCCGGGCGCCCCGACGACTATGAGGTGCTGCTCACCATCGGCGCCGGCTCCTACGGCAAGTGCCGCAAGGTGCGCCGCAAGGCCGACGGCAAGGTGAGGCGAGCTGGGCGAAGGTGCGGAGAGCCGCTGTTCCTCCTGGGGAGCCCCGGCTTCTGTGCGAGGCATTCCCTAAGGGTCGTTTTCCCCTCCCTAGATCTTGGTGTGGAAGGAGCTCGACTATGGCACAATGTCGGAGGCAGAGAAGCAAATGCTCGTTTCGGAGGTGAACTTGCTCCGCGAGCTGCGGCATCCCAATATCGTCCGGTATTACGATCGGATCATCGACAAAAGCAGCACAACGCTGTACATCGTGATGGAGTACTGCGATGGCGGTGACCTGGCCAGCCTGATTGCAAAGTGCACGAAAGAGAGGTATGTGGAATCTGCGTGTGGCTATTTCGCAGTGTCTAACTTGAAATATCACCTGCATCGATAGGACAAGGGGTGATGGGATCAAACTGAAACAGTGCAAGTTCAGGTCAGATCTAAGGCGGAAGTTCTTCCCTGTGAGGGTGCTGAGGCGCTGGCACAGGGTGCCCAGAGAAGCTGTGGCTGCCCCACCCCTGGCAGTGTTCAAGGCCAGGTTGGACACAGGGGCTTGGAGCAACCTGCTCTAGTGGAAGGTGTCCTTGCCCATGGGAGAGGGTTGGAACTGGGTGAGCTTTAAGGTCCCTTCCAACCCAAACCAGTCTGGGATTGTATGAAATATCCTAGACAATGTAAAGGAAAGTGAAATGTGTCTGTTACTAACTTCTGGAGAGGTTTAAACCTTTGGACCTAATAGCTCTGAACCATGAAAGGTTTTGTCCAAGATTATAACACTGGTGGTGATTGCACTCAGGAATGCACCAACTGATCAGATGTTTATGCTGAAGTAGTAAAAACTCGAGCTCTCCTATGTAGCAGAAGCTGTTGAAGGGTTTCTGGCTGCAATGCTATGCACGGGGCTGAAAACAGAAACCTGCAGGTCATAGCTCTTGCAGATGGGCACCTTCATCTGTTGGTTCTTCTGGCTTGCCCATCAGTTAAACTACTTGTACCCTGTTTTTTGTTAGAACACCAGGATACATGAAAGGAAAGAGTGTAAGAAACTACTTTATGTACCCACATGTAAACCTTGCGAAGACACCAGGTTGAAAAGACTTCACCTTGGTTTGGTTTAGACTTAGCAGCCTAGTTGTTAAGTACAATATCAGTTTTAACATTTGTAAGTTGTGTCACTTTGTGAGAATAGTCTAAAATGGAACAGCACCTGCTCCCAGACCTCAGTGCCTTCATTTGAGGAAGGTTATATTAACAGTCAATCCTGCCCTGGCTTTGTTGTTCTATGTTGCTCATTATAAACAGCTGGCAATACGCTGTTATCGGAAGTGATCAAAGGCACAGATCTCTTCACAAAAGCCTCAAGTTGGTATTAGTGCTGTAAGCAGTGGAAATGCTACGTCTTTGTTAAGGTTTTTGGGGGAGAAAGGAAATATCACAGGGGTTCTGCAACGAAAGTTCAGATGTCTTCCAATATATTCGTAGTGACTTTTTTAATTTCCACTATTAAAATAGCATATCTAGGTGGCTGTTCCTGTTAGTTTTATGTGAAGGTGCAGTGGGTGATTCAGTGATGTTTTTTAATGGTAGTATTAAAATGTTGCTGCCACCCTAAGGCTGGCAGCAACTACTTAAGAATGATGTATGCTCAGAGAATACCTTTGTTAAACAATGTGATCATCTTTCAGGCATTACTTGGAAGAAAACTTTGTTCTCAGAGTACTGACTCAACTGACACTGGCCTTGAAGGAATGTCACAGGCGGAGTGATGGTGGAGTCACTGTGCATCGCGACCTAAAACCAGCAAACGTCTTTCTAGATGGCAAGCAGAATGTGAAACTTGGAGATTTTGGACTGGCAAGAATATTACACCATGACACCAGCTTTGCCAAAACATTTGTTGGAACTCCGTATTACATGTCTCCAGTAAGACCACCTTTCTGTGCCTCATCTCCCCTTTTGTGCCTCCAAGATCTGTTTTCTGCAGTGTTTGTCTCAGCCCATGAATGCTTAGGAGGTTTTGATAGAGTTACTAGTTGCTCTTCACTGTGTAAGTTTTGATATGATCTTGGAATATTAGAGGCATATTGGAGTATGTGGTTTCTGAAAATGAGCAGGGAAGCTTGAATGCTTTTGTTTCATAGTGTTAAAGTAAAAAGCTTATTAAATTTCCTCTTGATGGTAGGATTTTAATTTGTGGAAATGAACAAGGAATTACTTCCCTAATAGCAGTGCATTTTGTGTGGGAAAGATTAATATTGACTGAAATATGGGGTTGTATCAACTAAAGATTGGTGTAACACTTCAGTCTTCTACAGTGTAGCACTGCTACAGCTTGCTAAAATCCTGCTACTAGGGATAGCTGTGGAGATTAAGGTGGAATCTTAAAAGTAACCCCAGTGAATAATGGTTTAATTCAGGTTTGAAGAGTAGCTGATTATCCTGCCAATAGCAGAACAGTGTCTTAGTTAGTGAACCGAAGATTTTTTTTCCTCTTTCTTTAGGAGCAAATGAACTACATGTCATACAATGAAAAATCTGACATCTGGTCTCTAGGATGTCTCCTGTATGAATTATGTGCTCTCTCGTAAGTATAGTAGTGTGGTGATGAATGTAGAGACATAGCTGTTAACATGTGTGTAATTAAAATTTGTAGAGATGAAAGCATAAAGGCTTCAGAAACTAGTCCTACATTTGTATTTCTATATTGGTCTTGACATTAGGTAGTCAAAACAAGCCTTTGATTGCAGCTTTTTTTTCTTAGTCTGATTCTTTTATTTAAATGAAAATGAGTCACTAAAATTAGTGAAAGAAACCAAGGAAAATGTTCTTTTTCAGGCCTCCATTTAGAGCTTGCAGCCAAAAGGAGTTGGCAGAAAAGATAAGGGAAGGGAAATTCAGGCGGATACCATATCGTTACTCAGAGGAGCTGAATGAACTTCTCAAGGAGATGCTGAATGTAAAGGTAAGAATCAGTTACTCGTTTTTCCACCTAGAAATTGAACTGGTACTGAAATACTAGTTTTCTTTCTCAATTACAAAAGAAACTGACCTGGAGTACTGGTTGCTATCACCTTGTCACTGGCAACATCACTTGTACTGGAAGTAGGAATTGTGCTTTGAGTCCATTAAAGGTAGCAGCTCAAGTATGTTCAGGATGCTGAAAGGCTGTCTCAATATTGTCTTCTATAGGATTTCCTGACAGCATACATAAGGCCTTATATCTTTAGGGTTAGAATGTTTCCAGTGTGTTTGGAAGTGGGAGGGGTTGGTTTGCCTTCATTTTGAGGTTGGCTTTATATGGCTACCACATAGCTCGTGCCCCGTGGCTAGCAGGGGTGTGTTGAGAAGAATACTGTACGGGACAACAAAGCTACAACAAGAACCCAAGTCTCCCAACAGGTATGGATCCTTCAGGAATTGAGTGACAACTACAGATGCAGAGTGCTTGCTGCACAACTTACTAGCAATTACCCCTGTAGGCTCAGCACCCCATTCTGTCCCTGAAAGGACTGAGAGCCTGGGCTAGGAGAGCCAGACTTACAGCCTCTGGAGCTGAGGGCTTGGTAACAGCCTCCTCTGTTAGCTTTTGTTGTCTGGTTGTGCTACCCCTTCCTAATTCCATTTTTCTTCAACTTCTCCTTCACTGTATAGCACCTCAGCTGGTTTCCACCTGTAGTGGGTCTTGCTTGGGAATCTCTGGCCCTAATGTTTCCTGGTTACAGATGGAACCTGTTGGTAATGTCTTCCCTTTAGGATTATTGCAGACCTTCTGTTGAAGATATTCTGCAGCACCCCTTGATAGCAGACTTGGTGACAGAAGAACAAAGACAAAACCCAGATAAAAGAGGCTGGAGATCATGGGAGCCAGAAAGGCTGCAAAATTCAGATACTGCAGTGAATGAGCTGAAGCGGAAGGAACAGCAACTACAGGAGCGAGAACAAGCCATTAAGGAAAGAGAGCAACGTTTGGAGCGTATGATATTCCACTTTGGGAAGGGGGTGGCAGTGGGGTTCTGATTCAAAGGAGTAAGTGTGGAGGAAGGAAAGATAGATGGCTTTAAAACCCATCATTTTAATGCACTAGGATATTGTAGTCTGACATTTACTACTAGATTTCTGTTTGAAGAATAAAGCAGGAATGCCTGGGTTTTTCTAGACTAGTTCTTGTTTCAAGTTACTACAATTGGCAGCTTGGATATAGAAGTCTGGCTTGGGAAGATTAAGCATGAGTGGCAGTTAGGAAAGTATACAGGAAAAAAGGGTCTGGGTATATTCTGCACTGTGTGGTGTAAATTGCTTTTCACCCACTGTGTAAGTTAACATTGTCTGTACTTGTACGTAACCTAAGGTCAGCCTGATGTTGAAGCAAAACATACTTGAGTAAGCAAAGCAGCTTTTATAAAAGCTGCACCCTACAGGTAGCTTACCTGTAAAACTGTATAGATAACTGGTCCTCAGGCATTGGAATTTCCTGCCCACATGAAATACCTCTTTGCATATGTAGTAGACTCTGTAGTACAGAGTTTAACAGTATAAATTGTTTTCTAAGCCTGAATAGTAGCTGCTGCTGCTGTAAATGGGATGTTTAATCATAACTGAATCATAGTATTTGGTATCTAAATATTTAGATCTGCTGTTGTGTGCTATGAGTTAATGTGCAGAACAAAAAGACGCTGTAGCTTCATTGTTGCAGATATGGCAGAGTTTTGGAGGAAGGGGAAAAAAGACCTACTGGCATTTTGGAGTACTTGCTTAGTGCTTTATCAGCGCATGGATAAAGGTGTATCTGCACAGCAGCTACCTTTGTTTAGAGCCATAAACGCAGAAATACAGCCTGTCAAGTGCACTCATAAGTCCTGTCTTTTTCTGGAACAAAATCCATCATGCACAGTCACTCTTAACTTTAACATGTACATGTTAACACTGCATACTACTGTCTTTCTACTTCCAGAGAGAGAACGGGAACTCTGTGTTCGTGAGAGACTGGCAGAGGACAAACTTGCCAGGTATCTTACTAACCTAGAACTACCTATAGCAGAAACTCTACAATCTTAGCATAA
The DNA here is from genome assembly GCA_028858755.1 of Ara ararauna. Taxonomy (NCBI): domain Eukaryota; kingdom Metazoa; phylum Chordata; class Aves; order Psittaciformes; family Psittacidae; genus Ara; species Ara ararauna. The sequence continues at coordinate 123,106,921 of CM054379.1, forward strand.
AAAGCTTAAACTTCTCTTTTGAAAACAGAGCTGAAAACCTGATGAGGAGCTACAATCTCTACAAAGAGCAGAAGATGTTAGCTTGTGCAGATGGTCCAGGTATGGAAATACACAAGAAGCCACTGGCACTGATAAATATAGGCCAGAATGATGAGAAGAATACCTCTGATGCTCAATATGCTATACTTAGTCCTATTGTAGCAATACAAACCCCAGTATCTCTGCATTGTTGGGAAGAGACTTTTGATTTTCTACTTTGCAAAAAGACTTAGTGGATGATGCTCAACTGTGAGTCTGAGCTACCACTGTCAGCACTGCAGTCTTATGCTGTTTTGGAAACTAGCTTCTTGTTGTAAGCTAATAGGAGTGCTAACTTGTAACCCAACCCTTACTCAGAGCTGCAATTATTTAATTTATGGATGTCTTTTTACAGACTTTTTGATAAAGTTAATTTTAATAAAGTTTCACATTTTTAATCTCTTCAGCTTCCAAAAATTTGGTGGGAAATAGTATTTGTTGCAAGTGACCCAGTTGTAATTGGTGCATCATACAAGATCTAAAGATCTTTGCATCTAAAGACTATGAACTATTATGAGTATGCTCCAGGTTTTAAAAACCTGCTGTAGTACTTCCTGACTACCTGTAGTCTAATCTCTTAGAGTATTTGTCATGCCATCAGTATCTGACGTCCACTTTGGCCTCAAGTTGTTCAGTCCTCACTATCATGAGATGTAATATCATCTCTTCACACATCTTTTAATAGTAAAAATAATTAAAGTATCTCAATACACTTTGAAATATTGGTTAGAATAGTAAATAGAATATTAAATGGCTGGGTCCTAAGTAGTTGCTCTAGAACAAAGAAGTGTGAACACCCTTTAACATGCATTTAGTTTTGGTCAGATGAAGCAAGATAAGCATCTCACAGCCTCAAATACAAATAAAACTGAAGTTCAAGTGCTTATCACAGCATGCAAGAATACAAGCTAAATGCCACCAGATATCAGTGGTACTTGAGCTATTTCTAACGTCCCTGTCAGTTTTGAGAATTCCACCTCTCAACATATTGTCTGACTTTGATATGTGAATGAATATAAAAACCAAACTTGCCTTGGGCTTCTCTGCTTTTGCCTCTAATGTTGGATGACTGAAGTTCAATAAGCTTCAGCATTTGCATCTCCCACCTCTTTACAAGATATTTTGACCTTAATAGGGCTATTAATTTTTGAACTGCTTCAAGCAGTTACTACCTTGAGCTGAGTAATGTGGAAAAGTGAATATATTTATTAAAAGACTGACTAAATCTTGCAATACCCGTAGATCGCTTGATTAAACACTTGTCACAATGTTTGCTGCTCTTCATTCCACAGCACTCTTGTAATACTGCTTCTAAAAGTCTCCCTGTTCTGGTACGAATGAGCTCAGTGTTTCTCCAGTACGCTACCATATCACTTGCTTCTGTTATCTTCACTTGTTCAAATAGTACTGTATTTTTTGGACATATAACACATCTTGGCTTCCCTAATTTCTCCTCAAAGTCCATGTGTGGTTCATTTTGCAGTAAAATGGCAAACCAAAAATCCTGGTTTCTAAGATGGTCCTAGACCCTACCCTACTTTTGCAGGGATTTTCTGATTCTTAGGGAAGGCTTTAATGTTAAAACAGATATAGTTTACCAATATGAAACTATAAAGTGCTGAAACATTCACTAGCCTCTTCAGTTTGGCCCTCCTCACTTGCTTATTGCATCTTTGTTCCAGCCTAATGAATTGAAAATTAAGGCTTCAGTAGTGTTAAGATTAGGATAGTTAGACCTTTGATTAAAAATGAAATTAAACCCCACACCTTAAGCTGAGCTTTGTGAACCTGGCTTTTATGAGAAGCAACTCAGATGTTTTAATAGCTTTTGATGGTAGTTTTTGTACCCTGAGTCAATAAAACCAAACCAAGCTAGCTGCCTTTTCACTGTGGCAGTTCTGTACAGCTAAAGCAGAGCTATAATGTGAAAATTCCTGTGCTGGAGGCTGCAGTGAAAGTAACTTGATCATTTTAAACGCAACAAAACTCTCACTATTCATCAAGTCAGAGCTGAATTTGTACCCATTGACTTAATACAAGGAATAGAGCTGGAACAATGAGGGTAATGTAGGAAGGGCAGGTTGGGTCTGCCCCTGCTATGAAGGAAAGACAAAGTGTTTCGTAGCTGGGACTCCCATTCTCTATTTCCCTTTGGAGCTGCATTATGTTACTGCTGGAAAGGAAAAATGGAGAAGAGTTGTTGCTATGAAATGCATTTAATTAGATCACTCAAAGCCATAGGTAGATGGCAAGATGGGTAACAGGCTTAAAAAGTATGAGCTAAGCAACAAATGCTGAAAGATGCACTAATTCAGTCTTTATTGTTTGACTTCTAAGATAACGCACTGCTGCTGCCCGTCCCTACAACCAAGAAGAAAGTACACTTTGGAAGTGAGGAGAATGCTGGGTCTCCAAGTAATTTGGAAAACCGTCCCCTTTCTAAAGGGAAATGCTCTGATCTCAGAAAACGTCTGTATGCTGCCAACCTACGGGCTCAAGCACTGGCTGAACTGGAAAAGAACTATCAACTGAAGAGCAGACAAATCTTGGGCATGCGTTGAAACTATAACACAGGTGTAAAGAATTTAACTTTTAAAAGTTGATTAAATGTGCTGGAAGCTACTTGTGCCTCCCTCTTTTAAGCTGGAACCTACTGAAAGTTTGTTTTAACAGCTGTTGTATAAGCTCTTAGTCTACAGTAGGTAGCTCATGATCAAAGTGTAAGAGATTATGAATTGTATTAAGAAAAAATATTTGGTCTTCCTGTTTACCATAGTTACTCTTCTGAAAAAAGAAACAGTAAATCAGTTGTTTTTAAACTGATATGAAAAGCTTTTTAGATGAAAAATGTACAGAGATTCACAATCTGTAGGTTAAAATGATGCTGTATGTAATGTACGGTACTTGGTAAGTGTATTTTGTATATGTAGAAAATCAGTGGCTTTTTGTCTGTACTTGTTTTTTAACTCTCAAAAGAGCGAAAGGAGATTTTGTGTTCTCTCTTCCCACTAAGTGGATGACCTATCAAAGTAGGCTACTTGTATTTAATGTCTTAACTAATGAGTGGCATGGGTCAACTTAGTGTATTTGAGGAGTTTATATTCCTTTCTGCCTGGGTAACTGAAGGGCTTGTCCATCAGCTCCTGAAAGGCCTGCTTCAGGGCATAGCATTTGAAATAGTACCTTCGTAGAATCAACTTGGTTGGAAAAGACCTTTAAGATCATCAAGTCCAAAACATCATCAAGACCTTCTTCATTTTACCTTGAAATCAGTTATAAACTAATCCCCTGGACTGCTCTCCTGGATGGGACACCATCCAGAGTATTACATCTCTATTTTGAGGAGGGGAAATTGTACTTTGAATAGAAAATCTTTACTTTGGTGAAGCTTATGAGCTATCTCCATGTTTCCCTTCAGAATTCTCTGCCAAAGTAGGAGCTGCTTGCTTAAGCTAGTGTAAGTTTAATGAACTAAATGCCTCATAAATTTAAACCAGTCCTTTGGCACTATAATGCCTGGCATCTGTTTTATGTAAAGATTTTTTTATCTCTGGTTTGAAACAGTCATTCTTAGAAAACAGCTCATTTCAAAACACTTGTTTCCTTATTGGGCCATAGATGTTATCTATACATCTACACATCTATCTATACAGCTATGGATGTATTCCAGGTGTAGGTTTTTTTACATGAAGAAAGAGAATCTTATTTGAAACTTTAATTAAATGTGATGCATTTGCTGATAGACAACTACTTGTGTCACCAAGCAATAGTTCTGCTCTATTAGATTCTTAACTATCCAGCAGAGCTTATCATAATTGCTCACCTAGTGGTTACTCTTTTCACCACAACCTTTGCTTAAAAGTTAGAATATGACCATTTTAGTTGCTAGTGTAAAACTACCACTGTTCTAGTGGTTGTGACCCAGCGCTCAAGTGTGGTGGAAGTGTCTGGCACGCATGCAAAGCCAAAGCAGCTCTCAAATGTATTTGGAGGGTGAATCCCTGCTTTCTCACCGTGTTTGTACACTCAGGTCTTTCCCTTCTAAGCCTCAACCAGAAAATCTGCACTGCAGTTCTAGTGGCCTTCATGAAGATCTGCTTTGTACAGCCCGTGGAACATCCAAGGCTACAGTGTGCAGCAGGGTTAGTTTGATCTGCAAAAAATATATAGAATACGCGAATTAACTGTGGGCTTTGTCATCCTCAAAATGCAAGTACCAGTGAGTGAAAGGAGGAAACCAAGCAGCCAAGAACATAGATCACTAATGAACAGTTCAGGAAAGGCAGTGTTGTGTCATGGCTGGTGTTTGCAAATGTTTTGCTTTTAACAAGGCCAAGTTAAGAAAATGGCTTGAGAGGTTTGGGCTTTTTCCCCTTGGAATATACAGTAATTTCTGCATTTAAAAGTAAAACAGAGCAATCCTGCAACTTTTCTCTTTAATTCTCTGGTGACCTCAAGATGGCACTGTTGCCCTGTAATTGTTGGGAATTTCCTTTGGTCTATGAATACATCCATACAACATTTAAGAACTGATTTTAATGTCTTTTTACCTGCTTTGTTTCAGAAAAGTCTTCAGTGTGTTGCTGTAAGATGCTGATTTACTGGGCTACAGACGTTTTAGTACTTAATTCAGTGTAATTCTCTCCAATTTGACGTTTTCCATGTTTCATAAACGTAGTTGAATCAAAGTCTTGGTTAACACTTACACTTCTATGAATAGAACCGCTACAGAAAGTGCAAACTGTATCAATCACAATGGCAGGAATAGATGGAACAGCTTAAGTTACAGCTGTAGCATTGAGCTATTCTAGCTGCGTTGCAATGTCTTCTTGGAGTATTAACACTCCAACATGATAAATGCAGTGTTTCTTCAGGTTTTGGAAACCAGACCTTCCTACCACTGTGTCAAACACAGGGGAAGGCATCCTGGAGGTGGTCTTTGTTCTCTCTCAGGATTTTTGCTTTGGAATCCTGAAATTCACGTTTTCCTACAAAAGCATAATTGTTTTCCCCGGAGCACATGCAATTGCATTCAAGATGTAATTTTACAGCTTAAGCCTTACAGGATGATAATAATGGTGTACGCTGTTGAATGCTGTGAGATAAATTCATTAATGTTTAATATCAGGAATTTTAATGATGTGTAGCTGTGGGTACACAAATGATAGACAGAAGTCACCTCTGAAGTTACAGAGGTTTATATGTATAGAATGTAATTTAGCTAAAGGATAGACTGGAGGGAAGTTGCATCATCCTTGAGAAGCAGGGACCTTCTTGTGTGACCTCGACTAAGGCTCTGTCCCAGGCCTTGGGTTCCCATCTGTAATAGACTCATCACAGAGAGAGCTCAGAGACAGCACTGGGGCTCTGCACAGGTCAGCACCCGGGTGCAGTCACTTTGGTCTCCTCCTTTGGGCAGCTGTGCATGAACTAGGGAATGGAATTTACTGGGAAAACAATGGTGAGTTACCAAAGTCACTTATTTACTGATAAGCCTGGTCAGTGTCCCCTCTGCAGCCAGGTGACCAGGCCACTCCATAAACAGCGTGAAAGTGCTGGCCAGCTGGGCAGATAAAATGCTTAGAGGAAATCAGACTTAAATCTAGAGGACCATGAAGCTGCTTCCTAAGCATAAGTATCAATCGGTTGTTTAATCCATACTATATCATTGAGCAGGTGGAGAGATAAATCCCTCTGGAACAATTACAAATACCTGATCGTAGGGAATTTCTCATTTTTGCCTTTACTCTCAGTAAGTAACCCAGGAGGAAGTGATCTGATCCTAATAATGGCACAAGCCAGTTCACAGGCACTTACTGCAGGATTCAACCTCATGCGGTTTTCTGCAGATACGAGAAACAGTGCAGAGGAGAAGCTCCTGCTATTGCTCTTGTTTTCATCTGAAAGGGAGAGACTGCTCCTCGTGCTGCTGGTCACCTTCACACACATGCATACCTCTTGCTGTGCTGATAAAAATGAAGCCCATTTCCCAGTAAGCAGCGTTTGTAGCATCCATAGTCCAAAAGAGAATGACAGCGTTTGGGCAGTCTTTGTCTTATTCTTCTCTCACATAATTTGTGTGAAGCCAGAGGAATCCTAGTAGCTATAAAGCTGGTGTATCAGTGTAGAAGCCTGCCCTAACAGCCTGCTTAATACGTGTTTCACACTGTGGAATACTTTGGCCTAATGAAGGTTACACACAGTATAATCCACATCACGTATTAGAAGCGTGTTTTATGTATATCTTTACCTTAAAAGTTAGCTGAAAGTTAAATATTAATCTTTACAACTTTAAAAAGCTGCACAGACTGATAGCATAACACCACATACTGTTATACTGCTATACTGCTTTTCTGTTCAATCTTGCTTTCAGCCAGCTCAGCAGTGCTGAGAAGTTACTGTTCTAGAGGCAACAGCACCTTTATCTGGCATTATTTTGGAAGCTAAGTGCACTTCTGAAGCTCAGCTGCCATGGAAGGATGTAGCTTTGTTGGGGATAAAACCCCTCTGAATCTATAAAATGGACTCATGCCAGAGTTTTATGCTATAAAGGGAAAAGAAAGGCTACAGAGACACCTGAAATTAGCTCCACACAGCCTCAGTTTCCAATGTAGGCTCCTTCTGGGTAAGAAAACATATTTCTGGAGACTTTTGGCTGATTAACTTTCATTTGTGACTCGTTTCATTTCTGACTGATGCAGGATGCTTGTTGCTGGGCTACCTGGTTTGAGCAGAGGTAATTTACAGGCCCACTTACACCTCATTGTTCACCTCAGTGAATACATTCTTGGTCTCAGTTCTTTATGTCTACTTCCTTGGCAACTGAAATGCTGACTTGGACATGACATGCAGTGAGTAATAACTAATAATACAGATTCCACTGTCACCTTTCATATGTCATTTTTTGGTGGCATAATGAATGCAACAAACAGATTTATGAGGAACGTGGCATGTACTTAGCACGTACTTGAATACTTGACTAGAGTTTTGGTTTTTTCTCCGTTATTCATCCTTATCCAAGAGCCTTTTGTTAGCAAGGACAGCTCCTAAATGCTTTTGTACTGTTTAACCAGCTCTTTTAGCAGGCGCTGCTCTTGCAAGGTCAGCAGAAGCAAGCATATCCACAACACAGTTTTGCACGTGTTTGTGTCAGTCAAAGCCCCAAGGACACAACAGGAGCCCAGTGAAGCCAATGACAAGCTCTCCTTCAAATGCAGTGAACCCTTGGCTGAGCTTCAGCTTCATTAGCATCAGGCATACTAGACATTTGTGAACGCTTGTTTGCTGTTTGGGGAGGGAGAGCATTGCCAATGGCATGGCAGGAACAAGCGATCCATCTTCCTCAGCAGAAGTGACGACAAGCCACTTCAGGTAGAGCTCTTGATCTTGGCTTCCCCCAAACCAGACTTCCCTTGGCAAGAATTGAGTCAGGAGCTGTCAGACCCCCCTGGATTTGTACCTGGTATTAGGAACAGCGAATGCATGGAGTTTTTTCTGTTCATAATGCATTTCATTATCCAATTGCAAACAGCAGCAATATTATCTACCTGAACTCTCAGCTCTCCCTAGATCAGCAGGGACCACTCCAGTGACCCCAGAGCTAGTGGCTACTTAGGTCATGCAGGAAGTTCTGAAGCCCTTTCCTGACAAATGCAAGTGTTAAAGTCACTGAGTGCTAATTGCCAAGTAGAGCCTCTGCTGGCTACTACTGATCAATCTTTAGATGCCACTAGGGAAAGATAAATATGGATTTTATGGCACTTGGATGATAAGATAAACAAAGCCATCAGAGCAAATGGCAGATCGTGACTGATAATGATTTCCTGGGAGGTGAAGCAAATGCCTCCTATGGCAATGATCCACGTAATTAGCTTGTACCAAATTATAAGGATTTTGTGGTTGCAACTAAAAGCAGGAGGAAGCATCAGCATTAAAGAAAATTATATCATCAAAGAAGTAGTCAGTTGGGAAAATAGCCTATTTTTATGAGAATTATTACAGGCTTGCCTTTAGGGCACATTTAGATCTTTCTCCCAGGTAAACTGAACACTAGGAAAACCTCACCATTGTGCTAGCTCCTAAAGGGACAAGTGTGATCAGAGAACTGCTGCTGTGTGATGCAAAAGGATGCATCTACCTTTAAGGCAGGCTAGGGACTCACATCAGGTGTAAGGTCATTCGTCATCAATCTTTATGCAGTCAAATTCAGCAAGGTGATGGGCACAGATGAGCAAGGTGAGCAACCAAGAACGTGTCACTGAATTCCTGTATAAGATACAATGAGTCAAATTCCCTGCTCTAAATTTCCCACTGTTTTTCGAAGCCAAATTGTGGTCTCAGTGCTTGATGTCTCAAGATGAAACTGTAAGCTACAGGGGTGACCTCACCTCTGTGCAAAGCCATGTTCAGTGGAGCTCTACGTGTTATCAAGAGGGGAAAGGGCATGAAGCTGTACTTTCTAGTTACTGCTCGTAAGTAAGGCACTGAAATCTGGACCCTGCATCGCCTGAGTCCAGGGAATTTCTCTGGGTGGGGCCCTGAAAGCAGTGTTTCAGAGGCTTAGAATGGAATTTGTGTATGAACAACCACAGCCTTCACTTGTGCATGTTTTTAACCTCCTCCCATGTTCATTTTGCTGCCTCCTGCTCCGGCTCCATGGCAGACTCATCCTGTCACTGCTGCTAATTTGCACTTGCTGCTGGCATGGCTGTGGGTGAAAGCAGACAGATGAGTGTTGGCAAGGAGCAGGGAGTCGATCACAGCCTTGAACGCGCGGTCCTCTGCTTGTGCTCCAGGGAATGAGCTCAGCTGAATGGCAAAGCTCAGCCTTGGGGTTGTGCCAGGGAGAAACCATGAGTTTTGTTTCCAAATCTGATACTGCAGCAACTTTTTACATGGGATCCTACAGCCTGGCTTAGGCTGAGCAGATGTTCTAATGGTCACTTGCTTTATTAATCCTGTTTTTTACAGCTTAGATTCCACCTTCAAAGCCACTTTCTGGGTGTGAAATAGCACTTGCTGGCGGTCAGTTCTAAGTTCAGCATTATTGCAATGGTTTGCAGTGTCTGCAAAGTGACCTGTTATATCTGCACTGCCTCGGCTGCACCAAGAACTTGATCAGAAATGGGAGCTGCTCCTAAAGGCTTCATGCAGGTCCTGCCCCTGCATCCCTTCCTAAGCTGTGTTTCCATACCCTCAGCTTGGGCAAACAGCCACCTTTCTCAAAAAAACCCATCCCAAAACTCCCCAAAATATCTTTATAAAGTGGGATTGAAGGAATTACTGTGCTGTGGTGAAGCATTTTCACATCTGTACATGCTGAATAATGCTATTTAACTCCTAACTTTGGAGTTGTTAGTGGATGTTTAAAGATATACTGTATGTAACTAATTAGCACTGGTACAAAGTTGGAGAGACTGTATGTTTTGTATGTATTTATTCTTGTTACTATCTATAAGATGCTGTCAGCTTTAGCCCTAGCTCAGTACCAGGCTGTGAACAAGTATCGTGTAATGATCTTACAGTAAAATCACCAATAGTTCTCTTACAGAAAACCAGAAGCATCAACAAGAAAAGCAGTGAATAAAATCATGTCTTTGCAGTGGTAAGGACAGCTTCCAGCATATGCAGAACTATCTTCTATGCCTCTTTTTAGTAACCAAACAGAGAACAATCAGCCTCTTCCGCCATTTACAGGTTCATTGTAAGAGCATTGTATTGGAAGAACAGTAGCCGCTCGCTGCTTTAATGCCAGTAGAATTCCTTACCATGCTGTAAATCATGTCATCCTGTTTCAGTCTCAGCACTGCATCTCCCTAACCACATGCAAGACCTTTAAGACCCCTGGTTCCTTTCCTGCCTTTGGTCAATAATCAGTCATAATAAATGCATGAAAAGCATATCAGGCATTTTCCAACCTTGATGTTATTGTAAGGAAACTCATATCTGGGACTTGCATTAATGGGCAGTGAGGGTTTTGAAGGATGTATCTAGTAGAAACAAACCCATGCTGATATCTTGTCTTTGCGCAGCTCTTGGGTCCTTCCCAGCACACCAATGCAGGCCACTAAGTAAACTGCTCATGGAAACATCTACCCTTCTAGTGGTATTACTTCTATTAATACCAGCCTCTAACTGATGGACAGCCTTACTTCCTCCCCAGGAGAGGAGTTCACTCTGAATTAACGGGGCGATCCTGTCTCTATGTACTTGCTGCTTTGCATCCTCATGGAGAATGCTCAGGTTAGTGTCATTCTTGCTTATTTGTTTTAGGAAGTGGTTACTTCTTCAGAAAAGAGGAAGGATAATCTTAGGTAATCTCAGATTACTGAGGATTTATTGAATGATCCTATTTGGTATCTTTTCCTCTTGTTTTACTATGTCTGAGCATGGGAGTGAGAGAGGCTGTTTAAACAACAGCAGTTTATTGACAGATCCTTTGGGTTTCATTGTCTGGGATGGTGGAAACATTAACCCTAATTCAGCATTGTTGGAAGCACAGGATTTCCATGTAATTGCCTTTGCAAGGCAGGAGCTAGAAGTGAGCATTCTCCTTCAGTCCCCATTTCACAATCACGTCTTCCTCTGTGAATTCAGGGGAAACAAACTTTTGTGCAAAATTTGGGCCAAATATCATAATAAAGTCCATTGCTCCTTTCAGCTGTTGGGTTTGGGTCACCTCTTTGCAGCACGTTATTTCTGGATTTTCTCTCCTATTGAACCTCATTAAGGTTTTATTTATCTACTTCTCAAGCATGCCCAATATCTGGACCTGAGTGACTGTGGCTGCTCTTGCCAGCACAGTGGCAGCCAGGGGCCGGCAGAGCAGGGCTGAGGTACTGAGGGATGAGACAGCTTTTACATGACCTGAAACCTTTTCGTCTCTGCTGGATGGGTATCAGAAAAGCAGGAGGCAATGCAGGCAGGAATCTTTGATGTGAGAATCTCTGAGTCAGGGTTAAAGTGATATCAATGCCACAGCTCCTCATGATCAACCTTTGAGCAACTCAGTTTGTCCTTGAGATTATCTGTGATCTTTTTCTTTCATCTCCCTTAGAACACCTGTGAAGGACAGGGGATTCCCAACGGAACCTGTCCTTTCGGACAAAATCCATCCCGGTAAAAGCTCCAGATAAATGCCTTTCCCCACTCCCCTGCTGATGAGTCTTCCACTTTTCAGGCTTGGGTGCCATCAGCAGGATGGTGGTGTGAGCAGCTCTGGGACACATCTGCCATAGGTCAGGCACTGAGGAACTAAAAGGAAAGTTGCTGATGTATGTAAAGCTTTGCGCTTTGATTGTAAGTACAGAAGGAATCCAGCCCTGTGGGAGCAGTTACTGTGGCCTGGGCTGTGTACAAAGTCCTGCCTTTTCGATTTAGAGCGTTATTTGTCTCAAAACCTCTTTCCCCACCATCCCTCATTTCTACTCTCCCTGGGGATGATTCAGTGGAATAAAGCCACGTGAGGATAACACCCATCCAGCAAACACACTTGAGGACAGACTTTGAGCGTTTCATCACTTCCTGAAGAAGGAGGTTTTTACAAAGTGATGCCCTGATGTTTGTTACAGACAGCACATCTTATTAAGAAGTCATTTTAGCTGAAGAAAAGCTTGCAGCAACTGCCCCCGCTGCCCAACATGTAAGTGAGGCTGGCAGCAGGAGGCAAGAACTTTGGAACTGATGGAAGTAACTCTGCCTATCATTCACCTTTGCTTTTTCTCCCCTCCTGCTGTGTTTGCTCCATCTTGTCTGTCTGCTCCATTTCCTTTGTGTTTTTCAGTCTCCCTGGTTTTGGTTGTTTTGGGTTTTTTTACTGGAACAAAGAAAGCCCACAATATGACATTGTTTGTTTGACCGCTACACCAGCCCTCAGCACCAGCCAGCAGCATCTCCTCAGGGCTTAGGAAAGCAGGGATCTTTGCTCTTAACCTGCCTTCTGAACTGCATCTGCTCTGTGTGCGTGAACATGATGTGCGCATGACACTGACAAAAGCACTCAGAGGGAAGATGACCATGTCTGCCATTGCCAAGATTTGTGTGCACGTTTAATGCTACAGTTGTGGTCATTTGAAATTCCACAAACTGAGTCCATCTTGGACATGCAACTACTTCCCCTCTTCCCTTTGAGATCAACAACGCTGAGGATTGCTAAGAGGGGTGAAGAACTCAGTAACCTCACTGGAACTGTCAGGGCAAGTAGATAGCAGCACAGAAATTAGCATGCTATAAGTGCAGGCCAGGGTTTATCCTGGGTATCTGCATATTCTTTTGATGTGGAAGGAGTATTGTGTTCTCCTCAGTGCTTGGCTACAGAAGCATTTCTCCTGCAGTAAAATCAGGTTTAATTATTAGCTGCTTTGCCACCTCGGTGGCTTCAACAGGCTTCAGTGTGCGGACTGCAGATCGTGACACTCGGGCTGCCTTGAAACGAAAAGCTGGAGGAGACCATTCGCCTCCAAAGGCTCCATCTCTCCCAGATAAACAGGAGTGAGCATGAGGTGCTGCTTGCTGCTGCTCCTGTCACTTCGCTGCAGGCAGGAGGGTCCCCGAGCACCGGTGTTATCCTGCCAGCACAGAGGGATGATCCCTACAGGGTTCCCTTGCTGGGCAGAGCAGATAATGTAGGAACATGAAACTGAGCTGCCTCCAGGTTTGGGTTACATGGGGCACATCGGTCACTCCTCAAGCTCTGTAACTGGGGCAGGGAGCACTGGAGGCTGCCTGGCTACCTGTGAGCCTGCCTTTGGGCAACCCTAAGGATACTTTGCATAGGCTAAAAGTGACAAGGGACCAACAGACCCTCCTTCTACCCATGGCTGGATTAGGTGGCATGCGAACTGCTGCATTTTGGCTGCCAGGGAGGGATGTCCACCTGCAGGGACATGTGTTACCATCCTGAGAGCACAGACAGGCTGTGTGACACAGTTACAGCAGGCAAGGAGAGACTAAGGAGGTCAGGAGGACACCGGTGTGCGGGGGTAGGATGAATCACCTCAATAACAAGAAGACTCAATCATGCTTGTAGGAAGCACTGGGCCGTGCAGCACTGCCAACTGCTAGATGAGGCTGGAGCCACTGCCAGGAACCCATTACATGTGAAGTAACAACAGAGATGGAGCAGCTCCTCCCAACCTGCGTGCTGCCATTCCCAGCATCTCGGCAGTGTGCACACCCGATTCCTTGTGCTCCCACACAGACAGTGTCCTAGAAGGGAATCCACTGGTGTGGGTGCCTCCCATGGAGGACTGTGTCAGCCCAGCCTGACTCCTCGGGAAAACATGGACACAGGGATGCTCTTGGGTGTCTTTCTGTGCACGTACAGGCTGCAGTCAAGTCTCCATGAATCTGAAATATCATGTGGGAAGTATTTGTCCCGCTTAGGATTAAACACAGAAGTGTTGGCTATCATCGCTAACGAGCAGAGAAGCTCTGAAGGCCAGCTGGAAAAAGATCTACTAGCTCAGTGATTTTTAACGGTTAGTATCTATCTATATATGTACTTTGATAGTGCTTATAGTGATTTTATAGCGCTACGATGATATAGCGCACGTACCAGGGCATTAACAACACTGATGTGCTGTGATGCTGCTCATCACATAAGCACATGTTTTGCTTCTTTACCTATTCCCTTTTTTGACAAGAATCTCTTCCTATAGGGAGATTTCCAAGAAAGAGGCTCTGGTTTCTCTGATTAGCAAACCCACACAGTCTGTCTATCATGTGGCTAATAAAAACCTGAACAAGTATCCTCCTGGACCTTGGCACTGTTCACCATCCTAAGGTTATACACAGTTTAACTGCAGCTTTTTGCATAAGAGCTTGAAATCCAGCAGGAAAAATACCTTCATCCCCCCTGTTAAGTAAGCAGGTAATAGACACTGTTAGTCAATAAGGGAGATGGAGCACATATTTCACAAACAGATGACTTGGGAACTTGATGGACAAGTCCTTCCCGGGCCAGCCACAGTAGCTGCTGTATTTCCTATTTGCTTTGTCATCTTGGCAGTGGTACAAATGGGTTCCATTGGCTCTGCAGCTACTGTGGCATCATTTCATCATCCCGTGCTGATGTGAACTTTTGTTTACCTAAACGTGAAGACAGAAACATCTGGCTCGATAGAAGTAGGTCACCGCAAAGAAAGCTTGCAAGAAGCACTGTTCCCACTTGCTATTTTGCTATGAGAAAAGCCATTGATCATGAACTGTATAGAATTAGTCTATAAGATTTAGGTTAAGGTTTTCTGAGCACTCATGCCTCCTTGCTTCATCACTACATAAGCGACCTGCTTTCCAAAGGCAGCCACCACTCCTCTTTGCTTCTGAGACTGATTAAATCAAAACACCTCCTCTACACCCGTTAATTTTAGCTTGGAGACACAGCTTTGAACAGCACATTTCTGGTGTATCAGTATAAGCACTGGTATTAACAAGGTGGGCCACTGGATTCTACTCTTCCCTCTGACATTGTGCAGTTTGTGGCATTCAAGAACTCACTTAACTCATGCTTTAGTGTAGGAGTAAGAAAAAATCTTTGTTTTATAATGGGCAGAGCTAACACTTGGGGGCAGAAGTCACCTCATTAACTATTGACCTAAGCCCTGAGCTATTCACACCAGGTTTTCTTTACAGTCAGGGACAGAAACAGGCACTGTAAGGATGGGGTTCATCTAATCAAGCCCATACCACTGTAGGAGGAGATAAACCACGCTGCAGGCTCCACTGACAAAGCTGATTAGATCTCTGTTGGCTCTAAAAGGGAGGCTCGTGATCTGAAGACATTTGTGTGTTAGCTACCAATTCCCAGGCATGAATCCCTCCCTTATTGTGGAGCTGAGGCTGTGGTTTCATGATCAGCATCAGCAGCTATGGGCTGCTGCCAGTTCTCTGTCACACACTTTTCCCTGCCCTAATCACATGGCTCCATGCGTCAGCTCCAGCAATCCTGCAGCCCTGGTAACTAGGGATAAGTTGCTGAACTGGCTGAAAACTAATGCTGAAGAAGAAGAACTTGGTTTTGGTTGCGCTGCCAGGCAGAGCTGACGCCCCTCATAGCATCGCATGCCCTAATCCCTAACTCTAAGGTCTGCTTGGGGACAGCAACGTCATTTCCGAAGAAGGAAGGTGAACTGCCCTTTTCGGAACCTGGTTTTACTCGGGCCAGCTTAAGTTGACCACAAAATAGCCTCTGTGGAAGGCAGTTCTGAACATGAATAGATTTAGTTGCAGGGCATAAAGTTAACGTGTTTATGGTTACTGTCTTGGAGTGTGATTTGACAAACATCAAATACAACTGATCCTTGAAAAGAAAAGAGGTGATGGGACATAGAACAGACTTTCATGTCTCCACCCCTTTGTGGAGGCCATGACTGATGCCTGGGGAAAGGAGCAGTGTCAGCAGCTCTCAGAGCTGGGATCACAGCATGCCCCCAATCACAGTATCAGCCCTGGGGAGAAGAGATGTTAACTGATTGGAACTGAAAAAAATGGTACCTCTGCTCTGGGCAAAGATGCTTGGCAAACAGGTCTCAGGGTCTGCAGAAAATGTTACAGTGGGTGCAAACTTGCTTTCAGTAGATGGCATCAATTATACGGCATCATTTGCTAGAATGGCTTCTTTCTAGGTGTCTACAGCTTAGAAGGGGCAGTCTGTCACAGAACCATAGAATGGTTTGGAAAGGACCTTAACATCATCTAGTTCCAATTCTCCTCACACTAAACTCATGTCGCCCAAGCCCCTGTGTCCAACCTGGCCTTGAACACTGCCAGGGATGGGGCAGCCACAGCTTCTCTGGGCACCCTGTGCCAGCGCCTCAGCACCCTCACAGGGAAGAGCTTCTGCCTTAGATCTAACCTGAACTTGCCCTGTTTCAGTTTGAACCCATCACCCCTTGTCCTATGGCTGCAGTCCCTGATGAAGAGTCCCTCTCCAGCATCCTTGTAGCCCCCTTCAGACACTGGAAGCTGCTCTGAGGTCTCCACGCAGCTTCTCTTCTCCAGGCTGAACAGCCCCAATGTTCTCAGCCTGTGTTCATATGGGAGGTGCTGCAGCCCCTGACCATCCTCATGGCCTCCTCTGGACTTGCTCCAACAGCTCCATGTCCTTTTTATGTTGGGAACACCAGAACATGAGCTTGGCTAATGGCTGATGAACAGCTATTAACAGCCCCTACAGACATACCTAAAGGGGATCTAACGAAAGCACTTCTGCCAGCAAAACAAATACTGATATCAATTTGTGTAATAAAGGGAAATTCATCCATCTCAAGCTGATACAGTTAATAGCAAATACATAAATGGTAGAATGATGAGCTTTACCCTTGCAGCTTATCGCCCTTGGAGCTCATTGCCCTTGAAGCTCATCAGCAGGAGCTCAAGCCCTTGAAGGACGTTACATAAAGGGACTTTGTGTGATCAAGACAGGCAGAAGCAGTCTCTGCCTGATGCGTTGTGGCGGTGAGAGGAGGAGGGATGTGTGGTGGAGGAGCTGGCTGGAAACACCAGGAGTACCTGGGTTGCCTGCTGCTGATGAGCCTGAGGCTGCCCTCCAGATCAGACCTGTTGGTGCTGGGTCAGTGGGAGGCTGTGTGCTGCACAGGGGCGCCGGTGCCCTGCGAGTGCTGTGCTCTGATGTACACAGCCTGTGATGGCTCCATTCCAGTTTCCCTGGGGATCTTCCTCTTCTGAGCCAATACTGCTCTCACACCAAGTTCTTACATGGCCCCCCATTCAGTCCCCAGGACACACAGAGGTGTATGAGCGTGGGCCCATGTCTCAAGGCCAGATGTGCCCCCACAGAACATTTCTTGCGTGAGGCGCTCTGCAGCCTCACACAATACAAAGCTGCACTTGTTGAACGAGTTTCGAGCTGACTTTTCAAATGCCAGAACACGCACGTTTATCATTGCCCTGCAGCATTAGCTGTTCTTGTAGGGACCTGACTTACCTCAAAGGACCTGAGTGACCTTCTTCCAGCAAGAGACCCTTAGAAGCCCTACACCGATGAAATCCAGCACCCTACAGTGACAATGGAAAGCCCTGCCCACAAATATCCAACTTGGATGCCAGAAAGTATTGTACGTTCTCTGACAGGGCCCGATGCTGCAGGTAGGTGGAGCAGGCACCGCAGTGAGTAGCATGCATCTCTCTCAAGGGCTATCCTCAGCAAATACCCATTGATTCATTGACACTTGTCACCACCGGTCCAAGAGAACTGGCTTAGATCAGAGCAATCTTCTGTTCTTTCTGAAGATAATAGAAGGTAGAGCGTAACAGTATGATGCATTAAAAATGCTGTAGGCAGGACAATTTCAGCATTAACTACAAATGTCACCAGCCAATCAGCTGCAGAGGGATTTGTTCATTCCATGAATTCCATAGTCACAGAATTTCCCACTCCTGCTGAATCATTACTATCTTTCCAGCAGAGAGGAGCTGCACTGTGCACAAAAGTGAATGACACCACCTTTTTGTCTGACTTCTTTCCTTTAATGATTAATATGGTGCTGACTTTTCTGGTAGGATCCACTTGAGCCGAATCAAGTCTCAGCTCTAATACGTTCTTAGCATTAACTTCCCAGCTGATTAGAGCAACTATTTTGCAGCCAAAGTGTAACCAAAGCAGCCAGGAAATGCTCTGAAGCCCACTGAAAACAAAACCCCAACCAACAAAGAATGTTCATTACAGTTATAGGTTGTCTGTGCAGTTAATTGTGCCAGAAGTTAGGAAGCAGCTACAGGCTGCCAAATGCCATTGGATCAAATGGCTTGACAGCAAGAAAGCAAAATAACTAACCTAGAAAGGAAAGGTCAGAACTGGACATAAGAAATGCCTATTCTTGAAACAGCTGTTTATTAGGGAGAAAAGATTTTGGAAGGGAAAGAAGTGGGGGTTTTAATTTGCCTTGCAAGGTTCAGAAGCACAGTGGAAGATACATTGACCCCTCCATTTGCCTGGAGTCCTAACACTGACTCCAAAGAGCTGAGATTTCCCAGCCACAGTAAGAAGATAGAAGAAGAAATCTCTTTACAGAGCAAGGCATTCTTCGTTTCCTATCTTAGTGCCAATTACAACTCCAGTCCTTCTTCACAGGTCACAAACAGAAGCATGTAAGCACATGCTTTACTCGCCTCTGTTCAAAGAAGGCCTTTTAATTAACTGCAAACACATGTTTAAATCCTTTCCTTGATAAAGCTGCCTTCCTGAATCGGGATGTAACAGCGAATTTGACATGGAGCTGTGTGAACAGTAATACTCACTTTCCATTTGTAGCGTTTTTCATTACAAGGAACAACCTTGCTGATGGAGGTAACTGGAAGGGAATGCTTCTGTCGGCTTTCGCGCTACCGACTGGGTTTTATTTGGAGAAGCCTTCTAAGGACAGCTACCAGAGAAGAGACATTGCCTGCAAGAGAAACAGCCTCAGACGAACACTGACAGCCTTGAAGTGGAACAGACAGATGGAGTCATGTTTGCCAGAGTCCCACAAGCCTTTATTAAAAGCAGACAGGTCTGATGACTGCACAGAAAGGGAACAAGTTAGGTGTTAAAGGAGGCACGGTGCTCTGTAATATGTGATTACATTAGTGGTTTCTAGGCAGGGCTTCACCTTTTCCAGGTGGAAGGCACAGCGCTGAAGAGGCTCCCGTGGCACAGACCTCTCCACACGCAACCTTGCCCAGGAACTCAAAGGGAAAAGCGGTGACTCTGTTTACCCAGCAAACATGCTGAGTAATAGCGAATCTGCAACCAAAGTCCTTCCCACAGCTGACTCCAGAGCGCTCAGCAGCACCTGGTGCAGGACCACCCCAGCTTTCTGTGTGGCTTTTCCCTCTCTTGTCACCCGGTTCCGGGCTTGCACGAGGCTGGATGCCAGAGTCAGAGTCGCTCCTCCCCTCGGCACAGTTTATGGTACGCAAGGAGATTCGGAGACGGGTCATTCCACATGTGCAGTCCGGAAGCTGAGCTGAGAAAGAATTGGGTGAGTCAAGAACAATGCCTGGAAGCCTCAAAAATACCCAACGACAAAAAACCTGGAGTCCTCCCTACTCCGAAGACACAGCATTCTCCTCAAAAGCACAGGCAGGAACACAACGTTCTCCTGTAACACACCATTTATGGCTTCATTGGGTACCTTTATCAGTCACCTTCCCATTAATCCGAACATTTATAATGTTGCCAGATGGACAGCCTTAAATTTAGGAACTATCCCTGTTCCTCCTGGATGCTGATGTGTGGAAATACAATAGAAAAGCCTGGGAACAGCAGTGCAGAGCAAACTGGTTCATGAGAAAGTCTGGGGAAGAGGTAGCGATGTGAACTCTCGCACAGGCTGTGCCTGACCTGCCTGGCAGCAGGACTGCACCGCCACAGACATCATTCCTCATGCCTCAAAGCCCCTCTGTTTGCAGCCAAGGAAGGCAGCAGTGGGTCCCATAGGACAAAACTAGAAACCCAGTCCCATTCACCAGGGAGCAGTGGAGAGCCTGAGGAACCATCATTACTTCTTGCCTGGGAAGAAACCGTGCCCTCCCTCTCTCCTGAGCTATATGGCCCATGTCTTCTGGCTTTTGGTCCCAGGAGGAATTCAGTATTCAGTCTGGTATAGTAGGAAGAGCTATCTCAGAACAAGGGCAGGATCAAGAACATGCCATGCTTCAGGGGAAGACAGCAGCACACTGAGCAGTGGTGTGGTATCCTTCAGCAAAGGAAGAGGTCTTGTGGTGAAGACATGCTATCCCTCAGGGTGGTACTGATACTGATATCCTGTTTATTCCACTTACAAGTACTCAGTCTCACAGGAAGTTTTCTTGCTACAAGCAAACTATGACAATGTCATGGGGGCAACCGAGTAACACCGAGCTTCAGCAATTCCTGAAGTCCAGCCAATGAGAGACATCAAGCTCCTCATCCTGCCTTCCTTCTGAGCTAAATTCCATCGGATTAACACCAATCCCCGTAAACTTATAACCTGCCCCACCTTCAGGAATTAAAAAAGCCTTGGGCTGTACCAGTTTCTTTGACCCATATATCTCAAAATTGGTTAATTCTTCCTTATAAACGAATGGCCCTGCGTGGGGGTGAGGAGGAGAGGACACGGGCATGTTCTGTTTCAGTGTGATTGCCGGTCAGCTTCCTGGTTATTCACAACATCTTATTAAATGGTGTTACAGCACACGGGAAGCCAAGTAGGTGAGGAGAACGTTACGGCAATCTAATTACTGACTCTTACGATGGTCATTAAAGTGTCCCGCATGGGTTCCTACCGCTAAGCTAAAACACGGAACGCCTCGATACTGACATAAGAACAACCCCAGGAAAGCAGGGTGCAGGGTCACAGGTACACACAGCAGGGCCTGCGGCGTCCAAGCTGTGTCTGCAAGGTGGAGAGCACAGCGCTGCAGAGCCGGGGAGAGAGGGGACGGCAAGCATGGAGCAGAGCAGCGTGGCGCATGGACACGCGTGGGCTCCAGGGACTCTGCTGAGTGCAGGGAAGCGTGTCCTGACACACGGGTCTCTGTTACACTAATTCATTTACTAATGAAGGGGAGCAGCCACCCAGCTCCGGCTGTGAGGAACCTCTGTACAGACCCCGGATCACCATGACTTTAAACCCATCACCCCTTGTCCTATGGCTGCAGTCCCTGATGAAGAGTCCCTCTCCAGCATCCTTGTAGCCCCCTTCAGACACTGGAAGCTGCTCTGAGGTCTCCACGCAGCTTCTCTTCTCCAGGCTGAACAGCCCCAGTGTTCTCAGCCAAGGAGAAGATGAGTTATTATCTCCAAGTGTAACAACAGGCGTGTGCATTCCTGCTGGATCTTCCTCTCCAGGGCACCAGTTTTCTTACTGCCTCTCTGTATTCTTACACACAGCAACACCTCTATAGCTACAAATAGCTATGGCTGTTTTCCCTCCATTTTCTACTCTCA
Organism: Ara ararauna; assembly: GCA_028858755.1. Taxonomy (NCBI): domain Eukaryota; kingdom Metazoa; phylum Chordata; class Aves; order Psittaciformes; family Psittacidae; genus Ara; species Ara ararauna. The sequence goes on from CM054379.1 coordinate 123,127,928, forward strand.
AATGCTCTCGGATGCTCACTCTGTTGTGGCCACGTTCGTTGGCTCCCTGGAACAGAGCAGGCAAAGCAAGAGGTCAGCTCCGCCTTCACCTGATTTTTGTGATTTGTTTGGGCTTTTTTGTGATGACATTTTTGTCATTTTTCCGGGTCTCAAAATATTTGCTTTCCTTTTCCTTTTTAAACTACAAGTTTAATAAAACACTATCTGGGGGCATTCATTGGCCCCTGCAAAAAGGCCAAACCTTGAACAAACCGGGAGCTGGAAAGGCAGCAGGAAGAAGCTGTTGGGATGCACTGCGGCAGCTGGAACACAGGCCCACGGATCTGAGAGCTGGGGCTGGGCGCTGGTTACTTCCCTCCCCAGACAGGCACAGAGGGACCATGAGGGTGCTCAGGGGCTGCAGCACCTCCCGTGTGGAGACAGGGTGAGAACATTGGGGCTGTTCAGCCTGGAGAAGAGAAGCTGCGTGGAGATCTCAGAGCAGCTTCCAGGGTCTGAAGGGGGCTACAGGGATGCTGGAGAGGGACTCTTCATCAGGGACTGCAGCGATAGGACAAGGGGTGATGGGTTCAGACTGAAACAGGGCAAGTTCAGGTTAGATCTAAGGCAGAAGCTCTTCCCTGTGAGGGTGCTGAGGCGCTGGCACAGGGTGCCCAGAGAAGCTGTGGCTGCCCCATCCCTGGCAGTGTTCAAGGCCAGGTTGGACACAGGGGCTTGGAGCACCCTGCTCTAGTGGGAGCTGTCCCTGCCCGTGGCGGGGGTTGGAACCGGATGAGCTTTAAGGTCCCTTCCAACCCAACCCACTCCGGGTTTTACAATGAGGCCGCTCCCGGTGCCTCAGGCGTTGCAACCCCCCAGGCACACAGCGCACCCCGCACCGTGAGCGCGGACCCCGGCGGGCGGCCCGCGCCTGGGGAGGGCCCCCGATCCCCGGGGCTCGAGTCCCGGCGCGGCCCCCCCCGCTCCCCGCGGGCAGCCCCCGGGCCCGGCTTCCTCGGGAGGACCGCCCCCGCCCGCTCCGCCCGTCCCGCAGGGGGAGCCCCACGCCGGGGCCGTGCGGAGAGAGTCCTTTGCACGAGTCCCGCTCGCCGCGGGGCGGGGAGCCCGCGGGGCTCGGCCAATGGGAGCCGCCGCTCCCGCAACGTCACGCGCGGCGGGGCGGGGCGGGCGCGGCGAAGGGGCGGGACCGAGGGGGCGTGGCCGCCTGTCGCGAGGGCTCTCTGCCCAATGAGAAGCGAGGCAGGGGGCGGGGCCGGGCGGGGCGGGTGCGAGTCGGCCAATGGGGAGCGGGCAGGGGGGCGTGTCCTTGGCTGTGCGGGTTCCGTGTGGAAAGAGTGAGGGGGCTCGGGTGCAAAGTTTGCTCCGCCGGCGCCGGGGGAGGCAGCGGCGGGGCCGCCGCCCGCGGATCGGATCGGATCGGAGCGGAGCGGAACGGATCGGACCGCACCGCACCGCACCGCACCGCTCCGCCGGGCCGGGCCGTGCCGGCAGCCGCTGCCCCGGCGCGATGTGCGGGGGGATGGCGGCGAAGGGTCCCGTTGGGCCGCGCTGGTGGCAGAACCGGCGGGCGCGGCTGCTGTGCATGCTGGCGCTCACCTTCCTCTTCTTCGTGGTGGAGGTGGTGGTGAGCCGGGTCACGTCGTCGCTGGCCATGCTCTCCGACTCCTTCCACATGCTCTCCGATGTCATGGCTCTGGTCGTGGCGCTGGTGGCCGTGCGCTTCGCGCAGCGCACCCGCGCCACCAAGAAGAACACCTTCGGGTGGGTGCGGGCTGAGGTGATGGGCGCCCTCGTCAACGCCGTCTTCCTCACCGCCCTGTGCTTCACCATCCTGCTGGAGGCCATCGAGCGCTTCACCGAGCCCCACGAGATCCAGCAGCCGCTGGTGGTCATCGGCGTGGGGGTGGCGGGGCTCATCATCAACTTGCTGGGGCTCTGCCTCTTCAACCACCACGGCGTGGGGGGCCACGGCCATTCCCACGGCCACGGGCACTCGCACGGCAGCAGGCAGCACTCCCGCAGCGGCTCCAAGCCCGAGCAGCCGCCCGGGGACGGGGAGGCTGCGCTACACCGGGAGGAGACCAGCACCTTAGTGGAGAACTGCAGCAGCTCCAACGGAGTCAGCCAGGACAAGCTAGGTAAGCCCTGCGGCACCTCTGCCCCATCCCAGCGTAGGAGTGCCAGGAGGGTGAGGGAAGACCCTTCTCTGAGTAGGGCGGTGGGTGTCCTGGTCCCGCCTCGTGCTGGCTGCATGGGGACCCCCTGTGCTTCTGGTGGGGAAGAGGCAGGGATCTTCCTTAGCAGTGCTCTCAGGCACATGGCTGTTGCACCTCCGCCTCACACCTTTCCTTCAAGCGCTAAAAGGAGCGCTCTAAGTGCTCTTGAAGACAAGTCGGAGTGCGAAAGAGTCTTGGGGTAAAGCAGGTTGCATTGGAAAACGTTGGTGGTGGTAGAGAAGGCGCATGACAAGAGTGTTTTGCCTAGAGACACAAGCGGTCACAAGATGTTGCCCTAATGCCATCTGAACTGGCTGCACATCACATAGAGCGCAGCTCAACACCTTGGTCCTGACAGCCGGATCTCTCCGTTGTGTCAGTTATTAGCTGCCTGAGAAGCTAGTCTCAACCCGAAGGTAGCATACTGAAGTTTATTCCATTGCAGTAATGTGCTACTTCTTCATGACATCCGCGTTAACACGGAGAAGTCTTGGAAATTACCAATCAGAGCCGTGGCAGTCATGCAGTGGGCACCGAATGTGGAGCTCAGTGGTGTCAAAGTACACATGTGACCTCTTTGCGTTAGTTCTCTTTAGCTTTCTAAAGTATGCTCCTTCCCACTCGCTTGCACATAGGGATAGATTAAAAATCTCCCCTTCCCAATTCGGATTAAAGTGTCTATTTTGCGGGAGGGAATTGCTTGGGTTATGTTTGAAACGGATCCAGAAGCCTGGATAGTCTGTTTTGAAGTCACTTGGCCAAAGCCAAGTGCTGCGTGCTAGCAGAGTGAAAGGTGTGCGATTCCTGCTTCTCTGCTTCAGACACAGGGCATCCCGCGTAGCCAGGAGGAATGGGTTTCACTCTTCAGAGCCCATGTTTCTCTTTTGGTTTTGGGGCTCCATCAGGAGGCTGCTGCTTTCCCTGGAACTGAGCTTTGATTGAGCAGAGGGAACTTTGCTACAGTTTCATTTTCAGTGGTCAGAGGTTCCAGGATTTGAGAAGCAGCTTTCTCTTTCCCTGAATCCATGTTACTTTGGAAAAGACAGCTTTTGCAAGAGGATAGAAAAGTTATTCTGAATATAGTAGACCATTGTCTTGACCACGTAATAAGCTCTTAATGTTGAATTGGTTCCAGCAAAGGTATCCTAATAATTACTTTTAAACAATGTACAGTTCCCTTAACGGTTAATCTGATAGATATATCTTGGTTTGGGAGTTGTTCTTGCATGGTGAAACACAGAATCCCAGACTGGTTTGGGTTGGAAGGGACCTTAAAGCTCATCCAATTCCAACCCCCTGCCATAGGCAAGGGCACCTTCTACCGGGCCAGGTTGCTCAAACATGGTGGAAAGCCAAGTTTTGGACTAGTTCTGGACTAGAAGATTAGTTTATAGCATGGATTAAAACATGCACTGTTCTGAGCTAAGTCATCTGGAATTTCTCATGGGCGCCCTTCTGGCAATAACAAATAATTAGTTGTGGGTATTTAGGTGGTGATAGGGCATAATTTTGGTCACAGTGAAACTCTGAAAGAAGTTTGTATTTCCTCCTATGCCCTGCCATCATTATGTAATGGATGGAGTTATTCATAGTTTACCCATGCAAGTGTTACAGGTAAAGGTGCTTGGAGACTTGTGTAGGTGAAGCCTGGGGAAGCATCCGAGAGTGGTACTGTGCCTTCAGTGGAAATTACAAAGCAGAGTAGATCCTGATTTCCTAAGGTGAAAGTGGAAAACAAGCGATAGCCTTAGGGGCTAGTCCTGCACAGGTAGTTTTGTGCTTTAAGTGCATGGTTAGATTTCAATGAGGGTATTTCAAATGGACACGATTTAACCATTTGCCATTAAAAAGTAATCCCAAGAGCTTTCTGGCCCAGTGTTTCCTGTTACAGGTCTTACTGACTTTTCAGATCTCCTTTGCTCCAACACCTTGGTGTGCAGCAGTGCTCCTCTTTCCTTGCTCTTATCACGGACCCTGAGGTCTGAACTCTGTAACCTGAGCTATTTTCCTCTAATTTATTGTTTTCCATGGAAAGCTACAGGTCCCATATTCCGTAACTCCCAAAGGTGGTGTGGAAAATGTAGCTGGAGCTTTCGGACAGAAGTGTGATACACGAGGTAGTGAGCCTGAGGCTTGGAACACGGCTGCCTCTGCAGGAGCCCACCCCTTCTGCAGAGAGGAAAGGGCTTGTGGCCACTTTGTGATTGCAGAATGGCAGGAGTGGCAGAAGCTGCGGGTCTTGTGAACATGTTAATGTTTGCAAAGCTTTGAACTGAAGGACCACGGAAGCAGTAAGAGCTCCGTGTTTCAGTTACTTGGGCCAGCGGCCAGTGGCTGTTTCTTTAACGCTGGAAGTTTTCTGGCCCGAGGAGAGCTTTTGAGGAGAAGTGGGAGGTTACTCATGTAAAATACTTTCAAGTTTGAACATTGGAACAGGTTTTTCTTTGTGATGATGTGTGTGCGTTTATTCTACACAGCTACTTAAGTGGGTGGGAGTGATAGTATTGCAAACAGCTTCGGCACTGAAGTGTTGATCTGTGCATTACATTGTCCATGGCATGGCTTTGGGCATCAATATCTCTATGTCACTCAACAGCTCTATATCACTTGCACTAAAAAAAGGCATTTTTAGTCCTTTTTTTAAAGTTCTGAGGTCTAAATAACACTAATTCATAGCCTCCGAGAGCTTCAGTGGTAACTTGCACTGCCCTGGAGTCAGTACTGCCAGTAAATTCAGACCTAGAAGCTCAGCTCATTGTATCTCACAGTTCTGCTGGCCCCGTGCGCCATCTCAGGAAAACTTCCTTTTCCTTGAATTCAGAAGTCTTGTGGAAATGAACTCCTAAACCTGAAAAGAAGTTACTGTAAAGCAGTACCCATACAGCTTTTGGCCTCATAAATTTGACTATAAAGTAGCAGTGCAGTCCTGTGGTTAAAGAGAGATTTTCAGCAATGTGATTAGCCTTCTGGCTTTTCACAAGGGGTGGAAAACCTAAGTTACTTGGCTCCTTAACCAGCTTTTTGCTGTATGCTCTGTGATTCTGCATTTTGTTTAGGAAACGAACAGTGAGTAGCCGAGTGGTTAAACAGCTAGAAAATGTGAAAACAGGCTTTCAGCAGGATAAATTAGAGTGCAGTCGTCTTTATGCTTTGCCACTCTAGTATAAAGCTATACTTTGCTTTATAGCTCTGTGTAGAAACAATCCTTCTAGACTGTTTTGATCACTTCTTGGCACAACTGAGTATTTCTCAGCTAGAGAAAATGTTGCTAAGTGTTATGGGTAGAGTTGCTTGCTTTTCGTTTTGGACTCAAATGAAAGCAAGCTTAATGTGGGTTATTATTTTATGTGGAATTACAGTAACTTGTGGTATTACAGCATATGCCTAATCACTTTACTGTTTTCTCATCAGGTGATATGAAAGATGACATGACTGACCTGCAGGTGAATGGCAACGCTGGTCATTACACTCTGGATGTACAGGAGGTTGAAGAAGACTCCAGTGCACAGCTTAACATGCGTGGAGTTTTTCTGCATGTTTTTGGAGATGCCCTAGGTTCAGTAATTGTGGTAGTGAATGCCTTGCTCTTTTATGGGTTGTGGAATCCATGCCCCAAAGATGGGCCCTGCTTTAATCCATGTGTCAATAATCATTGCATGGAAAATGCTACTTTATCCCAAACGCTTGGTAGAGCAAACACGTCTGAGCAAGAGAGCACTACGGTGGCCGGTCCGTGCTGGTTGCTATATTTAGATCCCATCCTTTGTTTGATAATGGTTTGTATACTCCTTTACACAACCTACCCGTTACTTAGGGAGTCGGCCCTTATACTTCTACAGACTGTTCCCAAACAAATAGATGTTCATTCTTTGAACTCAAAATTACGTACCCTTGAAGGAGTTGAAGCAGTCCATGAATTACACATCTGGCAGCTGGCAGGCAGTAGGATCATTGGCACTGCTCACATAAAGTGTCCTGACCCTTCCACATACATGATGGTGGCAAAGCGCATAAAAGAGATCTTCCATGACGAAGGGATTCATGCAACTACCATTCAGCCTGAGTTTGCCAGTGTTGGCTCTGAATCAGGGAGAGGGAAATGTGAGTTTCCTTGCAGGACTCAGTGTGCTTTGAAGCAGTGCTGTGGAACAGGAGAAGATATTACTGCAAAGAAGACAGAGAAATCTTCGTCACTTAGTATTTCTTGTTCGGAAGTTGTCATTGAATTTCCCAAAACTAGGAGGACTAAGCCGGAGGGCATCCCTTCAGTTAAGCTAGAGGCAAACACCGACCAAAACGAGCAGTTTGAATCATCTTTGTAACTCACTGAGTGGTGCTACCTGAGTTCTGGGGACTTTGACAGCAGCTCTGTTGCAAGAGGAAGAGACAGACCTTTGAGGTGCAACATTGCCAAGTAGTGTAATTGCTGAAGTCCTTGTTCTTGTCATACTGCTTAATCTAGAATGCTTGTCTTAAAGAACATAACGTCACTGTCATGATACAATGTGGTTTGTGTTGACTTTGTACTGAGACAGACAGAAAGTGCGCCAATGCTGTAACAACTTCAGAAAACCAGTTTCACCATTTCAGCAGAGACACTTTTTGCTGTGCTTCAAACGGAAATATTTCCTTTTTTTCCAGTGGCAAGGTATTTGAGGGATAAGCACGTGTGCGTTACGGATTTCTTGGACCTGCTCTTTCCTTTAATATTTGATTTGTAGATATTTTAATATATTGTTTATTTAGAAGCCCTAAGGAAAACCAAAGTTCATAGAGTGTTTTTAAAGAGATAACTACTTAAAACTGGAAACCACTTTGCAGTTTCACATATTTTTCTTAAACCTATATAATAATAAACGTGAAGGCTTTTTCTAATGGATTTATCGTATAGTGTATTTTAAAGAGAACATCATGTGATTGTTAGAAGCTGTCCCCACTTTTCCTGGTGAGGTAGTGAGGTGATTAAAATCAATTGCTTGTGAAAAGATCGGATGTGAAAGGGGTGTTTTTCAATCAGCATGGAAGTTCAAGCTACTGTATACTGCTCTGTGATCAGGACGTGAGACTGACCCATAAAGCAATGCATCCTTTCATATTTGATGGATTTTTCTGGTGTTTTTCTTTGTTTCCAAGTTGTGTCTGGTCATAAAAGTCTTCAAAGTGTAATGAGTCTTTGGCTCACAGTGCTATGAATGAAGAGCTGGAGCTTCATTTTCAGTTGATGCTCAGTTGACTAAGATAAAAGAATTAGTTATATCAAGAAGTGCTCTGTTGGGGAAAGTCTGCCAAGCACCGACAGTCTAATTTGTGCTTTTGAGGACAGACAGTCGCCTCCGTAACAACTAATTCAGTGGTGCATTTTGCTTGTAGCTGAGTGTGTGTAAGCGCCTGCAGTGACAACAATCCTGGTCCCTCCCCTGTGTCCTCAGGAGCCTTCCGGAGGCTTTTGAGGAAGTGGGGCAGGGAGCAGGATTTCATTGCTGTATTTCAGACTTTGGGATATTTATGTATCGCATAATTTCACTTAAGTATCCGAATCTATGGTTTAAAATGTTAACTCGGTTAACTGACAACTGGCCCTAAAGAAGCTGTTACAGTATGCTGCCAACTTACACCTTAACAAAGGAGAAACTGGTCGATGGACTCTGTGAATTTGGCAGAGACTAGATGAGAGTTGAAGATAAAACATACGAGAGATCTAAGTAAAACCCTGACCCTTTCGATCCACCCTCAAGTTATGCATGGGATATAATATCTTGTGGTTTAATTGACTGCTCCTATGCTCAAAACTGGAAAACATCTTGGATCTTCCATTGGTTGCTCTATGACTCTGGATATGGTAAACACTCTGCCTCAGTTTCCCCATCTTGAAATGGGGATAATACCTACCTCACAGGGGTGTTGTGAGGCTGAACTCTTGTGCAAAGAGGTCTGAGATGTGTTACTGGAAGGCACTGGAAGGAGTGTAAGATATTAAATTACATGGTATTTACTACTTCTACACGTGTATGGCAATACCTAGGCACAACAGAGGGAACTGAGGATCGTTTTGGCCTTATGAAATTCTTCGATGCTGTGGTTTTCAGGTTTTTAACAGTATTTAAATGTAGATTTTTTTTTTTTTAAGAAAAGAATGTTTTGTTAGTGAAGGGAATGTGGCTTTGCTTCCAGATACAGGAGCACCTTCTAGTTGGCATTTCTAATATGTCTCTCCTATGGTAATTGCTCCTAAGTAGTTCAGAATAGTCTGCTGCTCCTCAGACCTGGATTGGCCCAGGTCATGTCAGTGGTCTTGCCCTACTTCTCAGCAGAGCACTGCAGTCAACTCTGGATTATCCATGGGTGGATTACCAGTGTTGTACATTAACTGTGCAGGCTACGGGGCCAGACTAGCTCTGTATCGCGTGCCAGTGCGTTGGCCAAATGCTAGGTGCCAAAGCATTGGAATAGTAGAGGAGCTCAGTCCAGTTTCACACAAGTTCCCTCTCACAGGGTTTGTTAGCTTGGGTGCAGTTACTTTGCCTCTTGGCTGCTCAGATGCATCCACAGGGAGCTGCGGTGTGTGGCTGGGTCGGTTCAGCTTTGTGCTAGCCTGGGGATGTTGGTGCATCGCAGCCGTCAGCATCGCTCGCCTTTTTCTGTGTTTATGCTTATTGTATAGTCTCATAAACTAACTTAAATGTGTTAATATAGTTTTTATATATGCTTTTGTTTGGTCTGAATTACCTTCTTTCTTCTGTTACCTGTATATGATCTAGAGCTGACTGTTAAATGAGATCTCGTACAAGACTACGTTTGCAGAATATGCTACAAAGTATTAACCAAGTAAATTTTGAAATGAGCAAATACCTTTTTTTTTTTTTTTTTTTTAAGAAAAATGCCTATCTTTGCTTTTTATGGTAAATTTTCACTATTATTTTGCTCACGAGTTTAATATCGGTCACAGTCATTAGCATGAATTCTTGAGGCCCTGCTGGATGTCACCGATGCGCCCTAGAACTGCTGCTCTTTAGTGTATTACAACCCCGAGCACCAAGACAAACCAGAGTAGCGCTGAGAAGCCTGACTTCCTTCTCTCCTGTTGCTCTTACAAGAAACGAGCAGTTACTGCGTGTTGAGAGTTGCCACCATTTGTCAACAGTAAGTCAGCGCATCTGAATCGATGGAGTTGTAGTCGCTACTTCCATTGTAACTATTTAATCTTGTTTTGGTGCCAGAAGTCATATTTTTGTATTCTGTGTCCATTGCAGGCAATGGCTAGCTTAAAAGACAAAAAGCTCTCCTCCTACCCCCATTATGTTTATTATCAGGGCAGGATACAGAAGTGATGATGATGATGGTGGTAGGGGCAGAAGGGGACTTGCATGGCCTCTCTGTCCTGTGCCACATTGCCTGTGCAGCACCAGCTGGTGTTAACGGGGCCCTTTAGTCTCTTCAGCCCCAGATGGTAAATCCCCTGAAAGCACATAGCCAGGTCAGGTTGGTGGCTGTACAGCAGCAGAAACACAAGTGTCGTGTTTGTTCCAGCGGTGTGAGACCCGGCTGTACCCTGCTAGCTTGCAATAGAGTTTGATTTTTCTCTTTAACCTTATCGTTGTGTGCTTTCACAGACTTGATTTGTTCTGAAGATCGCGGGTCCGGAATACTGGGAGCATTCAAAAGCACTGCACAGTCTTTTTCTCCTTCTTTTTATCCCCCCCCCCCCCCCCCCCCCCCCACTAGCCATGGAAGCGGTGCATCTCCTGTAAGGGAGCACTGCAGTGGTGGGGAGCTCACTGTATTGTGAATCACAGTCCTGAAGTTTTCAAATAAAAGAATACGGACCACTGATTTGGAGGAGAAAGGAGTTTGTGTTTCAGGGTTTCCATTGCTGAGGCATCCGAGTGAATGTGTCGGAGGTACACCAAGTGTCACTGCGTGAAATAGTTTATGCTTCCTACGTGTCCCATCCAGAAACATGCTGCTTTAGAATCACTGCTTTGATTATATCCTCGTCAGCGATAGGACAAGGGGCGATGGGTTCCAACTGAAACAGGGCAAGTTCAGGTTGGATCTAAGGCAGAAGCTCTTCCCTGTGTGGGTGCTGAGGCACTGGCACAGGGTGCCCAGAGAAGCTGTGGCTGCCCCATCCCTGGCAGTGTTCAAGGCCAGGTTGGACACAGGGGCTTGGAGCAACCTGCTCTAGTGGAAGGTGTCCCTGCCCATGGCAGGGGCTGGAACTGGGTGATCTTAAGGTCCTTTCCAACCCAAACAAGGCTGGGATTCTATGATTCTTTATCTGCCCCTAAGGTACAGTGCAGACATAAATCAGACACTCAGTGTCACAGTACCGTGAAGCTTTGAATTTAAGCAAATGGCTTCTGTGGAACCCCTTATAATTATAGCTCGATTGCTTTCAACGACCACTGCGGGCTTTTGGTAATATCTGTTATTGCTGCATCACGGTGTTTAGTATGGGCATACACATAGTTATGTTAAAGGCCAAACTAGCCCCAGCTTGTGACTCCCCCGAAGTCACGGTAAGGGCTCAATGCTGCGGATTTCTGTATTCATGAATAGTTTCATGGGGCTGACAAGCAGTTACTTGCATGCCAGGAATTACTTGTGGGAGCGAGTCCAAAGCTTCTGCCAGCGCAGCCTGGCTTTTGAAGAACTCCTGAGAGTACGCGGGTTTTATGGCTATAGCAAAGTCAGGAATACGGTGGTGGTTCTGGACACACTGCGGCAGCGCTATCGCGTTGTTGGAATTCCAGGGTTTGTTCTTTTTCCCTGGTCGCCAAAAAGGAAGGAAGAAAAGCCCGTGGAGCGTCCCAAAACTTGCTAACAGGTTCAGCTAAACTGACAGCGCTGCTTACGTCTTGTTGCTTGGATGTACTGAACGCTGCCTAGTGGAGTTTGGGGAGCAGGGATAAAGATTCTTGCCATTCCCCTTCCCCTGCCGCCTGCTTTGACTGCACTTTCAAATCTCTTCAGCTATGGGGGGGCAGAGGGGGTGAATTCTGTAGCTCGATATTCCGAGTTCCACGTGGAGGGAATGGGAAATGCTGCTAACTCTATTTAAATGTGCTCTATTTTAGTTTCGCAGCATAGCACCAGTTACACCCTTTGTAGGTATGCGCTGAAGTTGTTCAGCTCCGTAGTAACTCTGGTTTTGCCTCTCTCTGCTGGACAGCAAGAGGTGGACGCTCCGTTGGCCTGAGCTAAAGGCAGTCTGGACAGTTCACCAAATCAGACGTAGCTCTGCTGATAACGGGAGGTCTGATTATTCCTTGTGACCTTTGCTTTGTGTGGTTTGCTGCCTGTGCGCTGCCGCGCCGTGTTTTGACGCGCTCACGTGTCTATGTCTCTGCATGCACTGTGTTATCTAAGTAGTTAAAGAGCAGAACCACGGTACTGAAAAATAGCTTTCATCTCCATGTCTCCAGGAAGCCCATGGGATTCATTTGGTTGCTTCTCTTTCACCTCTTCCATGTCCTGGCTCCTGTTTCTGAGCAATGTTGAGCTATAACTGCTGTTCATGCAGGAGGTTTCTCCTTTCCTTCCTTAATTTTAGGGTGGTTTTTGGTATTAAGTATTGAATCCTGAGAATGTCAACGGAGCTCTTGAATGTCAAATACCTTTAGTAGGGATTTCTTTCTCAGGTCATTTCCTAGGAAGACACTTCATCGGTAGGAATGCACTTTCATCATCTCCCAGAACCTCAGAAGCAGGTACAAAGAGCACAGGTAGAAAAGGAGGTTAATAAATGGGTTGCAAAGTGATGGCATCCAACTCTCTGCATTCCAGGTGCAACTAAATCGTAGTTGCTCAGTTGTGGTGTCATGTGAAGAGTTAATTACGCAAGATGCATTTTTCCCCCCTAAGGAAAATAAGGCTTCCTAAGAGAAGTCAGTACTGATTTCTTTAATGTCTTTGGAAGGCGGCTGCTTTAGAGCAGAAGGTGTTTGGAGTTTGCAGCTTCCTTTGTTTCAGTTCAGAAGCAGTGCAGTTGGTAAAGTTTGGTGGGAGAAAGTACTAACTGCAGAGAAAAGTAATGCTGAAGAGGGCAGGATTGTTACTGATGCCTGCCTTGAGCTGTTCACCGGCTTGCAATGAGGAGTTCACTTGGAGCCTTTTGCCTGGGCAGCTTCAGCAGCTGCTTGCTTCTGCTCCAAGAGGGAAAAGTGAACCTTTATTATTGGTCATATAGGCAGGAGGGTGCGTTTGGTTGTACTGTGAGCACTGCGTGGGAGCTTGAGTCTTGCCTTTTTCCATAGCTTTTTCATGGAAAGATGTGATTTAAACAATGTGAGCATCCTTTAGGAGAAAGGCGAGTGTGGGCAGTTTTAAATAACAGGGTGGGAAGGGAAGCTCGGGGCTATAGTCTACTTCTGCTTTACTTTCAGCCCTGCTATTCCTAGACCTCCTGCCCCAGATGGTTGCCTGACCACCTGCAACACCACGTCGGGCTCCTGGAACAATTCCTGCTGCTTTTGCATTGGAGGAGCTGGTTCCTCAGGGAAGGGCAGGATGGGACTGAAGCTGTGTCTGACTATGGGCAGCTTCAGCAGGAACCTTCTCCTCTGTCTGATGCCTGCCAGCATCCCAGACCCAGCATGAAACCCGTGCCACCAAAACTGGTTAGCGTTTCTATATCCACGTGTATTTTGTGTTCTCAACACAAACCTTAAAGCAGCGCTCAGGCCCATTGCAATCCCCCTCCTGCCACCCAAGCTCCATTCCTAGTCGCAGTGCTGGTAGGCATCCCAGCGTTTCTCTTTACACCGGCTAAGAATAGCCGTGGCGATGCTGTGGAACAGGATGTGCAACCTGCTGGGTTTCCTGCGTTTGTGCTTGTGTTGCTGGCCTGGGCTGAGCCTGTCCTCCTTCATCTTCCCTGCTGGACTCCCTAGGTGAATTCCTTACATCTCATGGCTTAGATGGGGCTTGCTGCGGGTTGGCCTGTGCTTGTTTCAGCTGCATTCTGCAGTATAGGCAAAACCTCAGCTGGGATGTTTACTTGCTGCTGGGCTTTCTTGCTTCAGTGCCAGTGGTTGCTGCTGGCCTGCTGCAGAGTGTTGGGTGAGGGCTGCAGACCTGGACTCAGCTTGGATGCTGGGTTTGAAGGGACCGTGTTGTTCTTCTAGCAGAGGGTGCAGCACGGGGAGGCTCAGCAGGTAATCAGTCGGGTCATTGGTGCTTACCTGATCCTGGGGCTCATGCTCCAGTTTAGGGGTGAACAAAACTCCCATAGATAAATGTGGCGCGTGCTGCAATACCCTCGAGATCTCTGCATTAGGCAGCATTGGCTGGAGGTGCAGCCCATCGTTCTCATCCTGGGGTGCTGTAGGACTCTCCCTGAGTCAGTTGCAGATGAGCTCATTTCCCCTTGGGAAAGGGATTATGTGAATTAACAGAATTTGGGGGCTAATTTTCACTTGTAATCCTGTGGCCATGTGGGAAGCTCCCAACACAAGTGGATGGGGTTGAGCCTGCGTGCTTCCAGCTGAGCGTAAGGAGGGGGTGGGTTGAAATACCAGGTCAAATCTAGGCTCAAGCAGTTCGTCTTCCAATGTCTGTCATCGCACGCATAGCAGCAGAGGTCTCAGACTTTCGTGTCGTGCTGTTTTGAAGGGCTTTGCTTTTCTCGCGTTGCTGTTCAAAACAAAAGGAGGGAAGGTCTGTGTTTAATTATCACCAGAATTAGCAGCCAGCCTTGGTAGCTGTGCTTCCAGTCTGTCTGCAAATCTCCCTGCGTAACGTAGGTGCGCAGCGGAGACACTGATGGGTTAGTCAGCAAGCTATTGCTGAAAGGTGTTGGGTACATATGCTCAAGCTTGGAAGTGAAGTGACAGTTGGCACCATAGCGTCCCAGTTATCTGTTTTTGGAGGAGGAGGAAAACTACAGAACTAAACATTGAGTCAAGCTGTGTGGGCAGAGCTTGACATGTCGCATGTCAGGACCACGCTGGTGTCACGGTTGCAGCATGACATCAGCTGTATGTGAAAAGCTCAGAGCATCACCCAAGCTGTGTTCTTCAAACCTCAGTCGCATGTGCTGAAAACTTGCATGTTTGGGGCCTTTGCCTTAACATATCGAGAGTTCAGCCATGGAGCAGCTCTGCTCTGGAGCCAGGCTGAGAGAGCTGGGCTGGGGCAGCCTGGAGAAGAGAAGGCTCCTGAAGGGGAGACCTTAGAGCAGCCCCAGTGACTAAAGGGGCTGCAGGAAACCTGCAGAGGGGCTTTGGACAAGGGATGGAGGGACAGGACAGGGGAATGGCTTTAACCTGCCAGAGGGGAGACTGAGATGAGCTCTGAGGCAGAAGCTCTTCCCTGTGAGGGTGCTGAGGCGCTGGCACAGGGTGCCCAGAGAAGCTGTGGCTGCTCCATCCCTGGCAGTGTTCAAGGCCAGGCTGGACACAGGGGCTTGGAGCAACCTGCTCTAGGGGAAGGTGTCCCTGCCCGTGGCAGGGGGTTGGGACTGGGTGAGCTTTAAAGTCTCTTCAACCCAAACCAGGCTGAGATTCTATGATTAACATGATGAGCTGGAAGGCTTTAGACCGTAGTGTGCAATTCACCTGTGTTGCAACAGTGTGCGTGCCATTGAACCCGGAGTTTGGGTGCCGCTGCCCTTGTGTGCCCTTTCTAAAAGTACCTATGAAAAAGAGGTAATGTCAGAATGATGTTTCTCTACTGAAAGCTGTTTGGATTCCAAAGTCTGCAGCTTCTGCAGTAGCCTTCTGTCAGCAAGAGGCTGCCTCTGACCACAGATTCATTGCAAGACCAGCATCCGTGGTCCTCTGAATTGCTGGCCTCTGCCTGGACAGTTATCTTAGCTGTAACTGCATGTTTGGCAGCTTTGCAACAATGAATGTGACCTGGACAAAGAAGGAGATGGGTACTGGAGTCCTTCAGACCTATTGAGAATGGAAAGTTTGATCTGCACGATTTCTGCCAAACCTTTCAGCTCTGGGAGCATCGTGAAAGCAGATCGCTTCTCCCATGGTGGTCACACTGCTTAGCAGAGAGCAAATGAAATGATAGCATCAGTGGAGAAAGATGAGCAACGGAAGGTGAATGGGGTTTGCTTTTGGATTAGTTATCATTTCCCCCCTGCAGCTGTTTTGGTGAGGGTAATGATGTTCTTTGGTCTTCCTCTATAGCTCGGCAGTGCTGAACAGCTTGTAACTGCGACACCTACCAGTGATGTCTGTGGCAATCAAAGCTAGTGAAAGACATGGGAAAAAGTGCTTAAGCAGATCACAGCTGAAACGGAGACCTTCATCCTTCCGAGACTGAGAAGGCAGCCAGCGCAACCTCAGCTCTACGTCGGGAAAGGACGGAGGGAAGCCCCAAGCTTAGCAACACCGCTCAAAGCTGGTGTAGAAATCAGGTAACAGTAGTCTCTTTGCACCCCTGAGCATATGAGGAGGGAGCTTGTATGAAGAGACTGCAGCTTATAATGTCTTCTCTTGGAGGCTTTGTTGCTGGCAGTGGTTAAAATCCTGACAGAGCAGTGTTTCTCCAAAGGACTTGAGGTAAAGTCGAATGCGGAGAGCCCTTACGCAATGTGGAGTTCCCCTTTCGAAACAGTGGTTTGGAGAGAAAAAGTCACTGGTCTGGGCTAGGACAGTGATTGCTTAAACAAAACAAACAAGGCTGATGTGCCCCCATCTTCCCCTTTATCTCTAAACCTTAACCTTAAATTACAAATCGGAGCTTAACGCGGTGCAGTGAAACTGCAGCTCCTGAAGCCAGCCCCATTTTAATAGATTTTATTCATTGCGGTGATGCAGCTTTGAAAGTTCCCCCGGATAGCAGAAATAGTTCTGGGCTTTTAAGGTTCAAATGTGAGTGGTTTTAATATCATTCAGGTTGTTGTCAATTGAAATAGTTCTCCTAATCAACAAGGACATTGGGAATTCCATGTCCTTGTTTCTAATCTTGGTGGTTCGCAGGACATAGAACTAAACTTCAGTTTCAAAAGCCTGTCCGGTTTTTGAGGGCACGGCAGATTTGAAATATCAGCTGCAAATCAGGGAGTTGTCAGTCATCAAATCTGAGCTAGCGACACAACCCCTCATCACTTCAGTGCTGTGCAGAGCGCCGAGGGGCTGTAGAACAGTGTGAGAACAGGGAGCACCACAATAAAATAGAGTGGAAAAAACTTCGCTTGGGCTTCACAAAGAAGAAACTACTTCAGGGGTACACAAAAGGTATCTGCCCTACGCTGCAGTTTGGCTTGTATTATACACAGCACCCTGCAAACCCAACCCTTCAGCATACCAGTGACACGTTGATGGCTTTGTTCCAGAAATACCAGATTAGACCCCATCCTATGCAATGGTTTATCCAAGCAGTGAAAGCCTGGTAGGGAAGCGTGGAGAGCGTGATAGCTGTATTTCTGGACTGAGCATCACTCAGCTACTCCTTGCAGTACGTGCATTTCAGTCTTCTATATAATGAGAAAGCGTGCTCAGGGGTTTGCCCAAATCACCCTGCTTTTCTAACAACTTTGTTCTGACAGGTTCTTTTCGAAGGAGAATGTCTTCACCAGTTTGGCTCCCGAGTGCCTTGCCACATCAGTGCCTTCAAGCGGACGTTGTATTTTCCTCTGCTCAATAAGAATGAGACTCTGAACCAAGTCACATACTGGATGGAGAGTATAAGAGATGCGTTGAAGATGAGGCTAGGTTGATTCTCAATGCCTTTAGCCTCTGTTAAGAAAGTTTTTTGTTGGCTTTTGGCTGTTTTCCCTATAAATGTGATTAATCCCAAACATTGCCACTCACATTTAGAGGAAGGAAAGCTGAAGGTTCCCTGCAATTTCACCGAGGTACTTTTTGGTAGGTGTAAGCTATTACTAAGTAACTTGGGTAGGATGGTAATGGGTTTTACATGCCCTTAGAGCATGTTTTCCTTCTAGCGTCTCTGATAAGCAGGTTATGAATATAAGAACCTGCCCTGGTACAGCGTTGAGAACTCTGGCAGAGGTGAAAAGAGCTCTCTGATCATAGTGCACACAGGGCTCTGACCTCTGTCTTGCTTTTCATCCATCAAACGTCACTAGATAGTGCTTAAAGAAATACAATGTACTGAGACTAGAGAATGGGACTGCTTACTGTGTGGTAACCGTGGTTCTCCGAATGGTCTCATTTGTCCCCAGATGGACTTCAGTTTCCCCAAAAAGCTACAATTTCAGCGTAAGGATGGCCTTAAGGGATGGGAGAAGCCTTGTGGACATCCAGCAGGACCACTAGGGAAAAAAGCCATCTTCCTCTGACTGCAGCCCAAGCAGGCCCATCCCGAGGGATGGAAAACCAGCATTCCTCCTGGGAGAAGCCCAGGTTCTATGTTTAAAACTCTCTGCATAGGGAAGGCCTCCAAATCAAGGCCATGTCTGGTGCAGGTGTAAAGGGAGGGATGCCCAAGTGACTGCCTAAACCTGGTTACTTCTTCTGACCTTGTGCAGGTGGCTTTTCCAGGCTGTCCACTTCTCCATGATGACTCCGAGGCACTGCTTGGACAGGGCTTGTCCCCTCCCACCACAGCACTGAGCTTGCAGGTAGCAATCCTCCAGGCAGGGTTGCTGGATGCTTCCCAATCCAGTAATGGTGAAAAACACCCACCATGAGAGAGTTTGCGGCACTTCACTACATCCATAATCAATTCTCCAGGACTTTGGAATCACACGGACTCTGACTTTTCCTGTAGTGCTGTATAGAGTTGAGGTAAAAGGTTAATAATATACTTACTTTAAAATAAGCCTATATTGTAACAGGGAGGCAGAACGGCAGAATTAGTGCTGCTTCCTTCTTTAATAGGGGTCAAGCAGAGGCGGAGAAGGAGAGTTTATAAATGCTTTCTGTCCCGTTGTTTCCCCTTCATGCTTGCACGACTTCATGTTGGAAGGTTGGAAACAGACTTCTCTTAACTCCTGGTTATTAGAAAACCAAAGAGAAGTCTTGGAAAGAAACTGGGGTCTGAGAGCACAGCAGGGTAGTGGGAAACCTAATAAATACCCTGTTGTTATAACATCTGTCATTTTAGCATTAACAAGCTCACGAATTTAGCTGCTGTGGGATCACAGCTCCGCTCTGCAGATGAAGGGAAAGGCTGTTAGACCTCTCACGTAAAAGCCTCCTGCACAGCAGGATGCTTTAACCCCTTGTATCCTGAAGCTATTTGGCTAAAACAGCCTGGAAGTGATCTTGAGACAGGGTTTTATGGGAGTCAATTAGGAGGGATGCAGAAGCGGTTTGGCTCAAGGGTTTTCCTCATTTTGTTCCCTTTGTTGTCCAGAAGAGCCAGGAAACGAACCCCAAACCCAAAACAATGTGGGTTTGGGTTTGTTGCTTTGGGTTTTGTTTGGTTTGGTTGGGTTTTAGTTTTGATTTGGCCACGCTTTGGTTCTCTTAAATGAGATATGAGACCATCCTATTAAATCAATAAACATCACTGGAGCAGAGCCGCAGTAGATGACCACTGCTTTTAAGGCAGTAAATGTCTACCAGCCACAAACACAGCGTGGTATTTTGGTTCATTTAAAGCAGGCCTATGGAAGGAGCAGAACAACTGCACAAACACTGGACCCCGCACAGTGTCTCTTGCCAGCTGTTTCTGTGATTTCTTTAGACTCATATTTTTCCTTTCTGGAAGCACAGGAACATGCCTGCGATGCTGAAAATGCTCCTGGTTCGGTTGTAATCCCAGACAGAGCTCCCCCAAAACCACCCCGTGGTGATGATGCTTCTGACTTCATCAGTTTTTAGGTGTCAGGGGGTGAAATGAGAGCTCTCCACGACCTGCACGCAGCCAGTGCTGCAAAGATACAACAAGCATCGCTGCCCTGGCACGTGGCTTCTTACTTAGTGAGGAGCAGAGGGGCTGAAAAGAAGAGGTTGTCTTGGTGCTCACAAGCCCATAGCACATTGGGTGAGAGCAAGGGACCTATGGCCACCCTATCCAGAGCTCTCCATTGTCCTCCGTCAGAGAGAGGAAGCATCACCTCCAGCACCTCCATGGACCAAGTCTTAAAGGATGTAAGGACAAACCACCATGTCCACGTGCTGCTTAAGATGCTTCTGAAAAGCCCAGAGGCATCAGTTTGCACTCTCAAGTGCTCCCAAGCCCCTGTGTACTTTAGGAGCGTACATTCCATGTGGTTTTCCACAACATTTAGGCTCCTTAAGGCATGTTTGTTTGCTTTGAACAGGGTTGAGATTGTCTTGGGAATGCTACTGTTCTGTATGGAAGAGATGCTACCTCATGTGGCATGACTGGAAAGCACAGGGGTGATCTGGGCACCCAAAGCCCTTGCTCAGGTCATTAATAAGCAGCTGGTTTACTTCTATCGCTTTTAATGATGTTGAAACAAGAGCAGGAATAGGGCAGGAACCTCCATCCTCTCCACGCACTTTGGAAGTAGCAGCACACACATCTCCGTAGCTGGTGGTGGCCTCTCTGCAGTGACAGACTCATGGTAAACGGTGAGTTTTTGGGGGGTAAAATGCATTAACTTCCTGCAATATTTAAACACCCCCCTCCAAACCACTTTCCATTTTGGAATACTTTCCCCTTTCTAAATGAAATGACAAGCTCAGATTTGAGGAGGACAGAACATTTGGATCCCAGTAGCTTTTGCTACAGACTTATAGAGCTGCGAACATCCAGAGAACCAGTTCTTTGCACAGGGCTAATTAGGATCCATTGAAGAATGAGAGAAATGAATCCCAACAGCGCAGTTCAATGGCAGAGCTAAGATGCTCCAATTAAACTGTGCTGTTGGGTTGTGCGTATTAGCACATGACTTACTCTTTAAATGGTAAACGTTGAAGCAAATAGCGATCTAAAGCTTCTGGGGAGAGATAATCTGTAATACTTGGCTGGCAAAATGCAATGCTTTCCTTTTGCAGCACTCAAATCAAAGTCCAGCGCGCTGAGAACACCAGGAATTGCTCCCTGCGAGTGAATTGCGAGGCTGAGCCATGTTTGTTCTTTTTGAAACGCAGGTGGCACCTTCTGCTTTTCTTTTGCCTTTTAAAATGAGGCAAAACTTAGCGGTGGAACCCTGGAGGAACGCGTGCAGCTGCCAGGAGCTGGCTGAAAACCCCACGGAGGTGCCGGTTTACATCCTGCTCGCCCCAGCAAAGAGGGTGCTGGGAACAGCGGGGCCCGGCTGCGTGGGGATGTTGCTCTCCATCTGATGATGGGTGAGTGCAGCCTTGCTGCTGTCACGGGTGTGCGGGAGGGGCTGCACCGCTGCCATCCTGGAGCATCACAGCATGGATTTCATGGATGGACCCAATCCCCATGCACGGCTGCAATCTTTGTGGATGGATGCAATCCCCATGGATGGCTGCAATCCTTATGGATGTCTGCAATCCCCCTGCATGGCTGCAATCTTTGTGAATGGCTGCAATCCCTGTGGATGGCTGCAATCCCCATGCACAGCTGCAATCCTTGTGGATGGCTGCAATCCCCATGCACGGCTGCAATCCTTGTGGATGGCTGCCATCCTCGTGGATGGCTGCCATCCTCTTGTATGGCTGCAATCCTTATGGATGGATGCAATCCCCATGCACAGCTGCAATCCTTGTGGATGGATGCAATCCCCATGCATGGTTGCAATCCTTGTGGATGGATGCAGTCACCTTGCAGGGCTTCAATCCTTACCCCTCATGCAGAGCTGTGTGGGTGCCCTGGGCTGGAGCAGGGTGCGATTAGAGGCTGGGCTGCAGAGGGACAGCCCCACACTTATCTCTCAAAGCAGCCCGGCACCACCCTGCCTGGGGCAGCAGCTCAGGGACCGCTGTGCTTGGCCTTGAGCAGGCCCTGGCCAGCAGCATCGTGACCCTCTGCCACTGACTGACCAGGGCATCCCCCCACAGCTGCCCCAGAGGACACCAGCCCCAGGCACAAGGGGGGTTGTGGCAAATGGCACCCCAAGGCTTGCCACAACCCCAGCAGGGTCAGCGACCGCCCTTGTGCTATCAGATGTGATTTGCCAACACGAAACTGCCCCAGCCACATGGTGCAGGGTCCAGGCAGCGCTGGAATCGTCCATCACCGCAGGAAAGCGGGCGGCTGTGGTTAGCAGGGAAATCCATCTTTAACAAGAGCCACAGTGGGCCGTTGGCTTTTAAGCAGGCTTGAGGGGTGGGAAACAGCTTTCCTGTTGGGCAGAGCTGAAGAAGGAAATAGCTGGCTCCAAACACGCAGGGCCAGCGGGGAGCTGAGAGCAGCGTTAGCTCTGGGCTCACAGCTTGAGCTCCTCGCACAATGCAGAGGCTCCCGCCTGTGGACGAGCTGCAGGAAGCTGCCCTTATGTATTTGTTCCTACCACCCAGGCTGAGGCCAGGGCCCTGTTTTATGTTGCTCTGCAGGAAGGTGACAAAGTGCCTGCGAGCTGCTGAAAACCACTCGCCCATAAATCCAAAGGGAAAGGCCACTTCTCGTGCCTTGGGAGCCTATGAGGGCTGAGGGATGCTGGAGAGCAGAGAGGACCGGAGCGGCGCGTTGCATGGCAGGAGGCACCAGAGCCATTCTTCTGGTTTGTTTCATTGTTTGGGGTTTTTTGCCTTTCCCCTCAATGATTTTTACTCTGCCTGCGGCCAGGCAATCGATATCTCTGCCACCAGTAAATATTCCGGGCTCTTCAATGATGATGGATTCCAGGGTGAAGCAAATTAAGTGCACGACTGCTGTCCTCTTGTACTCAGAGTAATTCTGTGTGTCTAAATGGAAACTCAGAGGGAGATTCCTGAACCAGGCTCTCCAGTGGGGGCAGATCTGAACAGGGGGAAACCCCTCAGGTCTGGCTTCCACCATCAACTCTGTCACTGACCCCTCCTCTTTCATTGAGATGAGCGGAAACTCAGGTGAGCTGTGTGAGGAGCTCCACAGCTTGAATCATAGAATGGTTGGGTTGGAAGAGACCTTAAAGCTCACCCAGTTCCAACCCCCGCCACAGGCAGGGACACCTTCCACTAGAGCAGGTTGCTCCAAGCCCTTGTATCCAACCTGGCCTTGAACACTGCCAGGGATGGGGCAGCCACAGCTTCTCTGGGCACCCTGTGCCAGCGCCTCAGCACCCTCACAGGGAAGAACTTCTGCCTTAGATCTAACCTGAACTTGCCCTGTTTCACTTTGAACCCATCACCCCTTGTCCTGTTGCTGCAGTCCCTGATGAAGAGTCCCTCTCCAGCATCCTTGTAGCCCCCTTCAGACACTGGAAGCTGCTCTGAGGTCTCCACGCAGCTTCTCTTCTCCAGGCCAAACAGCCCCAATGTTCTCAGCCTATCTCCCTATGGGAGGTGCAGCAGCCTCTGATCATCCCCTTGGCCTCCTCTGGACTTGCTCCAACAGATCCATGCCCTTCTTTTGCTGAGGAATCCATCAGGGAGATACACATGGTTGAGCATCGGTGTGCACGGAGCACCGCAGTGCCCTTTTTGCCTCGGCAGGAGCCTGCAGAGCTGGACCAGCCCCAGCACCCGCCCCTCAGGGGGCCACACCACAGGGACCTTACCTGTGACCATCTGCAGCATCCCCTGATGACCTTCTCCTCTCAGTACCCATCCCAGGGAGCCACACAGCTCCGTTGTGTCCAAGGGAGAGCAGATCAGCTGAACCCAGCACTGGGGAAGCAATCTGATTTGCTTCTTAAGTGTAGTTGGATGGTTTGGTGCAAATAAGAGTTTACAGGACAGATTATCCTCTGTGCTTCCTATGGTGTTTTGCTGAGGTGGCAGAGGGATCATGGTGCGAATGCCGCTGTTTCTCCCATGGCATCACTGCTGCTTGAACCCTGCAGCACAGAAACTCTATGGGACAGCTCAGGAAATGTTTGACTTGGTTTCCCAGTTTCTGCTGCAACAGGAGCTGCTGCTTTGCAGGATTAAGGTCACCGTGGAAGACAGAGGGCAAAGACATTGTGCATCTTGGCATGGTAAAACATAGGCAGCTCAGAGCAAGCGGATGCCTCATGTCAGTGACCAACATAAGGGAGCCTCACTCTCTCATCCTCCAAGGACAGGGACCCCTGCACAGGGTCCTCCTCTCTCCCGCTTCTTTGGGGGGAGGCTGCTCCCATTTTAGTAATGCAATAATCCTCATTAGCTTGTACGGGCATGTGGGCAATGCATGATGAACCTTGACATTTGCCATCAGCAGAATGAAGTCCTCCCAGTTCCAGGTCAC
This sequence comes from Ara ararauna, assembly GCA_028858755.1. Taxonomy (NCBI): domain Eukaryota; kingdom Metazoa; phylum Chordata; class Aves; order Psittaciformes; family Psittacidae; genus Ara; species Ara ararauna. The sequence goes on from CM054379.1 coordinate 123,151,324, forward strand.
CCTGTCCTGGTTTTGTACCAAAGCTCTTCATGTAAACAGCTATTTCATCTCAACAAGCCAATAACATCCCCTGCAAAGCTTGTGTACCAGCAAAAGGCCCTCCACAGCTGCAACTGTGAGCAAACCAGGAGCTAACACTGCAGAGGGCTGCATGCCGAGGAAGGCTGAGCCCTTGCTCATGGTAAGTCTTAGGCAGCATTTGCTAATCCCGAGCCATTGCAGGGCTTTGGCTGTTTTAGCCTGCCTCCACTGTGCTTGCAGTTGTCAGAGAAGGGAGCAGCATAGGAGCAGGCTCCAGGATTACCAAAGTCTTTACTCATCCTTTCTCTCTGGGTGCTAGGGAAGGCCAGAGGAATGCCTTGTATCCTTCACTGCAGCAGGACCCAGCTCGGATAAAATCTGCATTGGAGTCTGGTGGGAATATTGGCTTGCAGCTTGTCATAGAAATGAGCAGGGATTTCATCGCTTGCTTCCCTGGGCCAGCTCTGCTCCCATGGCTGACAACTGCTGCTAAAGCAGAGTGGGGTTTGCTGCAGAGGGATCTGCAGACCCATGGGACTGAGTGTGATAGTCCCTAGGTGACAAAACCACAGAGATTAGGGAACTTCGGAACGTGGGATCCCTCTGATCCTGTGCAAATAGAATAGGCACCCTGCTTAGGGGCTAAGCCCTGAGATCTTCTAATGACCAGGGCACTTGTGGCTTTCTTCTCCTGTATGTGGGTACCATGATACTCATGGGCATTCTGCACTCTGTGATTTGCACAGATTGGATATAACATTATTGTAAAGTATAAGATTATATAAGATTATAGCTTGGATATAAGGAAGAAGTTCTTTACTGTAAGGGTGGTGAGGCACTGGAATGGGTTGCCCAGGGAAATTGCGGATGCTCCATCGCTGGCGGAGTTCAAGGCTGGATTGGACATAGTCTTGGGTGGCATGGTTTAGTGGGAGGTGTCCCTATCCACGGCAGGGGGGTTGGAACTGGATGATCTTAAGGTCCTTTCCAACCCTAACTGTTCTATGATTCTAAGATGCTATGCACACTCCACAGGCCAATGTGCTGATCCAGAAACAGTGCTTTGGGCATTTTTTCCTCTCTCCAGCTCGGTTTGGAGCACAACTCTCATGGGCTGCAGTGAAACCTCCACGAAGGCGAGGTGGCTGAGCCAGTTGAGGTGTTGCAAGGTGCCACAGCAGCCGGTGACTCAGGTTCTCTGCTATATTCCCTAATGATGGTTTCATCGTATTAATCACCACAAGCTCAGCTCTCCACTGCCAGTATCTTCCCAGGTTTTGTGTATCTTGGTGTGTTTAGACAACCAGACACGTTTCTGAGCACTCTGCTGGGTACAAAATGCTGGTAGCAGGCTCCTGGGTGGCAGCACCATGGGCTGAGTGAATGCAGCAGTGCTGCCCCGTGATACACTTGCTGGAAAGGGAGAAACACAGGAGCACTGCGCTGTCACCATGCGCTGCCGGAGATGGATGAGAAGGAATTGCTGGAATGAGTGAGCAAACAGATCCGCAGCTGAGCAGAGCGTTCCTGCTGGGTCCCTGCGAGCCCGGCAGCCCACCTAATGGGAGAGCTGCAGCATTCCTGCTGGTTCAGCATGCCAGCACTCAGCACATCCCTGGGAATCAGCTGCACCTCCCGCAGCCAAGGGGTGCTGCATCCTTTCACTTGCTGCGCTGCTGCTTTCATGGTACCTCTGATGTGGGGTCCAAGATGCAGAGAAGCACCTGAGCACTGGAGCTCTTCTACCATGGCCCCACTGTAGGTGATGCACCATGACCCCAGTCTTCACAGCTCCCTCCTTGGCCTGGGTGCTTCTAGGTCAGGTAGGTAGCTGTGCACACAGTCTGCGCGCCTTCCTCCAGGACTAACTGGCTGTGCTGCTTGCCGCTTGTGTCTGCACAGGTTGCCAGGAGTGCCACAGTGGCCAAACTTGATGGACTGCCTGCCTGAAGTAGCTGGGTGATCAGCTCAAGTGTTTATTTGGGCGGACCGTTTCCTCCTCGTGTCCTAATACTTTAATTGCTGAGTTCAGCCTGTAAGCTGTTTTGTGGAGCTCTCTTTGTTTCCCCCGTTCCTGACGTTAAAACCCCTTTGCCTCTATGTTGCCTGCTTTCCTATGGAAAGGAGAAGAGGATTTTATGTTTGAGTATAATATATAGCCCTATGTGGCAGATCAGCTTAATGTGGGGCTGCTTTCTGGTGATGGGCAGGAATACACCTCTGTTCTTCTTAGCTTTCTCGCTTACTGTGAGCAACGAGCACTGCCAAGAAGTGATGCAGACATGGCTCAGCTCTAAGGGCAAGTACAATCCAGGAGGCATTCTGCAAGTGCCAGCTGCTTCTCAGGCTGATTCCCACCGGCTGTGTGATGCTGGGGTGCTCAGAGCAGGCTTCTGCTTTCCTCTTTAAGGCTTTGTTTCCCTGTAATGTGCGTGCATGACCCCATGGTATTCCTGGCAAATCCCTGTCACGTGCCTGCAGCTGCCTGTGTGAAACATGGATGTGCCGGCACCATAAGCAGCCTGGAGCTGTCCTAGGGCACAGACCTGCTGCACCTCTCCTATGGAGACAGGCTGAGAGAGCTGGGGTTGTTCAGCCTGGGGAAGAGGAGGCTCTGGGGAGACCTTATTGCACCTTTCAGTTCTTAAAAGGGGCTTATAAGAAAGGTGGGGAGAGACTTTTGAGCAGGGCCTGTTGTGACAGGACGAGGGGTGATGGGTTTAAACTAAAAGAGGGAGATTCAGGCTGCAGTGAGGAAAATGTTCTTTACAATAAGGATGGTGAAACAGTGGCACAGGCTGCCCAGAGAGGTGCTGGGTGCTCTATCCCTGGAGACATTCCAGGCCAGGCTGGATGTGGTTCTGGGCAACCTGATCGAGTTGAGGATGTCCCTGCTTATTGCAGAGGGTTGGACTGGATGAGCTTTGCAGGTCCCTTCCAACCCAAACCATTCGGTGATTCTATGGTTGAGGAAATGGTCAGGAAGCACCATCCCAGAAAACCATCTTAACCAGAGCTAGGCTCAGGGCTGGCGTTTTAACCCTCTCCCAAAGTCAGATCCAGCTGCAGGTGCTGACGGGTTCCCCAGGGTGGCCTGGCCCATGGGATGAGGAGGGGACCAGTGCTAACGGCAGCACACCAGGTCTCTCCTCTCCTCCTGCTGCCAGAGAGGCGGGCAATTACCATACCCAGCTTAGAAATGAAGAAACTGCTGCATGCAGAGGCGGAAGGGCAGAGCTTTAAGAACATGTGGGTGTCTGAGATGCAGATGCTTTGGGAAACATCACTTTGTGCCTGATTTGTGTCTGCATGCACCTGCATACCTGCACTGACCTGGCCATGAGGGCGCAGGGAGCACAAGCAGCAGCACAGGGTGAGCTCCTACGCTCCCTTGCTGGGGATCCCTCACTCCTTGGTGTGCCTGAGCCCATCACCCCCCTGCCTTTGGACCTGCTCCAGGGAAGTCCTGCTGGGATCCCCCTGTGCTCAGTTCTGGCCCCTCACTACAACAGAGACATTGAGGTGCTGGAGTGGGGCCAGAGAAGGGCACCGGAGCTGGTGCAGGGCCTGGAGCACAGTGTGATGGGGAACGGCTGAGGGACCTGGGGGGTTCAGATGGAGAAGAGAAGGCTCAGGGGGGACCTGATCGCTCCCTACAAGTGCCTGAGAGGAGGATGGAGCCAGGAGGGGGCTGCGCTCTGCTCCCAAGGAACAAGGGATGGGACAAGAGGAAACGGCCTCAAGCTGCACCAGGGCAGGTTTAGATGGAGATGAGGAACAATTCCTTCCCCAGAGGGTGCTCAGGCATTGGCACAGGCTGCCCAGGGCAGGGCTGGAGTCACCGTCCCTGCAAGTGTGCACACACCGTGGAGAGGAGGCCTCAGTGCCATGGGTTAGTGGTGGCCTTGGCAGTGCTGGGGAATGGTTGGGCTGGATGAGCTTAAAGGGCTTTCCCAGCCTGGTTGATTCCATGATTCTCAACAGCAGCAATGATGGGATGATGTTTCCCTCTTCGCCTTGCAAGGGCAGCCTGCATCGGCAGCCTCGTTGTTCTGCTCAGCTCCTCTTCACACAAACGTTTCTATTTCAAATAGGAAACTACTTGAAAACTCAGCAGATTCACGAGTAGGAGACCCGCTGGTTTCATATCCCTGGATGCTGATGGCACCTGCTGGGCACCATCGATGCTCCTGGGCAGGAGGCAGAGCCGATGCCCCACACTTGGCTCTCCAAGTACCTGCAGGACTTTGGGCACTCCTTTTTATGCTGATGACAGGAGTGTTGAAAGCCGTCACCCCAGCTGAACTGCAGAAGAGAGGGAGATTACCTCAGTGGAAAAATAGATGTCATTATCAGCAATAGACTCAGTAAATGTTTTTGCAATCATTTCCGCCTCGAGACCTTGGTGCACTTGAGAAGAGAAACTTCCTGGTTTCTGTGCGGAGGCGAGTGTCACCATGGCTGTCATTAAGGAACCATCCTGTTCCCAACCTTCATTTTCCAGCTTTCAGTGCACCTGCAGCACCTTTTTCTCTAGAAAACCAGCCAGATCATGGGGGAGCTTTGGGGGACAGCTCTGTTAAAGGCCAAGAAGCCCTTCTCCAGCTGCAGCCAAAGGCTCCTCCTTTCTCCAAGTCCAACCGGTGGGTTTCCTGACCTTGCCATGGCTCTGAAGTCCAGCTGCAGGCATCTGCTCAACTGTTTCTGTTAGAGCATGGTCCTGCCGTTTTCCCAGAGGCACCCAGATGGGCAGCCAGATCCGGCCCTCCCTTAGTGCTCTTTGCATGTGCACTTTCTTTTTCTATATGAGCAAAGCAACGAAGGTCTTTGCCCCCAGTGCTGGGACTTAGCGTTTGCTGCCACATGGACACAGAACTAAGTCCCAGCACAGGGAGCAAAGACCTTTGTTTTATTTCCAAAGTCTTTACCATAATGGTGATAAAAATATTCCAACTGGCTCCCCTGTGTAGCGTGGCGTTTGAAGGAGAGGATCCTTTCATCCATGTTTACTTGCACCAGTCCGCTTTCCAAGGCCCAAAACGCAATCCCTTTTCCCACAGGTAACGCTCTAAACCCAAACCAAAGCCAACAACGAAAACAGAAAGAAAACCTGAGGGGGAAAATTAATTCCATGTTATTCTTTGGGAAGAAAAGTGTGAAAACAAACGCATGAGCAATGTGAGAGAATACAGCCTTCGTGTGGGGTAGAAACGCAGCTGAAATGCCAGATGCTTTATCAGTCTGCACTCCTGCCAATCATCCCTTAGCCAAAACCATGGGTTATTTCCACAGCTGACTCCTGTTCTCTACACACCCCACCCTGCAGCTGGCAGGGGACTGACAGCAGTAGGAGCGCAGGAGGAGGCAGCTTTGGGGAGGAAGCACAACAGCGACAGCAGCAGTGCCACCAGTGTGTGAGGAATACTGTGCAGGAGCAGGAAAAGCAGCTGGCACTGCTTGGAGTAAAAGGTGAAACCGGGAGTTGTCCAAGAGGCTGATGCTCTACTGGGGAGAAGCGCACTGCAGCCTCCGACGCTTCATCCTGTATCGCGCTGGCTCGGTGTCTTCTGCAGCACAGACGTGTGCTGAGGCAAGGTGGTTGCAGAGATAACAGCGTGTGTGCTTCCAGTGACCTCGTCCTTGTGCAGTGTCTTGCCTTGGACCTTTTGCCATGGCCAGTCCATGTGCTGAGGAACGGCACTGCGATGCTAAGACGATGCCGATTAGAAAAGCAGTGGGGTCATTCCACAGCCCTTTCCTGAGCTCTTTGCCTGCGCTGCTCCAACCTTTAAAACCTAATTACAAATATGCTTCAATAGCAATGCCCCAGGGCCCTGGGCCTTTTGGAGGCTGCCTGTGCTGCAGGAGCAATGTCTGTGCTGCAGGGGTGCTGTGTCACTTCAGCAGGGTCCAGGAGAGCTGGCATTCCTGGGCATTCTCCATTCATAGTGGCTGGAATACAGAGGTGGCTGAGCAGGATGAACAGTGCCCTGGGGACACCCAGACAGCCCTGGCTCAGAGTGGCCCTTACATCTCTGCTGCCAGCTAGAGGCCACAATGGGCTGGAGGCAGCATGGTGGCCTGTTGGGAAAGGTATTTAGCTGTATTTCCCTCTTCCCTTGCACATCCATCCATGCTTCTTGTCTTACTTTTTGTCTTTGTCTCTTTTGGAGGCCCTCTGCATGGTCAGAGGGGCAGAGCTAGCATCCTCCCTCTTCCTTGCCTAAGGCAGGGTTCACATTATACTTTCCCTTCAGTTTCTTTCACTGTCAGACAATAGCACAACTGGGTGAAAACCCATAGAATCATAGAACAGTTAGGGTTGGAAAGGACCTTAAGATCATCCAGTTCCAACCCCCCTGCCATGCCCAGGGACACCTCACACTAAACCATGCCACCCAAGGCTATGTCCAACCTGGCCTTGAACACCGCCAGCGATGGAGCATTCACAACTTCCCTGGGCAACCCATTCCAGTGCCTCAGCACCCTTACAGTAAAGAACTTCTTCCTCATATCCAATCTAAACTTCCCCTGTTTAAGTTTGAACCCGTTACCCCTTGTCGTCTCACTACAGTTCCTCATGAAGAGTCCCTCCCCAGCATCCCTATAGGCCCCCCTTCAGATACTGGAAGGCTGCTATGAGGTCTCCATGCAGCCTTCTCTTCTCCAGGCTGAACAGCCCCAACTTTCTCATCCTATTTTCAGTTCTTTACATAGCTTGTTGTGGAACTGTGCTAAATCTACTTGCTTTTAGGGTTTTCATTACAAAGTTGATGATAGAGCACCCACACTCCTTGTGGCTGCTCAGGGTCAAAAGAAGATGTAACCCCCTTCTCAGGGAGAAAGGTAAGCACAGGCTGAAACACTCTTGCTGCAATTAGTGGCAGAGCATCACTCCAGGAAGCATCATGCCTCTTCAGCGGGTGTTGGCTTTCTAAGGCACCTCAAATACTCGCCAGAGTAATTAGCAGTGATCTGAATTAGACATCGCTATGCACACGTCTGTCTGCAATGGTGACATGTTTCATCATACCTCTGCAGACAGGAGCAGTTCCGAGGTGGATACACTCCCTAGCCTGCAGGAATCACCTCCCTGTGCTTGCTGTCACCCCGCACAGGAGTGTTTGTTCCGACCATTGGTCTTTGGGGTTCCTGCTTGGGGCAAAGCTTGGGTGCTTGCTGTGAGCACACCCAGAGCTGAGCTCACCCTTCATGTGTCTGCTTCTACCCGCAAGAAGTCCTTGCTGTTGGCAGAGATGAAGGCTTTGCACGGCTCCTCGTGTTGTCTCCTTGTTGCTCTGGGAATCCCAGGCTTGCTAGGGCAAAGGTGGAGAGAGGCCCTGAGTTGAGCTGGGACCAGTCAAAGCGAGGACTTTGCCTCTGCCCTAGGAAAGAGCAGCTTTTGATCCCTCTGTGGTTTTATCTGTTCTGGAAGGAAAACAAGAAAGAGTTTACTGGGTGCAACACGGACATTTCACACTCAGCTCCAGTGGCTATGTGAACCCTTCCCAGCCAAACCTTTACACGTCCCATAAGAAAGCTGGAAAATAGGGGATGTAGTGTTTCTCTTTCACCAAAAATCACTAATAACATGCAGCGTGGACTCTGCCTTTCCTCCAGCTGCCCTGCAAAATGCCTCCCATAGGGCTGTGCCATAGGTGCTGCAACAGTGGGGTCCATCCACCGCCTTGTGCTCTGAGCGGCCGGGCTGAGGTCATGTCTCTGCTCATTGTGTTCCATTAGTGTAGTTTTTCATTCTTGGCTTTCACAAAAGGTTTGTAATGCACAAGGGGAGGAGGGGAAAAATGCATCTGGGGTTCCGCAGCTCCTTCCTTGCTGTCTGCAGGAGCCTTTTGGTGGCCCTCGCCCCTTTGCGTTGCCAGATGGGAACCATTCACGGGCCTCCTGAGGTCCATGGGACCATGGTAACATGCTCCATGGGAGCATGGAGGTGGAGAGCACCCAGGGGTGCCTAGGCAGCTGAGAAGGCAATGGCCTGCCCTCACTGGGGAGGTGAAAGGGAATGCCTTGGTGGGGAAGCAGAAAATGACAGTGGGGGAAAGGAAAGCATGTAAGGCAAAAAGGCTTATGTGTCCCTGGGGATGGAGCAAGGTGGGAAAGTCAGAGCAGGGAGGCACTGGGAGGAGACGCTGGCACAAGGCAGAGCTTAAGGGTGGGAGCCCTCCTTTCCCAGAGGGAGCATGTGGAGCCAGCAGTGGGGCAGGAAGTGTGGGTGGGAAGGAGGGAGGCACAGACAGGCGGTTCCTGTTCCGTGGTACTTCACTGTGAGGGCTCGTGCACCTCTTCAGGCCTCCTTTGTGATTCATCCTTTTGATCAGCCCCCGAGATTTCAGTGTAAAAACGTGCTTGTCTTACCCTGCCTTCCTTGAGTGGCTGCAGGATGTGTGTCCAAGCAAACCGGGATATCTGAAACAAGGACTAGGTCCCCCTGTATTCCAGGCGTTTGATGGAGGCCTGGACGGTCTCCTTTGGAACAGTGCTAGTTAACAGGGGAAGTGTGGGAATTGTGTTGTTTCCAAATAACCAATGTTTCCAAATGCTGTCCCATTCTGTTGCCTGTTCTCAGCAGCGACTGTGCTCGCCTGCAAGGGTGGTAAATCCAACTCAACACTCCAGTCTTGTGCCGCAGTTTCTTTGGCAGCTCTCTAACTCCTGGTTGTGGATGGGAAATGCAGAGAGAATCCCGAGGAATTTCCCAGGGGTAATATCTGTCAGGACAGAGGATGGGGATGGCAATGGGAAGTTAGCAGGAAGATGGTGATGTCCCTCATGTGGACCAGGAAGGCTTCTGGCTCTGTCCAAGATGTCCTGAGCTGTAGCTTTCTTCAGCAAAATCACAGGAAATCACTTTTCTCTCCCAAATACGGCCTGGTGATACAGGAAGATGTGGCCATCTCACTTATGATGTGATGCTGGTAGGTGTGCTACCCAGCTCCCAGCCTGCCTGGACGCCAGGGTGACTGCCACGGGGGTGATAGCCTGCCTTGTCTCTTGAGGGTGGCTCAGACTGCAGCCAGAGAAAGGATGTTTTTGTCTGCTCTGTTGGTCTCCAGGCCCAGCACCTATATGTGACATGTTACCTGCTAGGTGCTCCCATATGACCTATGACCACAGACAGAATAAAAACACCTAAGGGGAAGCTGGCCTACAAGGTGTTACTTGCTTGCTGTTGTTGTCCAGGACTGGTGACTGCTGCTGAAGGCCTGTAACTGTACAATTAGAGCCCAGCCTTAGCAGGTCTGCCAGCCTGCACGGTGCTGCCGAGCAGTGTATGTGCCTATTGTTTCCATGAACGTGTCTCCAGAGGGTGATTATGTGCACAGGAGGAGGACACACTCCTCCAGGATGGAAACCTGATTGGGAGGATAAGGAGAACCTGCTCCATGCCGCTGCAGGATTACATGGAGAGCCTGGTGTTGTCTGACGAGAGAACAGTCCAAATACCACCGACTACTCCTGTTATTACACCCCAGAATTCATCAAGGGCTTAAGACAAAAAGCCAGTTAATTATTTATGACATATGCATGAAAGGGGAAGGCAGGAGCGTGCAAAGGGCTGGTTCATCATTTCTCAGCCTAGAGAGGCTGCTTGATTCATATTAACCAGCTCTTATCCTTTTAAGTCTAATTTTGATATTTCCCAACAAACTCTTCCCCTCTGGCATGGTCAGGTCAGTGGTGAACTCAGATTTCTGCTCTGCTTGCATAATTGATACCACCAAAGCAGGGTTCATTTGCCTTGCCTGCTTCAGCTTGTCTCAGGCCTTAATTGCAAGGTCTCTGGGGGAGGGCTCGTTATGTCTAACGGGCTAAGGCTTTTCAAATGGCGCAGCTTTTCCTTCTGGAAGCAGCTGATTCATCCACACGGAAATGTTTTGCACAACGGGCTCAACTTTGCTTCGATTTCCAGTTAAAAGGAGGAGCAAAGCGCCTCGTTTTGATATGGCCAAAAGTGTTTCCTATTGCCTCACGTTCCAGACCGGGTAAGCTATGGGATGCGCTTTCTTGGAGGACACGAGGGACTGTGCCTGAGTGTGGGCGCAGGGGCTGCAGCCACTGCGGCAGCACAGTCCCATGTTGCATCTTTCACTATGCGAAACCCCTCTACCTAAGGCTGATGGGAGCAGTGCTGAGCTTCAGGCCAGATTCCACACTTCTCAGAGGTCCATCTCAACCATGACCCTCTCCTGGGGACCCAGCGTGCCCTGTCCATCATGTGAGGATGGTGAAATGCGAGCCTGCATGTTTTATCTCTGCTCAGGAGCAGCTCTTGCTTTGCATTCAAGCATTTTCCAGTGAGACTGAAGCACCTCCATCCTAGTGAAGGAGCCTTGATGATCTTAAAGATGTTTTCCAACCTAGTTGATTCCATGATTCTATGGTGTATCTGACTGGATAACTTTTTCCATCAATTAATTGATGTGCTCTTCACTGTACCCCCGTTTTAGACCCATTCCTCAAGAGCACTTCCACAGCAGTGTAACAAGACGTTTTCAATGAGCACATTGCTGTTGGGATTCACAGAACAGGCTTTGATGAAAGTACGTTTGGTAGAGATTGTTCTGCTGGAATGGTTTTAAGTGGACACATGGAGAGGAAACTGAACATGTCCCCACAGTGGCTGTCTTTTGGGATGAAGCTGCCAGAAGGGCTGGAGCCTGACCCAAGCATCTGTAGAACAGCAGAATCATTGAGGTTGGAAAAGACCTTTGAGATCATCGAACCCAACTGTTAACTCAGCACTGCCAAGGCCACCACTAACCCATGTCCCCAGGCACCACATCTCCATGTCTTGGAGCCTCATGGATGGGCAAGGGGAGAGGTAAGGCTGTGAGGTGTGGAGCTGAACATGGAATCATAGAATCACAGAATGGTTTGGATTGGAAAGGGCCTTAAGGTCATTGAGTTCCAACCCCCTGCCTTGGGCAGACATGACTGCAGACGTAGAGGCAAACCATGAATTCAGCAGTAGCCATCAGTGCTAGCTTTCAGCGAGGAGCCAGCTCATTCCCACCTCTCCATAGCTACTGAGAAAAAGCTAGGGAGAAAAAGTGCATTTTCAGTATGACAGACACCACAGCATGGAACCGCAGGAGTCCAGGGAATGTTCGCTCCCGGGTCAGCCTCAGCAGAGGTTATTTGGAACTGAACACTGCTCCACATGCGATGGCTTTTTGCTCTTGTTCCTCATGTGCACATTGGACACATCAGTTGGGAATCCAAGCAAAAAGGACCAGAAGGGAAGGTGTAGGAGGTAGAATGTCCTCCTCAGCCTTGGTGGCTTCCTGTTTGTCTGAGGCCTGAGGAGACAGCTAAAGCTCCCTGCATACCTGACAAGTGGTTAATTTGACAGAATTGGAATTGGAGCCTCTATATTTAAGTGACCCAAAAGCCAAACCCCTTACATGAACCTTCATGAACTTTTTCCTCAGCAAGGGATTTTGGCAGGAAACCGTATTGTTTAAAATACGGTGACTTACCAGTAGTTTGCTTCCAAAGGATCTAGGCTGATCCTTTATGATCCTTATGATCCAGGGCTTCTGTTTCGTTTAGGCGAGCCAGTGTTGTGAAATGCTTTTGTGAATCAAATCTGATGAAGCGAGCACGGTGTGAGAGGTGAGCAGTGATGCCACCCTGCGCGAGGAGAGCCAAGGAAGGAGGAGCAGTGCGCTGGCCCCAGCAGAAGGTGATTCCCACTCTCTTCTCCTCCAAACCCTCAACTCCTGCAGTTTGGGTGTGAGTTTACCCCAGCGAGCCTGAGGCAGTTTCACTTTATGCAACTCTCTTTGCTCAGCAGATGGGAGGCCCAGCTCTCTCTGATCTGTGATGCTCGGAGAACAGACTCTTCGATAGCGCTCTCCAGCATCCATAGGAGCATCTGCCCAATGCCAGGTGTGGATGTGCTTTGGGTTTCTCCAAACTATGTTTTTGAGGGGGCTTGAGAATGAGCATCTGAGGACCTCACAGTGACTTGAGGAGAAATGATTGGTGCTCAAAGGGCAGAGCGAGCGTAAGGAAGGGACATGTTTCTGAGTTCCCCGCACATGTGCTGGTGACTCACTCACCTCCAGGGTTGGGGTGACACATCCCAAGGGGTCTTGAGTGCCGGATGTGCAGCCCTGTCAGTGCTCGAACAGGGATCGCTGCTCTGCTTGCAGTAACATCTGGAAGGAGGACTGTCCTCCACAGGCCCTTTGGCCAGATCACTTCGGGGAGAACCTGGGACCTGATCTCTGCAGGAGTCTGTGCCTGTGGTGCAGCTCCAGAGCAGCATCACGTGCCAGCGGCATCTGCAAGCACGGGTGTGCACATCAGGGATGCTGGAATCCTGGCACGTTGCTCCCATAGGACAGGCTGGCCACGCAGAGGAGCCGCAGCTGCATTTTGGGATGTGCCGATGGATCTCTTCTGTACTGATCAGCACAGCTGGAGCAACCTGCTTGACTTGACATATGCAAATCTGAGAGGCAGCAAGGAGGCTTCTTGTCCTCCCATGTCTCCTCGTGGCAGTCTGTGGGGCTGGCAGTACAGCACCACCCGGCACCAGCCCTTACCACATGCTTATTAAGGGGAAAAATGAGAGAGCTGTATCCGGCATGTGCCAGGCACCACAGGGCTGGCGGCCTCCAGCACATCACAGAATCCATCATCAGTGCTGGAAGGGCCCCCTGGGCAGCCTGTGCAGTGCTCTGCCACCCTCATGTAAGGAAGTTCTTCCTCGTGTTGAGGTGACACTTGTAGTTCAGTTTATGGCCATCGCTCCTCGTCCTGTCTCTGGGCACCACTGAGAAGAGTCTGGCCCCATCCTCTTGGCACCACCTTTGAGACACTGACCTGCATTGATGAAATCCCCTCTCAGACTGCTCTTCTCTCCACTAACCAGGCCCAGCTCCTGCAATCTCTGCTCATAAGAGAGATTCTCCAGACCCCTGAGCATCCTTGTGGCCTCTGTGGGACCCTCTCCAGCAGCTCATTGTCTGTCTTGTGCTAAGGAGCCCAGCAGTGGACACAGTGCTTCAGATGTGGCCTCACCACATCAGTAGAGGGGGAGAATCACCTCCTTCAACCAGCTGCCACATGCAGAGCATTAAATGAGAAGACTGCATCAGCTCCCTCCTCCTTCCCAGCAGACAAACAGATGGGTGCATCTTCTGCGAGAGCATCGTACCCACAGGCTGTATTGACATGTCGTGCTGTGCAAGTGACTTGGGGCTCCTGGGAAAGGTGATGAGCCAGAGCCCTGTCGCACATAGGCTGGAGGAGCACCATTGCTTTTCGGTATTGAATCCAAAGAGCTTGCCATGACCCAGAGCAGAATGTAGGACAGCCTTGCATCAGGCTCCGAGTGCACACCTGCCTTATAAAAACAATCACCGAGTTTGATTACAGCGCAGCCCAAATGGGGAGACAAACAGTATGACTGGTATTTATCATCGGGACTGTAATTATGCCTGCAGGTCCCATGCTGCCTGGGCCCCAGCGTGGCGAGGGTTGTACGAGACATGATAAAAGATCATCCCTGGCCTCGAGAAATTAGAATCTCATTTTAGACATCCCAGGAGGGCGAGCCAGATGGGGATGGTGTCAGGGATTGAGGCTGGGAAAAAGTGCAGGAGTTTGATTACAGATAAGGCTGCTTCCCAGAGGCTCCCGCTGCTGAGCCCCAGGGGGCATGGTGGCACCTTTGCCGTGCCAAGTCAGCATGCAGGCTGGCGGCAGCAGGCCAGGGGTGAGACATGATGGGTGGAGGGGGAGGGAGAAGGGTTGCAGCTATGTACTTGTGTTTCTGTGCATATGTATAAGAATATATATATGTATAAGAATATATATATATAATCGTAGAATCCCAGAATGGTTTGGGTTGGAAGGGACCTTAAAGCTCACCCAGTTCAAACCCTCTCCCATGGGCAGGGACACCTTTCACTAGACCAGGCTGCTCCAAGCCCCTGTGTCCAGCCTGGCCTTGAACACTGCCAGGGATGGGGCAGCCACAGCTTCTCTGGGCACCCTGTGCCAGCGCCTCAGCACCCTCACAGGGAAGAGCTTCTGCCTTAGATCTAACCTGAACTTGCCCGTTTCAGTTTGAGCAGGGCAGAGGGGCAGGATCACCTCCGTGACCCGCTGCTCACGCTGCTGTATGTACGTTCAGAAGGGGAGGAAGGAGAAGGCTCCTTTCCAGGGCTGATGGGGTCGCGGGCGCACCGCGCCCATCATCACGGCAGAGCCCCCGGGGCAGGGGGACGAACGGGTGCGGTGGTGCCGGTGGCCGCCGCGCGGTGTCACTGCGGGCCCAGCGGCGCAGCGGAGCGGGAGGCGCGGGGGCAGCCCCTGGAGGGCCGCCTGAGCCCCGCACCTCTGCTCATCCCGCGGGGGGGGGATGCTCGGGGAAGGGGCATCCCGGGGATCGGAGCAGGAGGGAGCCGGGATGGAGCGGGAAGTGATGGGCGGGAACTGCCGCTGTCCCCGGCGGGGCCCGGCTGGAGGAGCCAGCATCGGGGCTGGCCGAGAGAGGCCCCGGAGGCTCCGCTCGCTGCACATGCACAGCCAGAGGAGAGCAGCCGGGAGTGACCGGCGAGAACACTGGGGCTGTTCGGCCTGGAGAGGAGAAGCTGCGTGGAGACCTCAGAGCAGCTTCCAGTGTCTGAAGGGGGCTACGAGGATGCTGGAGAGGGACTCTTCATCAGGGACTGCAGCCATAGGACAAGGGGTGATGGGTTCAAACTGAAACAGGGCAAGTTCAGGTTAGAGCTAAGGCAGAAGCTCTTCCCTGTGAGGGTGCTGAGGCGCTGGCACAGGGTGCCCAGAGAAGCTGTGGCTGCCCCATCCCTGGCAGTGTTCAAGGCCAGGTTGGACAGAGGGGCTTGGAGCAAGCCACTCGAGTGGAAGGTGTCCCTACCCATGGCAGGGGGTTGGAGCTGGATGATCATAAGGTCCCTTTCAACCCGAGCTGGTCTGGGATTCTATGAATCCACGTTTGGGGTGAAGCTGGGCTAATGCAGATGAGCGCTCTTTGATTTATTCATCGTGTTATTGACTTTCACTTTGTCTCAGCCCAGGTTTCAGACCAGCTTCCATCTGGCTGGTCTCCAGCACCTACAGCTGCTGCTGCCTCCCCAGTGCTCCAGCCCCACAGTGCTCTGTGTGAAGACACATCCAGCACTCCTGGGGTCGCCTGCTGGGAACTACTTAACACCAGACAGCACCACTTTCTGGGTACAGATGGGGCTTTTGCACTGCTAGGAGTCTGGGGCCGTTAGTGCTATTGTGGATCCTCTTTTGGGCAGGGAGAGGCTGAACTCTGCGGCCCTCAGGCTGAACACTCTTTCCCCTGTGTTCTGCTTTCCAGAACAGTGTTTTGTAGGCTGTAGATGTGGGGAGCTCTGTTTGGGAATCTAACCACAGGAAGAAGGGAGGCCTCTCAATTCACTGACACTTCCCTACTGCATCACTGTCTTTTGCCTTTTAGGGGTGCTCCTCAGCTTGAAGGGCTTCCCCAAGGTACAGGTATGTCTCAGTGCAAGCAATGAGGCTGCTGTGCAAGGTCTCATGGTTTGTTGTTCTCCCTGAATGCCACCACACTATTATGGGATGCTGTGACAGTTTTGCTTTAGGTGTAAAAACCAATCAGTTCTGGCACTCATCTTTCTAGAAAGAGGCTTCACAATGTAACTGGAGCACACCCAAGAGGCTGAAAACCAGAAAAGAAATTAAAGTATCCTGCAATCACTTCTATGTTAAAGCTGGCAAATGTGAAACCACATTTTATGTGCAGGGGTGGGGATGAGCGGATTTGGATTCTTTCCCTGCTTCTGGAGTTGAAATTACTGTCTCAGTGCAGGTGGAAATATTTGCTTCTGCCACACATCAACGCAGAGCTGGTCTGTGTGTGCAACTGTAAATGATGCGGCTGAGACTTGGCAGGACAGCTCTCATCTGAATTGGTTTTAGGGACATCTGGGCCCAGAAATGCAGGCTGGTGCTGCCCTGCATGATGCCACCAAACCGTGCCATGCCAAGCTCCCTTCCCACAGGTGGGTAGGAACAAGCACCACTTGTTTCCATGCACGCCAGGGCCTTCCTCCCTCCCCACCAGCTGTCAGTGTGCTGGATGAGTTCTCAATGGGGCAGGTGGATGCAATTTCCTCTCGTGCCCATTGCAGCAGCTCACACCAGACCCTACTTACTGCCGTTTTGGGAGGTGTGAAGGTAGGTGCTGGGGGGTGGAGTTCTGTGCAGCAGCAATGGCTTTAGGAGGTGAGGGTCTGCCTTCCCAGAGCACAGCTGATTGACGCATCACTCAGCACTCAGGAGACTGTGTTTGGCTTCTGGTGAGGGTCATGCCTCTGTTGCCAGCCAGCTTGGGCCCATGAAGGAGCATTTAACCCCATGGGGAAGGCTGAGCTGGGAAGGAAGAGGTTGTCTGGAATAAGGCTCATCCTGCCTGGAGGGGAGCAGTGAGCAGTTCCTGACTGGTAGGACCCTGTTGCATGAAGGGAGTAGCACAGCATCTGGAGGAAACATAAGCTGCACAGTCATTTTGGCTGTGTTAGTGCATATGGTCTTGCTTGCTTGAGGTGTTTAGGAGGTGAACAAACTCCTGCACTCCCACAGAGAAATTAGATGATGCTGTGTACAACAAATATTGTATAACAGGTTTATTAAAGGCTGGAGAAGGTTTGGGCTGCTCTGAACAAAGATGTGGGCAGAGGTGTAGGTTGATTTGAATGCATCTACATGGCTTTTTTTTTCCTATATGGGTATTTTAAACCAGCTTTACAATTGGCAAAGTCGCCTTAAGTTGCAAAAAGAGGTCAGGCTGGATACAAGGAAATGTTTTTTCCCTGTGAGGGCAGTTCAGTGCTGGAGCAGGTTGCCCAGACTGTGAGCCTATGTCCTCAGAAGCTTTCCGGACTCAGCTGTATAAAGCCCTGAGCAAACTGGTGTGGCCTCGTTGCTGGCCCTGCTGTGAGCAGGAGGCTGGGGTGAGATCCCCCGAGGTCCCTTCCGGCCTGAACCATCCCTGGATCCTGCCTTCGCTCCCGGAAGGACTGGGCTTGCCACAGCTTAAACAGTCCCTGTGCCCGCAGACATGTGCTCACCCCTTCCCTCCCTCCATCCCTCCCCAGCAGCTGATATCTTGCTTGTGGGTGATGTCAACCCGTTTGCTTGCTTATGAGAGGCATCGTTAGCAAGTAAGTAATTTATGTAACGCTGCTTCTAGTGCAAACGAAGGTAGAGCCGGGTTAAGCAGGCCCAGGGCAATGAGGGCACGCTCTGTACAGTGAGCATGGAGGAAATCACTGCAGGACACTAGTGGGATGGATTACAGGAGATCAGAGCATGGAGGAATGCTGGGTGTGTTTTCTACTCCCCATGCTGCTCATGGTAGAGTCATTTCTAGTCTGCTGCTGGAAGGGAGCTCAGTGCCCTTTACCCCAAGAGCTCTGCATTTGGAGATCAAGCACAGGCTCAGCAATTAAAAAACAGTTTAAAGAATGGGTCACTATTGTATGAGCACTTTTGCTCTTTGCCTGTGTGGATTTTCTGTATCAGTTTTGCCTCGTGAGGCTGTACCAAACCCCGGAGTTACTGAGGTGGTGTAGCAGCTAAGGGGATGTATGTGCTCACAGCAACAGCAAGAGATGCTCTGCTTCTGCCTGACTTGAGGGAAAACTTGGGAAAAGAGGGAAGTTGCTGCTTGGAGGTTGTTTGAGCAGTACATGCACCTTGGTGGTTTCTTCTTTTCCATGTGTGTACTGCTACTGCTTATTCTCCAGTGGCACTTAGGAATGGCAGTGCTGTTGTGGAGCAGAAATGGTGCACAACAAAGCATTTGCCAGCAAGGGTGTATCTCAGACCATACAGAAAAGGTGGAGAAAGAAGGACAGCAGCTAGAGAGGGCTGGCTGGGGGACATGGCACCCTAAAGCACCGGTGTTCTGACTGTGCCATGCACCAAACTCTGGATTCTCCTGAACTCCGAGGGAATTTGAGTGTAAGAGGCTTATACCTACCATTGCTCACCTCAGTCTGACGCTGCCCACCTCATGTAATTGAGCGGATGATGCCCAGCTCAGTGCCTGCAACATCGGTTTGCTCATGTTGCTAACAAAGGTCTGGTTTGGATTAGCACAGAGGGATAGGTGATCAGGAAGGAAAAGGAATGCAAACATTAGCCCTTTGGTAGGCAGGACAATAATCATTACTTACTGCCACGCTGACAAGCATCTTGCCCCTGTAAAAGAGTAAGTGCTATTGAACAACATCCTAAAAACACCAGCTTCTCTGAGGAGGGAGACCAGACCCATGGCGAGAGGAAAAGAAAGCAGAACTGGTGAAGCACATAAACATTATTGATTTTCAGAGTCTTCAGATGTTATTAGGAAAGCTGTCAGTGTATTTTGGGTGTGTGGAGAAAGGCGAGGGACAGCTTCTTCCAGGATCCAGGGCAGCACAGTCTGTTCTGCTGATCTGAGCCCCCTTGGTGGGACCCTGGAGGCTGTGAGTGTTGATGGATGCTGGCTGCAGGCATGGAAAGCCACCAGAGGCAGCTGCAGGTCCCAGAAGCCCTGCTGGGCACACAGCGGGCTGCAGAGTGGAGGATGCTCCGAGGTGGATGCGACACGCTGGTCCCTTCTGCCAAAGCAGTGAGAGCCATGGCAGATAAGTGGCAAGCCCTGCAAAGGGGAATTAGGGCAGTCAAGCCTGTGTTGTGAGTGCATGTATTTCTGCTGAGAGACCCTGATGGGGTCTAATGAAGGCATAATGGGAGAGGAATACCTTTGAACCAAGTGAGCTCTCTCAGGCTTTCCCAGGAAAGGAGGGGTGAGAGGGCTGTGCAGGCTTGCCTTCTGCATCCGCTTCCATTCTATCTGTGCCAGGAGGCAGCTGGAGAGGAAAGAGGGGATTTTCTGCCAAGCACTACATCTTTGCTAGAATCTGAGCTAAGGACAAACTCTCTCTGGTTTACCTGGGAGATTCCTGTTCCCAGTGTAAATCACACCATAGGAGATACACAGCTGGTTATTAGCCTAACCTTATCCCTCGGTGCAATGTAGGCACAACCCTTACTAGCAGTTCTGTTTGTGCATTTGATCACCAGTTAGTTTCGTGCTGGGGACTGATGCTGGCACCTGAGACTCCTGGGGAGGATTCCAGTGGAAGCAGGAGTGCGCCTCTGTCCCTCCAGCTGGAGCCCACTGGCACTGCGATGCCCAGCTACCCTCTGTGCAGAGCATCTTCTTGGCATCCGGAAAGGTCCCACCTTCATGCACTCATCCTGGGTGATGAACATGGTCCATGCCTCCTACCTAGGGCAGCCTGCCTAATCTGGGAATTCATCCCTGGGCATTGTCCTTGGAGCTGCTCTCTGCTTGGCTTGCTTTGTACACATCTCAAAGGACTGCACGCTGCTGTGTTCAGCCAGTCAGAGGGTGACTGTACTGTTTGTTACTACACAAACCTAACTAAATTCACACTTACGGTGCTGCGCATTGGTGTCAAGCAAAGCTATTCTTATGATCACGTTCATTGACAATTAAAGCTTATATATAGAAATCGAGCTGCAGATACAATTGTTGCTTCTTGATTATAATGGCAAATTGCAAAAAGAAAGGAAAAAAGATAGTAGTTCTCTTTGTTCTGCCTTTCTTCTCAGAAGTAAGAACCTGGTTAAATCAGTTCACCATTATCCTACACTTCAGAATAATGCTGCTAAAAATGAAGCATCAGATTAGCCTGTCATCTTCCTGTCGCTCACTCGAGAGTCAAGTTGTCCTTCTGCAAAGCTTTTAGTTTCCATTAAGATGCCTTGTGGCAGGCATGTGGAATTTCAGCAGCAGCAGCTACTGATCCACCGCCCCTGGCCAGGGCTGTCCTGCTCACTGCTTGCTCAAAGGGAAACTTTGCTTCTCCCTCTTGTAAATCCAGGCAGGAGCACAGCCCCCTCTCCTGCCTGTGTGCCCAAGCTGTGCTCCATGGGGTGTCCAGCCCTCCCCTGCTGTGTGGCTGTACGGGAAATGAGGGATGGGAAATGGGCTTTGCTGGGAGCTTTGTGAGGGCAGACGGAACCTGCCATGGTCCTCAGGAGTGAGCCACGGGAGGAGTCCAGACATGGGCAAGAGCAATTCCCATCTCCTTCACACACAAGTCTCTTGTGCTGGGATGAAGCAGGACTTGGCTCAGATGGCACAAACAGCAGCCCTGGCAAGAGCCCAGGCATCTGCATTAGGGAGCCAGGATGAGAAAAACAAATGGGCTGATGGGCTCAGCACTGCTGTAAGGAGCCAGAGTTCTCTGGTGAAATTGAGAGATGCAGGTCATCAGGTCATCACCACTTTGATGCTAGCGAGAGCCCCTCTGGAGACACCTCATCAGGGGCTGTAGTGATAGGACAAGGGGTGATGGGTTCAGGTTCAGGTTAGATCTAAGGCAGAAGCTCTTCCCTGTGAGGGTGCTGAGGCGCTGGCACAGGGTGCCCAGAGAAGCTGTGGCTGCCCCATCCCTGGCAGTGTTCAAGGCCAGGTTGGACACAGGGGCTTGGAGCAACCTGCTCTAGTGGAAGGTGTCCCTGTCTGTGGCAGGGGGGTGGAACTGTGTGATGTTAAGGTCCTTTCCAACCCAGACCAGTCTGGGATTCTATGACACAGTGCAGGGATTTCTGCCTCAGGCACAGAGCACTCTCAGTTTGTGCAGAACGTCTTAGGTTACAATTGTGTCTTATCTAATGGATGGGAGGCAGCGCTATTTGGGTAGTAATACACATTCACATTTGGTTGGGCTATTTCTGCTGCATCACGAAGAGGCCCACACTGCTCCCATCTGTTGAATAGTGAGTGTCTTTGATGGATCAGCCAGGCAAGCCAGCTAAACTCCCTCTGAGATTCTGCTCCTTCAGTGGTTTGCTTCTCCTGAGCTTCTCAGTTTGAGCTGCTGGGATCGAACACCCTGAGGAGAGCCTAGAAGTGAATTCGTTCCTAGTTTTTAGCTGGGGAACTCAGTGTGATTGGCACGCAGCCGATGCACAGGCCCTGCCCAAAGCCATCTGAAGCGTTCACCCAACAGAAGTCCTCAGCCTTTCAGTTTTACGTCTTCAACCCACAAGACACCATTCTGAGTTTTCAGGCAGTCGCTCTGCTCAATGCCAAGTTTTGGATTTCAGCAGTAGTTTCTAGACCAAGCTTGGCATTGCTTGTCCTCCCCAGGTTGAAAGGTCTATACATCTCATCACTATGGCCAGAAGATGTGATGTACCGACTGAAACCAGTTATAACCATGGTGCAGTCTCCAAGCAGTCCTTGTAGGCAAATTTTCATGCCAGATGGAAGCAGGCATAATTCAGTATTGATGGCAGTGACTGTTCCTAAGGACAGACCTAAGGCAAAGCTGATCAGGATTTGCCACCGTACCACCTCCTCCCAGAGCAGACATGCCATTAGTCGCAGACATGTTCTGTAGTTGGGAGGTAGTGATGAAACCTGAGGTTTTTCTAGCACTTAAATAGCTGGATACAGGCTCCAAGGTAACTGTGAAGCAGGGTTTTTACCAGTAAGCAGGCAGGCAGTGGGAGGAAGGGAAATCTTGGTGCTTAAAGCTGCCACATTCACAATGAGCAGTACAAATACTACATGGCTAAAAGTGGTGCAGGGGTGCCTGACCTTGCAGTAAAACTGACCTTCTTCTAGTGATGCAGTCTCTATTCCTGTTCATTTAAGAGGTGCTGTGTGCCTTTGGTGCTGCTGACAGCGGGTGCTGGCCAGGGCCAAACCCTTCCTCCAGCTCTGTGCAGTGGCTCCCTTTTGACCTGTAGTTTGGTGGGCTTTTTGTTGTATATTTTTATATAGGCAGAAACTGTCAATCGCATTGAGCAATGTTGAGGACTTGCGCTACTGATAGGCACGGATCATCACGACTCGCGACTGGTTGGGTTATTGTCTCCTCTAACTACATCAGGAAGGGCTGCTCACTCCTGGGCCCTGCCTGGCTCCTGTGTAGGAAGGGATGTCAGCACTCCTGGCAGCTCACCTCTGCCTGCAGAGATCAGCCCACGCCTGATCCCAAGCTCCCTTGGAGCGCAGGGAGGTTGGCTCCTCTTTGGTTTGATGGCTGTTTTCCTTTCAAAGGCAGCAGTGACTGCAGCTGAGAGGCATCCATTTCTAAAGTAAACCCCCTCCTTGAAAATCAGGTTCTAACTTTCTCAGAGAGCCTTGAAACTTCTGATGGGATCACAGGAACCAAAAGCAGCGACGTTGGGAATGAATGAATGAATGGAACATGCCTCATCCATCACTGCAGTTTGTGTCAGAGCTGTCATGCCTGAGACTCCCTGGCTCAGGGGGGACCTGATCGCTCCCTACAACTGCCTGAGAGGAGGATGGAGCCAGGAGGGGGCTGCGCTCTGCTCCCAAGGAACAAGGGATGGGACAAGAGGAAACGGCCTCAAGCTCCACCAGGGCAGGTTTCGATGGAGATGAGAAACAATACACCGTGGAGAGGAGGGCTCAGTGCCATGGGTCAGTGGTGGCCTTGGCAGTGCTGGGGAATGGTTGGACTGGATGAGCTTAAATGGCTTTTCCAACCTGGCTGATCCTATGATTCTACAACTTCCAGGTGACAGCTCCCTCCCAAAGGCCAGGGAGATACATGACAGCTCTGCATTAACTCGTGCTGGAGGTACTAGGGCTCACCTGACAGCGTGGTCCTATGGGGAATCCTTGCAGGAGGGATGCAGGTAACTCCCAGTGTGTCAGTGGTCCCCTCGCACTCAGTTGCTGCTGGGCAGCAGATGCAGCAGAGCTGCTTTCTACCCAGCTGATTTCATTAGACCAAGCCGAGCTCTTAACAGGGAGCAGAGCAGCAGTGCTGGCTCCAGTGGAGATTCAGCTGCCTGTAGCAGAGATGAGGTTTCCTCTTGGCATCAGTGCTTGGTGTAACCTTGCAGCCACCGTGCACTGAGAGGAGGCCTTGGCTTTTCACAACCATTGTTCTGAAGTGACCCGTGCGCTCACTTGGGACAGTGCCTGAATAGGTGCCTGATGTGAAACCTGCTGGTAAAACTAGCGCAGTTTTTGTTTAAAGATATTGGACCATCTTATAGTTAAGCATCTTTTACTTCAGAGCCAGGAGCTTCCTCTTTTTGAGCTTCCTTATTGCACACTTATTAAAACCAGATTCTATGACCCTTCAATTTTGTCCCCTTCAAAGTGGCTGCTAAGTAGGTGTTTAAACCCCCCGGTATGAAGGTTAGCGTGTGGCAGGGCAAGGGGGAGTGAGACCTGGTCATAGAGGACAGCAGGAGCTCTCATTTAGAAATAGCTCTTTCTATTGCTTTCAGACCCCTCGAAACCCAGGTGCTCCAGAGCCATGCAGTGCAATCTGCAGTGACGAGATTGGACTTTATCTTTGTCCTGTCAATTCCTTCCCTTTTTTTGCTGACCTGAAATACTGATCCCTGCCTCCGTGCCTTGCTGTCATTCAGTTCCTGCAGCACAACTCCTGACTCCTGTGGTGCCCAGTGTGTGTACCTTGTGCATGGAATGCTTATGCATCTTCCCCCTTTCTTAGATGGGTCTGTCATTAAATCACCCCTAAACACGCTAAGAGTGCACGCACTCATGTTCATCCTGCTCATTACAGATTCCAGGACTCCATGCCTCTCAGGTATGAGGTAAGCAACATGCTGCGCACAGGCTGCCATCCCTCACATTGCACATCAGTCACTGCATGCTGCCAACACATTATCCCAGCAGTCACACCACGCTTGGCAGTGTAACGGGTGCCCTCTGCCAAGCAGAAGACCATAGCGCTGCATCTGTGAAGTGCAGGCTCAGAATGTTGGCCGGATCCTTGGCTGCCATAAGCGGTTTGCATTGTGCTAACCTCAGAGGAGCTACCTGCATTGGCAGGGCATCATCACCATTTAGGAATCCGGGCCGTTAATGAGACAGATGGTCTTAATCCTCTGCTTATTGGATAGATGTGCACGTCACAAGTAAGACTTATTGAACTGTTATAGGCAATCAGCACACACCTCAAGGACTAAGTGTCAGTGGGAACTGAATGATTGCTGCCTCCACAGCCAGGTTGGAGCAGATGGCAGGCGAGAAGCTCTCCATATGGCACCTGTTAGGTCACTGGGAAGAAGACCAGTTCTCGGACAGATACAGCTTCCATAAAGAATAAATAAACCACCCACTGAGCCAAATAAGAGCTCTAATAGCCAGGAAACACCTTAAAGGATAAATGTGCAGGTAAATCCTGTCACAGAGCCGTCTGAATCAGGATGCTGAAACCCCTGTGAGAGGTGACCGATGTGTTTCTGCTGGAAACAGCATTCCTCACTGGTGTTATGATTTCATTACAGTTGGTACACTAACTCAGAACCGCATTTATCTGTCTTTGTCAAGCACCAGTATGGCATGATGGGCTGGGGGGGAAAGGGAGGAAAACAGCACTATAGTACAAGCTCAGTGAACACTCAGCTTACTGCAACTCAGTCTTTTTTCTTTCCCTTGTGCTGCTGCCTCAGCCATTTCTGAGTGCTGGCCCTGCTTCTTTATGAAGTATCATGGTGCCCATGGGTGCCCACCTCCATCTTCCAGCTTTCTCTTGCTAGCGTAAAATGAGCATCAGTTCAATGCCAAGAATTGGGCCCTTTGAGTCAGTGTGATTTTTTTCGGCCACTCTCTTGTGGCCCCTTTCAAATCCATAGCAAAGCCTTTCAGTAGAGTCAATGAATTATTGTGCAGAGGCCAGGCAGTTTCTGGAACACTAGACTCAGACATCACAGAACTAATCCTCCTGTAGCCCTGTCGATGAAAACACATCAGTGTTTGCCCCTTTCAGCTTCCTTGCGTTTCAGCTGCTGGTGCAGGACTAGGTTTGTTCTGGCTGAGTTGTGTTTCATGAATCACAGCAAGCCACTCCTTGCAGAGATCATAATCATTCTAATCTTCTATCGTTATCTCCCAAAGCATCAGGAATGCGCTGGATAAATATTGGCAGCAAAAAGAAGAGATCTCAATTCTCTGTGGCTGAGCTGGGTTGAAATCTGACCTTCTGCTTGGAGCTCATCTCCAGTCTAAATCTTCGGTGTGTGACATGCACAGAGAACTTGCTCAGAGCAGGGCTGAAATGAGAGTAAATAGAGGGCAAAGGCGTCCCAAGCCAGAGACTGCTCTGATGTATGCATGGGTTAGATCCCATGCTGGTGTGAACACAGTGAAGTCAGAACAACTGTAGTTGTACACCTTAACTGTTAGTGTGAATATCGTCATTCACACTAACAGTTACTGAACTGCAGCCATATGAAGTGTACCTCATAGAAGGAAAAAGCCCTGGAGCATTAAGCCTGCTCTTCGACCTTCTAGAACGGGACTCAGTCTCACACACACACATGCTCTCTTTCATGACAGAGTGCTAACTGCTGCTGCACTGTTTATTTTAGCCTGTCTGCTCCTCCATAATCACTAGATCAGCAACAAGATGTTAGGAAGCCCTTTGTGTAATGGAGCAGCTTTCCAGCTGTGCAGGACAAGAAGCTTCCTCGTTCCTGCGAGGTGGATGGTCAGTGTGGTACCAGGGTCTGGCCCCAGAGCCCCTCTACACCATGTTTCATATTAGGATATAGGGCTGAGCTCTGAGGAGGAGCCAGAACCATTGTAACTCAGTGCAGACCCCAAGGTTGCCCTGGTCTATTTCCAGGTTACTGGGAGTTATGAAAGACCAAGACAGAGGACAGAGCAACTGAGGAGCAGCGTCCCCATACAGGCACTGAAGAGGCTGGGGCTGGTATACCCCCATATCAAGACTCTTATGCTGTGGCAGCAACATTCTCATAAGCACATCAGGAGACCGAGGCAAAGTAGGCAGTGCCAAGGCTCATTTCTCTGGCTCAGCTGCCCCAGTGATCCAGGGACCTGCTGAGACCCTGGGGAAGGAAATGCTCCTACACCCCTGGGCAGCAGAGGAAGACAAGTGCCACAGGCTGTATCATCTGTGCATTCACAGGCTGTGTGAAGACATACCACTGGGCAAGGAGGAGAGCTGCTGCTGGGCACCACAACCCAAGGAGTCAGTCTGCTGCTGCTGAAACCACTCCTCAGATCCAACAACCCCATATTCCAGCAGCTCCTTCAGAGACCACCACCACCAGGACAGTTTGCTTTCTGGTATGACCTGCCAGCGGTTGGAGGAGAAGCTAAGACAGCAGTCGGACTCTGCTTTGGATGCTGCAGCTTGGCCGCCACTAAGATCTCACTGCAGAAGTGATGTTTCTCCTCAGCATCATGGCTGTGTGTGCACTTCCCTATTAAAAGCCCTCGCTGTCAAAGCAAGCTGGTCACTGCCTGCAGGAAGCTGTGCTGGACTTCGCTGGCAAAATGAAGCCGATCCGAGCTGTCAGGCAAGGACAACATGCTGCGTGTTTCTGTCCTCCTCGCTGACAGATGATTTCGTTTCGGCAGTAAGCAGCTGGAAATGGATGGGTTGCTTGGTTTGCGCTTTTTGTCAGTAATTTTCCAGGGGAATCGCTCTGGTTCTGCTACCTGCTGCTAAAACAGGGACAGCAGCACCCAGCCTTCCCTCTCCAACAGAGTAGCCTGGTCATTCCAGCTTGTTTCACCTTTGCTGGCACTTGAGGCTTGTCGGTATGAAACAAAGGAAAGACAGCATTGAATAACTGTGGAATATCTTATTTGGGAGAAATGGGAAAAAGCAGTCTTACAGCAGAATAACTGTCCTTGCAGTAGCTGTTCTCAAATGAAACTCTCCCTTCCTTCTGGTAGGCAAGGTGTAACGAGGCTACCGTTCCACAGCACCATTTCACTCAGGAAAGAAGGGAGGCTTTCGTTTTTAAACCGTTCCTTTCCAGGTAGGCAATGACTTGGGAAAGTACCTGGTGTGAATTTATCACCGGCACCACTTGCAGACCATCAGCCCTTGGTAAGCAGAGCTGCAGCCTCCAGCTCCAAACAGGCAGAGCTGTTGCTGGTTTGTGTGCCTATTGCTATGAAGGATTCCATCCCCTCCGAGGGGTCCTTCCCCAGCCCAGGAGCACAGCTCAGGCTTTGTGCCCGTCTCCATGTGTAGCCATTCTCTCCAGACCACAAGCACTGGAAATGGGGGCTGCAGAGAGTGACCCTGTCAGAGGCTGGACCAGGGACGGTGCCCACTGCTGCACTTCAAACTGCCTTTTCCTCTGTGGAAAGCCCGAGGGACTACAGTGGGTCAGAGACTACATTGAGGGCAAAGTTGAATGGGGATGTTCAGGGGTTTTTTGCAAACTTCCATGAGGGAATGGCTGTCTTCTCTTGATATAAGGGGGTGGACAGCTTTTGCATACGGAAAGAACTGCCTCGGCTCTTGCTTGCAGAGCTGCCTGATCCCCCAGTCCTCAGCTTTTCAGCAGCTCCAGTCCCTTTATTTCAACAAATGACCCTACCTATGAAACTGGTGTTTTCCATGCTGGGCATAAGTATGGAAATCGCTCACGTTCTGGGTTTTCCTGGTAGGGAAGGGACACGGGGAGCTCAGGGCCTTGCAAAACCAGAGCCTGCATACTCTGAACTTTCCTCCTGTGACACTAATCACAGGAAAGGAACAAAATGCTCTGGTACAGTGACTGCAATCTGCCTGGCTCCTCTATGGGGGGGAAATCTTCACCAAAGTCTCTATTGGTTGCTATTTGTCCCTTGGAGTTCATGCAGATAATCCAGGATCAAATCTTCCTCCGACTCTGCAGTTTGTAGCTTCAGCCTGGGAGGATGTGTGTGATGTACTTTGGAGGTTCGGTCTATGTATGTCTAAATGGGTGGCCTGGGAGTTATAGCTGGCCCTGACTGCCTTTGTCTCACAAGAAGGCAGTGCTCTGGGGGCCATGTATCTCTGCTTTTCTCACAATGCTGCGCATTAACGCCATTCCTCAAGCTAAGAATAGACAGTCCTCAACTTGATGGCTGTTGCAACAGCACGGACCAGAACTGCAAATCTTAGTAATATGCAGGCCAAATCCTGCTCTCAGCTGCACAGGTTTTCTGTGCCACCATTTAGAAGCTAATGATGCACTAGGGACACTGTGGTGTAGATGAAGTACCATAGCAAAGAAGTGCTGGTTGAAAAACCGCTCTCAGAGCTCTCTCTGGTCCCCCTATCTCAGTGTAAGTGGTAATTTCAGATGAGGTCTCACAGGGATGTGCTATGAACCTGGCTCCACTGGGTATTTTTATTAGTGTCCAACAGGACTGACTGGAGGATATATCATTTTGCAATGACCTTCTTGCCGTGAAGGACTGACTGAAGCTGTTTCTACCTTTATTTGGCAGCAAAGTAGACATTATCCTTAAATCCTTGCTTGAGGGAATGCATTTTCACCACACAAACAGCCCCTGAATGTCCGTGGGGCAGCAAAAATAAGGCCTGGAAGGACAGGGTTTTGATTCTGCGCAAGTTGTGGGACAGTTGCCCAAACTTGCTGAATTTCTCCCTGTAGAAGAAGAGGTCATAAGAGGGCATTTCAGCCACCAAGTGCCTGTAAGGTCCTACATGGGCTTTACAACAAAAATAGGAAAAGGGACAGTCGTGTTGCCATATACTAAGAAGAGCATGGAGAAGATCATTGCAGAGTGTTGGATTGTGAAGCACTCATATGCACTTCAAACAGCTCCTTCTCTGCCAAACCCCAAGATTATTTCAGAAAGTTGCCAAGCAACACAGAGGCCATATATTGTAAAGGCTCTATAACCCAGACACTTGCTTCTTAAAAACCAGAGAGTGGGATCTGAAGGACAGGTCAGGAAAACCTCGCTTCCCTGTGCCCCTCTTGGCTTTCTTGTCGTCCTACTTCTTTCATACACAGGATCCCCTCCCCTTCCCGCCCATATTCCTTCCTTGCTTCATTTTCTGTATTGGGAAGAAGGAAAAGACAACACCGTCAAAGAGGCAACAAAAAACTCTAAGAAGAGGCAGAACTATGTGTGACAGCATTGCAGTATATAAGGAAGCACCAGTTAAGTTAGACATTAGCACTGTAGTTTTTAGCTGAGCATTTCCAAAGAGATCTCAATAAATGCAGCCCAGCTCCACACCACTTACGTATCCTGCCTTGCCAAAAGGAGCAAAGGTAGTCACTGTAACCCTCGCAGGAGAGGAAAAGGGGGGGGAAAGATGGATTTAATGGTACACATTGTCATCTTTTACTATTTTTGGTTCTTCTCAGTGAGGGAGCCAATGAACGGCTTTAGAGCATTAGAATAGTGGCACTACTATAGAAATACTGAGGAAAGGCAGACCTTGGGTGTGCAGAGTGGTGGCAAGAACCTGTGTATAGTCCCCACCGTGCTGCTCCTTTGTTGCTTCTTTGCAGACTCAGCCCTATGAGCCTTTTTCTCTGTGTTCTGCATCACACTCACTGTTTCCCCGCGTCGCTGGAACTGCCAATAAATAAAGATGTGACTCTCTTCCCTCTTGAAAATCTGCATGTTTTAAATCCAGTTTTTCATAAGCAGGTCATTGGAAAAGTTGTTAGCCTCGGAAACGCACTTAATCTTTGGACAAACAGACTTTAAATGGTGCGCTGTTGTCTAGCAACTATACTATAAACAGCCCTCCATTTGTCCCTGTGGGTAATCACTGATTTCTCGGGGATTAAAGCTTAAGTAACACTCCAATCTAGGTGCGTGCATCAGACCACGGAGTATTACAGCAGATTACGTCTCCTACTATACAGCTTGCTTAACCATTTATACTCACAACAGAAACCTGACAGCTGCAATGATAAGAAAATGAGCACTAGCTTGTCAAATAATTAGTATTTTGAGTTATGATGTAGAACGTTTTACTGGCAGGCTCCAGAGGATTTCTGTCATACTGCAGGGTGGAGTGGCAGATAAGCATCGGATTAGAAGATCTCAACTAGGCTGAGCCTGAGTTATTGCAAGTATATCTTGATAGCTGTTGCCCAGCACCCTCTGCATGTTCTCTTGCGTTTATTTGCTCCTCCACACCGCAGGTGTGGAGTTTTACCTTCCAGTGCTGTGCAGGACCGTGCCGCAGTGAGATACTACAACTCAGTTTTGGGCGCGGAGGCTCAGGACTGATTGAGCTGGCTCTCTACATGTTGCGAATACAATTTACTAGATGCATCTGCTTCCATAGATCACCGTCTGCTTAAGAGACTGAAAACATGTGCTGTTGCTAAATCACTGCGTTTAACACCTTCCCCAGTGAAGGCCCCCTGCGGCATGTACTGTCTTCGGTTGCTGATGGTCTCAGCATAATGCTGGGTAATGGATGAATGGGGTGGCCTGGGGCTGGCTGTAAGGAAAGAGCAATTATTGAGTTGAATTTAAATGAAACTTCAAATAAATAAGTAAATCACAGGCTCCAGATTTAGAATAAATCTCAGCATTTGTGGGATTAGAGTTTCAAGCGTTGATCTCCCACGCTGAAAGAAATACAGGTCTGTGGGTGGGTAATGCTACGTATCTTTCGGAAAATGGGCGTTTAACTGAAGGAATTACGTTCAAGGCATTTAAGATACACCTGAAGAATCCACATTTTAAAGAGAACAAGTTTAATAAGAACTGAAAAAACAAACTCGTGCCAGAATTCCCCAGTTCCCCACCCTTGGGATCCTACTTTAATGGCTTGCTCGTGACCCACATGCAGCGACTAGAATCTCCCCTTGCCCCTGCAACACTCAGGCTCTTCTGACTTTAAATATGAACTGTTCCATCACTCTGATTCTAAGTGTAGAAAGTATGGGGAAAGCAGGGAGCAGCCTCCCTGAAGGGAAAGACTTCTCCAGGGCCAAGCCCGTGTGAGGGTTGCAGTATGCCAGCTTTTGTTTCTAGCTGTGCCGAAAGGCATTTGATGATCATGGCCAGTATTTGAGTGTTTGGAAGGCTGGTGGAGCAGTGTAAGGAGCAGCCCAAAGGCTGGGTTGAAACCTATTTAGATACCAGTGTTTTCCATGTGCGGTGTGGGCGACCCGGGAAAGATCCAAGGCTATAAGTGGTACCTCAGGGAATGTGAGCTTAATTCAAATGTGCACAGGGTGCCCCTCCTCTGAAACACCATCATTTCAGAAACCTTTATTCTTAAGCAGTTGTTAGCAATAGAAAAAGGGTAATCCTACTTCCCTAACTGCAGTATGTAGGCTTTAAGGCCTGAGGACGTAGTGACAGGGGCATTTTGGA
Source organism: Ara ararauna (assembly GCA_028858755.1). Taxonomy (NCBI): domain Eukaryota; kingdom Metazoa; phylum Chordata; class Aves; order Psittaciformes; family Psittacidae; genus Ara; species Ara ararauna. The sequence goes on from CM054379.1 coordinate 123,182,558, forward strand.
TCCTGCATCTTTTCTTAAGTGTTTAAAAGAAGCACCTGTTAGACCCATCAAGGATACAGGCGTGCTCCAGAGCTCTGTCTGCCTCGGAGTGGGAAGAGCTGGCACAATGCTCTTTGAGAGGCGCTACACAAACAGTGTGATCCCACTGGGACTTGTCTGAGTTTTCAGTTCTTGCCTCCATAGGATCCTCCTGCTGTTGTGTCCTCCAGTCTCATATCCCCAAAGCAGTTTCATAGATATACTTGGCTTCTGTCTTCCTGCTGATGTCTCCTGAAGGGATGTGTCTGATGAGGCTAGTATTTCTTGCACGAGACACCCCATAAAGTTTCAGTGATATAATTAGGTTATACACTGTGTGGAGCAACAACTGGATTCTCTCTATGTTCTACATTTGTATTAACAGAAACTACAGCATTATCATCTTCCTCCTCCCAGTCACTGTTTTGTTTTTAATTCCCTTGTAAATCAGCTCAAATCCCCTCTGGATTCTGGAGCAAACTCAGTGCATGGACAAAGTCTTGCTCCTGTTGAATTTAATGGCAAAATTCCTGTTGCCCTGAAGTTTGGACAGTACAAAATTCACTTTTGGATGCAAGAGAACAAACAATTCAAGGCCTCCTGGGACTAATGAAAATCTGTGAATCGCTGTCAGTTCGGTTTGCATCAGTTTAACAACACATATTTGGGTCAGACAGAGGCAAAACCCCTTTAAATATGGTGTGAAAGCATTTCCACCTCTAGTACTAAAGCAGGTTTTGTCACGTAATGAAGGTTCTAGCTGAAAAACATACTACCCCTGTAAAAAGGTGATACTAGGGACTGTGAAAGCCTCTGAGATGTGGTCATTTTAAAAGCCAACCACCTTGGTAATACTCTTTGGAGGTTACTGTTTGTTAATAGTGCACATTAGGAATCAAGCAATCATAGAGAGTGCAATTAAGCGCATAATCGCAGATATTTTTGACATCTGTCTGCTTACAGGCTCTATGGCAGGTTTTTTTGCATCTCCCCCCTCACAGCCTAAGTGTCTTCAATTAATTTATCACGACCATCTGTGTTGTAATTTTTTGCTGCTCAGCTTGCCTTTCTACATCTGGTTTTTGGCTGAATATTTCACGGCACTTCATCATTTTCACTCCCAGCGCTAAAAATACAGAATTAATATTTGTTGAGTTGCTCACGGAAGTTAATCCACAATTAAACAGACCACTACACTTCTATTAAAGGATTCTTTATGATGGTGAACACAAAGGCAAGAAGGAAGGAACAACGTTTTCACAACTGCGTATCAGGTTTTCTGGCGCTGCCTACTTCAGATGCACAGAGGCAAAACCATCAGTGGTTCTGCCAGCTCTGAATCCCCAGCTTAAAGGATGTTTCAGGGAGAAGGGGCTATGTCGTGGCTGGAAGGTTCTTTGTGTTCTGGATAGTCTCCTTGAATGACTTTCAGGGGTTTTGAGGGCCGTAGCTAACTACAGTCGCTGCAACAGGGGTCTGTAGTACACAAGAATGCAGATCCAGCCTCTCTTCACTGATCACAGTGTATCAGATGGAATAAGCAGTTAAAGCTGACTGCACTGAGTGGGCAATGCATGCAGCAAAGACGAAATGTGTTGGTTGTCACTTCCTAGTGCCATCGAGGTTAGGGGCTTAGTGCTCCTAATAGTAACTCGTTCCACCTCCCTTCAGTGAAGCAAATGCTTTCTGTTGCTTTCCTAGTGTCCTCTGAAATGTTTAGCTTGGGGGCTCATTCACAATAAATACTCGTCCATTACACAACTCCATTGTCTGAAGTCATTGCTTCTGCCTGATTTTCTGTCTTTGCATTTCTTCCTTTGCTCTAGTTAATACTAATTTTAAGTGACCTTTTTCCACTCCTGGCAGTGTAGCACCCTGTGCTTCTGTTTTCAATGGCTTCAGGATCTCTAGGGTTTAGTAAACCATAGCAACTGTCATCTTCTCCTAAATGAGAGAAGAGCCAAAAACAAACATCAGAGCCTACTCAGATACAGCAACAGGCCTCTCAGGAGCTTGTACAGGAGGAATGCTTTCCACTATAGCAAGAACTATCTTTGCAATGACATTATGGTATGTTTATCTAAGACAAAAGTCCTTGATGAAATACAACTCTTTCTGCAAAAGGTTTTCCTGAGAAAGACCTGTATACCGTGTTCTTCATCCAGCCGTGCCCTGGAACACGATATCCAAGTATCTGCCTCTGTTACTGACCCAAAGAACTATTTTCTGAGTTGAATTTTAACCTTCTGGATTGTGGTCCCTGATAGCAGTGTGATACCTCTGGGGTGAGGGGACACCCCACAGCAGCTGAAGTACCAAGTCCCAGCCTTGCTGGGCACAGCCTCATGCCCACAACAAGAGTGGAGGGAGAAAGGGGCAGCCCCACAGCGAGGAGGAAAAGAAAGAGACACTCACTAGAAAAGCCTGGATAGCATTGCCAGTTTTCCCAAAGGAGCCTCAGCCACGAAAGGCTGGGACTGCTGCTAAACACTGAATGAACTTTCTCTTTTCTGCTTACAGTGCACTTCTGTGTGGGTGGGCTGACTGGATTGGAAGCAAACAGCAGGAAGAAGGCCTCCTCAGTCAGTGATAAACCGCTTTGCTGAGCGAAAACAAGCGCTACAAAAATATGACAAATAGCTCTGAAAGTGGCACTTTTCTGAGCAGGGTTTTAAGCCTATGAGAAAGGCACCGTTCCCTCTGTGAGCCCTCTTATGTTCATTGGTATGCTTCGCCAACTTAGCCAAAACCCAGCAGGCCAGATATAACCCTGCCACATTATACTTGGCTTTTATCAGTGATTAAGTGAGATCTTTTGCTTGTGGATAGACCCATGCAGATTGAAGAAGCCCCTCTTTAGTGCCAGAGGTCTGTGACTTCGGCACTGAAATGCGAAGGCTGAACCGCTCACATCACAGGGGGCTGAAACTCGGTGTTAGTAATGTGCTCAGGTGAGTCAGGGCAGCATCTGATAAACCACAGCAAACAGCAATCCCGAATGGACAGCACTACAGATGTTAACGGTGAAACTGGATAATCATGGAATTGACCTGGAAAATGTGCCATGGAATAAATCTTTACCCTGTCTACCTAAGCAACTGGTGGTTTGAACGCTGACTGATCAGTAAGTTCTATCAGAACAACAGTAGGAGAATCCTTGGTTTCAACTGCTTAATAAGGTATAGGAGAGATAAATGCCTTTTTTCATTGGGAGGCTTATATATCTGCAAAGAAATGCTCCTGAAGATATTCCCCAGTCACCACTGACTCGAATTCATGGCCGGAATTTCCCCTGAATTCACCACACTGAAAACATAACAACTCATTTTCCTGGTCCCTACGTATTTTCAAGACGGGGTTTGTTCTGCATTAGTCAGAGTTGATGACTGCCAAAGGAAGTTTTAATGGGTGCAAATGTAAAGGCCTTTAGCCATTTAAGATGACTTTTAATTAAAACTCAACAATCCCATGTTGAGCAGAGCAGAGCCAGAATGTTCTAAACCTCAGCAAACTGGGCTGGAGCTTGAGACAGACACGTAATCCTCCACAGATAATTAGAGCAGAAAATGCTTCTAATCTCTTTGTTAGTCTGGTTTTGTTATGTGATCTAATAATAAACTAGACAAAAGCTAAAGAAAGTCCTCATACATTTTAATTTAGACTGCACTCGGCATCTTTGAGCCCGCACTGTTTTTGCTGGTCTGTTCTGATTTATGCATCTACTGTACAGATCTACATGGTCTCCAGGCCAGCTTTCGCTCTTTTTCACCTCACTGACCCCTCACTAAATACAACTCTCCTCACTGACCTTTTAATAAACACAACCACTCCTCATGGTTTTCCAAATCCATACACATTCCCTGCAGCTCCCAGCGCACAGGACCGTTCTTGTAACGTGCTTGTTTCACAGATGGAGCTATTCCCTCTGACACTGCATGTCCTTCACCTTCCCACCTGCACAAATCTTCATCTTTAGCCTCCTCCTCTTCACCTCCCTCATTCCATCCTAGCTCCCATGCCAGCCCCTCATCATTCTTCATCCCTCTAAACCCAATGAAACCTGTGACCCATGACTGAAGCCCCTTGGACAGTTCTAGGTACTACCAGAAGCCCTGATGATAAGTAAATGACAGAGATTGGTTGATGAGAAACTGAAGATGAGGCAGTGTGCACTCGCAGCCCAGAAACCCCCCATGCACTGGGCTGCATCACCAGCAGTAGGACCAGCAGGTCGAGGGGGTGATCCTGCCCCTCTGCTCTGCTCTGGTGAGACCCCACTTGCAACACTGCGTGCAGTGCTGGTGTCCTCAGCATAAGAAGGACATGGAGCTGTTGGAGCAAGTCCAGAGGAGGCCACGAGGATGATCAGGGGCTGCAGCACCTCCCGTATGGAGACAGGCTGAGAACATTGGGGCTGTTCAGCCTGGAGAAGAGAAGGCTGCGTGGAGACCTCAGAGCAGCTCCCAGTGCCTGAAGGGGGCTACCGGGATGCTGGGGAGGGACTCTTCATGAGGGACTGCAGCGATAGGACAAGGGGTGATGGGTTCAAACTGAAACAGGGCAAGTTCAGGTTAGATCTAAGGCAGAAGCTCTTCCCTGTGAGGGTGCTGAGGCGCTGGCACAGGGTGCCCAGAGAAGCTGTGGCTGCCCCATCCCTGGCAGTGTTCAAGGCCAGGTTGGACACAGGGGCTTGGAGCAAGCTGCTCGAGTGGAAGGTGTCCCTGCCCGTGGCAGGGCTGGAACTGGATGATCTCAAGGTCCTTCCCAACCCAAACCGCTCTGTGCTCCCGTGGGTCCACCGTTATTTATCAGCGCACATTGAACCTACGGAGCGAGACCCAGCGGGGGTCTGCGCCGTCGCGGGGCCGCGCCCCGAGGCCGGGAGCGCACCGCCCCTGGGTCAAACCGCTTTAGCGTAGTCGCCATGGCAACAGCAACTGCCGGCGGGGGGGGGGGGGGGGGGGGGGGGGGCGGACACTCCTCCGCCCACCTGGAGCCGGCGGCGGCTCCGCTCAAATTCGGCGGAGGGGCGGCGTTGAGGCGGTGCTGCCCCGGCGGGACGGGAGCGGGGGACCGCGGTAAGGAGGAGGGGACGATGCTGGCGGCGGGCGGGATGCTGCGGCCGCGGGGCGCCCGGCGGGACGGAGGTGGTGCCGAGCGGGGCGGACCGCGGGGTGCCCCGGCGCCCGCCTCTGCCGGGTACCGCTGCCCGAGCCCAGCGGCTCCTGCACGCCCCGGAGCCGGGAGGCGCTGGGATGGGGGATGGCGGCTGAGGGCTCAAACGGCGGCCGCTGCATGATTATTCTGTGCATTCCGCCCACAGAAGCGGCTGAGCTGCCCATAAAAGCCCCGCAAAGTTCTCACGGTTTGGAGGCACTTTTAAACAGGCACCGAGCTCTGCCCGAGTCCCGAAGCGCATTGGTTCTGACGGGTATCTTGTAGAGGCACTGCACCAAGCCCTAATAGCTCAAAAGCATCGCTGTAAACCCAGCTGTTATCCCTCATCACCAGGGCTAATCCCTGCCCCAGTGCGGATTTAAACTGGCGGTGCCACTCTAGAGGGCTTCACTTCAAGCCCTGTCCTCTTCGGCGAGCCTGGCTCCCTCTGTCCGCACAGGAGCACCGCTGCCCGAGGTGAGGCGGGATGGGTGGGCAGGGAAGGGGCTGGGGTGCTCCAGCTCTAATCCCAGGCTGGGCTCGGGCACGGCTGCCTGCATGGCTAAGCACTGGGTGACCGGTTACATAAAGAGTGGGCAGGAAAGCGTGGTTTACGCTGCTTTAAGCTTATCCCACTCGTGTTTAAGATATCTGAGATTAGATACCTGCCCTACTGTCTTCCATGTGTAACCCCAATGTTTAGTAACCCCAGTGTGATACCACCACCACCAGTCAGATGACTGTGGAGTGACGGCAGTGTAACTGAGAACCCACTAGACACTGTACATCACTTAGTGCTAACACACTGGTTAAAATCGGTTTCAAGACAGCACTCTTCATTGCTTATGCTTCTCTGTGGATGGGCCGTAGGTGATTCATGCAAGAAAGGGGTGAGTTTTCCCCGAGCTCTAACGGTTGCTCCCTGTGCTATGTGATCTACAAAGAGAGGCTCAAGTTTTCAAGCTGTTAACTTGGCATTCTCCTTCCCGGTGCTAATTCTAAAGTGGTGTGTATTTTTAAGTAACTCCTGCCATAAAAGACCAAACTTTAACCCTGGTCCTAGTGTTCTCCAGTACAGGGAAAACCCATGCTAACAGTTGTGCAGTGAATTGAGACAGAGTGGGGCTTTGGGGATCTCCGGTCAACATTCTTTCTGATAGATACTGTAACCAAGCTTCAGTACTGAATAGAAACGTACGGGCATCCATTAAAATGCATTCTCACCTTATGATGCAGTGAGTTACTCCTGCTTTCACAGAAGAATCAGTCCTTCTCACCCATTTTCACAGCACTTTGTCTGGTCTATGCCACTACACATGAATAAAACCTGCAGAACTTCAGTGGACCTGACAACAGGTGAGGTAGGCTTTTGGGTCTGAGTTTCAAGCTCTCACTTTAAATAATCCTGTAGGCATAAGCCATAAGTGAATGGCAGTATAAGAAACTGTAGTTTGTGACATGGCTGCTCTTTTAATAGTACTGTATAGCTACAGTGACAGTAGAATATGAGAAAGGAGCTGGGGATCTCTCTGAGTTTTAATTTTGAAAGCCTTTTGTGGAGCCTTCCATTGGATGCTATTGCTGCTATTGCTTTATAGGGTTTGATAAACCTTAATAAATAAGTTATTTACTTATTTTCCCTATGGTTTAAGTAGTTTTGGTAACAGGAAATCTATTTACCTGTGTTGCCTTCTGAACTCTCATTTCCATGGCTGAGTGAATGGGGAAGAATATTTTAGGTCTCTCTGTCCTGGCTCGAAACCTGGCTTTATAGTCTGCAGGGACCAAAGAAAGATACAGAACTGAAGGTGTGTTTGATCCAGCACAGCAAGAGCTGAGCAAAATGTAGGAGTTTTAATAACAAGTCAAGCAAACAGCAGATCAGTGTGGTTTAACTTCCTCCCTTCCGCAGGTGTAGGTAACAGCCCAGTGTAGGTTGTATTTCATGGAGTGTTTTTATGGTTGCTATTAGAAAATACTGTTTAGAGCATGAGTGGGAATTTGGCATGAAAATAGTCCTGTTTCTCAGCAGATGGAACTCATTTGCTCTCATAAGTAGACAAACTGTAAAATGCTACTCCGCTTCATAAGCAGATTTTAGTAACACCCACCCTTTTGCTTCTGCAGATAACACAAAGATTATCTTCTGTAGAGAGTCCCAGGCATTATTAGAGCTCTAGGCTCTTCCATCCCTTTCTCTTTAAGATCTGCGGACTGGATTTTCATCTGCAGTTAATCAACACAGTTCTTTTATTCACTTTGGTGAGGCAAATCTGGTTTCTATTAGTGCAGCTCTACGGCAGATCATGAAGTGGTACCGGTTAGATCAGCTAACTTTTCTCCTCGTGTTTTGGCTAGTGATTGAAAAATACCTTTCTCATTCGTACAGGAGCTTGGAGCCCAGTTCATGCTGAATTCTTGCTGCTTTACCCCTCTTACAATCAAAGGGCAGATGTAAAATGCATCAGAGAGACTTGTTTTCTGAAAGATTGAAGCTCTAAGAATGCATTACAAACTACACAGATGCAGGGGAGGCGAGAGCAGTATTTTTGTGAGTGCGTTCTCAATTTTAAACAGTTTCGTTACAAAAAAGTCTTTTGAGGGCTATTAGCTGTAGAAGAAGTGACATACCCATGTGTACCATAGAAGGGCTTTCAAGCTTTCCCTGGTAGAAATGGTACCACTTTTGTTTCTCTTTTGTGTTGCAGCACCTTGTAGTACACTGACTGTCCCATTACGCTAGCTAGCAGCGATTTTTAGTCACGCACATTCACAAACAGCTTAAGTGACTTGTAACTCTCCTTGGCGATTACACCAGACAAAGCCCCAGCCCATTTCTATGATGCAGAGAATGCAGTCTGTTGGAGAAAAAACACTAATGCAGAAATCAGACTGTATGCTGAATGGCAGCATGGTTCTCACACGTTTTTGAGGGCACTTGTTCAGAAGCACACTTAGGCAGCAGCAGGAGCTGTCAGCCTGCAGCAGGCTGGTCAGATCATGAGCACTGCCCTGCTAGTGGCAGACAGGCATTACCTTGCATGCTGTGGCCTGCGGAGTGCCACAGTGCCCTGTCACGTCAGCTCGCTCCTAAACACTGCTGTGAGGTTATTTTTGCTGTCCTCAACACCTGCAGCCGTGAAGGCTTGTCAGTAAATAATGTTTCATTTAAAACGGTGGCTCGATCCCCTGTACTTGTGTTATTCAGAACTCCTTGCTGCTTGTAACAGGGTCATGTCCTTCAGCGCATTTTAACAGCGATTTTTTCGGTTTGGTCCAGAAATAGCTTGTATCCATCGCAGCAAGAGAATCGGTACACAATATAATCACATACAAAGCAAAGCACAGGTTCTCTGCTGTGGTCTCTAAGCAGACTGAGTGTCCCCAGCAGTTCTCTCTCTGTATTCTGTAGGTCAGCATGAGGAATGCTGCTGTATTAGCATCATTATATATGCATTGCTTCCAAGTTTCTTGATTGAAAAGCTCTAGCTATGGCTTTTTCAGCATTAATTGCCTCGTAGCAGCTTTGGGAGACAGATGCGGGTTCTCTGGCTGAGGTCATAATGATTTCCAGTAAGATTACAGTCGTGTGGCAATGTGTAAACACCATGGCCTTCCATGTCACTAAATAAGAATGGAGATTCCAGACAGATAGGAAGTAGGGTTCTTTGGACCCTAGTAAGGGAAAAACTTCTGTATGGAGAGGACAAAGATAAAGAACTCTGCAAAAAAGCAGTGGAGAACAGAGAACAGGGTTCCTTTTAAAAGCTATGATGGACTGTATTAATAAAACTGAGAAAGCATTGGCAGCAGTTTCTTGAATTAGAATTGCTAAGATTCTTTGTTCGGAACAGAATTAAAATGTCTTTATTAGAGAAGGAATCGAACTTGGGGTTGACCTGTGATGTTGCTACTCAGTGCCACTCCATGCAGGTACAGCAAGCAGCATAGCCATGGCTACGAAGTCCTCAGGAGAAGCTGGTTAAATGTTGCACCAGTTAGCACACACAGTTCAGGGATGGGGGTAGCCAAACTGGCTTTAATCTACCTATGAGTTGCAATCTAGAGAGATACTGGATATCCTTTACTATCCAAAGGATGCTGAATTTTTCTGGTTAATGAAAGAAGAAAAAGAAGAAGGAAACATGTTTAATATGCTCTTCAATTTGATAGCCTCTGTTTTCCCTGTGACTGCATGTCTTTTTTAAAGAGTACAATTATGAACGCAATTTGGGGATGGAGCCTGTCCCGCTTCTATTAGAAATAACCTTCCTTGTTTGTTACCCTCTCATCTGGTGCGCGTGGAAAAAGTAGTTCTGTCTCTCTGATCCCTGGCAGTAAGGAACTACCACCCTTAAGAAGGGAGGGAAGGCATTTCCCAGCTCCTCAGCCCAGTTAGTTTGTTGGTATGCTTTGCCCGGATGGCAGTGGATTTCCTGGGGCTCTGTCCATAGCCAGCTGAGTGACGACATTTCCATTGACATCACTGGACTTTGGATTAGGCTGTTCATCATTTGGATTAGATGTTCATCTTCTACAAAGCAAAAGGGTCCTGCTGCTTGACTTGGGGTTTACCAGAAAGCAGCCCAGCTCCAGCAAGTCTAGCAAGTGGTGATCCACACTGCAAGAGCCTGAAGAAGGCTGATGGCTGTCAGGTTATATGAACAGCCTGCAGCTGGCCAAAGAACATCCACAGAAACATACTGTCTGTTAGTAGAAGAGCGAGGAAAGGCTGAAATCCTGTTCTAGGCAGGTGAAAAACAGGACATGTGAACTTTGATACTTATTCTGATTCTTCGGTGCATTCTCTGGAGCAAGAAATGGAAATCATATGGGGAAATATGGGAGAAGGTGAAAAAGTAGAAGGCAAGGTGAAATTGTACAGAACCTGCCGTGAGAAGAGAATGGAAAGAGCTGTAAAGTATGTGAGGAGGAAAACTGAGGAATCGCTGACAACATGGAGAACAGCAATGAGATCTTTAGAACTAAAGCTAACAGGAACCTTTCACATGCAAAAGCCTAGAGGGACTTATTGGTGGTCATTAAAAACTAAAGGAAGCCCTGCAAGGCTGTGTGAGAGGAAGTGAGGTACTCCAGGCTTTAACACAGCTGAGGTAAATGTGTGCCTGAAAGTGTGAGGTGGTTGGTCATACTTGCAGTCAATGGAGTGAGGGGCAGGTTTACCTTCTAGACAAAGGTTTAGGGTGAGTGAGGCAAAAGGCTTGAAAGTCAGGTTGGTTTCTGCAGTGGAATGTGTATAGACTGCTCTGAGTAGTTCCTCAGCTGGATTCTGTCAGCTCCCAGGAGGGCCTCTTACAAGGACTCGCTGTGCAACATAAAGGTCTGTATTCAGATGGGGCAATGTCTCGTTCTTTGAATAATTGTAAAGGGAATGCTTGCAGAGTGTGAGTTTGTCCTTTTCCCCTGTAAGAATGCCAGGCTGAGGCTTTTGCCTTCTTTCAGCTGCCCACATCCTGCCAACAGTCCTTTGAGCCTTTCCTACTAGGAAAGCCATTCTGAGCCATTTAATGATTAGCCTGCATGTGAGCCTTAAATTAAAACCAGCAGCCACAATTAATGGAGCCCACAGGATCTTCTGCAGGCTGCAAAGCCCAGTAGTGGGAAGAGTGGTGGCTTGTCAAGCCTGCTAAATAGAGATGGCCAGTTTCCAGCTCTCAAAAGGAGGAGATGATGGATGAGAGATGGGGAAGGAAACAATCTCATACAAACAAGACTCCCTTAGGAGCAGCCAGCACAAGCTGCCAGTGAGCATGAAGTGCTTGCATAGGATTTGTCTTCATTTGAGAACAGGCCGTTTCCACTGCAGGTAAGGTGCTTTTCTTACTTTATACTGTTCTCTTGTGGAAGCAGATTTTCCAAGTAACGTATGGGAGACAAGTGGAAGCCCCATTCAGAGTCAGTGGTGTTCATGTTCCCGCATGAAAAGCAGAACTGCCTTTTACCAGTGCTCTATGAAAGCTCTGGGGCAGGGCAGAGCTCAGATTCAGCAGCCTTGCTCAGACAAAGTTATCCAAAATACTTTCTTAGCTGATTGTTCTCTGCAGTACCAGTGCTGGGTGAAAGGGTTCTCCTCCTGCAGAGCTACTTCCTTGGGGGAGACCTGTCACATGAAACATAAAGGCAGCAAGAACAGCTGAGGACCATGTGAAAGCCAGGGCAGGTCTCCTTGCTCTCTTCCCCAGTTCTGACCAGTAAATTCCCCTCTTGCTCCTCTTCCAAGTAACAAAAAGCTGGTGATCTTGGAATAGCTGGAAGGACATTCCTCAGCTTCGCAGTTACACTGATTTGCCCCCGACACACTGAAGTCGGCAGAGTTACATCAATGTGAGATCAGGTCATAGCCAGAATAAGCACAAAACCCTTTGTTGGTAAAATACAGAAGGGCATGCTCACCTTCATCAGATGAAGGCACAAATGGAAATAATAATGATACATTAATTGGTCAGGTGTCTGTAAAAGCTTATGAAAAATTGCTGCTGTCACATAAACTGAAAAGAAACAGGAGGCTTGGAAATCATTTACAACTGCTTGTGGTCTGTTATGCTGCTCACTTTTGCTAGTAGGGCTTACCTATGTGATACATAAGTGGTAAGATGAAGGATGAAGGAATGTGCCTTAAGTTCTAAGGACTTTCATCCTAAATAACATGTAATGGTGAGTGGAGGTTACCATGTAGCAGGATCCAGGTACACGTGAGGATGGTGGGATTATGGAGTTGAAGCTGTCAGCACACCAATTCCATCCTGAGCTCTTTCACGTGTCTTGGGCAGGTATTTCAGCAGCAGGCAGGCAGAGCACTGTGTGCTGCTTTGGGAGCTGTTAGCTGGACTCACCCTGGCCATGAAAGCAAATGAAAGGACCTACTGCTGCTCCTCCTGCTGAGCACAGAAATGAGAGAGGAGCAAGATTACCTCCAGCAGCTGCTGACTATGGCTGCTATCACAAGGATAATCATAGGTGATACTCCAGGGCAAGAGCTGTCACTACAGCAATTTCTCACATGTAATCACTGTAAAGCAGCAAAGGTGTTGATGTTTATACAGTTTCAGAAGAGTGCCTGTGGCCTTGCACATCTAGCTAGCTACATCTGTGTCCTGTGGAAGCTGTTGCTCCTGAAGAAACTGGTGTTGCTTGCTGGGAGAGGTAGGATAGAGGACTAGAGAAACGAGTCCTTCGGTGCAGTTTGGCAAACTTGCTGGTTCTAGAAAACACTAAGCTTTAGATCCTGAAATAACTTCATACCTGGACACTGTACAGACTATCCACGGGTTTGGAGCATTCTCCGTACTTAAATGGTGTGACATATTCACATAACATGAACACTTTTGAAAGAGAACAAGGCTATGTTATGGCAAGTGATAAAGGGATGAAATCAACTGAAGCATCCTTCTCACCTGGTGCAGACGGTGATGGTTTTCCAGGCACTAAAGGCAGAATCCTATTGACCATTGCTGTTCTAGGGAGTCTGGAAACTTATGGCTCTCAGCCATAGTGGGAGTACCGGGTAATTATGAGCTTTTGGTGATCTGCATTGTCACTAAAGGCTCTAGGCCCCAATACAGCAGCTTAAATTAAAAGCCTGTTTTTCTCCCTTTCATGTCTCTCTTTGTGTCTCAATACTGAGGATTTGCTCTGGCTCTGCAGAATGAGGCTCTTCAGTCATTACCTTCACGTTAACTCCATGTCCTGATTGGGCTGCTGCCAAGAGTAGCTTTTTGGTAATCCCAGCTGCAATGCTTATCTGTGCCACCCCTTCTCCCTGGGGGCCAAGGGAAGGGAGCAACAAGGCACGTAAGTGTGCTGTGTGAAGAAACAGATGCTGTTTTGCTCCTGCTCACGTCCCTAGTGCCTGCTTTGGATTCTATTGTGTTTAAATACAATAGTTAATAACTTTGTTCCACGCATTGTCCTCTTGAAGTGGCTCCAAGAAGTGACTGGCCAGGTAGAGTTAAATCCATCTTTTGCTGAGCTGATTGCAGTTTGTTCTGCCTTCTCTGTGCTGGGTAACTTCCCAGCAGCAGAAACCTCTCACTTAGAAGTAATAACAATTTAAACCTTAATATGTGGCTACTTCCCTGTGGGCCCAGCCTCAGTTCCCTTGACACTGGTGGTAATGCTCTTCTAGCATGGCTAATAATTCAACTTCAATTTCTAGAAGATGCTGCAGTCTTTCCTGCTGGCAACAGCACATTTGCTAAATAATGAGTAAAACTCTGCCTGGCCTTGTAGTTAATGTACCTATTGCTTCTGCCAGTACTACCTAAGTACAGGTGAGCTCTACTGCTTACATTACAGCAGCAGCAAACCTACCCGGGTGGACTGGGTTTGTGTGGCAAGGTTTTGGTAGCAGGGAGGCTACAGGGGCAGCTCCTGTTGAGAAGCTGCAGCCAGAGAGGAGTGAGAACATGCGACAGAAACAGCTCTGCAGGCACCAGTCAATGAAGAAGGAAGCAGGAGGTGCTTTGGAGCAGAGGTTCCCCTGCAGCCCATGGTGCAGCCTATGGGGAGGCAGCTCTGCCCCACAGCCCATGGAGGTTAATGGGGGAGCAGATTTCCACCTGCAGCCCAGGAAGGACCCTGTGCTGGAGCAGGGGGAAGCCCAAAGGAAGATGTGATCCCATGGGAAGCCCACACTGGAGCAGGTTTGCTGCAGGAGCTGTGACCCTGCAGGGGACCCAGGCTGGAGCAGCCTGATCCTGAGGGATGCACCCCATGGAAGGCACCAAGGCTGGAGAAGCCTGCTCCTGAAGGATGCACCCCATGGAAGGCGCCAAGGCTGGAGCAGCTTGTTCCTGAAGGAGGCACCCCAAGGAAGGCACCCAGGCTGGAGCAGCCTGATCCTGAAGGATGCTCCCCATGAAAGGCATCCAGGCTGGAGCAGCCTGATCCTGAAGGATGCACCCCATGAAAGGCATCCAGGCTGGAGCAGCCTGATCCTGAAGGATGCACCCCATGAAAGGCATTCAGGCTGGAGCAGCCTGATCCTGAAGGATGCACCCCATGAAAGGCATTCAGGCTGGAGCAGCCTGATCCTGAAGGATGCACCCCATGAAAGGCATTCAGGCTGGAGCAGCCTGATCCTGAAGGATGCTCCCCATGAAAGGCATCCAGGCTGGAGCAGCCTGCTCCTGAAGGAGGCACTTGTAGAAGGCACCCAGGCTGGAGCAGCCTGCTCCTGAAGGATGCATTACATGGAAGGGACCCAGGCTGGAGCAGTTGGAGAACTGCAGCCCATGGGAAGGACTCATGCTGAAGTTGATGCAGGACTGTCTCCTGTGGAGGGACCCCACTCTGGAGCAGGGAAGGAGCGTGAGGAGTCCTCCCCTGCGGAGGAAGGAGCAGCAGAGACAATGTGTGATGAACAGACCACAGCCCCCATTCCCATCCCCTGTGGCACTCAGGGGAGGAGGTGGAGAACTGAGGAGTGAAGTTGAGCCTGGGAAGAAGGGAGGGGTGGGGGGAAGGTGATTAAGAGTTGGTTTATTTCTCATTATCCTACTGTAGTTTGATTGGTAACAATTTAATGTCCCCAGGTGGAGTCTGTTCTGCCTGTGCTGGTAACTGGTGAGCATCTCTCCCTGTCCTTGTCTCGACCCATGAGCCTTTTGGTGTATTGGCTCTCCCCTCTCCAGCTGATGAAGGCAGTGACAGAGCAGCATTGCTGGGCCCTGGTGTCCAGCCAGGGTCAACCCACCACACCAGGTCACCTCTCCTGCCCTTGTCCCTAAGGATCTCCTGCTGGCTAGAATGTGGCTCCCAGCAACAGTTGGGCTCCATGTATTGAGCTTTTCATATAGGGCTGCTGCAAGCTCATGCCTTCCCATGAGGATTCAGACGGGCAAACCTTAGCTCCAGCTCTTCTGTGTGGGCAGGAGAATGCTTCCCAACCTGACCGGGAGGGAGCAAGGTATCCTTATTCCTTAACTCCAGACATAGAACCATGACTGTCACTTTAATGATGTGGTGATGGGCAGTTCATGGGAACTGTCTCTTTGCCCTTTGCCTCACCCTCTGCACAAGCTGGCCACTGCAGGTGAGATTCCTCAAGGTGCTCAGCACCCGTTAGTCCTAACTGGGTAACCCAGTAGCAGTTTCAGGTAAACAGCAGACTCAGGGGGACATGCAGGGGAGAATGTTCTTGGCTGAGGTTGGTGGATGATGGCATTGTTCTTTTTCTCTCTCTCCCTACCCTCAACCCCTCCCTATGAAGACACACAGAGCACTATGTCACTGGCCTCCTGGTTCCGGTGGAATGAGCCCCCAAGCCGCATTTCCCAGAAGAGCCCCACGGAAATGGTGGTGGAGACGCTCATGATGGAGCTGAACTGGCAGACCAAGCAGGCAGAGAAGCAGCAACGAGAGCGGGAGAATGAGTATCGCAAGATCAAGACTGGGGTGGACTACGGCTGGCTGGTCAGCTATCCAAAGCAGAGCTATGACATCAGCCCAGGAGAACGCCTGCAGCTGGAGGATATGTGTACCAAAATCCACCCTTCCTACTGTGGGGCTGTCATACTCAGGTACAGTAAAAGATGTGCTGATACAGACCTTGCCTTTCCCCCTCTCCTCTTTCTGATACGTGAGCAGGGAGGGAGAGTGGTTCGAACCAACAGAACCAAAACTTGGTATCTTGTATTGTAAGTCATGCTGGGACACGGTCTCTGTGGAAGAAGAGAATCCAATGTTTTAAGATAGTTTAATGTGGTATCATTTCCTCCAGAAAGTTATTAAATGCCATTTCCCCCTCAGACTGGCTTGAGTACTTTATGCTCCTGAGCAGCCAGAGAAGCTTTGTCTTGCCTGATGTACAGTTACCATTCCAGCACTGTGATGGCTTTTGCTTCAGTCTTTAGAATCCATAGAGTTACTGAGGTTTAAAGGAACTTCTGGAGATACTTGCTTCAACCTCCTAATCCAAGTAGGGCCAACTTCAAAGTTAGATCAGGTTACTCAGGGACTGGTGCTGTCTGTTGTTGAATATCTCTGAGGGTGGAGATTCCACAGCCTCTGAACAACCTGCTTTGGTGTTTATCCACTCTCCCTGGAGCCTTCCTTCCTTGGTTTAAGCCGTCCAGCAGGTCTATTGAGGCATTTGTCCTCGGTGTCCAGACTAGCCAAAAGGTGCTATTGTGGTTTTTAGCCTGTGAGCCAGGTATTCCCAGAGAAAGGAAGGATTGCATGCTTCTCCCTCCCACTCCCTCCCTCCACAGCCTTCACGTGGAGTAGGAGGCAGGTGGGGCATGCTGTTGGCTTGAACATCTAGGTGGTACTTCTGCCTTCTGCACTGTACGTATAGATACAGCCTCTTGGACTTGCTGTTGAGCCTTTCAAGCACTAGATCTAGGTTTGCTGCTGGCCAGCGGAGTAACCTTCAGTGAAAGTGTCTTCAGAAATAGACCTAAGCCTGCTCTAGCACCCAAGGAGGTGACTCTCATCCTCTGGGGGAGCTGTTCTGTCTTCTCACTGAGCACAGCGCAGTCCACCTTAGCCAAAGCCAAGATGTGAAATGGGCCTGTATAACCCACTTCCCCTCTTCCAACATATTCTTCAACCGGGATTAGAAAGAAAACAGTCCTGGCAGGCCATATACAAAGGGATTCTCAACACCCTGCATATGATGGCACCTGTTTTTCTCTTGAACAAATGAATCTACAGCTTCTGAATTACAACTGGAAGAGGGCTGGAAATAGCTAGTGCTTTGTTTTACCTTGCTAGCCCTCATCTGCCCTGGGGCTGAACCTTGGAGGCAAGCTGGCACCGGGCTTTGGCTCCTGCAAAGGCTGTCACTGTGGCAGAATAGGAAATCTGGGCTCATTCAGTGGCCAGGTTCTTCCCAGGGGAAGTTTGCTGGAAACAGCACCTGCCTTGTATTTGTCTGACTCCAAGCTAAGCTGTAAACAAGCCGCTTCAAAGCCCTTGGGGTTCAGAGTTATTTTCACCCTCCCCACAGCCACTGAGCAAGGGCTGTCTGGAAAACAGGTTATTTCCATGAGAGCAGGCTGCAGCCGCTGGAGCTGCGAGGCTTCATCAGCTCCTTTAGGAAAGAGTATTAAGCTGAGCTATCTACAACTTGCTCCTGTTTTCTTCATGCAAAGGTGTGTGATTTCACTGCTGCTTGTAGTGGTTGTTCAGGATTCAGCATACTGCTGGCAGTAGAGAAACATACTCAGCAACATTGGTGGGCTCTATGTGGGCACGGTTGAAGAAGGGCAAAACCATCCTTCTAAAATCCTCTTAGAAATTGCTATTATAGGCTATCATAAATTGTATTACAGCATGAGTCAAGAAGTGGCATGGTTTTGTTTGTTCCATACTAGGGTTAGCAGAGCCACATTAAATAGATGAGACTTGTGTAACATTTGTTGGCTCAATTCCCTGATTGAGAAGGGAATGTCATAGCCAGCAGAACTGGATTAGGTCAAAGGTCTGTTTGTAAGATAATGCCAGCAGCATCAGCGTGAGGAAAAGAGAAAAGAACAGGACAAGCAAATACAACAGTGTGGACAATTACAGTATCTTGTATTTAGCCTCCAACTTACTGTGCCTTGGAGACTTTTGGAGCCAGAAGTGGCCCTTCTGTCCATAATTGCCCTCCATGGCTTTTTCTTTCAGTAGTTTGCTTAGGTTGTGGGGTTTTGCTTTTCTTGGGCTTGAACACATGTAAATGTTAGCATTTGTGGCACCCCGAGGCAGAGTTCTACATCTGAACTACAGCTCTGCTGGAGAAAGCTGTGTTTTGCTTGTCTTAAACCAGTATGGACCAGTTGTATTCAATAAACCCTTTGTCTTGTGCCAGAAATGTGAACAGTTGACCCTTCTTCTTTTCTACCTTCTCACCCAGAGCCCTGTGGTTCAGAAATCTTCATTGCTGTTGTGGAAACATTGCAAAGGATGCGGTTTGCCATGCTAGGAGCTGAAAATGCACAGCAGAAAGAAGGAGCATGCAATCTAACTAAAAGATAGCCAGAACTGGATAAATGCTCCTCTCAGACAGTGAGATAAGATGGAGATTTCAATAACTTCCCCAAACTGCCCAAGAGCAGTATAATAGGAATTCAGCTGAAATGGTCACATTTGCAGTGCAGTACTTCAATCACCAGATTATTGCACTGCTGATGTTTCCTCTTGAATACTCTGTGACTTTCTAATATGTAGCAACTGTAAGAAAAATCTTCCAGTTAAAGATCTACAAGCTTGCATTTGGAAATTCAAATGCAGAGCATGTACCTTACTGAAGCCCTTGGTTCTGGTTGAAATACTAAGGTGGATCCTTCCCCTTCCAGCTTGGACATTGTAAGAGGTGAAGTCCTTTCTGATATACTTGACATGCATGTAATACTTCAATCACACAAAGGGCATGCACCCTGTAAGGCTGCAGAGTTTGTTTCGTTTGTGTCACACGAAGCCTCCGTCTTTGTGAGATTCGGAGCTCAGAGTCAAAAGCAGAACAAAACACTTTGGTCTAAGTTGTCAGAGATGTGACTTTATTCTCCAAAGGTCTTCTAAGTGCTTATCCAAATTGTCCTTTTCTGTGGCTAGACAAGGAAGCAGGCTTTTCTGGACAAGGCTGGAAAGGAGCACTTCTTAAAGGGGAGGGATCTTCTTTCAGGTCCAGTTTGCCTGGGTTTGTATTTCAGGTCAATAGAAACTTTTCTGAGTCACTTGGCATTCTGGAAGGGTTCAGGTGCACTGCAAATACCATCAGCTACCTGGAGACTCTGATTCACCTCATACAAATGAAGCTATTGCACTCAGGTGTAACTTAGCTTTAGGTTACTGGGTTGGAGATCACAGACCAGATTTAAAATGAAATCCTGGAGCCATTGGAAGGAAGTGTCAGTGATTTTTGGTGAGGCCCTTGGTACCTGCCATGGTTAAACTGAACAAGTAGACTAGTAGCTTGCTAATGCAGAGTGCTAGGGTTTTGCCATCCTTACTCAGCTTTAGCTCTCATCAGAGATGTCTCATTTCTTTCAGTTTCAGCAAAAGTGAAACAATAAAACCCTAATAAGGAAATGTAAACCTGAATTTTGGTGATCTGAGATGTTATTAATACTGCAGGCCAGGGACTGTGATTTCCTAAGGACTGTGTCTAGCTGAAGTGGACTTCCTAGTACGCTTGAATGCAAGACAAATGCCTAAAACCAGACATGGATTTATTCACTGTCAAGAGCTTAAGTTTGAGGTGACATGAGTTAGTGAATGCCATAGTCCTTTGGGAGTCAAGTAGCCTTCTGTAGCAAAGCTCTTCATAGCTTTACAATATAGCCAGAATCCCTGCTCAAAATATAGATTCAGGAGTCGGCAGCTAATTATTAGCACTAAGCAGCCCATGTTTTCTTTCAGTGACTAAATCTACTTAGAGCTCCCAGTTCAGACAGGCACTCAGGAGTACGCTGAACTATAAGCACACTGTTTAAGTCCATGGACTTCCATTGGATTTAAGAGGTCTTTAAAGTTCAGGTTGTACTTAGGAAACCTACTGAACTGGGGACCTACAGAATAACATGGGCAGGTGACAGTGCTTTACAAAAACAGTGCCAGTGTGAGCCAAGTGCTGTCAGATTCCTCAAATCTACCGGCTGCATAAGGAGATGGAAGGCTCACAGTGTAAAGAAATCTGTTTGAACTGTGATTAAAACACAGCCTGGTGGGGAATGTGCTCATCCCTGTGTGTGCGTGTACATGCTCTTCAGGCTGCTTTGCTGGCTCAAGGTGAGTTTTGTTGATGGTCTCGTCTAAGACTGTGAGACTTGCATAATGTATTAGAGACTGGCTATCAGTATCATCACTTGTTTCACAGATAAGATAGGTATACTTTTCTGATGAATAAGGAAACCATGTTGAGGGATTTTTGGCTATGGATGTGCAGTTGCCTAGTCTGGAACTATTCCACGCAAAAGTGTAAGGCTGTTAACCTGTGCTAGAAGATAGGTGAGCCTTGTGCAATTTTTTCTGCTTAATTCCACTGAGCAGCTTTGCGTGGAGTTTGTCTCCCAGGATACAAGCCCATATTCCTTGATTCCAGTGGTTTTACTGTTTTTATCTGTTGCGTGTTTTGTGCAAGAGAGCAGATTGCTTGATCATCCAGTACATCGACTGGTTTTTGTTGGTAAGCGGGGAGGATGGCTTCAGTGCTGCGTAGGTGGCTACAGCAAGCTATCTATTTCCTGACACACAGACTGGTTTAGCTAGACCTCACCCCCTCATAACCTGTCCATCTTTTCTGCTGAGAAATAACCGTGGCATGCACACCTATTGTACTTCATGCAGGGGCTGCTCCTTACACAAATATGCTGGTACTGAAGCTAGGTGGGCATTAATAAAGGGATGAAGTTAGTTCATCCTGTTGGACGAGAGGAAAGGACCCCCTTTCCCTTCTCCATCTGAACGAGTGTGGCTTTTCTTTGGGTGACTGGCAGATAGTCTGTTGGATCACCTTCTCTTTGTCTCTGAGACCTGCTCAAATCCATCTGAAATGTGTTGGTCCTGAAAAGCCAGAGGTAAATCTTAACAGCAAAACCAATTCTTGCTGCCCTAGCTAAGGAGAATGCAAACAGGCAGAGAGCTACAAAGGTGGAAAGCTGATTTTAGAGAACTATTTCAGCTAGCTTGGTTGGGAGTATTATTAGCAACACAGGGCATTAGCATTAGAGCTCTGTGCTCAGAGGATAAATTTGCAATCATACCACCCATTTTCCCTCTTGTTCCCAGAGCCTCTCAGTGGTCCAGTAATAGCCTGACACAAGGTGCTACCTGCTCTGGAGCCCCAGCCCAGCACCATGTCACGCAGCCTCTAAAACTGGAGGCAGCGATGAGGCCTCTTGGGCACACAATTGCCAATACAAAAGAAGAGGATGTACTGATAGATATAGCTACAACACGACAGCAGCTCTCTTTAAAATACACATGAAGATAAAATAATGGAATGACTCATCCAGTTCACCTCTGCAGTAAAAACCGTTTGAAGGTGCTTTTCTCGGTAGAATTCTAATGTTGTGAAGAGCTGGGTTTCAATGGGCTCCCTTTATTCTATACAGAAGCACAGACAGATGAGAAGTGTATTTATTGTGGAAACTGTATTTTTGTCTCCTTGATAACACAACCGAAGTGTTCAGAAAGCAGAAAGGATGTTTGCCATGTACAGCAAATCCCTCTTACCGCTGTTATGTGGTAGCCCTCAGCAAGACCCAAGCCTCTTGCTCTTACTGGCTCTGCAGAACTCGCTTTAGCAGGACTGTGTAAGTACTTCCATACCAATGTGAACTACAGCGCCTCAGAGGCTGTTTGCACTCTAATATTCTACATTTAGGGTTGGGTTTTTTTGGAGGGGGTGGAAGAGGGAGGTTAGGAATTCAATAACTGAAATGGTTAAGGAACATCTTGGTGACTTTGGTGGGATTTGTGTCAAACTCCTCTAGCTTGACCGTGCAAAGGCCTGAAGCTTCTGCTGGAACAGATTTCCATCAGCATGCAGTAGGGGCATCCCCACTGCTGTACATGTAGCTGCCAACACTTGCTGTGAGAGAAGCACACTGAAATGCCTGGGATGCAGCATGCTGTTAAGATGTATGTCCAATACCAGGCCTCCACAGGAAGAGTCAAAAGGCATAAATGTACAAAGAGGCTTTTTGGTTTATCTCTGATTTTTCTTTGGTCCTTATTATCTTGGGTACCCTTTGATACACCATTAAGCAGTGCAGTTCCATAATGCACTAAACTCCTTGTGATGTTCCTAGGGCTTTTAAAGAAAACAATAGGTAAGATCTTGTTCTATCAGCTTCTGCTGTATTAGGCTTATTTAAATGCAATCCTACTCTTTTCCACCCTCACTCAGTTCTGTTGGAGAAAAGATACCAGAATGCTTCCAGACCGTTTAGCTTCCATTAAATACGAATAACTGTATTTTAGCAAAATATTATTTCAGCTCTGTGTCTACTTGTAGATACAATTTCTATGTTAAGAACTGATTCTTTATTACAGGAGTAGCCATATTACCATCTGTCGTACATGCATACTACTATGGAACAACTAGAATATCTATATGACCAGTGTGTGAGTGCTGGGGATGGATCCCACACTGTCCAGGCTGAGGACCTCATTATCCAACAAGGTGTCAGGAATGGTACGTTCTCTTCTTGGCCCAGCCAGCAACCCACTCAGTGACTTCAAGAACACTGTCTTGCTCTGCATCTCCCCTTCCTCACCTGCAAAATGAAGTGGGAATTCTTCACTTCCCTAGCATTAAGCTAGCTTGATAAACATCAAATATTTTGAGCTCTTTCCTGAGAAAGCACTGGAGTAATTCACACTTGTCTACTTAGATGCAGCATCATGCTGCCAGTCAAGCTGAGCTGATCCATTCTCTTGCAGAAATCCATAGGAAGATGAAATGTCACTTCACTGAATACTGGGAGACAATCAAACATAATAAAAGAAGGGAGTTACAGGAATTTTGTTTGTCTCACAGCCACTGGGGAATGAGAATTGGAAAAAAAGGGAAGTCTAGCATGACTTTCCCTGGTTTATCCCAGCTTCTGGTGAGCAGCAGTTCAGGTGTGACTTGAGCAAGGATTTGCATTTGGATAATCACATTTAGTCAGCAGTGATGGGGACATTTTCCACAAACTTGCTTAATCATTTTGTTTCTTAAGCTATTGATAGCACCGAGTTCTGATTTAATAGGTGTTGTGTGAAAAGAGCACTTCCTTCTGTTTTGAACTTGCCACCTTCTAGCTTTGTTTGCTGCTCCCTGTTATTTCTTGTACTTATGAGAAACAGTGATTCATTGCTTCCTCACATTCTCTGTGATTTTAGAGACCTTGAGCATATCTGCATGGCCCCTCCCTGTTGTTGTTCCCTTCAGTCCAGGGAGTCCCATTCGGCAGGAGAGCGCAAGTTCCGAGCCTAGCACAGTGACTTGGCAGCAATCTGTCATTTGATGGTTTTAATCAAAGCTGTGCCTTGACTGTGCTTGCAGATTCCGGCAACTCATTGCTGAATACGAACCAGAAGTGCAGGAAGTATCCCGGCTCTTCCGCTCTGCCCTGCAGGAAGCTGCTGAGAAGATCAAAGAAGAGGAAGAGGCCAAGAAGCTTGCCAGGCAATGGAACACAAAGAACAAAACCAGCCTCTCCTTAACAACATTTAAATCCCGGTCCAGGATTTCCCCATTCATCAGTGACATCAAGACCATCTCTGAGGATGTGGAACGGGGCACCCAGCCCACCAGGAGGGTTTGGAGCATGCCAGAATTTCGGAATGCCAAGGATTACTGACTCTGTGTTGAATAAGGTTTTTAGATCTTTCACAATCCCAGTTAACTCTTTTCTAGCTCTACTGTTTCTTCTTTGTTCCTTCTCCCTGCCTGTCTCTTCTCTTGGAAGCTGTGCCCATAGGCTGCTGATGCCTGCGGTGTGTGACACGATTTATGACCAAACATGCTAGCCTTTCCTTTAATTTAGTAGCTAATCAGTAACCTTAAGGGCAAGGCTCACTGAGTATCCTCTTTTTATAGCTGCTTTCTTGTGGAAAATGAATTATGTTGCGATGTCTGTCTTCTCCCTTTCCCCCCCAGCCTGGATGTGGTTATCTAGACAAGCTTTTGGCACAAGCTAATGAGAGCTGCTGGCTGGACCAATCTTGCTGAAAGCAAGACAGCCGCTTACATGAGTAAGGCTTGCAGGATCAGGCCTGTGAGTTAAAGCTACTATCTGATTTGGAACTGAACTTCCTTTTCCAACTAATAACCTTCTCCAGTGCTACAGGAAACTTCACAGGTAACCTCAGCACTGCTCTTGATCAGGTTTTTGCTGACAACTCACAATCCAACTTGAGTAGAAATAGACCCCAAGCTCTTTTGAGATGAAAGACCAATATTATTCCACAGCAACGAGTTTATGCATGCTCAGGTTTCTTGGGTATTTTCTCTTTTGTGCAGGCAGAACCCCCTGAACCTCGCACCTGCAGAGTAGATAGAAAGGTAACAACCTGCTGTGTAGATATACAGGCGGATACATCAGCGCTGTGTCAAATGCTGTTCTTGGTCCTCAGTGTTCTGTGTTGCTGAGGTAAGTGTTCCACGCCACATCCCAGTAATAAGGCAGTGGGCTGAAATTGTTTATGGCTGAGCCTGAAAGAGTACTAAAGTGTAGCATCCATGTATAGAGGCTCTTTGTACAGCTGAAATAGTCGATATCATTTTAACAACCTTCTGCTGTGAATGACTGAAGGGCTCTGGTAGATGAAGGTTTGTTCTCTGTCTTCCCTCAGTAGTGCTCAGAAGAGAGCTTTTCAGTATCAGGCGGTCGGCCAGTGGGTTGATACATTGCAAAAGAACCTAGAAAAGAGGGGATCTCATCAATGAGATCAGTATCTCAAAGGCGGTGCCAGGAGGATGGGGCCAGCCTCTTCTCAGTGGTGCCCAGAGACAGGACAAGGAGCAATGGCTATAAACTGAACTACAACAAGTGTCACCTCAATGCGAGGAAGAGCTTCCTTACGTGAGGGTGGCAGAGCACTGCACAGGCTGCCCAGGGGGGTGTGGAGTCTCCCTCTCTGGAGCCATCCCAAACCCGCCTGGACACATTCCTGTGCGCCCTGCTCTGGGTGGCCCTGCCTTGGCAGGGGTTGGACTGGATGAGCTCTGGAGGGTCCTTCCAGCACTGATGGGTCTGTGAAGCTTTACTGCAAACAGAGTAGCTTGTAGGCCAGTGTGGTTCTGCTGGGACCTTGCAGAAACAGGAAAAGGCAGCTGAAGAAAAGCCACCAGGGCCCTAACTCAGCATATGTAGGGGGAGCAAAGGAAAGAGAATAGCACACAGTGAAAGTCATGGGTCCTGTAGAGAAGCCAAGGGCTGGGATGCTTCATGGTGACCAGCGGGAGATGGGGAAGGAAGAGAGGGATTTCCCTGTATGACTGGCTTTTGGAGAATCATTCCAGTGGGGTCGAGCCTTCTGGAGGACCTTGGAGCTTTCTTGTTCTTTGGTCTGTTTCCAGCTCTGTTCCCTGGGGATCTTTGCAGAAGCGTGTGGGTACTACAGCCAAGATAAAACCCTCTGAAGCTGTGCCAACTCTGGGAAGAATTCCAGTACTAGAAACGTGCAGTTTCCTTCAGAGATGGGGAGGGCAGCATAAAAACCAAGATCAAGATCAAACCCTTAAGAGATCTCCAAGACTGTGGGATTCTGGCTCTTCCTCTCTCCCCTCTGGGATATCAAAAATTGAAGACAAGGATTTCTTACTAGCACCAGGCTATAGTTTCTAGTCCCTTGGTAAAACATGGCTGTCAGCAACCCTCCTGGGGACAGAAAGCAGCAGCTCACTTTAAATCAAAACCTCAGGGCTTCCACATACAGCATCCAGTTTGGGATGGGCTATTTCACCTCCAGGTCAGTGAGGGAGGGTTTAAAGCCTTCTGACAATCAGCTTGGTGTTTCTCAGCTGTATGTCCTTGTGAAGTAATGTGGTTGTGTGTATGAAGTAAAAACAAAGGCTTGACATACTTAGCATAGCCTTAGTTGTCTAAAAGATGGGGGACCTCTAGCAAGAGATTGTGGCAATTTGCAAAAGAATTCTTGTTTGGGAAAAAGTAATATAAATATACATATATAAAAAAAAAACCACACATATGTGTGTATATATATATTTGCAAGCCACTGGTGTGGTACCAAAGGCTGAGATGAGTTAATGAATTTAATGCTACAGCTCTGTAGCAGTTTTATTTGCACTCGCTTTTGACACATTCAGCATTGATGCAATATTTGATGGACTGCTGGGAGAGACGGGACATTCTGACACACACAGAGCTCTTTGTTACAGTACAGTGTCTATAATGTGCTCACTCTTTCTTAAGGAGAATCAGGAGTAACTGACTTCCCTTCACCAATGTACAAAGCCAACGAACTCACCTGAAGCGTGTTCACACTGTCTTAGCAGCCTGTGATCATACTGTTGTGTCCTTCATTAACCACCTCCAGCTAGCAGGTACCATCGTCCTTTAACAGCCAGCAAAGGGAGACAACTCTGAGCTTTGGTCAAAGCCATGGATGTGAGAGGCCAGGCTGCAGCAGTGTCTGCCACAGCTGTTCTGCCTCAACTTACCTATCATTTCTATTTCCTCAATAAAATGTAATCCAAGCTTTTAAACAGCATCATTCTCCCTGTACCTCTCTTCTGCAAGTTACACTGGGTTCACAGTAACATCTGATGATAAAGGGATATTCTTATACCAAACTATGAGGTTTCTGTTCTCACTACATGTTACCCAATACTCTTACAGGTATAGAAGTAGTGCCGTGATTGCCTGTAAGCTCACTGCTTGGAGACTGAGTGCCCTTCTGTGCTGCATGTGCACCAGGAGGTGTGAAGCAGAGCTGGGGAGGGAGTTAAGAAGCACCACTACTGCATTGGGCTTGTGGTGCTATCTCTTCTTAGAAATGCTGTAGACTGAACCATAGATGATCCTTTGGTCAAAGCAGGCAGCAACAGCCATCAACTAATGTTTGCCTTGTCTTTGTGTGGCTAAATTAGCATTTTAGTTCAAAGCAGGAGCATGCAACTCCCGATTGTCCCCACCTACTGTGCTATGGGCCATGGCACTGAGCAGGCACAGAAGGAAAAGGAGATTGCTTCTGGATGAAGCTAACCCAAATGATCCATTGCAGCTGGCTCACACACCACCAAGCTGGACTAATGCTGGCCTGAAAGAAACCCTCATGAAACTTGTAGTGTCCTCACTGACAACTCTCCAGCTCCTCCTGGGCTGCACTACTTGCTAGTGTAGGAAAAGAAACCTAAAGCCCAAAACACTTCTACACAGCTCTGATGAGACTCTGATCAGTTCTTAGCCCCTCCTGAGCACGAGTCCAGCATCTTAATTCCTTAGAAAGAAAAAGAAGTGAAATAGCAGCACATCGGTAACAAGTGAACTGAACAAGAATGATTCTAAATCCTCAGCCATTCTCTCAAAACTGAGTAAGGATTTACAGTATCAGCCCAACCGCTGAAGCATTACACTACCCAAAGGACATTGCGAGACCCAGGAAAAAAGCCATCCTAGACTTATGTCATGGGTTCAGCAGCAGCAGTCATTTTTTCTGCTTCTAACAAGTAATGGCAACAAGTCTGTAGCAGCTCAGCTGCAGCGCTCAGCTTCAAAGGGCTAAGGCTCCTCAGAGTCGCTACTTACCTGAGAGAGACTGCACCCCTGCTTCTGTGGCTTCTGTGGACAAGCCTGACCCAGAGGCTGTGACACAGGCGTGCAGGAGGGGAGGTTCTTCACCCGTATCACATGTAGTTCAGAGAGCTGTGACACCATGGAGAACTGGAGTGTCAAGTGCAATACCTGTCTGCTGCTGAGATTGCACTGTTTATACATTCCATCATGGAACCTCAGAGAATTAAAGCAAAGCTGTGAAATAGAAACCATGGTTTTGGACTTGTTTTTAATTACAAAGTTGAAATATAATCTGTCCACATCTAGCCCGACACAACTGTTCCACTGCCCTACTGTTGTGCGCTGTGCATGTAGCAAAGGAGGAAAGCAAGGGCAGTAAAGGCACTTGAACTAAACAAAAAGCTCCATCCTCTCTCTACAGGCTACAGATGCAGACACGTCTGTCTTGCTGCCTCTGCCAACAGATCCCAAGATTTAAGATGACAAAATCAGGATCAAACAACTGCAAATGTCTGAAATTCTCTGAAGCTGTTTACAGATACAACCTTGCATCGGTCTTCACCAACACGCTTCCAAGTACATCTCACATTAACCAGTATTGCCATGAAAAGAGAAGCTCTAAGAGACTTTCGAGTCACTCCTGTTGATTCTGTACCTGATGCTGGGTATTAGAACACCTTAATATTAGCAGTGGCCCCAGGTGGCTCCGTGCTAAGCATCAAACATGCAAAGCATGCGTATGCTAAACAAAAGGAAGTATTTTTTTCCCCCACACAAAGTATTGCTGCAGTAATGGATTGCATTGCTCAGCACATTGTGCAGGTCAGAGAGATGAAAGGTTTGAAAAGAGGACTCTGAGTTCAGAGGGTTAGTAAACCACAGTGGTCAATATGCAACGTACAGCACAGGACTTAAGCCACTCCTTGCCAGAAGCTGTGGACAACCAAATCTATGTGTTGCTGTTTACACTACTTCCCAAAACATTGCTACAGGCCTGTCCCAGGAGGAAAACCACAGATGGTGAAGCCTTGTCTTGATGGCTATTCTGATAGTCCTGCTACCCCCCCAATAAAGGA
The DNA here is from genome assembly GCA_028858755.1 of Ara ararauna. Lineage (NCBI taxonomy): Eukaryota > Metazoa > Chordata > Aves > Psittaciformes > Psittacidae > Ara > Ara ararauna. Next base: position 123,211,008 of record CM054379.1, read on the forward strand.
ACACTGCATTTTAGTTTCGCCCCAAAAACATTCTGAGAAGCACTGGAGTGCATGAGTCAAAGCCGTTCCGGTTGCACCCTGCAATAAAGGAAGGGCTATTAAGCCTGTGCCAGGCAGAGACATTATGATCTTGGCGCCTGCCTTTCCCTGATACTGCTACCCGTGCCGTAGGCTGTCAGCACAAGGGACCTCCTGTTCCCTGTGGGTGACCAGACAAGCCATGTTTCCAGCTGGCTCACATCAGAAAGATCCTGTGCTGGCTCCAAGAGCTGGGTCTCAGGCCCACCTCTCCCAATGACTACCATGTATTTCCTGTGCAGTTGCTACACAAAGATACTCTCAAACATCTTAGCAGGATGAGATCTTACTAAACATGATAGAAAGATGAGGAAAAGGGCTACAAGAAGCACAGTGGATTATGTGGTGCCTTAGGGTTATCCGAGTGTACTGTATACTTCATGAACTCTCAGGATTTTGGCTAGATAATCTTAAGGTCCTTTCCAACCCTAAGTACTCTGTGATTCTGTGATTATAGCATCTCACCTCTATATTTTAGTCACAATTACATTTTGCATCTACCAAAGCAATCCAGTCTGACCCAGTACAGGTACTGCAGAAGCGTGGGAGAGAGCATGGGTGCTTTCTACATCAGAGTACCTACCCTCAGAACCTAATTATTGTTACACATGGTTAGTGATCTCAATGCTATATATTCTTGGAAGCCTTTACCAGGTCATGGTCCATGTGCAGTGCGCCTTTTCCAACCCTATCCTCTGCAGTGTCAGGTTGCTCAAGGCAACGGATTGCCCTTAAGTTTACTCTGAAGACTTCTTTAAATAACCAGATGTGGTATGAAGCAGCGACAGTGAAATACTCCTCAGGTATTTCTATCTTTTCTATATTCTGGCACTGGTGCTTAAGAGATGGAGAAGAGCAGGGTGAAACTTCTGAAGAACTCAGCAGCCCCAGGCAGGGATGGCGCAAGAACCCCTGGTCCTTCCAGGTCCTACTGGCCCTCAGCAACTTGCTCCTGTTGCGTTCAACTACTTAGAGGTTAAAGGCTTCCTTTTGCCTTTGGCACACAAGCACCAGCAGGAGAGACTATTGGCTGTTCCCAGCATAGCCAAGAGCAAGGAATTAACAAAGCTTGGATTAAATTCATAGGGCAGCATTAATAAATGTTCCCCATAAAAAAAACACATCATTAGATCTTTGCAGGCTAATTATAGGCTTCAGAATAAGAAAGTGCAAAGCCAGTGTCCAAAGGTTAAAGAAGAATTCCATTTCCATGACGGCCCAGCTGGACAGCAATGCCTCCTGCCGGCAGAATTCCCAGCACCCATTAGCCAGAAACCAGGGAGCAGCTTTCTAACAAATACAGATTCCTCACTCACGTTCCCTTTCTCTCACACCACTGTCACTCAGGGAACAGCTCCTGTGTGGAGAGCCAAGTGAACACAGCTTAAACATTGTGCCTCTGTGGTCAGTGGTCACTCATCAGACTTGGATATTAATGATGTCCTTCGCACTGCTTGGAAAGGCTCAAAACATGCTTTCTTCCCTCAGAAAACGCTGGATGTTTCATACTCCTCATGAATCACATATAAGACTGAAATTTAACAGGCAGGAAAAAGAATACCTGTCGCCAACAGCCAAATAAACCATCATCTCCACACTGGCTAGTGACTGTGGTGATCCATTTGGATCAGAGATGGAACTAGAAGGCTGCCAATGACTATTGCCAATGATTTCAAGCAGCAGCTCTTTGAGAGCTTATCACCTTACAGCTTCAAATATAACCAAGTTGCAGACTGGAGGACTTTCCAACACGCCCAGGACCTCGTATCCTTCAGAGAGGACCCACTACCACTTAAACGCAGCCACTTCATGGAGTGCCTAAATGACACTGGAGCTCCCACCCTCGCGAGTTGAGCAAGAACGTTGGAAACTTGTTCCTAACTACATACAGCCCAGACCAGGAGTACCGGCGCATCAACGCGTCCTACAAAGCGGATCAGAGCTCCATCCAGTGGTCAAGGCCCCCACCCGCACCTCACCAAGGCAGGTTCAGCAGGTGAAACCCACGGCAAGGTACTTCAGCCTCTCTGACCTCTGCTTTTCCCCTGAACCAAGAGCTCACTCGGTTCTCCGCACTGCAGAGGACGACTTGGAAGCTCACATATTCCTGCAGCGTGAAACATCCAAGTACATCAAATGCACAACAGCAGAACGCTCTTGAACAGGGATCAGAATCGCAGTCCCCGCTCAGCACTGCGGGACGATACATCTTGGTTCAGCGGAGGCAAGTCCTTCCAAGTATTTATGATTCTTTTCCCATCTTGATCTCTTGTACATTTCTGCACAGGCAAAGGAGTCAAGTTCAGGCAAATCATAAAGGAAATGAGTAATAAAGAACTGCCCATGACAATTGGCTGTATCACATAATTACTTGCATCAACCATTCCTTCACGTTTGGGGTTTTTGCCCGTTTTCCCCGCATAAGAAAAGAAACTTCTGTACCTGTGCTCCATCCTCTTCTGGTAACTTTCAGGTACCACTTGTATCAATTGCAGAGAAAGTTCCTTTCCTGCTTCATGACACTCACACACTAGATCCAGGAGGTCCAAATGAGCAGTCTCTACCATGGGACCAGTGAAAACTACACAGTCATTTATGCTACATTTCTGCCTGCCTAACTAGAGCACACAAGTAGGAGGCAGGACTAGAGTGGTAGCAAGGGCTTAAAGAGCAACTGGCACAAATCCCAAGAGACCATGTCTTACCGATTCTGCTGCTTGTCACACAAATGGCGTGGAATACTTGGAAAGAATGGTACCAAAGAATGGTACCACAGATGATGGGCATAGGAGCAGCAGCTCAGGACATATCCCTCCCCTCCTTCTCACCCCAGGGACTCCCGTTTCTGGAATTTCTGTTGTTAAAAGCAGCTCAGTTGAGTTCTGTATGATTCCCAAAATGGTGCAGGGACACAGAAAGTGGGTGTGATAGGGAAGCCTGTCACACACACACAAAGTGGGTTTCACACCTGAAAGACTTCTACTCTACAGCATTTCAGCAAGAATCTCAACTTGTCCAGCCAGGTAGGCTTCTGCAGCCCCTTCCTTATCACCTGCCCTTTGCCCTACTCCATGCCTCCTTGACAGCAGCAGACTCCCTCCATCTCTACCTCAACCTTTTCTATTATTCTACTGTTCCAGCCTTCATCTTCCCCCACAATATGCACTATTCAGAGACCTGATAGCAAGCTTCTCCATCAGCCATTTGCACATCAGGCTGATGTCCCACGCCGCTTTGCAGCTCCCTCATGCAAATCTCCCCATCTGTATTTCACCACGTTCCTCTCCACCTCTCCCCTTACTGTCATAACCTTCATGTCTGGCTCAGACTTTGGTTCAGCTGCCACAGCAGCAATCTGAAGAAGTATTAGGAAGCTATGCCTTAGCAAAAAGGTGAACAAAATGAACTTCTTTCTGGCACGGACAATTATTCTTGCTCTATGGGCCTGTGCTCACTATAGGGAGACTGGAATCTGTTGGCCAGCTTCAAATAGCAGCCTCAAAGATACTCAGTCCCAAGAAGATGGACGTGATCTCAGTGCTTGGGAAAGATGGGGAGGGAAGGATGCAACATGAACTCTTCAGCAACCTGAGAATCTATGTGGAGATGAGTAAGAAAGAAAAGGTTTATAAAGGCAGCAACTGCTGGAAAGCTCCAGACAGCACTTGTAATTGGCTGGCAAGGAGAGAATAAAACCTAATCACTGCCATAGAGCTTAAGCAGCTTGGCTTTCTAAAAGAAATGGTAGCTCGGAAGTAAATGCACAGAAATATGTCAAAGCATCAAAGCACATCCAACACGTCAAAACTGAATAGGAAAAGATTAATCTGTCCTGAAACAGAGAAAAGCTTTGTTTGCTTTGGTAAAGAAAAAGTGGTCTGACTCATTTTTGTTCAGAGTTCCCAACTACCGAAACCCTAAAAGAGGAACAGGCCACATCATATTACCAAAGGTCCTTCACCTTTTCCATACTAGAATGGAACAGTGAGTGAGTTTTTACCACCTTAACTGATCTCAAATAAGACAGTAAGAAACAGATTACTTCAAGTAAGTCTAGACCTTCCAGCCAATGCCATTCTTTACAAATGCAATCTCTGAGTTTCCCATTCCTATTTAGTTTCCATCTTTCAAATGTCTATTCTCCCCACACACAAATTTTCAGGAAATGATACTGTTTTTACACGAAATATAGCCTAAGGAATGGCAAGGATGTTAGTGTTTTGTAAGAGTGCATTTGGGATTAACCTTGTACAGAGAAATCCAGAGATAAAAGCTGCTTATCCGGGCAAGATGCTTTGGCATTCCCAGCTAGAAGATACCAAAGCAGCATAAATCAAAGCATAATCCCCATGAAAAAAACAGGAAGAGGGTTGTTTTATTCTTTGTTTTTTCCCCTACTGACATTTCAGAACAGTGCTTCCAAAAAAGCTTCCAGCACCAGGTTACAAGTCAAGGAAAGTCTAATTCTTACCTTGTTTTCATGGTTTATGCTGATAAAACTTGCCTTTCTGGATCAGGGCCTTAGCCTCTAAGGAGTTGTCTCTCTGCAACAATTGCACAAAAATACCCCCAACCAACCAAACCAAACCCAGAGAGAAGACAGGATTCCAGCAGCCTCAGGTTTCACACACCAAGGCAGCTCTAAAATTATCCCTTAAGGAATGGTACAAATCTTCAAGATTTACTTAAAACACCAGGGCAGACACAAAGTTTTCCATTGGTTTGCTCTTTAATGAACTCTCACACTCCGACCATTGTACACCCGATGTTCCTGTCGAAGACAACCACCCCAGCTCCTTTTATCAGGCATTCCTAAATTGTGGTTCCCAGGAGCACTTGCTACCCACGGGATTCAAGTGGAATGCCCACATCAGGGTTATGTACACAGGGGGCTGCTGGGTGATCAAAAGTCAAGAGCCTGGAAGTAAGCAAGCACTGAGCAAACTAATACACACACACACACAGAGATTATGCTGGGGTCCAGCTATATATCCAGACCTGGCTTATCTCTCAGCGGCATGCCAACATACCAGGAGGGTCACTGTCACTGCCTGCCTTGGCATCATTCCTACAGCTCTTTCTCTTCCCATTAGGCTAAGCCATGTGGATGTCTGTCTTGCTGCACTTCAGATGGAGGAAGATGTGATACACAGCTCATGGGATGAGAAAGGAAGGCCGGAATTCCAGGGCTTTTAAGTCTCTGAAATGCAACTCCAGATGTGGGGAGTAAACGATCTATTGTGAGCTGCCTTTGAACAACTGATCCAGATAAGACAAAATCAGAGGCCTTCCCTGCTTCTATTTCACAGTAAAAATCATTCAGCTATCATTACTGCTCCAGAGTATTTTACTGTTACACTTTCTAGTGACAGAGAGCAATAACCTGCCCAGAGAAAGATCCTAGCTCAAGTTCTGAAAGAAAATAACCTATCAGCGAATGAACTGTCAAAACCTCATTTATGTAAAAACATGTTCTATTTACAAAGGTCAATTTGCTCTTTAGGACAAGTAAAAGCACCACTGGAAAACACAAACATACAGAAATGACCCATCTTTCAGACATTTACTAATGTTCTGCTTTGCTTAAACTACTAGAAACATGAAGATACTTGAAATTAAGAGTATGTTCTGCATGCAGTTATGATAGAAATTACACTACTAGATTTCAGTGTGTCATTTATCATCAACGCCACACTCTTAGGCTCTTCTAAAACACTACAGCCTAGCTATTACCTTAGGATCTCAAAAGGAGGACACGGATCTTCATTAACAAGTTATCAGTTGCTCTTCTTTTTGCCATTAAACAAAGGACGTCCCGATTGTCTTTTCAGCAGGAGAGTCCGCTCTTGTCAAACTTGATGTCTTTTTCCCTGAGTTTCCCTTTAGTGTTTTGCTAGGCATGAAGATCGTTGGCTTGGTATAGTTACAAGTCCTGGCTTAGCACTCTTCCCATCACAAGGCAGAGTTCAGGAATTCAAGGAGTTGTGCACGGTTCCGGTCCCTCTGTAGAGTAGAAAGGCAAAGGCAGTGGTTTAACAGACCTGTACCCAGTGGAGCAAGGCAGCATAATGCTGCTTTCTGTGGTGCTTTCACATCTCAGGCAGCACAAGCCTGCTTTCTATGGGGCTTTAACATCTCAAGCAGGACAAGCCTGCTTTCTATGGGGCTTTCACATCTCAAGCAGGACAAGCCTGCTTTCTATGGGGCTTTCACATCTCAAGCAGGACAAGCCTGCTTTCTATGGGGCTTTTACCTCTCAGCACACTGCACAGCAGGCGCTACCACATTCACAGAGCTGGGTTTGAGTAGCTACCACTTTGCTGTGCATGCCTGGAGAAGTGCAAAGCAGTGGGTACTCAAGAGAGATGCTACAGGAGACAAGCTGTCACTGTCATCATTTCATGACACATTTCCTAACTGGCTCCCTCTGGAGGCCCCACTGGGTTGTCATCATGTAGCTTACAGCTTGCTCAGGAGGGAGCTTGCAAGCAGAACAGATGCAATTCTCTGGCGTCTGTGGCAATGTTCACTGTACACACAGCAAGTCTTGTGCTTTGGGAAGTACTTGTTGTTTCCTATGCATAAACAGCAGCTTGCAGCAGAACAGAAACGGAACCACGAATTTAGGGTCTTTCTTTATATAAGAGATGGCCCAAACAGTCAAAACACTTGTTTCCAGTGGTTTTAGTCACAAGTTACAAAACAATTATTGAATCTCAAAATACTGTGAGGAACGCATGTTGTTCCGTTCAGCATGGTCATGGGCACCAAACGAAAAAGGACCAACACCAAATATCTGATATCAAATACTGAAAGAAGCAGGTTACTAGGATAAAGCTGGCAAGCATTCAGCATCATTTAACACAAAACTTCAGTGCCACAGAAGGAAGATAATGTCTTTCTGATCAAATTTAATTTGGAATACTCAGGTCTGCTTTGATAGCTATAGAAAATGCTCCATCCTTGGCAGTGTTCAAGGCCAGGTTGGATGGGGCTTGGAGCAAGCTGCTCTAGTGGAAGGTGTCCCTGCCCATGACAAGCAGTTGGAACTGGATGAGCTCAAGGTCCTTTCCAACCCAAACCAGCCTGGCATTCTATGAATCAGAGCCCGCCAAACTGGATACCTCAGCAAAATAACACTTTTAACACATACTGACTAGTACCAGAGCCCCACTGTGGATCACTCTAAGGTGTGGAAACTGATGAAAAGAGCAAACACATTGTTTAAGTGCTGAGTCCAAACACCTCAACAGCACAAAATTATATTCATTATACCTATTTTCTAGAGTACTTCAGCAAAATCATCTGACTGCTCAGAGACAACGCAGGAGCATGTGGTCCTAACACTACTGTTTGTCTAATTCCTCTCTGATTAATGGCTAGTCTCCCATCCATTAGAAAAACACAGTGAAGCAGCAATTACCACCACAAAAGACTGGATGAAGATGAGGAAAATTAAAACCTGCGTAAATTAAATCAACAGAGAAGGCCACAAATCAGCTAAACATTACAGACTGCAACTCTAAGAACCTGCACAAGCATCCTTCTGTTTATCTACTCACGCCTGACTATTCCAAGCCCACTCATAACACAAAACCTGCCAAAAGAACAAATTAGAATTCCTCAGATGGCATCACGGCCACATTAAAATTTACACACAATTTACAACTCCTAGCTAAGAGCTATGCTTCAACACAAGACTAGCATTAGAAAACCATTAAAAGATACAGTATTTTCCCTCAGAGATTTATAGACTATTTTAGCTCTTACCTCTAGATCCTTCTTAGTCTTCTTTATTCTCATCTTAATTTTCTTTCCAGTTATCATGCTGTAGTTTTCATTCTTCTTTTTGTTCTTAAAGAACTACAATGAGATCACGCATTAAAAAGACCTAAGCTTTGCTTTATTCTGTAATGTTGCAAATCTCAAATGAAATTACAGACAATGTTCTCTTGTACTTCCTCACTGTCCCAAACAATAGAAAGAGGTTTCTATCTGTCAGTGACAAGGCTGGTGGTGTAACAAAAGATTTTCATGACAGGATAGATTAAGTGTTTAGATGAGAAATATAATGGGACTTCAGACTCATATGAGCATACCTTGGAAAGCTGGACAGGTCCTGTTTTCTCTTTCTTCTTCTTCTTTTCTTTCTTTTTCTTCATTTTGCTATCTTTTTTCCTTTTCTACAAGTATGAGACAAATACTCTTATGCTTACAGACTCACAAGGACAATAAAAAAAGGATATCCACAAGTAGCTCTCAACACACCAGCTAATCAAGACAGCCACTACTGCTTGCCCTTTCCACTGCTAAACAGCTACTAGCTGAAGGACACAGAAAGCAATGCAGCAGTGTTAGCAACCATCAGGATCTTGAGAGTCTGATCCCGTGTTCTGTCTCTTTCAATGTAACCCAAATGCACAAAATAACTGAACAGAAGGCCCTAATAAAATGAAAAATTACAACAGCAAGAATCTAGTACTCTGCCATTGACTAAAAATGGTTTCTTCTGACGAATGCTGTAATGTTATAGAATCATAGAATAGTTAGGGTTGGAAAGGACCATAACACCATCCAGTTCCAACCCCCTTGCCATGCCCAGGGACACCTCCCACTAAACCATGCCACCCAAGCCTCTGTCCAATCCAGCCTTGAACACTGCCAGTGATGGAGCATTCACAACTTCCCTGGGCAACCCATTCCAGTGCCTCACCACCCTCACAGTAAAGAATTTCTTCCTCATATCCAATCTAAACTTACCCTGTTTAAGTTTGAACCCATTACCCCTTGTCCTATCACTACAGTCCCTCATGAAGAGTCCCTCCCCAGCATCCCTATAGGCCCCCTTCAGATATTGGAAGGCTGCTATGAGGTCTCCACGCAGCCTTCTCTTCTCCAGGCTGAACAGCCACAACTTTCTAAGTCTATCTTCATACGGGAGGTGCTCCAGTCCCCTGAGCATCCTCGAGGCCCTCCTCTGGACTTGTTCCAACAGTTCCATGCCCTTCTTATGTTGAGGACACCAGAACTGCACATAATACTCCAAGTGAGGACTCACGAGAGCAGAGTAGAGGGGCAGGATCATCTCCCTCGACCTGCTGGTCACGTTCCTTTTGATGCGGCCCAGGATACAGTTGGCATTCTTGGCTGCAAGCGCACACTGCAGCCTGCTCATGTTCGTTTCCTCATCAACCAACACCTGAAGTCCGCTGCAGGGCTGCTCTGAATCTCTTCCCTGCCCAACCTGTAGCTGTGTCTGGGATTGCTCCCACCAAGGTGGAGGGCCTTGCACTTGGCATGGTTAAACTTCATCAGGTTGGCATCAGCCCACCTCACAAGCGTGTCAAGGTCCCTCTGGATGGCATTCCTTCCCTCCAGCGTATCAACTGAACCACACAGCTTGGTGTCATTGGCAAACTTGCCGAGTTACCAAGATTCCCCGCTCCTCTTTTCTTCAGAGACTACTCTAAACTCTAGCTGGACCAGCAATGATAGGCAAAAGAACCTTTAAATTATTTCTCCCTTAGTACACAGCCAAGTATATGTGCACCTATCAGTATACCTCCTGTAACCCTAAAAGGATGACTCAGATTTACATAGCCACTGGTTATCAAAAAATGAACTATTTTCTGTTTGCTAATGACTTACGTGTCTGTCAACATTTACCTTTTTGTTGTGTTTTTCTTTTTTCTTTTTCTTTGATTTAGACTTAGGAGAATCTAAAATTCAACAAAAGAAAACCCTGTAAGTTTAGCACTCTGAAAAAGGCATTTGGTTTTACAGATAAAGCATACAGAAATGCAAAACACAAGAAGGAAATGCTCTGATTCAGCTATATACATATATTTACACTGGTTGAAACTAACCCTGGAAAAAGCAAGACATCAACTTACTGCCACTTACAGGTCTAACATGGAAACTGAAAACACCAGATTTACTCTGTGATTACCTGCACCACTGATTACATCAATAGAGACAATACTTCTCTTCTGCAGCTGTGCTCAGCAGATTGCAAATACCTGCTTTCTTACAGGCAGGGATCCTGACTCTCAAAGGAGGCAACAGAAAGTACTGCTGGGGCTGACAAACCACTGAAAAGATTATCAGTGTTCAAGGCAAACGAAGAACTTTTTGTACTTTACTCAGCTCACCTTCCAACTTCAAGGGGGAAGGTACATTCTGCAAAGCAGAAACTCACAGGTTCTATAAGCCAGTAACAGTTTTTACACTGTGACTTGTATGTGAGGAAGTTGCTTTTGAAGCACCAGCTTTGATTATAGGACTGTAAACCTACAGAGAGTGTGAAACAGCTTCCTAGTCTCCTAACAGCCTGCCTCCATGCTATCAGCTCTGCAGTGTCTTTACAACAAATTCCAAACAGAAGAGAACATTATAGGAATACACCAGAGCACAGCCAGACTTAAAAATCAGGAAAGCCTAAGGTAAGGCTGCCAAAGCAATCTTCTTCTGGCCTTCTAATGATAAATGCAGCACAAGCATATCAGAAGAAACAATTATTATGGTAATTCCATCACCATGTTCAGTCTCTTGGTAACAACAGACTGGAACAAAGTGCCTCCATGGGATGAATGGTATTCCTGGCCACAGGGCTTTTACAGATGTTTGCCAACATCAAGAAAGGGACTCAAGAACACTGGGTTTCCTTCCAGGTTAAGAAAATCAGTGCACTGTAGTGCAGACACTTGCCCAGTTTTACCCCTTTGCCCACATCTCCTCCAGAGTCAGTTTTTATCTCCCACCATCCTAGCCATGGTTCTCATGACCACAAACACTAGAAAAACCCCTCTAGACTTCTGCACTGAACTGTTGACTTCTTAGGCTAAGCAAAGCCATCTTTTCCTCCTGTTCACTCATTTTCAGTTGCCATCCCTCCCCATCCAGCCCCTCCAACAGCTCCATCTTCCAGACTGGGTCCACCCTACCTCCCCAGTTCTAGCAGTGATTTACTGGCATATCTCCTGTCTGAGAGGTAGCAGCAACTACCTCCACCCACCTACCTGTCTTAGCTCAGTTACCTCACGTCTTCTTCTGTCTAGATGGAGTAAATCGAATTGTTTAAACATGCCCTTGTAGCACATTTTTTGCTAGCTCATCTGCTCTCCCCTGTGAATGGGAACACCAAGGGAATTTTTAGCTGTAGTTTTAGCAAACCTCTGAGCATGTCAACCGACAACTTGAGCCTAATTCTGAATGATTTTTTTCCTTAGATACATGTGTCTTGACATCTCTCCACAAACTGAAGCAGGGAGCATGGAATTCACAGTCAGTGGCTGCCAGGACATTCTAATTATGTTTACAAGTTTTAGACTATATCACATGGGATAAAAATCATTCAAGAAGAAAACACCTCCCTCCAATGTGCAAGTTAGAATCATAGAATAGTTAGGATTGGAAAGGACCTTAAGATCATCTAGTTCCAACACCCCTGCCGTGGGCAGGGACACCTCACACTAAACCATGCCACCCAAGGCTCTGTCCAATCCAGCCTTGAACACTGCCAGTGATGGAGCATTCACAACTTCCCTGGGCAACCCATTCCAGTGCCTCACCACCCTTACAGTAAAGAATTTCTTCCTCATATCCAATCTAAACTTCCCCTGTTTCAGTTTGAACCCGTTACCCCTTGTCCTATCACTACAGTCCCTCATGAAGAGTCCCTCCCCAGCATCCCTATAGGCCCCCTTCAGATACTGGAAGGCTGCTATGAGGTCTCCACGCAGCCTTCTCTTCTCCAGGCTGAACAGCCACAACTTACTCAGCCTATCTTCATATGGGAGGTGCTCCAGTCCCCTCATCATCCTCGTGGCCCTCCTCTGGACTTGTTCCAACAGTTCCATGTCCTTTTGATGTTGAGGACACCAGAACTGCACACAATACTCCAAGTGAAGTCTCACAAGAGCAGAGTAGAGGGGCAGGATCGCCTCCCTCGACCTGCTGGTCACGGTCCTTTTGATGCAGCCCAGGATACGGTTGGCTTTCTGGGCTGCGAGTGCACACTGTCAGCTCATGTTCATTTTCTCATCAACCAACACCCCCAAGTCCTTCTCCACAGGACTGCTCTGAATCTCTTCTCTGCCCAACCCAGAGCTGTGCCTGGGATTGCTCCGACCCAGGTGCAGGACCTTGCACTTGGCATGGTTAAACTTCATCAGGTTGGCATCAGCCCACCTCACAAGTGTGTCAAGGTCCCTCTGGATGGCATTCCTTCCCTCCAGCGTATCAACTGAACCACACAGCTTTGGTGTTATTGGCAAACTTGCTGAGGGCGCACTCAATCCCACTGTCTATGTCACCCACAAAGATGTTGAACAAGACCGGTCCCAACACGCATCCCTGAGGGACACCACTCATTACTGGTCTCCAGCTGGACATTGAGCCATTGAGCACAACTCTTTGCATGCGGCCATCCAGCCAGTTCTTTATCCACCGAGTGGTCCACCTATCAAATTGGTATCTCTCCAACTTACAGACAAGGGCATCATGTGGGACAGTGTCAAACTCTTTGCACAGGTCCAGGTAGATGACATCAACTGTTCTACCCCTGTCCATCAGTTCCGTAGCCCCATCATAGACGGCCACCAGATTGGTCAGGCAGGACTTCCCCTTAGTGAAGCCATGCTGGCTGTCACCAACCACCTTGTTGTTTTTCATGTGCCTCAGCATGCCTTTCAGGAGAATCCGCTCCAAGACTTTGCCAGGCACAGAGGTGAGGCTGACTGCTCTGTAGCTCCCCGGCTCATCCGTTTTCCCCTTCTTGAAAATGGGGGTTATATTTCCCTTTTTCCAGTCATTGGGAACTTCACCTGACTGCCATGATTTTTCAAATATGATGGACAGTGGCTTAGCAACTGCATTTCCAGCTCCTTCAGGACCCACGGATGGATTTCATCAGGTCCCATGGACTTGTTCAGGTTCTTAAGATGGTCTCGAACCAGATCCTCTCCTACAGTGGGCCCAGGGTCTTCATTCTCACTGTCCCTGCATCTGCCTTCCAAGACTTGGGTGGCGTGGTCAGAGCATTTTCTGGTGAAGACTGAGGCAAAGAAGTCATTTAGAACCTCAGCCTTCTCCAAATCCAGGGTAGCCAGTTCTCCCGATAGCTTCTGCAGAGGGCCCACATTGTCCCTAATCTGCCTTTTATTTGCAATGTACCTATAGAATCCCTTCCTGTCATCCTTAACATCCCTAGCCAAGTTTAATTCTAAGTGGGCCTTAGCTTTCCTAAGCTGGTCCCTAGCTTCCCGGACAACATCCCTGTATTCTTCCCAGGCCACCTGTCCTTGCTTCCACCTTTTATGAGCCTCTTTTTTCCTTTGAATTTTCCTCAGCAGCTCCTTATCCATCCAAGGAGGTCTCCTGGCCCTCCTGCTGCACTTCCTTCTAGTAGGGATGTATCGCTCCTGAGCTTGCAGCAGGTGATCCTTGAATATTAACCCAGAGTCTTGGGCCCCCCTGCCTTCTAGGGCTACATCCCATGGAGTCTTACTGAGCAGGTTCCTGAAGAGGCCAAAGTCTGCACTCTTGAAGTCCAGGGCAGTGAGCTTGCTGCATGCTCTTCTCACTGTCCTGAGGATCTCAAATTCAACCATCTCATGACCGCTGCAATCAAGGCTGCCCTGGAGCATCACATTTCCAACCAGCCCTTCCCTGGTGGTGAGGACGAGGTCAAGCATGGCACCTCTCCTTGTCAGCTCCTCTACTTCTTGCAGAAGGAAGCTGTCTTCCACACAATCGAGGAGCTTCCTGGATTGCTTGTGCCAGGCCGTACCATCCCTCCAACAGATATCAGGGTGGTTGAAGTCCCCCATGAGAACAAGGGCCTGCGAGGGTGAGGCTGTTCCTATCTGTCTATAGAGTGCTTCATCCACAGAGTCCCCTTGGTCAGGCGGTCTGTAACAGATCCCCACAATAATATCTCCCATCGCTGTTCTTTCTTTAACCCTGACCCACAAACTCTCTGTCGACTGCTCACCTGTCCCCAGACACAGTTCCATACACTCCAGCCTATCCCTAACATAAATAGCAACTCCCCCTCCCTGCCTACCGAGCCTGTCTTTCCTAAAGAGCCTGTAACCTTCCATTCCAACACTCCAGTCATAGGAGCCATCCCACCATGTTTCTGTGATGCCTATGATATCATACGCCCGTAGATGTGCACACATCTCTAATTCCTCTTGTTTGTTCCCCATGCTACAGGCATTTGTATAGAGACATCAGAGCCGAGCTCCAGTTGAAGCCAGCTCATTGGCTGGAGCAGCTGCAATATCTCTACACAGCTCTGAATGTTTACTAGAGGTGCTGGCAAGTGACTGGGTGTGTTGGGATGGAATGATGCCCCCTCTCCCAACACATCTAGTTTAAAGCATCCTTGACCAGTCTGGCAAGCCTCCTCCCAAATCCACTCTTCCCTTTGTTAGACCAGCTCCACCAGCCCCCAGTAGACCTGGCCTCCTAAACTGAGTCCCATGTTCAAGGTACCCAAACCCCTGACTATGGCACCACCCTTCTAACCACTTATTAACCTGGCCAATCCTCCTAACCTTTTTGAGGTCCTGCCCTGTATCCTGAAGAACTGATGAAAAGACAATCTGAGCTCCAGAGCCCCTAACCACCTCTCCCAGAGCTCTGTAGTCCTTCTTTATGTTCTCCAGGCTACTGCTATCTACACCAGTAGCACCCAGATGGATCACTAGAAGTGGGTAATAGTCAGTGGGATCAACTAGAGCAGGCAGCTTCTCTGCAACATCCCTGATAGATCCCCTGGTAGGCAACACACCTCCCTTGAGCCTGGGTCAGGCCGACAGATGGGTGCCTCTGTTCCTTTCAGAGTAGAGTCCCCTACTACTATGGCCCTCCGCTTTTTCCTGGCAGCACCAGTAGAGATCTTCTTTACCAGTGCATCAGCTGGTTGTTCCTGGTGGGAGTGTGGTTCCTCATCAGCCCCCACAAGACAGCAAAGCAGTTCTGGGTGGGAACAACAGATTTAGGAGGAAGCCCCTTGCTTTTAATTGTCCTCTTCCTCCTTTTCTTGTTGATTTTTCTGTTACCATTTCCCAGCTTCCTGGGTTAGTTCCTCCTTTCCTGCATGAGCTACAGCGGACGCTTGAGGCCCCTGCACAGTCTGGTCCTGGAGCAAGCAGTGCTGCTTCCCCTCAGCTCCCGACACCTTTCAGCCCAGTAACAGCGTCCCGCAGCTCAGCCCCTGCTGCAGAGGGACCTCCACCAGGGAGCGCAGAGTGCAGCCCTGCCCATTGCGCACCCTCCCCTCAGGAGAGCAGTGCAGGCGCTCTCTACACCCCGAGCTCTGCACCGCAGCCTCCCCTCTCATCGGCTCTGTCTGGGTGCCTACACTGGCCACTGCCGGGGCAGCCAGAGCAGAGCTCCCAGACCGGAACCCGGTCATACGGCGAGTGCTCACTCACCATTCCGCTCACCGTCCGGCTCGCCTGCCCGCGGGAACTGCCACGCAAGCTGCCTCGAACCCGCCCTGCTCGCTGCGCTCCCTGGGGCAGCCTTTTAACCACTCAGGGCCGGTACCGCTCCTCCCGGCGCCGCCCCCTCTGAGTCAGCTCCTCCCGTCCTCTGAGCTACCGGCTCCCGGGTAAGCCCTGTCGAGGAGCTGAGGCTCCCTCGGTGCCTGCTTTCGCCCTGAGGTGAAGCTCCTGGGCGCCCAGCCTCCCCCCGACCAGGTGCGCTGCAGGCGTCCCGCCGCGAGACAGTCACCTCAGGAATAGGCCGCAAATGGCCGATGATGCCCAGGTTGAATCTGCCGCCTCTCCTCCTGTCGCCGCCCCCTCTGAGTCAGCTCCTCCCGTCCTCTGAGCTACCGGCTCCCGGGTAAGCCCTGTCGAGGACTTGAGGCTCCCTCGGTGCCTGCTGCCGCTCTGAGGTGAAGCTCCTGGGCGCCCAGCCTCCCCCCGATCAGGCGCGCTGCACGCGTCCTCTCTCGAGGCAGTCACCTCAGCACAGATTTGAGTATTTTCAGGATCTCTTTATGTCAGATACACTGAATCAAGCCACTGAAGTAGGAGAACAAGTACTATTTCCATGCAGGTGTACATCTGCTTCAGGAGAAGCTGAACTAAGTCTTTGTTAAACACATATCACAAATATGAGGCCCTGCCAACCTGATGTTAGACTGTGCATCAGGAGAACCCTAGCTCATACCAGAGTTCTTCCCGCTCACAGTTAAAAGGATAAAACACTTTTCAGTGCTTAACCTGACAAATTTTACTAAAACATGGCAACTGGGACACTTTACCTGCAGTGATCCCAAGTATCTTGTGACAGAACATCAAAGCAATGCAGTCCTGATATAATCATAGAATCATAGAATAGAATCAGCAACGTGTTACAAGTTATAGCCATAGAAAAAATCTGCGCTTACTCCTGGATAGGATCTACCCTGGGTTCTCTAAGCAAGCAGCAGCTTAGTATGGAAAGTTGTAATCCTGCATGTGTGTTCCCATTGAACTTGGTCATTGGCATTAACAAACCTTGCGAGTCCTCAAAGTGAAATGCTTGAAATGGTAAGATTGAAGTAAGACTAAAGCAAAAACCTCAACTCTGCCCCAGACAGACGGGTGAGTAGGAGAAGATCCGTGTTTTGAAAGTGCAACAAACAGAGAGTTTTAAATCTATACGGCACACTGTTACAAAGGAACACTTCTTTGAATGACACTTTCTACTCTGAAGTTAACACAAGAACATTGCAGAGGGTGTGTAAAGAGGTACCTTCACACAGCAACAGGAAAAGGTTATGAGAAAAGCCCCCTGGACACCCAGTACTGGTGTTCCACATTGTCATATTGGGGTGCTTTAGCCACACTTAAAATAAGCTTTTAAACGTTTCCAGGAGTGCTGTCAACACTGGTAAACATAGTGTGTACGCATGGAGGCAGCTTACCTCTGCTACTTGAAGATGACCTCGATGATGAGTGTGATGAGGAGGAAGAAGTGGATGTAGCGCTAGAGGACGACGTGGATGAAATGGACGACGATCTGCTTCTACTGCGCTTTCGTTTCCTTTTTTCTTTTCCTTAGGACAACAGAAGGCAACAGTGACAAGCATGCCAGTAACTATGGTCTGCAACAGTGACTCGTCACAGAACTTAAACACAATGAGCCCCTATTTCAAGGGGTTTTGTTCCCCTCTTCCAGGGTGCCATGGTCTGTTACCTTATTAGCAAGTGACAATGTTCGGCATCAGCGTCAAACACAGTGACTGATATAAGGGTTAACACACAATACCACAGCACGGAAACAGATCAGCAATGCCTACCTCGGCCTTTCAGCCCTTCAGACGTTGCACAGTGCGTTCTGCTCTTTTCATCCTCCCTGTCATCCATACCTAGCGAGAGACAACAGCACAGTAAATACCGTCACTGCCACAAGACTTGGGGAGGGGAAAAAGCGCAGCGGGACACAGAGGAAACCCGTGAGCACCCGCAGGGCAGCCCCCCCACCACCCACTGCGGCCGCGCCACGTCCGAGCTCTCATCCTGCCCCCCAGGCACCGGAGGCCAAGCCAGGTTAGTGCCATCCACGATCGCGCTGTCAGCGCAGGTACAACACCGCAGCGCCCGCACTTGGTGCTACCGGTGGCTCGCAGGGTCCGGCCGAGGGAGGACGAAGTCCGAGGGCCCCGGGCCCGCGTCCCACCCGCCCCACGCCATCCCCGCCGGCCGGGCCGCACCCGGGGCACCCCGGCTCCCACCTGGTCCCCGCGGCCGAGCGCAGCGGGCGCTCACAGGACGCCCGTGCCCGACCCACCCGGGACGGATCCCGCTGCTGCCGCAGCGAGTACCGAGAGCGGCCCGGGCCCCGCTGCCGCCCCGGAAGCGCTGTGGCGGCCCGGCGCCGCTTCCTGCCCGCGCGGGCGGGGGGGCTGGGGGTGCGGGCCGGTTCCTGCCCCGCGTTCAGCGCTCCCCGGCGGCTCTGCCCGAGGCCTTGCCCCGCTGATCGGCACCCGCCGCCACGGCGCCCGGGGCTGCGGCAGAGCGCTGCCGGCCCGGCCTCCTGCCGGGGTGTGAGGCCGAGCGGAGTGCGCCCGAGCCGGTGCTCGGGTTGAAGCCGGCCCGGCCAGCAGCGCCTGTGCTCGGTGCCCCGCTGCCGGCACAGACCCAGCCGCAGCTGAACCCAGACCTGTTCCCAACATAAATAACATCCCCTTTTGATTCCAGGGAATCCTCGGACCTCATGGATCTGATCTAGCTTAGCTTAGCATTTACTGAATGTGTGCTGCTTTACGATATGCAAGTATAAACCAAAATCTCTGTGAAGTACATACATGGGTTCTTAATCTAAAGCAGTGCCCACTGGTTTTGATTGTAAACAAATATCCAGTATTCCACACCCTTCTAAAAAGTCTGCTTGAATCCAACCAAAAGCATGGGGAAAAGGGACATGAGATGGCAAGAGTGTGATATTAGTCCATACTAACTGCCTTCTATTTGTCTGATTTAAGTGATAAAATTCTCTTATTTCATCTATTTGGTGCTCTTCATTTATGAGGTTTGTGTTTAGAGTCCTGGGGTAAAGGTTGGACTTGATAATCTTAAAGGTCAACCCTGTGATTCTATCCTATGAAAAGGAATATATGCCACAAGCACTCCGCAGGACGGTAAAATCCTTTATTCTTACAGTAGTTTATGTGCACAGTGATGTCTTTTGGCTTGGAAAATGCCTGGATTGTAGCAAGAGATTCAAACAACTACAAAGTGCCCATAAATACATTAGGAACACACTGTGGGTAATGCAGAAACACCTGGCGCTCCTTTGGTCACTTACCCGGTACAATAGGATTGGAAAGTCTGTTGGTGTTTCTCATGTAACATCAAAACCCTTCCCAACAGTTCATGCCACACAACATTGGTTTCCTTGTTAGCAATGGGATGAAATTTAAAATTTGGTCTACAAGTAGTAAAAACACCCCAAAACCACTGAAAATTTTAGCAGAACTCTCTCCATTGTTGTAATAAAAAGAACAATTTTGCAGAAGGCTGGCTTTAAAAAAGCCCATTTCCTCAGCTAATTCTGTATAAAACAGGCAGTGCTTCGGGATGTTGCCATCACCCGGGATGAAGAGTTTGTGCTTCAAAACTGGAAAAGGAATATTCGTGGCAAAACCCCTAAACCCAGCTGTGGGTAGAGGAGGGACTGCAGCACCTCCCATATGAAGATAGGCTGAGAAAGCTGTGGCTGTTCAGCCTGGAGAAGAGAAGGCTGCGTGGAGACCTCATAGCAGCCTTCCAGTATCTGAAGGGGGGCTATAGGGATGCTGGGGAGGGACTCTTCATGAGGGACTGTAGTGAGAGGACAAGGGGTAATGGGTTCAAACTTAAACAGGGGAAGTTTAGATTGGATATGAGGAAGAAATTCTTTACTGTGAGGGTGGTGAGGCACTGGAATGGGTTGCCCAGGGAAGTTGTGAATGCTCCATCGCTGGCGGTGTTCGAGGCTGGATTGGACAGAGCCTTGGGTGGCATGGTTTAGTGGGAGGTGTCCCTGCCCCTGGCAGGGGGTTGGAACTGGATGATCTTAAGGTCCTTTCCAACCCTAACTATTCTATGATTCTATGATTGCAGTACGGACTGGCTAAAACCAAATATGCTTCCAAAACCTGTCTGGGAACACACTTAACACTTATCCACAGCACTATGCCATCCCCTACTCTATAGTAAAGAGCTATAATAATACATAGCTCTCTTCATGCTCCAAACTCTTCACAAACATTTAAATAGCCCTAACGCTTCTGCAGGTGGTATCATCCCCATTTGATACTGGGGGGTGGTGGAGGCAGAGAGAGCTGGGAATTTGCCAGGATACAAACCAAATCCTTTCCGTCTTGCCTCCCTCTATTGTTCAAGTTCTTTATCACTTTCTTATTTTACACTCAACGTACTGGAGAGTCCCAGGAAAAACGGGCGATACGTTTGCTATTAGTGGTTATCCTGCAAATTGTGCCACTTTGAAAGGTACATGCCGAAAATTCAAGTAATAATCGACATGAAGTCCATGTCCAAGGCTCAGGATTGATGAACTAAAATGCCACACCATTTCCAAACCAAGCTTGCTCTTTCTGTAATGAAGCATTAGGGACACAAGGCCTGATTGTCTCTGTTGTAGAGCCAAAGTGACTCAAAGTCAGTCACAGTGGTACAAGAGGAATAAAATCCATTCCTTACCCTCTGTCTGTGGGAACATGGAAAGCCCTATGGTGACCAATACAACACTGTACAACATAAAGAACATGTAGATCAAACCAGAGATTCCAGATGTGTGGTGAGGAGTCCCTGCCCACAGCAGGGGAGTTGGAACTCAATGATCTTAAGGTCGTTTCCAACACTAACTATTCTATGATTCTATGTGCTAACCCACTATGAGGTACAGATAACCAACCTGCCCCTCAATTCAGACACATCTGTGGCTGTATTACATCTTAGAAACCATGTGGGAAAGTCAGTGTCTAGCAGTAAGATCGCAGGTACAAAATATGTGGTATTTTGCCTTCGTCTTGCTGTCAATCCCCAAGTCATGTTGTTTCAGTTATCGACATCCCTCAGAGAAAGGGTGGTTTTGGTTTCGCCACATTTGCTCTCTTGAACTCCCTACCTCATAGCTTGCAGTCTGTGCCCTGTGTTGGTGTTTATCCTGCCTAGTTTACTGGTACTCTAAACCCCAGCTTGATTTCTTGCTGTCTCTTGACAAGCTCCGGGTTTGCTCTGCCAGTGGACTGCAGGAGCAATGGATAACGCTGCGGTGTTTCACTACCTGATATGGGAGAGGTGACAGACACAACATTCTGTCACTTGTAACAACAAAATGACCAAGTGTGCAAAATTACATCCCTCTTGCAGGCACCCAAAAGGCTTTACAAAGGCACATGTACTGGTTATCACACGTTCCTCAGTGCCTGATGGTGGAGGGTTTAGTGTGTCTCCAATAAACCCCATGCAATGTGCACATTCCCTTGCAGTATGGAAGGAACCTGGAATAAAAATGAACACCTTCAGATGTGCTTCAGAGTCATCAGTTGTTACTCAGTGGCTGTCTCGCCCTTTAACTAACGCTAGAGCTGCCCAGCCTGTGAGAATGGGGTTCTTACAGCAACCTCACTTCTAATCCATGCTCTCCCTTCTTTCCCAAACATCTGAATTCCTAGCAGAGGGAAACAGTGCATGTTACATGGGCTTTTTCTAAGTAGCTATCCAAAGCTTTTCCTGCCTTTTGGAGAGATGGTAAGCCAGAAAACATCTCTTTTGTGCAGAAGTGGGAGCAAAAGTACGGGAGTTTTGCCCCTCTTTGCCCAGCTGCCAAGCTGGCCAAGGACCCTGCTTCTGGCTGTGTCCTGAGAGGTGAGAAGCACCTGCAGCTTCTTTTGACTTCAGTGGGGACTGTAGATACTTAACACCAGTGGAAATCAGTCCCAAGGCACTAGGCAGGAACAGAAAGGACATAACAAAGCTATTGTGAGCTAGGAGTCCTCTATAGAGCCGAGATACCAGGCTAGAAAAGTAAGAGGCATTGGCACCTTCCTCTGGGCTTTCTGGAAAAACCAATTACAACAAGAAAAGATGCAAAAATCCAGGAGACAGAGGGATCAAGGTACTTTGAGTCAAATGTGCTGATGTTGAAATGCTTCCATTTCAGACAGGTGAGATGCAGTTGCATGCTTGGGAATGGCTTCAGTTCTGTGTGAGGGACGGGAGCCCACAGGCCTGCTTGGGTTCCACGGAGCTTACTGGAGGAGTTTCATCTCCAAATGCCAGTCTGGTGATGGGAACCAAGGATTCCCCCTAGCTTGGACTGAGCCGAGAGTGGATCGAATGCATGTTGCGTCAAACTGGACTTCCAGCTGCCTGGAAAATGAAGTCTGGAAAAAAGGGTTATAAAAGGGAAGTCTGATGCTTTGGCAATTTATTGTCTGGTACGCAGTCCAAAAGCCTCAAAACAGTATCAGGATCTTGACTAGTGGCAATTCAGTATGGCGTGGCTGGTGGTCACCAAGGAAGCATTCCTTGTTGGTTAAAGCAGTCACGCTGACCAGGCACGCTTTTCACAGTTCCTCCAGATCAGTTAAATCCACAACCACTTTCAGAAAGAGGGTATCATCTCTGATGTAGGTGTTCTTTGTGTTCTCCAGGACCGCGTGTGGCACGAAACGTGGGCACCCGGAGGCAATATTCATCTCTCCATCCGGCCTTTTGAAACTGCTGCTGTTGGGGTCAGCTCTAAAGACTTCCACGATGTGATTTTTTTTCCCACTTTGGTCCAAAAGCATAAGTGTGACTTTTTGCTTGAAAGGCCACAGTAGTAGCGAATCGAACTCCCCTCTCATCACTACAAAGTAGAGGGAGACATGCGTTCCCTTCCCTGAGCCATCCCCGTTCAGGTAGGCTCTCGCACACAGCCGGTACCCGCAGCGGCTGGTGTAGAAGGGCTGGCTGAATATGGAGAGGACGCGGCCTTCCACTGCCTCTTTCTTCTTCATCTTGTAGTCGGTGATTTTCCAGATTAATTTCCCGTTGTAGCACGTGCCTTCCAAAAGCTTAAAGCGTTCTTCATTTTTATTGAGCTGTGCTTTGTGGATGTTGATCTGGAGATCGTGTTTGCTGGACTGGCCTTCCAAAACAACTAGGGGAGGAAGAGAGAAACGGTCAGTAAGCTAAAACTGACAGAGCACCGGATACAAGGAGCAACTAGACCCAAGCTGTTGCTATCCAGCAGGACTCAGACAAGCTCAAGAAGGGGTCTGTGTGAACATCATGAGGTTCAACAGGGCCAAGTGCAGGGTCTTGCACCCAGGTCAGGGCATATCAATACAGGCTGGGAGATGGAGGGATTGAGAGTAGCCCTGAGGAGAAAGGCCTTGGGGGTTCTGGTGGATGAAAGACTGAACATGACCCGGCAGTGTGCACTTGCAGCCCAGAGCACAGCTGTATCTTGAACTGCATCCAAAGGAGCGTGGCCAGCAGGTCAAGAGAGGTGATTCTGCCTCTCTACTCTGCAGTCCTGCCTCCAGCTCTGGAGTCCTCAGTACAGGAAAGACATGGACCTGTTGGAGAGGGTCCAGAGGAGGGACACAGAAGTGATCAGAGGGATGGAGCACTTCTCCTGTGAGGAAGGGCTGAGAAAGTTGGGGTTCTTCAGGCTGAAGAAGAGAAGAATCTGAGGAGACCATATTGCACCTTTCAGTTCTTAAAAGGGGCCTCTAAAAAATACGGGGAGAGACTTTTGAGCAGCGCCTGTTGTGACAGGACGAGGGGTGATGGGTTTAAACTAAAAGAGGGAAGATTCAGACTGGATGTGTGGAAAAAATTCTTTACAATGAGGATGGTGAAACAGTGGCACAGGCTGCCCAGAGAGGTGCTGGATGCCCCATCCCTGGAGACATTCCAGGCCAGGCTGGATGTGGTTCTGGGCAACCTGATCTAGCTGAAGATGTCCCTGCTCATTGCTTCCAACCCAAACTATTCTGTGCTTCTATGATTCCATGAAACTGAACTACTCAAGTCTGAGTACAGGCTGTGAACTAGTGTTACTACAGCTGTAAACTCCTTAAAAGTGTAATTGCAGCTGGTAATTGAACAAGGAAAACCAGCAACTACAAACCAGATTTAATGCCTGAATATGGACAACGTTCTGCCTCCATCACAGGGCACCAGACTCACCAAGGCCAGCTCTCTACCCCTA
The DNA here is from genome assembly GCA_028858755.1 of Ara ararauna. Lineage (NCBI taxonomy): Eukaryota > Metazoa > Chordata > Aves > Psittaciformes > Psittacidae > Ara > Ara ararauna. Next base: position 123,234,801 of record CM054379.1, read on the forward strand.
CAGTGCCACAGGAACTCGCGAGCACACAGCACACACCACCGTGGGTTGGTCTTAGAAAGCAAGAAGAAGAAAGCTCTTTCTAGTGAAGAGCTGCACTGAGTGACTGTAGCACCAGAGCCTCTACCTAGCCAGTAAATCAGCAAAAACCCCATACCTGTGCAGAACAGGATGGGAAGTCCCAACATACCCAAGCGCTGATCGTATGTCTCCATCAGGGCAATCTTCTGTTTTACATTCTCAATCATGTCGAACAGAGGTTGCAAGTCTAATTTGCTTTGCTGCTGGTTTGCCATCTGTATTAGCTGTTTCACTTGTGACTCCAGGCGTGCAGATTTATCCAGGCGATTGGCCAGAGCCTTCCCAGTTCATGCCATTGAAAGAGGATGGGAAGCAAAGAGGCATCCATGAGATCAGCCATTTCATTTAAAACAAGCAGGCTTTAGCATGTCAGCAGTATCAACTATACAATGTGTTCCAAGTGCTCTGCTGGCTTAGGAACGTCTCCCAGTGCTCCTTCATGATTAATTCAGCACATTTACTGGCTGAGAAGCCATCTCTCATTCAGACGCATTCACACTGCATCACTTCACCCAACTGATTATTCACATTTACACCTGCATCTTTGCCACAGGGATCTGACCAGGAGCATTTGTGCAGTCCTTTTTCCCCAGAGCAGATCTCTAAACGTCTTTATTGGTTAACATGAAAACACCACACGACAAGAAGAAGGGCTTGGGAAGTGTCTGGGAGATTTGTATCTGCCCTGCTATTAATGACAGCTATTACTGGAGAAACATATTTCAGGATGCAAGAAAGCAGCTGGCAAACCAGATAAAACCGATGTCTCACCTGCGTGCTTACCATCAAGTTGCTATTTTTACCAAGCAGTTGTGTGAACTGTCTCAGTTCTTTCTCACACTTTTTAATGGCCTCCGCTAGCTGCTGGATTTTAATCTCTTTACATTCCAGGCTCTTATACAGGTCAGATATCTATTGGATGGGAAGAACAGAGTGAAAATGCGAAGGCACACCAAAACGTACAACAATCAAATGAAGACGTATGTGACTATATGGCAGAAAAGGGGAGAGTTCACAATGCGAAGCCTCTAAGGTAGCTAGATAAAGCACTACTCTGATTCACAGCTCATGGATAAGCACTGGCAAGAACTGAACATGAGGAGATCATACTCTTTAATAGATCTGTGTGGCAGCAGGGGCAGAGAGACTCATACCCCTCATCCCCATCACCATGAGCCATTTGGCTCTGTAGTAGAATAATATATGCACACATGTGCACGTGTGTTTCTATGTGTGTATATATATTTATTATTGTTTTTTCTCCACCGAGGTCTAACCAGTAAAAGAGATGAGTCAGTGAGGGATACTAGCTCCAAAATCAAGGTATAGCACTTTGGGGCACTTATTTTTAGCATAAACAAGCAAAAGAGTAAGTCAACCATCGCTTTGGATGCATCTACCTTAGTAGGATTGAGTGTTCACCCAGTGTCACCTGCTGGGAGACTCAGAAATGATCTTGAGGGGAAAGTGCTTGCAACTGCCTCTGCACTGCTCTGTGCTGCTGCTATAGGGTGGGTGACTTGGGCATCTAAATGCTCCCTTTTGGAGCAATCTGACCACTGAAACTTTAAAATGATTCCTCTCCAAACCTGGTATCCACTGTAAGCAAAGACTGAAATGCAATGAGGTGAGTGATGGCAGTGAGCCTCCCACTGTGCGTGGTGGAGAATATATGTGCCTGAGCACAGAGAGGTTTCCGTCTAATTGGCTGACTTGACTAGAAGAGCTTATTCTGACTGCTGAGATGTGCAAGGATGATAAAAACAGTCTTTTAAACTGTAGCTGAGCTAAACCAGGCAACAAATGCAGAATCATCCTCCAACCAGCCAGGAACCTCTGAGAAGTGCTTGTTAAATCCGACTTACCTGCTCTTCCAACTGGGAGTTCTTGTCTAAGATCTGCAGTATGTGCTCCCTCAGGGCACCGTTCTCATGTTCAGCAAGTTTCCCTCTTTTCACCTTAGTGAGGCAGAGGCGGGAGTGAAAGAAGAAGATAATAAGATATGCAGATTGGTGAAGCTGTTAGTAAAGTATCTACTGATCAAGCTTTTAAAATGTCTCCTCTGTGCTTTGAAAGTGAGGGAATGGCAGACCTGATTCTCAGGATAAAGATGTATAAACTGGTACCTTTACAAGACAGCCGTACTGCTTATAGGGGCAGTCCACTTCCACCTCGGGACACACAGCGTGGTGCTTTTCAGTCTGCAGGTAATGAACAAAGAAACTGGTTGGGAAAGAAACTTGAAGTAATTTGCTGCACTGATAAAGCCTGAATGCCTGCAGACAGGGTGAACAAAGGCCCATGTCATGACACTGATCATTTGAAGAGGAAAATGAATGTTCTGAATCAATAAGCAAGCCAGATACTATTCCACGATGCAGAATGCCAATAGTTTGCAATAACCAAATAGCTCACTTCTAAGTTGAGACATATCCCTTTTAGGACTAAACAAAATGCTTCGAGCAATGAAGTTTAATTGGAACATTGGTTGTTGGAACCACCAGTGGGGTCTGCAACGTTTCAGCTTTCATAAATGTGCGTGTGATGTGCTGAATCCCAGTATAGGAAATAACAATAGTACCTCTTTTTTCAGAATGATTTGGGAACAGTTGTGGAGACAAGGCACAGGATAATCAGGACAGTCATTTTCCTCATGATTCTGGGGGAAAAAGAAACAAAACAAGGCAATGGATTGCACTTTTGTAAAGTAATATACACAAGAGTAAGCTATCAAAAGGTAATCCCAGACAATACAGGTGCAAGCCCCCTATGCAAGCATATGCAAGGTGCAAGCACCACTGTGAGGGTGCTGAGGTGCTGGCACAGGCTGCCCAAAGAAGTGGTAAATGCCCCACGCCTGGCAGTGTTCAAGGCCAGGATGGACAGAGCCTTGGGTGACATGGTCTAGTGTGAGATGTCCCTGCCCATGGCAGGAGGTTGGAACTAAATGATCGTAAGGTCCTTTCCAACCCAAACCATTTGATGATTTGATATCGTATTGTCGTTCATAAGAGAGCAACAATAACTGGTATTACTTAAAGCACAGTTATTGTACTTTTCCTTCAGCTACTCAGCCATGTTTTGCTTCAGGAGTTAAGTCCCATTGTGATGGTGGCAACTTTTCACTCAACAACAAGAGGAAACACCTGCTATGGATTCCCAGAGAATGCTTTCCATTCTTACCTTGATGTTTACCAACACCACATATTTGTTACAGTACTGACACATCTCTTCTCGAAATTTACAGTGCTGGCTCAAGTGCTCTTCCAAGTCTTTCCGAAGAATTTGGTCGCAGCATCCATCATTAGTGCACGGCACGCTTTCAAACAAACACTGCTGAAGATGCTCCTGCAACGTGCAACAGCGAATTAAACCCCAAAGAATTTCATCACCCCTCCAACAGACCCACAGAAAGTCAGCAGGTTGGGAACATACAAAACTCCAAATACCCTTTCCTCCATAAACTTTCTTCTCTTCCAACCTCAAAACTAAAGCAAATATGAACATTTGGCTTTGTTTGACTTCCGCTTTTCATCCAATTGAAACACTGAAAAAGGCCCAAATGCACAGGCAGTCTTGGCAGGTTCTCTTGAATCAACCACTGCGTGGTGCCTAGGCATACAGAAGGTATGCAGAGGTGCTGTAGATAAACTAAAGCTACATAAAGCAAATGGTTCTTGTTAAACAAATAACCTAAGGCAAAGCTAGAACAAGCCATAGTATTTTGAGCTTAACATTTGTTACTTACAGTACGGCTGAGTTATAACCTTTGTACTTTAAACCACATTGCTACAATAACTCTGAGGACAATCCCTGGAATTTGGATTTTCATAAAGACACAGAGTTTGCATGAAAATCAGAGGTTTCCAGCTTGGATCAAACTAACCTGGTACCGTCCCAGCATGATCTTTGAGTTGCAGTTAGGAATGTTTTTGCAGAACACGTGCAAGTTGAGAACTTCTCTTTTGCAGCAGTTGTCTTTGAATACCTGTAAAGGAAACAAACCAGCCCTCACATGAGGTCACACGTGAAAAAGCAAAACATCACAATCAGTCTTTTAAGGACACAAGTGTAGTCTTTGTAACTGTATGATTCTTGATGATTCATATTGAAAATGGATACTAAAAATAGAAATTAACACATGTATGGGCTTTCTAATAAGCATAGGGGGTTTTCACCGTATAATTTTCCACAAATGCTGATCCGTCCCACAGCCAGCAGGATTAGTAGCTCAGGAGCTATAAAACCACTGCCTATATCAAGAAGAAAGCAGCTGGAGCCAGTGGGCCCAAAAGGCCAGCCCAGCTCTGTGCACGCTCCTCCAACTCACAAGCAGTGCAGCGTGCCTTTGGGATGGCGATGCTGCTGAGCTATCCCTTCTGTAGGCTCTGGGAAACAGCTCTGTTCCCTGCTGTGTGTGCAGAAGCAAATTAAGCCCCCAGAGCAAACTCTCAGTCTTATTTAGAGATCTTCCTGCACGGAGCATTCTAAAGCTGCTCACTGGTGCGCTGCTGCCATCAGAGTTTGCACCAAGCGGAAGATAGTGAATGAAAACCAAAACCCATGTGGATGCTGTGATTGCAGCTTCATGTCATGAGGAGGAGAGAGAGGGAGGAGACATTTGATTTCACTGGAAAATTCATTCTGGCAGGACCAAGGATGTAGCACACTTTCAAGCCTTGGCATAGAAATAAGGACAAATGAATCCATTTATTATTGTTATTATTAATAATAATAACAACAATAATAATAATAAAAATTCTCAGTAGCTTGCAAAATTAGAAGCATGAACTTACCTTGTCCTCTAAAAAGTTACCCACAAGTAGATTAAGTCTGCAGGGTTAATGAAATATAATGGCAATAGTTAAGGCAGCAAATTATAACCAAGTGAAAACAAAGTCAAGATGACACAGTAAGATGGGGCATTGAAAGGCACGTCACTAAACTCTCCACTAAACAAGACATCTGATGACTAGGGAGGATTCAAAGCTTTGTGAAACTCTTCAGCACTCCCCTGGAATTATAGAAGATTAAAATGAAATAGCTTCAGAGCATGAGGTATAAAATGAAGCTTCAGCTTTATACCCATACTTCCTTTCTGGGAGAGCATCACTGAATAGACTGCATCCCTTGGCATCAGTTCAGAAAGCAAAGCTGCTCTGCCCCAAGGTCTAACAGACTAAAAGCCACCTTGTCCTCATCTGTCTTGCCTTTTCCATGCAGATGTTGGCTGCTGAAGTAAAACTACAGCCACTTACCTCATGCATTTTTATTGTCTCTTTGTCGACAGGACAGGTGGGTACTGCGTTCAGTTCTCTAGATCAACAGAAGAGTTGTGTTATCCCACAGAAAAACTGATTCATTTAACCACTGCAATCTGACCCTGGCAGAAGTCAATACTTGATACCATAAAAACCCAAAAAAAGGCCTTCAAAATCACTTTTGTTTGGCAACCACGCAGCCAAATTCTGCCCATAGCACTGAGAGGGCATTAAGCTGCAACAGTGGATATATAACAGAAAGCAAAGTTTGTCCTTTGAGTGCTAATAAGATGAGTTTTAGTTAAGAGGACTTTGTCACTCTCTGGCCATCATGTCACATCTGGAAAAAGTCCCATCATGTGTGTTAAACCCAGTCTTTGCCTGGTGCAAGCCTTGCTACACCACTAACAGGAGATCTAATGGCTCCTGTCTCAAAAGGCTTCCAGAAGCCCTACAATAAGAGATGGGAAAACACTTCCTGAGGCAGTGCAAAGAGGAGGGAGGGAGAGAAAGCAGCAAACATGAAGCATGTAAAAGGTAAATGGTGACATCCATCCACATGAACTGCCTCCTCTGCAGCCTTCATGGCCAAATCCTGCCCTCGGGTACACCAAGCAGTACCTAATGCATTCCCAGACAGGCTGTCTCATTTGTACCTGCAGCTAAATCCCAAGCAGAGGGATGCCAGCAGCCTTGTGACCTGACTTTGGTATCAGGCAATACTGCCATCAGTTTTAGAACTCCTCTAAAATCAATTCTAGAGAAGCAGATGAAAATAGCTTAATCTAACCACCGGTGCTGACACTGTGAGACATTAATGCCACAGAATGGCACAATGCTAGACAGACAGATTGAAACAGCACCTCACAGGGTACAGCTTCAGCTTACAGCAACAACTGCTTTACTCTGGCTTCCCTGTGGTTGTCAAAGTATTGAGGGTAATGTCCTTAAAGACACCTTTAAAACACTGAGCACGCAGCTGAGTTCAACAGAGTCTTTCCCCCGACTTCTTCAGTGTTTATCAGATCAGGACTGTTACCTATGGCACTCCCTGCTGAGGTGCAGAAGGAATTGACTTCCTTAGAGGAGGGGGAGCTTGTGGCTGCGAGAGGAGTTTGCACTGACCTCAAAGACAGGATGCACTGCTGGCAGAAGCGGTGCCCGCAGCCCGTCTGGTGCGGGTTGTGAAGGACGAGGTGGCAGTAGGCGCACTTGTACCGGTCTTCCAAGGCTTCCACAAACCTGTAGTCAGCATCAGGCTGGAAGTCCAGGGAGACGGCGCTGGAGGAGTTCTGCCGCGTGAGGATGCCCGAGAGAGCAGTGGGCTCATCGCAGGCCATGAGAGCGGCACTGGGAACCAGGTGCAGGAGGAATCCCTTCAGGCATTCACCGTGCACTGTAGCTACCGGCTGTGGCAGGGGGGTGTCATCTGCAGCGGGGTGCAACAGGTTTCAGAGGGAAATGAGGCGCCGGCTGTGGAAGAACAACAGAGCAGTGGTGACACGACAAGCATCACAGCACACTTCTGTGGCAGTCTCACAGTGTGACTATGGGTCTGTAGAAGAGACTTTACAGAATCATAGAACAGTTAGGGTTGGAAAGGACCTTAAAATCACCCAGTTCCAACCCCCCTGCCAGGGGCAGGGACACCTCCCACTAAACCATGCCACCCAAGGCTATGTCCAACCCGGCCTTGAACACTGCCAGCGATGGAGCATTCACAACTTCCCCGGGCAACTTTCATGGGTTCACACTTTCCTGCAGCGCCTCTTAGTCTCAAAACACTTCCAAGAGTCACAGGCATAGTTGGGAAAGCAGAGGCCAAGTCTTGGCCCTAATCCACCAGGAAAGTCTGCACTTATAGAGCCCATCCACAGGAACTTCAATGAACCTCAGGAGTTCATTGCAGTGGCTCAAGCAGGGGACAGCTTTGTGGTTCACAGCAAAGAGCATACAAAAGGCAGCAAGAGGATTTTACCTTCGGTTTAGGTGTTACAGGAGTCCAAGCCTCTTAACTTGACGTCTTCCTTTTTCCTCATTTAGAGCAGCACTCTAATCCTATTTTGTTCAAAGTTTTACTTGGTTCTGTGCGAGGTCTCAGCTCTGTTAATCCTGCCTGAAGGAAGGGGTGGAAAACAAAGGAGAAAAGCAAGACTGTAATCAGAAGTGTTCCTTTCGAGCTACTGAAGCTCACGCACAGCACAGCAATGCAGCATCAATGTTCTCATGGGAAAAGAAGCAGCAACAGATTTTTCCAGCCCAGAGTCACAGACCTTGAGATCTGTCCCCGGTGCCTCAATCCCACAGTAGTGTGGGGCGCAAGACCCAGAGCCACTCTGCTTTCTGTTTCTTGCAGCTTTGCCTTCCGAAGGCATTTGTTCCTTACAGGATGTGTACGAAAGCACCGAAGCTCTCAAGTGGTTTCACGGGTGAAGTGTTCAGCTCTGTAGCTGTGCTGTGGGATGCTCTTTCTCCTGTGTGTGCATCACCCACCTGTCAGTCACTTGAATCACTCTTACTTGCATCAGCACCTCCCCAACAGCTCCGACTTTGCTCCTGTAAGGCCACTGTGCTGCACACAGCTCGAGCACTGCCACGGACCGCCTTAGGCTTCAGAAAGCAACATCCATTTTCCTTTCTGCTTTAATACTCCATACTGGGCAAGGAAATCCTGTGGACAGATAAAATACCCCATTCAAAACCAAGCCTAAGCACTTAACCAGCCTCATTCACAGCAAACTGAGCACCCTTGTTCATGGTTGCACACAGCATTTACCTGCCCAGCTTACAAGAGCCTTCCTGCCGTTCACCAGGCTGAATTTCAGACCTACTCCAGCACAACTGATCATCTAACGTCAGCAACCCACAGGAATATGAGCCCTGATCATATTCCAGTCATAAAGACTTATTATTGCAGCTGGTGTTTGCAAAGTACTTAGTTTGGTCCCTCCAAATGAACAGCTTCAAACCAGAGATGAGTGTCTGGGTCACTCCTTTTCTCCTCTGAAAATGGGGCTCCTGTTTTTCTGATGCTTAATGGGGAGCAGTTTGATTTTCCTCACGTCAGCCAGAGATGCTAAAATCAGCCTGAAAGATTGACAGCCCCGTGCCCTCATGGCAGAGGCCAGCTGCAGAGCACGCTGCTGTCCCAAAGGCAAATGGAGAGCTGTCACTGTCACCTTCCACAGCACCAGGCTCCTACAAACTCAGCCTGTCGTTAGCCACTGAGAACCCCGAAACACGTCTCCTTCCTCTCTCCCATTTACATAGCATCCACTTCCCTGAGTCCTATTGCCCTCCAGGACTTGCATCATCTGACCGTGTGGTTTAGCATGTTAATGCCACACTGCGTAAAAACACACACACACAAAGCCGTGTTCTACCTCTAAGGATCTACCTTAACTCCACAAGTACTTCCAACTGGGGTGAACAATGTTACAGGTGGTTTAGGCAACAAAGGTGTGGGATATATTAGGAAAAACCCAGCCACCAGCCCAAAATCCCACCCGGAAACTCCTTAGAGCTCTCTTTGCTCATTCAAACACAGTCACTCCCATCTCTTTCTGCAAGGAGCGCTCTGCCATGCTGCACCTTCCAACTCCCTTCCTGAAATGGGAGCCTTTGTCTCCTTCATGACACACCCGACCCAGATCCCATTCCTGCAGATGGAGACTCTCAGTATCTCCGTGAAAGCACCTTCCCCACCTCAGCCCCGCTCAGGACCACGTTGCACGGCAGTGGGCACCTCAGGGCACCACAAAGAGTGCTTCAGGCGAAAGGCAAGAACAGAAACCTCTGCTCTAGTGGAAGATCCATGGCAGGGGGTTGGAACTGGATGAATTTTAAGGTCCTTTCCAACGCAAACCAGCCTGGGATTCCATGACTCAGCTTCCAGTGCTCTCTTAACTGAAACCGAAGGGAAACCATCAGGGGAAGAAGTGCTTTTTTGTGACAGCAAGAGCACACCAATGGTTAACTGAATCAGTTTCCTGCTTACGCTAGTGCCTGGCCCACATAGGAGACGATCTGCTTTCACTTCTGCCTCTTCACAGCTAAGAGCAATGGGAAGGCTCCTTTCTTTGCATACACTACAACTTTTCAGCACGTGTGTGAGCTGTAATGCATTAGAGAGTGGCAGGCTCATGGTACATAAGGATCCTCTTGTGGCAGATACACAACACGTGGGAAAGGGATTTTCATTGCAGCTCCACTGGACCAGCACACACAGAGAAATCAATCTGTGGGCACTAAAAATCTACATGTAAAAAATAAGGATTTCCATATACTGAAATAAATAGAATTAACTCTGACCACCCATAGAAGAGTAGCATGAATCACTAGAAGTTAAGCCCACGTCTTATAGACAGCTACCAAAGAGTGGGAGCTCAACGGCAGCACAGTACAAATTGCTCCCAGCTGCAGCTTCCTCCCATTTCCATGCCTCTGGAACAACTTCTTACATTATGGTGGTGTACACGGATGCTTCAGCCTCTCTGGGGATAATCCAAGGGGGAGAATTGGCATAAGTACTGTGTGCAGTTCTGGTGTCCTCAACATCAAAAGGACATGGAACTGTTGGAACAAGTCCAGAGGAGGCCACGAGGATGATGAGGGGACTGGAGCACCTCCCGTATGAAGACAGGATGAGAACATTGGGGCTGTTCAGGCTGGAGAAGAGAAGGCTGCGTGGAGACCTCATAGCAGCCTTCCAGTATCTGAAGGGGGCCTATAGGGGTGCTGGGGAGGGACTCTTCATGAGGGACTGTAGTGAGAGGACAAGGGGTAACGGGTTCAAACTTAAACAGGGGAAGTTTAGATTGGATATGAGGAAGAAATTCTTTACTGTAAGGGCGGTGAGGCACTGGAATGGGTTGCCCAGGGAAGTTGTGAATGCTCCATTGCTGGCAGTGTTCAAGGCTGGGTTGGACATAGCCTTGGGTGCCATGGTTTAGTGTGAGGTGTCCCTGCCCCTCGCAGGGGGGTTGGAACTGAGTGATCTTAAGGTCCTTTCCAACCCTGACTATTCTATGATTCTATGATTCTATGTTGGCTGTGCTGCTTTAACTGCCCCCACACCAAACACCACACCAAGAACATGCTCCACACTTACCCCATCTCACTGCTCAGGAACTGAGCAAGGCATAAGCAGAAAAGGATAATAAAGAGAAAAATCAGCATGGGCATGGCTTGCTATAATAATATAATATAAAAAAATGTATTTCTATATTTATGTTATAAATTTTTATAAGATAAAATCACATTAGTATTTTAAAAGCTGTGTTCAGGCAGGTCCCCTCCAGCAGTGCTGCTGCCTGTCCATGCCACCAGGAATCAGAATAGAGAGAAGTGGTGTGCAATGCTGACACCATGTTGAAGTATGATGGACAGATTACATACTTTTAGCCATGCAAACAGGCTGCACACAGGGAAAACCATCCCTGTGTATGTAATGCAATGTGATAATGTAATTGCTCCCTTTAAAGAGGGTATGCTTTTCCTGTTTTCTCTCATGTGCAGCCAAGCCCCTGGAAAGGTCCACACATTACCCCTGAGCTCTGAGAGCACCGCTACAGGAGGCTGCAGCACCTCCAGGACATCAGACCGGAGGCACTGAATGCTACCCCATCTTTTAGACTGAGAAGGGCAAATATGAGTTGTTATCACAGATTTGGTCATCACATCTGGACAAAAAGACAGAGTCCTTGGTCTTGCTGCCCAGCAAACAGGCAGGCAGCACAGCTCTGCCAGGTTCACTGTGTGAGGGGAGGGTAACGCTCAGCTGCCATCCAGGATTGGGTATTGCTCAGTAACAAGCACCCTGATCCCTTCCTTACTTAGCATCTTCCATGCCACCTTGAAAAAATCTTACACACCTATGTCCCTGTACTCCTAGCTCTAGTCCTGCTCTATTGCTTTGCCCTAAAGCACTTGTTAGGGACAAGACTTAGAAGATGCCTTGTCCCTTCCTCTGGAAATAATCTACCTTTTATGGTACATCAGAACTGTCACGGTGGGGAAGGTTCTGTGAATTTGAGAGGTCTAAGATCAAGTCACTTCACTGGGAGGTGAGAGGCAGAAACACGGTGGAGCGGAACATGCCTTGCATTAAAATCATAGAATCATAGAATCATAAAATGACCCTCTCCAAGCTGCCTTATAAACGAGGTAGATTAGCTGCCTCTGGTATTTCTAACTCAAAACAACAAAGTTCTATGGTTTGCTACTAATATAAGAACCTCCACAAACACGCTGCGTTTTGGGGATAAGAAGGATATGCCCCAACTCCTAACATATAGAGCAGAACAGGTAACAAAGCCTGCTAAAGAATGTCTAAAAACATCTGTATGCTTTGAAATACCTATTTAAAACAGAGCAGCCTACATGGAAAACAGCAGATGATGACAAACGATATCACAAAGGGATCATTTTTGCCCCTTATAAACCTCACTTATAAACCACGGTGCAGTGACCAGCTGATACCCAGGAGAGAACATTTCTAACGGCAATAATTTCCTCTTGGATACATTCCTGATGCCCCATAGGGGATGTTGCTGCAAAGAGCAGCAGAACAAATGTGTTTTCTTCTGTATATAGAAAACATTATCCAATTCAAACTCTGCTATTACCTTATTCTCAAAGCACAGTAAGACCTCACTAAGCAAGCATCAGTTTGCTAATCTCTATAGGCAAATTTTCACTAAGCAGAGTAAGACAGTGGGGTTTCCTTTGCATAGAGTTCCAGTCAAGCATTGCAATAAATCCCCTTTGAGGTTCATTGGTTTTTTAAGGCATAGATTGTAACAGATAGCATCTTACAGCAGTTTTTAAAGCACACTCTAACAGCTAATGAAGTGTGCCTGGTGCTGAGGTAGCTTTGATTTTACAGGCTTATCTTCTACAGGTACTCTTTTCCCTGCATGTCCAAATCATGAATTAATGACTTTTTCAGTATCAAGAAATCTCTCTACACCAAATCAACCCAATATGGACAACTCCTGCCTTAAAATAATCTCCTTCACAGCTTGAGGATGACTTTGTTCCCATAACTTCTCCAGCGATACCTGGGTGTTTCACTACCTCCCCAAGCACCAAGAGGGATTCTGGCACCATCACTCATCCCTATGACACCCCAGCACTGCTCTGCTGCTTCAGGGAGCGAACTCTGTCCCTGTGATGTTCCAGAGTCTGCAGCTTCCCCAGTGCAGCCCCGTGTGCCGCAGCTCACCCCTGAAGAGCCATGCAAAGAGGAGGAACGCTTCCAGAAACATCAGGCTCCTGCCAGCCTTAACAAGAGAGGTTTTGGTAAAGCCGTACCTGAGAGCTGTAGCTGATCCTCAATGGGGAGACAATGTGAGAGCGAGCTGAGAGAGCGGCGCCTGCATGAGCTCTGTGGTTAAAACAACAGCACGAGCACTTTAAATCAGCAAGGGAGTGGAAATCCCCAGCGTAGCTTTGAAAAGATCATGTCTGAAAGTGTTTGAAAAGCATTAGGATGAAAGGCAAGCCATTGGAAAGTATTTTTCCCCACTGCATTGATGCAGGGACTGCAGATTTTGCCATCCAGAGCAACACAAGATAACCGAGAGCTTTTCTCACCTTTCTCTACCTGGAATACAGAAGAGTTTTCACCTTTCACAAAAGGGGTGAGTAATGTGCCCAAAGAAAAGAAGCCACAGGGAGCAGGAAACACATGAGGATGTAAGGAAAACCCAGGCCCAGCCCTGTGAAACTCTCCACTGGGAGCCCATGGCAGACCCCCTGGTTGCAGGAAGCAAAAGGACAGCCCACAGGGGAACGGGCACCGGCAAAGGGTGTCTCATGCTACAGGGCTGCAGGGACATTTCACATCTAAGCCAGAACCCTCTGACTGACAGAAAACCCATCTAAAGAAAACGATGTTTCCCTTTAGGTTTGTAATAATTCCAATGGCCACAAACCCTGATGGTTTTGTGCGCACAGGATCCCTGGCAGCCTTCATCTGCACTGTGTGCCAGCTTCCTGCCCCGGACCAAAGTGTGCTCTCCACACAGCAGTGCACTGGGCTCCATCCCCACTTATTTGTGACTCCCCTCCCCTGAAGTAAGGGATCTGATTTTCTATAAAGCAGCAATTTCTAAATCTCCTCTTATTTATAATATTACTTTTCCAAAGGAAGCTTCTATTCTATCATGTAGTAAACGTAACACATACCCTCTCCGGCCTTGCCCTCTAACTGAGCTTGCTCCCAATGCATTTCTAACCTATTTCAATTCCCTCCTCCCCTCCCAGGAGGCATCTCAACCTACTGTGTGTTTTCCTGAGCCTTCCCTAAAGCTCTGGCACAGAGAAGTCATTGCTGAAGCCAATGGCAAAGGGAAAGGCATCCTCCTTCTTTATGGTATCAGTGAAATTGATCCAGTTTGTATTTCTAGATGCAGCCCAAGCTCACTTCTACAATCAGGTGTTTTAAACCAGAAGATAATCTTTCATCCACATCCTTAGGGTGTATCCTGGTCAAGCTGGTGACTGTGCAGAACCCCTGCACAGTCTGACATCACCACAGCGCACCAACTTGCACGTGGGTTCTCCTTGACCTTGGCAGCTCAGGAGGAAGGATGGATCCGAGTGGCTTTGTTGGGAGGAGGCAGCGCTACAGAAAGCATCATGCTCTGTGAGCACAGCTCCAGGAAGCACCATCTGCTTCTGGGAAGCTTTGGGGAAAACCCCAAATGGAGAAGTTGAGCAGGATCTTAACATTAATCTCACTCTGAAGATGAGTGGAGAGCAATAGGCTGGTGGTGTTGTTTGTGGGCAGCCCTTGATCTCCTCCAGCACCAACTGCAGTGCTGAAACCTTGACCAAGTTTTGAGCAGGCTCAAGGAATGGAGATGAGTGAAAAGACAGCAGCAGCGTTTAGGAAACAGGATGAAGGGAAAGAGAGACACAAGAACAACATAAAGAAAGAAGTTACTGAAATGAGGAAATGTTAAGGGACAGATAGCAAGAGAACTAACGGTGTTTTCTTCCAGTGTCTTAGAGCCAAAATGAAGCCCTCACTTGTCCTAACAAGTAATAGGCCATTACATATTTTGCAGAACGAGGTCTTTGGGGCTCTTCGGTTCATGTCTCCTTCCCTGTCCCAAGGGGATACACTATCCAGGACCACAGTTGCTTTGACCGTTCAGTTGGTTTGGCCATGAACACCTACTCAAGGCGTAAGAGAGTCTTGGTTTTAATTTGCCACTCCTGATCCTTTGACTTAGTCTTAATGAAGAACTTAATCTGCCTGTATAGAGAAGGCAATGAATTGACTCAGTGGTTATTCATCCTGATTAGTAGGAGGAACTCAAGTCTTGCTAAGGCTGGCCACCCTCTTCTTCCGATGTGTTCGCTTGTTCCAGGGGTAAACCGTTCCCCCCATTGCAACCACAGGACTTCATGAGTGCAGTGGGTTTTGCTCTAATGCACACATGTATTTGATGACATATGGACACGCATTTTCCTACTCATGGTACTCATTGGAAAGGTGATTACTCATGTCAACCTTAAGCATCCAACCCTGCTCTTGCTTTTGGCACCAGTTTGAGCTTTATTGCTCCCATCAGTGAACAACATAGCTGGTTTTAGTAACCTCAAGGTGCATCTCAGGCGTCACTAAGGTGCATGTTCATAATTTCTCAGTGAAAAACTGGCATGACACAAGGTTTAATGTCAGTGACAGTGAGACAGACAAATGGACAAGGGTTTTTTTCTTTATACAGTGCCCAGTAGCCTTCCAATACCTAAAGGGGGCCTGCAGGAAATCTGGAGAGGGACTTTTACAAAGGCCTGTAGGGACAGGACAGGGGAGAATGGCTTCAACCTGACAGAGGGGAGATTCAGGTTATATATTAGCAAGATAATCCTTTATTATGAGGGTGCTGAGGCGCTGGCACAGGGTGCCCAGAGAAGCTGTGGCTGCCCCATCCCTGGCAGTGTTCAAGGCCAGGTTGGACACAGGGGCTTGGCGCAACTTGCTCCAGTGGAAGGTGTCCCTGTCTGTGGCAGGGGGTTGGAACTGGATGACCATAATGTCCTTTCCGACCCAAACCATTCTGTGATTCCATGATGATTCTATCTTTCATCAAATATATGATCTGGCAGCTGTTGTACCTGCTGTTTCTAAGACAATATTAAGAAGCCCTTGACTTCTGTTTCTTTCATAGCAAGGGCCACATTCCAGTTCCAAGCCCATGCGTGTAGCAGACAAGACTGAAACCCACACGACTTAGCAAAGCTCTGATCATTGCATCTCTCAGCGACTGCTTTAGGAAAAACTGCTTTGCAGGTTGTTCCTTGAGCTTTGATCAGTCACTGGGTGCCTTTGTGTAATAATGCTACTACTAACAAATAACTTTAAGATTTCAATAGTATCATCTGCAAAATCAGCACACAGCAACACACTTACCCTTAGGGCATCCCTGCATGCAAATGTCAGTGTATTACACATGAAACCTTCCTTTATCAGTCCCCCCAACAGAGCCAATCATACTTGACTACAGAGCACTCAGAGCAGTCCAATAGCAAACCCACTGTGGTTTAGGGTGTGCAGTTTCTCACACACTTGTTTGTTGCAAGGCAGAGCTGGGGAGACCATTTTCTTATCAATACACATGGCTCAGGTTTCCTCACCTTCCTGAGCCCAGTCATCTGCTGCGGGGAAGCGCTTCTGTCCTTGGCTGAGGGAAGAGGAGGGAACAACCACACACTGCAGCCCAAAGTGGTACAGAGAAGGGACCGACAGCCAAGAGTGTGAATATTGACCCTTCACAGTCATTCGCTGAGGAACTCAGGCAGAAAAGGGCCAGAAAAGGACCAGAAAGCACAGGAAGAGGTGCTGAAATCCTCACCACGACTCAGGGCCCAGTCCAAAGGGGTGCTGCTTGGGGCAGGCCCCTGACTGCTGCTGAGAACACACATCTGCAAGGGGAAGGAACCTGCCTGCACCACTGCAGCCACCACCAACTGCCTCAGGGAGCTCAGGAGGGAAGTTACACCTCATAGAGACTCCTTGCAGGGCCAGAGAGAGGAATGGCTCTCCATAGGCAGCTATTATATTGGTGATAAATAACATCTTATCTAAAATCAAAGGGTCAGACAAAGAGTTGAAGAAGAGAGAGGGTTACAGCTTAGCTTAGAGATGGGACACGAGTAAAGCCCAGGTGATCAAGCACCCCACAGGTCTGCAGCTGCCCGCTGAAGGGGTTTGGCAAAGTGATCCAAGCAATATGTGGCACGGAAAGAAGAGCTCCTGCAGAGCTTTGCAGCTGCATAAAACTGCATAGAGACCGATTAGGAGCCTGTGTGGTGAGATAAAGGGCTGTTTGTCTCTGCTCTTTGCACTGATTTGGAATTCCTTTTGCCAAAGTCTCCAACAGCAGCTTTCTGGCTTCAGCATCTCCTTCCCTCCTGCATGTCATTCCTCATCCTCCACACTCCGCAGTGACTCCTGTGCCCTGCACAGGTTCTACGAGCACCCCAAGCTTTTCTTCCTTCCTTCCTGACTCTGAATCTTATCTTTCAGCAGTTTACAGCTCTTCAGCCCAAGTTTCCTGCCCATAGGTGTGCTGTGTTGCTGCAGAGTGTTCAGAGGCTGAACTCGGCCTCTCCTCCCATATGCGTATCCTGGCTGTGGTTGATAACCAGCTCGGAAGCAGCCCACTGCCCAAGAGGCCTTCCTCTGCACAGCCCTGCAGCCTCCATACCCCACACAGCCAGCCCGTTTCCACTTAGGTCCATAACCTTTGTCTCTCTCTTGGGCTTGAAGCATTAATCATCACTATGTCTCACCAAGTTCTCCTGCTTCGTATCTCTATATGATACAGTATTGCTTGTCTACTTACACAAATAAACCTCTTGTCCATCATCTTCCTCCTCTGGTTTTCCAAACACTCATTTCTCTTGGAATCTTTTGCCAGTTTATCCACCCAGGGCGCTGCCACAGGGATCGGTTTCTAAGCCACATCACCTTTCTGGCCATCCCTCCACTTCCCCACTGCATCAAAGCCTCCTGACTTTCAAAGTTTATTCTAGGCTCCCTCCTCTTGCCCCTGGATTCCGTGCAACGATGTAAAATGGTTTCATCCCTGGTTTCACCTCTGGGCACATGCTGACACCAGGCTCCACCACCTCTTTGTTATGTATCTGAGCACGTGCATACTGGGAGGACAGTGTTTTGAGGGGTATTAGCAGGCTGTTCCGCTTCAGGTCTTGTAAAGCTTCCTTTGCCACGCAGCTGGGAACAGCTGGCTTCTGCCCATCACACTGATGCACAGGCTCACACTGTCTCCAATTGCTCTTGCCCACAGGCGCATCCCTCCCTCCCAGCGTGAACCATAAACTGCCCAGGACCACCATGGCTCACACTAGGATCAAAACCAACAGCGCAGATGAAACAAGATGAAGCGCAGCACGGCCAAGCCAGCGCTCCTGCACAAGAGCATCCCAGAGCTGCTCAGTTCTACAGTTAAACCTACGTGCTCTGGGTAGAATCAGCTGGTTTAAAAATACAACCGTGCTCCTGCTGCCAGTCTGAGCCATGCCTGACCTGAATACACCCGGCTGGTTTAGCACTGTGCCGCACTCCCTTCAGCCACCCCAGCTTTGTAAAACGGAAGTTATGAGGAAAGTTGCTCTTGGCTGGCACTGGGAAGGTGCAGCCAAGCGAGCGAAAGGTGAAGGGGCTCAAGACGAGCAACGAGAGCTCCCCATTTTCCCCTCTAAATCTGAAGGGTGTTGAAAGTGTCGAGTCAAAGCCTCAGTATGCTCCCGGCGCGCAGCCAATCCGGGAAAGCCAGGGGCTGGCTGGGTCTCCCTGCGCGCACACACACACAGAGGGGAAATTCCCTCGCCCCCGGGCAGGATCCGACTGGCACCATCGGGATACTTGTTCCAGTTCCCTGCAATTCAAAGCGCTCCGGGCCGCTGCAGAGGCGTCCACCCGAGCACTCTCTGTTCTTTGTTCCCTTCTCAGCCTCCAAATCCCCAGCCCCGGCCGCCTCCGAGGCGCGCACCGGGCCTACCTTTCCCCAAGGCATCGGTGCGGGGTCCTGCGAGGAGAGAGGGGCTCCCGCGCCCGGAACACGCGAGGCACGGGGAGCGCTCCGGCGGCGGGAGCGGGGCCGCCCCAGACCGCGCTCAACTCCCGCGGGCCCCAAGTTCAGGCTCCTGCTGCATCCGCGGCTGCGGAGCGGGCAGCGGGGACCCCGCGCACCCCCGCGCCGCCGCTCCCCGCCGCACCTGCACCGGCGCTCGCTGCCCGCGGGCGGGGCCGTGGCGTGGCGCGGGCGGTGCGCGGCTCCGTGCGCGCCGGCGGCGGCGGCGGCGGGGAGGGGAGGCGGATGAAGGCAGCGCTGGAGCCGTCGGCCCCCGCTGGTGCCGCCTCCGCCGGGAGCCGCGCTCCGTCTCACGGCAGCCCCCGATGCGGGGGAAGCGGCCGTTTCCGTGCCCGTCCCCCGTCCTCCCCCCCCCCCGGCAGCAGCCGCCGCCTGCTCGGGGCTCACCGTGGGGCTCTGCGGGAGGGTGGAAGTGCCCCCCCCCACGCTGCGAAGTCCGTGAGCCAGGAGGGGTCCGTGGCGCGGGGCTCCATCCGCTCCCCCCGCGGCCGCGCAGCGCTGCCCGCCGGGCCGGCACAGGCGCTCTTCTGTTACACCGACGGTACTGAAATAGCAAACGGCCCCCTGCTAAAAACACAGCGGCTGTGACCGCGCAGCGGTATTACCCGCTAACTGAAGACGTACCGAAGGGCTGTTTGCCAGCGCAGCCGTCCTCCAGCCAACAGCACGATGCGGTTTTCACTGCTCGCTGCCCATCGGCTACTGCCGCGCTTTGTCCTGTCTTCCACTCCTTCTAGGAAAACCAGGCTCCAAGGAAAACACCCTGCACGAAAAGCCCCAAGGCAGATGACAAAGAAACAATGGGGCTGTGTTACCTGGGCTGTCTTAAGATGAGTACGAAGAGTAATAGAATGGTTTCAGAAAGATGATGCTTTTGCTAAAATGATTCAGACCTGCCACTGCCAAGGGTGTCAGACCATACCCTGCGTTGATCCAGGGAGTCCAGCGGAGGTGCAGAGACTGCTCCCGCAACAGAGAGCTTTCAAAACACTCCCCCCCTGCAAAGCTTCTGGGAATATCCTGACTAGCCTGGGTACGACCTGGTCAGGAAGCTCACAAGAGCATCCATCAGGACAGCACTGTTTCCCTAAGTAAATATCTGTAAGTGTAAATGAATAGTTTGGAGATGGGATCTGGTTCCCAAGTTGCTGCACTCATGATCCTCCTCCTGCAGAACATCACAATTCCCCAGGATGGAGCTTGGTGGTGGCAAAGAGCTGCCAAAAGGATCATCACATATTTGGGTGCAGGCATGAGCTTTAAAATCACTATTTTATTAAGATCTAGTGAGCACAACAGGAGTCCTGGTTTGCATCATGAGAAAGTCCCATCCCTGAGGCAGCAGCAGGGATAACCATCCCCATGCTCCCTTTTCTGCCAGTCCAAGGGCAAACTTCCAAGTCAGTATAATGTGGATTTGTGACGATTATTTCAGCGTACAAAACTATGCTGAGAACACTTTAAGATTAAAGAATAACTGAGAATTGCAAAGCAGCCTTCATTAGTGCTGAAAATGAATCACATTGTCTGTGCTTCAGTATCAATTTTAAGGATGCCTGTCACAAAAAAGTTAGCAATGTGCTTATTACTCAATACGTTGTTGCCTGTGTTCTGCCTCTCCTCCCTACCTGACTATAGACTTTTGATGCCAAATTTGTCAGTAACAGACTGCAAGTGGTGTTACGGAGTTCACATTTGCCTTGTGCATCTCACGCACAACTTCCTGTGACCTTAAAGCAGACGTCTATCGCAATGGTGCCTGCTTTTAGCTTGCTCAGAGAAAGGCAGACTGAGGTTTAGCTATTTCCACCTCAGGAAAAGCTGGAGGTTCACCACTCATATTAACACCAGCAAGGCTGTACTCAGTGCAGTTTCCAGTGCATGGTTTTGCACTGGAGCTGTGACAGAAGCCAACTCCTCTACAGTTTCCTTTGCATTTGGAAACACACCTCCAACCCAACACCTCCAAGCTGTCTGCCTTGGCCCTGACACCCTGGCTTTGCGTTTCTCCATGCTTCTGCCTAGCATCAAGCTACAATTTGCAGCCTCCTCCTTTCTGGTGATAGCAAGAGGCATAGCACAGTTGTGGTAATCTTCATCCTCACGGCTGCAGCTCTGTTCTATTCATACACAAACTCCCATGTCATAGAATCACAGAATAGTTAGGGTTGGAAAGGACCTTAAGATCATCCAGTTCCAACCCCCCTGCCATGCCCAGGGACACCTCACACTAAACCATGCCACCCAAGCCTCTGTCCAACCCGGCTTTGAACACCGCCAGCGATGGAGCATTCACAGCTTCCCTGGGCAACCCATTCCAGTGCCTCACCGCCCTTACAGTAAAGAATTTCTTCCTCATATCCAATCTAAACTTCCCCTGTTTAAGTTTGAACCCGTTACCCCTTGTCCTGTCACTACAGTCCCTAATGAAGAGTCTATAAGCTACTGGTTTGGGTTCTGTTTTCTGTGAAGCTTCCAAAATAAATCCCGGCAGTATAAAAGATGAACTAAGGACAGAGGGAACTGTAATTCCTTTTGCTCACCATCAACTATAAAACAAAGTAAGCTGCTTTACTATGATGTGTGATGTTTTATTAACGCAGAAATACTTGCTTAACTTCATACCCATTCCGATTTAAAGGGCAACAATTCAAGCCGATAGTTCTTGTACATCCATATGGTGCAAGTGTTGCTCCTAGAAGACATCATTCAGATTATGCCTTGTGCTCGTAAAATCTGGCATTGTTTAGTACCGTTTTGCTTTATTAACTAAAATAAACTGTACAAAAAGCTGTAGAGTTACATTAGCTTTGAACAATGTAGGATACACGTTCTCTGCCAAACTTTAGTGTGCAAACATTGTACATTATTTTTCTTTAAAGTGACAAAATGAAGCCAACCTGGAAGTTAAGGAGTCCATTACTACATTACAAAACAGGTGACTGGAGATGGCAAAAGAAATGCCCCACTGAAATCAACACCATTGTATAATTTTATTTCTAATTCTTAAAAAAATAGAAATGAATTTCGAAGAGAATCACAGTATAAGGGCCCTAACATATTAGACCGTTACAAGGTACATAAAAATAGAAGACACAGATTTCTTTGAAACTTTAATCCTTTGATTAAGCAGCAAGCATATCACTCTCCAGGCAAACACTGCTTAAAACAAACCTACCCCCCGAAAACAGGACGTGCAAACTGTATGCACATATTCTGCAAAGCACACAATAAAGACATTTTGCTATGTACATACTTACTGGGTACTACAAATGCTAGGAGTTCCTTACTGTGTGCTATAGTGTATGGAAATTAAGAAATACTACCTATCTCTGACCCTCCCTCCCCCCGTCAAATACAGCACCTTTGCCCAGTCATCGAATACTTAAACAAGATTCAACGGAATTACAATGTACTGAACAGTTCTAGAGCAGCTGGTGGGGGCCAACTGCTCCTGCAACACCCCACGTTCTGCATACTGAAGTCTATCGACAAGAGACAAGACAAAAATTAGCAAAGGTACAACACACACACCTGGGAGACTCAATGCTAAAAAGAAAGAGAAAATAAGAGAAGAAATCCTGACGATGTATCCTACCACTCTTAACAGTTAAACTGAGATACTAAGGATGTCAAAACGACATAGATTGGTTCTGAAGAGCAGCCAGCTTTGTGTAGCCAACAAGGGGACCCTTATGACTCCCAGAACACAAGCGGCAGTGACCCTGAATTCCTCAGTGCTTGTTGTACAGTGCTGCTTCTCTTGGCCATCTGATGCTCACGTAGTGGCTGAGCTTCTACTCTGATGCAAAAGAAAACGTCTAAGGACCTTTTGTACGAGACCTCAGGACAGCAGGGAAAGCTGTTCAGAAAGAAAAATCTCTCCAGTTTCATCTGAAAACATTTTAAATGAAGAACTAAACTATAAAGGTCAATGCCGTAACTGCAATTCAGGGACAGCTATCAAACCTTAATACTAGATTTACAAATGAAATGGGATCTGATGCTGTAAGAACTTCCCTTCGCACATAAAAAAGACCTCAGCTGGCTGCTAAACTCGTCATTAAACGATCCAATTTATCTGTGAAAAAGCCTAGGGAGAGCACATTCCATTTTCAAGTAAAGTCTCATTTTAGTCAAGGCAAATCTAGTTAATAACAAAACGGATTTAAAAGGATTTTCAAACACCATCTCAGCTCTAAGCAAAGCTAATTTTCTAAATAATATGGCAGTCAACATGAATGTTATAACATACTCAAGAATGAGATGTTTTTCAGTAGCTTGGTTCAGATCACACGGTTTTCAAACCCAAGATCTGCAGCCTGGTTTACTTGGAGGGCAGAGGCATCTATTTAAAAGAAGAAACAGACTGAACAAAGAACTGAAAAACCCCACTCCCAAAACACTGCTGGGCATAACTCAAGGTTTCAGACAGGAACGCGGTAGAAAGAAAACCTTTCAATCTCCTAAAATTCGGAAGCAATAATACCCAAATGCAGGTTTTACTTAGTCAATAACACAAAGCAAAGAACCCCACAATAACTTCAACCTGACTCATCAGCTCTGCCAGAAGCAGCAGGAATCAGAGATAATGATTTAACAGCAAGACTGGGCTGGCAGCAGGAAACTGCTGCCACAATATTCAACTACCACCACCAGCCTCCCTACTTCCCTCATGAGTTCTTCGGCAGGTAGCAATGACCTAGCATGCACGAACTGCAGGCAGCCATTCTCGGATGAAATAAATTCTACTCTACTTAAATTAGAAGAATTAGTGGAATAAATTAAATTAATGGTTCTTGTTATATGGCTCCTCACCCATCACCCCCCCCCCCCCAGGTGGTGGAAGTTGCTGCCTCTCTCTCCACCCCAGCCCACAGGAGATACTGCAGCAAGAAACTGGATTCCTGTTTTCAGTTAACTTCCATGAGTAGAACACGCGTGAGATTTAGCAAGTTTGGTACAATAGCTCACTGAGGCTTCAGAATACTCTTTCAGAGGAGTATTTAACAAGACAGTACCTTTTTTAAACAAGAAAAAGTGTTCTGGGAAAAAGACAAAGAGAAGAAACATCTACATTTTACAGGTGCGCAAAATGCTTCTACTGTTACCTAAACAGGGCCAAAACGTCTGAACCTAAGGCCATTCTTGTTTTATGCACTAAAAGGTAAAAAATGAAACCAAAAAGTCACACACACACACACACACACACACACACACAAACCCCCCAAAGCTACATTTAAGTCTCCTACAATATTATCTATTCCTAGCTTTGCCAGGCTACTTTCCTGTAGTTAGATGCTCGACTACAAAGACCTGTAATAAAATAAATAGAGTAAAAATCAGTTAAACAAAATCTTGGTGTGTTGACCATTTATTCATTGAAGAAGTTAGCTTCCTTCAACAGGTATTCATATAGAGGAGGGCTGTACTGGAGGCATTGTTCTGCTGTACAAGTCTGACATAAAAATACTTTTATACAGGTGGTCATTCCCGTGTAGGTATCAGCTTGCTCCTCTGTCGAACTGGTCAGGTAGCTATGAAGGCTTGCTCTTTTCTCCCCTTCGTTGTTGGAAACAGAAAAAAAAGAAACGAAAAAGTACACTGATCTGGATTTTCAATGTAGGAGTTAGCATAATTCTGCTTTATTTCTTCAGTGCAGAGTGGATTGAGATTCTGTCTGAATTCCAATAAGCGAGGGTGGCTGCTGGCCACTAACCGTGCTTAACACGGGCCGTGGGTTTAGACGAGGAGGCATGGAGTTAGCTGGGCGGATGAGCGGTGGGGGAGGCTGGTTTAGGGTCGGCCTGGGCTGGATGAACCGTGCCTGCTGTTGGAGCGGCGGAGGCTGCCGGTGGAGAGCAGGAGCAGCAGGAAGCGCCGGACGAAGTAACGGGGGAGGCTGATTTAAAGTTGCCATGGGAGCGGTAGGTGCTGGAGCAGATGCCTGTGCTGGAGGTGAAGGGCCTAAACACTGAGTGGCCGGAGTGCTTTGTGCCTGCACAAAGGACAAAGACAAGACTGCGTGAACTGCCATCCCAGCCAGAACACGATGCAGTTGGGCTGCCACTGTCCACTACACAGGAAACAGCATTTAAGAAAAACAAAACCGAAAAACTGAGAAGTTACCGAAAAGAAATCGCCAACCAAAACATTATAGACAGCAGAACTAAAAATATTTATGAAGCAAGTCTTCTTCTAGAACAAGAAGTGTATTTTAACAGTAAAACAGTAACGTGATTGTCACTATGAAAGGTGCAGTCCTGCTCCCAGCTGGTTAACGACATTGGCTGAAGTTCTATGCAAGCTCATCATCATTCTTTAGAATGCGGTTTGCCACTCCACACCAGTTAACCTTACATTATATCACTAAAATAAATGCTGTTCCTCAACCCATGCTTACTTATTTCTGGTACACAAAACACACCTCATCTTCTTCATCAGTGCTCTTTCCTGATGGCACATTAGAAGTATTTTTTGTGTCCTCCCCTAAAGCAGAAGCATCACCATTAGAAGCCAGGGTTCCTTGTTCCGCTTCCCATTCCTGCAATACCTCCTCTAAGTTAAACCGACGCCTGTAGTTTACAAAGAAGTTCTTCACTTGGCCAACAGTCTTGTTGCCAATTACATCTGCAATAGCTTGAAAATCTTTACCATATTTTCGGACACCTGGAAGGCAAAGTAAATAACATAGCTGTGAAGAATCAGTCAGACACAGCTACGTGTGATGTATTTATAGAGAGAACCTATGGGACCTGCAAACCAAGGACTCGCTAATTAGGAGGACTTCTCAATTAGGAGAAGGCCTCAATTTCCATTAAAACAATATAAGTTTTAATTGCACAGCTATCAACATACAAATCAAGAGCTTTATTAAAACATTATTACCCACTCTACTTAAGGATCCTGGCTTACTCACCAAGCCTCCCAACCTGAAACCACAGAGATCTGGCCTCTGACAAACGAAGTATATCCTTCAGTATGCTTGCAGTGAGGGCAGAAGCCCAAGACAAGTTCAAGACGGGAAAGGAAGGGTGACCGAGCATGTATGCATTGCTGTGTACCGGGTATAACACTAGAAATGTCAAGGGACAAGTACCGACAGCTTTTACAGGCTCCCTCAATGCCAGCTGCACACAGATCTGTGCAGCAGGAGTGCTAGAGGGCAGCAGCTACTGGAGCAAGCACAGGGCAGAGCAGGGGGCACAGTTCGTTCTGCTCGTTCCCCAACTTGTGACATGCTCTACTGAGGCTACCAAGAGCAAGTGGCAAGCATTCACCTGACAAAGGCTTTGTAAAGCTTTCATTCACCATTTGAGCTGGGTAGAAGAATCTGGGGTTTTGGGACAACCACCTTGGGGACTATAAGCAAACACATAAGCTATCGATGTGTATTTATAAGACAGCCCAGCACAAGCCTCCAGGCAAAGATCTTTACATCACTCTTAATTCATTTTCATACTGACATCAGTAGGTCACTTTTGTTTACAAGAACTTCACAAGAAAATCCCAACATATAAAGTTCTAAAACTACATTTGCACATAACACACAAAACCCCCTCAAGTATCACATTCCATAGTTTTTAATCTAAAATTGGAATTGTAACAAAGTTCATTGATTTTCTCAGCTGTATTTAGGGTATATATCTAGATCCTCTTCTTCCTGCTTAAGAAAAAAAACCCCTCAAGCTCTCTACCATCCTAGAACACAGCTTTTAGCTGCACAAAGTATAATTTTAATCACAAGCAACCAAAAATTTGGGGACTAATAAAAGAAATCCCAGATTGAGTAAACAGAAGACTAATTTTCTGCTCTCAGCTATGCATGAGTGACAATTTGACTTTTCTCTGAAAGCTCTTGATAACTAAGCTCATTCATATTACAGTGCCTAGCGGATGGGCACTGTGTCTCATTACAGGAAAAGAAATTCATGCCCGATTTCATGCCTCACTTCAGAAAGTGAAGCAAAGGATTCAGCAAGTGAGAGTTGCTTCGAATCTGAAAGCTATGTTCCTTTTCAACTTAATTGTGAAAGTATGACCTTCAGCTTGTTCTGCTCTTTGCTACTTTCTTCATTAGTGGGCACTTCTGATGTGGTGATGTACACTCACTGCAATTCAAGGGAAAAGTTCAGCTCCAGGATAGGAACAATTTCTGTAGCTGAAGCTGATGTTTCAGCTGTCAAGAGCACAGCTACATTATTTAAGGTCGTTTCTGGGGCATACAAAAGAATCCAACCATCCTGACTGCAAGAACCCTGGAAAGAAAACAAAAGGACCTAGCAGAGCCATGTGGGAGGGCATGTATCTAGGCAAAGCAGACAGGGATTTGGCTCGGTGCTTTATCAGTTGTACAAGGTATCAGCTGTACTCCTCAAAAGCTGTGTGCGCCCACGGAGTACTCCCTCCAGTGTTTGAATACTCTTCATACCATTACCACCCTTACTAACTTCATCATTAAATTGCCACTGCAACGTACCTAACATCCTGTACAATTTATCAAGTGAACAAAGCACCCAGCAAAATGGAAATAGTTTTGTTTGAAACCTCCTTTGGATTTTTAGTATTTTCAGCACTTTGTTACTATGCTGTCTACACTTCTTCCTTCCCCCTAAACTGCAAAACCACTGAGCCTGTTTGCTAACTTCAACTGAAGTTGTCAAAAACAAGGTCTCAAAGCCTATTTCCAAGCCAACAGCTTAAGAACAGTGTATCTTGCCTTCACAGAGAAACCAACTATGAGAAATACCTAAGGAAAATAACATTGCCTTCGTTCGGCTACACACAGCACTCACTTTGGATTCTTTTCCAAGTGCTATTTAATACTGCTCTAGCATCACCAGTGACTACATCACCACAATGATGGAGCAAAACCCTTTTAAGCTGCATCAGAAACAGGGAAAGTTCCATACGTGTCTATGGAAGTTTGACGCATAAGGTGCTGGCATACGTGTAAGAGTTGATGCCAACCCATCATCCCTTTCAAATTGGTGCACATTAAAAATACCCTCATGCAAATTCTGTGCTAAGCACCATGCAAAGGTACTTCTAAGGTGCTTAATCTGTTATTCACAAAGAATAATTTTATTAGGTTGCTGCAAGTGAAGCTCAGAACAAGACAACTGTATAGCCTTGCTTCACACGTATGAAGGTCTGCCTCCCAGCTCATTCAAAAGTAGCCCTAATCATGGGAGTCCTTCAAGCAAGCTCTTCGAAGCTTCACCCAGTTGCAAAAGGCGTATCTGATCATGTGCACGCTCACTATTCCAGTGTTTCATCTTGTGTGCCTACCTTGGAGAAACTCATAAATCCAAGCTGTCTACACTTCTTAATGTTGTGCAGCACAGCAAACACTGAGAGGCACAGAAAACCTCAGCCCGGGTCCAAAGCAATACAATACTGCACTGCAACAAGGCAGAAACAGGCAGCCTCTGGGTTATGAGAGATGCAGTTTCACTGGGATGGGATTACAGCACTCCTGGCAACTCCCTTACGAGTTAGATCCTGCTTGCCCCAACTGTTTTCCACTGCAATGCTCTTCAGTTTAAATTCTGTTGTTTTCATTGACTCTTAAAACATTTTTCCAATTGCAATTTTCATATGGCCGAGGTCTTACTATGAAAAGATTGTACTTATACATTTCTATATGTCAATTAAGTTTGTAACTGAAGGAAACCTCAAGTGATGAACTGGCCTATAGCTCAAGAACTATTCAGACAAAGTCGAACAGTAACTGATAAATCATACTGCAGGAGATCAGCTCAGAGATGATGAGTCTGGGTCCACAACCCAACTGCAGGCAGCCACACTGCTTTTAAGATTAGACACTCAGCTCTATTTTAAGGTGAGTTTTTTCCATTACCTCCTCTGTAGTTACAGCCAATCTCTTGAGATTGGCTCACAGATGACAGGAGTTTTTTCACATTTAGGAAAAACAGTACCAAAATTGTATCACTGCAAGTCATTGCTATGATTTCCGCGCTTGGATTCAAGTGAACAAATCACAGAAATGCCACCTACCTGCTTAATACTTATGATTTCTGTAAAAGTATGAAAAGCACATGCCAAAATGTATCAGTACTTTGATGAAATAAATCTGTTTTAAATTCACAAACTAAATGTCCCAATGCTCCAGCACACCTCCACCTTCAAGCCTAACACGCATCACCGTAGCTTTTAGTACAGCAACCACTGCTACTTTCTTCTGAAAGCAGTCAGGGCAAAAGGCAATGTGGCTCCTTCGTGCAGAAGTCTGCCAGCTCAAGCAGCTATTTTGAGGCAAGAGATCAGAGTCCTTAGCCAGAGGGACAGAAGGTTAATACCTAATAGCACTGCTACTCCAGGAGGGAGACTCTACTACCAGGCTGTAGGTAAGGGTGGGAATACTTTGAATACTTTGTTCCTGGTGTTAACATTCTTTCCTATCTCCATTTTATACACTGGCAAAGGAATGGGACTAAAATGAAAGCAATACATATAAACACATGTAAATTCAATGAAAACAGGCTTCTTCGGGAAGGCCAGATTTCTCACCCCACCCCTTAAGGACTGAGGCTGGCTACCTCTATAAACCACAAAACACTCCCTAAAGACACCAGACGACTAAAACTCCTCTCCAAGCAGTCCTCACCAACCCTCATTCTCTTCTGTCCATGCTTCAGCTTTATAATCTGCCTTGTGGGTCTCATAGTGCTGTAGCTTAACAAAAGCTAAATGCACTCTTATCACTTCTCAAACTGATGTTCAGTGAGAGCTCCAATAACTAAATTATGAAAACGCAAGATGGTTTCAATCCTTTCATGCTAAGGCAGGCACAATGAACCTGGACTTTTCCCACTCCTCCAGCAAATATTCTACTTACTAGACTATCATATAAAATATAGGCATCTCCTTCAGCTGCACTGGGGAACAAAAGGAGAAACAAACAACAGCTTGTTGGCAGTACTGACAGGACGAACTTGGGACAGAAAATGGTTTGGAGATACAAATCCCAGTTTGAGGCATGCATGATGAGAAGGTTGCCTCAAACATGCTGTGTCTGAAGCATGTTGGCTACAGACACAGCATTTCCATTCGCAGCTCAAAACAAACCTAACTTCAGGTTCAGTCATCTGGCTAATAACTACCAGTTATGGTACACCCGACAACTTTACACTGATATCCTGATCCAACTGAAGGTTTTATACTAAAATTCAGCCTTTCCATTTGAAAAGTGTAAAATACAGAGAAAGAAAGCAGATGCATATAACTGAGCTCATTATATTATCTTAAAAAAGATGATCCACAGGAGTCAATGTATAGTGTCTTGAAGACAGCGTTAAGCTCTCCAGATATCTCCCTTGCATGTTAGGCAAGGCACATTAAAGCAAGACAAGAGTCAGCTTTCCTTCGCATAAATGAAATAACCGTGAATTAGTGGTTTCAGTAGCCTACTAGGAACCATTTTCTTTCTCCAGTAGAGTTGTTAGTCAAGTATCCATATCCATCTTTAGACTCTTGAAAGGCCTCCACTGGGTACATATCTGCTTTTTTATTCCCTCATGAGCAGAGAAAATTAACTGTAAAGCAGTTTTACTTTTGCTTTTTTTCTGCTTTAAGAATACAGAGAGATGCCTTAAGTGTTTGCTTCAAATTCTATTACTCAAACTATTCAGTCTTCCGCTTTAGAGCAATTAATGTAAGGTGATTTAGAAGATGATTGAAAGGACATTTTTAGTACTACTACAGCTGTTAAACTCAGCTTAGCTTTTCTATTCAAGATTTAATATGGGTAACTGAAAGATTAGTGTCATGTTGCTTGAATGAATGCCCTACGTACTCTCCCTAGTTTTGCTGTTTTCCTAGTGACTGACTTGTAAGACCAGATAAAGTTCAGCTTTTCATTATAGGGAAATACAAGCATAAGCCTGAGTACCTCTTCAAATCCTTTGCATCAGATTTCAAACTACTACTGCTGTTAACATACCTTGTACTGCAAGAAGCTGCTCTTCTGTGGTCCAACGGGCATTGATTTTCTGATTAGACTATTAAAATTAGAAAAATGGCAGAAAGATCATTAAAATGTTTCAACAGCTGCATAATATCTGAGCATCAGAATGTGTTTTACTTGCACTACACTTTGGAACATAGGTAAAAAGATCTCTTGATTGAAACCGTAAATTTATGGTTTAAGATTGCTTTCATGAAGAGGAAGTAGCATTTAACGATTTGAGCTTAGAACTACACCAACAGTGCTTCCTCTGGTTTATTGCCATTCCTAGTATCAGCTATATCATAACTTATGCACAAGCTAATGATTTTTATGCAGACAAATATGAATTTATAGTTGTATTTATCTAAGCTATTAGGACTTGGTGTCTGGAGTGTTTTGCATTCATGTTATGTTTCATATCCAAGCCTTTAAAACAAGCAAAAAGAGAACTTCAGTAGTTGTAAGTCATTCACATCGGATGCCCAAATATATGTACAGTCAGAATTTACTGCTAGCAATCTGCATAATCTACTTTTAATCGGGACAAAAACCCCAACCCGTATATCAGGGCTCAATTTTAGCTCCCTATTCTCCTGAACACGCATGGCATTTCATTTTTTTCTGGTTCTTTACTCAGCCAGTTGCATGAGAAAAGCCTACCACTAATTCCTTGTAAAGAAGCCAGACTCACCCCTGCATGTAATTCAATGGATCCCGTTTAAGCTGCTGCTGAAACGCAAACACTATGCTGCAGCAAAATACATTTCTGCAGCTTCCTACCAACGCAAGTGCAAGGCCACAAGTTCTAGTATTTATTCTGATTTACCTCAGGAGGTTTGAATTCTTCAATCCCGCCTTCCATTTTCTGTTTAAGTGCACTGTTTACTTGCTTAGCATTTTGAACCTTGGTCAAAAACAACAAAGTTAATCAGCTCCACAAAGAAAGTTGGTCACTTTACACATATATCTTCACTAGGATTGCCACAAGTGTACCTCCTAAGTTAGAAAGAGAAATATTATGGTTTAAGGCTTCACTACTTTTAACTGGTTAAAAAAAATAAAACTTAAAAAAAAATACAGCACAGTTTACTATGGAGAAAAAACTATTTAAGCCAGTCTTTCGAAAGAACGCTTGGTCTGCAGGAGTACTAAAAGTAGGACATAACAAGCAAGTTTTGATAACCGTG
Source organism: Ara ararauna (assembly GCA_028858755.1). NCBI lineage: Eukaryota > Metazoa > Chordata > Aves > Psittaciformes > Psittacidae > Ara > Ara ararauna. The sequence continues at coordinate 123,266,431 of CM054379.1, forward strand.
TGTGTGTTCTTGAAGAAGAACGCAGAGCATTCCAGACACAAAACGTGTTTCTTGGGAACCTAAGTGAGATGTCCTCTATACAGAACTCCTTCCTTCTCCAAAAAAGCACTTAAGGGGAAAAAAAAAAAGATTTACAAGATGTTTCCAGTTGGTTCCTTCTCACAAGACTCCTTTTTACTGCCATAAAAAGGTGATTTCCTTTCAGGGGGATTACTGAAATGATTTTAAGAATTGAAATAAAATAACTTAGTCTATAAAAAGGAGAGAGCTTCCAAACCATTCATATATGCATATGATGCGTATAAGGTAACATGGGTAAGGAAATAAGTTTGCATACTATGGTGCACAGCTATTACAAGTGTTCTTAAGTACGGACACAAAAGCAGACAACTCAGTGGGAGATTCCAAAGGCTGCACCTCTGAGATCACTGCAAGAAAAAAAGAGAAACAGAACCTCAAGGCTCTAACTCTCCTACACTTAGGCCAAAAAGTGAAACCCACCTATGCTACTGAGCCCCAGAGTCCTGCTGTGACAGAAAGAAGCATATTTCTCCTGTAAAAGAATACAAGGGAGCAAAAACCCCATGAAAGCCTTTATTCACTCCATGGTTTTGCAACATGGCAGCTCTTAGCGGTCTATCAGGAGGCAGAAATTCCAGGAGATAAGCCTTGACTTTGCAGCCCCATCACTCCTAGAAAGCAAGCATGCACATACTGCTGTGCCCTGAGAAGCTGAATCGATTCTGTGTTTCAACTTAAAGTGCCAAAAGTTCATTTCTTCATGCAAAGGACGCGGGCAGTTGTCCACCTCCTCTTAGAGGAGAGGACCGCAAAGCTTTTCTGAATTTGGTTAAGAGTTAGAAAGCTCAAATGCAAACAAAGTAATAACTAAGTCCATGATATCTTCCCCGCTCCCACCCTCTTCATGGCATGTGCGGAAGGACATCCAGAGAAACAGCCACAATTTTAAACATAATAAATATAACTTCCGTTGATACATTGGTCTTATTCTCACTTGTTACACAAATACTTTTAACAGAGTCAAAAAAAACATCACATCAAATGTGACTTTAGTTTTCTCCTGCCCCCAAACCTGTAATATTGTTTCCATGCCCTACTCCCCCCTCTTTTTCCTTCTTTTTAGAAGGAAATCGCCTTTTTCCATGTTATTAACATAAAAATAAACCCCAAAGAACAGCTCATCAGGCAGCGTCCAGCACTTCCGGTGATAACAAAGTTAGGAAGACTCACATTAAAGAAGTTTCAGAATCTTCACAGATAATCTTCAAAATCATTACAATCAGAACAATCTGAGATGAAAACAAAACAAGACCAATAACCCATGGTACCTGTCGCTTTAATGAGATTAGTTCCATATCCAGCTGTCTAAGAATTGTGTTGGCTGCATTGGGACTACAGGAAACAGCTATCACATCTTCCTGGGTCAGGTACATGCCTTTTGGTGGACGGCATTTGGAACGCTGAGAATGGTGGCGATGCTGCAAGCTCTGATACTCTCTTCTACCCAGACCTATTTTGCTGGTCTGAACAGGCTGCTCATTATTGCCCTTTAATTTACAAGAAATAAATCATTAAAGAATAACAGTAGCTTGTAAACAACTTTAATAAAGTATCACATAGCATTTTAATGTCATATTTATGACAAAGATAACCTAAGCTAACATCCTCCCCTGTATGCAGTATCCAAGCTAAGACTTGCGGATGAGCTGATGGAGCATTTGCTGGATAAGCCTGCATTAAGTTTTAGAAAGGCCAGTTTTCAATAACTCTTTTTTATATTTGGCTGAAAACACCACAAATGGTATAGAAAACACAGTCCGAATACTGTGAAAGAGGGCAAAAATTGCAAACCTCCTTATGTAAGCAGAAGGTAAAGAATACATACATATATATTACATGTTCAAACGAAGTAATCAGTGAATTTACACATTCATTTCTGATCAGATATGAAGAGTTCAGGTGAAGATCAAGGGAGAAGACTTGGAGCCAACCAGGAAGGCAAGAACGCAAGATGACACTTTTCCCTGCTGCAAGCACTCTATGGGAAGTGATAGTGCTGTTTGCTTTGGGAGGGGATTTGAGATTTGACAGAGAAAGGACTGATAGATTTTTATAGTAACTGCCAAAGTACATGTAACTTAGCAAACTTAAGCGTTTCTTGTTTGGTTTCTGAAGTGGAAAGGGGTAGCAGAGAGGAGATGAAGGCTTTGTAACTGCTGTTTTGGCATGTTTGGACCCCTAAAAATTTCAGCTTTGTTTTCAATAGGCATTGCTGCGCAACAGCTAGTCTGCATGTATGTGACTCACATAGAGCAACCACTTAAGATTCCTACAAACCAGGTCTACAGGAGCAAATATTACTTTTCCTGCAAGGGTTTTCCAATTCGAAGCAATGCTCAGTAGCAGAACACAGATGGGATTCAAGCTTTTTGCTACTTCAAGCAGCTCCCTACTGCTCCTCCCTGCTGGCATCCATGCAAGTTAAGAGGAGGTGGTTATCTGATCCCCATGAAGAGAAGACAAATTGCAGCAGCCACTATTAATGTTCTCTAGTATTAGCACAGATCAGCAAACAGTATTTTGCTCTACTATGCTTGACCTTCTGCCACATTCTCTTCCCAGCTAATGTAACATCTTAATCCAGTCCAGAGACTTCATAGAGGCCATTTAAGATATTTGCACTTAAGATACTTTCTCTTCTTTGGAAAGTTGACACAGAGCACGACATCTCTGACATCTGAAAATCCTAAGGATAAGCTTACTTCTGGATCATTTATGCCATTTTGGTTTCGGGTCCGCATTGCTCTTTCAGTATGAAATTGCAGTTCCTGTCTGCTCAAGCTGGATTTAAAACGACAATATTCTCTCAAGCTTTTGTCTTGCCAAACTAGAGCATTTGGCTTGGTTTAGTCTTTTCTGGCAACACAGTTCCCATTGCTCTGCACATTCAAGTAGCCTACCTAGTTTGTATTTTGCTTAGAACTGAAAGTACGCAAATCCTACCAGAAATATTAGATCACAGAATTACACTGAATTATTGTAAATCCAAACAGCTCATCAGAAACTGCAAACCTATTTGTTCTGTTCCTAGAAGTCTATCAAGAAACTACTTTCATTCTGGACTGCATGTAGCAATTCAAACAATATCCAAGGAAAGTAAATTGAACAAAACAGCCCTTATTTAGAAGCGGCTTATGCAGCAACTCAAATCAACAGATTGCAAGAACATTGTTACAACAGCGGAATGAAATGTAAAAAGGTTCATTATTAGACCTTGTGCCATTTCAAAGAAATATCCTGGCATGCTAAAAGAATTAAAAAGCTCTTTTTACAGAAAGGAGTATTTGTAATTGTCCTTTCTGGAGGCCTTGGATAAAGCAATACACTGAAGGTCATTGCAAAGCTGAGAACTGAATCTAAACCTCTCAGTCTCTTACTCAGCATCATTGCTGATAGAACTGCGAAGTTTTATTAATAACCATAGATACCACTTCATGGGAATGTTGAGGTTTTGCACTCCTACTCTCCTCCCACATTCTCAAGAAGCATGAACTGTCCCGTTACAGGAAAATCACAAGTTCATTAAGTTAACAAAGGAAATAAACATTTACACACTTGGCTGTTTTACAGTCTTATTCATAAATAATATTTAACAAAAGAACCCCCCAAAAAACCAAAACCTGAACATACCCCAAACGTAGCACTTAGCCGTAAAGCTAACAGGAAGCGCTCATTAATGGTTGTCTCTACGTTTATTAGTAGAAAGCATTTCAATAAAGGCACATATTAATTGAAAAGCACCACCTCACTGTGGCTTTGAAGAAACAGAAAAAGTTATTTTTGGAAAAACCTCATTGAATTCTAAAACGCAAAAAAACCCATTCAGATTTCAATAATTCCTAACTAGTAAAACTGTAAGCATATTAACAACGCAGAGGGAGAGGGAATGTTGTTTCACCAATCAGAAGTTGTCAAAACACTGAGCACCTAAAACCCCTGTGATTTCAGCAGGCTACAAGCTAAACTTCTTCCCTACGAGTCATGTTCCTCATGGTATCACTTTCAGGGAAAACAAACAAACTGACATTCACCATTAAGCTATCTGTTACCTCCTTTTTGGCTTCTTTTTTGGGATCATAATCACTATCATTTCCATCCATTGGATGAGCTTCTTCTACGTCATCATCACTGAGGAGAGATTATAAAAAGCTGGTCATTTTATCTATTTTTTAACCCCAAATATAAATATGTATCAGAGTAAGACAGAATTATCCAAGTACACAGTATCTCAAAGTTACTTGTAGTTTTCAAAGAGAACTGCTACAAACACATTTCCCCTATTAAATTCTAATAATTACAATGATAAACAAGCAATCCCAGACTGTAGTTTCCAAATGGCTTTGAACAGTGGTGGTAATGCTCTGCCAAAATATTTTGGTGTTACCTTTCTTCAACTCAACCACTTGTGCCAGCATGAACACTTACGTGGTCAACTATACCCAGGCTACAAATAACCTTTCATTTGCCACATTAGCCTGTGCGGAGCAAAAGGGGACAACGTAAGATGGGAAAACACAGGACTGCTTGTCACCAAAGTGCTCAAGATCTAGTAATTGGGGGGTGTGTGTGTGTGTGGGTGTGTAGAATGAAATCTGCTGAATTAAATCAAAATGGTTGAAAAGGTAACAGTTAAGTCAAGTCCAATCCAGTGAGTCACACAATATGATTTCTGAATAAATGAATGCAAGAATACCACAAAAGTGTCTATTTATTAAAAACTAAATCAAAAAAATGCTGTATAGGAAGTGAATCGATTTTATTCTACAATTGTTCAGCTATAGGGTCACAAGTAAGCATGCTAATTTTTGATTTCAGGAGTTCTTTTCAATAACATATAATTAAATAAGACACTTTCGCTCTAGGTAGATGGTTTTCTGAAGATGTAAAAGCATACTTTCCAACATGAACATGTTACTTATACGTTCAACGTACAAAATCACTTTAAAAAATGAAATGTAAGCTACAATAAGTGCAGTACAATTTCAATTTCATAGTAACTACGGGAAATGTCATTCCCTTCTATTCAAGACAATTTAAAACTATTTTGAGCTCTAATTCTCTTCGACCAACGGTGGTTCTAAGTGTCCTAAAATAAGACTTTATGCAAAGCTTTGTTATAAATCAGTATTTGGGCATTCTAACTGCTACAGCTCTTTATAGTGGTTGACCTTTCAGTTTTAACTCCATTCTAGTTCAAAAAGACCACAGAAAATCCCCCTCCCACAAAACCACTGTAACTCCCCACACAAAAATATAGCGTTAGACTTCTCAAATAAAGCATTATTTGTAAGCCACATTCCCAGACTTCAGGTTTTTTTAACCTTTGTTTTTGACAGTTATCCATTAAAGCACTTCAGTATGTTACAACTCCAACAACTGGAGTGATACAGCTCTTAAAGCACAGCTACCAAACCCCTTGCTAAATGATGCTCAGACATAAAACCATTGTTCATGCTGAAACACAGTGGATGGAAATTACCCTGACATCCCCACTTGTAAAGACTTCAGTCTCTGGTTAGCTACTTAAGAACATAAAACTTACCTGTCACCTTGATTATTTCTATTAGCTAGTTTCCGAGCCTGTCGATCCATCAAACTTGTCCTAGAGCGAGTCTTTTTCCAAGAATAGTAGTATTTTACAAGGCTTGCAATAGTCTTGTCTGGAAGCTAGAAGAAGTCGTTATACATTAATACTTGTTAAAATTAAAATCGCACCCCAAGATTATGATCCTGCTCTCTTTATAACCACCTTTACCCAAATATTTTAAAGGAATGGATGAGATGGAAAGGAGGGATGTATTTTGTGTATTTTTTAAAGGAGAAGGGAAGGAGAGGTTTTATAAGAGGGGAAAGAACTATAGGCCCAAGGGACACGATGAAATTAACTGAAATCTTACATTCAAGGTTGCTCCTGAAGCTTTTACACAGACATCATGAGACTTAACCCAACAGGAGCCTCAGTTCTTAGCGCTTCTGAACTGTTTAATGCTGCTGATTAAAATATTATTTTACCATTTGCTGGATCCTGTGAAAGCTCTTTCCATGGAAGCTAAATGCTTGTTCAAACAGGACTTTATCTTCAACTGTCCATTCATCAGGGAAAGGAGTGAAGTTGGGCAGATCCGCAAGGGACTTCTCAATATTGTGTTTATGCCAGAACAACATGCCGAGAGCCTTTGAAAAGAAACAGTCCCTTTTTGGATTTAGTCAACTTTCTAAAACTGTGAGACTAGTTAAAAAAAAAAAGGCAATTTATTTATTTAAAAGAAAACTCGACTGTCAGAACCCCATCTCAAAATGTATTTACATTGTATTGACTATGCACTATAGGTTACAGAATTCTCTCTGGAGACAATGGGAAGAGTGGGTACATCTGTACTTCATTAAAGGCACGAAAGCTAGACAATTCAAGGATGGCATGGCAGCAGTAATTCTGAAAGCTCATGAACTAGGCTGACGGGCTCAAATCTGACCTGCTTTCTTCCTTTACAAGTAGGCATCACCTACACAGTTCCCTACAGGTCTTCAGGCCTTTATTAGCAGCCCACTCAAAAGAGTAAATAAAAATACTTTTCAGCAGCCAGAGGATCATCCAAAATGCAAGTCTGAAAGGTCAAAGTGAGAGTGGTCTTTCCACAACTCTCCAATCCACAAACAACAGCACGGCCATTTCCATGTCATGTGCACCTAATAAGGAATGGAAATTTAAACACACTTTCTTATATAATTTAATTTCTTTATAGTTCAAAGCTGATCAGACTTTCTGCCAGAGAATCAACGACAGATTTGAAGCCAAGTCTCACACTTGGAAATGTAACCCACTCAAGTTTCAACCATACTTCAGTTTCAACCTGCTCTAGTGGAAGGTGTCCCAGCCTGTAGCAGGGGGTTGGAACTAGATGAGCTTTAAGGTCCCTTCCAACCCAAATCAGCCTCTGGTTCCATGTATGATACAGTGCAAACATGATCACCACTTGTTCACCAGCTCTCTAAAGCCCTGACTTCACATCTCCTAATAACCCAGACATAGCAAACCTCTTTTCCTGTGAAAATGGCAAGTGACAAGCAAACTCTTGCAAAGATAATTTTTATTCCACTGTGACCAGTCTACAAATATGTTGTACCACAAGTTATTTTGGAAATTGGTCTTTTTCACAGACTTAGTTTGGGATCCCTCAGTTCCCTCTCTCCCCTAATAAAAGCCAGGCCAGAAACAAACATCACCAAACTGCACATTGCAATATCGGCAGCTTCTCTTTCAGATAGCAGTTGGCTAGCAAGTCAGTGCTATTACGAGCTTCCATCGTCCAAAACTTGATCGTACAAGTTGTTTCCACTTGTACGCCAAATATTTGTTGCAATATATAATATCACCTTTACACAAACTGGTTAATTTACGAAGATGACAACAGAACTAAGCGCAGAGCAGCAAAGTTTTACCCTGTGCTTTTCACAGGATGTTGACTAAAGATTATTAGACAAAAAAAAAAACCCAAAGTGAACTTGTTTCTTATTCTCAATCCTCAAATTTCTGGTTTCCTGCCTCTGAAAAACACTCACTCAAAGTTGGTTTGTCTCTCTGTTTTAAACCTTCCCAACGGTGTCCTTACCACAATCAATGGTTTAAAACGGCACCATATTGGAATTCTGATTTTAAACATCAAATTTGTAAGCTGCTTTCCTAAGAAATTCTTTAACTAAATATACACACACAACTGCATGACATGCCCAGTGTATCAAGAAACATACCAAACCTTTTCAAAAGTGCACATTACAAGCTGAGCATGTCATGAAAACAAAGAGCTCAATCTTTTGCAGAGAATCCAGACCACAACTGTATGCAGATCCATTTAACTGCAGTGTTTGCTGCCGTGCCTGAAGAGAAACAGCGTTAATTAATGGTAACCAAGGGGAAAAGAGTAAAAAGAAAAGAGTTGCGTTATTCTTTTATATTAAAAAGAATCCTTTAAATGAGCACTCTCATTTCATAGCACTTACCTGTTCCACATTGTATCCATGTTTTTCCTTTGCTATTGCTATATATTCATCCACTGTAACAAAGCAATGTCAGAATTATTCTTTAGTACTTTTAGTTCTGCTATAAGGTGACACAGAATTAGCCACCTAACATTGGAAAATGCTCTTCCCGTGCTTTAATACACTGTATAGGCCCAGATCCCCCAAAACCTTAAATATAGTCATAGCTTTAAAATAATAAACCCATTGGCTTTAATTTAATTTTATAAACTTTTTACATAAGCCAATTCTCAGTGAAAAAGATACTTTCTTTCACATTTTTATCACAATAAAGCCACAGAGGCTCATCATTTATTTAAATCAGGGACCAGCTGGTTACCAAAAGGCTGTGTCTTCCTGGAACCCACTCCAAAGAACACACACACCTGGGTTAGGTTTAAATCGAACTACTTCTACTGTGCGTATTCCCAAACATGTTAAAAATAAATGTAAAGAGATTCTAGATCAATGATTATGCATATTCTTGCTATTTCATAGATTTCACTGACCAACATTAATTTTAACCATGGGACAAAGTCAGCTTTCACTAGAGCACATTAAGACTGAATAATTAGGTCATCACATTCACCAGTAACATTTTTTAAGTGCTCTTTGGCCATACCAAAGCCAGCTTTGTGCTGGGCTCTTGCCCTCACTTTGCAATCAAGTCCTGCTAGTTTGGATCTTCAACGGGTAATTTGTATTTTTAAAGAAACGCTCTTCACCTCCGACAGTTCCCAGTTAAGTGGCAACTGAATGGAGCTGAAAGGAAGCACGACTGAGAAAGGGAAATGATGATATCCTCAATATTCAAACAGATCAGAGATGTCCTTGCCACAACGTTTAAAGTGTTTAGCAACCAGAGGTGTAGAGTATTTTCTTCCTAATTGTTCTATAGTAGGAGAAGGTATGTCCCTTCAACTACCAACTACTGCTAACAGATAGAAACCGTCCTTGAGGACCGGGTTCTCATGACTGCATCCTCATAGTTTATTCCCCTATATTACATATGGGAAATTCTAGTACAGAAGGCAGGTTTAAACTAGATTAAACAGGTAACTTCACATCTAGTCAGATGAGTCCCATCACTTCAGAAGGGAGAAAATGCTCAGTTTTTCCTGATAACACAGCAATAACAATTCCCCCCTAAATGTGGCCTCAACATACCTGAAAATATGCAAATTCTTCTAGCAATTTAGAGCAGCAAGTTTCACATGTTTAGAGGCTTCATTCTTTTACTAATAACTAAAGGTTTTACAGACACTGGTGATAAATCGACACAGGTTTTGATTTGAAACAAAGACTTAACTATAAAATAAGACAAGGTGATCTTTCCTTTCCGTGGAGTTCTCCAAATGAAAAATAAAGAGAAGCTTTGTGTTTAATTTACTATTTGCAGTTTCACTGTGTGTAAAAATGAAGAATGAACAGGCACACCAGAAACAATTACGTAGTTATAATTCAGCATCCAAATTCCCAAGCAGGGAAGGACTTACACTTGGCATCTGGAATATTATGATATGGAGACCATACAAGCATCCCTCCATTATCTTTATCAGTATATTTTGTGGCACCTGTAAGAAAACAAGTAAGTCTCAGTATTTATAAATATGATCTTGAGAACAACTATTCACAGGACAGTAAATAACAGACAACCACATTAAGAAGTCCAGCCTAGCTACTGGGGGAGGAGTGAGGGCATTAAAAATGCCACATTATTTCCTTAAGACACTGAATTTCATGAACATCTGAATTTGAACACTACTCCTACAAGATTCAGTTATAATTGGATATTAGACAGGATGATGGTTACCACAATTGGAGCATTAAAGTGCATTGCTAAAGTTGGCTGGGTGCAAAATTCAGAGGCACTTGTGCAGGAATAGTCCTCCAGAAGTTAGGATTTCTATCAGCACATCTGTCACTATCATAGAGTATCAAGATTTACTGTGTTAAGTTAGGCTGCCTTAAAACAAATACCCCCAAACAATGAAAAATCAACGACAACAAAAAGATAGAGGGTAGAATACAGTCACCATCCCTGATTTTTCAACATGGAACGATACTAACAACTATGCACAAAGTAACTGTTGATCTGTCTCTAGTTTTGATTTTCATAGCTATGCAATTCTGATATTCATAGCCAACCAAACTGGGTGGCTGGGTGGTCACCTCGTTTTGTTTGCTCTTCACCTTCACCTGAATGTAGCAAGCAAAGCAGTCCAAGTTACCTAACCTATCAGGAGAAGGCAGCAATACTGATGCAACTTCATACAAAGCACTACATCATTGTCTTTGATTTAAAAAAAACATCCCACACTGTAAAAAAAATTAAACTCCCCAACACTGGACCAGCACTAACTACTTTTCATTACTACTTTACAACCATATGCTACTGCATCAAGCTTCTTACAATCTATTTGTTTAACAGTTTCTCTTGCTAAGATATTGCTCAACAATTGGATCATTTACACTTGTGTCTGTATGAATTCCTTGAGGAATCACCCTCAGAGGAATTCTCCTTGTATCCTTCTTGGAGAAGGACAGGCTTGGTTTTTTCCCCCTCAGTGAAACAAATAACTTTTCGCTCCATTTTAAGCTGCCACACTTTATATTTAGGTTCTACATCTTGTTGAAGGAAACAGAACAAAACAAATCAATACCCTGGAAAAGAGAACCTAGTGCTTTCTAATTAGGTATTGTGTTTTGTTGTTCTTCCCTCTTTAGTTTGGCAGCCTTCTGTATTTGCTATCATCTTTGCAATCTTCAGATCCATTACGACTGCGGACTTGAAAACCAGGTAATTAAACTAAAAGAAGTCGTGCCTTCCAAAATGAGACGCGTACGACAAATAGTCTAAATGCACCATAAACTCTGTAATAAGTTAAAAATGTACACAGTCATAAAGCACCAGTTTCAAGGCATAAGCAGTACTGAACTCTGAAAGGGTTTTGGTGGATAAGAACAAATGCCTTATTATAACATTCTCCTTTAGAACAAAAAGGGCATGCCAACTGTAGTTACTAGAAATGGAATACTTCATGAAGAATAATGCAAACATGTTACATTCACATTTCTCATCCATTCAACTTTTATCACAAGTAAATGACTGCTACCCTGTACTCCACTCTAACTAAGAAACAAGCACAGGACCACTACAGAATGCATCAGAATTTCAGGTTGTGAGCAAGAAGTAGCTAAACTTGACTATACCCTCAGTCATTTCCAAATCCCAGACAGGCACCTGCAAACAAGCTGATATCATGGATATTATTAGATGAAAACCTTAAGTTTCAGAGTCCTATCATTTGTGCCTGCAGAAGATCACATATGCAGTGGCATATGTGACTCCCCTACTTAGGTGCCAGCCTCACATGACTAACAAGCAGCTCCCACCAGGACACCCCTTTTTGAAGCACTGCTGTTTCTCCAGTAGGATCAGACAACTGGTTCCATGCTGGGGGCATCTTCACACTGCCAAAAGGAAAGCAAGAATGACAGAGGACAATAGGTTGCAGACAAGGAGCTCAAAGGAAGGCATTCTGTCAACACTGGATGTCCATAGCTACAGTTCAGGGATCCCTCCATCTCCACATGCACGACTATGATCTATCTTTATGAGAACTGCTTCTCGTCCTTTGTGCCCCAAGTACTCAAGTCAGCAGCACTCCCCCTGCAAAAAGGCTGTGTTTTAGCTCAAGGGCAGCATGATCTACATCTGCAAATTCCATTCTTATTATGGATAGTGGCTGGAAATACCAGGCAGCATGTTAACCAAAGCATGTTAGAAGAGCAGAGCTGTAAGCCAGCAAGCTACATCTCAAATACAACAAGTCTCCCTCTGCCCAAACCCCACATGCAAACCACTTCGGAAGAGGTTTCTGTACTTGAATGATCTGAACACAATAGGGAAACTGTAGCAGCAAACTGAGCCTTGTTAAATTTCAGCTTAACCTTAGAAGTTATGTACACATGGATGTAGCTATTCTGTACACGACTCAGGTACTGAGAATAAAGTGAAAACCTGGAAGCATACAAGACCATTGGCCACTGCAGCAATTTAGAAGTGTATTGGTTTCCAGCATAGAAAGTATCATCACATGCTTAAGACTAAGCTTTGAGAGCAGGAACAAAACCACAGAAACTACTGGAAGGAAGAACTAAATTTCTACAACAAAGGACTGGAAATCTTAAAAATAGGTAATGAAAAAAAATAAAATTGGGGAATGTGAGGACAGATTGCGTGGAATAAGTGGAAGAAATGATGTACTTCACCTCACCATTTCATAACTTTCATTTAAGGAAGCCTGTTTTCATATAGGAAGACTAGAGGGAGAAAAATTGAAAGGATGTACCCAGAAAGGGATTCCATACGTGACCTTAAAAGCTATAAAGCGTTCTTCTTGACAGCCCCTCCTCAACCCTGAGAAGAGGGTAGATGGGACAGAAGTATTTCTGCATTTAGTAAACAAAATTCATACTAAAGCTTTTGAGAAGTCCAAATCTGAGTAAAACTTCTCTAGCAGTTATCTCACATATAGATGACACAAGAGAATGGTGCCTCTGCAGTGATGGCATTCTCCGCTATGCTTCCCAAGAGAACGCAAGCAGCCCATAACAAAGACACCAGCTTTGTAACATCCTGCTGCATCTATAGGTGGGTCAGAAAGCACAGGCAGAAACAATTTCACCTTAATAATATAAAGTACTATAGGAAAACCAGCAGGAGGAGATAAGAACCCGGAGTGCAGGCGATACCTAATTTACCGAGTGAATAAACTAAGGAAATCTAGGATTTTGATTAAAACTGCTTTCTGCAGTAAGAAAATTTCTTTCTTTGCAGTAGCATCTGGGACAATTAGAACTCTATTTTCCTTACAACTGACACACTTTTCTCTTAAAAAAATTAAATACCTCTTTATTTTATACATGAACTCAGGTTAAAAAAAAGTTTACGACCATCAGAACTTTAATCACGAATCTCAATGCATCCCTTACGAATATTTTTCAACACAGGCTAAGTGAGGCCAAAGGATGGGTATTTATTCTACTCATTGTAGTATTCTGTGTGGGTACCAGAGGGCTGACTTTGTAACCTGCGTTAAACTCTCTCAAAACAGGCATTAAAGCAACTACAAGAAGAAACAGCACTTTAGTTAAAGATAGTGCCTATGTCCATATATGCAAACCTGGGAGTACAATGGAGTGTACATTACATTTGCTCCCCCTGGAAAAACGTAATCTAAGTGTAACTGTGATAAAAGAACACCTTTTTTTGCCCAGCATTACTTCCATCTCTAAGATATGCCACCTCAAGACTCATAACAAAAAAGGGGACAGCACGAGCTCTCAGATAAGCACTCTGCTAACACGATAAATACGTACAGTACTTCTACCCTTTATGGACTTAGTTCTTTTTTTCCACAATACTCGGGTGTTCCAAAAAAAAGTTACCACCTTCTTGCCCTAATAATCAAAACACACACCAAGAACAACAACACTATACAAAAAGCCTATTACATATGACTTTTTAAAGAAAGATTTCCATTATTAAAGAAACTGATAAAGCGGTATGCATTAATCCCAGTTATTAGGGAAAGGAGCATCAGTTGAATTTCACCCCCCAGGACCACTTAGGAGGTCTAAACCATCAGGTTATAAGAGAGTATAAAATTACTTCTGTGGGTACAAATGCAGTGATGCTATTGCAGATATAGCTCACAAAACTGAAACCACAGATCCTCAGTTGTCCTACAAGGGGGGAAGAGCTCTTTTAATCAAAGGAAAAACAAACACTGTGTGTTTTTCTAATTTAAGCAGCCTGTAGGAAAAACAAGCCTGGGTTACACGTTAGAAGGGGTAATTTTTATTTACGTTTATTTTTATGTAGGCAATATAAAAATAAAGGGTGCAAACGGTTAGCCTTATTAACAAAGAGACCTCGACTACGCGCTCCTTTCTCAGGGAAGAGGCATTCCCTTATGCCAAGATCATGCATCCATTTAATCCCACCCTCCCCCTTTTTTTCCCCCGGCCTTTTCTTTGGCCTGTGGGGACTTGCGCCCATCAAGAGGGGCTCTCTCCAGCTTTAGGAGGCACTATGTGAGAAGCTCTGGCCCAATCCTCTTCCGGCAGGAAATCATCTGACACCAATGGAGCCTGTTTGGAGAACAGGAAAGTAGATAGGCTTCATCTGACCACTATAGCAGAACTGATCCACGCTCCTACGGTCTCACTGCTCACGGTAGTAACGCGAGGCAGCATTCTAGCGATCAACTAGCTTAAAACCAAGGACTAGGCTATGTGAACGCGCCCGGTATTCCTCGGGGCGGGGCTGGGGGCTGACGAAGGCGAAGGAGAGCAGCTCAGCCTGCAACAGCGGGGTTAGCGGGGCTACTACAGCACGCAAGACCAGGGGCAGGAGTTTCCCACCCAGCGCATCTTCCACCCAGCGCATCTTCCACCCAGCGCCTCCAGCACGCAGCCAGGTCTGCTCCGCTTCCGGCAGGCGCATCACTTCCCACCCCTGCCCGAAAACATCCATCTCCCCATGGCGAATATCCTTAAATCGCCTGGTTAACATAGGATATGCCTTATGGTTTAAGAAGGGGAAAAATACAAAGCATCCAACCTTTTTCTGCTCCGCCGCCTCCCGCCGGATACAACATAACGCGGCTGATAGCGAAGGGAATTCGCCATCAGCCGAGTGGGAATACTCCCACCGCGGTGCCCCCATTCCCGGGAGCAGCTGCTGCCCCGCCGCCGGCACCGGATCGCCAACACAAAGGCTGAAAAGCAGCCTAAATACAACCCCGCGGCCGCCGCCGGGAGAGCGCCGAGCCGAGCCCTCCCCAGCACCGACCCCATCCCTCCCGGCTCGGGAACGGCGGCGGCAAGATGTCAGGTTACAGCCGAAAAGCCATTTACCGGGCTCGAAGTCAGGAATGCGCGCCTGGTATTCCGCTCCGACCCTCATTCCTACATCTGCAACGCAAAGTGGGGTGGGGGGGTGGAGGGAGAGAAATTAGCGCCCTGCCTGCGCCCGGGCGGGCTGGGGACGCGCCGCCCGGGAGCCCCCGCCGCGGCCGTGCGGAATAAGCCACCTCCCCCCAGCCGCCACCCCGCCCGCCGCCGCCGCAGATTAAGCCCCGACGACCGGCGGGGAGGGGGCCGGAGGCGGAAGGGGGAGTTTATTTCAGCGGAACAATGGAGACGGCGGCGGCTCCCGGGAGACACTCCCCATCGTTAAGCACCGCGGGGCCGCGCTGCGCGCTCCCGAGCAATTCCCCCACTCTCCCCCCCCACCTCCCCCGCGGCCCGTCCCGCCGCGGCACAGACGCGCGACGGCGGCAGAGGAGGAGGGACGGCGGCGGCAGCGCCGGCACCGGGCAGGGGGAGGCGGCGCGGCACGGCACGGCACGGCGCCCCTCCCGCCACCCCCCTCCTTCCCCCGCTGTCGGGGCGGCCCCAGGCTCGCACCGTGCTCGTCGCCACTGTCACCGCCGCCGCTCTCCGGCTCCGAGTAGTGCCCGTTGGAGGGGCTGCTGCTCTTGGTGCCGTTGGGGGCTGCCCGGCTCTTGCCCCCCAAGAGCTCCGCTCCCTTCTCCATCATGCCCGGCATGGCAGGGCCTGGGGGGGGGGGGCGGGGGAGAGCGGCGGCAGCGCAGGCTGCCGAGGGGGGGGAAGTTAATACGGAGCCGCCATGTTGCCCCCTCCCCGCCCCCCCCTCGGGCCACCGCGGCGCCGGCGCCTCCTCCCCCCTCACACCACCCCTCCCTCCCTCCCCCGGCGCTGCGCAGCCCCCGGGAATCCCTCCGCGCCGGTCCGGCCGGATCTAGCCGAGGAGGCGGGGATACCGGAGGGGCCCTGGCGGCGCGGCGGAAGGATTGTGCCCGCGGGGGGAGCATTCTCTCCGCGGAGACTTCGGGGACTGACCTCCGTGCTGCGGAGTTCCCCGGCGGACGGGAGCGGCAGCGGAGGAGCGGGGACTATTCTTTGTGCGGCGCAGGGATTCTGGCGGAAAGGGGTGGTGTGGCGAGTGGAGGTGCTGGGGCATGTGGCGTGGTGCGGTGCGGGCGGGAGGTGTCGGGGCTGCAGTGAAGGGGTGATGAGGGAGCAGTGGGGAGCGCTCGGCTGTGGGGCTGGGGTGGCCTGAGGGGATCGGGCGGGCACCTTGGGGCGGTGCGAGGGCCCGGCTGTGAAAGGCGATGCGGGCAAGCGCGGCTGCCACCTTGCTCGCTGCGGCTTTTGGGTGCGCTTCAGTCCAGGGTCAAGTAAGGCTGAGGGATTAAGGGGCCCGGGAAGCCGGCACCAGAAGGCGGCAGCACAGCAGGTAGTTCCAGGTGGTGTAAAGTGTGTGCGGGAAATGGTGCTGGTTTTTCTTTCTAAATATGCAAAATGTTTTACTTCTTATTTG
This sequence comes from Ara ararauna, assembly GCA_028858755.1. NCBI lineage: Eukaryota > Metazoa > Chordata > Aves > Psittaciformes > Psittacidae > Ara > Ara ararauna. Next base: position 123,282,944 of record CM054379.1, read on the forward strand.
TTTAGTGTAATTCCAGTGTGCCACCGTCTAGTTCATGTCAATATTCAGGTTTGAAGAGGAAAAAAAAAGAACCCTGCTGGGTCTGCCTCCAGACTATGGAAACGTTGTTGCTTAATCATAGAATCATGGAATGGTTTGGGTTGGAAAGGACTGTAAGATCGTCCAGTTGTAACACCATGGGCAGGGACACCTTCCACTAGAGCAGCTTGCTCCAAGCCCCTGTGTCCAACCTGGCCTTGAACACTGCCAGGGATGGGGCAGCCACAGCTTCTCTGGGCACCCTGTGCCAGCGCCTCAGCACCCTCACAGGGAAGAGCTTCTGCCTGAGAGCTCATCTCAGTCTCCCCTCTGGCAGGTTAAAGCCATTCCCCATGTCCTGTCCCTACATCCCTTGTCCGAAGCCCCTCTCCAGGTTTCCTGCAGCCCCTTTAGGCACTGGAGCTGCTCTAAGGTCTCCCCTTCAGGAGCCTTCTCTTCTCCAGGCTGCCCCAGCCCAGCTCTCAGCCTGGCTCCAGAGCAGAGCTGCTCCAGCCCTCGCAGCATCGCCGTGGCCTCCTCTGGGCTTGATCCAAGAGTGCAGTGGAAGGGGAAAATCTCTGTCTACCTGCTGCTCACGCTCTGGTGGTGCGCCTGGCACACATTGAAGCTGGGTCATGGGGAGCTTCTCATCAGCCAACACCCTCATGACCTCCTCCTCAGGACCTCTCGATAATCTATCTTGTTTCTGTGCAAGTACATGTAATGTCATGGCAATACTTTAAATATGTGTTAAAAGGGTTTTTTTTTAATGATGCAGTGATAACTTGTCAATCTTATTTCCTGATGTATGAAGGAAGTATGAACTTAGCCATTAAAGTTCCCATTACTATATATTATGAAGTCTTATGTGCCAACTAAGTGTGTCTGGCACAATCCGTTATACTTTGTCACATCTCGGCCATTACTTCCAAACTTTGCCCTGGCAGCTGCCTGCACTGGGTTGTTCGGTTGTTTGAAGAGGGCTGACTACACTAGTACCGCTGCTTTCTTACAGTGACATTAAGGAAAGGTGACTACTAAGTGTCCATAGTGCTTTACGGTAGGATTGTAACATGTTGTAGTTTGCTGTGTTTGCAGGGTGCTGTTGTTTGATGCTTGTCTTGAAATCATAGAATGGTTTGGGTTGGAAAGGACCTTAGGATCATCCATTTCCAACCCCCTGCCATGGATGTGGTCAGATTCTATACTTCTGCCCCTGCCATGGATGCGGTCAGATTCTATACTTCTGCAAAACCTCTCATTTAGATGTGCTTCCTAGAATGCAGTGGAAGAATATTGCCAAGATTCTTCCTGTTCTGGGGATATTGTGGTCTTTGAAGAACTGTTTTTTGTGACAGCTTCTGGCAGCTATCAAAAATGGGAGAAAACAAGCTCTGGCTCCTGTGTGCTTGCTGTTCATTCTCTCCAAGGGTTGGAATGAAAGAGGAGTTAGAAGGCAGCAGCTCAAGTGGCTTAGTACCTGAAAGTGTCTCAACAATTGAGGGGAAAAAAGCTCTAGGAGGATCTCATGGTTTAATGTACACTAAAGAATTCATGTAAGAGAGAATGCTCACAAATGCCAGAACCACAGGAAAATCTTCAACCAGTGTTTGCTCTTCTTAGTTGGAAAATCAATATTGTGCAGGAAATTGGGCTTCGTTATTTCAGTTCCCCTAAAAACTGAGGTTTTGAGGCTTTTTAGCTGTATTTTCTAAGGATGTTTGGGTATAGGTGCAGCATAATGCCCGTGTATATCTGTCAGTTCTTAAGTGATAAAGCCACTGAACGTTCTTATAAGCTATTACAGTTTTCAGGAATGCCAAGTTATTACAAGTATTGTGAAGGTCATCACCTGAGGGGGAGAAAGATTCCTTGTCAGTATGGTTGGGAGGAAGGTTTTCTCAAGAGCTTGCCCTTCTTTGCTTCTATTATTCACATGGCTACTGTTAAAGCTGCATTTCAGAGGTTACATTGAAAGAGCATAGGTTCACTAAGTCAAGCACTTCAATGCATGTCGTGAGGCTTTTTGCCCATGCGATATTAAAGTGGGCTTGCTTTGAACATGCCTTCTCTTGTACAGAAGTCCTCCTTTTTTGTTGTTTGTTTAAGGTTTTTTTTTTCCCTTTTCCCTCCTCTCCATAGTTGCTCTGTCACATTCAGTATCTGGGTTCTCCTGGATTAGATGTGGTATGCTAGAGCAGACCTATTTGTGAGATTGGTCCTACATTTGTATGCAGGGGGGTTGGAACTGGATGATCTTAAGGTCCTGTCCAACCCTAACTATTCTATGATTCTATATAGGAATTAGCTTAGATGAATACTACCGTATATGTCCTTATTCTTAATTTTTCTTTCTAAACATAAGCCATAGAGGACACTAATGTAACCAGGGCATTTAGGAGTTATGACTCTGGCCAGCCTGAGGATTCTTTTGATGTGCCTGACAGTTTGTCATTCTTGGATGTTGTATATTTCTCCTTAAAATTTACTTACCAAAGTCACAGTTTCAGAGGGAAAGGTTGTGTTTGGGCAGAAGGGGAGGGACTGCTGGAGAACAAACTGAATTGCAACGGAGAGGAAGGGAATTTAGAAACGGAGAGGTTGCAAACAAGGTAGGTGAAGCAGTTGCTTCTTCATTTTAACAGGCTTTAGTAGAAATAGCAGCTTTCACTATCCATGACTTAACTGAGCTTCAGACCCAAGTGGCTTCTGAGGTTGCTCCGTGCAGGTTTGAGGCCTCTTGCAATCCTCTTGGGTAGAGCAGGTTCTTGTAATTCATTGCTTAAAATCAGGCTTTTAAACTGTGGAATCCTGCAATTCATTGTTATTACCTTGCAGTGAGGGATAACGATAGCTTTCACTGTTGAGTGGTGAGCTGTGGGAAAGCAAAGACTTCATTCAGAACAAAATAACTTTAAGAATAAACACTAGATGGTGTCACATGCCTATATTACTTTAGAATCATTTAGATTGGAAAAGACATTGAAGATCGAGTCTAACCATAAACCTAACACTGCCAAGTCCACCACTAAACCATGTCCCAGATTGCCACATCTACACATCTTTTCAGTACCTCCATAGATGGTGACTCCAGCGCTGCCCTGGGCAGCCTGTTCCAATGCCTGAGCACCCTCTGGGGAAGGAATTGTTCCTCAGCTCCATCTGAACCTGCCCTTGTGCAGCTTGAGGCCGTTTCCTCTTGTCCCATCCCTTGTTCCTTGCGAGCAGAGCGCAGCCCCCTCCTGGCTCCATCCTCCTCTCAGGCAGTTGTAGGCAGCGATCAGGTCCCCCCTGAGCCTTCTCTTCTCCATCTGAACCCCCCAGGTCCCTCAGCCGTTCCCCATCACACTGTGCTCCAGGCCCTGCACCAGCTCCGGTGCCTTTCTCTGGATGTGCTCCAGCACCTCAATATCCCTCTTGTATGTTATTATGTCCATCTCACCTGTGAAATTTCTGGGTCATGGAAAGTACTGCAGATCACATGCTTGGCCATCACAAAGCTGATGTTGACAGCTTTATGCTTTCAGTTTTTTGGGAAAGGGCATTTGACAATTCCTTGGCTTAGAAAAGTCACTTTATGCCATTTAAAATCTGCGTCTTTTTAGATCTGTCTAGAAAAAGGTGAAATTTGTGATGCTGCTTCAGAAAAATTAAAAATCTATAATGTGTGTTGTGTGAAACACAGAGAAAATGGGATGACCATGAACCCTTTTGGAAATATCCAGCGTAGAAACTTGTGCTTTAATGTGAAGACTTATGATCTCCTTTGGTATGAACATTTCTTAATGAAAAGTATGCTCTTTGTCTTCAAACACACATTAAGAGAAGCATACCTAGGATCGGTCTCAAGCTGGGCACTTATTAGTGTTTCTGAACGCTAGTCTTAATGTTTTATTAAGGCAGAAATCAGTAAATAGTCATTCTATAACTGCTCAATTAAATGCAACAATAAAACATTCACTGAGGTGCTGCTATTCATATCCTCTGACTGAGATTTTTTATTGGTTTGCTTTATTTTTGTTGTGCTGTCTTCCAGTTACAGGCTTCAAGAGGCACCTGGACAGAATTCTTTGCCATTTAATTAGCATCACGGAGAATAGACTGTATAAGCAGAGGCAGTAACTTATTCTTGGGGAATGGGGAAAATCACATAGCAGTTTCTTTGAGAAGTCAAAGGACTTCAACAGTTGTAAACCCTTTTCTGTATGTAAATACCTGCCACCACCTGATCAAATCGTGTTCTTCTGAAACCTTTGCCAAAATCTGAGGCTTAGGCTGTGTTGTACAGTGTTGGTGGTTGAATGAAGCTGGGAATGGGAGGACTTGGCAATCTGTTAAAAATAGTACTTTCAAATGGTTTGTTGCAGTGCAGGAAGGCTTATTGAAGAATTAGCATGATGGGTTAGCACTAGCATCCATCTTGGCCAGTACTTTGATCCTGACGGTTATGAGCAACAAAGGCTCCGGAGGAACTCATTTGGGGGCAGATGCCATAATCTCCATTCTCTCTTGGCAAGAAGCCTGGTTTTGGTCTGCTGAAGATTTATTTGAAACTTTGAAGAGTGAAGCTTGGTATCTTTGGAAAAGAATAATGTAATTTCAGTCCCTCTAGATGTGGTATGAAAACATCTGTTTCACCTTTACATATGTGTAGATTCTTGTTTCCGTGACTTTCTATAGCAGTGAGTTCCACTGATGCTGTATGATGATTTTTGTTTATTTATTTTAAAAGAAAAATGACAAATCTTCCAAATACGTCCTCTTTCTCTTGACAGGAGGGAAAGGTGTTCCTCATCAGCCCTTTCAGTCTCATGATTTCATTTCTCTGGAGTTAACCTAAACATCTGGTAAGCTGCAACATTTACAGAAAGTAACGAGGGTTCTGTGTCCAGTTGGTTATGGTGACGCACTGTGGGAAAAGCATGAATTTAGCTGGTATATCCTTATGCTACAGAGGCAACTCGGGACAGCAGGTCATTTCAGAAAGCCATTTTACAAACATAGAATCCCAGACTGGCTTGGGTTGGAAAGACCCTAAGATCATCTAGTTCTAACCCCCCTGCAATGGGCAGGGACACCTTCCACTCAAGCAGGTTGCTCCAAGCCCCATCCAACTTGGCCTTGAACACTGCCAGGGATGGGGCAGCCACAGCTTCTCTGGGCACCCTGTGCCAGCACCTCAGCACCCTCACAGGGAAGAACTTCTGCCTTATAACTAACCTGAGCTTCTATTTTCCATACCCTCTTCAAAGAAAATGTTGGTAACAGCTGGCAGGGTGTGAATCAGAACATGGCATTCAGTACTGTCGGTGAAGATCCTCAGTCTGTGCATGAATGGCTTGTGTAGGTGGCTGAAATGGCAGCATCTCTTTACAAATAATTTGGTTTCAGGGCCAGTTGTTTCCCACAGAAAGAAACAAGAAAGGCATTGTAGTTGTTTTGGTAAGTTAGTGTGCTTTGATTTTGCCCTGTCTCACATACACTCTACCTAAACTGCTTTTCATGGGACTGCTCAGTGGAAATTGGATCTCGCCTAATGTATACTTAAAGCTGGTGGACTTCCCCAAGAAGTGTAGTTTTGCTTCTCCTGCATGGCATCTGGATTTTTTGTGGGTTGGTTTGGTGGTTGTTGCTTTTTTAAATGCAAAGCAAGTGCTTTGATTTCACACACTTAGTGAAATATGTGCTAAACTTGAGCTTTATTCTTTCTCTCAGGTTGTCTGTTGCTGTTGTACCTGAAGAGGTGACCGTTTGCTGTGAGTTAATGATGTTTCTGCTCCCTCCTATTTTTTAGCTCCTCCTTTTCCTCCTGCAAAATAACATTACAAAAGGAACGTACCATGCAAGATTTTCTCCTTGCAGTTAATATTACCGCTCACCTCCTTGAGAAAAATGTCCTATATCATATACCATAATAATAATAATAAAAACAATAAAACCCCCATATGCTCTTGTATGTTACTATGTTGTGTGTTTCATCCTGAAACAGAGATAACCTTGCCCCAAACAGCTTATTGTTTAATGAGGATTCAGTCAGCATATGTAACCAACATTAGGAAAAACAAGGGAAAATAAGGGAAACAGCAGAAATGTATTAATGTGAACCAAGCTCAGTCTTCACTGGCAAATGCCCTGACCACGCCACCCAAGTCTTGGAAGGCAGACGCAGGGACTGTAAGAATGAAGACCCTGGGCCCACTGTAGGAGAGGATTTGGTTCGAGACCATCTTAGGAACCTGAACATATACAAGCCCATGGGACCGGATGAAATCCATCCGCGGGTCCTGAAGGAGCTGGCAAATGAAGTTGCTAAGCCACTGTCCATCATATTTGAAAAATCCTGGCAGTCAGGTGAAGTTCCCGACGACTGGAAAAAGGGAAATATAACCCCCATTTTGAAGAAGGGGAAAATAGATGAGCCGGGGAGCTACAGAGCAGTCAGCCTCACCTCTGTGCCTGGCAAAATCTTGGAGCGGATTCTCCTGGAAGGCATGCTGAGGCACATGAAAAACAACAAGGTGGTTGGTGACAGCCAGCACGGCTTCACTAAGGGGAAATCCTGCCTGACCAATCTGGGGGCCTTCTGTGCTGGGGCTACAGAACTGATGGACAGGGGTAGAGCAGTTGATGTCATCTACCTGGACCTGTGCAAAGAGTTTGACACTGTCCCACACGACATCCTTGTCTTTAAGTTAGAGAGGCATCAATTTGATAGGTGGACCACTCGGTGGATAAAGAACTGCCTGGATGGCCACACGCAAAGAGTTGTGCTCAATGGCTCCATGTCCAGCTGGAGATCAGTAACGAGTGGTGTCCCTCAGGGATGGGTGTTAGGACCGGTCTTGTGGACAGTGGGATTGAGTGCACCCTCAGCAAGTTTGCCCATGACACCAAGGCTGTGTGGTTCAGTTGATACGCTGGAGGGAAGGAATGCCATCCAGAGGGACCTTGACATGCTTGTGAGGTGGGCTGATGCCAACCTGATGAAGTTTAACCATGCCAAGTGCAAGGTTCTACACCTGGGTCGGAGCAATCCCAGGCACAGCTGCAGGTTGGGCAGAGAAGAGATTCAGAGCAGCCCTGCAGAGAAGGACTTGGGGGTGTTGGTCGATGAGAAAATGAACATGAGCCGGCTGCAGTGTGTGCTCGCAGCCAAGAAAGCCAACCGTGTCCTGGGCCGCATCAAAAGGAGCGTGACCAGCAGGTCAAGGGAGATGATCCTGCCCCTCTACTCTGCTCTCGTGAGACCTCACTTGGAGTATTGTGTGCAGTTCTGGTGTCTTCAACATAAAAAGGACATGGAACTGTTGGAACAAGTCCAGAGGAGGGCCACGAGGATGCTCAGGGGACTGGAGCACCTCCCGTATGAAGATAGGCTGAGAAAGTTGTGGCTGTTCAGGCTGGAGAAGAGAAGGCTGCGTGGAGACCTCATAGCAGCCTTCCAGTATCTGAAGGGGGCCTATAGGGGTGCTGGGGTGGAACTCTTCATGAGGAACTGTAGTGAGAGGACAAGGGGTAACGGGTTCAAACTTAAACAGGGGAAGTTTAGATTGGATATGAGGAAGAAGTTCTTTACTGTGAGGGTGGTGAGGCACTGGAATGGGTTGCCCAGGGAAGTTGTGAATGCTCCATCGCTGGCGGTGCTCAAGGCCAGGTTGGACATAGCCTTGGGTGGCATGGTTTAGTGTGAGGTGTCCCTGCCCATGGCAGGGGGGTTGGAAATGGATGATCTTAAGGTCCTTTCCAACCCTGACTATTCTATGATTCTATGATTCTAAATTCATAAAATTACTGTAACTCTGTACTGCCCATCCATTTAAGACACATTGTCGCTGTAAGAGTATTCTTGAGAGATCTGGAAGAATCAAATGTATTAGTGTTCAGAACCTGCTTTGGTACATCTTTGCGTGTGGGAAAGAAGCATAAAGAGTGGTGTAGTAACCAGCAGTGGCTGCTTGTTTTGCTGTGTGTCTTGGGCTTTGGACTGTAAGAGCGTTTTATGCTACAGCATACTGGCACCTCCTGCTACATTTTGTTCTCCATAGCTTATTCTACCTGGCTTCTTGTGGTTTAAGGGCAAGGGGCAGAAGAAAGTGGAAAATAACACAGACCGGGTATGACTGCAAGAAGCTTCCTGAGGTATTGAGGCTTTGTATTTTTGTTTTCCATCTCACAATTTCTATAGAAAAGCATATAGTGTTTCTTAGAAATCCCAGTGTTCTGGAGCTAGACTGGATTGTGGAGGTCAGTGTGGCTGGACTGTGTAGATACCAAAAATGTTCTTGCTATTCAAGTATCATATCTTTTCCTACTGAAACTATTGTTTGGCTGATGTAATGATCCACAGTTGAGGTATGCAGTTTAGGAAGGATCAGCAAAAGGTTCCATTTTGAGCATGCCTGTAAGATGATTTTGCAAGCAATAAAAATTGTTAATTAATTCTTCTGAAATGTGTCAGATTTGTTTTCCCACATGGAAGCTGTTATTATAATAACCACTTCACTGCATTTTTCTAGGAGTATGAATTGTTCTCAAGTATATTCCGTTAAAAAACCCCCACCCCTACTCAGCAACAAACGAATCAATATGGCTGTGTCTGGCTTTTCAGGTTGTATTTTATAATGCTTTTGGGAATGGTGATTCTCTCTTCTCCCGTCTGAGGCGGACAAAACTACACAAATATAAAACTGAAATCCCCTGTCTTATATTTGAGGGTATAGATGAATACTTAAAGGGTCAGGCTACACTAGGAACATTCTCCTTGGGAAGATCTGGCAGTTCACAGCACTTCTGCCTGAGTGTTCATTAAACCAAGAGGGAAAATAAAAGGTCATGCTTATACAATTTTGGGGTGAAAATGCTGGATACCATTAGGACCTTGCTATCATTGGGTTTTAGAAAAATACCCACTTCAAATTCACTCTCAACCAATGTTTTAAATACACTTATGCTGGAGGTGAGGTTTTTGCTTGCTCATACGCAGTTCACTGTCTTTCATCTAAATGACATCCCTTTTAGTGAAGGTGGCTTTTACCCTCGGTTTAAGGGTCTTCCTAATTAAAACTTGAGATGTGTTACAGTCTGGGAGCCTGTTGTGAGGTCGGTTTGTGTTAGACACGTATTGTTCTAAAAAGCCAAAGAGATGGCCCAGGTTTCAGAGCTGCACTCTGAGCCCACTGCTTGAGGTCCATTCCCTGCAGCTACTGCAGAGCTGCCAAAGGTATCTTTGATAGATGGTGCTTCTGTGGGTGTCTCGTGTGCAGACGTTCACCTCTTGACAAGCGTGTCTCCTACCCACAGATTCCCTAGCTTCACCTTCCGTTGTGCCATGCACTGTGTTTTGGTTAGGGAGCTGGAGATAGGTTTGAATATTGCGCTGCATCTTTTCTAAAGCATGACCTAATATTTCACTGCACTGTGTCACCTTACACAAGAAGGTTTTGTATCAATTAACTGGTAGCAGACTGTGCTTCTTAACCATCGATGGAAGCACAGGAAGGAATCCTATTCTCTTCGTTTAAACCCTTTGAATTTCATGGAGGAGCTGTATTCCTGACCGAACGTCTGTAAAATGTGAGCTCCTTATGAACATTGTACCTGGCAGTGCCTGAGCTGAATATATTGTAAGAAAATTAACCAAAATTAGGAAAGGTGTTAAAAACCCCAAACCACAGCAGGTATCCAGAAATCAATAGCCCGTCAGAGAAATGTGAGGCCAGTGCTGATAAAGGCCCTGGAAAAATGCTATTAAGGTATGATCCAACTTAGAAAATAAGGAATTTTTCTTAGTGCAACTGCAGGAGATAACAGCAAGAGATTAGTTAGAATGGGAAAATTGGTAATCACTACATAAACTTAAGCAGGGGAAGTTCAGATCGGATATAAGGAAGAAGTTCTTTACTGTGAGGGTGGTGAGGCACTGGAATGGGTTGCCCAGGGCAGTTGTGGCTGCCCCATCCCTGGCGGTGTTCAGGGCCAGGTTGGACAGAGCCTTGGGTGGCATGGTTTAGTGTGAGGTGTCCCTGCCCATGGCAGGGGGGTTGGAACTGGATGATATTAAGGTCCTTTCCAACCCTAACTATTCTATGATTCTATGATCTAATTTTGAAACTTGTTAAAAATGGTGGTGCTAAGCTAGTTACAAAGAGGGTTCTTTTTGGTTGGTTGGTTAGGTTTCTTTCTTTCCAGATTTGTGCTTCTGAGTTATTTGGCTGCTTCTGTGTATCCCTCCCAAGGAACCCAGCGGAGTTCTTTCTGCATGGAAGGCAAATGCTGCGAGTAATCCAGTTAATAGGAAGATCATTAAGTGGGAAATAGGTGATCAGATGTTAGGCTTGATGAAACTTTGCAAGGAAGTGAGAAGAATTTGGTTTACGTTCTTATTCTCAATTCTTTTCCTGTTGTAGGGGTTATTTTGGGAGGAGGATTGTTTTCTCTCTGTCGACAAACCTTCTAAAATTGAAACATTACAAGGAACAGATACGGTCAGTAAAGTTACGGGGTAAGAGAGAACCTGATAAAATACATACCTCCAAAACAGGAATTCTGAGCACTTGTAAGCCAGAAGCTATGACATACAAGCCCTCTGCAAGAAACTCAATGAGTTGAGTAGTTTTACACTGACTGCTTTCTGAGGCGTGTTTCTTGAAGAGGCTACTGTAAAGGAGTGCCTTTACCACTGTCAGCCTGACAGGTAGGATGCTGCTGTCCAGAGAGCAATCAATGAAGTTTAGAAGGTTACTCTGCTTTTTAAATTTAACTACAGAGTTTAGGCTATATATTATAATTTGGGGAGTCTGATTCCTTATTATTTAGGAATCCTTTGTATTACTGCATTCTCGGAAGCTGTTGTGTAGTCAAACACAAGGTTTGCTGAGAAAGCTAGCCACGTAGTTTAGATCAAGGGCAGTGGGTAAAAAGGGATGGTTTAGGGTCAAAGTGAGGAAAAAAAGAGGTGGAAGACCTGGTAGCTAGCAAAGCATGGTTGCGATTTTTCTGAAGTGGGCCTAAAATAATGAGGGTTTGGGTTTATTCTTTGTATAGGATGTAATGAAAATGTCGGATGAAAGTGGCTTTTTTGTATTGTTAAATTGAGCACTACTGGACCGCAGCCTGAGTGATGAAAATGCCGTCAGTGACAATGCAGTAACACAGCCTGCAGTGCTTGTTGCTGCTTAACAGAAAGCTGTCACCCTGAACAACGGGTTTCCCGGCTTACTGTGGGCAGGGCATGCAAATAGAAATAGTTATTACAATTTCCTAGTGGGGCCCCTGTGTTCTGTTGAAATTCAGGCAAGTTGTGCCTGAGTTGCTTCATTTTGCCTTGGTTTATACTGACCCAGACAGAGACAAAACGAAGCCAACTGAAGTACTCCATAAAAATGTTAACAAAAGCCCTGCCAGACCTGGAACCAAACGTTCTGGACATTTTCCTCCTCTGAGTAATGGCCCTGTAGTGGATCACTGCCTCTGCTCCGAGGCTGGGAGAGACCACAGGCAGGGCAGGGTTGAGCCGAGAGGCTCAGGTAGGGGCATCTGCAGTGAGGAGGATGGTGGTAGCAGCTGATGCCCTAATCACAACCTGTGGGGGGTTTTGTGTGTTGTATTCTGTGTTGTTTCTAGATCTGGAAGGACAGCACGCTGCCTGAGGTTGAAGTGAATGGAGATGGGCATGCTGTCCAAGGAGGGACACTTTCTCTCTGCCCTTTTGAGCTGCTGTGGGAACAGTTCTTCCCTGTTAGCTCACACTCCAGATGATAGATGTATAAATAAAAGACTGGCTGTGTACTCTCTTGGCAGTTTTATTTTGAGATATTCTCTCCCTCTCCATTTGGAACACAGGATTTTTTAGTTGTTTTTCCATATTTATTACCCATATAAATACTGGAAAAGTGTGTTGTTTCGGTTGTGAGTTTTGGGGGTTTTTTGGGTTTCCTGACAAATTTGTCATGGCAGGTTGGGAGTAGTAACATCCCTCAATCCTTAGGCCTGCAGAGTGCTGTGCAACTGGGGATTTCTATGAGTTAGAAGTTCCGTTGAGTTTTGGACTGCGGAAATAATTGGACCTTTAAGGAACCTCCGGCTGAGCTTTGCCAATGGCTGTGGGCTTTTTGTTAAAATGAGTGCTAGAAATAAACCGGGCAGTTTCCGTAAGATGCACAGGTGTTTCCCCAAATTCTTTCCTTTTGATAGACACGCGTGTACTTGTTAAAGTCTCAACTCAGATTTAAGGGCTGACTTTTGCGTCTCATTGCATGCCAAGTGCCAGGTCCTGCACCTGGGTCGGAGCAATCCCAGGCACAGCTCCAGGTTGGGCAGAGAAGAGATTCAGAGCAGCCCTGCAGAGAAGGACTTGGGGGTGTTGGTTGATGAGAAAATGAACATGAGCCGGCTGCAGTGTGTGCTCGCAGCCCAGAAAGCCAACCGTATCCTGGGCTGCATCAAAAGGAGCGTGACCAGCAGGTCGAGGGAGATGATCCTGCCCCTCTACTCTGCTCTTGTGAGACCTCACTTGGAGTATTGTGTGCAGTTCTGGTGTCCTCAACATCAAAAGGACATGGAACTGTTGGAACAAGTCCAGAGGAGGGCCACGAGGATGCTCAGGGGACTGGAGCACCTCCCGTATGAAGCTAGGCTGAGGAAGTTGTGGCTGTTCAGCCTGGAGAGGAGAAGGCTGCATGGAGGCCTCATAGCAGCTTTCCAGTATCTGAAGGGGGCCTATAGGGGTGCTGGGGAGGGACTCTTCATGAGGGACTGTAGTGAGAGGACAAGGGGTAACGGGTTCAAACTTAAAAAGGGGAAGTTTAGATTGGATATGAGGAAGAAATTCTTTACTGTAAGGGTGCTGAGGCACTGGAATGGGTTGCCCAGGGAAGCTGTGAATGCTCCATCACTGGCAGTGTTCAAGGCTGGGTTGGACATAGCCTTGGGTGGCATGGTTTAGTGTGAGGTGTCCCTGGGCATGGCAGGGGGGTTGGAACTGGATGATCTGAAGGTCCTTTCCAACCCTGACTGTTCTATGATTCTATGATTCTATGTTTGCTTTCTCCCTAAGAGAAAAAACGCTATTAATAACAAACAACTATTCATGTGTGTGTGTACTTCGATGGGGGCTTTCGTGTACAAACTTTGGGGATGTAAGAATTTGTAGAATAATAACTGCTTTATTGATTTGAATGTAAAAAAAATGGAATTGTTTTTCATTTTAGTTTGAATTCAGAGTTTCCTTGTATTTTGCCTTGTGTCTGTATGGGCAGAGTAACTTGTGCATTACCTTCTGTAATTTGTTCTCTTACAAACTAATGTATTCTGTTTTGGCAGTTTAGCAAAAGCCACATGGAAGTACACAAACGGAACTCAATTAAAGAACAAATGCTCTTTTTGTTTTCAGGATTGGTAGTGGTTTGTGACAACTTTGTGTTATAATTCTGCGTTTTGGCAGTTTATTTTATACAAAGAACAGAAGGTAGGTGTGCAAAACAGGGTAGAATTCAAAACGGCCTTGGATAAAACTAGTGCTTTTCAATATACACTCATTAAGTTTTGAGACTTAACCTAACCACTGTGTTTCTTTACTGATTTGATGCTGTGACAATGAAACGACAAGTCCTGAAGAACTGACAGTGTAACAGCAAAAGTCTTGTGTGACTTTAGACAACTTCAGAGTGAAAGGCAGCAGGAGCAGGCAGAGGAGCCTTACAGCGACTTTTCCTGCACTGGGGAATTTGCACAAGGGTTGGTGATTTGTGCATCCGCAGAAGAAAGAGGTTTTTACCAGCTTTAAACACCAGACAACTTAGGACACAGTATTTTAGGAAAAGCTTTCTTGTCATCTCTTCCAACACCTCACAAATCTCACCTAGAGACACTGCATGGCTGAGTAAGAGGGCTGAGAAAGTTGGGGCTGTTCAGCCTGAAGAAGAAAAGGCTGCATGGAGACCTCAGAGCAGTCTTCCAATATCTGAAGGAGGCCTATAGGGATGCTGGGGAGGGACTCTTCATGAGGGACTGTAGTGAGAGGACAAGGGGTAACGGGTTCAAACTGAAACAGGGGAAGTTTAGATTGGATATGAGGAAGAAATTCTTTACTGTAAGGGTGGTGAGGCACTGGAATGGGTTGCCCAGGGAAGTTGTGAATGCTCCATCGCTGGTGGTGTTCAAGGCCGGGTTGGACATAGCCTTGGGTGGCATGGTTTAGTGTGAGGTGTCCCTGCCCATGGCAGGGGGGTTGGAACTGGGTGATCTTAAGGTCCTTTCCAACCCTAACTATTATCATAGAATCATAGAATAGTTAGGGTTGGAAAGGACCTTAAGATCATATGATTCTATGACATTGCAGTAGTACCTTTCAGGAGTGAACCTTGTGAGATGAACGAAAGGAGCTCTGTCCTGTTCCAGCAGTTTTATTTCATAGGTACTGTGGGGTTTAGTGACATTCCCACAGCTCAGTGCCCAGAACGAATGCTTTTATTGATGATAGAGTTTTCAACATGTTTGTGTGTATCAACACTGGAAGTTAGAGGCATGTTGGCATAAATATGGGTTGCTGCCAGAAAGGGAGGTGTCTCAGCTGCCTTTCCTCATTCACCACCAGCGCTGGGTTTCTTTTCAGGCTGGGTTTCAATTCAAATGGGGTGACAAATACACACAGCTTAGATGAAGGCAAGTCTGTCCTTTTTTGCAGCAGCTGCTGCTCAGAGAACTGTGGAGCTTAAGGCTCTGCAGCAGAGGAACGGTCACTTACCATATGCTGCTGCAAGTCCTGATCTAGGGCCCTTTTCAGGACAAAACAGCAGGCTGAAAAAGCAGCATGACAAAATACAGCTGAGTGTCCTCTGCAGCAAACCATGACCTTTTATATTGGCTTCAGGTGGAAGCGTTATGTAGTAAGTCCTGTCCAATAGCTGGAGAGGGGTAATCATCTAATAATGAAGTCAATGTGTGTGCTTTGCTCTAAGTGGAGCTTTGCTTCCAGCTTTGTATCAGCTGCACAATTTACTAGTAATGGCAAGAAAATGGGTATAAGATTCAGACCAGTCACGCTGAAACACCAGCACAGTGTCCCTCTGAGGTAGTGGAGAAAAATTCCTCTCACCAGCAGGAGCCATATTCCGCAGTGCAGAGAAAGTCTGAAAAAGGCAGAAGATAAAGGAGGAACCTTCCCTTTGCTATAAGCCTCAATTCGCTGGCAATGTTACAGGTTAGATGTGAACCCCAGCCTAGCTAAAATCTTACTTTTGACGTGGAGCTTGTGGGATTAAGCATGATGCTCTGAAACGTTATAGTCACACGCAATGCACCAAACTGCTGGGAAAAATACAGCTGTTCTTTCTTGCTCTGCGTCCCCTTGCTCCTGCTTGCGTGTCCTTGCTGATTCAGACTAAAATCTCCTTTTCTTTAAAGGCCTCAAAGTTCATGCACTGTGTGCCGGCTGCCTCCAAGTCGTAGCTATTCCTGCAGAGCTGGGCAGAAGCGAAGATCGCATGCATGCGTCTTGCCCTCTGGCACAGTGGCTTAGAGGAATAGTGGAACAGTCTTCCAGATCCCAGATTTATCAGAATCTCGCTCTTGTTGTGCAAGTTTGTGTCAAAGGTTACACTTACAGAGTTAGTGGGGAAATTGGCAGTGTTTAAGATCTCCTCAGGTTTGGCCTGTACTGCTGAAGCTAGCGGGACCTGAATAACCAGGGGCCAATGTGCAGTTGTTGGGGACAGGTTTAGACATGTCAGGATGTAAATAAATGCTTCCGTGGGGTTTTTCGAAGCCCACCAGCGTTTCAGGGAGATTTGGTGGCATTTTTGCAGCTTCTGGTGCTTGACTTTTTTCTCCTACTCTGTCTCTGGCAGAAAATCGAGGGCTGGCTGATACACAGTTCATGACTGGTTTAAGAGCAGCTTCCATGGCACAGCTACTTCATGTGCCTGGCAGCAGGGCTGGGCCATGCTGATATTGTAGGAGTGATACAATCATGGAATCACAGACTGGTTTGGGTTGGAAAGGATCTTAAAGCTCATCCAGTTCCAACCCCTGCCACAGGCAGGGACACCTTCCACTAGAGCAGCTTGCTCCAAGCCCCTGTGTCCAACCTGGCCTTGAACACTGCCAGGGATGGGGCAGCCACAGCTTCTCTGGGCACCCTGTGCCAGCGCCTCAGCACCCTCACAGGGCAGAGCTTCTGCCTAAGAGCTCATCTCAGTCTCCCCTCTGGCAGCTTAAAGCCATTCCCCTTGTCCTGTCCCTCCAGGCCCTTGTCCAAAGCCCCTCTGCAGGTTTTTTGCTGGACCCCTTAAAGCGTTGGAAGGCTGATGTGAAGTTTCCCAGGGCCTGCTGACACTGGAACACTCCGGGACTTGGATCTGCAGCTCCTGCCACAACGAAGCTGTCACCTGCCTCCACCCTCAACTCTCCCCAGTGTGCAGCACACATCCTTCCACTTAAACCCTGCTGTGGGAGGCAGGAGGTCTGTGGCAGCCAGATGGGAGTTCGTGGCAGCATGTGCATCACCACCGCAGCCTGTGGATAGGACAAGGGGTAACGGGTTCAAACTGTAACAGGAGAAGTTTAGATTGGATATGAGGAAGAAATCCTTTACTGTAAGGGTGGTGAGGCCCTGGAATGGGTTGCCCAGGGAAGCTGTGAATGCTCCATCGCTGGCGGTGTTCAAGGCCAGGTTGGACAGAGCCTTGGGTGGCATGGTTTAGTGGGAGGTGTCCCTGCCCATGGCAGGGGGTTGGAACTGGATGATCTTAAGGTCCTTTCCAACCCTAACTATTCTATGATTCTAAGTGGTGCATGTGGCTGTGCTGAGGCCCCAGCCCAAGACTCACCCAGGAGAGAGCAAGCTGGACCCTGCCAGTGTTCTGTAGGAGCAGCACTAAGGCTTCAAAATCCCAGGTGACACCGATCATCATCTTCACCGTGGTCCCTTTGCTTGTTTTGTGCGAAAATGTCTTTTCCCAGGTGGAAACATGTTCACATCTTAATACATCCTTTGCTGCGGAGGCTAACGGTGCTGCGCTGCATGAGGCATTGCAGCGAGTGAATGCCAATGCCAGCGAGAAACCTGCCTGTTGTGTTAACAAGGTGTGAGTATTTTCCAGTCACAGATAGATCGGTAAGGGGAAAAGGAGAAAGTGGTTTGATCCTTGGTTGGGAACCATCCTAAATCAAGTATTTCAGCCACTTTAAGGCCTGTCAGAGGCTGTGTTTAAATAGTTTATCGCGCTGCTTCCGCACATATGGGCCGCATAATAACCTTCCAAAGGGAATCATCAGAGGAGGGTGGGAAACACCTGCGGGGGCTGAAAGCGAAGCTGCGGTGCTCCGCGGCCGGAAGCTGCTGCCTCGGGTTTGCGAGGGGCTTTAAAGCGCTCCGCGTGGGCCGTGACGGCCCGAGCCCCTCGGGACGCCCCGCTCCGAGGCGCTGCCCCCGGGCTTGCAGCCGTGCGCTCTGCCGGGGCGGGCTCCGTGTGCCGCTCCGCGCCGCGCCCAGGCGGTGGCGCTGCAGCACCGGCGGTGCGGCGCGGCGGCGGTCGGCAGGGGGCGGTGCGGCGCGGCGCGGTGCGCGGGAGGCGGCGCGGGGCTGGTGCCGCACAGCCGTGGCGGTCCCGGCGGGGCCATGAGGCGCTGGGGCAGCGGCGCGGCACAGCCCTGAGCGGAGCCTCCGCGCCGCGCTCCCGCAGAGCGACTATGGCCGGGGGACGGCGAGGGCTGGTGGCGCCTCAGAACACCTTCCTGGAGAACATCGTGCGCAGGTCTAACGGTGAGCGCGCAGCGGCGCGGAGCAGCCCGCTCAGCTTTACCTCAGCGGGGGCAGCGCCGGGGGGTGCGCGGAGCCGCGGCCGCTCCCTCCGAAGCGCCGCGCTCGGGTGCCGGTACCGCCCGTAGTCCCGCGGAGCGCCCCGGGCCGGGCAGCGCGGCTCCGGCTGCAGGTGCTTGGGGCCGGGGCAGCGCCGGCGCATGGCACAGCTCCGGGGCTCGGGGCTCGGCCGCGGGGTCCGGCGCTCGGCGGGCGGGGGGTGCTGCGGGATCCAAGATGGTCTCTGCGAAGGGAGAGCCGGGCGCGGGGGGGACCGGCCGGGTTGGGAGGGGAGGTTGGTCCGGAGCGAGGGGAGGCTTTGCCATTGCGAGGGCTGAGCGCAGACCTTCGCCTATTTATTTATTTTTCCCAGCGCTCTGCAGTCAGGTCTCTCTCTTGGAAAACTGTGGAGTGGAAAATGCCTCGAATTTCACAATTGCATGCAAATATGCATTAATGTTATCCAGATTCTTTCGCTTAGGGAGTTACCAAAAGCTGCTCCCTCACTAAGCCTGCGACTGTGCGAGCATCTGTGTGTTGGTTCAAACCTAGGCATGTGTGTGGCTTTGTAAAGCTCTGAGCCCAAGTTCTGTCTTTTCCGTTGACTTCAGTGGGGTTACTTGAGGCATTAACAACTTGGAGTGTGATTGAGAACGTGCAGGATCGAGCTCCTGTTGAAGACGAGTTAATTAACTAAAAATACAGTCAGTTTATTATGCTAAGGCAAAGAGCTGAAAAGTCAAATTATCCAAAGAATGCTTTTCAACGGTGTGCTCTTTTTATGTAAGTGTTGTTGGAGACGTAGCCTTTGCTAAGACCCTATTTTGACATCAAATTGTGGGGCTCTTTCGATAAGTTGCTTCCCTCTGCAACTTTCCTGTAGAAGGGAAGGGGTTGGAAGATGCGTTCCTGAACAAATACTTGCTGTTCCTACAGTGAATCTTGCCCTTTTTTCCTAGCAAATGAAACGTTGCGTTTCATCACCTGCAGGCTGCTTCTCTAATCTCCCGGCCCCAGTTATCCGAGGCTCTTTGCAAAACTGGCTCCACTTTGTAGATTATTTTCTTCATTAAAAACCAATTTTCTCTTTTGACTTTCAGTGCCAAAATCTTGATGCAATAAATCAGTTGAGGTTTGCAGACGGGGGGGGGGGAAATCATGCAGCAGAAGCTATGCTCTGCTTCTTCCTCTCTTCCCCTGTCATTAAGAAGGTGTCATAGCAGAGCGTGGTGCTAGACAGTGGAGGTTAAGATGACAGCACTCCATTTCCAAATGCTCAGCCAGTCCTGAGGGCTGTAATCAATACAAGTTTTAGATTAAGCTTGCACAGTTCAGATGTATGAGGAGAAGTGACTCAGGTCTAGAAGCCCATTTCTTCTGTAATGTGCCTTCTAGTTTTTGCTGGACCCAGTCCAGCTTTGCTGTCAATGTGATGCCGTCACAGACGGCCGCTGTATGAATCAGTTCTAACGTGGGACCATCACAGCCTCTTCTAACCCCAGTGTCTGTCAGCAGACAAGGAGCATCTCCTTTCTCTCCTGGCAGGCTCAGCTGTGCTGGCAGTATGGACACATGCTGGTTTCTTGTTGCCTGTCTTGCCTTGGCATGCCTCCTTGGCCTTTGAAATGATTTGGGATGCCCACAGGATGAGTGCTTAAATGGGTGCATAAAGCTTGAGGTTTGGCTCCCCCTTCTTGGTTTCGTTTGGTTGGGTAGTACCGTGACCTGCAATGAAACTATTCAGGCCATTTGGGATTTACCAAATAAACCTCGGGCTTGTTGTCAAACTGTATTTGCTGGCACCTGCAAGCAAGTTAAGTAGTGCCAACAGATACTGAGTTGATACAGGTACAGGAGTGTTCCTAATTTGGGGAGAGTTCCCTTGGAAAGGAGAAGAGTTTGGTCATTGAACAGAAATAGGTACTGAAGAAGTGCTTCACTTGAAGGTACTTGCATAGGGCACGCACCCCCAGTCACAGGTGAACTGAGGAAAACATAATCATGTGTTATAGTCTGGGGCAGGTGTGTTAACTTAGGAAAGAGGCTGTATAGTAGCATCGTAGTAATTGGCATGCAAGCACTTTTGGAAGCACTGCTCTAAGGACAGCACTAATTACACTGGTTTTTAACCAGTACTTTAACAAGGACTTCTTTGGACAGCCTTTCATATAAGGTGTGTGTCTGGAAAGCTGGTGGACGTTCAATGGCTAAAGGTAAATGCAGTGTACGTAGGCATGTGAATTCAGGGACTTTCACTTAGGGTTAGTGTTTTGCTCAGGTTTATATCACACCATCTGTAGTAAGACTTGCCTCAAACTCTTTTGAATCGTCTTATTTAGAGTTATTAGCAAGGAGAGCTGCTTCTTAGCTTGCAAATCAACTGAGACAGGTTCTCCTGCTGGAAGTGTTCGCATACCGTGTAGACGAGGCCCTCAGTGCCATGCGTTAGTGGTGGCCTTGGCAGTGCTGTGGAACGGTTGGACCTGATGAACTTAAAGGTCTTTTCTAACCTGGTTGATTCTATGCACTAAATGCCAGCCAGAAGAGCTATGCCAGGATTGGAAGCAGCGCAGTATTCCCTCCCCACACTTTGGAGTAAAGAAGGAATTGAGAACTTCTCAGCCCGTCCTGGCACAGGATGACTTACGGTAGCGCACAAAGGCAGTCAAGTATTAGGTGTCATCTGCCTAGATCTGGGGACCTCATCTGGTTCTCTGGGATCTCTTCTCACAAGAAGACCGTTCGGATGAAGTGTGGGCTCAAGGCTCTTTCCTCTTTGAAATGAAGGACACAATAATCCTGCTTGTCTTGTACTTCTTGTTTAAAAGCTGTGTTTCTGTACTGGCGATGTAGGGCTGGAAAATTAAATGTTGCATGTAGTACTTGGTTGACAAAGATTTGTGTGAAGCACTGAAATATTTAAAGACCAGAGCACCCAATGGGGCAGAAAATGAGCCCTGTGCTGTAAAACAGTGCAGTATATAAAGAATCACTAGCCCCTGATGGTTACTGTTAATGTGATGTTAATGTTTTTCTTCGGTAATGTAATACACCCACAGTATACAAGCACTGTAACAGTTATAGTCTTGGTTGATGGCCAGGGCATCTGGTTCAAATGGTGCAGTGTATTCCAGAGACTGTGGATTCTTTGTGATATTCCAATGTTTTATCAATAATTGGAGGCAAAAATGACTTGTCAGGGTTTGTAAATGGCAGCTGGATTCTGCAGCCCTTGGTCAGGATTCTCACTGAGGTACGTGGAATTGTGCGTGTGTAAGGATGGCAAAAGCAAGCCCCGTGTTTACTTGGTGTTGGAAGCTACAGATGCTTCTCTGATTTATGGGCGAAACAAGGAGGTTGAAAGAAGGGGAGGTTAGAGGGCATAAGGCGTGTGTATTTAGTTCTGCTTTTACTAAATCTCCTGGGAACACAGTGAGGAGGCATCAGGCATGAAAGCAAACCTGCACCCTTTGATGGAGAATGCAGTGAGCTCCCTTTAGAGAGTAAGAAGAAGCACCTTCGGACCCAAATCCTGAGAATAACAGACTTTTCCATGGTTTATTGCATGACATTGGAGACTATAAAGTCCCAGCACAATAAACATTCTCCAACATGGGCATGCTAACCTTGCACCGTTGCCTCGGACCTAGAGGAGAAATAAGCTTTATTATAAACAGCTCTGAAACTGAAAAACCTGCTTTTGTGTTCAGCTAAAGGGAAGTGCGGAGGAAACTAACAGAGAATGAAGACCTAACCCGAGTTTTGGTTTTGGTCTTTTGCACTTGAATAAAATGTTAATTTAAATGAAATGTTTGCAGAGGAGCCTTAACCTGGCTGCTGCAGCCTGGCCCGGCCTGCCTTCCCTTCAGAACCCAGAGCAGTGAGCAGCATGGTGTGGAGCCACAAACCTGGCTGCAGCTAATGTTGTTTGGGTCCAGAAGCGGTACAGGCATGCTTCCCCAGAGGCAGGGTTTACTCTCTGAAGTGCTGTGGGTCTAATCACTTTCAGGGCTGTTACAGAGAGGGACTCTTCATCAGGGACTGCAGCGATAGGACAAGGGGTGATGGGTTCAAACTGAAACAGGGCAAGTTCAGGTTAGATCTAAGGCGGAAGCTCTTCCCTGTGAGGGTGCTGAGGCGCTGGCACAGGGTGCCCAGAGAAGCTGTGGCTGCCCCATCCCTGGCAGTGTTGAAGGCCAGGTTGGACACAGGGGTCTGGAGCACCCTGCTCTAGTGGAAGGTGTCCCTGCCCATGGCAGGGGGTTGGAACTGGATGAGCTTTGAGGTCCTTTCCAACCCAAACCATTCTATGATTCTATGATTGTACGTTGGTAGGGAACATGTATGAACACGACAAGCTCTCCTTTGAATGTGGTGTGCCAAGGGTAGGCAGGTCCTGAGCATCACTGGGTTACCTCATGCTACTGCAACACTTTTGGTAGATAGCATTAGTCATCCAAAAAGTGGTTTTTTTGTGCTGAAAACAGGGCTGGTTTTGCTGAAATTAGCAAGCATGGTTTTGGGGTGGAATATACTTTTCTGTTTCCTTTTGATAGAATGTATGTGGTTTCTTGAAAGTTCATAGATTTCCTTAATTTTCAATGAATCTTCAAGAAACACTGGGGGTGAAATTCATTATTTGCAGAGGACCAGCTCAGAATCCTTGTGCTGCAGGTAAATTACAGTGTCATCTAGTGAGGTTCTCTTGGATGGGGAAATGAATTTTGGTGACTAGAAAGGACAAAGCTAACTGTGCACAGGGAAGAGCAATACTGAGGTGTTCCTTATGAGGTGCAGTGTCTGGGTTAAGCTATCCTAGTTCTTAAAGCTCCCTGTGGGCTGACATGGAAGGCAGCAGATCTGCAGGAGGTTTTCTGTTCCGTGCTGCCAGTCTCATCCACTGTCTGGACTTCAGTGGGTTAATTTCAGCACAAAACCCCACCAAACTAATGGAATAGAGGGGTCTGGGCTGTAGCGTGCTTCTCTTCCCTTGCGTAGAAGGCTCCTTGCCAGAATCACAGCCTGTAAGAAGTGCATGGGAAACTGCTGGACCAGTAGTAAGATGGTGCTATAGCATAGAGTGCCTTTAGCTGAAGGTAACTGTTTTTCTTGCCATTACTATGGCTTGCCCTGTGCAAGGCAAAGCGAATGTTATCCTCCACAAATCTGGCATCCATTGGTTGAACTTGAGTCTGTACCCTGGTTCTGTCTAATCAGACAAGACCCAGGTTATTAGTTCCTGGTAAAATCACTTTTGGCTGAGTAAATCCATAAGGGTAAGTCTGTTGACACTGATTAAAACAAGACATTTAGCCCTGAAAGCAGCAGAACTTCAAAAAACCACAGAGAGGCAACTTGTAGGTTCTGTGTTAAGGTCATATTCCCAAACTGAGAATGGAAGAAAGGGTTTTGTTTCTTCCCAGTCTTCCTGTTCTAAGTTAACAACTGTGGAGATGCCTTTATTTTTATACAATTGATGAGTACATCAAAATATCTTCTTGCTGTTAACTTTTTTTTGGTCTTTATTGCTGAAGTTGAATATAAAAGGGTTTTTTGCTGGCTTTTACTAGGCCAGAAGCTTCTAGTTTTGTGTGTGCATCTTTATGCATTTAGAAATGTGCGACCTGATTCCCTTAAAATGACTTTTACAGATAGCAAGTAAGATAAAAAGTACAACACAGAGATGATGGATAATGTGCTTCAAAATTAATGTTCTGAAAGCTCAAGAAGTTCTACTGTGATCATTCATCATATCAATCCATTTCTGCATTAAATCCTAGAACAAGATTGTAAAACAAATCTTAATGAAACCCATTCATTGGAGAATTTGTTAATGCATTTTCATATCTCATACAGCTGAAAGTGAACAGGGAGTTAGGTCTTGTCAAGTGCTTTTAAGGCTTTTGATGGCTATATAGCTATAATCAGTAAATCAAATGGCTTCTTGAAAGTGGGGGAAGACCCATGTCATCAATGCAACTAAACCATGCTTTTTCTTGTAAGATCAGATGGGAGGGGGGAAGCTGACCAATTACATGGCGAAGTCTCGCTGCTAAACAGGATTTTCATTCTTTATTAAGAGTGATGCACTGTGCGACTCTTACAACTGATGAACAGTCTAATTCCTCAAGATTATCTCATGCTAACGTCACATTTGCCTAAATGTCCTCTTAAAAAAGCAATTTCTCAGCATAGGCAGTGCTTCAGGGGTAGACCAAGGATGACGCTGTGCGTAAAGTGCATGAGACAGCTTCAGTGCACTTTCAATTTCAGCTCTTCTTGTTCCATTCGGCACTAATTTGTTTTCCTTTTAAGAAAATACAGCTAATTCTGAAGCTTTTCCAGCTCCTTGTGTTGGAGGGATGTATTCTGGTCAATTCAAACCTCTCTCATGGCAGGGGCCTACTGTGAAATACTCGCTCTGACAATGCAAAGTAACAAACGTTGAGATGGGACCAGTAGTTTTCATCCATACTGCTGCCCGAAATTAGCATTCATTTTCTGTAATGATTCAAACTGAGTCACTGGAAATTGTTGTTTTAGTTGGTGTCTCTTTTGTTGTTTGTGGCGGGTATGATGAAATACATATTTTAATAGTTCTGTTCAGCCTGTACTTGCACTGTGCTCTGGAGTACACATGACGGTGTAAGTCATGTTTGAGTAAGGCAAAAAGTGCCTGCGGGTGGTGGCTTGGGTTCGTTCTGGAGCAGCTGAGGAGCTTTGAAATCCATTTTTGTTTCTGCAAAATAAATAGTCATATAAAACATTGATAAAACATGTCAGCCCAAGTGAGCCTATCGATAGGGGTTCATAACACATTGTTTCATACTAGGGCGAGCCTACAGCTTAAAATGATTTGGTCTCTATATAAAGGATGTACAATTTTGAGGCCACGATAACGTTATTCTATAGAGAGATCAAATTATTCAATGGGATATTTAAACATTGGCGCACTCCCTCTCTAGGAATGGGTACAAGGAGCTACTGAGTAGATGTGGGCATCTGGGTAACACTGTTGACTTTAACAGGAGAATGTGGGTGGAAGAGCGGCGTTTTGTCGGATTACTTTTATTCTACCATACAAATAGACTTTCAGTTCTTTGAGCAGCTCTGTGCTCGCTTTGAATACAGTTACAGCACTTCTGTTAAGATGGAAATTTGCTTGGTGTCTTTCCTGCCCTAAGTGTGGGCCTTGAACCCCATATATGCAAAGAAAGGATTGGGTAGGTACTTGAAATTCAGTTTGACTTATTGTACTGATTTAGGGCCATATTTCGATCTCAGAAACTACATTCAAACAATGTAATTAGTGTGATTAACTGCTTCTGTTTAACTGTTTCCAAAGCTAGGACTAAACATGAGCAATAATTCACACATACCTGGCTTTTACAAAGTGCTGAAGCAAAAGCATGATGCGATCTGTGTGACTGTAGCAATTTTGACAGGCCTACTTAGAAGCAACAGGCTCTTTCCATGCATTGTGTTCCTTAGCAGAAATGAAACCGTCTCTTTTTCCCCCTGTATCCAAATGGTGCTACTTGTGATGCAGAGTCACAAGTTTGTAAATACCAGAGTTGTTTATAAACTCATCTGTCCCTTGTACTTAAATGCAGTCTTTAATCATATGGCAGTTGCACAAGTCTTTTGCCTACTGCATGTTTCTCGTACTGGTTGTAGCACCTCTGGTGCTTTATGCCCAGCTAAGGAACAGTAGCTAAGAAGGCTGTATCCCCCACTCCTGTCCCCAGTGACCACAGGTAGGGTAAGAAACCCATTTGCTAAGCATTTAGTTCTGCTGTAGTAGTGGTTTGTGCTTTGTAGTGCAAGAGGTCTAGGCTTGCTCCGCTGAAGATCCATGGAGGAGCTTGAGATGTGATACAAAAAGACATGTGTCGATAACTAGGGTTATGTCCTCACCCAACATGATGAAGGCTGTGGGCTGGAATGAGAAGGGCAGTTTCTGTTCTGTTGGAGACTGGTGGTGAGGAGCAGGTATTTCTACCATATAAGCCCAGAAGGACATATCTGTAGGGCTTTACAATACATTGCTTTGTATTTGAGTGAGGCTACAGCTTCAGATCATTTGGTCTCGATCTTAAGGGTGTGCAGTCTTAATACTAGGGATGTACAGATTTATTCTCCTTTCACTAAGAGGGGAATAAATTATGAGCGGATCTGTTGAGTTTTGTGTGTGTGTGATGACTGTGGGGAAAATATGTATATATTCAAATTTCATTTGTGCACTGTGCCAGCCTGAGCACACTTCTGGGGGCTTTGGTAGACCCACATATGTATCTGAAAGCATAGTGGGCACCAGCCTTGGTTAGAAGGTCTGTGTTACAACTCAACCAGCAGAGGTTTCCTCTTGGTCACCTCTGTGTGCTTCCTTTGCGCAGGCAGCAATGTGGGAATGTGTCAGGCTGCTCGTCTCTGACCTTTGCCAGTGCGCCCCAGAAGAGGGGCCATGCACCACTGAAGGGCCAGGGAGGCCCCCTTACAGGAGGGGCTGGGATGCTATGGTGTGTGTGGAGCAGTGCGGGGCAGCGGTAGGGAGGCAGCCTTTCAGTAGCTTGCTCCATGTCCTTGCAAGGAGGTGACCTCTTCTCAGTCAGCCAGTCCTGATGAGGTATGTGTCTGTGAGGTGCTGCTTGTCCTCAGGCATTTTAGGGGTTGGAGCCATTGGGCAGTTTTGGTTTGACAAAGCACTCTATCTAATAACAGGACACAGCAGATAGGATAATTTTGGTGCAGTGAGGTGTTCTAGAGACTTGCTGTCGCTGTCGTTAAAGGATCACTGTTATTTAGAAAGGCATTTGGTGATTCTTCTGTGATGGTGCATTCTGTCAGTGGAGGAAAGTATTGGTTTCAGTGACTGAGCAAAATCCATCCTTACATTTTGGAAGGAGTTAAAACGGTTTTTTTTCATGTTGCTTTAAAGCAGCTGTGTCTAGTTTAAAGTGATAATCCAAAACGGGTCTGACATTTGAGTGTGCAGAGGCTGACATGTAGATATACTACAGTGAACAGTACTCACTTGTGGAAAACGCAAGCTAGAAAGTATGAAGTGAGGCATTTCCCAAAGTCACCAGCGCTCCAGACTGAAGCTCATCGCAGAAGTCCGCCCTACACATGCAAGTCGTTGTGCTGCTTTTGAGGTGCAACAGTTCTTACTTGTGTTTCTGCAGTGTGATGTGCTCTGTGCTGCGCGTCTGCGCGTTTCTGTTCCTCCCAATGGTCTTGCTCAGACTGTGCCAAATGCAGCGCAAGGTCTTTTGTATGAGCCCACCCAGCCCAGTTCCTAGCTCAGTTCTTCTTGGAGCTGATAAGAAGGGGCCAGTGATGCTTACAGCTTCTCCTTGGGCAAGGCAATACCACTAACCCAATTAACACTGTGATAGGGATTGATTTCCTGGTAAGGGAGTCCTTTGAGTCCTTTCAAGGTGGTGCCTCCAGTTACTAAACAGTTTGAGTACTGCAGCTCTCACATGTCTCTGAAGAGAATGTAGCAGTGGCTTTCTTCATGGTCCTCCTCTGACCAACTCCTTTCTTGGCCTTGTTGACCCAGTTGTGAGTCCCCAAGAGGCTTTTCCCTGCAATGCTCAAAGAGGTCACTAGAGCATCCCTTGTGCTGGTTGTGCAACAAAGCCACAGCTGTTTCCTGGCCTCTGGGACCCTGTGCCCCTGCAGATGGAGAGGCAATATTTGCCTCAGTGGATGTTATTCAGTGTTTTCTTATGTTAGGAATAATTGTTGAACAGATTGTGAGCTGTCCTCAAGCAGCACGCTGTCAGGAACGTCAATGCAATTGAATGTAAATGATAACAATGAAAACAGCCCTTCTACCTCCAGGTTATCTGTCAGAATAAACTAGGCAGGGAAGTTGTAAGTGGGAGTCCTTATTTTATGCTGTGTCTTGAAAGAGTTCACGCAGGAAAACACCACTGTTGGAGACATCCTTTATGAAGAAATACAGGTGTGTTCTCCATGTAGGCATAGAACCACTGTTCTGTCATTGTTTTGTCTTTAAAGAGATCTGGGAAGAGGAGTGAGTAACTGGAGAGACATTCCTGTTTGCCTCCAAAGAA
This sequence comes from Ara ararauna, assembly GCA_028858755.1. Classification (NCBI taxonomy): domain Eukaryota; kingdom Metazoa; phylum Chordata; class Aves; order Psittaciformes; family Psittacidae; genus Ara; species Ara ararauna. The sequence continues at coordinate 123,310,844 of CM054379.1, forward strand.
CATTTTTTGCAGATGCTGGGGCTCTGACTCCATGGGCTGTTAGGCCATAGCAAGTTAAAAAAAGCCCCCAGAATGGGTATAGGAAGTTTGGAAACCATCAGTGCAGATTGTCTCTCCCTTTGCAGCAAAAGCAGGAGCAAGGGAGCTGATCATCCTGAGCCTGGGAACCTAATAGGCAAACTGGCAGAGGCTCGTGGCTTGGAAACCTCTTTCCTGGCCTGGAATGCAGGGTGCTTTTTTGGCAATGTGGAGCTGGAAGAGCAAGCCCGAAGATGAGTCAGGGTTGTGGTGTTGGCTCCTGGGAATGGGCTTGGGGCAACCTGCTTTAGTGGAAGGTGTCCCTGCCCACGGCAGGGGGTTGGAACTGGATGATCTTAAGGTCCTTTCCCACCCAAACCAGTGTGGGATTCTATGATTCTATAAGCTCTTCAAGGAACTCTTGAGGCAGTGGAGAGAAGGGCAGGTTATCTTGGGAGATGGGAGATGGGGAGAAGAAACGTGTGCATGAAATAGCGCAGTTCAGATCGGGGCAGGCCCTAACGTTTGTATTTGCATACTTTTTTGTCAGTTTTTTGTGCTTCCTGATGAGCACGTAAAAATATCCCAACACAGTACAAGGCAGTGTTTATAAGACGCTCGGAAGCACTCACTTTAGCAACGACAAATGGCTGGGCTTACTTAGTCGCAGGAAGGGGTAAAAGACACGTATTGTTTTGGGCACAAAGTGCTTCAACCAAGCAAAACCCCCAGTATTTCAAAGAGGCTGTGGCAATCAAAGCAGTTAAAACGTCCTGAAGTTACACTACTGGTGTATATCATTCGAAAGAGTGTATAAAGATACACTTAATCATGCTGATGGGATTGGGCAGTGGATTTAGATAGCTACGGGAATGTTTTATTTAAACCCACTTGAAGTTTGCAACAGGACAAAAGGCTTTGAAAGGAGAAGTTAAAATAAACAAACCCCCTTGCAATGAACAAGTAAAATGCCTTGTTTGTGTCACTTGGTTGCAGGAAGCTTTAATGATGGCTGTGTTTGAGCCATTGAGGGTTGGTCCTAATAAGTAAAGGCTTTCCATGACTTGATCTCATGTGGCCTCCTGGCTTTTCTTTCAAAACCAATGGGGTCTTTGCAGCTGTGAAAGGAGCCACCATCTCCTCCTGCTTGCCAGTGCCCAAGCAGCAGCACTGCTGTCTCTCTTGGCACAGGTCTAGTTAGTTCACTGCACAAGAGCCAAAGCAGCAGAGAAAAGCAAGGTCTGGGTCCCACAGTGGGTATGTTCATGCTTTGAATGAGACAGCAATCATGAAAAGGTTAGCACACACAGATCTGGTGAGAATCCTGCTCAGGTTTGTGTCTTACTGGCTGAAACTCCTTCTGGCTTGTACAGCAAGCATAAAGTTCTTCCTACTGGTGTAAGTATTAACCTCAGTTCTCTGGTGTCCAGTTTGAAGTGCTGTGCTCTACAAGTATTGCAGCTTGCGTGGCCAGCAGCGAAGGTGGTACTGAGAGGAGCCACTGTGCCAACATTCAGGGAGGAGAAAGATCATGTGCTGGTGTGGCTGCATATAAGAGGCTCCACATTCAAACTGAGTGTCATGGTGGGGCAGTGCTTGGGGCACAGAGGGGAACAGTTTGGTTAATCTGTCCTCAGTTGAGGTGAATTTTACCTGCTTAGCAGTCCTGTGTTTCATTTGCATAAACCCATCCTCTTGAGCTTTGCATGAGTAATTAATATACTTAAAACAGGGAATAATCCTGTGAAATGCAGTGGGAATAGTATGTGGGGGAAAAACTGTTCAGGGACTGAAGCTATGGGGAATGTGTTCTGAAATGCGTATTTCCTCTGAGGCAGCCATAGCCTTGTCTAATGTCTAACTGATGTGCTCTTTCAAACAGATACTAATTTTGTCTTGGGCAATGCCCAGATAGTGGATTGGCCAATTGTCTACAGCAATGATGGATTTTGCAAGCTATCAGGATACCACAGAGCAGAAGTTATGCAAAAAAGCAGCACCTGCAGGTATTTGAGAACAGATTTATTTTCTGGTGAATATCTTGTAGTGTTGGGCTTGTTGCTCGAGGAGAAGAGTAATCTGCTTATTCCAGTGTTGTCTTTTATCTCCTGGGGCTGCATCTGTCAAATATGTTTTCCAGGTGAAGCAAAATCAAAGAAGGGCTACTTCTAAATAGGTTCTTTTCACACTGTGAAGTGTCTTTGTCTACTGTATGACTTGAATTTCCTACTTCATTTGCAGTTTTATGTATGGAGAGCTGACAGACAAAGATACAATTGACAAGGTCCGGCAAACATTTGAGAACTATGAGATGAACTCCTTTGAAATCCTGATGTACAAGAAGAACAGTAAGTACTTGATTGGTTTGTTCGTTAACATCATGTCGTGGTTTAAGTCCAGTCAGCCACACAGTTTCGCTCTCTCACTCCCCCCTCTTTTTCTTCCCCCTGCTCCCGGGTAGATGGGGAGGAGAATCGAAAAGAATGCAACTCCCACATGACACATCAGTTTGTAAAGTTGTTGTAAATTAGGGTGTAAACTGCAAGTGCACGTCTGTCAGCCTGGAGGACCGTGCTTTATCTAGGGCTAAATAAGCCCCAGTTGTACCAGTTGATCTGGTAGAGATGAGAGAGAAATGAGAACGTTAGGGATGAAAGTCACTCTGGGAGGCAGATGACGCATTCTAATTTGTTCTGACGCTTAGTGCAGTTTGTGTGAGATGCTCTAAGACGGCGCTCAAGACTCCATCAGCAGTGAACGCACAAGCTTGGTTTCCCTTACAGACAACACACTTTTTCAATGTTTTAAAAGTTGATATAACAGAGCTGGTATTTAGATGTAGTTTTGGAATAAAAAAAACCCTGTCTTTTGTTCTAGAAGCTGAACAACTTCTGATGTTTTCAGATGAAACTGTCTCTTATTTTGGACAAAAAAATTCCTTAATTGGGATATGATTTTTTTCCTAGGGCTTTCAGTCTGTAAATGTGTGTGTCAGCAGATGAAAAAGATATTGAGAGACATTGAGGTGCTGGAGTGGGGCCAGAGAAGGGCACTGGAGCTGGTGCAGCGCCTGGAGCACAGTGTGATGGGGAACGGCTGAGGGACCTGGGGGGTTCAGATGGAGAAGAGAAGGCTCAGGGGGGACCTGATCGCTCCCTACAACTGCCTGAGAGGAGGATGGAGCCAGGAGGGGGCTGCGCTCTGCTCCCAAGGAACAAGGGATGGGACAAGAGGAAACGGCCTCAAGCTGCACCAGGGCAGGTTTAGATGGAGATGAGGGACAATTCCTCACTTGGAGTATTGTGTGCAGTTCTGGTGTCCTCAACATAAAAAGGACATGGAACTGTTGGAACAAGTCCAGAGGAGGGCCACGAGGATGAGCAGGGGACTGGAGCACCTCCTGCATGAAGATAGGCTGAGAAAGTTGTGGCTGTTCAGCCTGGAGAAGAGAAGGCTGCGTGGAGACTTCATAGCATCCTTCCAGTATCTGAAGGGGGCCTATAGGGATGCTGGGGAGGGACTCTTCATGAGGGACTGTAGTGATAGGACAAGGGGTAACAGGTTCAAACTTAAACAGGAGAAGTTTAGATTGGATATGAGGAAGAAGTTCTTTCCTGTAAGGGTGGTGAGGCACTGGAATGGGTTGCCCAGGGAAGTTGTGAATGCTCCATTGCTGGCGGTGTTCAAGGCCGGGTTGGACATAGCCTTGGGTGGCATGGTTTAGTGTGAGGTGTCCCTGCCCCTGGCAGGGGGGTTGGAACTGGATGATCTTAAGGTCCTTTCCAACCTAACTATTCTATGATTCTATGAATTCCTTCCCCACAGGGTGCTCAGGCATTGGCACAGGCTGCCCAGGGCAATGCTGGAGTCATCGTCCCTGCAAGTGTTCACACCCTGTGTAGACGAGGCCTCAGTGCCGTGGGTTAGTGGTGGCCTTGGCAGTGCTGGAGAATGGTTGGACTGGATGAGCTTAAAGGGCTTTTCCAACCTGGTTGATTCCATGATTCTATGAACTGCTTGCTCAAAGCTTGTTGCTCCATCTAGTGTGGACTATGTCATGGCACAGTTATTTTCATCTACTTAATGTCACCTGAAGTGTCAATACACTGAAGTCTTTAGCCTGACTGAATTTTAAGTTGAAAGTGTGTATTCTGTAGCTTAGTTTGCTCTTAATTTTGCCTTCTAATCATGGACTGGTAGTGTCCGTGTCCAGGGGGGGTTATCTCGCAGAAGCATCCAGCTAGCAGCTCCTTCCCATTGCAGCTGCGATGACCGATTTGATGAGTTCTACATTAGTGAGCATGGGGAACTTTAACCACAAAATGTAACATAAACTGCTATGATATAATAGGTGACAGTAAATGTCATTGCTGTTTTGTTAACTGTTAGCCCAGTTTTCTGCAGAAAGGTTTTACACTATCTGATGTGGGAAGCATGGGTATTTCTGTATTTCTGTTGAATCACCAGCTAGTACTGATGGAGTTTCAGAGAACCACAGGCCCTTCACAAAACCTGAAAGATAATACTTATGTGTGCTATTGCTGATGTGTGGATTTGTGCTGTGTCCTTCTTCTAGTCTTTTTATTCTCTTTTTAGCCTCAAAGCTTCATGACCTCGGCCATAGTGCCAATGCTTAGGGCTCTTCTGGAGCACAGATCTGCTGGTCCAACTCATTTGAAAAGCTACCTGTGCAATCTGGATGGCTTTACTTTGTGTTTCTTTCCTTCTAGTGTTACCTGCCTTGAGTGCTTACCTGTTTCTCAAAGCTGGTTTCTGTTCCTAGCTCAGTTAGTGGCCGTAGGGACCATATGCAGCTCACATCTATGCATCCAAAGCCAAGTAAATAAGCTGCAGTCAGGAGATCTAGCAGGGTCTGGAATTCTCTCTTAGTTACCAGTGATTTGGCACCAAGAATCTATGCAGCTACTCTTCTACCATTGCCGCAGCTTATGGCCTGTGGTACAGCCTGGGGCCTCTCCATCTTTCATGCAGAATTAAAGCAAGGTAACTATGGAGCGAGGAATGTTTCCTGCCCTGCTGGACACTTCCCTGAGGAGAGGTGGCCCAGAACAAAGTCCAGCTGTGCAGAAGCTATGTTGTGTGGCAGGCCAAAAAGCAAAGCTGTGATGGTTCTGCTGTGTGCACAGAAGGTTACTGGCATGGGAAACAAAAGCAAGCTCTGTGCTTTCCCAAGTTTAACAAAACACAGTGCTCTTCATGTTTGTTAGGTCTCTAGCTTTAGAGGTACACTACCTACCGTTACAGAGACTAGTAACACTTGGGTTGTAACTGAGAAATACCAAACAGCGTTGGTTCAAAGCGTTTTCTCAGAATCAGGCACATCATAGAAAACCACTGTCTTGTTTATCACTCTGTGATGTGGTCTTGCCTTTGTGATCACCTTACCTCTGCCTGCAGCTATGGCAGTTGCCTGTTTGGGCAAGGAGCGTGATTGCTTTTAACCTACTCTCAGTTTGAAGGTTTTGGAAGGGATTTTTGCTGGACATCTCTTTTCGTGCTCTTTGTTTCTGTTTTTTCTGTCTCTCTGTTCTTCCCTCACTCTATTTTTCTTCTTCAAATTAGTCATCATGTTAGACAGGAAGTAGACTTTTGTTGCTCTTTACCTGTCCTCTCCCTCCCTATCGAGTAGCAGCCATGATAAACAGCAAGTTTTTCTTTCGTTGTTCTGTTCAAGTGGTACATTTTCCACAGCCTGAATATTCTGTGTACTTCTGGCTGTTTAACAACACAATCTCTATCCTTTCCAGCGGGAAAAAGGAAAACAAAGCAGGAGTTTCAAGTTAACTATGATTTTGCTAGGGCAGGTCAATCTTCATCTGATATCTTTATGAGCAGCAGTCTTCTCTCCCTCCGAGTGACAAGTGTGGTCTGATCTTACACTAGACATGTCAACAGTAGGTCAAGATATTTAATAATGCTACTAGAAGTGATAGGCTGCTTTATTTTGGCACAGCACTCTCCATGGTGGTGACTCAGTGCTAGTATTTATTTGATTGTTTGTTTGAGCACAGTGTGATGGGGAAGGGCTGAGGGACTTGGGGGGTTCAGATGGAGAAGAGAAGGCTCAGGGGGGACCTGATCGCTCCCTACAACTGCCTGAGAGGAGGATGGAGCCAGGAGGGGGCTGCGCTCTGCTCCCAAGGAACAAGGGATGGGACAAGAGGAAATGGCCTCAAGCTGCACCAGGGCAGGTTTAGATGGAGATGGGGAACAATTCCTTCCCCAAAGGGTACTCAGGCATTGGGCATTGGCACAGGCTGCCCAGGGCAGGGCTGGAGTCACCGTCCCTGCAAGTGTTCACACCCTGTGTAGACGAGGCCCTCAGTGCCATGGGTTAGTGGTGGCCTTGGCAGTGCTGGAGAATGGGTGGACTGGATGAGCTTAAAGGGCTTCCAACCTGGTTGAATCAATGATTCTATAAGAATAGCCCATCCAGATGTTGCTAGGTACCATATATCCACAGGCTTCATTGCCGTTCATAGCATCAGCTCTAGAAACAACAGAGGCTGTAGTATTCAGAAGTGTTACAATTTTCCTGCCTTCCTCATGTTTGCATTTATGAATACTGTCTCTGCCTTGGCTTCCCCTTTCCCTGTCTAGCCCTCCACCCATCCAGTAGTGACTATCCTCCCTCTTTTCAGAACTGGAGGATGTGATAGAGATTTGATAGCCACTTGATTTCTTAGCAGATATGTGCTAATCATTGTTGTCTGCTAGAATTGCTTCCTAGAAATGCAGAGCTCCTCCAGGATAATTGGAAGTAATTGCAGCAAACAGGTGCACAGTCACCAGGTTTTTGTCATTGTTGCTCTGATGCCATCCCGTTGCATTCAGCTGGCGATTCGTTGTCGTACTTGGAGGAGGGAGGCAAAGTGAAGGCTTGCTTTCATCTGGATTGCAATATGACAACAGGTTGACAGTAATTTCATGTGAGAGCTTCAGTTCTATTGTTGGATTAGATGTGAGTGTCCAGTGATGCTGGAAGTATTGTTTATTTTTATATGGGGAAAATGAAAAAGCATTGCTAAGTCTCACTGAAATCAGTGGAGTTATGTTGACTACAAAGGAAGGATATGGCCTAATGCGTTAGAAAATAGTTTGTATCTAGTCCTAGTCTTAGCTTATCTGAACTGATGCAGCTTCAACATCTACTTTCTAATGAGACTTTGACAGCCATTTGTTAGGTTTTTGCACACTGTGGTCAGCCTCATGAAGTAAAATGGCTGAGTGGATTAAACTTGGACTTCCATTGCCTAGTTTTCCATCTACAGCCGAGGTTTGGGTTACAGGCAGTGCAAAAGCAAGCCGCTTCTAGATGCGCTTGCTTCCATCATTGCTGACGTAAATTTTGTAAGAGTATGAATTGCTTGCTTCTGTCTGCTCATTTGAAATCTAACCCCTTTTCTATACAATACTTGATCTGCTTCAATGAAAGAATACCTGAAGTGGGATGAACTCTTCAAAACTAAACTGCATGGAGTTACAAAGAGTCTTCAAGTGTCCCCTGTCTGAGCAAAGACATGCCCATTGCTTACAGTCAACAGAAGTGCAGTGACACCTTATTTTCCTTTCTTTTTCCTTTCCTCAGAGGTTTTCCACAGGCAAGACCAGTAGAATAGCAGCAGCCAAAGGGTTGGCTGTGGGTAATGATTTTGCACGCTGCAAAGTGGTTTGAATAAGCAGTAGTTAGTTCTTCTTTGAGTGCATATATTATTGTGAGAGTCCTGAAGGCTGGGCTTCACTTTCAGTTTGTGCTGGGGTTCACTTCCCTGTTTTACTGGGTGCTGTATTAGAAGGCTTTTAGATGTAAAATGATGGCAAATAAGCTTGAAATAGTGATCTAGCAGATCTACTTGCATTTATCTTTGGGACCAGTGCTTTCTACAGAAGTTAAAAGCCAGACAAACAACCCCATCCTAATTTATAGAGAGCAAAATTTCCCTTCAGGGTGGTAGACCTATGAGTGCCCACCACTAGGGACAGTTTATCGTAACTTGTAGGTTAAAACCAATTGCAAAGCCAGGTTGGATGGGGCTTGCAGCAACCTGCTCTAGTGGAAAGTGTCCCTGCCCATGGCAGAGGGTTGGCACTGGATGATCATTAAGGTCCCTTCCAATCCAAAGCACTCTGATTCAATGAAACCCCTTTAAAATCATTTATATTTGTGTATGCTGTGCCTCTAGTGTCTCCAGATGGGAATCTTTGCTAAACCAAATGGCTGCAGGAGAGAATTAGAGTGTTGGAGTAAGAAGTGGCATGCGTCTTCCTGGGCCTCCTATTGAAATCGAGCTCCATATTTGTCTAGCGGTATGCGTGCCTGCATCTCCTCTTCTGTGAAATCCATCTGCAAGAGCTCAGTTACCTTCAGCAGGGTCAAATCTAAGTATTTTGGATTCATTAAACTGATAATGCCCATTGATCTTGTCAACTTCAAATGTGTTGGCAAAGAAGACCTGCTGCCATCTCCTTGAACATGCACAGAACAGTAGGACTTCCCAGTAGTAATGCTCAGATATTTTATCTGGGGTAAATGCAGAAATTCCCTGTGTCTTCCCCTTCTTCATACTTGCTTTCTGTTCTTCAGAGAACTCAGAATCAGGTAAACCGTATCAACACTGCTGCAGTACAAGGGGGTGTGAGGAACCTTTTCCTACTGTGTTGTTTCAGTGTCATGGGATAACCCCTGTGCATAGCAATTCCACCTTTGGGGACTGGAATTGATTTTCCTTGTCTTAGCATGAAAAGATCTGACCTTTACAAGCATTAGCTGCCAGAGCATAACAGCATCAGATGTGGAAGACATGAAGGTAACAGCTTTAAAAGTGCTGGAAATGTATGTTAAGGTCTATTAATACTGGCTCAGAGTGGTGAGCTACATACCGAGTTGGTTTGCGCTCATTCAGTACACTCTCTCTGTACTAGAAGGCAGAGTCTATAGGAAGACTTGTGCTCTTTGTCTTGCATGGTCAAATATCACAGGCTGCTCTGTGCCTCTAGGTAGAATCTGGGTGGGTATAGTGGCTTGCCTGGCTCTTTCTGATCACACCTCATCAGCTGGTTTGCTGCTTTCATATTGGACACTGTTGGGTCTGTGTGGGATAGGGAGGAACAATCTCATACAGTGTACCTGGGCATAAGTGAAACCCCAAAACAGGGGACTGTAACAGTCACCTGTGCTGTTTATCGTCTTGCTGTCTGCATTGCTGCATGTAGAAATTGTTGGAGACACAGGACATGCTTTTATCCTTTTCATTTCTGTCCTGCTTGACTGAGTAGCTTCAGGGTAGTACCTGTCTGAAGACTCTGGTTGAGACATTATCAAGTAATGCAGTGGCAACTTGCCCCATTGAGTAAGGGAAGTAAGGAGATTTCAGCTGACTTGTCAAAACAGGGTTTTTCCATTGTATTTATAAGTGAATTTTGGTTTACTTTGTGGAAAGAGAAGTTGTATATTGCAGGTTTATTTAAACAATGTGGGTTTTGTAGCTGTGAAAAACAGTTGACTTCTGTGGTTAAGTGGCTCAAGGTATGGCAAAAGAGGGGATTCAGAGAGTGAGTTTGATTTTCATTATGGCTTGTTTTTGTTTCACAGGAGGGAAAAATGAAGTAGAGATCATCAGTATGTTCAGGGGGAGAAGCCTGAATTGATCTTTAACTTCTTGTTCACTGAGAGTTTCTGAAGTGCCTCAACCGAAGTTAAATAGCATGTTAAATGCTGGTGTTACTCTTCGGCAGGGAGCTAAGCATATCGCTTTTGAAATACACAGGACTGGAGAAGAGGAGAGGGAAGAGACTGTAGTATTTGTGTCACAGGTGGGAAATCACAAGGAGACATTTTGTGTGTTAGTCTGGAGAAGACTTGGGACTTGAATCACTGCTCTTAAAATTGTCTTGCCTTTAAGGCAAAATGGTAAGTACTGTGCTCAGGCCAGTGAAGACTGTGGAGAGTGGTACCTATTCATTCTAGTTTTAACTACGTAACTTTGGTACCACAAGACAGGCTGATGCTACAGCTACTGTCAGAAGTTTGTTGTAGATCGTCATTTCTTCCCAGTTCACACAGTCTCTCCACCAGCTTTGAAGTGACATCCCCTTTCCTAGCGGGATTGGTCCCATGCCATTAGACAAACTCTGGATTCTTTCACTGTTGATTCCGAATCTAACAGAAGCCAACGTGGCTCATGAATGTTTACTTCTTTGTTTGTGCATTGGCATTATCACTGGTCTTCACCAGTGAGAGAGCTTGCCAGGACTGAGCACAAAATGTAAATGGGAGTAGATGTATTGTTGGAAACACTGGTAAACAGTTTCTCCGTGGCTGTACATCAGTGCAGACTGGGGGCATATGGGGGTGTTAGTCTTGTTTTGCTGTCAGAGCTCTAAAGCATGCTGCAGTTTCACTGCCTCAATAACCCATGGGCTGAATCTGAAATCGCCTTTTTCATTAAAATGGCCTTGTTTGTGCCTCTTGCCAGTAGTGATTGTCTGGCTGAGCAGCGACATCCGCTTTGACACCAAGAGGATGAGGGCTGCCTGTAGGACGCTGAGATTTTAGTTTCCGACCTGATTTATAAGTGGTTTATACTTTAAGCTTTCCTGTTTAATAGTTAAATAAACTGTTTAATGTTTAAAAAGTAAAATTCTTCTGATAATTAAACCAGTATGCAGGGAAAAAAAAACTGAGTACAGCCACGTCTTGCCTAAGGCTTTCAGTGTGTTCCCACACTTCAGATCCCAGTTCTGCTCTGAATGAGCTTCTGGTAGCAGAGCACTGTGGAAGACCCATGTAACCCAGCACTGGGAGTGCTCATCTCATTGTTGTACTTTTATCATTGAATCACAGACTGATTTGGGCTGGAAAGGACCTTGAGATCGTCCAGTTCCAGCCCCCTGCTGCAGGCAGGGACACTTTCCACTCAAGCAGGCTGCTCCAAGCCCCTGTGTCCAACCTGGCCTTGAACACTGCCAGGGATGGGGCAGCCACAGCTTCTCTGGGCACCCTGTGCCAGCGCCTCAGCACCCTCACAGGAAGAGCTTCTGCCTTAGATCTAACCTGAACTTGCCCTGTTCCAGTTTGAACCCATCACCCCTTGTCCTATGGCTGCAGTCCCTGATGAAGAGTCCCTCTCCAGCATCCTTGTAGCCCCCTTCAGGCACTGGAAGCTGCTCTGAGGTCTCCACACAGCTTCTCTTCTCCAGGCTGAACAGCCCCAATGTTCTCAGCCTGTCTGTGTACGGGAGGTGCTGCAGCCCCTGATCATCCTCGTGGCCTCTTCTGGACTTGCTCCAACAGCTCCATGTCCTTCTTAAGCTGAGGATGCCAGCACTGCACACAGTGCTGCAAGTGGTGCCTCACCAGGGCAGAGCAGAGGGGCAGGATTGCCCCCTTGAACTACTGGTTGCGCTCCTTATGTGTCTATATATATTATATAATTTATATTTATTTTGTATTCGCTTGTCTCCTATTCACAAAAGAGACTGAGAAGATGGTGGGGAATATACTGCAAAAACACTGGGGACAGTGCTGACTGATGTTACGGAGGCAGGTTCATGGCCTGGCAGAGTTTTCCATCTACTTCTTTCTCCAATTGTTGTGTTACTCAGTAGATCCAAAACTGGAAGAGAATTTACACAGACCACATCTGCCACCTTGACTTTACCTTCTGCCCTGGAACACACCCCGCTCGTGGCACTCTGCAAATTTTAAGGGTACCCAAATAGTGATACCTGCTGCTAGCTCTCAGGGGTATCTGTCTCTTTCTCGTTGCCCGTGGGGCACATCACTGAGGTCTACACTTGGTTGTAGGTAAAAGAGTGTTTTGTTTTCCTTTTTGTTTTAAGTAATGCAGCGCAGGAGTGGGAGTCAAGGGAGTCAGAAAGTAAGAGCCTTGCTGATATAAGCTCCTTGCCCTGCAGCAGCCTTCTGCAGGTAATCGGGACAAGTCTATCCTCTTGCTGCATCCAGACCGTGTTAGAAGAATCTTGCAACAACATAATCCTACCATAATCATAAAGACAAGATGACAGCATGCATTTGACAAATAGCCAGAATAAGAGGGTGAATTGCATCCTTTCTGTTCCTTTGATGTGTACAGCATCTTCAAAAGCACGCTAGTAAGTTTTTATAGCTGTGAGAAGCAGAGATGAAACCGAGTATGTAATTCAGGCTCAGTGCTATGAAGGTTAATATAATGAGCAGCCCATAGCTGGGTGGCTGTAGATTGAAGTAGCAAAACAATGCAAAGTGGTTTTGGGGAGGGGAAAAAAATCCCTGATGAAAAAAGCACAAGTGCATGTAGATGGAGATCAAAAAGCAAGGCTGGTGATGAAGATCCAGGCATCTTAGCAACCTGTGGTGCTACTCAAGATGGTGTTGAAGCGGATAAAATAAAAAGCCATTAGTCACCAAGGAGTCTCTGTAAAAGCAAGATGCAGATTTGAGCAGCCTCAGAACAGGTCACATGTGGAGATGTGGTGGAGATGGAGAAGCAAGCAAGCAAGAAGAAATGGAGAGGGGCAATTTTAGGAACTCCTGAGGAAAGGTAGTGTAAAGGGTGCTGCTGTCTTGGAAATTACTGTGGCTGCTTTGTGGCAGTGTCCTCTAAGGTCATTAACAAGTTAGTGATGATTTTGCTGGCACTGTTTCTTTGCTGAATCTTTTCTTGCGTTTAGCATTTTGTTTGCTCATACTTTATTGGAAGGGGTTGTTCCGGAATGTGGACTTGTAAAGAAAGAATATATATATTGACCCCTAAATACTTTCTGCCATGCAGGCTTGCTTCAGAAACGGTCATCAGTGATTCCATCTGGATTTCTCTGCTTTTTTGAGCAGAGGCCTCCATGCATCATATACCCTGCTGTTTATAGAGGTGGCTGTACATATGGCATGGAATCTCAGCCAGGATTGGAAACTGCCTGTGCTATGCAGGCGCACAGCAGGAGCCTTAGGAATTGAGCTTCACTTATGGAAGTTGTCCACAGGTCTTGGAGATGCCCTGGCTTTCTGTGGCCAGAAAAGATTGCTAAGTACAGGGGCTGGGAAACAGCCAGGTGAGGCACTGGGAGCAACAACCTCTGCTGTATTAATATAGCTGGGAAAAAAGCTGCCTTTGCTTGCTTTGCTGAACAGCAACTTGTGAACTACCTGAGGTTTTCTTGTGACCCTTTCACAGGTAGGAAAAACAAAGGGCCCGTGTCATAACTGACCGCTGCACAACTAGCATGTAGTACTGATGTTAAAATGCTGAGCAATTCAGGTAAAGGGGATCTGATCTCTAGGCTAGGAGGCTGTCCTGTGAAAGAAAAGAAGCGGCCTTCTGAGATCAGCCTTTCTGAAACAGGCTTGCCTGCATGAGTGACAGAAATGATGTGAGGTGCTGTTTATTCTGGCTTTCCCAGATGGTCAAAATCCTGCTGTTTTTTATGTCTTATGTTGGCACCATTATCTGGGATCATCTTTTTCTGTGATGTGCAGGCTCTGATCTCTCAAGCAGTTAGTAGTTTATCTGCTACAGTAATTAGAAAAGTAGAGTTTTGGGCAGTATAACGTATGCTTATCCATAACCCCTGGTCTGGTCCTGATGGCTTGTCCTTTCCTGAATTCAGAGGAGTCCTGCTTCACACTAGAGTGATCATGAGCAGGCTCAGGACAAGGCAGGATGAAAGGATTTGCCTTGCATGGGTGGGTTTACAGAGCCCCCAAAGCCTGGCTCTTGAGACTGATGTAGTTGTTAGGGGATGGTGCTCCCTGTTTGCAGAGGCATTTGAGGCCAACCAACTGGTCATGCTCTTGAGTTGAGACAGTATTGTGGTCCTGGTCCTGGTCTAGGCACAGCTGACCAGCACAGGACCAGTAAGGCTCTGTTGTGTGCACCCTTTGCGTGTACATGGGACTTTTCTATTAGGAGATCACAGAGCACTCAGTAAGTTCAAGTATCCAGTTTGTAGCTGAAGCCCAGAACTAGTGAGGGATTCCTGAAGGTTCAAAAGCTACTCAGAGGCAGAGCAGAGAACGCTCTTGTCAGCTGCTTTGTCATTTCTCCTAATTGGTGTTTGCAATAAAAGCAACGTTAAAGTAACATTTACAGATGGCTGATTTTGAAGCGTAAACACCTAAAGTAGCACATTTGCTGTTATGCCTACCATTGACCAACTTTTTGCTATGTTTTATTGCAGGAACACCTGTGTGGTTCTTTGTGAAAATCGCTCCAATTCGAAATGAGCAGGATAAAGTGGTTTTATTTCTTTGCACTTTCAATGACATAACGGCTTTCAAGCAGCCCATTGAGGATGATTCATGTAAAGGTTTGTCTTTTTCACAATTATATATTTATGCTGCTTCTGTTTGCTTGCCCTGGTCTTGAAGGAAATGAAGTCCTTTAAGTATCAAATCCAAAGTAGATGTTAAAATAGCTTGGAGATGTGCCACCAGGTTGCTGGTTTCTTAAGTGAATTGGCTCTGGCCTGCACTGGAAAGGGGTATTGCTAATGAAACCCCCAAGGAAGCAGAGTTTACTTAGAAAATAGGTATTGCTTTTCCTTTTAAATTCATTATTAATACAAACTGCAGTCTTCAAGGAGTCGCAGTGTTGCTGCACAGCGTCTTTGTGTCAGAGGAAACTGATGGGTCTTAGGCCCTGTAAAGATTGTTCATGATGCTGTATGGAAACCCAAAGGAATTAACCTTGGCTGAGTCCACCAAAGATTGAATAATTTCATTCTGCCTGGCTTGTGTTATTTACCATTATGATGGGATTCCTTATATTAAAGTTATAGACTAGTTTCCTTTACTATATGAAGAGATTCCCATCATCTTAAGTTGAATCAGGTTGGAGCTCTGTTTTAGTGTTAACCCTTTGCTGAGCTACACCCTGGAAACCTGGAAGTGAACTCAGCTGTGACGGCAGCAGAATCTTGCGCTCAGGTTCAGATCCTGTCAGAAATAGACCTTTTGTCCCCATGTGGAGAGTTACAGAGACTTGTGTCTTCTGGGGTGAGAAAGACGTAAGTTCCTCTGTTGTTTGCATTTTTGTAGTATTTAATAATATTTGTAGCATTAAATTAAACAGGAAGCTCACGGTGAAGGTGAACTGATTTACATTTCTGCTCAAAATGTTATTCTTTAAAAGCATAGTTTCTCAAAGTGGAAACACCTGTTACCATGAAAAAGGAAGTACAAACGCCACAAACAGACCCTCTCCCAGGCTATGGGGTGATTTTTTTTTACTCTTTTTAATGCTATTTGGATGGTTCTTCATTGCTGGAATAAAACTAAAAAACCCTATCATGTCCGAAAGGTTGGGTCGACAGGATTTTTTTTTTCCCCTATTTAGTGGTGATCCCTGTACCCTGATGAGCACTGACAGCAGGGACAAATCAGCACGATGCAGTAAAGCTGCCTCCCATCTATCTGCTGGGAGTGAAGGCCCCTGCTTCATTTGGTCAGTTGGTCAGCAGGACTTTGGCGGGGAGGGGGTAGCTCTGTCTTTCCCTTTGCTTTCACAGAAGATTCTGAATGTGATAGTGATGTGCAGTCTTGTGTAAGGAGCTTGCCCTTCACTTTCAACACAAGGAAACACTGCAGCTTTTATATATATATATATGGTTTTTTTTTTCCCCAAGAGGAACTTAAACAGGGGAAGTTTAGATTGGAAATGAGGAAGAAGTTCTTTACTGTAAGGGTGGTGAGGCACTGGAATGAGTTGCCCAGGGAAGTTGTGAATGCTCTATCGCTGGCGGTGTTCAAGGCCAGGTTGGACAGAGGCTTGGGTGGCATGGTTTAGTGTGAGGTGTCCCTGGGCATGGCAGGAGGGTTGGAACTGGATGATCTTAAGGTAATTTCCAACCCTGACTATTCTATGATTCTATGTTAAAGGAAGGAAACACTAATTTAAAATATTCCTTTGGATCTTGAATTTGTCCTGTTCTTTACAGTGATCATGGTAATTCTGAGCAGTTTCATTATCTAAAGCACTAAGCCTACATGTAAGTGCACCAGCTTGGAGAGGAATTAAGGTGATAAGTAAAATTTCTTTTATTTCATAGAATCATGGAATGGCTTGGATTGGAAAGGACCTTAAGGTCATGCAATTCCAACTCCCTGCCACGCGCAGGGACACCTCACACCAGAACATGTCACCCTGTCCAACCTGGCCTTGAGCACTGCCAGGGATGGAGCATTCACCACTTCTCTGGGCACCCTGTGCCAGCGCCTAAGCACCCTCACAGGGAAGAACTTTGCCTTATACCTAACCTGAACTTGCCCTGTTTCAGTTTGAACCCATCAGCCCTTGTCCTGTTGCTGCAGTCCCTGATGAAGAGTTCCTCTCCAGCATCCCTGCAGCCCCCTTCAGGCACTGGAAACTGCTCTGAGGTCTCCACGCAGCCTTCTCTTCTCCAGGCTGAGCAGCCCCAATGTTCTCAGCCTATCTCCATACAGGAGGTGCTCCAACCCCTGATGATCTTTGTGGCCTCCTCTGGACTTGCTCCAAAAGCTCTGTGTTCTTATGCTGAGGACACCAGCAGTGCACACAGTGCTGCAAGTGGTGTCTCCTGAGAGCAAAGTAGAGAGGCAGGATTACCTCCTTCAAGCTGCTGCTCACGCTCTGGGGATGCAGCATGGGACGCAGGCGGTTTCTGGTCTCAAGCGCGCACTGAAGCAGCTCACGTTCAGTTTCTCATTCACCAACATCCCCAAGTCTTTGTCCGCAGGGCTGCTCTGAATCACTTCTCTACCCAACATGTAGCTCTGCCATTTGGCCTATGGAAACTGGCTAGGTGACTACCAAAACTTGCAGACAGAAGAAATAGGTGCATTATTTAGAGGCCACTTATTCACAGCTCTCTTCTACTCCTTCCCTAAGGGCTGTGACTTTATGTACAAAAGGGTTCATCCACTAAATGAATCTTCCAAATATTGTTTCTGAATCTCCTAAAATTAATGAAATTGTACCAGTTTCATGGTGGTGAAGAGTCCTCTATTGCTTTATACCCACATCAAACATGACATAAATGAAAGTGCACATCCTGTTCTAATCCTTAATTTACCCCCTCCACCTTTCTTTCTTCCATGAGTTACTTGCTCTAGGCTAGCTTGGGAATTTTGTGGCATCTCAGGAGGTGATGTTGTCTCAGTTGCTTCATGGCTAGATGAGCAATTTCTTGGAAAAGAAGGGCTGATTTGTCAAACAAAGAGTTTTACATGCATGATCATGTCTTTACTATTAAATCCCATTGTGCAATTGTAGACTGTAAGGGGATAAAAAAGGCAGGTGTGGAGTGCCAGACTTGTCTGCACTGGGCTCTAGGATCCATGGGGGAGGGGGGAAGCATTTCTAGGAGTAAAAAAGGTAAAATTGTGTTAACTGCTGCTGCTTTTACAGACGTGAGCTGAAGAGGTCGTACTCTTTGTGCTGTGTACAACATTCCATGGGAATCCTGCAGCATGCTGTTAAAAGATAGCAGTTTCCGTAGGAATCTTTCTCTTATTATAAACCCAAATGAACTCCCGATCTGCAAATCTAAAACTGTGAACTTAGAGATGTGTTGTTGAATCGAACCAACTTCAACCTGATTGCTCAATCCATCGGTTTTCCTTCTTTCACCTTCAATCAGCTTTAATCAAATACTTTCTTTTGCTGTGCTTAAATCCGTTTCCTGTGCATATGACCACTTAATGTGTAATAGGCTGCCTGCAAATGTGAATATTTTATTAACAGCGTGCTGTTTGCATGGCTGCAGAATGGCATAGCATAAAGTATTGAAGCTTCTGTAAAATCAATGCCTTTATGTCTATGTAGAGAAAAACATCGTCTAGTACAAGAATGTGATCAATTTGAACAGCAGCTCGTGTCAGGCTAAACCTGCTTAGCTGTGGTATATATTAGTTTTCTATCACCTGCTGGCAGTTTTGAGCATGATTGTTCAGCTGCAAATGATGTAGTGACTCCTTGAGTGAAAAGCGTTGAGCTCTAATGACAGGGGCTTGACTTGTCCATCAAACCAAATGGGTGTCCTTTACCCAGAGGTAGCTCAGAGAGATGAAAGTTCCCTGTGCCACTTTTCATACTTAACATTCTTTTTCATTGATAATATAGAATCATAGAATAGTCAGGGTTGGAAAGGACCTTAAGCTCCTCCAGTTCCAACCCCCTGCCATGGGCAGGGACACCTCCCACTAAACCATGCCACCCAAGGCTCTGTCCAACCCGGCCTTGAACACCGCCAGCGATGGAGCATTCACAACTTCCCTGGGCAACCCATTCCAGTGCCTCACCACCCTTACAGTAAAGAACTTCGTCCTTATATCCAATCAGACATTGGAATAGATGAAACCAATCTTTCTAAAGTCATATAAAAAGTAGCCTTCTAATTGTAGTCTGTATGAATTGATTCCGATAATTTAGAAGATGTTTATTTTAGGACTCCCACAGAGGTTAAGTAAATTTGGGTTTAAATGCAGCAGCTTTAAAAATAGTGCATTCTAAATAAAGCAACTTAAAAATAGTGTCAGCGATGTTGATGCTACAGTGCTTTTAAACAGGCTCTTTCCACTTGTCCCTGTATGCTTGCCCCTTTAAAAAATCAGGCAAAAGTAGGTTTACTTGAATAGAAGGAGGCAAAATCAAGCTATAGCAGAGCTAAATTCGGCTCGTGAAGTGATAGGTCACCTTCTTAGCTGAATTTTAGAGCGTGCGCTATGTTTGGAATTCATGCATTTTGTCTGTATGTCTTTTACATACGCCGAGTAAGAGATGTTTGAGGATCATGTATAAAGTGGAATGCATCACTTTATGAAAACAAGAATCTGAGCAGACTAATAGAATTAGTGCCTGCACCCTGTGTGGTTAGCAAGAAGTTTGCCTGAGCAGCTTTTGCATGTATGAATAGAGTGTGAACATACTCAGCCTCATCTATGGTGCCCTATCAAAGCTCGGAAAGTACGCTTTGGCTCCTGATTTTTGCTTTTGATGCTTTGTTTTTATACAAAAAGGTGATCAAACTCAACATCACTGAATCGTGTTGTTAGCCTCCCAGCTACTGTAACCGCCTGTGTTGTAGCTGCCATCAGTTCCCATCTCCTCTGCAGAAGCAGCTTTATTTAATTTCACAGCTAAGCTGTCCTTTGCATCACGAGCAGGGCTCCACGGACGATAATATTTTGATTGCCTCCTTCATCTTAACTCAGGGAAAACTTCAAGTGTTTCCCTTTTTCCCCCCTGTTTCTTTTCTGTCTTTTATTTTGTTGCGGTCTCATCTTTTGGTTCTGTTTTTCTAGATGTATTTATACGAGCAGAGCCAGTGTTTGAAATATTTTGATGAAGTTCTACTCTGCTTTCATCTGGATGAAATGTTTTCTTAAGAAAGGAAACAAATGAAAGGGAAGTGGTTAGGATGTTAAAAACACCCTTTGGTGTGCTTTCCCATATGGAAAAATAAGACCGTTTTCGCCATGAAGTTTCAAAGGGAATGAGCGTTAGGACCGCAGGGAGGCAGGATGGGTGGAAGCAGGGATCTTTGATGTACAAGGAAACAAAGGTGGTTTGAGTAGAGGATTTACTTGCATTTACACAGCTCTGTGTGAACAGTAGATCTGTGAGCAAAGAGCTGGTTCTCTAGCAGGTGGTGGCTTCTTGTTCTAGCTCTAGGGGTTGTGTAAGTCATGGATCAGCAACTTGATAACAAGGGTTCTGTAACTGCCACCTTTCCTGATGTTTCAATTTATGAGTTGTCATGATCGAATGGAGGAGAGTGGTAGGAACCAAATAGCTACCTACAAATAAATAACAAATTGTGTTGTGGATTGAGTATCAACAGCTTATTTCAGACTACAGAAAACTGCTTTCTTCTGCAAGCATTTTTAAATGAAGCTTCATCTTTAAGAAGAGAAGCTTTGATGAGTTAAACATCGTATCATAAAGGTACATTTCAGTGCCATGTTTCCCCATGCTCAGGGATCAGCTTGTCCCCATTGTGGGCATCTTGTCCTCCTGGGTGTTTTCAGAGAGTTTCTACTCAGCTTTTCGCAGTGAAATGGTGGAAAACTAGAAGAGCATCATGGGGTGAAGGAGAGCTGAAATCAGTGCTGTTAATCCTGAAGGCTCTTCATCCTTTTGAAGCTGGAGATGTTTTAGTGCCATCTCATTGCTTTGTCCCTGCGTGATGTTTTCTGCAGAACTAAGAAAGACCCTGGGTTAGAATCAAAAACAGAGGCACAGGCAAACAGCCATGGGGCTGCCATCCAGCTTTATATTTGGTTCCTGATTCTAGTCTGTTTTCTCTGTTGTGTGAGCTCTTCTCTGTATGTGAATCACCTTGGGTCATTAGATTTCAGTTTAATTTCTATTTTCTCTATTTATAGAGGAAAAGAGTGGATGTTGGGATTTATCAACTGCTTGTGTTGAAAGAGAGCTCCTAACCTGTATCATTTAACCCCCATGTTGTAAAAGGGCTATCATCAGTATATTCTGAAACCTAGTTTCTTGTCTCGGAAAGCTCCATCTTCTTCCTATAATCAGCTCCGTGACCCTTAGAATTTAATGTTTATGTTCTGTCCTGTGGCTTAAATCTGTTATTTGACCTGTCTTCACTGGATAGATATCTGACATGCTGTAGGCTGTGTCTGTCTTAGGCTTCTGGAAGAAAAGTAGCCATAAATTCAACAGGTTCCGCTGTCTTTTCAAGCAATATTGGAGAAGTTATCCTTCAATAGGATTAGTACTGGCATGCTCTCTTTTTCATTTTGTTTTTCCTATGCCACAATCTATAGGTCTGCTATAATGATACTTCAGAGTTCCTATGTTTTTATCTTCCTTTCACCAATAGGAGGAGGGTGTCCTAAAGATGAGACTCATACATCTGGGACACTTGCACAGTGATTCAGTGCCTGGCTTTAGGCATATTAGCACACAGTGGCCTGTGCCTCTACAGGCTGGTTTCTCATGTGGTGTACCTAATGTATGGAGAGAGTTAGGGTAGCCATTCCCAGCCTGCCATTTTTGGGTCAGCACTGGTTCCAAAAGCAAAGCTCAAAAGCCCTGTCTCTTGACGCAGTCTCTTGCTTATAGCAAACAGTTACATTATTTTCAGATCAGAGTTTGGAGTATATGGTGAGAGGTCTAATGTTCTTTCGTGTACCATTTACACACCCAGAAACAAGATTTGCAACATGTAGGGTAGGGGAGGTGCTAATAGGGAATGCTGAGAATAGAGGAATGGGTTAAGCTGTACCTTGCAAAAGGAGATGACTCTTGGGAAGAGGGGGAGGTACCCAGAGATGCTCAGCGTTCATAACTGCAAATGATGCCACAGAGATGTCTGGCAAGAAAGCTCAGGTGAGGTGCTTGCTTTCGCTCCTCTCCCTGTTTATGTCTGAATATTGTGATTCTGAGAAAACTCAATGGCCGGAAGTAAATAACACACTGAAAGTTTGTCCTCAGGTTTGGAACCAAATTTTGACTCTTCCCAGAAGATGCGCTACCCATCAGTCTGTTTTGAGTTAGTACAAGGGGCTGCCAGTGTTAGCTGGCACTAAACACATGATGTGTCTGGTGAGGAAGGCAGATTCCTTGTTCCCCTGTGAAGCTCGCGCTCTTGCGGACAAGCCCGGTCGGGCTGCAGGCGGCGCGGCGCTCTCTTCAGCACCATGGCCAGCGCCATGGGCGGCCGCCTCCGCCCCTCCGTGCGCTCGGCTCCCGGCTGGGAATGCGGCGGCCGCTCCTACCCTCGGGTACCGAATGTATGGGGAGAGTCGGGCACAAATCCCCTCGGGCCTTCCCGGCCTGGCCAAGCGCAGGGCCCTGCTCCTGGGCGGAGCGGCCCCAAGCACAAACACAGGCTGGGTGGAGAATGGGTTGAGAGCAGCCCCGAGGGGAAGGACTTGGGAGTGTTGGTTGACGGGAAGATCCCCGTGACCCGGCCTTGTGTGTTTGAGCCCAGAACCCCCCCTGTGCTGGGCTGCACCCCAAGAGTGGGGGCAGCAGCTCAGGGAGGTGATCCTGTCCCTCTGCTGCACTCTGGGGAGACCCCTCTGCAGTCCTGATTCAGCTCTGGGACAACAGCACAAGAGGGACCTGGAGCTGTTGGAGTGAGGCCAGAGGAGGCCATGGAGATGCTGCAAGGGCTGGAGCAGCTCTGCTCTGGAGCCAGGCTGAGAGAGCCGGGCTGGGGCAGATGGAGAAGAGAAGGCTCCTGAAGGGGAGACCTTAGAGCAGGTCCTGTGCCTAAAGGGGCTGCAGGAAACCTGGAGAGGGGCTTTGGACAAGGGATGGAGGGACAGGACAAGCAGAATGGCTTTAATCTGCCAGAGGGGAGGCTGAGATGGGCTCTTAGGCAGAAGCTCTTCCCTGTGAGGGTGCTGAGGCGCTGGCACAGGGTGCCCAGAGAAGCTGTGGCTGCCCCATCCCTGGCAGTGTTCAAGGCCAGGCTGGGCAGAGGGGCTTGGAGGAAGCTGCTCTAGTGGAAGGTGTTCCTGCCCGTGGCAGGGTTTGGAACTGGATGAGTTTTAAGGTCCCTTCCAACCCAAACCAGTTTGGGATTTTCTTATTTACACTACTGAAAATATGTTAATGCTGGTAGGCTTCTGCCATAGTCCTGTAAAACAGGAAGAAAGCATAGGAGTTCATGCTCAGAAGTTCTGCAAAAGTGAAGGTTTAGGTGTAAATTGCTGTAGCTGTGTTGGCTTTGCAAAGGTTAGTTTGTTTTATATCAGCGGCAGATTAGTCCTTATGAAGGGTTTCTACCACCTCATACATTATTATAACCTCTGTTGGCTTTACTATGAAGATTGCAAGGCCTTCAGGCCTTAGGTTGTCAGCTGTAGTTGCATTTTTCATGCACAGTAGAGAAAGAATACTCTTTATAAATGTATCTTTAAAAAGCCCCCCCATGAAAACCCATCACCTTCCATGGAGATGTAGTGTGAGAAATCAAGTGCTTTGGGTCAAGTTTGAACCAGATGCAAACTGACCTCACTTGATGTTCTGTCATGTTGCCTTATTTCTCTAGGGAATAGTCCTTTGGTGTAGTGGCTAATCTTACGTGGGTTTATCAGGGAAGATCTGGCTTCCTGGATGGAAATCATTCATTCTGCTTGTTGCTGAACACTGCCTGAAAGTGTTGGCTATTTCTGCTCAACTTGGCTTTTAAATTACCAGTGACAGGTTTGCTTTGAGGCATATGAAAATACTCAGTTTTATTCTGGATTTGGCAGAGGTCTGATGGATTTGGCCCTTCCCTTTAATATAAATGCACCATTCTGCATATTCATAAAGGGGAAAATGCTAAAGTCTCTTTTTAGGTTGATCGTCAGTGCACTGAAGATCTGGTTCAATCTATGTAGTTCATTTTTTTTGTTCTCACCTCTCCATTTACCAGATATGCTCCTGCAAACTCCATCCAAATTTGATGTCAGCCAAGGATATGTTTAAAGTACTGGGCAGTATTTTAATCACCCATATTCCTGTAATTACGGATACTTGCAGGGTCAGCTTCAGACTGCTCTTTAAAACCAGTCACTGCGAATGGGATCATTTCTTGCGGTGATGAACCCATCATGTGGAAGGAACTTTTTCCAGAGCCAGGTTCTCATTAAGGGCTGAATCTGCCAAGTGCTGGGCATCCTCAGTTGGTGTAGGAGGTGACACTGCCCAACAGTTCCCAGGTGGTGCTGGCATTTGTCGAAACTGGGATTAAATGCACTGATGCTTCCCTTTCAGAGTACCAAAACCACCCAGGTGTATACTCTGCCTGACTTTCTGTTGTGGCAAAGGGCTGCTCATAAAGGTTGTAGTTGTAACGAGCTCTTGTGGCTGTCATTCAGAGTCTTCTATTTTGAGGGCTATTTGAAATGACTGTAAGAAATACTCTGAATTAAAATTCAGCGTCTGACTTCTCTGCCAGAAGCTGCTAAATGTTTTATTAGAGTTTGAGAAAACGTATTTGTGTGTTTCTCCCTTTTGTTTAGGGAGGATAAAATTAATGATTTTGTTTTGCTTTGTGTGCTCTGCTTTTTATTATCTTATGTATATTCCTCTGCTTGCTCTCGATCTGTGGCTGATACAACTGAGGCCAGATTCATTCCTCTTACAAGCAACCGTAGTTTTCACTCTGTGTGTGTCTAGTCCTACATCTTGATTAGCCTGGAGTGTCTTCTGCAGTGCTGAGGTCCAAACCTGCCCACTGGGTTTAACAGAAAAGAACTGTAAAGTGGACACTTATCCTTACAAACGACGCAGTTCGTGTAACAGCACTCTTGGCAAGCCATTGAATACCAAGGCGCTGTGGTCCTGGCTTTTATTACCTTACCACCCTGATGCCTATTTTGTGACTTGCTTTTAGCTGGTACTTGGTTAAATTATAGTCACTCATGGTCCGTATTAAAGCAGTTAACTCTGGTTTAAGTTTGGTTTTTCTCTTCTTGTTTGAGAGGCTTTCTGGGACGCACTTGCAGCTTTTTCTTGTGGTAACACGTGTAATCTTGCATGTTTCCTCAAGGTTGGGGGAAGTTTGCTCGCCTGACCCGTGCCCTCACCAGCAGCCGGGGTGTGCTGCAGCAGCTTGCTCCCAGCGTGCAGAAAGGAGAGAACGTCCACAAGCATTCACGGCTCGCTGAGGTAACGTGCTCTTTCCCCGAGAGACCCTAAAGGGATGGCTTAACCCTTGTGGTATGTTGTTTGTTTGTGTCTCCCTTGCCCGGGGAATCAAGGCTGGTGGCAGGCATAGGAGCTCAGAACATGGCATGTGTGCTGTGAAATGTGTTCCGTGACAGTGGAATGGAAACTAGCATCCTAAAGACTTCATATAACCTAATTGTGGTGGTGTGTTCTGCATCTCAACAAAGTATTATAATGCCATTATTACTGAAGTAATACCTTATTGCTTAGTTTCTATTTTTCTGAGAACCTTGATGTTAGTAGGCTCTTGCACTATTCACTTGTGTAACACGGAGGTAAGAGAAACAGGCTAGTACGGAAGGAAGTTCTGGACAATCCTTGAAATGGTGGTTCTCTGCATTCACTGACACCTCCTTCTTCAGTGGGATCCCTGTCCTGCTTTACAGGCTGGTTCAAATGTGTGTTTGACTCACTGGCTTTGTGGATGGAATCGCTGTAACACTGCAGACAGATTGGGAGAATGAAACCTTGTGATTTAAGCAGACTCTCAAAGTTTTGAGTAAAGCCGCAGGCAGAGGAGGCTCCAGGAAGTACTTAGGGTTGTAGGGCTTTCGCCACGAGGGGGAGAGACTGTCCCAGGTTTCTTGTAGCTGTCTCCTGGGCCAGCATCAGGGTCCCCCTGATGTAAGAACAGCTTAGGGAAAGTCCTGACACAGTGTTAGTGCCAGCATGGCCATAGAACATGGCACTTCTCTCTCACCTTTTGCTGGGAATGCTATGGCAGCAGCTCTCTTGTCAGTAATTCTTAATCTTCCTGTGTAGCTGGACCTGTAAGCCACTGCTGGCTTCCATGCTGTGTCCATAGAAACAGTGCTCTCTTAATTTTGCCCTGTTTACATCTTGGTTTCTATGCAAAATAAATAACCTCCTGCCCAGGCCTGTGCTGTTACCACATGTGACAGTGAAATTGCCATGGACAGGACCTTGCCTATTCAGTACTTAAGGTAGACACACTCAAGAATGGGAAATTGATTTCTGTTGGAAGCACAGAAAGAACAAATTATACTAGCACAGAGGGGCAGACGTTCACGTGGACACGCTTCTGTAGGAATACCATCTGATTATCACGTGTCCAACCTGAGGTTGCTTTAGTGTCCTGGAATTTGGAATAGTCTCCCTCTTAATCCTTCTCAAGGCTTAGCATCAAATAATCTTACCTTCTCTTTAGAGAAGTCTACCCTTGAACTGTAGTTCATGCTAAAATATAGGCAATAGAATGTAAGGCAAAGAGTCAGAGGTTGTTCTGTTTGGCTTAGCAAACCTTCGTCTGGACCTAAGTGACTGCACGTTACTGATACTCCTTGTAAGCCAATGTGCTCAACAAGTCTTTGCAAGTATTCTAAGCAGCGCAGGCAGTTGATTCATTACAAATAATAAAGGGCAAGTGTATAGTTCACATGTCTGAAATGAGTTTCTTTAATTGCTGACTGAATATTGCAGTCATTAGTTTGAAAAGAACATTAGCCCCAGCTGTGATATTGGGTACCTTGTTGTATATCTGCCCTAATTCCACGTAAGTCAATAGAACTACACTAGAGAAAAGCAAAGTGCAGATAATCATACAGACAGGCCCACTTTTCTCCCCTTGAAGATGTATGGGGTGCCAGGCTTCCTATTCTGGAAAGATCTCTTGATACTATTGAGCACGGGATCTCTAACTGCTCCCTGTTGTATTTTCAAATCCTTCTTTTCCCCGCTCCATCTCTGCAGTAACTTATCGAAATCTGAAGTTCAAATTAACATCCGTCCTCTTTCTTTTCCTACTTGCTATGGCACTTCACATCCATCTTTTTTGCTTGAGAAGGCCCTTCATTTGCTGGGATATTATTTGTGTCTGTTTTAGTTCTTTATCACTTATTTTTGAGTGTCTGAGGAGCCAGTAGTGTCCTGGAACCTGAGCGGGACAAAGTGTTGTACAAGTACAAACCAGGAGCCTGCCACCAAAGCTTACCATTTCTTTTGCCTTTTATAATGTAATAGTTTAAGAGAGGTGTTAGTGATAAACTACTTTGGCTTATCTGCAGGCCATGGGTAATACAGACAGTGCTAAGCCTCAGCCTCTGACTTTGCCAGTACATGTAGGCTTGTTTGTCGTGACTTCTCTATCAGCAGTCATATGAAAACTGCTTAAATTAATGATGCAGTTAATGCAGGGGTGTTGGGGAACTCTGAGAGGACCTTTTGCAAGAAGAGTGTGAAGTAATTTATCCCTTTCCATGGCTTTCTCACCAAGGAGCTGACTGGAGGAACCGTTCTTCCTGATCACCGCATAATGCGTGTGTCATCTGCACCTATGGTGTTAGCTGGTGTATGCCGTACGTTGACCAGGCAGTTCTGGATAAACAGGATTATGTCATGATTTAACAGATACAGTGAAAGCAGAAAGCTGACAGTGGTGCTCAGCAGCACTGCTGAATAATGGAACCTCTGCCTTTCTTTTCTTAACTTTGTTTACCAGGGACTTATAACTGCCATTAAAATGTACTTCAAGTTGAGACTTAGCACCTTGTCCTTGGCGTGGGTGCCTATGAAAACAAAAAGCAAGGGAGAATGAGAGAAAGCAAATACGTGCAGTTGAACACACAAGAGGGAGAGATTAAGCTGAAAACGGACGATTATTTGTGTGGTTTGGGGGTTTATTTTTCTTCGCAGTCCTTCGGTATTAAAAATAAATCATGACCACTTGTTGATGCGCTTTTATGACTGGTGGTGTGTTCGCCGTTCTTTAACAAATCGAGGGTAGCTTTTTCATTTTGCTGTGTTAAAAAGAAATGAACACAGCCTTGTGAAACCCGTGATGAAATTTGTTGTTTCTGCTCTTGAAATAATATTCTCTGGCTTTGGAGAGCTATTAAAACATCGTGCACTATTACCACAAGTAATAAATGCAGAAAATACAACTGTGGTGGCTGATGAATCATAAGTAATTGGAATAATACTTTCATTAATAACTCTCTGAAACAACTATTTCTTTTGCTCTGGTATAACTGCGTAACAGGGAAATACCTTCCAAAGCCAGGGCTGTTTCAGTTATTTAGCGAAGAATAGTAATGAAAGATTTGTTCAGTGACATGGGGGGAGCTCAGCTTATCGGTGTATAGAGCTGTGTATGTTTTATATTCATCTTTTGTGGGGTTTTTCCTCTCCAGAAGTACCTTTATAAGCAGTTTGAGTTCAGTTAATTCATGTGGGTGGCTGACCACACCTGACTGCACCGGCAGATATTGTGTCTCAGGTTGGCTCTACTCTCCCTAGAGGTTGGAGTGCAGCAAGAAGAGCTGGGAATAGGGCTTGTCTTTGCATCTATCTGGCTTTGATATATGGTGCACGGAGAGTGGGGCTTATAGCTCTTAACCTCCAGATGACCCAGGGTAGTGTATGTGTCTGAAGGATGGAATAGACTGTGTGTGGCAAAAAGTAAAGACAAGACCTCTTCTAACTCCCATTACAGCAACCTGACAAACCCTAGGTCTTTAGCCCAAAGCTCTGCGGACATCCTTTTGTTAGTCCTGTGCAGCAGTGGGTTCTGTTGTTGTGCCTTATGCTAAAAGCATGTGCTTGTTCTCCAAGATAATTAGGCTTTGTGATAGGTGTTTTTGTCTTCATTCAATGAAGAATTTGGTGCCTTTGAAAGCTCTTGGCCTGCAGTCCAGCAGGCTGCAAGACTTTTGCCAGTATGTAAAGCAAGTTGCCTTTCCCAGAAGTGGTGCGAGATGTGGCAAAGCTCTTCTTCCATCACAAGCTGGACATCTCATCTGGACAGGGTGCTGGGACATCTAGTCTAGGTCACGCTTTGCCTAGAAAGGTTGGACGAGATCATCCTTAACGTCCCTTCTGACCTGATATTGTATGATTTTACCTGTGAAATGACAGCTCATATCTCTAGCAGTGCAAGCAAGGCGGAGTGGTTTTACAGTGTGTGCTTTAGTGATGTAATGAGAGGGAGCCAAGGCTGGAACTTGTCACCCCCACCCAGAAAGAAAAATGGGAGGCACCTCAGGCTTGCTGCAAGTGGCTTTCTCCCACACTGTGGATGATTGATATCCCTATGTCATCCCTTGATGCCCATCTCCTGCCCTGTGCCTGCCCCTCCGCTCAAGAAGAGAAGCTGCGTGGAGACCTCAGAGCAGCTTCCAGTGTCTGAAGGGGGCTACAAGGATGCTGGAGAGGGACTCTTCATCAGGGACTGCAGCGATAGGACAAGGGGTGATGGGTTCAAACTGAAACAGGGCAAGTTCAGGTTAGATCTAAGGCAGAAGCTCTTCCCTGTGAGGGTGCTGAGGCGCTGGCACAGGGTGCCCAGAGAAGCTGTGGCTGCCCTATCCCTGGCAGTGTTCAAGGCCAGGTTGGACACAGGGGCTTGGAGCAACCTGCTCTAGTGGAAGGTGCCCCTGCCCTGGCAGAGGATTGGGACTGGATGAGCTTAAGTTCCTTTCCAATCCAAACCGTTCTGTGATTCACACCCACAGTGCTGGTGCACATTCTTCTACTGGAGACCCGCTAAAGCTATGGCCCCTGGTCACTTTACCCAGCCACTGGTGGAGCTTAACCAGAGACTCCAAGGTGGTGACAGAAAATCAAACGACTTCTTAATAAGGTCCCTAGGCATTCAGGTAGTTTAGAGTACATTTACTTTCTAAATAAAAAAGGAGGAAGACATCAATCTTTTGATTTTCCTGTGCTGTAGCCCTGGAATGTCAAACAAGCTGAGGAGAGTGCTTTGTACTTGGTGGTGGCGTTTTAAAACACTGAAGCAGCAAAGTTGTTTATTTTGTTAATGAGTTGAAACTAGAAGTCTGTTTTCTCTGCATTCAGTTCAGTTTTGCATCCCTTCAATTCCACTGCCTTTGCTATAAGTTCTTTTTTTGATTTACAGCAGAATAATGGACACCATAATTTAGCCCCTTCCTTATTACCCAGGACAGATTGTTCTTGCCTTTGTTTCTATTATTCAGGTATATGGGAATACATTAGTACGTTTTCCAGTCACTTTAGTTTGGATGATGCAAGATTTCCACAAGCTCTTGGAGTACCAAGAGACCAGTGGCGGCCAGAATGGAGTGCATGTTACAACTCTCAGTCTAGAACTGATGTATATATATGTAAGAATCGATCTGACTAGAACTAGCAGGATTCAATTTGTTCAGTGTTTTGTGGTTGAGGTTCCTGTGTGGAATGGTTACCAAAATGTTTGACTTTTTCATATTATAGCAGAAACTAAAAAAAAAAATAAGCTCTAGGGAACACGTGGTTGCAAAAGAAGCAATTGTTTTCAGCCTGTATTTGAGGGGTGGTACAGTCACCAGTTAACTGGCTGAAAATGCTACTACATGATAGAAAGTGCCTCGTTTCGGTGATGAGTTCCTCCAGCGAATGAATGTTGCAGTGGAAATCCTCAGTTCTAGAACTGGGGACTGGCACTTCTGTCCTGCGCTGCTTCCAGCTCCTCTCACCACAGGGCAACTTCTAGCAGTTTTATTTTGCTTTCTCCTTCTTGTAGCATGGAGAACCCGTGTGAAACAGGTCAGGAGTGGCAGAGCGCTCCATACTGCAGTGGATGTGTCTGAGTCCTTGTTTGGAAGCAGGGCTGCTTCTTAGAGGAAAAGGTTCCTCAGTGAAACAAAAATACCAAGTTCCCCTCTTTTGTCTTCAAACTGTTGATGCCTCCGTGCTAATGCACAGGTCTCTGAGCAGGTCATGCTGCTTCTCTTCTGCAGAACATACTGGGCTTAAAGTCAGCAGGCTTGCAATTCCCATTGTCATTACACATGTGCAAGGGTCTGTGATCTGACAGTGTCTGACCCCCGTTGTGCACAAGAGTAAGTGATTATGTGAGGTTCAAAGCAGCAGGGAACTTGATCTGAGGCTGTTTTGTCCAAGTAGGACTCTTGTAGCTGATAGTTTTCTTTTGTACCCTTTGGCTTAATCTGCTGGAAAAAAAGCCCACCAGTTCACAGAGAAGGCAGAAAGCACTCAGAAAAGTCTGCAGATAAAAGTCCCTGTCTAAATAATTGCCATTTAAAAAGCTGAGATAAAGAGCATGAAAGGAAGGCATTCTCCTATTATAGCCGTGTTGTCTGATCTTCTCCCTGAGAAGGTGGCCATTTAATTTCCTTCTCTGCTCCCAACTGCTCTGAACTACTTGTAAATAAATGTGAAAAAGGAACCATGCTCCTGAAGAGCTCTCACAGGCTCTATGAGCTTGGCATTTAGCAAACACACCTCGCTTGAGCAGATCTCTGTCTTTTCAGTTTTCATGCATAACTCACCCAGAGTAAATTTAATCTTAAGGTGTAACTTATTTGCGGACAGGTCCTTCATGTTGGTTTCCCCCTCATGTGTATCCATAGCTATAAATAAACCTATTCTTGTCCATAGGCATGTAAAGGAAACCTTAGTTCCCAAGGATTAAGTACACACTGTACACTCTTAGCACTAGTTTGGAGAAGTGGGGAGACAGTAGACTTAAAATGGGCAGCATTGATCAAGATTGCTGTCATGCAGAACACTTGGAGCTGTGCCCAGGTTCAGGTCCAGGGTTTAAAACGCATGCTGACAGATGATCTTCTGCTGGTTACAGCTTTTTATGAATTCAGGCCTAACTGCATTGTAACTTGACTACGCACCATCAGATGGTGAAAACACTGATTTTTCTCTCAGTGACAAGTTAAGTTTCAACATGGGTTTATTGAGTCTAATGGTAGTTACTGTGGGCTTTGGTTCTGCATGGCCCAGAGAAGAGGAACATGTGCATTCCTGATAGACTGTAGTATAAGACTGTTTCAGATGCAGTATAATGAAAAGTTAAATAGACAATGTGGAAAAACAGTGTGGTCCAGTGGTTCCAGTGCTGGACTGGAACTCAGAAGTTGTGATATTGCTCCTGGTTTTGCCATTGATTTCTCTTTGCAACTGCCTTTATGCCCATCATTTATCTGCCTCCTTTATTTAGGCTGCTGAAGGAGCTGTCTCTGTGTGTCTTGGAGACCTAGGACATGAGGCTTAGCGTCAAAAAGTAACGACATTAAAAGAAACAACTGTTCTTAGGTTGATGCTGATTTGTTTAACAGAACACTTATACTGACTTGCTTTTCATTTGGTGGTAAGAAGAGTTGATGGACCTGTATTGTAATCAACTGCTGTACTGAGCTTGAGAACCTACAGTGTGAAGAACAGTGTTAAAACATTAAGCATGTTTCCTTTTTCTCCTGAAATCTCTGTGACTGCAGGTATTGCAGCTGGGCTCGGAAATCCTCCCACAGTACAAACAAGAGGCACCAAAGACTCCACCGCATATCATTTTGCATTATTGTGTTTTCAAGACTACCTGGGACTGGATCATCTTGATTTTAACCTTCTACACTGCTATTTTGGTCCCTTACAACGTCTCCTTTAAAACCAAACAGAACAATGTGGCATGGCTGGTTGTCGACAGCATTGTAGATGTCATTTTTCTGGTGGACATTGTGCTTAATTTCCATACCACCTTTGTGGGGCCAGCAGGAGAGGTGATCTCTGACCCAAAGCTCATTCGCATGAATTACCTGAAGACCTGGTTTGTGATCGATCTGCTCTCATGCTTGCCATACGATGTCATCAATGCATTTGAGAACGTTGATGAGGTCAGTATACGAGTTCCACCCATTCATTATTACTTCGTGGTTGGGGGGAGGTGGGAGAGAGAAGAAAGAAATGGGTGCTTTGAAATATAGTGAATTAGTGTACATATGTCCCTAGTTGCTGCCCTCAGCGCGTATAGAAGTTTGCTTACCTGTCCCAGCCAGAAGGGTCCATCTTTAACTGCACTGGGAGAGGCTGAGGTTTTTGGTGGCAGAAATCCATGTTTATTTTCCTTCATTCTCCAGCCTCAGAGCTCAGGAGGACAGGTAGAAGCAGGCAGCAGAACCTCTGTACAGCACTGAAGAGAACTGCTTCGTCTGACCTACTATGAATAGCTTGAACTGCTGTATCAGAATAGTTTCTTAGAGCAGGCTTCTCTTGCTTTCACTGCTGATCAAACGGGGCATGTCTGCTAATGGCAATTCTTCACATGAACTATTGGAAGTGAAATTCCCTTTTCTCAGCTGCTTTCTAATACAGTATAGCAGGTGGCAAAGAGGCAGGCTGTGACTCACCAGATCTTCCTAGACCACCACAAAGTACTGTGTGGGTGTCTGGTGTTCCATGCAGCACTGTTTGGCAACAGTTGTTTGAAGAGAAAGGTGAAGTGATTCAAGATGCTATTCTGATGCTTGTTAGGTAATTCTATAATTAGACAAAAGGCTAAGGAGAAATCTGGAAATCTAACTCCTGAATTCTCGCTCGTTTCTTTGGGAGCGGGCCACAAGTCAGCAAAGGAGCTAACATTCAGACTCTTAAAACCACAGTAATACCCTGTTTCAGCTGCCCGTTCTCCTGCTGGATCAGGCTGCCAAGAAAATATTCCGAATCTAAACACATTAAGGTTCCATGCCAAAATAGTTCCGAGGGTTAATGAATTGTTAAGAAAGTCTTAAACAGAAGTCCAGCAGTCCAGTTTCTAATTACGTACTATAAAATCTGTGCCATCACCTCATTCTGTGTCTGTGGATCGGTGACACATGCTAACCCTGGGACGTACTACGTATCAGTGCTTGCTATTTAAGTTTTAGTCTGTAAAACTTAAATTTTAAGAGTTCCTTTAAAATGTGCGCATGTTATAAAGGAAAAACATGAACCCACATTACGTCTGTAAATACACACTGCATACGTTTATCCCGTTTATGGTATTTAAAGTATTTTTCTCAATGAGTTGAGGACAAGGAGGCAAACTATTGCATGTAGTTGGAAAACCATGGTGTTATTTGGTATTTCAGTCCCTAGAGAGGTTTTTGTTTTATATAAAGCGGCAGACTGAAATAACACAAAGGAGACAAAGCAAGGAAGCCTTCAGACCAGTCCTGAAATACTTGTTTGTCAAAAGGACCCAGGCTGCATGTTGTTTTGCGATGGCACTGATAAAGCAATGGAAGGAGTGGCTGTTGTATCAGTTGCTGATATTTAGACAGAGTAAAAAGAAAGCAGGGAGGGAGGCAGAGGAAGCTTTTGTCACTCACTGCAGATACTGCAGATAGTAGCGACCTGCTCTGCTGATGATTTTGCTGGAGGAGCACTTCCGTACTCGCAACTGGTGATGTGACCTACAAAACATCCCTGAGGACAATGTCTGCACCAGTGGCTGCGACAGCCCTTGTGCTGAGCACAGGCGCTCTCAGGCTCTTTCTGCAGAGAAACCTTTGTGAGAGGGTGAATTTCTCCAGGTTCTCCATCTCAGTGTTGCCTTGTACAAATGAGAAGCTGATTCGTACTTTCGGTTTTCCTATGGCTCTTCAACAGCCTCCTTCATCAGTATAACGTGTTTTAGTTGTTCTAGCTCTCATGCCCAGGGAAAAAGAAACATTTTTCTTGATGCTATCCTTTCAAGAGTGTTCATCTTTATTTTCCCTAGTGGATTCTGACATTTAGCTAGTATAAATCATTGTAGAGTCATTAGAGCAGAGTTTCCCCTGGTGTGGATTACTGTACTACTGTTTAAGGTCTCATAGACTGCTTTATGCTACCTGAGGAGTTTGGCAGCGATGCCAGCAGAGTAACACAAGTGCACATCAGGGACGGGTTAGGGCAGTATATGCTGATCACTGATTCATGAGCTGCCTGTCGAGAGAAAGGTGATCTTTTGTTAAAGAAGACGAAGGGGGAAAGTGCCGCATTCAAGGAGTCTTCAAAGTAGCAAATCTTTGCCTTGCATCTTTTTTTCTGTTGCAGAGGGTATTCCCTTGTGGCTCAGCTCCCTTCTTTCAGAGTTGCTGGTTTAATTTTTACCTGTCTCTAGCCCCAGATTGCATGCCATATTACTTCACAGTTGGATTAAATTAGCTGTGAGGCTTTTGCTGCTCCAGTCACAAGTAGCCCAACTCGGATTGTTACCTGTGTGTCACTTGGATTTGGTAAAGGGAATTCCCTTAGAGCCAGGAGACTGGAGTCAGTAGGTGGCCATGGCTGCTGGGGGCTTTTTGGTTTAGTCCTAACGTTAATACTCTTCCAAAGAAAAATTGCCAGGTACTAAGTGCTACCCAGTGTCACCATGGTGATAAAATGAGATGGAGGATGTGAATTGCTATTTTCCGGTGTTGATGTTGTCCATATATGATGTTAAACAGGAGAAAAAGGAATCCTGGCTCAGTTGCAGTCCCTATAGTGAGAGGGGACTGGGGCAGGTGGAAGCTCACTGCTGCTTCTGCCTGCTGTCATCCTCTGTTGAAAGGAACGTTGCTGAAGGCACTGAGGATGTTCTGAAGGCACTAACTCGACAAGTCAATTTGGTTTTAAGAATAGTGCAATTACTGTGGTGGAGACTAATTGATATGTGACGGACATGGGACCTGAAGAAGTAAAAAGCTGCGTGTAGATGGTGTGGAGGCTCTTTTGGCTCTGGGTCATTTGGGAACTGTTGCATCACTTAGCTCTTGATAGATTAACAATGAAACCATTTTTGTCATCTTTAAAGTGATCCACCAATGGAATATGAATTCTAATACCTGAAACTAGAGTTGATCAATAGTATTGACAAGCAGATCCTCAATTCAAAACATTCTGATACTGGGTTTTTTAATTCTCTTTTGAAGTCCCTTTTTGTTTTGCAATTTACTTCCTTATTCCACTCGAAGATCTAATGGAAAATATTTTCTTGATTCAAAATTGAGTGTGACTTCTGTGTTTTTCAGGCAATTTCATAACTCTTTGGGTTTGTTGCAGCTTGGAACACAAGTACATTGCCGATTAACATCTTTTAATATAATTGAAATTCCAGTTTCCTCTCTGCATGGCTGAGAATATTTTTGTCCCCAAAACTAATATGAATTCATGAAATATTAATCAACATAACTATTAATAACTACAGTTAATGCAAGAGACACTTAAGGATGAATAGCCACATTCTACAGGTGGAAAAGGAAAGGAAAAGCATTGATGTTTTTATTCAAGGCCACAGAACTAAATATGCGAATGTATGAAGCTTCCGATCTCAAGTGCTGTGCTCAAAGGGAGCAGAGGTATTCAGACATGAACAGATTCAGCAAAGAAAGGAACAAACGGCTGTAGAGAAATTCCCATTGTTACCTGCATGAAAGGAGTTATCAGTGTTTCTCCTGGCTTTTCTATATGGGAAGCTAATTATACAGTTAAATATTAATTACTTTCTTGACCTGCCACAGAACTTCAAGAAAAGAAAATCATGCGTTGATGGATGAATCAACTTCATGCTAGGCTTAAACTGTCTACTGCTGAGACAATGCGTCCTCCCGTAGTGTAGTTTGAGTAGGAAAAGAAAACATTGGTCCAAAGATTCCAGAGGCTTTAAAACATGTGGTATTAATCTCTTCTGAATCTGGATGATTACAATAAGATTTGTCAGCAATGGTTTACAGTAATTAGCGTTATTCCTCACTTAAGGAAATGCCACCTACTTTGGGGGATAATGTTATCTTTTTGTGTTGAGGCATCAATCAGGAGCTTTAATGAAAACCAGGCTTAAAGAGAATTCCACAGTTCTTTGCCAAGAACAATGCAATTTAAGACTTTGAATTCCAGAGGCAAGCTGAAGCGTATTTTTGCAGTGTCAGCTTGAGCAATGTTATACTGTGGTTTTCAGCCGTAACAGCGTAAGATACAATTTATATTGGAAAAAATTTGACTTATTACATGTGACACCGTTGTTGTGAAATCTCGTGGTAGGAGTGGAATCCAATCATGTCACCACCATATAAATCTCTGGAATAGGGAGTTTTTAGTAGTAATTGCTATCTGTATTTGAACAGAACACCATCATCAGTTGATGGCTGATGCCAAAGTGAGAACCGTGTATCACTGTTCTTAGTTGA
This sequence comes from Ara ararauna, assembly GCA_028858755.1. Taxonomy (NCBI): domain Eukaryota; kingdom Metazoa; phylum Chordata; class Aves; order Psittaciformes; family Psittacidae; genus Ara; species Ara ararauna. Next base: position 123,347,472 of record CM054379.1, read on the forward strand.
GGTGCAAGAGAAATAAAGGCATAGTAGAAGATCATCAGGGAAGATATAATCAATATAAATGATGAAGCGTTCACTTAAGTGGATGAATAAGAGAAAAGCTGGGATGTAGGCTACACAGCTAGATACACAGCACTGAAAGGGCTAAATTTACAATGATAAAAAAATCCCAGAAGTAATAGAAGAAGTAATAGAAGTAATACAGAAGTAAGGGAGGAAAATTAAGCTACTTAGTGCTAAGTGAGCACAGTGTAGCTGGAAAGTAAACAGTGAGTTGAGAGGGGAAAAAATGAATGTGTTGCTGGTCGGATTGTTGGCAGCTCTCTGAGGCAGCACTTTTGCAATAGATTAATTTAAACCTTGTTAGTGAAATAATCTCATGCTAATACAAATTAGCTATCTAGGAATTACTGAAGTAGCTATGCTGAAAAGCATGCAACCTCCCTAGGCTTGTGTTACCATTCCCTTGCAATGAGGGGCAAGGGAATAAATGATCATATTTATAGTTTTATGGAATAAATAGGGACCTATAAAGAAGGGGTTTGGGTTAGATGAATTTTGCAAACTGGAAAATAGCATTTTTGAAGTCTTTTAAGCTGTAAAGAGCTGTATGATGTGAAATCTGTTTGAAACAGAGTACAGTTCACCACTCTTATTGGGATCTGTCCAGTTAGGCAATGCTGAGTCTGTTGATAAGCATGGAAACAAACAAACATTTTTTTCTGTGGCTAATGCAGATTAAAGGAGGTTCTTGGGATACCATGGACTGCCAGGCTATGAACCAGGCAGGCAAAGAAGCACTCACTGTTCACAGTCGTTTGAGGATTTGAGTCTGGGTGTCGCTATTCTTTGTCCACTTCCCCACATACCTTGACAATCAAATCTGAGTTTCTCTAACCTTCCTCCTTAAAACCCCAACACCCATGCTAATAATGAAGTGCTTCCTTTATGGCAGCCTTTGAAGGGGCAGGCTGCCTTTCCCCCCTAAATCCTCTGTTTTCCAAATTGTGTTGGTGTTGTATATAGGCACTACAGAGCTCTTAATGCCATTTAACCCATCCAGGGTTGAATTCTCTCCTCTGCTGTAAACCTGCTTAAGATGTTTAGTTCATTTAAATTCTGCTTGCTTCCCTGGTCTTCCCCAGGCTCATATACCTTGGCTCAGACACTTCTATGCTGTCTGCTGATGGATAGCCCCTTCCAAAAGAGTACCAGAGGAGAATGCGTTGCTGTGGTCCTGTCCAACACGTACTCTGTAGGTTCTTCTGTGGCTGTTAAGATGCCAACTCCTCTTCTGCACTACCGCTGTTCAGATTAGTCTTTTTGCCAAGTCACAGATGAGTAAGGGTGTTACTGGGTTTCAGGGCTGCTTCTTCAGGCTTTGAAAAGCATGACCTGATTTATCTTACTATTAAAGAGAGAATAGTAGTCTCCATAAGCTATTCAATCTGTATAAAGCTAAAAGAATTAAAATGCTGAATTCCATTTTCAGTGATAATGTATGGTGATAGCCTTTGTCCAGGAAGCAGAGCTAATTGAACATATTAGATTCTGAATTACTTCAGAAAGCTGCTGTTAGAGTGATACTTGCTCTGCATATAAAGGGAAGCATGTTTCAGAGGCAGGGATCAGTTGCTCTGTCCTTTTCCCCCCTCATTCAGCATACTTGTATTGATCTGAGGCAGAAAGTCAGATGAGACAGCAGAGGGTATTTATTTGAGTAGCTAAATGGTTGCTTTATAGTCTATTTCATATTAGGGGTGGGATTAGAATGGGAGAGATGTAGTGGTATTAGATGCCAGTAGCACTAAATCTTACTTGGGTATTTGCCTCTTCAAGATAAGTGAAAAGCTTCTTTGAATCAGAAGCACTGGGAAGCAGATTGCTGTCTGTCAGGAGCAAATCTTTTACTGGATACTGTGGAAGGTGGGATTTCTTTGGGTTACTTATGTGTTCTCTCTATCCTTGTTCTTCCTCTCAAAGTTAATAAAAGAAAGAGTTTGTTTCCTGGATTTCTGGGGGTTTGAGTGTGTGTAAGAGACAAGCATGGGCACAGATTCACAGATGAAAAATGAGTCTTTCCATCTCTTCTCTTCTCTCCTGTGCTCTTATCCATGAATTATGGCTGCTTCTCCTTCGATTCCAACGAAGCTTGCAGATGTCTGACTAAAATAAGCTTTGTGAGTCTAGAGGTCTGCTTTCTTCAGTGCTGAAAAACCACAGCAGCAACCAGAGCGTTTGGATATTGATTTTGACCTGTGCGGATAACGTTATCTCATCTGTTGGTTGCTAAATACGGCAATCTGTAGGAAAGGTCATGTTCTCAGGCCTAATGAGGAAAATCAGAAGAGGCAAATAACAAATGAGAAGTCCTAAGGCTGACATGACAGGGTGCCGTGTCACTGCAGATAGGCAAAGCCAGGCTTCAGCAGTGCTGGCCGTGGCTCTTGCCTGGCTCCTGGTAGCGATACATTCGGCTCATTGCCCCCCTTTTTGGATAAATAATTAACTTCTTCTTTGTTCTGTTTCATTCCCATTCTCTTAATGGTTCGCTTTTAGTCTCCTGCATCTCCCTTTAATTGAGGCGAAGCCTGAACTTCAGAAGTTCCGTATGGGAGGAAAGTGCTGGAAAACTTAGAACAGATTTGTGCTAGTACCGGATATTTCTCTTTTTAAAAATAGATAGGAAGAAGGAAGTAAATTATCCTTCCTCTGAGCATAGAGACAATCTTAATGCTTGGGTTAAGTGTATTTTCTGTCTGTGTATGTGGAAAGTAAATAAGGTCCTAAACAGTGAATATTGTGATGCAGATTGAATTGGTTACTAAAGGACGTGGGGTGGAAGTTGCATTTCAGTTCTTCATCCTACATCTTGTTTGGAAGGGGAAATGGATTCTCACATGTTTGGGAGGGCTGTAGTTAATTTTTATTACTCTTCTTGAAGCAATTTGTATTTTGTTTTTTCTAGGTGAATTTTATTATTCGATTTGAATTTGATTTTGCATAGCAAATGAACGGCAGCAAATGGTTTTTATATGTACAGCATTAGCACTGCAGTGTCCACTGTCACTGATCCCAGGGAACATAACGCAAGTAACTACTAATTACTATGCTTACATCTCTTATGTTTCCGAAACACTTCACAAAGTACTTCATCACACTGTCTCTTCTCCATCTCTTTTTATGGATAGGAAAGCAACGACACAAATGTTCTGTTGTTAGGGGCAAAGCTAGAGCCAAAACATGGATATCCTGGATCCTGTGTTTGGAAAGGAAATGACTTACATGGCTGAGATACCGGTGTGAGACAAGGGCTGCACTGACAGGAGACCAGGTCTTGCAGAAAACAAGGAGATACAAAAGAGATGTGTATAAACATGCACAGTATCTAGTGAGTAGGTCTGATGACACATTATGCATGGAAGTTTACTTCTGGGACTGTTCCTTGGGCTAACTTATGAAGCATTCTCATTGAATATATAATGTGGGTCCTGCTTGCCTCGAGGAGTGAGGCTGCTCTGTTTTGCTGTTGAGTTTAAGGTGCAGTTCCACTCTGCAAAGATTGCAGAGGAGGAGAGGAAGGGGGAGTGATTGTATTTATTATTTTAAGGGCTTTTGACAATCAGGTTTCCTCCATCAGCAAAAGAGAGTTGTTTCTTCTGGCTTTCAGTGCTCTAAGGTTGCCCTTTGGATTGGAGGGACTTGCTACAGACTTCCATTTTTATGCATCAGCCATCAGTGCAATGAGAGTAAACCTGCCAACCCGTTAAGTAGTTCTCAACAACTATATGCAGGTATCAGTGGTAGAGTCTTTAGTGCCATTCATGTAAGTTTATGGGAAATTAGGCATTTTCTGCCACGTTTGACTAAGCGCTGCAGATTGAAGTGTTACACACAAGTTCTCTCTGTAACAAAATATAGTTAAAAATGTACTATTTGTCTACCCTGGCCGTGTAACACATTTCTTAGCTTCTGCATACCCTCAGGGGAATTCTGTTGAATAGAGTGCTAGTAGATGGAGCTGTGTCTGAGCAAATCAGGCAGAGGTAGAATTTTGTGGGATGTTAACTTAGTCTTGCCCTTTCCCTGGCTGCCACACAATCACAGAATCATAGAATCCCAGAAGGGTTTGGGTTGGAAAGGACCTTAAGATCGTGCAGTTCCAACCCCTGCCACGGGCAGGGACACCTTCCACTAGAGCAGGTTGCTCCAAGCCCCTGTGTCCAACCTGGCCTTGAACACTGCCAGGGATGGGGCAGCCACAGCTTCTCTGGGCACCCTGTGCCAGCGCCTCAGCACCCTCACAGGGAAGAGCTTCTGCCTTAGATCTAACCTGAACTTGCCCTGTTTCAGTTTGAACCCATCACCCCTTGTCCTATCGCTGCAGTCCCTGATGAAGGACAAGGATTAGTGGGTTTAAAAGATATTCCTTATGGTGATGCTTTAGAACAGAGCATCTGGGGGTGCCTGTTTGGGACCTGCAGTGCAATTTCCAGCTCTGTGAACTGAGGTTCACATTTGCTTCAGGCAGAAGGAGCTGTGGGTGTCTCTTAATCCGTCTCTCAAAGGTTGTCGGAGTAGCAGAGCAAAGAGGGTAGGACACACATCAAGAAGAGTAAATTGACTTCAGGCTTTTATGCATGATATGATGCTGCCATCTGTATGATAAAAGCATGAAAATAATCTGCACTGATAAGAGCATGGAAATGGACAGTAACCTAAAAGTACAGCTCTCTTTTGGAAAGTGGCGATCTGAAAATGTCAATTTTGAATCCAGCCAATCTATTCTTGTATTAAAATAGTACTTGCTAAATTTAGTGTCAGAGTACTGGTTAAAGTATTGGAGAATGATCTGATTTTTCTCTACCGTATCAGCTTTGAACACTCTATTAAGTTTCCATTGTTTATGCCCATTTGAAATTCTGTCACTTAGTCATTTTGGAGAGTTACAGGGATAATTATTTCCCTGGGCCTTTTCTTTCCCTTGATATTGATCCAGTTAGAACAGACAAATCCTTTCCTCTGAGTAAATCAAATAGAAAATATTGTTAATGCTGAAAAAAAAAGAAGGGTTTGGGGGTTTTGTACAAAGCTTTTTCTCAACTTTTAGCCTCTTTATTGGCAATGCATCAGGTGAAATATTGTGACTAATCTGCATCTTCAGTGCATCCTTTCAACACAACCAAATCAAGGTTCTATTTCCTTATAAATAATAAGTTTCCTTATAAATAGGTTGTATTTCCTTATAAATAAGCAAGTTCTTTTGTACAAAAGCCCTACCTCTCTCTACCTCTGGCCTGAATTTGGTAGACTCGCTTTCTCCCAAGCGATGCAGTTTTATCCCATTTTAAATGCTTTTACACAATGTCTTGGGTTTTGGAATTTCCCAAGAGAAATGAGGAGCAGCAGCGAAGCAGTTTGCCTGAGATGTTTGAAATCTGATTTCAAGGGATTTATTTTGCATTCCCGTTTTTCATATCCAAATTCTCCTGTGATTCCCCCCCCCCCCAAATTATTTCTATTTCATCTTTTTTTTCAGTTAAGAATTAGCTAAATTCCAGCCTTTAAGTCCTTCCTGAATCTTTCTGCTTTGAGACTGAAGCTAAAAGCAAGCCTTTACTGGAGACATCTCAAAATATAGAACACGATTGTTTTGCTGTTGAAGTTTGCAAAGAGGAAGGCGAGGAATGAGTATTGGTCCTGAGGAAATGGCCAGTGTTGTAATGTCAGAATGGGGATCTTTAGAACCTAAGGACTGTCCATCTTGTCACTTGTGGGCTTTCATATCCAGTTCTAAAATACGGTTATCATATTATAGTTTGTTGTGCTTTTCCCTTTGCTTTTCCTCCCCATACTGCGTGTTCAGAAATACCTGCTTTCCCTCCCCTGGAAATGAAGGCCTTTGCCTTCTGTGTCATCTTCTCTGCCTTGGCATCAAGGCTTTGCTCTACTCCTTGCAAACCAGAGCTGGCTACGGAATGAATCGGAAATGGAAATTAACTTTTGCCTTTGTGAAGGAACTTTTGCATCAGTGACTTGACATGTTTTGCATTGAAGGAACAGATCAGTTGGTCTCTTCCAGATCTCTCCAAATCTATCAATGATTTAAAGCAAGGCTGCTCTTTTTGTTCTTCCTTTTTTACTCCCCTCTCCCAGGTTGTGTTAGATCCTGTCCAAATACTTAATATGAATTGATAGTGTGTTCCCAGGTAACAAATTACATCTGTCTCTGAAAATGAGTCAATGTAATCATGACAAATTAATGAAATAAAGGGGAAATACATTGCTGCAGTCCTGGGGAACATGAGTCAATATGCTTTATGTAATTACTTAATAAAACATCTCTTCTAGTGCACGGAACCAGCCTAAGATACTGAATCAGTCGTATTTATGCAGGAATAAATAAACTTCCAGTAAAAGCTGGTGACCAGAAGTATGCAATTATGCATTTCCAGAAATACTCATTAAACCAGTCTGCTTAAATTTTAATCAGACTCCTATGTATGAAACAGTCTTGGTAAGAGGGAGTAGGGAAAAAGAAGGATTCTTATGAAAGGCCATTCATATCATCTCATACTCCAAATGGCTTTGGATTTTTTAGCTTATTACGCATGGAATTGCAAATCTAAAAGTTCACAATCCCAAATCCTGCACGCTGGCTTAATGCTGGTTTCCGGGAGCCATGTTAGTACCAGCACAGAAATACTGCATTGATACCAAAGCTGTTGTAAGAAGAGTACGATGTGGAGATTAGTTAGTGAGGCATTTGAATTTAGTTAAGCTTTGTGTAGTCCATGTGAGAAACGTGAGAGGACTGATTATCAGCGTGTAAATTCTTGTATGTGATAGTAAAGTCCTAGGAAATGTTCTGTTACACTGAAAAAACACAAGTTGCCAGGTACTTCCAGTGGTTTTTGGCCTTCTGTATTTATCTTCCTGATATGGCTGAGCTAAATACTGCAAACTCTTTCATATCTGAGACATGAGAGGATGTGTGTTGCCCAGGATCATAAGTAACTGGTTCATAACTCCAGATGCTGGAGTGAATTCAATAGGTGCCTGGTTATGTTCCTCTCTGCATTAGATTTGTGTGGTTTAATGATCAGCGACTTCCACATTTGTTTTTCAGTCAGCCTGAAATAGCATCAGGTCCTCAGGGATGGTCTACTTGCACAACTGGATGTGCAATAAATAGCTTGTCATTTGAAGGCTTTGCAAATGTATTTGTAGACCTATTCAAGTAATCTGAAAGTGGAGTTGAGAAACGTTAGTGGATGAAGACAAGAGTGTATATATCCATCCCTGAGAAGAGCCACTAACCTTTTCATGTGTCAGTCTCTCTGGTGTTATCTGATGGCCATCCATTTGTTATGGATCCCCTTGTGTCTTTGGAATTTGCAGTTATGAATGCTGTTGCTTTGAATCACATTCTAATGGTCACTGTGCTTTGTCCTTCTAGGGCATCAGTAGCCTCTTCAGTTCACTTAAAGTGGTCAGGCTGCTTCGGCTGGGTCGTGTGGCTCGGAAGTTGGACCACTACATTGAATACGGAGCAGCAGTCCTGGTCCTGCTGGTGTGTGTGTTTGGTCTCGCAGCACACTGGTTGGCCTGCATTTGGTACAGCATAGGAGACTATGAAGTTATCGATGAGGATACAAACACGATCCGAACTGAGAGCTGGCTCTATCAGCTGGGGACGTCAATAGGAACACCGTATCGCTTTAACGCGTCAGGCTTTGGGAAATGGGAAGGTGGGCCAAGCAAGGATTCGGTCTACATCTCCTCGTTGTATTTTACAATGACCAGCCTCACCAGTGTTGGATTTGGGAACATCGCTCCGACTACAGATGGGGAGAAGATCTTTGCTGTTGCCATGATGATGATTGGCTGTAAGTATTTGAGATGCTGTCCCTCACACACAGAGTGTCAACTAGCTGTGTGTCTTGAATACTGATATCATAAGAACATCTGGGATCATGTCAACCGTTATTGTGCAGCTTAAAGTATTTTTGGTGGCAATATAGGTATTTCTTATTGGTTAGCTTTAAAATTACAGGTCAGAGTATTGCTGTGACTAGCAAAAATTCAGTCATTTTTGACGCAATATTCTATCAATATCCTTGCAATATTCTCTTGTAAGTAAACTGTAAAATGTGTAAAGCCTGAAGTGTTAAAATATTGTTTTTTCAAATGGTGAAAAAGAACTGTGCCCATGCACATTGGCTATGTATTCTAACGTGTTTGGATGGTAACAGGCCTTAAATCAGGTAGAGTTGCTAATATCTGTAGACAGCAAAATTCTATGTCACTGATTAAGTTCTTCCACATTGCTCATATCACCCAGCCTCTGAAGTTTTGGTCTCATCTGTTTAAAGGTTGAAGTACACTAGTCTCTATTCTTTGACAGTTCCTGATTTTACAGCACAGGACATAAGAGCTCTCTGGTTCAAGAGATGAGAGCGCAGTCATTAGCAATTGTTGGAGCTACAGCATCAGCCTTGTTCCCCCATCAGCAAAAGCAGACAATTTGCAGACACTAAATGCAGAATTAGGTATTGAATGCATTGCTGATGTATGCCAGGGGTCAGGAAAGTTGTCAGGTATGGGTAAATGGCAAGGCAATTTGGCAAAAGTCCTACATTATCCTAGGGAACGAACTGCTTTCCCTGCATCAAAATACTGGAAAAAGCATTGGTCCATTGGTCTTTCTCAGTGGGTCCTGGCAAAATTCCTTTCTAAATCCAAATGTGGCCCTAAGTTTAGCCATCTATGAATGGGCAAAACACCCTTATCGGTCATCTGAGAGACTTCAGTAATGATCCCAGTGCCAGGACACCATGTTCTTGTACCCCATCCCTTGCTGCTGCACTTTGTAGAGGCTAAAGGAAAGGTCTAGCAAGCAGCCCAGAAAGCCCATTCCCAGAAAAGCTAAGATGTTTCTTATAGGGAGTGATTTACAGCAGCTGAGTTGAGGTTATGATGAAGAATCAGGCTCCCACTAATGAATTGTATGGCCTCTGTTTTAGTTCACCACCACCTTGATCATTGCTGAAAGGGTTCACAATGAATGAAAAACTGAACTGTTTGTGATCAGTTAAACTTTCAAGACTCACTAAAAATCAGTAATAAATAGTTCTTCCTGCCCTTTGAAAACAGGAGCCTGGGAAAGAGGGTGAAGAAGGCTGTTAGGCAAGATAGAGAAATAAGGGAGATAAAAATCAAAAGTTTAAGTCTTCCAAAAAGAGGGGCAGCAGGCTGTTGTGATCCCAGCTTGGCATAAGGTGACATGGCTTGTGTCATGATGGTCTACAGTGGGAAGGAGGTGAGTTTCGGGAAGACAGAAAAGTGCCTAAGAATAGTCCAAGCACAGGTGCACAGCAGATTAGGAAGTGCAAATAAGGGGAAAAGAAGGTTTCTAGATGAGCTCTAACTTGCAGAAGAGAGAAAGGCCCTTTACATCTCCTTCCCTCCCTGCAAAGCCTCACTGCAGCCAAAACTTAGGATCATATGAGAAGGAAGAGAATTTAACCCCTTAAAGAGAGAGTACACCTGGCTGTGTTCCCAATTCACACAACAACTTACTTATGATTAAGCATTGGTTAATTCTGTCTACTTCATTTTGCCTTAGCTCTTCACCTAGTGTATTTACTGCATGTGTGTTGGACTGCTCAGATCTAAGAAATGCTTCTAATGCACACAGGTGGATGCAGCATCTTTTCATGATGCAGGCAGCCACCTGAGAAGTCAACACTAGTTTCCTGCCTACCTGGTTTGCTATAATTTAGTGAGGAATAAATTTATCTCACAACACGTGCATCACTGATTGCTGACTGCATCAGTCTGTGCTGCTTTGGGAAGAGCATCCTTTCAGCCTTGCCGATGCTTCCCATCCCCTTCATTTATCCTCTGGTCCAGGTTTTACAGGGTTGAATCTGCATTTTAGGAGCCCTGCTTACAGGGTGTTGTGAAGGTTCAGTGATCAGACAGACTGAGAGCTTTAAAAGAATCTGTCTCCTTAAGCAATTCAAATCAGATGTCGTGAAAATCATGTATGAAATAGATCATTTCAATCCTTATAAATGCATGTGAAATTGTTTCTTGCTACAATAAATGTGGAGATCAGAATAATGTTCAGGGAAGATTCCAGGAAAACAGCATTAAGCTCTTCCTACAATTTTAACATTTTGTCTTCAGTGATACCAAGTCCTCCTGATGTTTCATACTCAGAAATCACTGCTGTGATGCAAAAACATATTCCTGTCTTATGAAATTAAGGTATCTCTGAAGGTGAAAAAGTAACATGTCAATGCTCCATCCCTGGCGGTGTTCAAGGCCAGGCTGGACAGAGCCTTGGGTGGCATGGTTTAGTGGGAGGTGTCCCTGCCCATGGCAGGGGGCTTGGAACTGGATGATCTTAAGATCCTTTCCAGCCCTGACTAATCTATGATTCTATGGTGGGCACAGACAGCCTTTGTGCCTCCATTTGGTAGGTGGCAAAATCTTTGTGTGTCTGAGAGCTGTATGTGTTGGACAAGTGAATTGGTGAGCGAGAAGAGGTCCCGAGCACATTGGAAGGGAGAGACAACAGTAGCGCTCTAGAGGCCAGAAACTCCACTGTGGGCTGAGCATGTAGTCAGATGCTGAGGCAACTGGGATGATACTGGCCTTGGGCAACTCTGGCTTGCATTTCCTTGTCCCAAGGGATTCATATTGCCAAGCTGTCCAGCTTTTGGCCATGTTGTCACTTCAGAGGAGAATCTGCACTCAAAGTGCCTCGAGTGCTACTTGGAATTAAGAGCCATATGGTGGCCAACGTTCATGTTTGTTTTTAGGTAAGGTGGAATTTGAACCAAAATGAGGAAAAAAAAGTCTACTTTGTACGTGGAAGAGCATATAATCCTATGGAGAAGGAGGGAAGCTTCTGTATGGCAGTATTACATCCAGAGGAGAAAAAATCAATCCTTGCAAAGCAGAAAATTAAAACCAAATCTATAATGAAAGTCAATTAGCAGCACAGTGCCTGTTATGATAGAAATGTGAAGCTCTGATTCTAATGTGTCATTTTACAGCAACACTGAAATTGCATACTGAGAGTACGTATGCAGTGTTAAGCAGGCTGAAGGTTAGTGAGAAGTATAAAGAAGCATTCTTGATCGCTCAGGGATTGGGGTATTTCAGCTCTAAAAGTTGTTAATTTTGTTGTTCTAGCTTTTTCCATTGCTAAGAGTCCCATCATCCTAAGAAAACGCCATGTAGCAGAAGGGAAATTCATATAAAGCTTGAAGCAAATGCTGTTGTTTTCTCATGAGAAGGTACATTAGACAGTGGGGCACAAAACAGGTTTCCAACTATATTTCCTGATGAAGGTTCCTGTTAAATAGGAAATATCCTGGCCTTTGGCCTATTGATCATTGGGTTATGCTGATAACAGTAGCTAGACAAGCATAGCTGGTATTATTCAGTGTTATGTATACTAAATGAACATAACCTTCATAAAATCAAGAATATACATGGGGATATTTTGGAATTGTACCTGCTCCAAACTCTTCATCATAGGAAAATGTAGTGGAAAGGAAAGGAGTTTATGTAAGATGAATGTTGACCTGATGAAGTTTAACCATGCCAAGTGCAAGGTCCTACACCTGGGTCGGAGCAATCCCAGGCACAGCTCCAGGTTGGGCAGAGAAGAGATTCAGAGCAGCCCTGCAGAGGACTTGGGGGTGTTGGTCGATGAGAAAATGAACATGAGCCGGCTGCAGTGTGTGCTCGCAGCCCAGAAAGCCTGGGCTGCATCAAAAGGAGTGTGACCAGCAGGTCGAGGGAGGTGATCCTGCCCCTCTGCTCTGCTCTTGTGAGTCCTCACCTGGAGTATTGTGTCCAATTCTGGTGTCCTCAACATAAAAAGGACATGGAACTGTTGGAACAAGTCCAGAGGAGGGCCATGAGGATGATGAGGGGACTGGAGCACCTCCCAAATGAAGATAGGCTGAGAAAGTTGGGGCTGTTCAGCCTGGAGAAGAGAAGGCTGCGTGGAGACCTCATAGCAGCCTTCCAGTATCTGAAGGGGGCCTATAGGGGTGCTGGGGAGGGACTCTTCATGAGGAACTGTAGTGATAGGACAAGGGGTAACGGGTTCAAACTGAAACAGGGGAAGTTTAGATTGGATATGAGGAAGAAATTCTTTACTGTGAGGGTGGTGAGGCACTGGAATGGGTTGCCCAGGGAAGCTGTGAATGCTCCATCGCTGGCAGTGTTCAAGGCTGGGTTGGACAGAGCCTTGGGTGGCATGGTTTAGTGTGAGGTGTCCCTGCCCCTGGCAGGGGGGTTGGAACTGGATGATCTTAAGGTCCTTTCCAACCCTAACTATTCTATGAATCTGTGATTCTATAGATACCTGCTCTGAATTCTGAAATGGGCTTTCATTTCAGCAAGTCGTAAAAAGCAATGTTCTGGCAATTTTAAATCTCATGAATGCAGTCACATTTGAGGGTAACAATTCTGTTTGTGTGTGGACTTCTGAAGCCCTACACTTCTAACCCTATAGCTGTCTGTGTATCCAAGCACCTTCATCCTCTGATCAGCTGCTTAGGAACCGTTAGGACTGTTCCCAATACGTGTTTGCTGGAATGGAGACTAAGTAATTCACTACTAGAGTTAAGTAAACCACTACTAGAGTTTACCTCTCTGGGTTTTGTAGGGTCTTGATTGCTTTTGACGTGCTGAAGCTTTGAGCTGCGGTCATTCCTCAGCATGGGAGGAACAGAATGGATCAGTTTCGTTTGCAGCTATTTAGAGCTCAATTATTGATAGATATTCTTCTCCCATAGAATTTTGTGTTAAAACAATGCTATTTTGCCTGTAGAATAAGGTCTCAAACATTGATCTGAGCTTGAACTAGAGCTATCTTAGAGGAATTTTGCGGGATCTGTTGGGAACCTGGAAGGTTTTCTGGCTAAAGCTTTTTGTTCTGAGTGTCAGAAAAATCCATATTAGTCCCTAGCCAAGTAACATGGTTGTCGTGAGCTGAGGTACTCGCTTATGACACAGTTGGTGGCTACATGTTCCTGTTCTGGTCCTCATTTTGCAGATGTCAGATGATCACATAGATTTGTGCACGGCATTGACAGGGGCTGTGAATTGCCAAAGCATCAGAAACAAGTCATTACAATGCAATTCTGCTAATGTGTTACTGCCCGCTACCAAGTGGAAAGGGTATATCATTTCTTGTTTATCCTTTGCCATTAACACTGCATTCATTTTAGCACCTACCTAGTGATGCATTCTCAGAAGCTACTGCTCTTTTTCAGTAGCACAGGGAATGCCTTTTTCTTTCCACACAGGATGTAAAAAGTGCCTGAGTTTGACTGTCTAAAACTCCAATTGAAGGTAGGTGGGATTTGCCAAGTCCAACTTCAAACACATCACTCCATTAACTTTGTCCCTGCTAGAGGAGAAGTCTTGAAGAACTCTGTGAATTTATCTTGGTTTTGAAGTGGCTAAATATAGGCTGGACCAATATAGACAGTATACTTAAATATACAGTCATGTGTGTGTATTTAAATAGTCCAATGAAATAAGTGAAGTAAGCCGTACATTTTCTGTATGGAATGGAAACAGCACTGTCTCTTTGTCTTGGAGGATGTCACTGTGTTTGTTTACTTGAGTAAAGGCAATATGTTAACAAGATTGGGTTTGAGATGCTAATACTGCCGTGATAGGGACAATGCGTAATAGGCACATTCATACGTCAAAGGGATTTCAGCAGAATTTGACTTTAAATAGGCTGGAAATTTTTAATAAGAGGGTAATTTTTTTTTCCCCATGGGCTAATTTACCTCCTGTGGATAAACAGTGAAACTTCCATTAGCCTGATGGGGACAGATTTACATGAGCAGAAAGAAAACTGTAGCGTTTCCTTCTCTTTGTGTGTTCGAGCTTCTGCTCATTTTGAATAGCTCTAAGTGCTGCATCACAAAACTGGTGGCTTGTTAAACACCACTGTGGCCAGTGAGACTTACAGTCGCAACGTGATGAGCAAGGTCAACTGTGAACTATTGATCTTCTCTTTATTGGCAAAAGAAACTGAATTATCATATGTGGAAATGTCTGAGACCCACGTGGGCTTACATGGGCTGGATATGCAGGTACCCCACATCTATTGGGGTGCAGGTAGCGCCACTCCAGCTCACAGTAAGCACTTGCCTCCCACTGGGGTCTAGCCAACAAATCCAACAGTGGGGTGTTTGCTCGCTCCTGGGTCCAGTTTAGAGTCAGAGCAGTACCTCTGCACCCTCCCCTTGATTTTTGGTGTCTTGACTTCAGTGCTCCGTGAGCTGTGTCACCACGCTTTGGGAGGGGCACGCAAGAACTGCTGCCCTGGAGCACGGATGTTGGCATCAAGTGGAGGGAAAGGAAGAATTTACGTTTAGACCTGTGAACTCTTCCTACTTAGTGAGCTTAAGAATGAATAAATTACATATATACATGCATACATACATATGTACGTAGCATATGCGTATACATCCACAGATGTATCATCACGGAATTGCAGACTGGTTTGGGTTGGAAAAGACCTTATGATCATCCAGTTCCAACCCCTGCCACAGGCAGGGACACCTTCCACTAGAGCAGCTTGCTCCAAGCCCCTGTGTTCAACCTGGCCTTGAACACTGTCAGGGATGGGGCAGCCACAGCTTCTCTGGGCACCCTGTGCCAGCGCCTCAGCACCCTCACAGGGAAGAACTTCTGCCTTACATGTAATCTCAATCTATTGTGTATCGTAATCATATATCATTACCATGAATAACAACAGCTGACTTCTTGAAACACATACATTTAGATATGATCTATGTTGTCAAGAAAATGCAGAATTTATGATTAAAAGAAGAAAAAGGGAGCATATGGTTTTTTTTTTCCTCCACGTTTGATATTTCAGAATTGCTTTTAACAGACTGGATTTGATTGTGCAAAGTTGTATCTCTGGGGAAGGCTGGACATGGTGTGTGGTGCTCCCCTGAGGAGCACTGCCAGGTGGTGCAGGGCTTTCTGGTCCTTGTTTATAGCCGACTCACTTTTTAGTTTTGTCTTGGTTTACTTTCTGAGTCTCTGGAGTGGTTTCTCAGGAGGAAAGTCACGAGTAGCAGCAGTGCCTTTATTCTTGGACCCTGGAGTGTTTGTGGAGCCTCCCTGTTTCAGGAGAGGAGTTCTTGTGTGAACAAATGGTTTTTAAGACATTTATTACTGCCTTCTCCACTGCCAAAAAGGCTTGTGGCACAGCCAGCACAGGACTATGGTGGCATCCATACAGGATCCCTGTGTCAGAAGGCTCAGAATACTGCAGGTATTTGAAAGCATAAGCAGTTCCTAACTGATGTCTTTCTATGTGCGTTTAATGTGCTTACACGCAGAGAGATGGCGTTCATACTCTGTAATTATGTTCCATCTTCTCTAAGACAAGATCTGGCTTTCTCTGCTGCTCAGCCGCTGATACATCCCATTCTGCTCCCCGCTTACTCCCTCTGTGAAGCTGATAGTGTAGCAGAAATACATTTGTGTTACATTACCTCTTTGTAGATCCATTGACCACTAGTAACAGTACTTTGCCATAATGCCAGATAGCTGTTTAAAAAAAGTAGGTAAGATTACTTCCTTTTTAAGTATATACAGTAATAAATCTGGGTAACTTTGAATTAAAAATGTAGAGATATGTTAGTGAAGCTACCCTGGACCAGGAGGTATTTTGACCAAGTTGAGTGCAAATGTTGGCCTGATAAGAAGTAGAAGGCATGTGAGCTTGTAGAAGAGAGGGTGGGTATGACCTGTTAGCTGTGTGTAGACACTGGGAGGGTGTGATGGAGGTGGGTGTTGGGTGTTCAGCCTGGGGTTGGTTGGTTTTATGCTTGGGGCAAAGCTTCAGAAAGGATGGCTTCACCTCAGCAGTCTGTGCTCCAGGGCAGCCTTCTGCAGAGAGGTGGTCCTGTGCTTTCAAATGCAGTGGCTGCGTGCTTTGTCCTACCGACCTCAGTGTGGCTGCAGGCTTTAGAGAGAAAGTGCTTTACTGTTGGCTGTTTTGCCATGGGTAGGTGCAACCCCTAATGCGATTTGTGAGGGACTGCAATCCTTACCGTGTAGCTCTAGGGATGTGTGGTCCAGGGATCAGCTCCAAGGGAACATGGGTTGTTGAAAAATGCTTTTGATTCTTGACCTCAAATAATGTACATCTGTTTGAGAGCAATGAATGATCCAAAAAGAGAGATGAAGTATCCGGGGGCTGCTCGTAAGGATTTCTGTTCTGTAGAGGCTTGATGCTATTGCTAAGATATTCAATTCATATTACTGTGTAGCTGTTTTTCCTGGACATATGGTAAATTATAGTTTTGTAAAGCAAACTGTCTTCACATCTGTCAATGAACTGACTTGCATGGGTTTGCCTCACTTTATTTATTGAGCGTACGTGTACGTAGAGAGATGTATGAGTGCTACTACTGGAAGTAAAGGCAATTAAATCCTCAGCTTCTTTTTAAATGAGTCAAAACATATTTGCTTGTCCGTTTTCACAGATGGCCACAAAATTGCTAATTAATAGGGAATACAGGCAGATCTTTGAGAGAGGCTGATGTTACAGAAAACGAGGTTTGAAACCGCTGTCTGGCTCTGTGGAAAGACGTATAGTTTCCATTTTTAATACTTGGGGGGAAGAAAAAAAGCCATTTGAGTTTTTAGTTCCTTCTCTGTGGAGGCATATGCCTGAAAGTAACAGTTCTCATATATTTTGTTCAGTGAAGCTGTCACATTGGGTTGCATATTGTTTGGTTTTCCTAAGCAATAGCAGAGGACTTTCATTTGCAGTTTTCCTATCAAGGCACTGTGTCAGCAGTCCCCATGTGGTGCAGGTGGAGTAGGGATGAACAGTTCTAAAAATGCTTTGTATTTTCCATTTCTAACATACCCTAATGTTGATGGATGCTTGTCTGTCCGGATTTTGGGCAACTGAGCAAATTCTATCGTTTCTGGAGCCTTTTCAGAGAGTCATAGAATCAGCTAGGTTGGAAAAGACCTTTAAGATCATCAAGGGCAACCAATCTTTTGTTGGTGTTCTCAGTTACACCCAAAGACCCAAAGCTTTTGGTGCCTGTTCATGCTAAATTCTCCTTGTTAGGTAGGAACTTCCTGGAGCTATAGGGCTTGGCTCATCCAAAGTATGAAGTTCGCTGAGGAAGACACGTTTGAATGTTAAACTAGATCATAAATTCCCCTGAACACTGTAACTGGACCAGGTAGTGAGAGCAATCATGGGAACTGAACAAAAGGAGGAGTTAAAAGGTCAGGCTCATGGACAAGCATGCTCTCATACTGTAATTAATTGTCACCCACCGAGTTCATTAGTCACAACAGGCCAGAGACCAAAGCCACTCATCTTCACTGATCATGTGCAGCACAAGCATCATGCGGTCCTGCATCAGCTCGTCTGTGATTAAGGTAGACACAGACCCAAGGAGTGTGGAATGGCTGTCTCAGCGTTGTTCAGCTTTGTGAATAGCTTCTTTCTCATTAGATGTAAAACCAGGGATGAGGATAACATTAAGTAGATTAGAAAACATAATGAGGTAATTTTGTTTACAGTACTCTTGCTGAAAGGAACAGAATTCTGCCTTAGTAACGTGGACATCGCTCTTGAACTGTAGGAAAATCTGGTGGCTGGTATCCTGACAGACAGGTCAGTGTTGCTCCTTCACAGCTCGCAGGGAATTAGTGTGCTTTGGTGACCCCCAGCAAGGCAAGAAGTATTCAGAGGTATGTGTGAACAAGGAGAGACAGGAACTGATGAAAACTGGACTGCTGCTACGAAAAAAACTAAGTAAGATGCAGCTGCGTTGCAGAATCATGTGTGATGATGTTCCTGAGGGGTGATATTCTTGTCATAATGCAGTTCACCATCATTAGAGCAAATGGATGTGGCCATGCTGTGTGTGTACTTATCAGATATGTATTTTATGATAAAAGAAGCACAGAATCGTAGAATGGTTTGGGTTGGAAGGGCCCTTCAAAGCTCATCCAGTTCCAACCCCCTGCCACGGGCAGGGACACCTTCTACTAGAGCAGGTTGCTCCAAGCCCCATCCAACCTGGCCTTGAACACTGCCAGGGATGGGGCAGCCACAGCTTCTCTTCTTTCCTCTTTCAGTTTGAACCCATTACCCCTTGTCCTATCACTACAGTCCCTGATGAAGAGTCCCTCTCCAGCATCTTTGTAGCCCCCTTCAGACACTGGAAGCTGCTCTGAGGTCTCCACGCAGCTTCTGTTCTCCAGGCTGAACAGCCCCAATGTTCTCAGTCTGTCTTCATATGGGAGGTGCTCCAGCCCCTGATCATCCTCATGGCCTCCTCTGCACTTGAAATGTATACCCCTAGTACCCCTTTTAGGGATGGGGGGCAAGGGCATGTTGGAATTGGTTTAGCTGAGAGTTTGTGGCCTGAACCCGAGGGTCAGCCATGTGCCAGGGTTTGCTGAGTGTATCATTTAGGCTAAGCCCAAAGACCTATGAGGCTTCAAACCCAGAGCAACTTTTTCTCTATTCCTGGTTGTTGCAAGCGCAATGCTGTGATTTGGGGACGTACTGGGAAAGGAAGAAGAAACCTTGCCTTGCTAAAAGTGGTCTCTTGGGTAGCTGTTGTCTGTCACTAGCCCTGGCAAGACGACAAAAATCTCTTCGTTTAAGTAGGGACAGTCTTTGCAGATTATTCCCTCACAGTCTCTGCTATGCTTTATTACTTCTCGCTGGATGCTAGTCATGGTATTTGAAGAGCTGGTGTGTTACTGCTATAATTGTTAAGCACCTGTTTGGGATTCCTTAATGTTACCTTGCTGGGATGCTTCCATTCGAATGAATCCCACAAGTGTCGTGGGTATGTTTCTCAGCTGCAGTTTCAGTTTTCCAGTACAGTTTCCAGTCAAGAGGTAGGGCCAGCAGTTTCCCGGATGGTTAGAATGAGGGTTTGGCTGTTAGGGCAGGATTTGGTCTGGTTATCTCTAAATGTGAAAATGCATCAGTTTTTCTTGTTAAGAATAAAGGAAGTTAAAAGACCCGTCGATGAGCCAGAGTCTGGCCTGCACTGAGTTCCATCATTGCTATTCAATGCAGACAGGGCATGCTGGAGAGATGTGGTCAGTGCTGACATGCCTCAGAACCCAGCAAGCTCCAAACCCTCTATTTTAGCTCTTTAAGTTGCCTCCTCTTTGAATCAGGACATTTAAGGCCTGCAGGTTTTTTCAGGGTTGCTTGCATTGAAACATAAGGCACTGGTGTCAAAGCCTGCAGAAGGGCAGACTTCATTCGATGTGTATGTAAAGAGTGAGCTCCATCTCCAGGCTAAGATGGACTGGAAGGTTTTGCTCAGGTTCACACCACCAGTGCTAATGCTATCATAAATCTGCCTGAGCTAACAACCACGGCTCTATGAGGAGTGGCCCAGTCATCTGGGGTTAGTCATTTCCTCACCCCGACACACTTCAAAGTGATATTTATAGAAGAAAGAACATGGGATTCGTGAATATATTAATATGGTAATACCTTGTTTCCTGGCCTGGTTTGGGGAAATAGGCAAAAATAAATGAACTCTGTGTGAGGTGTTATTTCTGACTATGCAGAAGGCAGCAAAAATTAGTTCTGTTTGACAGGAGAGAAGATGAAAGCTATGAAGTGTTGATGGGTTGGGTTTTTTGGGCATATGGGGGAGAGTTCACACCAGAGTGATGTTCGAGATAATTGCCTTTTTTCTCTTTGTTGCGCAGTGTTTCTAAGTGTTTGCCTTGAATTATTTCATAGTAATGAGGAGGATAAGGAAAATAAAAAGGTATCCCAGCTGTGGGTGACTCTCACCTGATGTCTTTCATATCACATGCTTATTAGTGCAGAATATTGCTGCCTTTAGGCTGTTTCTAACGTTTCTTCTAGAAGTAGATTTAAAACACTGAAGTATTCTGGCTCATTCAAACTTTGATCAGCATCTCAACCAGCTTGGTTTGAATTCTGAAGGAACATCATTAACTCCAGTTAACATTTGAGGGAGAAGTGCCTGATGTATCCAGGATATGGACTAAGAGGGCAGAAGAGTGTAAAAGGAAGAAAGAATGTTTCAGGCAGGAGAACTGGGGATAAAATACATGATGAGAGGTTATTTATCTATGAAAAATACTTCCGGCATCTGCCAGAGCCGTTGTTTTGCTATGCAGACAGCAAACCCTGCTGGTTCAGTTTATGATTTTATCCTTAAATCACTGGGTCACACAAGTGTAACCTAGAAGATGGTTCATCCTATTGGAATGACATTCTGGATTCCCGCCTGTGCAACTGGCAAACGCCTATAGCACACACAAAGTGTGACGCATTTGTCTTTTCTTTTTCACTCCTGGGAGGCCTTCCCTGAAGCAGCAGCTCTATTGCTGAATGGTGGAAATCCTGGGCCAGGATTTTGTTTTATATGAGAATAATCTGTATTTTAAAGTCCATCTCTATCCAAGAAAAATCCGGTTAAATAGGCATGGGGGAAAAGAAAAGCAAAATAGCGCATCCGCTCATATGACACATCATGTCACTTGTCATCTAGTATGTGGAAGATGACAGAAGAGCTGAAGGATCTTCTAAGCATCTTTCACTTCTGCATCAGCTTCAAACATTATATAGTTATTTTAATATCAAATTGCTACTGGACTCAGTTCTGCTGTAGGTTACAAAATGTTGGAGACAGCTTTCCTGGCTGTAATGTATCAAGTAAGTAGTTTACGGATCATGATATGTTCCTAACTATCTAGATGAGCTGTCTCATGACATCTTGAAAATGAATGAGTTGTACTTGCCAGATCAGTGAGTTTTAATGCTTTTGGCTGCTTTTATATTTTAAAGGAAGATTTCTCAGTTAATAAGAATTACAAGTGATGTTCTAGAGGATGCAGATGCTGCTGTGGGTCATTTGCAGTTTTGTTCTTGGAGATGAGCTCTGAAATATTCTAGACCTGAACCTGAGCTGCTGTCTGAAGACATATCTTAAGCAGCGACCTGATGGAAGAAATTCTCATCTCCTGAGAAACTCTGGAATATATGTGAAAATGTCAGTATCCTTTACCCACCGTACAGCACCTGGTGTGAAAAACGCAGAAGGAGGCTAGTAACTTATTAGTAGGTCCTGTTGCTTGGAAGGAGAAGAGGAAATTTATCCTTCTAACTGAAGGATTTCAACAGCCAATAGGGTCTAAAATCCTAAATGCCTTGTGGTAAAGAATGAAATAGCCAAGATATATAAGGCCTGACTGCTCTTACCTCAACATGAATTAGGAATGGTTTTTTCCTCCTTTGTTGAAATCAAACCAGTAACTGTACACAATGGTGTGGAAGGAAATTCTTCTGGTCAGATAGCAGGCAAACCTTGCCCTCCCGTGTCACTAAACAGAAATGGGTTTGATAAGTGCTGGTGAGTGGGATGTTTTAGGGTCACACTTCAGTAGTTCTTCAGTGTTAATGGAAAGATCTTGAGGGATTTTCACTACAAAATAAGAGGGAGGTAGAGATTGGTGACATCTTCAAGTGGTCAGAGGCCAAACAGAAGGAGAGAAAATTGGACTTATGATAAAGAACTAATTTCTGTCTTTGAACTTGAATGAGGGTTTTGTTTTGTATTTTTCAGTAAGATTAAGATTTACTACAAAAGCATGGGAAATAATGACAGGGTTTTTGTATCCTCCTGGTTAATGAAGACTTTAAACAGTCTCAGAGCTTATAGGCAGTTTGGTTTGGGTTGGAAAGGACCTTAAGCTCCTCCAGTTCCAACCCCCCTGCCACAGGCAGGGACACTTTCCACTAGAGCAGCTTGCTCCAGGCCGTGTCCAACCTGGCCTTGAGCACTGCCAGGGATGGAGCAGCCACAGCTTCTCCAGGCAAGCTATGCCAGTGTCACACCACCCTCACAGGGAATGGTCAGATAGTGGTCAGATCTGCTGTGGCACTTTGTGTGTGTGGTCCTGGACAGAGCATGTCCTTTTGCATCAAACATGAAGGTTTGGCAGTGATTTTTCTTGGAAATAGCCCAGTATTCACTAGGAATAGTTCATAGAAGCACGCTTTAAATCTGATGTGCCCATTCTCCTATTTCCTGTTCTCTTTCCTATAATGGGCCACTGGTTCCTTCCTCCTACTTTTCTTTCACTTGCTTGCATAAACCTTCCTTCTGGGCCTGTTGGTGCTCTGAGCTATGCCATCCCACAGGAGCAGCTTCATTCCTTCATTCTGCTTGCGGGGTGGTTTTGGGAAGTTTTTTGTGCGTTTGCACAGAGAGGAATGTAAGAAACAAGGAACTGCAAAAAATACTCAACTTGCCTTGTTCTGCCCCTTTGCTTTTAGACAGGGAAGTTCCTATAAGCTGCAATGCCTTCAGCTTCTTACTCTTTAAACATTTGTTGGACTTTAAGCTTCTCCTTGAGTTTGGTGAATTTAAGTAGGGAGGCGAGAGGGTGATTTTGTGCCCTGCAAAGATGCACATAGGCTTTGAGTTCTTGCTTCACTTTTGTTTGGAATATTTTTCATTCTATTTATTCTTTCTTAGGAAAAGCTTTTCTTCACCTGACTGAAAAAATTACTAAGATCAATTTTATCAGCATCTAAGTATGGCCAAACTGAAATTGTCAAGATCTGTCTTGCTCACGCTCCTTGCAAATAAGCTGACTGCAGGTTAATCATGAAGTAACAGCTACGGAGTGTGGGAGGGGAAAATGAGCATTTTTCTGTGAGGGGGCCTTATTCCACATAAAGTTAGTAATCTCCTGTGAACACCGTAGAGGTATTGCTGAATAGGCAAATTACTTTGAGCAAACTACTGTGTCGTGTAAGTGCCACACTGACTGTGAGCTGCGAAAAGGAGAAGGGCCTAACTGTGTGGTACCTTTGGGCTATTGCGCTCTTCTGATCTGCTCGTGCAGAGAAAATGTCTAACACTGCTCTGAACCTTCATATATATAATGGTAAACTTCAGTGACAGGAAGCTGTGCGAGGAGTTGTGTGGAAGAAGCATTGGGATCCAGTTGCTAGTGCGCTGTAGTGTAGCACAGGGGAGCTTGATCCCACACCCAGCTGAGGTTTTAACTTGTGGTGTTACCTTCCATAACCTATTTTCCCTTCTTTGTCCTTCTCGTGTATTAGACTTTGTGCAAGGAGGCAGGGATGGACCTGTCTCGCAGACGAGCATCAGTCTTGCCTTAAGCTTGAAGTTCTGCTCAAATGCAAATAGGTGATATTACAGATACCCACTGTAATGGCCCTTGGTTTACCCACTGATAATGATCCGTAAGTTCTTGACTAGCTCCTGAACCATCCCCAGGCAGAGCTCCATGCATCCAGCTGCTTCCTCAAATAAAGGGCAAGTCCCCTTCCTTGCTCTCTAAGCCTCCTTGAAGAGCCTGTGTCCATCCATTGCAGGGCTCAGGTCTTGTGAACCATCCTACTGTGTCTCCATGGTCCCAATGAGGTTATCTCCCTGTAACTGTACATAGCCTTTCTAATTCTTCCTGTTCGTTCCCTATGCTGCCTGCATTGGTGTAGGTGTTTCTGAGAGGCAGCTGAGCATGATGAATCGCCAGTACAGGCTGGGAATGGCACGGGGATGTGCTGTCTGACCATGAGGGAAGCTTGCTGGAAAAACAGGAGATTGGGAGAGGAAGGTGGGTCAGAATTTGTTCTTTTTTCCTCACTGGTATAAGAGGAGACAGCACACTCCTTGTGAAAACTACAGCAGACAAATCAATCAAAGCTTCTCCACTCACATTTAGAGGTATGGGAACAGCAGTACCTGCAAGGCAGATGCCTGTGTGACACTGCCAAGCATCTTCTGGGGTATGACCTGAAGCTGCCAAGTGAATGGATACTTCTGTTTCTCAATGATGGCATCAGAAGGTTGTCCTTTCAGGGCAGCCAACAGTCTGCTTTTTGGGCTCCTGCTGATGTGTTAGTGTATGCTCAGTCAGGTGTGAGGTGGAAGCATGTAGTTACTGAGCTCTCCTGGCTGCTGGGCTGTGTGGGTGGACAAAAGGGGGAGCAGGCATTGAGAGAAAGAAATAGAACCTGAAGTTTAAACCAAGTTTTCTTCCTTTCCCTTTGCAAACTCTAGAACTTTTTTGACTGCTTCCCAAAATGAACTGAATCTTACCCAGTATTGGCTTTTTTAAGATGTTTTTTTCCTTGTTATAGTTACAGACCTGTAATCCAGCAGAGGAGCAATATCACTCGTCTTCAGTCTTTGTGGCTGAAAAAGCATGGTTTGAAGCAGATGAAGACTTGAAAAGGGAATTTGAGATATTTATGTGAGTGGTGCTTGCTGGGTTATGAGGCAGGTATGGCCAGTTGACTGTGCTGATTTTTATCAGGTTTGATTTCTGTTCTAAACAAAGTGTATGAGATTCTGATCGTGATTATGCCCATATAAAGGATATCTCTCTTCATGAGGGTGTACTTTAGATCCGGAATTGAGTTCTCTTATTCATTTGCAGACTTTAATAATATACAAGACTGTAAGGAAAAGGCTTTTGTTTTATGTGACTATTGTGATCTATCCTTGGGCAGCCAGACAGAAGAAAATGCTCTGA
The DNA here is from genome assembly GCA_028858755.1 of Ara ararauna. Classification (NCBI taxonomy): domain Eukaryota; kingdom Metazoa; phylum Chordata; class Aves; order Psittaciformes; family Psittacidae; genus Ara; species Ara ararauna. The sequence continues at coordinate 123,372,096 of CM054379.1, forward strand.
GTCATTGCCAGTTTGGGTTGAAATGGAAACTGTGATGCAGCAAGCAACTATAGCAGAAAGGTATGAATGGTTCAGTACATGGAGTACTGGTGATTGCAAAGGTTCACAGTACAGTGAAATGGGCACCTCAGTAGTTCAATGGCCAGTGAAATACTGGGACAGATAAGACATTCAGAAAAGCAGGGAAGATAAGGAGCCTGAGGGCAGCCACACTTCTCAATCTCTTTGCCTTCAGTCTGCTGTGAGGCTTGTCTCCTCATGCATTATGGGGATACCTGTGGTAGAACTGGTCAGGAACAGAACTAACTTCCCAGCCTTGCACACTATGCATAAATTGTTGTTGATTACATAAATACTGTCTTCATAGTAGTAGTTATGCATTTTCCTTCCCAAAGCTGCTCTGTAAGCCACATCACGGCTGTGGTCTCTCTTCAGCAGAGATTTAACGTGAGGTAATGTCAGAAGTGGAGAGCAGTGGGGAAGGAAACTGGGAAAGCATTTGGCAGATGCACATGAATAAGAAATGCTGTTTCCTGTAAGCTTTTGATGTTGGGTATTGCCAGATATCCCATACAATAGGCAAACATAGTGTACTGTCCTGGTAGGGCTTGGGGCTGGGGTCTGTAGGCTTTAAGGTAACACTGGAGGTGGCTGAAGAGTTTGAGTAATTTTGGGTGAATGGGCAGTGAAAGAAGCTGCTTCCTAGAAGAAGACAGTATGGTTGAAGAACAGGAAAGACGTTGCATCTGAGTCTGCTGTGTTTGTGCATGCATGTGTGCAGCTAGCATTGCTTTCCTCCTGTAATTGCTGTCTCTGACCTTATACTGCCAGAGTACTGCTTTATACTTCTAAGAGGAAAACATCTGGTTTTGTACCATGCAGTGATGCACACAATGGTTGATATGCAGTAAGATTTGCCCGAGGCTGCACAGCCAAGTTCCCTACTGGCTGCTAACAGGAAAGTATTGCCCTTCAGTAGCTGCGCAGTAGTACTTCCCTTCTAACAACTTTGGAGGACCTTACCATCAGTTGTCACTTGCCTTTAGGACCAAATACGTTCCTGTAAAACAGGGCTACTTTCCCAAAAGGCCTGCTTTTTGAAACACCCATTAATTGCAGTTCATTTTAAATGCAACAGGCTACTTCTTTGTTCAACAGGCTGTAGATTCTTCTGAAGTAAAAGAATAAAGAGCACTTGCTGTAATTGTAACTGAGAAACAGCAAGTTTCCTCCTGGGTCTCCACTGAGCCCAAGTCCAGGGTGGGTAGGGAAAGCAAGCTGCTCTTCTGAGCCCCAGTTCTGAATGCTCCAGTCCTCTAGGAGAGAGATGGCAGCATGTAAATGTGCCAGCTGAAGGAAACACTCACTACACAATCCACAAAGCTGTTTACTGGGAGGATCAGATTTTACTTCCTGACAGGTTTCTCCTCCCCTGACTCCCAACTGTGCTGTTCCTTCTGGGAGGAGTTTCAAAGGCTCTGACCCCCCAGGAGCTGCCACTGTTCTGAGAGCTTTTGCAGTAAAGGAAGGCAAAATATCCTTCATCGAAGGGCTGGATTCTTCTGAGGTTGGCTCAGAATCTCTGCTTGTAAATGCACTTACTCTTCCCTCATGATGTTATGGGGGCAGATTCTCCAATTGTGTCCGCTATGACTGCTCGAACAAGAAATTGCCTATTGACAGAACTGTAGACTATTTCGTGTGCGGTCACATCATTTTTCTGTTAACCCTTGGCAAATTATTTTGACCAGTATTTTCATGGCTGTTTGCTAACCTGTGTTTTAACTTCTGCTTTTCCTCACTTGGCGCACAGCAAACCTGACTTTATGTTGCTAAGGCTCTGAAGCAAAACAGAGCTATGAGTACTTAGCACCTATACAAAACAATGAACCTGGCCTTAAAGAATGATAACTGTCTATACCGGAAAACTTTGACCTTGGACAACAGGAGATGACAGGCATAAAAGGATGTGATTTTTTCAAGTTAATGATGTCAATGGCACCTAAGCAGGATATTTAATAGAGAAAATAGAAATGGGATTGTAAAAGTTGAAATGTGAATGAAAAACTCGAATAGAGAAGTTTAGTAGCATAGCCTAGTTATGTCAGCTGAAACCCCCTGGCTATTTGTGGGAGCAACTGCACTTTCAATGCTAGTATTAATTTTTCTGGTCCTGTCAGGAAAGAGCTGCAACATGCAGATATGCAGTCTCTGTAGTGTAAGAGATGGCTGCACCTTCCCAGTATCAGCTGATAAGCTGAGTGCTGGTATCAGTGCAATAACAAACCCATCCTGTGCTTCTGTATTCCTTGTGTGATCTCTCTGCTGTTTCTGTGTTGTGTCTTTGTGTAGTGAATACGCCGGGTGTGCTGTAATTCAGATTGTGGACTTCAAAAATCACAGTCAGGCAAGTAAACAGAGCATAGCAACATTGATAACAACTGCAGCTCATAAATGGTGTGGCAGCAAGACCAGGGCAGTGATTGTGCCCCTATTCTCAGAACTGGTGAGGCTGCACCTCAAATCCTGTGTTCAGCTCTGGGCCTCTCACTACAACAGAGACATTGAGGTGCTGGAGGAGGGCCAGAGAAGGGCACCGGAGCTGGTGCAGGGCCTGGAGCACAGTGTGATGGGGAACGGCTGAGGGACCTGGGGGGTTCAGATGGAGAAGAGAAGGCTCAGGGGGGACCTGATCGCTCCCTACAGCTGCCTGAGAGGAGGGTGGAGCCAGGAGGGGGCTGCACTCTGCTCCCCAGGAACAAGGGATGGGACAAGAGGAAATGGCCTCAAGCTGCACCAGGGGAGGTTTAGATGGAGATGAGGAACAGTTTCTTGATTGAAAGGGTTGTGAAGCTTTGGAACAGGCTGCTCAGGGCAGTGATTGAGTCACCATCTCTGGAGGTATTGAAAAGACATGTAGATGTGGTGCTTAGGGACATGGTTTAGTGATGGACTCGTCAGTGTTAGGTTTCTGATTGGATTCAATGGTCTTAAACGTCTTTTTCAACCTAAATGATTCTGTGATCATAAACCAGCTTGATTGGACCAGTGTCTTCCCCTTAGAAAGGGAAAAAAAAAAAATGAGCCCCCAAAGAAAGAGCTTTTTTACTGATAGCTTTCTGCCTTCCACGGGCTGATGATGTGTTTTATGTTATTGCTTGTGTACTGAGTCCTTCCTACCATTTCTGATTTTACTGCTATTATCTGTCTGCTGCCATCATGATAGTATTAGAAACAAAATGTAGCAACATCTATAATTAGGGTTGTCTACACATTTTCTTTCTATTTCCCATTTGACTCATATTTCGAACTTTCTAAATCTTCCTATTTCCAAGTTGAGATAATCAAGGTCAGCCATTTCTGAGAGCACGGGTGTTGTTTGTCCATGTAACAAAACCGGATTTTGATCTTCAGAGCACATATGTAAGAACAGGAGGGCTGGAAATTGAAATATGACAGCAAGAGAATGCTCACAGAGGAGAATTCTTAGGAAAAAAAAAAGAGCCTTCTTTCAAGAAGCATACCAACAATGTGAGGACCTTTAATAGCAACCCTTTGGAAAATGCTGGCCTTGAAAGACACATGAGATTATGCAGTTACTGAGCTAGCCATATGCGTAGTTTAATGTCAGTTGAATTGCTGAATAGACATAAAAATTATATGTCTTCTCTGGAGGAATCACGAGAGAATTAATCATGGAAGATAGGGAAACAGGGAAATAACTGACTTTAGTGCGACTCAGGGGAAGATGGGCATGTTTAGCTTCTGAAAGTCCTGCTCTGAAGACAAGCTAAAGCATGTATGCACCCTTTCGCTGCCAGTGCCAGCAGCCTAGCAGGCTGACCGCATCCACAAACTATGGGGAAGCAGCCACTGGGAGAAGCAGCATGTGCTGGGCATCCAGCTGCAGGAGCACCCGCAGGCATGGTTCACAGGCGGTTCTGTGCTAGATCTTGCCCAAGCTGTGTTGCTATGCACAGGTATTTGTTAGCACGTCTGTCAGCCACGTGTGACTTGTTGGTGTGTTTTGGATTGTCTAAAGTTGGAGCTTTTTGCATTATTTTGTTTGCTGAGATCTGTACAAGCATCCTCCTTTGTGTCTCATTCGGGCAGTACATTCTCCTCTGCTGTGCCCACTGTGATTCCAGAAAGCGCTGTGTGCTTCATTTCAGGCACTGATTTTTTTAGATATGTGGGACAGGCAATTACTGAGTTAATTGGGGATGCCTGTGTGTTGCAATTAACCTAATTATGGGTTTGATTACATTAATTAAACTCTTGTCCTAGACATCAGCTGTTTAATCATTTGCCTTTGGGCTCCCCCTTACTTGGGGCCTTTCTGAAACCTGGGTTGGGTTGGCAGAGTTGAGGAGTGAGTGTGTGATACTGGCACATATGTGTCAGCACCAACACTGCAATGACTTTTTCCCCTTAAACTTAAACTTTCTCTTGTTAAGACCCTATTGTAAAAATGTCATTGATAACTTCTATACAGTTGTTCTTTGGAAGCTCTTTGAAAGTGGGACTCTCCTCCAGGGTCATGGGAGTTTACGCTACTTTGCCTTTCAGTACATATGTGTGCTGTGTGTTATGCTTATGGATGCTGTGCTGGATGTGCAGACCCGGAGAGGAAAAGCCTTACTTGGCTGCTGTAGCATTAATATATGTATATTTTCCCCCTAGCACAGTTAGCTGGTTTGCATTGCAGCTTGTTTTGGAGAGCCACTGACTTGTAAAGGGACAGGATTTGGGAGCTGAGCTATAGTGAGCTCCAGCAGAACCAGCAGTGGCATAGCATGATAGGAAAGTAAGGGTACTGTTTCAGAGCTTTATGAGATACTCCTGTCTTTTGTAGCCATACTGAAATAAGCAGTGAATGTTGGTGTTTCTGCTGTTTAGAAAGTCTGCAGAGGTCGGGTGCAAATCAATAAGGATGGGATTTTCAGTGGAAAGCGCTTTTAAGATTTACTTTAAGATAGAAAAGTAGCATCTTTGACTTCTTGTAAGTAGATGGTGGCAGTGACTCACTGATTAATTCCCACACTCTTCAATTCTGGTTGCTTCTCCTTTATCTTCTGGGTAAAGATAATTGATGTTGGAGCTATTGCAGTGGCTAGTAATTCTCATTGCAGAAGAGTCCATGCTGTGGTTCAGTATTTGTCAGCTGAGGGGTAGTACTCTTCTTGAAGTACCTATGAGGGAGAGAAGAACTTGGTCAGTGAAGATACTCTTTTCCTTCCCTATTCATCCTGTTGTCTATTTGTTTCTCTGTGTGAAAGCTTGAGCCCTTGCACTGACGTTTTAGGCCAGGCAGCAGCAATTCAAACACACTGCAAATGTTGGGCTGTTGAATGAGACCCTGGTGTTAGACTGTACTGTTTAATGACAAGATGGTTTGTGTTAGTTCTCCTTGAACTGAGTAGCCTTCCTCAGGGGTACTTTGGCAGTAACTTAGAGTGGTAAGGAGGTGTGGACATGGGGAGGGGGTACTAGTTTCAGAAATGAGATATGTTGCATGTGAATCCAGTGCAAAGCGTTTGTGCCTAGAGGCTGGACATCAGATCTAGCAGCTAGGTTCACTCAGTTGAGCACCGGTAAGCAAGCCACACTTGTGTCCCCTCAGAGCAATTCATTGCACATACAGCTGTAAAGCCCAGGCCAGATTGTGGCTTTCCTGAGAGCAAGGAGAAATGTAGGTCTTCTGTATGGATTGTTAGCTGACAGAAAGCAATGAAGAAATGGGTACTTCAGCAAGAAGAGACTAACTCTGGTGGAGTGAGTCCTGTGGCAACATCGATGCTGCTACACCTTCCTCAGAATAACTCGGATCTTGTAAATCTGAGCACTGATTCTCGTGCCTAGGACTGGTTCATCCACAGCCTTGTAGCAACGGTAATGATTTATATGGCTATAAACATTTGCATGCTGACTTTGTAGCATGTTTTCTTCCAGCCTGTGCAGAACGGTCTAAGTGACTGTAAATGCAGTGAAAAGGGAAACTCAACAATTCCGTGCAAATGTCTGTTGTCTGGCAGCGTAGACTTCCCTGATGCTGCACCACTAGCTCAGCTTCTAGTGCTCTGGGAATGAGCACAAAGGACTAATGCGGAAACGATGTTGTCTTAATGGATTATTGGGATTGGTGACAAACGCACCCAAAAAAGGCGGAGTTCGGCTCTGTGTGTGTGTAAAACAAGTATTTCTACTTGCTGAATCCTTCAGTGCGCCCCTGCGTCGGGGTTCTGGTCTCTTGGGGCACTCAGCAGCCCTGTGTCATTGTTTCAGCTGAGGGTGCTCTGCAGCTCCAAGTGCCGAGCCTCAGGTTAGAAAGATTGCTTTTCAGGGCTGAGAAGCACTTTAAATTGATGGCACTTTTACAGTGAATACCTTTCCAGAAGACTGAACAGCAGCAAGCCTACGGAAGCCAATTCCTTTGTACACAGCCTTATCCCTTGTGATTGCTGTGACGATTAAATAACTCCAGAGCAGAAAAAGTTTGACTGGCATTTGCCTTGAGCGTTCTTGTGCAGTGCTTCCTTAATGAGCTCCCACACTTCCAGCCTGCAACTTCCAGCGTTCAAAGCTCTCTGAGCTCTTGCTTTTAGTGTAATAAAAGTCAGTTGGATGGGAGGGAGAAAGGGGCGGCCGTGATGGCTTAGGGGAGATGATGAGGGGAGAGCAGGGACCGCCATGAGGGGTAAGGGGAAATCATGACAGGAGAGGAGGACGGGCATGAGAGGTGAAGGGAGATCATGACAGGAGAGGAGGGGCGGCCATAACGGGTAAGGGAAGATCATGAGGGAGGCTGTGAGAGGAAAGGAGGGGTGGCCGTGAGGGGTGAGGGGAGATCATGAGGCGAGAGAAGAGGTGGTCATGAGGGGTAGGGACAACTGTGAGGGGAGATCATGAGCGGAGAGGAGGGCGGCCATGAGAGTTGAGGGGAGATCATTATGGAGGGGCAACCATAAAGGGTAAAGGAAGATCATGAAGGGAGATCATGAGAGGAAAGGAGGGGTGACCGTGACGGGTTAGGGGTGGCCATGATGCATGGGGAGTGAAGGGCAGTCGTGAGGGGAGATCATGAGGGGATAGCAGGAGCGGCCATCAGATGTGAGGGATGGCCATGAGGTGTGTGGGGTGGCCATGAGGGGAGATTTTGAGGGGAGATGAGGGGTGGCCATGAGGGGTAGGAGCAGCAGCTATGGGATGTGGGCCGCTATAGGTGGAAGATGAGGGGTGGCTGTGAGTGGAGATGGTGAGGAGCAGCCATAAGGGGAGAACTTGAGGGGAGATCAGTTTGCCCTCAGTGCCATGGGTCAGTGGTGGGCTTGGCAGTGCTGGGGTAATGGATGGGCTTCATGATCATAAATGCCTTTTCCAACGCAGCTGGTTCTATGATTTTAGGGTTGTAATGTTGATGAAGTGATTTTGGGGTTTTTTTGTTTGTTTGATATTGTTTGGGGTTTATGTTTTATTTTTTAAGGACTTTTATTAGCAGTTGTCCTTTCTATGTGGAGTATGGATTAAGGCAAGTAAAGGTTTTATGTCCATTACAGCTTGCTTCTGTTCTAATTTTAGGCTAGCTGGAAGTGTAAGTCTATCAGACAGTACAAGGGTCCAATACAAAGATAATATAGGAAGGAAAAAACCCCTGATAGGAGCACTGGAAGATTCCAAAGTATTTCTTTAAACTACAAAATACTTATACATTTTCACGAAACTGCTCTGACGATGCATTGCCACTGTCATAGCTGCTGGAATCACTAAAGGACACTGCTTCTTTCCAAAGGCTGAGGAAGAGGAGGCTGAGGCAAGTACCAGCAGAGGGAGTCAGGACTGGGCATCAACTGCTGGAGCTGTTCAGGTCTCAGTGATTGTCAGTGGGAAGGGGAAACGTTTTAATGTGTGGGGTGGGGTATAAAAAGACTTCCTTTCAGGATCTTCTGCCTTCTCTGTGATACACATACGTGTTTTCTCCCTCCCGCACTCAGACTAGGATCATGGGAACAGTGTCCTAGGTATCCTGGTTTGTGAATCCTGATGGTGATTCCAGGCAAAAATGGTTCACTGAGCAACTTCCTGCTTTCCTGTGCCCTTCTCAGACCGCACTAACATACTGTGTGGAATGGAGCAGCATTTAGAACTGTTAAAGATTTCACATCTCTGCGTTGTCAGTGGTAGAAAAATAATGTCAAACAGGAAGGGCTCCCAGCAAAATAGCAGCTGGGGAGAAAAAATGGTTCAAGATGCTGGCAACATGCTCAGAAGAATCACTATCTCCTCTCCTTCCAACTGTGGAGGAGTGATCTCTAGATGCTGTCCCTAGTGGCGCAGTGATGAGAACCTGGGCAAGTGAATGTGCTGTGAAGAGATCTGTGGTGGTGCAGAAGCTCTTGAAGCTCTTTTCTGCCAGTCTACAGAGTAGAGCAAAGGACTTTACCCCTCGCTTTCACACCCTGCTTTTGACAACCTGTTTACTTAGGCTTTGTATGAAGGATACGGTTAGGACCCAACGTTTTTATTCTCCCTAATGTCCTCTGCAGTAATCTGTCTGGGTTTGTTGTTTAGTTCCCTTGGCTTGTTCTAAAGTGTTTATTCTTTCATCTTTCTGGCTTATTGCCTAAGCTTTCAGAATTAAAAAAATGGAGAAAAGTAAATAAAAATCTTGGAGTATTTGCTTTAAGATATAAAAAAATGAGCAATTTATTTTCATTAGCCTCTAGCTAAGACAACATTCTCACTGTGCTATTTGTTATTACAGGCACTGTGTTTCTCTGATCTGACTTGCACATTCTAAAGTGTCTTGCATTGCAGTCACAATGTCGACACTCTTCAAACAAAGCTTTTAGGGATGTTTGTTAGCTGCAGCTCAGCCTGCTACTGCAGCATTTCACTTATGGGTCTTAGTGAATGCTGTCCTAAACAGCTTCTTCATTAAGCAGGGTTTTGGTATGATTTCTTCTTCCTGGAGAAACAAACATTCACCCAGAGACAGTGTTTCTGTATTCTCCCGGGAGCTGGTTACCGAATGTTCAGAGATGATCAGCGCTTGTTAGCCTCTAGAAGCTGCAGGAGGTTCTGGACACAGAAAATGGATGTTACGGCCTGCAAAGGAAATAAGCTGAGAGGCAAAGGGCAAAGCAAAAGGTGAAAAAAATCCCAGACTCTGCTGCTTATCTCATCTGTAGGTGCAGTGCAGGAGCCAGTGGGGACTAGAGCACAGGGGAAAGGGCCTGAGTTGGCAGGGCTGGGCTGAGTTCCCAGCGCTGTCACACTCTGTCCCGTGTGACCTACAAACTGCTCCGTCTCTCTGCTTTGCTTGCCTTGCCTCTCTAACTCTTCACATCTTACTAGTGCAGAATGTCTTTTGCTGTGCCCTGTACATACCATACCACTGTCTGGCTATTCCCTACCTCTGTAGTGCTACTGAAGTGTGTCTTCTTGACTTGAGGGTATTGGTATTGGTAGAGGCAAGCCTATACACAAAACTGGGCGTTTAAACTCTCCCTGCATTTTCACCAGTTCAGGTATCATCTGGTACTCTGTTTTCCACATTCCCAACCTCACCTATATTCCTTTTCTGCTCCTTCATACCCGCTCTTATTTAGGCTTGCATCCCTGTCTCTCCCCTTTCTCCCTTCCTCCAACCCATGAAGGCTCCCTGTTGTCTCAACCATCTAATTTAACTTTGATTCCCTCCTAGTCATTAGGCTTCTCTATTGAGGCCAAGAAGGTCTGGCAGCCTCTTTGATGGATCTGCCAAGCTGTTGATTTAAATTTTGCAGGCTCTGTGATGCAGAGAGACTACTAAATCACTGCTTCTACAACAGGTTTCTGGAAGGCTGGAGGAAGACAGAGTATTGAAGGGAAAACTGGAAGAGGTGGGAGAAAACAGGAGGGCAAAACTCCTGGAAGGAAGCATGAAGAATAATTTTGGGCCAGGTAGATGACAAGAATGTGACAGCAGGAAAAGGTTCAAAGAAGAGAATGTGTGTGCATGTGTAGATGGAGAAGGCAGATAGACTTACCCATCAGAGAAACATTTGTCAGAGGGAGCTGAAACCATGGTGACTGGATCCTGAATGCTCAACACCAGGAGTGATATTTAGGGACAGCTTCAAGAGATGCTTGTCCAGAAAATCTAGCTGTGTGATTTGCAGGTAGGCTGTCTTATTTAAAAGGCAGGCAAGAGAACAACAAACCAAAAACCTAACACCAACCCCCAAAACAATGAAACCACCAACAGGGCTGTGTACCATTCAAAGCATGTCAAGTGAGCTTGACAGAAAAATGTTTTAATAGCCTGGTGCTCATGTGCTGGTTGATTACAGCAACAGATCAAAGATGAGTATTCTGTCAAGAACCGTTAATATCTGTCAGCCAGTACTAGCTATAGAATATCCACAATTTGAGCTGTTGAAAAGCATTCTATCCTTGCCTTGTTCCTAAGATCAGTAAATCAATATTCATGGCAGCGCACAGGGCTTACAAACAGTCTTCACTGCGCATAGCTCTTAAAAGATGAGCATGCAGGTTATTACACCATTTGTTTAAGTGCTAAAATAAGTTCTTGCATTTTTACTTCTTTATAATTTGATAACTTCAGTGCCTGTAAATGACATGGAATATATTTACCACAGTTGTTTGCCCAACTCCTACTATTAGCCTCGAATTACTGTTTAAGCTGCAAGGTCTTCTTGTTGCCTCCATCAGTGGGACAAGAGAATTTAAGATCTCGTAGAAGGCTACCTAGATGATGCTGTATGTGGCAGAGAATTACAGAAGGCAATTTTTTCAGTGCTTAAACAAGGGGAAGACTTGTGATAACTGCAAAAACTGGCTTGGAAGTCCTGTGGTGGTGTGAAAATTAGCCCTGATCTGCAGGAATTGTCAGGGAATACCTCATTAATGACTGCTGCAGGATTCGGCTGCATCCAGTGTTGTGGCAGCAGAGAGTGAGATTCTGAACTGTCAGGACTTTGAATTTTGGAATCCAAAGGTGAGGACTTAAGTTCTGGAGGAGGCACTGTTCTCATCTCATGTGCCGTGAATCACAGTGATCAACAGTTTACGCTGAGGTTTCATTCCTGGTGATGTGCTAGGGGTAACTTAAACTGGGATTCTAGCTGCTCTTACCAATTGCTACAGCCACCTTATATCCCTGGGGTTCCTAAGACTTTGTTCATGCATACATGTGAAATCACTTAAACCAATCTTAGAAATTGCCTGTTTCCTAGGATCTTTGGGAAGTGCTAGCTAGGATAGTAGATGTTCTTCACCTGCTGGAGAACCTCTGCAAGGAAAGCTTCCTGGAGCATGCCTGCCGGAAAATGCGCTACTCTGTGAGAGGTGAGAACAGAGAGGTCTGTGTTTATGGCTAAAAGGCTCTAAGGATATGGAGATTTTGGCTTCATATCCCTGCTGTATTTATGGAGATTGGAACAGGTCTAACTCTTTCCTAGCTCAAAACTCTTTTCTTCTCCTTTCTCTTTCTCTCAAAATACCCAGTCACCTTTCAGTGAAGGAAGTCTACAGGGAAATGGGAGACCTGAGTTCAGGTCTCTACTCCTGCCTGAGATTTGAAATGCAGGCCTGTTGTATCCCAGACATTGCAGGGGATATAGTTGCAGCCTTCCCTAAATCATTCTTCCGTAAGCAAGGAAAAGCTTTGTGTGCTTAATTACTGCATGAGGTTTGTAGATGCAAATGATTTACAGAGGTATTTCATTATCTTAGAGAGTCCTGTGTGCCTTTTACTGGCCAGCTTCAGTTTACAGCCTCTGCAAATGCTGTTCTCGTGTGCCTCACTGGTTCAGGCTCTGCACAAGCAATGGAGTGCTCTGAAAAGTTCCCAGGGGGATATTACTACATCATTACTTCTGACTCTGTAAGTTTGTATATGTGCAAATACGTTTGCATTTTGTGCTGGCTTTCTGACAAACTCACCAAAGCACAAAACACAGCTACCTGATGTTTTTAGGTGTCAGATGATTTCGACATAATGAGGCAGTATCTCTTATGCAGCAACATCTACCCCTGCATATAATGATGTATGTCTTTTAGAAGTTTGGTGTGGAACTCCCAGCTGTATGCATGCTTACCTTTACTGCTGCTTTCAGTCCTGCTGAGTTGTAATAAACCAGTGGAGTCAGCCTGGAAGACAAGCATCGTCAAAAGTGGAGCCATAGGAACAGTAATGATTGCTCGTTTCTGAAAGTTAGGCTATAACCCTCTTCACCACTCCAGAGGAAAGCATTCTTCTCACGCGCAGTCATCCATGGTTTCTCATTAAAAACTCAAACAGCTGTTTCAGTGGGTTTGGGGTTTTTTTTCTGATAAGCCATATGTGTCTTCACTAACCTGTCGTTTTGCTTGTCAGTGAAGCAGGCCCCCTAGAGAAGCCACTGTGGATGAGCTTTTCCTGTGTCACATTCCTGCACATAGTGTATGCACCTATTGATTTTGGCCTGCAAGTGCATCTGTGATGAGTATGTGGGAGGAGCATGACTCAGACCTAGTCATTCTGGTGGCAATTATTCTTTAACCACCTCAAATTAGTCTTTAGCTGTGAATGTTGTCTTTATCTCAGATATAATTAAAAACATAACAACATAATTAAAAAAGTATTCTTATTTGTGTTATAAACATAATTAAATATTTGTAGCTACTTAATGACACTGGAGAAGGGGAGCTTTTGGACCGGTTTGTCTTAAGGTTTGTTTGGGAAGTGTTTGAAAACCCTGCATGGAATATAGTCACATAACTTGTTTGTACTTGGTGCATGTGCAAGATGGGATTGGCAAGTCACTCAGTGTCAGCTGGAGAGCATCTTGCAGTCTTTCTGTGGTTATTGAAATCACAACACCCCCGGAGCCTGGCTTACCAAGGTGATTACATCAGAAGCTTCAGGCTGAGCTGCAGAGAAGCAAAACAGGCAAGCACAGCACAGTCCAGTTAAGGGCAATAGCTTTAGGGGCTTAATTTCACGGTAAAGTTGATCTGATCTGAGAACTAATTGTTGTCCTTAACTCTGGTATCTATTCATCCTGTCAGGTGCAGCCGTGCCCTTAACTCTAGTGGGCTGGCCTGTCAACTGAACAGGCTTGACAGCTCCTTGATGATTAACACAACCTCTGCATGCAGTCAGTGGAGATCACTGGTTGTTGTGCAGCGTGACTGTTTGGAGCAAAGTCAGCTTGGAGGGTGCTAGTGAGTGGAAGCCAGGTAAGATACAGAAGACCCAGGCTTCCTTCCAGTTACACTCTTTCTGTTGCTTTAAGGGTTTTGTTTAACTACTTTTTAGTTTGGGGGCGGTGCAGTTAATTCAGACAAGTTACTTCCCTCTGGAATCTGGGGGACAAGGGATGTGCAAATTTTCATATCAGCTAGCCAGGAGTCTGCCACCCACTTCTGGTTCACTTCACAATGAAACCATGTACCTTCATCCCACTCTGCTTTTATATTGGTCTAATTTATAGGCACTAAAATTTTACCTTGTCTTTTGTTCCCAGAGGAGACAAAGCCTAAAAGAACGACTGTGATGTACTTACTACATAGGCAGCAAAAGCTTTTGTAACTCAGTGGATGAAAGTTCGTGGTCAAAGAGAACTGTTTTGTCTCAGTGTTTCTCCTAACTGTCCTTAACATTAATCACAGGCATACGTGCTCACACCTGTGGAGTAGTGTTTAAAGCCTGTGTTTAAGTGCATAGCTGAGTTGAGGTTTTAAGCCTAATGAGAAGTGGGATCATTGCAGCCTCAGGGGAGGCCTTGAGCTTTTTCTCCTTGTAGTCTTACTGGTGGATTCAGATATGAATATACTCAGTAGCCAGCTACCAACTTCCCACATGAGCACTCTGGTGGGAGTAGAGGGAATCTGCTTGAATCCATTTATCGTTGGGAACAAAAGATTACTCTAAATATCTCACTCAAATGTAAGATAACTTCGTTAAATGAGGTCTGGAGCAATGACCAAAAGGAATCACAGTGATTCCTTTTGGTCGTTGAGTGCTGCCCAAGAGAATGATGCTTGGGCGGCTGTCAGGAAGTGACTTTAGCTATGAAACTCTTGTGTTGCATCAATGATGAGGGGAACTGCAGTCCAGAATTCAGTATATGTAAGTGCCGGATGGTGGCTTTGCTATGCAAAATTCAGATCCAGTTCTGAACTCTCAGAAGCCACAGGTAGGTTGCAGCAAAATCAGGCTCCGGTTGCCAACAGGAATGGGCCTGAGCCAGCACTGTAGGGAAAGGGCCAGAAAGTTTGGTTAAAAGATGATCTTTTTCAGCCTCTCTAGATTTCCTTCCTGCAAGACTTTGTGGAAAACACCATAAAAATCACAGAGGAACTATGGTAAATAGAGAAACCAGAGAAGCTGTGTATGTAAGCAGTTTCATGTGAAAAGACAGCAACTTCTCCATTTTATTCATTCCTTTCTCTAATCTTTTCCTGACTGTTTTTATGTGTAGTTCTGTTTCAGTAATGGATTTTAAAAACATGAGAGTTTGCTTCTAACTGGGGGTAACCATTTCAGATAAGTTGAGGGGAGATAAAAACCAGCTTTCAAAGCAAAAGCCTTCATATTGGTGTAAGTCACTAAAAACCTAGAAGCAGTATCTGGAGATTTAATTTTAAGCAAGTACTTGAAAATGGCCATGCATTACCCTGTATAAACTGTAGAAGATAAATGATATGCCCTTAAATGATTCTGTCGTCATTTAAATGGTGATCTGTTCATTAGTGTTGGGAAATGAAATGGAAATCCATTCCAATTTTCTAGACAATTTAAATTTTATTGTCCATAAAATTCTCCAGTAAAATAGTGTCCTTTCTTGCAAATGGCAGAGGATTTAATCGGATTTTGCCATTTGAATAATTCCCACTATGGTCAAATCGGCTAGCGAATACATTGAGCTGAAGGCAGCCCTTGGTGGTAGAAGTGTTCCCACTGGTGAGTCTGGCCTCGTATGTTTGGAATACAGATGGTTTTTGCAGCTGTAATCTGTTTGTACAGTTAGTTTCCTCTTGATAATCAAATCGGCTTAGTCTAAAGCAAGCCTTAGTGTTTGCTGAAGTACACATGCTTAAAACAGAACATCAAGATCCTGCTCCACATTTAAAACCCCTTATGACCCTCCTGAAGATGTTCTGACAAATATCTTGTTCTTTACAGGAATTGTAGTTATTTTAACTACTTGTGAAAATCAGTACATTGTCTGGCCATTCTGTCTTCCCTCATCCGAGGTGAAACCCTTCTTGGTACCAAGGGCTAAGGCCCTGATTTCAGTTCATTACTAAGCATTATGGTGCTTGCAGTTTCTCGTGGCTATCTGGCAGTTTTAAGAATTTACCTGTAAGTTGAGGCAGAACAAATATCTTCATATAAGAAGAGGAGTGTGGCCAGCAGGTCAGGAGAGGTGATTCTGCTCTCCTGCTCTCCTCTGGAGTCCTCAGTACAGGAAAGACATGGACCTGTTAGAGAGGGTCCAGAGAAGGGCCACAGAAATGCTCAGAGCTCCTCTCCTATAGGACAGGCTGAAAGAGTTGGGGTTGTTCAGCCTGGAGAAGAGAAGACTCCAGGGACACCTTCTTGCAGCCTTTCAGTTCTTTAAAGAAGGGCCTATGAGAAAGATGTGGAGAGACTTTTGAGCAGGGCCTGTTGTGACAGGACGAGGGGTGATGGGTTTAAACTAAACCAGGGAGATTCAGGCTGTATGTGGGGAAAAAATTCATTACAATAAGGATGGAAAACACTGGCACAGGCTGCTCAGAGAGGTGCTGGATGCCCCATCCCTGGAGACATTCCAGGCCAGGCTGGATGGTTCTGGGTAATCTGATCAAGCTGA
Organism: Ara ararauna; assembly: GCA_028858755.1. NCBI lineage: Eukaryota > Metazoa > Chordata > Aves > Psittaciformes > Psittacidae > Ara > Ara ararauna. The sequence continues at coordinate 123,387,941 of CM054379.1, forward strand.
AGATGTCCCTGCTCATTGCAGGGGGTTGGAGTAGAGGAGCTTTGAAGGTCCCTTCCAACCCGAACTGTTCTACAATTCATATATCTAGTTTATGATGCACCTTTGGTTGTAAATGGCGTTAGCCCACGGGGACTAAACCAGTCAGCAGTACAGGGCCTTGCAGAAATATTGATACCTTCAATGAGTTTGAGTGAGTGGAGTCAGGTGAACTTGTTGGTCTGCAGGTGCTGTTTCTAGAATAAGAACATGCAGCCCTGTTTTCCTGAAAGTGAGAGAAACTTGTGGTTAGGGGTTTCAAAGTGTACCAGCTTGAAGTCTCTCCACTTCCAGGATGCTCTTCTCTTTTATTCTTTTCAGTGTCAGTCTTGTGGTCTTCCCTTTACAGCACATATGTAATGTACAACCAGACTCTTATTCCTCAATTTTGCAACCAAGGACACATCCAAGTCCCAACAGGCCAGTTCTGACTTGTTGTACATCTGATTATTTTAGTAATCTGCTTTTCTACAAGCACATTGGCTGCAATGGAGTCTGTGGCTATCATTAAATCCACTCTAGATGACTGTTAATGCCTTTCAATGTAAATGTCATACTAAACCCTAGCTTTCAAAACAAATGATGATTTTTGTGACTCAAGATTCTTGCCATTTTACTTGTTTGGACACATCTTAATTTGCCAAAATCCATACTTTGCAGTGTTCATTAATGGGCTTGTGTTAATTTAGTCAGGTGCTGGTGTAGCCTTGGCTCTGGAGTAATAGCCACCCTTCCTTTGCACAGATTGCCAGGGGGCCCTTCAGGACTCTTTTCTTAAGCAGGCTCTTGGATCCAAGCTGCAGCCTTTCAGAGAGTGCAGACTGGTGCTGGCTGTTCACTGTGAGTTTAGAGAGAGCTGTTTGTGTTGGAAGTTTGTTTTATTGGCTTTTACTCACTTTGGCTCCGACCACTCCTCTGATCAGTTTTTGTCTGTGTGTTTTCCCATGCTGTTTATCTCAGCCCAAACATGCTGAAGGCAAAAGCAAAACCTGTTAGAGATTTGTGCTGCCCACGATGCCCGGCTTTGTGAAATTCTTGTGAGCCAAAACACCTGCAATTGCTGCTACCAGCTGTGTGGGTGCTACCAAATGGAGGCAAAATAAGAACCCACCAGTTCTGAAACATCCTTGGGGATGCTGGAGGTCAGCACCTGCAGAAGGTTTTGGTGTTTTACCAATGCTTACCTCTCTTCTTCTGTATTAAGCCTAAAACTGGCAAAATGTAAGCCGTTTCAAGTCCCTGAGATAACAGGAGGTTATTTGCCTGAGGGTCTGTGCTGCTGTAGTAGCAGTCTGCTTTTGTTTCCTGGAGTTAGGAAAGGGTGTGAGTGGAGAAGCAGTGGGAGCCATTCTTAACTCTTCCCTTTCTGCCTTTGCACACTGCAGACAGCCTATTTTAAGGTGTGCAGATGTTTCTGCTGCTCTAGTCCTTGGTAGTTGCTTAAGTGGCTTCTTAGAGCAGCTGTTCCCTTGTTTATGTCTCTGATTTCATTGCAGTTCTTGGCTTTTCTGGTGATGGGAAGAGAAAAAAAAAAATCATGTCCCTGGTGTTCTGTTGCTTTGCCCTTACCAACTGTGTCCTCACTGGTGGCCTGTCCTTCTGCAAGGGGAGACATTTCTGCTGTAGCTGTGGCCCATCTCTTGTCAGAAGGGTGATTTCAGCAAATGTGATGAGGAGTGTGAGAACATTTGTAGTTTAATAAAATTTGCCTGCAGTCTCTCATCTTTCACTCTAGAAGTGGTTCTGCCACACGAGAGCTGGGTGCTCACATCCCTCATGGTCTGTTTAGGCTTTCTGCTTCGCTCTTTGCCATTGAGCTGATTTTCAGACTAGTTCAGTTGATAGTAGCGTGCCAGTTCTTTGATCTTTGCCATTATCAGTGCTCTGCTTTTGCTGGTGGGGTACCTAAGCTGAGGTGCAAATTACAAGCTGGAGGGAGGTGTAGCTGTGTATCGGTTCTGTCTGGGACAATGGAGAGCCATAGGAAGAGCAGGATCAAACAGTTGCAGGAACAGCGTGAGGGAGAGCTCTTCTGGGAATGTAGTTTTACTTCCAAAAAAATGGCCTTTTTTTTTCCCCAAATTGTGAAATTGAGGAATTGATGTATGTGCTAAGAACATAGTAACATTCTAATTTGTTTTATAACATGTGAAAATGTTATGTAAGCATACTATGAGAATTCATAAAGTGCAGAGTATGGGTTTACCTGTTGGATTACGACTAAGCTGATTCCATTTATCTTCTACCAGCCTAAAGAAATGATATCTGTATACGTTGTGTTAAGAAGAGAAAATACCTGAAGGGGGCTACAAGGATGCTGGAGAGGGACCCTTCATCAGGGACTGCAGCAATAGGACAAGGGATGATGGGTTCAAACCGAAACAGGGCAAGTTCAGGTTAGATCTAAGGCAGAAGCTCTTCCCTGTGAGGGTGCTGAGGTGCTGGCCCAGGGTGCCCAGAGAAGCTGTGGCTGCCCCATCCCTGGCAGTGTTCAAGGCCAGGTTGGACAGAGGGGCTTGGAGCAACCTGCTCTGGTGGAAGGTGTCCCTGCCCGTGGCAGGGGGTTGGAACTGGATGATCTTAAGGTCCTTTCCAACCCAAACCATTCTGTGAAAAGTCAAATAAAACATTACGAATAAGAAATGTTACAACACTGTGTTTGATGCCAAATGGCTCCTAGAGCCGTAGCTTCCTAGAGAAGAAGCAAATGAAGCAGCTCTGCATGTCTCTCAGTGGGAAACAGGTCAAGCTGTTTAAGTTCTCTGCTGTTGTAGAGCATTCCATAGCTTTCCAGCCCTAAGTATTCTATGATTCTGTGATTCCATAGATATCCAATGAGTAAATCATTCTTTAGATGCTTTGGTTTCAAGTTGCAAGACTACAAATAACAATTCTATCAAAGCAGTGTTGTGAACAATCTGTTGAGAGATACCTGTTCAGTTTGGTGTTTGCTTGCAGCCTGTAATGCACAGGTCAGCATTTAAAGGCATGCTCTCTCCCCAGATGAGGCGTAATTACCACTAATTAAAACCCTTAATCTCAAGCAGTTATAAGGTCTTACATTGTTCTAGTTGCAAATTTCAAAATCATGTGCTTTTCTCATATAATTATGTTATAATCCAGACAGTTATTAATTTCTGCATTTCTTTTTATCTGATCAGTGTTAATTTTGTGTGACCTCGCAACGTGTTACTTGAAAAATGCCTTTGCAGTGTTTGTGCTTAATTTACCACCAGGTTTCCTCTGCAGTGAGAAGAGATCCAGCGCAACAGGTTTGCAAGGCTGTTCTTTTCTCTCAGCCAGCTACAATCATTTGTTGTAAACTAGGAACTTGTTAGCAAAACAAAAGGGCAATTATACATTTAAATCATCTACTGTTTGTAAATCCAGGTGCTTGCTCTTTGAATAGTAATTAGGTTAGCAGAGGCTACTCCTTAAGTAAGTAAAAGGTGTTTGTTTGGGGTTTTTAATTGGTAAGTGGAAGTTACCTGCAGACAGACTTTCTGGATCAGCTTTACCAAGGTGGAAATGAAGGCAGTTCTCTTTTAGAAAGCACTGCAAGTCTTGGGGACAAGATGTAAGAGGATGTGCACTAGTTGCTGTAGGTCTCACTTGTTGCTGTATTGTTCTTATGCGCACATTTTGTATGCAAGGGCTTTGGATGAGTGCATTTTGAACAAGTCATCATCATTCTGATGATTCATCTCAGGAACTGCATGCAGCACTTACATCTGTAATTGGGGTAATTGCAAAACTCTCATTCTTACGGATAGAAATCCTTCCTCTTATAATTCCAAAACCAGATCACAGCTCTTGTACTGTGCTAGCTAGGCCTACACTGACTTGTATTTATTTCTCTGCTCTTATTTGTTTCATCGTTCAAAGTAGCAGATGATTTGGTGACCTTTCCAGCCTGGGTCTGACCTTCATGAGTCACTTGTGCGGGTAATTGGCTATTGAAATGACTCTACTTTTATCTTTGCTGTTATTTAAACACTGCTTTAAATGGGGTGGCACAGACTGCATTGTAAATGCAGTCCCCACCTTGTTGGGGACAAGGTGTTTATCTGTTGGCAGAAAAGAATATTAATGGCAGGGTGGGGTCTGTCTTCTGAGGGACCTTGACACTCTTGCAGAGGAGGTATTGGAGATTTTGCTCTGTCATAGATTGCCCAACTTCTTTCTTGTGCGTGTCAGAATCTTTGTGGGGCTGCAGTGGGTTCATTTCAGTGTTCCAAAAGAAGGAAAAGGCACACAGCTAGCTATTTCGATGCAGAAGGGCTTGATATTTAGTATGCTAATGGATCTACCCAATATTAGGCTGCAAAACCCCTTGGCTTTAATGTGTCCTTAATAGTAATAACATGGTTAGCTAATGATAAATTAAGCATTGCAAGTTTGGGGATTTTTTTCTTTCATAGTAAAAAAATGAATGTAGGCAAACCAGGACATAAGGAAAGGTAATGCTGGTCAAATGCAAAATATTAATGGATTCAGGGGCATTTATAGTCACTATATGGGTTTTTAAAGCATTTCTTCATTCTTCAGACTTCCCAGTGTGGTTTAGCTCAGGCACAGATTAGGGTTAAACGCAGAAATTATCTCCACATTTCTGTCACTGTATCCATGTTCATACTCTTTGCTTCTTTTAAACTGAGTTCACACATTTCTCTATATATTTTCATACCTGTCTCTGCAGAGGGGTAGTTGTAAAAGGGGGAGCTGGTCTCTACAGGAACTCCTGGAAAGGTCAGGCAGCAGCAGGAAGGAATACTGTAGAGAATCAGCAGTGTAAGGGCCTGGAGCAAGTCTGAGTTTAAATTGCATCTCTCGATGGTCAGGGGAAAGACAGTCCTGTAAGTTTAATTTGCACATTGATCATAAAGCCCTAAAGTATCTTAGTTGCCTTAAAGTATCTGCTTATAACACCTGAAGAAATAGCTGCATTCTCAAAGGAATGAATGGGATAAAGGATTTTTTTCTTCTTTTTTAAGAGGGGGTGAGGAAGGAAATAAACAGCAAAAAGGGGTATTTAGATAAGGGAAAATACCATTTTTTATAAATATGATTTCTCAAGTATTTATTTCTATCCTGAGTGGAAGAGATACGATGCTGCCAATTTGGTGCCTGTTTTGGGGTACAGGAAATGATAAAGAGGAAGAACTTCCCCAGCAAGCCCTACCACTCACTGGTGGTTACTGGTGCATCTACAGTCAGGCTGTTACTCTACAGCCAGTCTCTCACATGTCACTGACCCACTTCACAACAAAGGAAAGCTCCCCTGGAGACTTCCTGTCCTTCCCTTTCATTCCAGGCTGGATTGGCTGGAAGAGCTTAAGCCCCTACTTCTGCAAGCCATCAAAACATGATCACTGTGGCTGCTGTTCTGTCTTGGGCTTCAGCAGGCGGATCTTCTGAGTCCTGTGTGTTTCCATCTGCTTCCCTCCACACCTGGAATTACTGCCGTTTTTACTTTCTCGTGTTTATTGTTAAACCCATCTTGATGAACCAGCTGGCTTCATGACAGTGTGGAACGAAGTCAGAAGAGCTGTGCAGTGGGCTGCCTTTGAGGACTCCAGCTCTTGCCTCAGGCCTGGCCTTTTTTCTGCCTGAAAAATAGAAAACATAATGTGAGTTTTTATGTATCGTTAAGCTTACATCTATAAATCACTGACCCGTGGTAGCTGTTTATTACATATTCCATCTTCTGCTTTGATGCATTGTTGTTGTCACACTGAGGTGGGTAATGATGATTTGGCTTACTACTGTGGTAATGCACTTAAAGCTTTGAAATCTGTCACTGATGGCTTTTCAACACAGGTGCTGTAAACCAGAGATGAATTTTTAAGGTATTTGCTGTCAAGCCATTTGTCTTAAAATTCTTGTGTCACAATAGAAATTGTGGTTTCCTAAGGTTTTGGATATTACTGAGTTGTTTTATGGACAGAGGGTTGTGTTTCAGGAGCTCTGTGTTGCAGGGCTTGTCATCGCAACGCTGGGTGGTTGGTCCTCAGTTTGTAGTGCTGCAGGTGACCTATATGAGCTTGTGCTCATGAAGCCTCCGTAACAAACTCCTGCTGTTGCATGGGCCTGGCATTTCCAGTCTTAAAGCACAGTGGAACACAGACTGATCATCACAACTTACTATGTATTATATCCACTGTTTTTTTTCTATTTTTACAGCCCTTCTGTATGCAACCATTTTTGGTAATGTGACAACCATATTTCAGCAAATGTATGCTAATACCAACAGATACCATGAAATGCTGAACAGCGTCCGGGACTTTCTAAAGCTCTACCAGGTCCCTAAAGGACTGAGTGAACGTGTGATGGATTACATCGTTTCCACCTGGTCAATGTCCAGAGGAATAGATACTGAAAAGGTGAGGAAATTAAACTGCAAGGAAAGAAGTCACATCCTGAAAGTATTTCATTAACATAAACAGGAGGTACTTTCTTAGGAAAGAAGATAAATATTCTTTAAATAGTTCCAGGTAGTAGCTTCCCTTAATTTTAAACTTTCAAATACAGTATTTCAACTGTTCTGTCATACTGACATATGTTAGTGGTAGAAGTATCTATGTTTTTCTGGTGATGTGGTATGAAATAGTGTGAAAATGATGAAGGAAAGAGCTTGATTTCCAGTAAACAAAGAAGGTTCCAAATTGTAACACAGCTTCAGAATTTCTTCAAATGAGATTTGTTAAAAATACTGTTTCTGTTGTGTGAAATTGTTTGCAGCTCTTTGGGCCTGAATGCAAAGTAAAATCTGTTTTGTCTTTGTAGAATGTGATATTCCGTGTGCAGGTAAAGATAATGGTAAAAGCTGGAAGTCATCACTGTCCCAATGTATTACATGAAATCTGCCTTATGTGAGGCAAATGTTATCATCGTAATTCATTGAATTTAGAAGTCAATTCCCACTATGTCTTTTAAAATAACAAATGGCCCTTCACTGCAATAAATGTACAAAAGCAGCTATTGCTGCTTTCATATTACTTGCCAGCTTTTGTGGAGATAGGTACTAGTTTTCTTACTGCTTGTAAAGAGGTGTGATTTATGGGGTGCTTCATTCAGGAAACCATACCAATGCTCTGGTCACCAGCCTTCTGGTTGGAGGCTTCATTTAGTATTCAGTACTGTAGATGATGCAGTTAAAGGGCAAACAGTTTCATTTCCATCTAGCTTTAAAGCATTGTTACGGAAGAGTAGAACAGATGTGGCCTTGCACTGGGCTGTCTGGAGACCAGTGGGTACATGGGATACTGTTTGCTTTCCTAAATGCCATTTAGATTCTCGACATAATCCTGGGAAGCAGTCTGTCATACTAGCTTTCAGAAAGAAATAGTATTTTAGTATTGGATAGGGCTGATGTTAAGCTTCTCTGCCTGTATTCTCACCAAATACCTGTATGCAGTGCAATGGGTTTGAGGTAGGTACATTTGGGGAAGGTGAAGAGGCAGTATCTGAGGGTACATAGCGTTAATAAATGCTTGTGCTTTCATTCACCCCCGAGTACAAGCTCCTCTCATCATTTTAACAAAGCAGTGAGAAAAAATCTGTGTAAAACATGTTTGGTTCTTCAAAGTTCATTCTTGGCTTCTGATAAGGAGAAAAGTGCTTTAAGAATGCCTTTGGAGACAGCAGGATAAGCAAACCTAGCACAATTCACTGTAGCCTTTAAGAATTACCTTAATAAACAGGAAAAAAAGTCTCCAATTGTAAGGACATCAAAGAGCTTAATATCATGTTGTTTTCAATAACTGGTATATTCGGAGATGAACTGCCAGGAGTGATGACTTGTAAACCCAAGAAATCAACTTTCATCTGCATATAAAAGCTAGCAGATGTAAAAGTGACTAATGGCTGTGCCAATCCAGAAACTCTCAGGTTTGAGTTCTCTTGGTTTGATGCCTCTGTATAACTTCTAGGATGTCATGCAATGAATAAAACATGAATTGCTGCTGGGACAGAGCAGTGGTAATTGTGCTACTGTGTAATGCAGTGCAGCTTTCTACATGTGAGGCAGATACTTAAAGGTGAACTTGGCACAGACTCAGCGCCTACACTATTTTGTAGGCCACGTTATTTGTTAGTTCACTGTTAACTGCAGGCATGCCAAGGAGTGAATAATCAGCTAAAAGCAAAGTCTGTAAGTCTAGAAAATAGCATTATAACAAAATTTAACCACGAGCTGCTGAAAGATTCTAAACTGAATCCATGCAGTTGTTTCCTTACCTCTCATAAAAATGATTTTCTACCATTTTAATTCTCAAATGTCTCTAATCTGTTTAATTTTTAAGTCCAGAGACAACTTCTTTAAATAGAGAACGGAAAATGAGTTAATTTTGCCTTAGAGTGGGAAACTAAGGGGGTTTTGTGTAAATATTCTCTTGAATATTCAGATTTTCATACTACTATTTGTATTACAACAACTGTTTTTGTGCATGGTATTCAAGTAACTGTGCAGTGTGTGTGTGTCATTCCAGTAGCACAGTTTGGCAAGCATCTGCAGATACAAAATGGTTCTTTCACCAGAGTAAATGCGGTAATTGCAAAGACAGTTACGGCCACTGCCCATGTTCCATGTTAAATGCTGCTCTTCCTGCCTCAACCCATTCCTGTGAGCCTGGAAAACTGAGAACTGGCAGGTTTGACTGCTATTCCCAGTGGGGCAGCCAAGAGAGATCATCCATGAGTGCCCTGCACTTAAATGCTGTGGAAATGTATCTCAGCAGTAATATCTGTAATAGCAGGTCTGCTTGGAGATGAGCCAAAGATGATGATATTGGTGGTAGAGTCATTTGCCTTTGGAGCAGCAAGCGTAATATCTGGAACCAGTGCCATGCAGAGTTATGAGCTTGGTTCTCTGCTCAGATCTTGCGCAGACCCCCACTGCAAGGTGTAGGCATGGCCTAGTGCTTCCTGTGTTTTCTGGGAGTGTTTGCATTGAAGCAGCCATCACTTTCCATCCAGGAAAATGTGTGGGAGTAACTCTGAAGCTCACCCAGATTCCTCCTTAATTGGATGGAATAGCTATTACTAAGGAAAAAAATCATGAGGCAGACTTGTACCACTCAGTGTTTTTCTCAAATAATATGTCCTGAGATGTACTTCATCACAAACTATCCTCCAAGGGTTTTATCATCCCCAAATCCTGTTCATGTTGATGTGTTTCCAGTGGTTTTGCCACGAACTTGAAATCTGTATGTGCAGTAGTAATTCTATATTCTTTGCACTCGTCTGTCTGGATTATATTGAAAACCTTCAGAAATGTCCCTGACTGGTACCCACTGTGCGAAGCATCACTTTGTGTACCTTTAGGAGCACACGTCAGGAGTCGCCCTGAGGAGCGCTGCATTTGGAAGATCAGAAATTGCCCAGCATGCCTTAAAGTCCCTTTCTTGTGCGAACAAAGTTACTGCCACTGAGGGGTGAATTTGAGTGCTTGCAAATCTCAGTGTTAGGAGTTAATGCAACTTTTAATAACTTTTTTTGCTGAAGGAGTATGAGATTACAGTTCTCTATGCAAAATTCTCTCACTTGGAGTATGTAATTTGTGCAGGCTTTTAATGGAATCTGTTAAGAGTGACCTACCCACTAGAAACCATCCTTCAGGAAGCTTTTCTCTACCACTTTCTATACTGCTGTGCAATGTTTTATTGTCTTAAAAACCTGAGGCCTTCTCCTAGTAATTCAATATCCAGCAGAACATGTCGCTGAGATGAAAACATTGTTTTCCCTTCAGGTATGGAAAGCAGAGCATGTATGGGGGCTTATCTGTATAAATAATATAAAAATAAATGGACAGATTGAGATCAGAAATTTTATAAGGAGGAGGAAAGTAGTTCTTAAACCCTGTGTAGTAAAATATAAGCCAGGCACAAGAAATAATGACCTAATTTCCTTCTCAGGTGTTGCAGATATGCCCTAAGGACATGAGAGCAGATATCTGCGTGCATCTGAACCGAAAAGTGTTCAAGGAGCACCCAGCCTTCAGGCTGGCGAGTGATGGGTGCCTTCGAGCTCTTGCCATGGAATTCCAGACAGTGCACTGTGCCCCAGGAGACCTGATCTACCACGCAGGCGAGAGCGTCGACAGCCTTTGCTTTGTGGTCTCGGGGTCTTTGGAAGTAATCCAGGATGATGAAGTCGTGGCTATATTGGGTAAGTTTCGCAGCTGATTATATGCGCTGTGCACAAATATAGATGCATGGAGTGTTTTTATAGCCTCTTCTACTCAAGCACCTAACTCATTCTTTAAAAAGCTTCACTCAAATTAGCTTTACCACAGCCTGGTGAGGTATATTTCGTTGTCCTTCCTGTTGGACATAAGTAAATGCAAAGGGCATTCATCTCATATCCAGATTGCTTCAAGCCTATTTCTCCTGGTTAGTGGAAACTGTACTTGAGCATTGGAATCCTGGTCATTCTTGGGGTTCTGCCTGTCTCATCACATCTCTTTGCATTAGAAATTCCATTGAGAACTTCAGAAACCTGGGATTTATTTTTTCCAAATGCCTGGCTTCCCTGCATCCCTCCCAGTGATAATCCAATTTGCTGAAAATTTTCCAATCAGATTTAAGATCTTGTGCTGAAATAATATTTATCTCTTTTAATGTCAAAGTGATATAATAATTTAGAGTCGATTTGTCTTAACTTGGAATGACAACTTCAGGGTGGAGGCGTTCAGAAGAAGCTGATAGTGGTGTGACCAACATTCTGAGGCAAAGCTAGGAGAAAAGAGTGTGATAATCCAATAGGTGTAGATGAGTCATGGGGTTGGAGCATTCAGGAGGTGTTACTTGTCATTTGATTCTGTCAGACCCTTTTGTGATAAAGTCAATTCTCACAGTGACTTAATCCAGTACCTGTCACTCAAAGCAGCCTGGAAAAAGGGAACTAAACGGCTTGGTAATCTTCCTCTTTCTGAACACTTGCAGGTAACTCTCCTAGGAGGAATGTCTACTGGAAAATGAGTTCAGTTTTTTGCTACCTGTGTCCAGGATTGAATATGTAGCATAGGGTAAATGTTACTGTCCTGGGGAATCAAATTCATAGTATTTTGTGCCACATAAGAAACTAAAAAGGTGAAAAGGAGATAACTGATTCTCTTCTGTTCCGGAATCACCTGTGTTGTTCAGGGCTATATGATAAAGCCTCTCAGTTTGTGTCACCTTTTATGCCATAATGCCTTCTCCTGTAGCCATCACAAGAAGAAAACCTCAAAACACCTTGCTGTTCTTTTTCATCAGTACAGGTAAAAAGCACTGAAATAGACTTCTTCAAAATGTCCTTTAAAGATCCTCATTTTCTCCTCATCTTTACCAGTAACTTCTGTGTTTTATCATAATCCTCACTTTACATAAACACTCGGTCCGCATTCCTTGAGAAATCAGTGTTAAGGAAACTTAAATCCCTCATCTCTGCTGCTGAGTGATAGCTACAGAGAGCTGAGGTTCATCCATTGGTATGTGAATGAATAGAAGTATTTTGTTGTTCTCCTGGGACGGTAACTATTGATCCTCTTCCCTCCACACCTTTAGTTTTTTGGAATTTGGAGTAATTTCTCTGGCTTTGTGACTACTGTAATCAGAGAGGAAAGTCAAATAAAATGGGATCTGTATGTGATTCCCCAAGATGGAACAGAAAATCCCTCTTCTCTGAGGGATCTGCAGGAGGCAAGAGGTTCTTGGAGCCAGGTTGGTTCCAAGCCTTTCTGCTTGAAATTGGGGTAATCTTTGAAATTTAGAAGAACACTCCAGTAAAAAGCTGGAGAGAGGAAGGAGAAGACCCTTGGAATTAGGGTGAGAGGCTGCTGTTCCCACGTAGCAGTGGGGAAACCAGTGTCTTGTCCTTAAATTTTCACGCTGCTGCAAGATTTGCAGTTAATGACTCCTAGAGGGCCTGACTGAGCAGCAGAGCATTACTTCTGTGAGTTGTTCAGAGCTGCTGAAGTGGTCATGCTGATCTCTGCAAGGGGCCCGGTGTGTATGGACTGGAAGACTGGAGGGTAGGCTTGCAGATTTGCTTAGAGACTGGGAGCTCTTAAGTTTTTACTTAGCAATTAGAACACAGAGCTTGAGAACCACTGTGATCTTCAAAGCTGAGCCATGGATGAGAAAGATAACATTTACCGTTAGGTTTGCAGAGAAAATACAGCCCCCCCCAAAAACCAGTTTATCCCAAGAGTAACGTAGTTTATCCCAAGTGTTGCGTCCCAGCTGTTCTGCACTTATTATGTTCTCGCTATCCTTATTTGAGCTAAAAACTTTAAAAAGAAGAAACTGTTGGTTTACCAAAGAGAATGCATCATAGAATTTCCTGGGTTTGGAAGAGACCCATGAGTCTAACTCCTGCCCCCACAAAGGGCAGGTGATGTGCATGAGATGGGAAGGGAAATCAAGACAGTAATTTACTGTGAGGAAGGAATATCATTGACCTCCACAAAGACAGTTTGCTGTTGCTATTCCTTCTGCTTCTATCAAAACTGGAGGGAAATAACAAAATGTAGATAGAAGTATGAAAGTAAAGTATGCAGTGACAGAATGTCAAGAGCAGGAATTTATAGCTTAAGCCTGGCTGCTGCCTTCCCCATCAGGGGGAAAGTGGAATATATCACTTCTGGGGGGGACGTTGATGGTGGGAAGTGTGCAAAGGATACACATAGATTTACTTTTAAGATCACATGTGAGCTAAGGAAGTGAACATTGGATGTGCCTGAAATACAGATCGTTTATCCTTATTGGAGACTGTGATTTTGACATGATACTGTAGGAGAGCTTGGTGTGCCATGTTTTGTTTCAGCAGGATATTAAATGCTCCGTTTGCTTTGTGTGGAGAAATTCCTGCTGATTTAATTTGATCTAATTGCAATCTTAAAGGAACATTAGAAGAATAATTGTTTGTTTTCTTTACAATTGCTTTAGCTTACTCATTTAGCCATGAGCATTTCATTCAGATGCAGACACAAGAGGTTTGATTTGGTTTTTGGTGGGACAGATTTGCATCCAGATAGGGCAGTGCAAACTGCAAGGGCAACCGCACCACAGGGATGGTTTATTTTGGAGGAGGGAAAACAGCAGTGCAGAAGTGTTGTCTGTCGTAGATGTTCTCAGTGGAAAAGCACTGCATCTTCCACACAGCTGTGTGTGAAGATTTCTTCTCAGCAGACTTGGAGATGTTGGGTAAGCTGAGAGCCCAGGCTGCTATCTTTAGACTGTCCCTCGTACCTGAGCTAGATCAGGTTTCCCTAAACTAAACTGCTTTGTGTACAACCAACCCAATTTTCAGAGCTTAATTGTGTGTTTTGGGGCCTTTTATTATTTAATCATAGAATCTGTGACTGGTTTGGGTTGGAAGGGACCTTAAAGCTCATCCAGTTCCAACCCTCTGCCACAGGCAGGGACACCTTCCACTAGAGCAGCTTGCTCCAAGCCCCTGTGTCCAACCTGGCCTTGAACACTGCCAGGGATGGGGCAGCCACAGCTTCTCTGGGCACCCTGTGCCAAGGCCTCAGCACCCTCACAGGGAAGAGCTTCTGCCTAAGAGCTCATCTCAGCCTCCCCTCTGTCAGGTTAAAGCCATTCCCCTTGTCCTGTCCCTACAGGCCCTTGTCCAAAGCCCCTCTCCAACTTTCTTCTGGGCTCCCTTTAGGTACTGGAAGCTGCTGTAAGGTCTCCCTGGAGGCTGCTGTAATGTCTCCCCAGAATGCCAAGTCTTTGAAAAAGCTTAAACCATGGCACTTATTTATCTTCGTGCCTTCATTTTTCACCTGAGTTTGAAATGTAGGTCCTACTCTGTTCAAAGTGCCCAGCTGCTGTGCTCTCAGGCTTAAGAAGTGGTGTCAGGATTATGGATGGCATTAGAGTTTTCTTATTATTTTCAAAGACAGTATTAACGTCACAGCATTGTTTGTGCTATTGAATAAGACAAATGCGACCAGCCGTGTTTTGCAAAAGGAATGATTGAGATTAAAATCCAGCTTTATCTTCAGTAGTACTACTGTGCTTTTTCTATTTATAGTTTAAAGCTTTTGTTGTTTCAGGTTGACACATACAGGCAGGTCAGACAAGTTGCATATTTCTGTGACCTAGTGATCATCAACTAAAGGAACAGTTTTAAAAGTCTGGTTTCCTCAGTGTGTGTCCGAAGTATTAGAACTGGAGATCCAGCTTTTTAAAAGATAAACTTTTTAAAAGACAGTGGCATGAAGAGGTCTACTTTAATGCCAAGTTTTAATTTCACGGTGGATGTAGGAGCAGCATTAAAACTTACCTTGAGAAATAGAGGTTTGTTCCAAGTGGTATCGTTGGGCAAAGACTATTCCTTATTCCAGTGCTCCAGGTATCTAGAAAACATAATATGGGTTGGCCTCAGGAGTTGCCTATTTTGAGACTTCAGCCAGACATTCCTTGTTCTACATTTAACTTCTGATGGAGCATTAAAAGCAGGAATCACTAAAGCTCCTGTCCGCTGCTTGGTATAGATGGTCTAAGACTGTGCAGGGGGTTGGAGAAAGAGATTTTTAAACCATTTGATTAATGACTTGCTGAAATAGCCGGGGAAGGGGGGTATTCCCTGTGAATAGAGGCCTCAGCAGTGAGCTTCTTGGCGCTTTGAGTTATGATGTTTTATTGTTGTGAATTTCTGTAACTTTGCATAATGTCATTTAAGATGAGTTCCATCCCCTTGGGACCAACTAGCAAGCTCTTGATACCGTTCTACTGAGTTAAGGTGAAACGACACCAGTCAATCAGTTTTATGATTTATTAATACAAAACACAAGGCGTGTGGTTAGCTACAAGAAACTCAACAATGATCACTTTAACTGGATCAGCAAGTCCTGTGCCACATGCTTTTACTTAGATTTAGTCAATATTCAATGAAAAATAGAGGAGAGGAGGAGAGGGAGAAAGGGAGAGAAAGAGAGAGCAAAGAGAACAAGTATCACCACCCGTGGATCCAGCACATCTTGTTGGTCCTCTTCACCCAGAGTATTGTTGGTGATGGGAGCTCCCCATCTGACCTGAGCCCTGCACTTTTATGTTCATGATCTTTGGGGTGTTACCCATAATCTGCATGTGAAGTGTAGAGAGGCATTACTGTGATAATGATGGGTGTAGTTTAGTGATCACCTGCGCAGTTCCAAAGCTGAGGTTCCCCAAGGGTCCTCTGGGTTGTAGTCCCTCGTATCCTGGTGTCTGCTATTTGACTCCATCCTTTAAGTCAGTTTGAACTGACAGCTTTGAACAAAGGGGTCAGAACAATCCCTATCTATGGAGTATCGAGAGCCAGCATCCTTATTTGCTTCATTTACACTCAAGGCCTCCCATGGTCAGATGCAAATGGTGCCTGAGACAAGCTCAGTTTCCTGTCTTTTGCATGATGCAGTGTAAGCAGTGTTTGAGACAAGCTCAATGTCCAGACTCTCACAGTACTTTTACTTAGTCTGACAGCACCATATGTGGAAGAAGTCTCCTTTGAAAGATCATAGAATCACAGAATGGTTGGAAAGGAGCTTAAGCTCATCCAGTTCTGACCCCCTTGCTGTGGGCAGGGACACCTCACACCGTGTCACCCAAGTCTGGCAGGTTACTGGCAGCAGTGATCCATGCCACACTGTCAACTGAAGTTGGGATGTGGAGATGAGGAGCTCTGTTCCAGCATATTCCTGATGCCTCAGGCTGTATTAGGAAGGTTTGCCCATCATGTTGGTGTGCGTATTCCAAACAGAGCTATGAAGAGGCAGAAATGATAATTTAACAAGGAAGTTGAACTGAGTTAATATTCATTTGTGTTTGGGCAGGGTTTGTTTTCTGTCTCGGAAGTTTGGAGGAAAAAAAATAAATAGAAGAAAAATAATTTTCTTCACTGAAAAACCAGGTTAAAAAAATAATCAAAGAGACAAATCTTCACATAACTTTTTTTCTTTGTTTTCTCCATGTTTCTGAACCATTGTTAAATTCATCCTCAAGGAGTTGCTAGAAATATTAGATCAAATGGAGTATGCTATGGCTATGAATGTTGTGAGGTTTTCACATTATTTACTTTATGTATTTCAGAAGGTGAAATCTACTGTTTTAAACTCTTGTGAATCCTTTTGTCTCAAGTAAAAGAAAATCAAATGTTGAGCCTTAAATGTGAGCTTCAAGCAATAGCTATAACATAAAGCCTGCTTCTAAGTCTGTGGGGAAATAACTCTGAGGATATTGCAATTGGAGCCTTTCATAGAAGTTTTTGATCAGCGAGCAAGCACTGCCCATGAAATGACAGCACAGGTTGAGCTGTGAGTTCCCTGTTACTTAAGCAATGCAAATAAGTTTACATACCGTTGTGACTAGTTATTTGAGCTGGAAACTTCCATGTCCTCTGAGTTTGTACACTCTGACCATGTATTTATAACTGATTTTACAGTAACCATTAAAAAAGCAAATAGGGATAGATGATTGGGATGCTGGGAAGCCTCCCAGCTTTTTGTGAAGAAGCCTGATAGGGCCCAGTTGACATTCTAAAAGTACTCATCACAGTAAGGCAAGTAGTGAAAAATAATCTATGCCTTATTCAGAGAGACAAATAAATGAGAATAATAATAGAAATCTCAGCTCTGATTATTCATTATGTTGCTACTCATCCCTGCTCTAAAATAGATGGTTTTATCTGTACAGTAATGTGCTTCAACAGAGAGCATGGATGCAATTGTATACTAAACTCCGCAAAATGTTGCCAAGCTGTGGTTTAAACCATGACCGGTTACACTGTGTTTCTACTTGTGCACCGAGCGCATCACTGAAAATTCAATTGCAGCTTATTATCACTATTAATGCTCCTTTTGGTTTCTACCCAGCACTGATACTCTGGATTTCTTTCCCTTAAGGTCTTATTAGAGGATGAGAGTGATTAAAACCACAGGTTAATGAAAAATAGGATATTCCCTGCAGTGCAGTTGGTCATTCCCTTCTCATTATGTGTCTCAGTTTGCACTTGAGAAATCATAAAATCCAAAGCAGCAAATCCCTTCCATGCATCATGTCCTGCCAGCTGTACTGTGGTGGAGGACCAGAAGGACCAAACTGCAGCTATCCAGTGGCTATTAAGATGTGCAGTTTATCTGTGGGATGGACACTGAACGCTTTACGTTGATGCCAAATTGTAGTTCTCCTTTTTCTGGCAGGCAGATAGTTGTTGCCTTAAAACAATGCACCAAGGGGAAACAATATTTTTGCTCTGGTGCTTCTACTTGAATCTTCCTTCTTTCTGTAAAATGGGAGAGTTTAAAGTGCATGCCTTGGATAAAGAGGAGATGAGGGAAGGGAGGGTAGGGGAAGGTTTTCAGTTGAAGCCAAATAGATGTGTGGTGATCACAGAGAGAGTTTGACCTGAGTCTCACATCACTGGCTTTGAATACGAGGGGTAAATGCACTGTGCTTAGTAAATGCAGTGTGCTCAGTTTAATGGTAGGACCCTGTGACATGGAATAACTTCAGATCTTCATGTTCTTTTCAAATATGTTCTGGAGGAAAATAAATAAATCAATAGAAGAAAAGAGAAAAATCAGGCCAAGTGTTTTGTTTTTAATTTCATCAGCGTTTTAACTGAGCAGTTGCTAGTCACTGACACACAGAGAATCTGTGCTTGCCTTTACAGCAGTTGGTGTCTCCCACTGCTTGGAGGTGAAGAACAAATCCCAAGGGTGCAGGTCAGCATGGGTGCTTTGGGGAGCTGTGCTGGGAAAGTGATTGCACTGATGCTGATCTTGTGTGGCAGGTCCAAAGGTATCACAGCCTTTGGATCAGCATCACAGACAGTACTGTTTTCTAACACTTAATTTCCAAGAGATGCTTAGTGCGGCATTGCTGCTGAGATACCATCAAGCAGTGTTTCCTAATTCTAGCTTATATTTGAGTCTGCTGAGATTATGTCACATCATAATTATTCTACAGCTCAAACATGCTTTGTGCTCATGAGACCTCACTTGCAGCACTGTGTGCAGTTCTGGTATCCTCAACATAAGAAGGACATGGAGCTGTTGGAGCAAGTCCAGAGGAGGCTGGGATGATGATCAGGAGCTGCAGCACCTCCCGTATGGAGACAGGCTGAGAACATTGGGGCTGTTCAGCCTGGAGAAGAGAAGCTGCGTGGAGACCTCAGAGCAGCTTCCAGTGTCTGAAGGGGGCTACAAGGATGCTGGAGAGGGACTCTTCATCAGGGACTGCAGCGACAGGACAAGGGGTGATGGGTTCACACTGAAACAGGGCAAGTTCAGGTTAGATATAAGGCAAAGTTCTTCCCTGTGAGGGTGCTGAGGTGCTGGCACAGGGTGCCCAGAGAAGCTGTGGCTGCCTCATCCCTGGCAGTGTTCAAGGCCAGGTTGGACAGAGCCTTGGATGGCATGGTCTAGTGTGAAGTATCCCTTCCCAATGTCGGGGGGTTAAAACTAGATGATCTTAAGGTCCTTTCCAACCCCAACCATTCTATGATTCTGTGCTGATTAAGGCAGATCTAGAAGGGACCTGAGCTAGATTTTGGTGTTAGCTGCGGTAACAACTCTTTACCATTGGTTTGAGAAAGATTCAAACATGAGTATTTTGTCTAAAGTACTGAAAATCCATCACTGGGTTTGTGTGAATCCCATCAAAGTCCATACTGACTTGGAAGTTCTTCAGCGCATGAATCCATAGCCTCATCTTCAGAGCCAGCTGATACTACACCAAAACTGCCCATCACTCCCAGGCATCCAGAATCCAAACCTGAACTAAGTAGGTTATCAGCCAAAATATTCCACAGTTTTTCAGCATAGGGTGGAATATCTTTTGTCTGAGAGTTCTTCAATGGTTCCTGTTTGTATGAGTGAAACAACTAGGGGTTGTTCTGATAGAGGCACCTCAAGGCAATGTGTGAGCGTGGTTCTCTCTCAAAGAGAGTCAGCAAAACACTTGGCTAAGTTGCAATCATCAGATCTTTATTATTGGTACTGTTCTCAGGACATGGTGTGGCTTCACCTTTTGTCTGATTTAGGCTGCATTTGAAGTGGGAACAGAGAAATCCTCTTCACTTATGAGATGAATAGCAAATTTAATATGGAGAAAAAAATTGGGAAGGAATAAATATGGCAGCAGAAGGTGCTGGTTTTATAAACTAATTCTTCAGTGTTTAAATATGTCAGGGTTTGGGGACTTGTTGTAATTAGAGCAAACAAGAAAACATGAAAGGCAGAAAGCCATTTGGCTTTCCAGAGCGTACTGAGCTGATGGTGGAAAAGGTCCTCAGCCCACAATTCCAGCAGGGAATATAAATGATTGATGGTAAAAGCTTAGATCATCCACTTGAAGTGTGATTGACAGAGAGTGTTCCTGGCAAATGTTTGGAATTCAGCAAGCTGGGAATGAAACTGCAAAGTACTGACAACCAGCTGGCCATCTGCATTTCTCTAGCTTCTTGAGCTTTCTTCAGAGGTAAGGTGAAATGTAGAAAGCCTGGAGTTAAATGTGAAAGGAGGCTTTTGCCTCAGGTTCCCTAATGCTGCCATTATTCTTTGCCAACCACCTTCTGGCACACTTAGAAGTCTCCCTTTGCTCTTCTTGCCTTCCAATTGCAGATGCTTTTGATAAAACGCCCACTCAATCTGCCCTCTTTTTTTCTCCTTTTCCTTCTTTTTTCCTGAATGATTGATTTCACTTTATGGAGAACATATAAACAAAGCGAGATGGTCTGAGGTTCCTTCTTATGTACAAGAAGACAATTGTTCTAATCCAGCCCAGATATTCCTGGGTGGAATTGTAATTCCTACTTGCTATAAAGACTTCCTACTGCTCCTTTCTCTCTCCCCATTTTTTCTGTGAATGTCAAACACAATTTTATTTCAGAATCTGACAACTGAGATTGCTATTTTGGTATGTATCATTTAGAAAATGCACCTGACAAACAAAGCAGTGTGGTGCTTGGCCATGTGCCTTGCTGTGCAAACCAAACTGGAATGCAGGATTGATTTTTGACTAGTCCACTGGCTCTTAACCCAATTGACTTGAAGGAAGTTGTTGATGATGGAAAACAGCACAACTTCTTGGTTTAGATTTGTTTGTTAAAAATCGGGGCTTATAGAAGCCTCTGACTTGGACTGTGGTTCATGTGTTGCTTTTCTCACCTGGTTTGGCTCTGTGTAACTCCTTCATGTGCTGCTTTTGCCCTTAGTGGGAAGCAGTCCTCTGGGGTGGCAAGAAGCTGCATGGATGCGGGAAGGTTTTGGGGAGTTACAGATAGCAAGGGGAAGGTGGGGGTGCTGCCACAGGCAAAGGACACTTGAGTTGTGTCTTTCTGTCTTACGTGAAAAGCAGAATTACGTTTTAAACAGAGGAAGCTGTAACTAATTCCTGCTGCAGGTCATTTTCCTGTGTAGGCAAAGCAGCTCCATGGGGTTTGTACTTGCATTGTACTAATTATTCTTCATGTTACTGCGGGGCAGTAAAATAATTATTGTCATTTTAAGGTGGAGAAATTTGTCTGGAGATGTTAGAAATCTGGTTAGAAACAAGCTAGAGTTCCTGTGCCTTACGCTTGGACTACTGGCTCTAACTGTTGCTCATCAGTGAGGGCACATTTGGATGCTCGCTGGATTGCAGAGCAGTAATTAAAAGAGTTGTTTAGCTAATTGCCTGGAAGATTGTGAGTAAAAGCATATTTGTTCCAAAGGCAAACAATCCATTTTTACCCAGTGAAGCATATCAGTTTTTATGGTGCATAAAAATTGTTTCATTTCGATTTTGAATATATTGTGTTTGTTTGTCTAAAAGCCTTGTAGATGATGATCTATTTTAAATGCATTAAAGTTTTTTTCTTAGGCCATTTTTAGCGTATCTACCAAAAAAGTGTATGTTTAAATGATTGCAAATGTGAAAAGTCCTTGCCATTAAAATAATAAGTTTCTTACTGCACAGGCTATTGAACTACCACTGTGCTTAGTGATACAGAGCCTTCGGAGTATTCCTGTATGTTGGCACTATGTAAAGACACTAGTGATGGAAGAAAGGGTAGTATTATGGTGCTTTTGGCTAACTTTTTGGAGAAAAAAATGTGCTAATGGATCAGGTGGTTCCCATATATAAATGCATTTAAAATGGAGATACGGTCAGTGCTCCTTCAAAGTGTTCAGAAATAAGCTGATCATGATAGTTCTTTACACCTTTACTCAAGATAGTTGTCTTGACTTTCACACATGGCTATTTATTTAGGGAATGAAACCTAAAAGGGCCCAGGAGAAGTCGATAAACTAATGTGTATTTTGATGTTGTGGCTTTGAGAATTGCTATGGGCAAAGTATGGCTTATAAGACAAGAGGCCATGGTGTCTATCCCTACCACAACTTGGTAGACACTGTGAATGTATTTCTTTGTTCCTAAAAGTGATGTGCAGTGGTGATATAACATAGCAGAGGTTTAATAGGAATATACCATTCAAAACAGAACTGTGTAGTTTTTCATTATCAAGGTAAGAACTGAGTATTTTTGTCTTGTTAGCATTGTTGGAATGTTAACATGTTGGAAAACAAAGAAACAGGACCATTGCTCTGTAAAGGAGCACCTTTCTCCTAAACACTGCCTGTTGTGCCCAGCCTGAGCTGGGGTATAACTGGTGAAATCCTGACTGGGGGCTGCTCCTCAGGCAGCTCTGGACACTTTTTTCCATGTGTTGTAGTGTCCAGACTGATGCAAATGCCCTCCTTGCAGTATTCTTCAGTAGGGATTTCACCAGCTGCCCCAAGCTCATAGAGTGGACGCATGGGAAGGTGGTAAAGAAATGGTCATGTTTTCTTAATTCCAGTGTGCAAGAGATAAATATTCTTGCCTTGTCAATATTATCTTGGTGATAGAATCTGAGACTGGTTTGGGTTGGAAAGGACCTTAAAGCTCATCCAGTTCCAATCGCCTTCCACGGGCAGGGACACCTTTCACTAGAGCAGGTTGCTCCAAGCCCCATCCAACCTGGCCTTGAACACTGCCAGGGATGGGGCATAACTAGGTCTTCTTGGTTTGGACTTTGTTGTTACCTTGAGCCTCTGCTGCATTGTATAGGAACACACATGCACAACTTCTGACTTTGTTGAGACTCTTGCCATCTGAAGAGCATTAGAGCCACCAGAGTGAGGCCTGCTCTTCTATACTGTTGTCAAGACAGACTTTCCTGGCACTGAGCTAGTGAATTAGGGCAAACTTCCTTTCATTCTCATGCATTCTGGTGTTTCTGTATAGCCTGGACCTGCACTGATGTATTAGACAGGATGGTTTTATTGGCACAATAGCGTGTAATTGTTTGTCACATTAAGAAAACTCAATAACAGAGATGTAAGGAATAAATCCTTTGCATGCCAGTTAGAAGAAAGGGAAAAACATTTCCTCTTAATCTCTTTGAAAGGGATCAGAGGGAACATGAACCAAGAATGAACTGCTTTTCCTGAGTTAGAGAGGAAGACCTTTACTGGTATTTAAAGGGGACTTATCCCATGAAACACTTTTTGATTGTTGTTTATTCTTACAGAATTTTGTGGGGCTGTTGTAATTAATAAAATGAGTGGAAAAGGTTACCCGTGGAGCCTTGGGTGACATGTAATAGTGTGAGGTGTCCCTGCCCATGGCAGGGGGTTGGAACAGAATGAGTTTAAGGTCCCTTCCAACCCAAACCAATCTGGGATTCTATGATTCTATGAAGTATTTCAAAGACTTTTCTGTTTTCCTGACAGAATTTTCTAACCACATAAAGTAGAACCTTTACTGCATAAAAGAGATGTATGTTCTTTTATATTCTTGGTGGAAATCGCACTGTTGTTGAAAGCAATGCTGCTGCTTTTTTGCAGGCAAAGGAGATGTTTTTGGGGATGTGTTCTGGAAGGAGTCTACCCTCGCCCAGTCCTGTGCCAATGTAAGGGCTTTGACTTACTGTGATCTTCATGTGATTAAGAGAGATGCCTTGCAGAAGGTGCTGGAGTTCTATACAGCCTTTTCACACTCCTTCTCCAGAAATCTCATCTTGACCTACAACTTGAGAAAAAGGGTAAGTAGCTTTGATTTTAATATATACCATTTCAGGAGCGTCTGTATGGAAAAAAGGGAGTTGCTTGAATTCTGGCATTCTTCTCCATAGCCTCTCTTATAAGAAGGTTTTTCAGGGCTGGCCTAAGGCACTGCTAGCATGTAGGCAATAAATATTTATTCCAGTTCTAGTTCTATAGGGAGCTGGATTGCATATATGGGAAAGTATTTTACATTTCTCTGAAGTGAACTGTTACGGTCTTGTGATGAAGAGTGTTCCCTACTTTCTACAACTTGAGTGTAAGAAAGTGGAAGAAAAGGTATGAAATCTAATATAGGGAACAAAGTCAACAACAGTAATGGCAATGGAAAAGTAATATGAACCTGACTGATACTATCAAGAATTGTTTCTTTCAGTATCTATCACGTTTTGGAATTACTTTGCTTATCTGTAATGTTTTCATTTTCTTAGCCGTGATTCTTGTCTCTTTCCATTTCTTCCTGTATGTCAGTTCAAGTTAATTTTGTCAAATGTGAATCATCATAACCTAATATCCTATTTGAAATTCTCTCTGTAATCCTCAGTGAAGTGAACCTCCTCTGTAGAAATGGATTAAAACTGTAGTAGGTATAATTCAGTTGATAAGATTTTATGATGCAATGTAAAAGACAATATTACATTTGAAAATTAATACACTGGAGCACCTAAGTTGAACGAAGTGAAGTGCAAGGTCTTACCCTTGGGTCAGGGCAGTCTCAAGCACAGCTACAGGTTAGGCAGAGCAGTGATTCTGAGCAGCCTGAGGAGAAGTACTTGGGGATGTTGGTCGATGAGAAACTGAACATGAGCTGCTTCAGTGTCTGATGGGGGCTACAAGGATGCTGGAGAGGGACTCTTCATCAGGGACTGCAGCGATAGGACAAGGGGTGATGGGTTCAAACTGAAACAGGGCAAGTTCAGGTTAGATCTAAGGCAGAAGTTCTTCCCTGTGAGGGTGCTGAGGTGCTGGCACAGGGTGCCCAGAGAAGCTGTGGCTGCCCCATCCCTGGCAGTGTTCAAGGTCAGGTATGATCGGACTTGAAGCAACCTGGTATTCTCAGCCCAAGCCATTCTGTGATTCTATACTTGCTTTAAAATATCATGATATAAAGATACTTGAGATCAGCTAAAGAAATATGTTGGATAGGAGATTTTTTTGTTCCTA
The DNA here is from genome assembly GCA_028858755.1 of Ara ararauna. Taxonomy (NCBI): domain Eukaryota; kingdom Metazoa; phylum Chordata; class Aves; order Psittaciformes; family Psittacidae; genus Ara; species Ara ararauna. Next base: position 123,412,203 of record CM054379.1, read on the forward strand.
AAGACAGTTCTCCATGGTAACTTCCAGGTGTCAAGTATGTCCTAGATAATTGCACCTGAGAAAATAGAAACCTTTTAATCTTTGAAGTCTGTTTTGTAAAATTAGACTTCAAGCCTAGAGTATAGATTATTTTTTTGTCCCTAGGGTTGGCTACTGTAATGAAATAGTGTGATAATGTTTTCTATCTGCGTATATTATCAATATCAAATAATTCAACTTTTCAGCATTGGGCAAAAATGAATGTTCTCCCCACACTTTGAAGTAAATCAAAGCTCTGCTAGAAAATGGATGTAATTAAAAGCTAAGAAGCAAATTTATACTTGAGGATTTCCTCATAGGACTTTTCATTCAAACGATATTGTGTTTTGCAAGAGGAAGAGAAAAGGCAGGTCCAAGAAGACTGAGAGAAGTCTTGTTAAAAAGTTTTAAATCCAGCTACTTACCTAGTCTTAATTAATGTAAGAATCATAGAATCCCAGACTGGTTTGGGTTGGAAAGGACTTTAAAATCATCCAGTTCCAACCCCTTGCCACAGGCAGGGACTCCTTCCATTAGAGCAGCTTGCTCCAAGCCCCTGTGTTCAACCTGGCCTTGAACACTGCCAGGGATGGGGCAGCCACAGCTTCTCTGGGCACCCTGTGCCAGCGCCTCAGCACCCTCACAGGGAAGAACTTCCTCCTTATGTCATATGGGAGGTGCTCCAGCCCCTGCTCATCCTTGTGACTTCCTCTGGACTTGCTCCAGCATTTCCGTGTCCTTCTTATGCTGAGGACACCAGAAATAAAAGAAATACAAGAAATGACAGAATTTGGTATTGAGAGCACATAAAGCATCGGTATCACTGACTGGCATGTTTTAAAATAATACTGTGGGTAGTGTGGTAAGATGGTCTAAAAATATATAACTCCTTATTTTTTCTTAACATCAGTAGAAATAACAAACTGAAGTATAGAAGGACCAACTCTCTTAAAGCTCACAACCATGCTGGCAGAGTTGCATCATTTTAGATCTGCTTTGAGCCAGAAGTCCCAAATTTAGAAACAAATGCCTACTCCAGAAGTGACACTCTTTATCTGCACGTTCATCAGCGTAGCTTTTCCCAGCCCAGGTTACAAAACACTTTCTAACCCCAGTGTGGTGATTACCGGGCTGTCAAATTTCTACACAAAAAGTTCCTACTAAAAAGGCACATTTCTGATAGCAATTTCCATCCAGGTATTCAAATAATTGGATTCTAATTGAGTTGCAGTCAGCAGAAAAGTGGCATTGATTGATAGTGGGAGAGTTTGATGCTTCTGGGTTAACAGACTCATTTTATTTATTTAATTGAAAGCAGGCTGATTGCAGTGTTAAATCACATAAATAATAGATGCGTTTGGAAATGCATGGAAGGTCTGATACTATAGAGATCTGAGATAATGCGCATTGAAAGGCAACTTTTTAGAGTTTGGGATTTAATCGAGTTTAAATATCTGTGATTCTTTTATAGAAATAGCTCCCCAGCCTGTCACTTCTAACACTTCTGGTCTATTTCTGCACATGGAATTTTGTAGAATTCAGATTAACTGGTGCCTTCTGTAAGTTCTGTTTGTGATGTATTGCATATCCTTTGGACTATAACTACCAGTATTACACTTTTCATTTCAATAAACAGTTTCATCTTAGGCTCTCAAAGCGTTCAACTAGTTGAAGCGTAGATACTGCGTATTCATCCCAAATATATCTATGCAGATTCCAAATACATGGGGATTTTTTTGCCTGCAGGATCTCATGGGTATATTTTTAGACTTGGTTATTCCTCTGAGGTGTCCCCATCTCCAGGGTGCGTTTGCCTTCACTTGGTTGCAATACTGAGTCTCACTGTGTAGTGCAAAATGCTTTCTAGGCGAATTTCAGTCAGCTTAAGTGAGCTTTAGCATTGTTGCACTCTTTCACCACCTATATTCATATATTTCTTGACTTGTGGGTCTCCTCCAGTGATCCATCCCTTCCTCTGTGATGGGACTCCATCTCTGAGACCCTTCAGTGCGAGTGGTTAGTGCTGACCTTACAGATGTCCCCCACACTTACTGGCATCTGGATCCACTGTGACAGAAATAAGCAGACATGCAGATGTGCTGTAAGGTACCAAAACCAATTGGTATAGACCTGAGCTAACTCTAGAGCTGGATTTTGGCAAAATAAAAACCATCTTCTCTCTGGACCTTGTGCTGCTCTTCCTTCTGGTCCTAAACTGGATGAACTTAAGTTCCTTTCTAACCCAAACCAGTCTGTGATTCTATGATGCTTCTGCCTGTGTGTCCCCTTTATGTCCTCCCTAGAACAGGGCTGCAGTTATGAAATGCCACTGCCCGTGACATCTGAGGGCTTTGTGGCTGAGAGAGTTGCTTCCAGTGCTGTGCCCCTGGTATGTCGTGGCTGTCCAGGTCTGTGCTGTGAAAACAGTTTCCTTTCACTCGCTTTCTCAACAAACAGCAGTGAAATACCCTCTGTTCTAAAGCTGTCAGCTCGCTGTCAGGTGCTCCCTGAGCAGTTCCCTCAAGCGACTGAAATCCCTCCTGAAGTTATTAGCTGTCTAGTTACATCTGGCTGGCGTTCAGCCTTAGAAAACTTTCTATTTTTCCTAGAGGGAAAGAGAAAGGAGACCTTAAATTAACTCCTTCTCCTGCCAGTCACTGAATTTCCCTATTAACTGGAAACGGGGAGAATCAGCTGCTGCATCTCTCTGCAGCGTCTTAAGAAACTGGAACTGCAGCCTGTGGCTCCAGGTGGCTGTATGTCAGACTTGAGAGCTTTGCAGCTGAAAGGGACCTGACAGGATTTCTCAGAACACTTCTGCTGTAACAGTGGTGTGAAATTAGAGCAGGTTAACTTGATGTTTCTCTCCATGTCTGGAATCTCAGAGAAGAACCAGAGTGTAGGCACTGGGGGTATGTGGGATGGTCAAGCGAGAAACTCCCCCTTCTGGAAGGTGGGCTTGACAGAACAGAAATGTTGGAGCTTTGGAGGGCAGCAGGATTCACAGGATGGATGAAGGGCTGGTTTTCCCCAATAAATATTTAAGCACTCTGGGGCTCCAGCCTGGACGTCGTATCTCCAGCTTAGTAGAAGCATAAGAAGGGAGAAGCTTGCATGATAGCTACTTGCTGGTGTCTTTTGCTTGGGAGGAGGTGCAAGTTTGCTGGCACCTTCTTTAGGAATGGGAAAGGCCTTTGGCAGCACTTACAAGTGTTCTGGTTTTGGCAGTTGCTTATTTCCGTGTGTATAAGCTTTGTAACCAATATTAACTTACACTGGGTTGTACCACAGTGTGTTTGCTCCGTTCATTCTGCTGCAGCCATAAATGACGTTATAGCTCTAATGATCGCACGCGCTAGATGAAAGAGAATTCTTATACATAATTTATTAAGCTGAGATTTCTCTAGTAAGCCATTTTAGCTTGGATAGAGATTAAATGACTAATTCTGAATGCTTTGGGGTATCGTGATGGAAAGTGCAAGTAGCTTTTCCAAAAGCTGAAATTTGTGTCCTGGAATAAAAGAAGGAACGCAGTAGAACGTAGATACATTATTTGGGGCTTTGTAAGACTAAAAGAAATGGCAAAGAACATTCTGCATTTTTACAAAGCAAGTGTGATTTAAAGCCAAAGCTCATAGTGGGAACATATTTCTTTGGGGGAGCAGTGATTGCACCAGAGAAGTCTCTCTCCTGCTGGTATAAAATCGCTTGCTTTTGTACACATAGTGGTGTGCTTATTCTGATGCCATTCCAACTGTGCCACTGGACAGGGCTCCCACCACCTCTTCCAAAAAGCAATTTTAAAATATGACTGTGCTTTCCTCTTCAGCATTAGCTTCACCTTTCTCCTTTTTGTGCTGTAAGGTGTAACTGGAGAGAGAACCCTTCTCAGATCAAACATTTCAGCTAGGAGTGCTTCAAGCCTTGATTGCAGATCTCGGGGGGCTCGGCAGCATGTTGTTTTCAGAGAGGCAACCCATGGCCTTGTGTTCTGCCTTTCCACATGACAAGTTTTCCAAGTCTGTTTTATGATATAAGTTCGAAACAATATCCCAGAATGCTTTCCGATGCGGCAGGCTGAGTTGCTGGGAGATTTTAACAAAGCTTTCTTAAAATGAGAAAAGTGAAGGTTTCAGTTTTAGAATATTGGCCCATCTGATGATGGATTTCAGAGCGGTCAAACTGACAGCCTGCTGCTTTCTCCTGTGTTTATACTCACCAAAACAATCCCACAAGTCCTGTGGGAAGAGGGGTTTGATGTTTCACTGGCGTATGTCTTCCAGGCCTGAAAACCCAGGACACTGGGCATGACTGAGATATCTGGATGGGTCTGTGGCTTGGGAGTTAAACCATATTAGCTGGCCAGGAGGCAAAGTTGTCATTTCCCCAAAACCCTTCCAGATGTAAGCAGACACTGAAGTACTCTGTTCTTCCTCATGCTGCCTTTTAAAAGCTGTTTAGGTAGCTGGATATTCTCACATTCCCTGTTTCTCCATGCCATCTAAGCAAAATGTATTTGTTTCCTCACTGGTAGTTTCCATATTGCATTTTTGCATCTTCTCTCTGGCCTTGGACAGCTTACTTGACTTCTGTGTCTCTAACAGATAATGTTGATCTAGCTCACAGATTTTTGTGCATGTTTTCTTTGCACCCTGCACTGAAAGTGCTCTGAGACATGGTGGTGGTGTTAGGTTTGCATGTCTGCTATGGATAATTGAAGTGATGTGACTGTCAGTGAGGTGATATCCCATACTCTAAGGAGGATGTGTCCTTGGATTTCTTCCTTCTCCTTTTCTGCAGCTTGTGAGACCCTTTCTGATAAAGCCTTTAATACCCAGACTTGGAGAGGATTTGACCAACTGCAAGCATTTGAAATTCCTATTTCTGCCGTGATTGTAGGTGTTCAGCCCAGAATAACTCCATTGTCTTTCAGAGACGTTGTCTTAAAGTTGTGTTTCCAAAAGTTTTAAACTCTGCAGTTATGTTCTATTTAACTTTATATGGCCTTAAGCTTCAGGGTCCTATGCTTGTGCAGAGGATGATCTGGCTAGACACAAATAGTTTACATAGTGGGGATGTAAAACAGAGGACATAATTAACCAAGAGGTTCTAAGGCAATGAGGTGGGTTGACCTTGACTGGTCACTGTATCACTCCCCCTTCTCAACAGGACAGGAGAAAAAGAGGATGAAAAGCTCATGGTTGAGCTAAGGACAAGGAGATCACTTACCAGTCACTGTCATGGGCAAAACAAACTTGACTTAGGGTAATGATTTTAATTCATGACCAGGTAATTGGAGTAAGATAATGACAAATAATAATAAATTTAAAAATCACCTTTCTTCCACCCTGCCCTTCTTCTCAGGCTCAAATGCATTCCCAACTCTTCTACCTCCTCCCCCGAGCGCTGCCGGGAGTTAGGGAATAGGTATTGCAGCCGCTTCATGTTTGGTTTCTGCCACTTCTTCCTCCTCACCCTCTTCCTGTGCTCCAGTGTGGGTCCCTCTCACAGGGGACAGCCCTTCACAAACATCTCCAGTGTGAGTCCTGCTCCAGCCTGGATCCCTTCCACTGGGTGAATCCTTCAGGATCAGGCTGCTTCAGCCTGGGTCCCTTCCATGGGGTGCATCCTTCAGGATCAGGCTGCTCCAACCTAGGTCCCCCACTCTGCTCCTGCATGGGCTCCTCTAAGTGGGCTGCAGGATGGATCTCTGCTCCACCATGGGCCTCCATGAGCTGTCAGGACACAACCTGCATCACCATGGTTTTCACCGTGCTCTTCACCACGGGGTGAGGGGAATCTCTGCTCCAGCACTTGGAGCACCTCCTCCCCCTCCATTGTCACTGACCTTGGTGTCTGCAGAGCTGTTACTCTCATATCTCGTCACTTCTCTCAGCTCCTGTTGTGCAGGGCTTTTACCCTTCCTTACATACATTATCGCAGAGGTGCTGCTGACATCAGTGACTGGCTGAGCCTTGGCCAGTGACCCCTTGGAGCCAACTTGAACTGGCTCCGTCCAACATGGGGAAACCTTCTGATGCCTTCTCTCAGAAGCCACCCCTGCAGCCCCCGGTGCCAGTTCTTCGCCATGTAAACCCTATACAGATCACAAAACTGTTCCATTACTTCTATTCAGTACATTAAGTACATTATACATTTCCTTGTAGATTTTAGTTGTAACTTACATCTATCTATGTGGGTAAGTAGTGAAATGCTTCTTTAAAATGCTCTTAAATGACTAATCCCTTCTAAAGTGATTTGATGAATTCACATCACTTGTTTGAGATGCCTTCTCCTACTATGAATAATGAGCATTTTTACATATATTTAGATACTATAGTCTAATGCCTGTACAATTGTTATAATGAAGTAACTGAGTATGGCATATAAAACAAGATGTATATTTCCCCAAAGGAATAGTAAGTTGTTGAAATTCTCATAGGTCATTCACTAGTAAATCCTACTGAAAGTAACCTAATGATCAATAGGTATTAATAACCCTTAATAAAATAGATGGAAGGGTGAATTTTTAATTACAATTCATCTTAGAATGGAAGAAGATGATTCTTTTGTGAGGCTGATACTAAAACCATAACTGCCTTGGAGTGTCCTAAGTAAGAGAATACTTCCTGTTTTGTGCTGTTGTGCATTTAAAGGTTTACCCATGTTGGTTGCTAAATACTTAAGATCATTTGCATTCTGCTCACTGAATTAGAATTAAATTTGCACAGACTGACTTGCTAAAATCAGAATTTTAGCTCTTTCCCAATGTGTTTTCTAAGTATGGCAGACTATTTCAATGTAATGTCAATGGAAGCCGTTCCAGTTGCACATCAGTACGTGGAAAAAAGATGTGGTAGGTGGAACAGATTCTGGTCATCCTGAAGTTAAGGTTAAGCACTTCATTCATTAATCCACAAACAGAATCAATATTCTGTTTGGTTTATTGCACTTTGAATTGGTTTTGAAAGGGTTTTCTCTCTATTACCTCTACAATAGTCAGCCTTAAATAGAAAAGAATTGTGACCTTTCAAAATCTGTAGAGTGTTCCATATGTGACAAAGCTGTTCCAAATACATGAAAAATACAGTTAACAAGGTGGATGGGGAATTAAAATAAAATCTGTTTTCCAACTATTTTAATCCTTAAAAAAAGAAGTCACATTTGCCTTTTGTGAAGCTGCTTTCAGATGAGTAATAGAAAGTTAACAATAAAAAAGGGTTTTCTCTCATTTTGAACATGCACAACCACCCACACCAGCTTGTTTATCCCAACAGAAGAAAATGCATTACTTTAATTTTTACCCTCATCCACCCACGTAGACTAAAGCATAGAAACAACGTTAATCTAGATAAAGGTTACTTAGTGTGAGTGAGGATTCCCCAGAATAGCTCCCCACAGCCTTTTAAAATAGAGCATGAATTTCCTAGGAATGGGGGAAATTCTAAATGCTGGCCCACCACCAGAGAGCGGAGCTGATCATCCAAAACACAGTGTAACTGCTCTTATGCAGCCTGGGAATCTGGGCTTCACTGGGAAAACAGTGGAATGCTCTCTAGCATTGACAGTAGGAAGGAGCTCTCCTTAGTTTAAACTCATTATTTTTCTTCTCTTGCGTTATATAGGCACAAAGCAGCACAATACAGATGCACAGTGGAGGCTGAACAGCAGCATGTGTAGTGTGTTGCTCTTATTTTCAGTTACGTGCATGGTCACTGCCACCTGCTCACTCTTAAGTGTGCTGAGGTGTCTTAGTCCATTTTTGGACCATGCAGGCAAAGAGGAAGGGGCTGTTCCACATTTCAGAGTGCCTACCCTTATTCCAAAGCTTGAAGTCTACCTTCTACTGCTTACCGTGACTGAGTGGTCAGAGCTTCAGACTATCTTGGTATTTCTAAGGTAAATAATAGAGTATATTTTTATTGACACCACTCACCCCTGTATGCTTATGTGTATATATACGTGTAATGACTGGCCTGTTGCTGAATCTCTCAAGTAATTCAAATAGTATGCACTTTTTCTAATACACGAATGCTGTTGTCCAGCTTCTTTGCCTGTATATGCCCTGTTCTATCATGTATTATAGCTGCACCAGTGTCAATGACTTGGTATGTCTGTGCCCTAGTGACTGTACTTTGTGATATACCCTGGTGCTTCATACACTGAGGAGTATTACTGACCAAGCAAAAGACAGGACACTGACCTAATACCTCCTATCTTACTGGTTTTCTACTCTAAAAGCGATCTCTGGTGTCGCTGGTCTGGGGAGCAGCTGAATCTTGGACAAACTCTTAGTAAAAGGGTGTAATGTCCTGGCATAACAGCTTTGATCTTCTGTTCTTCTCTAAAGTCACTAAAAGCCAAACTTATAGCACTGCAAATCCAAACACTCAACCCATTCAAGGCACTCCATGAAGGAGAGGGAAGGTAGATAGGTGTGCAATACAGAAGCTGAAAGATAGGTGTACAATCTGGAAGGCAGATAGGTGTGCAATGTGGAAGCTGGGTTGCAAACCTACATCCTTGAGCAGTCAAACTTTATAATCTAAGTGATGAGTTGATCCTTTCTCCAGCTCTCCAGTGAAAGCTGAAATAACTGCTCCCCACAAAAAAAAAAAAGGAATAAAATTTGGAGGTTACTGCTAACATTGCATAGAGACTTTGTGATCCCTGCTCCAGACCAAACCCTACCTACAGGTCCTGTGTTTCCTTGCTTAAATGTTCAGACCTTTATTGTAACTGTGAGTTCTTGGACAGCAAGACAAAGGAGATACTTTTCCTCTTTGTGTAGCTGAGCCAGGTCCTGTCAGCTCTTCCAAGGACTCTGATATGCACCATGGTGGGCATAAACAGAGTAGCTCACTTTAAATGTGACAAATGCAGCTAAGATTTTGTGTGAAACAAAGCAGTTTCCCGGCTTGATTTATGAATGCTGGGAGGTGCCCACAGTATTTGTGTCAAACTACTCTGCATGGTTAGACAACTGATGTTTTTCCCATGTCCATCCTTGAGAATCAGCCTTCTGGCTGCCTTTGAAGAAGAGTCTTACTGAGGGATACAGCCAGGAGTGTACCACATTCCTTAGGCTCAAGCCTGCTGCGAAAGAGTCACACAAGTAACGTGGTGTCTGATGTCAACCTGCTTTACAGGCTGCTGCCCATTCCAGTGTGACACTGAAGTGTTTGACTGCTGAACGTGAAGTGGAGTTACTACTAGGTGTGGCCTTGTGAAAGGTTTTGAATTTGAAATCCAGTAAGCTTTTCCATCATGGGAATGAACCAATTGCAAACAAAACGGGATAGGGCACCTTGCCAATCACCCACTGTGACTGGGGCTCCTGACTACTGCCACAGCTAGAGTCAAGTGGTTGAGGAGGGCATTGTGTTGGGCTATGGCTCGGTCTGAGAACTTACTGAAATACTTTGGGCGTAGGATCATAAATCAGCCCCTCTTTATTTGGTATTATTTTTGCAGCAGGCAACTGGGTTTTTCCTCAAAGTGTGTATGATTCTTTCCTCAAAAAGAAGTGGATTCTCACATCAAGCACCTGCTTGGATTCAGATTTTCAAACAGCAGTGTGATACCTGACACTGATGTGAAATATTGAAGCCTTGTGCAAATGAATGTACTAAGTGTTTTTAGAGGAGTTTTTCTAAGTTAGTGACCTACAGAGGGGGCTTACTGAGCTCCACTTGAAAGCCCTTTCAGTGTACTCCCTCTTGCTATCAATTGCTTTTGTTCCCATTCATTTTCTACCTGTTATGTTCCAAAATGGGGTGTGAGCTGCAGTATCTTGTGTAAGGACACTTACATACATGCTGTGTTCAGTTATATCTCCCTCAGCTGAAGCGGGAGCATATATACAGTGATAGGCTACTCTGAGTATACTCAGTGTCCCAAAATGCTGTCCGTATAGGACTTGGGGTGGGAATAGCGCTGTCCACAAACAGCTGAGCAGCTGGACATGAGGTGATCTTAATTAACCATAGGTCCAAATCCCGTTTCTCTGTGCAGCTGTGAGACTGCATGATGTTTTCACCAGATTGTGTCTGGAGCTAAGTCTGCTAAATCCCTTGTTCATTAGTACAGCATTAGGAATGTGAAAATCTGTTGCCAAATTAGAAACCATATTTGGGACTTAAATACTATGTGCTTTTGTTCCCATGTACTTCGGTGCTTCCTCTTTTTGTCATCGTCTTCTGAGGTCTTTTCCAAATACAGAAAGAAAAATCCTCAACACGTGCCTTGTTCCAAGTCTTTGTGACTTTGGCAAGCCACATCTGCACCAGTTCCCCTCATGGGACTCCAGGAGCCACGCAGCCAGCCCAGCGTGGCCTTTTCTTGTAATTCATCTTAGAGTACCCTGCTTTCATCTTAAAACTTCAGAAGAGGTGCTTCCACCATCCTGGTAAACTTCATACTTGGTCATTTCTCCCATGCACTCTGTAATGGTTGTACTGCACAACAAAATTGTTTTGTGATTCATTTACACAGCTGACATCAGAGAATCAGAGAATCATAGAATAGTTAGGGTTGGAAAGAACATTTCTGCCACAAGAGTTGTGGAATACATTGGATGGTTTACTTTATAAACTGCCATAAGCTCTGTCTGTATAAAACTGCAGAATTAGGTTCCGCTTCTTTATTCTTAAAAACCTCCTCCCTAAACCCAAACCTAAACCTCAAGGGCATGACTCTTTTGAAAAAGGTAATAGTATACTCAGGCTGACCAGAATAGATAAATCTGTGCCTCCAGTCTTCAAGGTTGATGCCTGTTTTACGTGCAGAATTCGACTAAATGATGTAAACTCCACCCTTCTATGCCCTGTTGTAGAAGTGAGGCACGTTGCAGTCTTCCTCTACGTAAGGGGATGAGCAGTTTGTTGTTTTCCAAGATTTCACTGTTACTTCCCAGTAAGAGAAAAGATGTTGGTTATGGCCAGTTATTGTCTTGATTAATGAAAACAAAATTGCTATTTACTTCCATCTCATACTTGATCAGATGGTTTAGGCTAGAGATGATGTATGAGAATGCTGTAACCTTTGCTTACATTAAGATACAAAGCAATAGCAGAGGAAGAAAATGGTATTAGCTCTAACATGTATATTTGCTTTGCTATAGATAGTCTAGAAACTATTTGATTCCACTTGCCTGCATTTTCACACTGTTCAAACAGCAAGTCTTGTAGGTGTAAAAGTTATAGTGCGTAGTTGAGTGGTTTACATACTTTCAGTGATGATCCTGTGCCCTTTCTGAAAGAGGAGATTGGCATTTAGTCCAAGGACAAATTCATTGGAATAAGTGGAAGAAGTAGTAATGAAAAGCTTTTCTTTGGGTTGTCATTTGGGAACAGTTCTATCCTTGAATATAAAAGCATTATGATGTTCTTTGTCAGTAACATTCAAAAGTGTAATTTGCTTTTGGCAATCAAGACAGTTCATAAATGACCTTCATCATTCATACCCAAACCATCCTGTAACGCAAATGCAGCCACAAAGGGAGTTTGAGAAACTTGTGGCTTCTGCTTCGTGATATCTTTCAGAAATTGATGACAGTTTGTCTAAATTTGTTACAGCTCTGTTATTTTTATGATATCTAGCATATTTGTTAGTGATATGATGGCATAAGTTCAGAAATACTGAGGGGGTGTTTCTTATCAGGCTCTCTGAAAATCTAGCATTAAATATTGCACATTGCTTCGTTCACCACATTTTCTAGTCAGGAAGATTTTCCAAAGCCCATCGTTGTCACCATAGAGCTGTTCAGAAAGGCAGACCCCTACCAGATTACCTTTAGTACTGTCATAAGGTTCTTACACATTGGAATTTCCTCACTGAACATTTTAAGGTATACAAATGGAGCACTTCATCCAAAGGATCCCATTAGGGTTTGATTTCTTTCTTTGTTTGTAAGATATTGAATAATTTCTTACATGAAGGGAAACTCAAATGTGGAGGATTGCCTTGCTGGGTCATGCAGTGTCTCTGTGATGATGAGGAGCAGAACCAGGATTTTCAGGCCATATGCTCTACACAGTGTACAAGAATTCTGCAGGTCTGCAGCATGTACTGTAGCATGTTGAATTATGCCAAGTGTAGTGGAAGCGCAGACTGATTTTGTGCTGCAGTCTTGCAAAAGGCCTTTGTGTTTGCTCTCTGTCTGAAAGACAACCCACCCTATGAATAATAAGTATTTAGTAGTACCTACAAAGTGTGCTAAAGGAAGCAACTGAGTGAGCAGAAACACAGACAAGGTTGTCAAGAGAGACTAGAAAAATGGTACTTGGAACACAAGCTTGTTCCCCTTCACGTGTTGAATACTGCTTGTACAAAGAGAGCCTCTCAGTAGATAAGCAAGTTAAACAGAGAAAGAGGCAGGAGAGACAAGGAATGAAGCATCTGGTATTTCTCCACGGAGATGGGTGGAAAACACTGGGTCAATGGAGCAGATGCTGGTGTGTGAGCCGCAAGGCCAGAGGACAGTGTTAGGTGATTGGGGAGAAAGGCAGCTCATTCTCTTTCATTGTCTTCCTAGACCAGGTGGACACAATAAGCAATACAGGGCAACCTCAAATTGTCTCACCAACACTTCCCCCAGCTGGCAACCAAGGAAACCCTTCTGGTTGCTCCATTTGCCAGTCTATCTGCCACCCACCCCTTCCTGCCACAGAAATTGCCAACAGCAGCATCTATGCTCATGTGATCCCTGAAGAGTATTACTAAAGCAGCCAACAGAAGGAGATGAAGAAGTCAGGAGCACCTTCTAGTGACAATACTGCACATGAGGTGTTTTCTCAGCTATCTGGGTGACCAGATCCATGCTTGCTGATACGGAAGTCTAACCTTACCAACACATCGCCTTCTAGAAAGTCTGATGTGAGATGTCTTACTGCTACCAAAAAGCATCCTAGAACCAGGGATACATGCTTCTCCAAAAGCTGTGTGGCATGGATATGGAGCCCACCTCTCCCACTGGGCAGGTCATGCTGCTGGGGCTGTGCAGTAGTGATCATCAAACAGCAATCTTAATTGGTCTTTCCATATGGTAGCCCAAATGATGCATGATGCTGTTCCTCCCATGTGACCATGTGTGACAAAGCTGCTGTAAGGACCAGAGGAGATGTAACACTTGCATCCTGCAGCCCTCCCACCTTAGCGAAACAACATGTGATGAAGCTGGAGGCTGCTGCTCCAGGGTTGCTGGATGCGTGCCAAATGTGGATTTGTCGGACTACCCAGGCTCACTTAGCAACCGGGTGTGTGCCTGGGATGTGTAGAGCCAGGCTCAGCACACCGTGCTGCCTGCCCCCACTGGGGCATGCCACTGGGCCGCAATGTCCCTTGGGGTTTACCCTGTGTGTATGAGCCCCATAGCTTCTGAGCAGCTGCTGAAGATCACCTGGACTAACCCTGTCTGTTCAGACAACTGGTGCATCTCATGCTCTGTCAGCCACATCATATTGCTGAATTGTGAAAGCACCTTCTCCAGAGACTGTGCTGGAGCTAAGAGGCGGAGGAAGGGGGTGCAGGGCTCTTCTGCCCCATGAGAGCAGCAGGTCTGCTGAGATGAGCACCTAGAGATCAGTGGTAGCTGGTTTTTCAGGTATGGCTCCCATGGGCCTATGGAGGTGGATGAGGAAGGCTGATGTTGCAGAGATCTGGATCTCTCCTGGTTATGATTTCTTTCCCTATTCCCCTCACCTTGCCCGAAGAGATGCTGGCAGGTGGCAGAGAAGGCAGGACCCCTCCCATAGCACTCTGTTGTACTCTGAGAGTTTGCGTGGTGTGGACAACCAGTGCAGCCACTGAAGACCAGCTAGAGCCTGCTGGAATTGGCTTGGGAATGTACTGAAAGGGCATTGTGACACTGATTATTGTTAATTTTACTGTAGGAGTGTCAATGTTAATTGAGCTGGAAGAAAAAAGCTTTTTCAAAAGGATTACTATTCTTCTGAGCTATTTGGAGGTTTCTAGCACAAACTGTTCAAAGCGTAAACTGTTGCTTTGAAATCCAGCACGGGTCAGTGCAGGGTATTTTGTGGTTCATGGAGTTGTACAACAAACAAACTAATAGGAATAGCTCTCATGGCTAGGAGCCTCCTAACTTGCATCTGGCATCAGTGGAGAATGCTTCTATTGAAGAACTTCCTGATCCTTTAACAAGAGGTTTCTAGTTCCTTTATTTCTGTACATGCTCAGTCAACTCTTTGCAGAGTTGGCAGTAAGGCAAGAGTGAGCAGATAGGAGTAGGGTGGGAAGAAGTCTTTTAATACAACATTAATAAGCTAAACAAATTACCTTTGTAATGGGTCTAATGTTAGTCACTATTTGGTTATTGCTGGATCAGTGGCTCTTTTGTTCCCACATGCTTATCTTAGGACATTCTAATCATCATTGCCTTAGAAAGCTTCCCATTTTATTTTTTCTTTATGGTATAAATATTGTAACTTGCACTTAATGGAGAAAGAGAGTGAGGAAGAAAGGATTTCAGACAGACCTTCTTTAATAGGATAATATTAATTGGCAGAGATTGTTTTGCAATAGAAATATTCTTTGTTTGCTATGAAAAGAGCTTCATTTGCCTTTAGACATCCTAAATGATTTAGAGAAATAGACAAATGATTTAATTTTGATTTTGTTTTGTCCTCCAATGAAACAAACAACAGATTTGGAACAAGCTGTTTGCTAGACCTTGGAAATTAAACTGCTCTTTTTATTGGGCACTGGTAAAGTGTCTCTGCCTTTCCTGATGGCAGACAGCCGTGAAATACATTGACTCATGCTTGTTAGGGTTCCATCCAGCTCCTTGTATTTCCTTGATTATGATTCTAGTGCTGCCACCCAGGCAGGAGCTCCCGCTTCCATTTCCCTTGAAATCTGTGCTTTCCAGAGAACATCTGCCCCCCTCCAACCTGGAGCCCGAGATACAAGGCTATGACTTGGCTCCAGAAGCAGTTGAATGCAGAACACTGTAGCTTTTTCTTACCTCCTTTCAGTGGAGATTTGCATGTGTGCAGCATTAGGTGAGATTGGAAGGCAACAGTAGTCTAATTTTAACTTATAAATCTGTTTTGATGACTGGATGTGATACTTCGAAGGACTCTTGTTCATGTTATTCTTGGTCCTTAGTGAGTTTTCCTAGATCTCAAAGCCGGTAGCTTTCCACATAAGTGTGGGAGCTTCAGGTGAGTGAACCACTAACCACAGTACCTTGAGTAATCATGAGTGCTTCTTATCTGGCTTGCTTAATGCACTCAAAGATAAAACCTTTAAAGACAGACTTCTTGCTTGGTGCCACATTTTCAGGCTCTAAAAGTGCTATTAATAACATGTTTTCACCGAACTGCTTTTAGTTCTTGTACCACTAAAATAGCAACGGTGTAGTTACCTCTTTTTTTTATTCTTTTAACTAGTTCTATCCAGGTTTACACTGGCTCTCATTCTGCCTTTATCACCATGTTACCCCAGTGTCTCCTGGTGAGGCAGAAAGCAAAAGCCATATTGAGTTTATTCTTCCTCATCTATTTTCCTTGTATGTATGTTCAGTATAGTGGCTTATTTTGGTAGGGTTTCTTAGTTCATGTTGAAGAAGGTGAAGTCTATGCACTGAGAACAGCAAGTGGTAACAGCTTCTTGAAAGCAAGGTGAAGAAAGCCCCAGCTAGTATTACCCATCATTGGATTTTCTTGATGAGGTACACCTTGTGGGCAGTATGGTTATTTTCCTAGGAGTGAAAGGCTAAAAGGTTGTTCATTGGAATTACTTCTGCTTTTAAAAGACAGACTACGGTTCCTTTTCTTACGGGTTTCAGGAGTGTTCCAAAGCTTACTATTAAAAGAACAGCAGAGGGCACGGTGGCAATCCAATGTTTTTTCTTGTTTGAAGAAAAACATACAGTAGAAGAATCATAGAATCATGGAATAATTTAGGTTGGAAAGGACATTAAGCTCATCCAGTTCCAACCCCCTGCCACGGGCAGGGACACCTTCCACTACAGCAGGTTGCTCCAAGCCCTGGCCTTCAACACTGCCAGGGATGGGGCAGGCACAGCTTCTCTGGGCACCCTGTGCCAGCGCCTCAGCACCCTCACAGGGAAGAGCTTCTGCCTTAGATCTAACCTGAACCTATTCCAATTTTGGTGTTTTGCAGGACATGTTATTTAAGATGTCTTTTGATTTTATGAAATCTGCTAAATCTAATCTTAAGATTAATGCTGCTTTAAAAAAAAGAAGTGTATTTTCTGGCATGAGAAGATAAATTGTTGAATGGTTCTTCAGCTCCTGGTGAGGAGAGAAAACTGTGACTCTTCCAAGGTGACACAGTGTGTGAAGATCTGGTAGTCACACTCGCTGTGTGTTGGTGATGAGCTGAGCACTACCAAAATCTGTAGGGCTTTTTAGCTGATGTGCTCATAACTTCCCTCTTGTTGCTCTGACTCACATCTTGGCTGCTAAGTTGTGTAACCTGCCAGCCGGTTGCCTGCTATGAAAAACGTTGTAGCTGCAAGGATTATTATCAAGTATGTCTAATAATTTTAGTATTTTAGCAATCTATTTTGGCTCATTATGCAACCCGCAACTCAGAGAGATGATGCAGGAAGGGATAGAGGAGGACTGGATGCTGATAAACCATTTGGTGTGCTCAGCCAAGCAGTGGGGTCCTCTAGGTGGTCTGATTAAAGCTGCCTTGCTTCACAGCAAGTTGCCGTGGTCTCCCCCAAAATACAAAGCCATTTCCTCCCACTTAAGTCTCTGGGGACTGGGCTTTTACCAGTTGCTGTCTAGTTATTGGCAGGACCCTTGTGCTACATGATAGACATGCCTGTAAGCATACAGCCACATGTATCTATATTTGTGCATGTAGTAGAGAAGGATTCAAGTGCAGTTCAAACCAGTGTCAATACATGCTGGAAACTGCCTAGTAAATCACCATATGTTCCGGAGGAAATGCCAGGCAAAGTCACGATGGCTTTGTATGTGCACAGCTGACTGGCGAGCACAAAGGCAGGCTCATGAAGGGGGATGCCATCATATGCTTTTCTTCTTTTTTCCTATATCAGAACATGATTCGAGCCCGTCTGCTTCCCTTACTGCTGCGGAAGGGTAAGAAACCAGTCAGCCCAAACTTTTGCTGCTGGAGCATAGGCACCAGGGAAAAGGAAGCTACACCCAAGGAGCTCTCTCAGATGTGTTTGGTTTCCATTTCTCTTGAAGTACAGAGTTTTAAAAATGGTTTTCAAATTCTCTTCCTTCCGTGTCTCGTCCTGCTCTGGCTTTACGTTCATATTGTGGCAGCCTGATGTTTGCTAGCTGGAGTTCACAGACCTGGCATGGCTGAGACCAAACCTGTGCGCCAGGCGGGCTGGCTGATACACAGGGAGGGGGCAGCAAGCATCGCTGTGCTTTTCACCTCTGCCAGCCCAGAGTCATTAGTGCCTCCCTAAAGCCCTAAGTGCAGAGCGGTGGTATTTGCTGACATGTTTGGCAATCTGTTTGCTTTGTATTTTTTCCCAAGCTCTTTAAGGGTACCTGTAATATCTGATAGAAAGTAATGGAAAAGACTAACGACTTCTTATTTTATTTATTCCTTTTAATTAAACTCAGTTTATTTGAACTCCTGTAATTTAGCTTTCTTCCAACCAGATCCCTATTGAATTGAAATTGCTGTACAGCCATAACGTTGACTGCTATGACACCTACTGGTCGAGCTGAGCTGAACAAGGGAAAGCCTGTAGGTACTTGTGCTTTCCTCTTCCTAATGAGGATTCCAGGTAATGAGTTTTGGCTCAGCAGGTGTGGTGTCTCTTGGAAGGACTCACCCATCTTCTTTCAATACATCTTCCCCTACTTTGTGCATTAAGAAATTTAGATAATCACTTTTCTGTTTGCTTTTAACTTCTGTCCTTTCTCTTCCTAGTAGCTCTTTAATCTTCACCCTCTTTGTTTCGTCTATCTTTATTCAAGTTTCTTTTTTATCATCCCTTAATAGTATTGGGAGCTGCAAGGAAATCTCTTTGAAATCTTTTCTGAATTGCCTTCTTCCCCTAGAACTGTTCTTCTTCATTATCTGTGATCATTTCTTCAGTGCTGGAGACTTATTATCATTCATATTGCCCTGTTAGGCATCCACTTTTCTGGGAAAGGTAAGGAGCCATTCATGCAACTCCTTCCACGAGATCTCATACCTAAGGAGGTTTTGCAAGTATTGAGAAAAATTGAGCTTTTCTGTGTATAGAGAAATAAGGATGTTAGTTCACAATAAAAAACCAGCTTTGCATCCCCATTGGACAATGGAGAATGGAGAACAGTTCATAACTGTAGGAAAAAGTGCTGTATGCTTTGTCTGAGGGATAGTTCTGCTGCACTCAAGTAGTGCTGCAATCTTCCAAAAATGCATTCTTCTGCGTGTGATTCTGGAACATACCATTAGTCCAAAAAGTTACTCAGAGGGCTTCTCAGGTTGTTCTTCCTTTGAGAAACAGTTTGTATTCTAGAAGCTTGAGTAGCTTTGAGTAACTTAAAATTGCATGAGGTGTCTTGACCTGATCTGTAGTCCTAAGTAGCTGAAAGGGAGGAACTCCTGCTGTCTCCTCTTCCCATTATGGCTGTACATTTCCATCACTTACTTCTTGTCCAGCCATGAGGACACTCTTCACACCCCATCTGCAGGCCCATTCAGTTCACTGACCTGGCAAAAAGAGAGAAGATGGGCCATGGGAATTCCAGCCTGATGAGCACCACTGGATACCAGCAAGGGACAAGAGATGATGGAGAAGTAGGGGTGAGAAAGTAGCTGGAGTGGAAAACAGGTTAGTGAGGTCTCCCCCTTTTTGGCAGCTGAAATATAATACTGTTGCATGTATTTTTCCCTACAAAAGAAAAGGTTTGTCATCTCTTGCTGCCTTTTCCCTACCCTGGTGTCCCAGCTCTGTGGAGTCGTGCAGTGAGCTGTGGGTCACGCTGCCATTCCTCTGTCCCTTTTGTTTTCTCTTATTCTGGGCAGGTTCTTGCATTACATTTTTAGTGTAGGGTCTGCCAGCTGCCTAAGGCATGTGGCAACATGACCAACGGGCCTCCTCTTCTCTTCCCTTGGGGGGAGTTGGGTATTCTCACTTTGCACTAAATATTTACATGTGGGGTTTGCAGGCGGGGCTTTATTTTTGTTAGGTGAAGGCCAGGGAAAGAACTATCAACTTCAGAGTGAAGGTTGGAAGGTTCTGGGAAGGCACTTTTTTCTCTTGGTATTTCTGATCCTTCCAAGGCCTTTGTGTCCTGCACAGGCAGGCTTTGCCTTTACAGTGTGGAGTGAATCTATAGCAATGAACAGAAGATTTTACAAGGATTTTCCCCTAGAACTTAAATGGTTTTAACATACCTGTGGAAGTTACAGGGCTGAGGAGAAAACTGGATACTGAGCATTCCTTAAGAATTCAGTGAAAAGCTGAGATTCTGTATGCCCTTATCACAAGAGGCTGTGGGACTGAGGATTCACATTGGTGATCTATAGTAATTAGAAATCATGCATTATAATCTGGTTGAGAATAAATTGAGATGAGTAAATAAGCTCAGCATTGGAGAGGGAGGAATAGAATATCAGACAGCTGAGATGATCAGAGTGTTGATGAATTGACTTTGCTATGCCAGCCAATAAGCTCATTATTGTTTTTCCACTTGACAAGATCTGGCTCAGAACACAAAATACACCAGTGATGGCTATTTACTTGCTGACACTATTCCAACTCCAGACTTCATCTTAAGAAGTTGGGTTTGGGGAGCAATGAGTGTTACTGCATCATGCTGAAAGTTCCGGTTCAGCTGTGCCCCAGCTGGGGGCAGTGGCTGTGCTGGTGGTATTTCAGCAGTAAAATGCCCTTAGCAAACTGAGACCGACAGACTTGCCTGTTGCTGCCTGCAAGGAGCAATCA
Source organism: Ara ararauna (assembly GCA_028858755.1). Lineage (NCBI taxonomy): Eukaryota > Metazoa > Chordata > Aves > Psittaciformes > Psittacidae > Ara > Ara ararauna. The sequence goes on from CM054379.1 coordinate 123,432,145, forward strand.
GCATATCAAAGATACCGGTGCAAAGCAGGTTAAGCCAGAGGCTGCATTATCCCTGATGTAGTGATGGGGAATTAATCTCTCTCTATCTGAAGGGTTGGAAGTTACAGAGGGGTTCAGTGCGTTGTGGGATTTCCTAAGCCTGTCAGGGTCCAGTCACCCATAAAAGTTGCTTAACCTTATTAATAATTTCACTTTACGTCTTTCTTATTTTGGATTCTTTGACATAAAATGACTTGCTCAGGTTCACCCAGGAAGCAGTGACAGACTCGGGAGCTCAACCCAGATGGCCAGGTTCCCAGTCCAGATCCTTAAACACTTTCTGTGATGGTTTCTCTGTAAACTAGATGCTGAAAAAGAGCCTCTCAGTCAAGTGGCACTTCCAGCAAGCTGTAATACCTCTTAGACTAGAAACCAACAAAGTAAACCTGTATTTTGTGGCCATTTTTACACAGTATTAGTGTGTCTTTTAGTGGCATATCACTAAAAACTGTCATTTGAAATCTTGAATTATAGAAGTCTTAGTCTTGTTTTAATCACAATCTAGCGCTCAGTTGAGAACCTCATGTTGAGATGACTGACCTTGGTGTAATTATGTGCATCCACAGTGCCTAATTTGTGGTGATGTTATTTATCTGATGGTAAAGTTTCAGAGGGTGAGGAACTGCAGTTTAATTTCACTGTTGCCTTGTGCTGTTGTGGCAGTTTGGCTTTGGCCTTGAGATGTAGGGAGACACTGTGTTGTTTAGAGGGTTGTCTATGGGCTGGCTGGAACTAGAGCCTCCTGCCAGGTCTGGGAGCAGCTCAGACAGTGAGGCAGAGCTCTGTCATCCTGGAGCAGCTCCAAGCGTCACAGTTCTGCTGTCTCCAGTGCAGCCGCTATATTAAAATACTCCTTATTGCTTTTGAATTCTTGCTGTGAGATTGAAAATTAATTACCTGGAAGGGTAGTGTCCAACCTGTGAGCCTCCAAGGACAGTTTGGTTGGTGCTCTGTACCCTGCTGTGGTACTCTGTTTCCTGAGGGCCTCCTGGGAGCAGAGCAAGGGCTGGCTGGGTTTTCCCATAGTGAGCTTCCACTCACCATCTTTCTCTGGGATGCGGAAGTCACTACAGCCTCATCTGTGACAACAAGCTCAGACAAGAGCATAAGAGGAATATGTTAGCATCCCTTGCACCTTAGTGACTCTTAGCTTACTTGATCACTGAATCAGACTGGGTGGGGGTGAAGGAGACCTCTGGAAGTCTGAGCAGATATGCCTCCTCCTCACAGTGCGAGGAGGTGAGGACCTTGCCCTTCTCACACCAAGTCCCCTTCATGGGATTGTCCCTGCCGAGCCCCATGGCGGAGTTTGTCAGCATGCCTGCTGAATGTTTGCAGTCAGTAACTGGTGGTTGTTAGCTTTACACGTGCCCCATGTGCTCAGCGTCACAGAGACCAAAAATAGAAATGTCATTTTCTTTCTAACCTTGTGCGTCAGCCTGAATAGGAAGAGATGCTGCGCCTTTGTGTTGCGTTCTTCTTTCACATTACTATAAAGATAGCTGATTAAGTACTAAGTATTACTTATTCTATCAAAAATCACAATGGGGTACTCCTGCAGTCTTATTGTTACGTGGTGCTTCTTTATTTGTAGTACAAATAACAATCACTTGTATGAATTTTGTGCCTGTTGCAGCATCTTCCTGTTTTCCTCTCATAGCTTTGGGTGATGGCAGTGCATTGCCTGTAAGCAATGGAGGAAGGAAGAATTTTGACAAAGTCTAGAAGATTGCACATAGCTTTTCAGGTCATATGTTTGCTTAGCAAAAATGAATAGATCTGTAAACTGTCTGAAATAAGTAAATCCCTTTTTTAATGGCTTCAGCTTCTGCACAGAAGGAATGGGTTTGGAGTAAAGTCCAAAGAGCTTGTAGAGACGTGTGCTGCCTACTTTCAGCTTTTGTCTAGGGTTTGTATTGTCATATTAGAATTGCAGGGTTACAGAACAACATGATAGGAGCCATTTTAGATGCCAAGATAAAGTCTGTTAAGTCTAAATCCCTGGCTTTGGGCTCCTTTCTCTTTCTTTCCTTACTGACCCTCTTCGGACTTTTTCATTTACACTGTTGTGAAACTGCTGAATTTTTGATGTAATAGTTAAGCAAAGTAGATTGTGCCTGAACACGGGAAGTGCACATAATTATTTGCCCTAGAACATTTAAAGGTACAAACTTGGGCCTGATGGAAGCCTGACTTACAATGTTGTAATTCACGCTTGGTGGCAGAGGCAGCTCCAGGGTTACTCTCTTCATTCCTGCCTGCAATCATTAGCATGCTTGGATTTGGTGCAGTTGTGCTCCAGAAGTGTGCATGCAATCATTCAGTTTCTCCTGCTAAATGAGAGTGCTTGAGCTGGCATTTTTACCAGCACGGCTTTTGAGAATATATTTGAATGCTGTGGTTTCTAAATCACCTTCATCTGGGGAAGGGAAATGCAGTTTTGCAGAGCCAGTGAAACTAATTGGTGAAGATAAGAGTGAGATCTTTGCTTTTCTATCAGCTTTATGTAAAACAGGAAAGAAAAACCTGAGCGTGGTCTGGAGTGGTAACTGTGGAGTAGAGTTATGTGGCTCTAGCTGGGTTGGTATCTTACAAGTAGTTACTCAGCCTCCTTAAGAGCACAAATGATGGCCTCATGAAGAGACTGCTTCTCTCAAAGGTCCATCTAACTGGGTGCTAGACAGTGTCCAGTGGTACTACCTAGGGCACAAGTGCAGGATGAAAATGTCCCAGTACTTTTTGGATAGATTACCTGATACCCTTTCTCCTAATGGGGAAAGGACCAAAAGCAGGTTTTTTGGTATTTAATAACCCCCACTCTATTGTTCTTCCTGACTTTGTCCTGGCGCTTTCTGAATCTCTTTAAAGCTGAAACCAAAACATTCATAAGGCCATGACAAGGAGATCAGAGGTTAGTACCCAGCTGCATGAAGATCTGCCTTTCTTGTTTGCAACCTGCTGCTATCATTTTATGCCACTTAATTCTTTTATCTGAAGAGAGGGTAAGCAATTCTTCCCTGTCCTCCAGTGACACTAAGGATTTTATAGCTCTCTGCTGTATTTAGCTCTCTGTTCCAGCTCTCTGTTCTGTTTTTTCCTTATTCTGCTCCTTCCCTCTCTTCTCTTCCTCTCCATCAAAGTAGATGTGACACTATTTGTCATTCACAGCTTCACGTTGAATTTGCCTAATAAAGCGTAATGAGAAAAACTCAGGATGTAACATTGTTTTCACATTTTCAAAGTCAGGTGTTTTGTTTCCTAGTGGTTAAGTTAAACCACAAAACACATTAAAGCACAACGCAAGTAGAAAAAACCCTTGAGAAGAAAATGAAGCATTTGGCTTGACTCAAAGTTCATCTTTTGAGGATGTTTTCAAGAGCTTACTTCCATGATAAAACAGCATCTTTGGAGATTGCACTGTGCAAGGCCCATAACAGGGTTTTTTTTCCTCTTGTGGAGGATTGAATCCTCTCTCCCAGTCCTTGCTCTGCCTAGCGGCACTCCTGGCCATTGGACCTGTGCCTGTTCCATAGTGGGAGCTAGGTCAGACTGATGGCACCAGCTGGCTTCACCCCAGCTGTGGGACACCATCTTCTTGCCAACATCCAGGATGCATGGGGGCAATATGAAAACGGCTTTCACTATGATGAAGTTGGTCTCCCTGCAGTTTTTATGCAGGTGTCTGTATGAGAGGTTTTGGTTTTGCTGCTTCTGGTTTGGGTTCATACCTTCTCTGGCTGATTAAAGAGCTAACTGAGGGCTCAGGCTGATGGTAAGTTAAACTTTTTGAGTTTCAGTCTGACTGCTTCTCAGAAGGTTAAAAATAAAGCACAGAGAGCCCCCATTTTAGGTTGTTTTTTTAATACTACCATACTATCCCAAACTACAGACAAATACGGACACGAGGCAATCTGAGTGTCCTTACGTACAAGCTGTCAGCTTCAGAAACCACAAGTACGTCATCAGGCCGTTCGCTTCGCTTTAATCTCTTTTTATAGCTAACCTGCAGAATCATCAGAAGTGCTCTGTAGTATTAACTAACTCTGATAGATGAATTTATTGATAAATCTGGAGTTCTCTGCAGCTGAATGCGTTATTTGACTCCTACGTACTGTGGCAGTGGTGTCTGCAGAGATTACCTGAACGCTTACAGCCAGATGCTTCTGATTTTGGGGTGACCAAATCTTTGATTGTCTGGTTGGAGATATTTTTGATGTGGTTATCAGAGAAACTGGGATGTTTCCACAGTTCCAGGCATGCCTGTCTCCTGTCAGACATCTAAAATGGACTTGGTCGAAACAGGGTTCACTTTGGAAATGTTGACTGACCTTTCTCAGTTTACGAACAGGTGAAATAGGAAAATGATGCCATCTGTTCCAGAGTGGAGTACCTGTTCTGATGCTGAATTATGTTCTAAATAGCAATAACGAATGTAATGAGGGTAGTGAGAATGTTTTTTTAGTTAGTGACTCTCAATAGACTTCAGCCATTTAGAAGGTTATGGAGGTAGATGGAGGCTGAATGTTTGAGAAGATGATAGAGGGATTGATGACGAGTACTTTGTCATGCTGTTACTGCTCGTTTTTCTTTGTGATTATAACAATGTGAGAAACCTGATTGAGAAGAGAAATACTCCAGGTATGTGTAAGGAAATGGTTGTGCTCTATAGGTACGTCAGTGGGAGAAGCAGAACGAAGGCAGACCATGTTATCCTTTTCCAGTCTCTCGAGTGATGTGGCACTGTCTTGGCTTAACCCCAGCCAGCAGCGCAGCCTCATGCAGCCGCTCAACTGCTGCCCCAGTGGGATGGGGAGAGAATCAGAAGGGTTAAAGAGAAAGCTCATGGTTCAGTTAAAGACAGTTTAACAGTGAAGCAAAAGCCATACAGTGAAGCAAAAGCCATGCACCAGAGCAAAACAAGGAATTCATTCCCCCCTTCCCATGGCAGGTGGGTGTTCAGCCATCCCCAGGACATCAGGGCTCCATCACATGTAATGGGTACTTGGGAAGACAAACACCATCACTCTGAACATCCCCTCTTCCTACTTCCCCAGCTTTGTATGCTGAGCATGACCCCATTTGGTGTGGAATGTCCCTTGGGTCAGTTGGGCTCAGCTGTTCCAGCCATGTCCTTTCCCAGCTCCTTGTGCACCCCCATCCTCCTTGCTGGTGGAGTGGTGTGAGAGGCAGAAAAGGCCTTGACTCTGTGTAAGCTGCTCAGCAAGAGCTAAAGCATCCCTGTGGTACTAACACTGTTTCCAGCACAAATCCAAAACAGCCCCATACCATGAAGAAAATGAACTCCATCCCAGCCAAAACCAGCACAGGCCCATCAAAAAGCTTAAAGTGGCAAGCCAGAGCTCCCCTATTTAAAAATAAATGAGTAAATGCTCTCAGCAAACTCTACAGCAGTCAAGTAATAAAACCCCCTGGAAATGATGCTAGGTGGGAAGACAGAGATGAAAATTATATGGTTTTTTATATGCAACTTGTATATGGGCTGAATGTTAGTATTTCCTTTACTTGCTGGCATCTTGTTATTAGAAAGATGTAGGAAGACAAACTGAAGGAAGCTCACTAGAAATTCAGTGAATGAATTGGATGGAATGTGGCATATGATTAAATACCTTTAAACATATTCTTTTAAAAAATACAGTCTTTCAATCCATGTACATAAAATACGAATAGTAAACAGGAGGCAAGAAAGGAAAAGAAGAAAGAGCAAAAGAAGCTGCAGCTTTTAGTATTTTACTGTGGAGAAAGGGCAAAGAACAGCATAGAATCATAGAATCAGCGAGGTTGGAAAAGTCCTTCAAGACCATCAAGTCCAACCATTACCTCAGAATAACATTTGGTGGTTTATTCTGAGTGCCACAAAGTAAAACTGGGGAGATTAGATGAGCCTTTGAAATGAGGAATATTTTACAGACAACATGCAGCCTGGTAAACTGTTTAGATGGGGAAGTGGCTGCAGGCCTGAATAACTCCCCAGTGTATTTTGTCTCCTTTTCAAAAAGCAATGAGTTAGATTTCTGTTCTTGTGACTCAAGAGGGAAAAAAGGTGCAAGTACCAATTCATGCTGTGCCCTGGGTTTGCGCACACGCGCTTTTCCGTGAGAAAAAGAGATGGAAGGGGCTGATGTGTTTGGGTGTCAGTGTGTTCTAGAGCTGAGCGTGCTGTCTTGCAGGGCTGTCTTACCCTCTCCTCCTTGGAGGCAGCAGGTCCCAGGTGAATGGAGCTGAGCCAGGGGGATGAGGAGTCAATGGTGCTGCTGTGCTGAGCCAGGCTCTGCCTCCTTTCCTTCTGCGGAGTAACACCTTCCTCTGTGCAAGAGGATGGAAATATTTTGCAGAGTAAGGTACCACTTACGAGTAATGTTAAAGCCTGAGTCTAGCCTTATATTAATATTTATTGAAGAGCACGGTGTGGGGTGAATAGCGCAGTAGAGGAGGGAAGCTGTTTATTTTTCACACAGCAGAGGCATTTTGGAAAACAAGAGCTGGTGATGCAGAGGAGCAAGCAGCGTGAGCGCTGGCCGTGCGTGTGAGGAATTCGGGAAGAGCATACTGCTTTCAGCTCACTGGGTGGGAATTAAAACCAAATCATCTGCGTGTCAGCGGGGTAGCACGGAATGATTTTGGAGCCTGCTGTTGTTTTCAGATTTGTGGTTTTATTAATTTCCATCTTGATTTTAAACCCCAAGCATAGCTAGTACAACTGTAGGCCTAATAAGGTTTTTCAGTAGTGCCTAGGATCTTGGAAAGGGTGAAAAGAGGGATATTGTAATCTGGTTTTGGATTATGCTGCCTGACTGACCTCCAGTCATTGTTTTCCTCACTGTCAATAGATGGATGAAGTGTCTGGGAAAGATGTGTGAGTAGGTATGTCAAAGCAGAGACCTTGCTTTATATTTCATAGGATTTCTTGCAGTCCTTCTCTTCTGGAACATTTGCATTGCTTTTAAAATACTGGAACTGCTTTTCCAGTTAAAATCATTTTCACTATTGCCTCGAAACCTTCAAAACCCGTATCTTTTTCATGACAAGGTTGAGAGTGTGTGGCTGGTTTTGGAAAGCAAATATATGGAATCAGGTCTGTTTGCTGTAGCTGAGGAAGGATGAGAAGCTTTCTGAAGAGTAGCTTTTAACCCTTCTTTTACTTTTTTCATCATGAGGTGGTTTGCAGAGAATCCACTGGCTGTAGGGACAGCAGAGAGGGTGGGGTGTTGCTTCCAGAAATGCAGAGTATTGAGGAGAAGCAATTTGAGCATAGAATCATGGAATCAACCAGGCTGGAAAAGCCCTTTAAGCTCACCCATGGCACTGAGGGCCTCATTTCCACGGTGTGTGCACACTTGCAGGGACGGTGACTCCAGCCCTGCCCTGGGCAGCCTGTGCCAATGCCTGAGCACCCTCTGGGGAAGGAATTGTTCCTCAGCTCCATCTAACCCTGCCCTGGTGCAGCTTGAGGCCGTTTCCTCTTGTCCCATCCCTTGTTCCTTGGGAGCAGAGCGCAGCCCCCTCCTGGCTCCATCCTCCTCTCAGGCAGTTGTAGGGAGCGATCAGGTCCCCCCTGAGCCTTCTCTTCTCCATCTGAACCCCCCAGGTCCCTCAGCTGTTCCCCATCACACTGTGCTCCAGGCCCTGCACCAGCTCTGGTGTGCTTCTCTGGCACCTTGATGTCTCAATATCAAACTAAGCAAGCAGCATTTGATGCACACACTAGATTTTGAAATGCTGCTGACTTGGAAAAGTCATCTTTCATGTGGTTGTGATTCAGCCCAGAGATGAGTTCCAGGATGAAATGAGAAATAGAAATGCACATATTGGCTGGTAATCGTGTGAATAGCAATGAGTGGGTGGTTTAGAGCCAGCACATTTCAACTATTGAGTTTCTCCCAGTTTACTTTTTCACAAACAGCAATAGCAGCAAGGGCACTTCTGCTTGTTTCTTTGTGGGGTCTGACTGATTTCCTAGATAGATAGATTTCCTCTGCAGTATGCTAGATGGTAAGAGTTTCTGCATGCCATGTTTCAGTTCAGGTTCAACCAGAAAAAAGTTCTCTGATGCGAATTATTTCCTATAACAAGAAGAATTTCAAGCACTATTTAGGTCATTACTGGTAGAATTAATTAGTTCATTAAGAAGGGCCACAAAAGAAATGTAAATCACAGTGCCCATCTATTCTGGGCAGATCATTGAAGAATATCCTGAAAAAAAACCCAAACCAAAAACCCATCAAACAAAACCCGTTCCTTGGCTTAGGCATAGAATAGATGGTTGGGCAGTTTTTTCCCTTTTCTATTTTTAACAACATGATGGCAGGCAATGTAACTCATTTTGTATCTACGACAACTGAATATCACAGCTCTGTGCCATTCAGAATTGCATTTGCAGAGGATTAAAATCATACCAAAGATGTGGACTTCAATTTCCATGGCATGGTGATGAATATGTGAGGTGGTCAGTGTGGGTAAAAGATTTGTTTCCTTGCTGCTGTGAAGTATTTTCTCATCCATGGCAAATACCTATAGCTGTGTGTAAAGTTTAGCACTCATTTAGTTTTGACCCAAAAGCGTGGTCAGTCGTGATCATGCTCAGCACCCACTGGACTCTGCTTATTGCGTGTGTAGGAGCTACGTGCCCTTTTGGCAGTTCATCCGTGGTGGTAACAATGGAAAACCTTATGATTCCCCAAGGTCATGCTGTGTGCTTCTGTGGTGTTCCCTGTTAGTGATTTGCATTAAAATTTCTGCCCTTCTCCTCCTAAGATTTAGGGAAGGAGTCTGTGTTGGACGAATAAGGAAGAATAACTGATATCTGTAGCACTGTATTGCACTTTGAAGTACTTAGTATTGAGATTTATTTTTAAGCGTCACTTTCCCATGCTGGCTAGTTCCCTGATTTTACTGACCGAAACCCAACTAGAACTTCCAAACAAAGGGCCCTTCCAGATTTTTTTCCCTTTGTCAGCAGTTCTGAGTGGTTGTTTCCTATTACAAAATAATTCGCAGAAGGACATTTTCCACTAGAAATAGTATTTTCTTTTGAGAACTTCTGAAGAGATAAGTAACTTTTTTGTCATTTGCAGTATTAAATCTATGAAGAAAAAGCTAGATTATAGCTGCAGCTACTCTCACAGCTCAGACCACGTCTCATTTGTGCTATCTGCTGATAAAGCACTACCTTCCCAGAAGAGACCATTGCTTAACATGACAGTGTTCATCATCTCAGACATTCTCAAAGTGCTGATTAAGCTTTCAGTTGAATGAACAGTTACCTTAAAGTAAAATATGTTTCCATTTTTAAAAAGTAGGTAATAAATGAAAGATTTGCATTGAAGGGGTAGAACATCTCAATACTTCAATTGTTGAGATTGTTGAGCCTGGAGAAGAGAAGCTGTGTGGGGACCTCAGAACAGCTTCCAGTGTCTGAAGGGGGCTACAAGGATGCTGGGGAGGGACTCTTCATCAGGGACTGTGGCCATAGGACAAGGGGTGATGGGTTCAAACTGAAACAGGGCAAGTTCAGGTTAGATCTAAGGCAGAAGCTCTTCCCTGTGAGGGTGCTGAGGCACTGGCACAGGGTGCCCAGAGAAGCTGTGGCTGCCTCATCTCTGGCAGCGTTCAAGGCCAGGTTGGACACAGGGGCTTGGAGCACCCTGCTCTAGTGGAAGGTGTTGGAACTGGATGAGCTTTGAGATCCCTTCCAACCCAAACCAGGCTGGGATGATGTCTCCTAAATGAAGAAAATAAAATCAAATCCCTACTTCCCCAAATTAATTCTGGGCTAATTAAAGTTTTTAACAATATTTTGAGCATATCTGACATGCTTCTGTCCAACCCTGAAAAGGACGTGTCCTGTAACGTGACACAAAATTCACATGATCCTCAAGTGGTTGTGATGGGCAAATTTATTTCCCTTGTTTCTCTTGATTGCATCCGAGGTACGCCATTGAGAGGTTCAGAAACAAAAGCCTGAGATTAGATTTCTGCTTGTATTGCTTTGTGCTGGGGAGCTCAGCAGGCTGCACATGCTGTCAGCTTCTTTGAGGTGATGTTTTGAAGTTTGATACAGAAATATATTCTTCGGTCTAGAAGAATAAGCTGAAGAGCCATGTTCAACCTCAGCTCTTTGAGGGTCAGACGCTTGAAATGTGAAAGTACTTGGCTGAAATAAGTCTAGAAACTGGTGCAGAGAGCAAGGAGCTCAAAAACAAGTATTCTGGTATGACCTGATGATGCCATTTTGCAGCACTTTCAGCATGGGCTGTTTCAAGTGTTCTGCGCTTACCTATAAAAAGGCAACATCTGCCCATCTTTCCTCCAGTTTTGAGTGTTTGGGTTACAGTTTTTCTACTTCTGATCCCCAAATCCTTTATGTTTCTTGATATCATATAATCATAGAATCCTGGTCTGGTTTGGGTTGGAATGGAGCTTAAGATCACCCAGTTTCAACCCCCTGCCATGGGCAGAGACGCCTCACACTAGACCGTGTTTCCCAAGGCTCTGTCCAACCCATTTTGCCAGGGCATAAATACCCTTCTAGAACCATATGTCTGACCCCAGTGTTTGCAGATCAGCATTTCCAGGCAGAATAAAGCACACTTGTTTCACAGCTATGCATACATTGTCATTGCATCACCTATTTATTGCTGTTCTTACCAGTTTTTCTAACCACTTGTTTGGAGGTTTTGACTCATGGAGATGTTCCGTGATTTCTCACGAGAACATTCCAGTGAAGGAAAAAGCAGGGATAATTTTCACCCTTTTTTTTGTCTGTTTAAAATATGAGCACAGTGTCATAGTACAAACATTAAACTGAAATGAAGGGTGAGGGTTGGGTATTTATTATGCAGAGTGTGCCTACTAGTTTAATGATAGACTTTGACATGAAAAATGAGCAAAATTTGTACCTCATCAGCACTGAAAAAAGAAAAGCCACTTGCTGTGTTTAGTAATTGATTTATTACTTCTAAAAGCATCTAATAATTCCAGAGCAAGATGGTTATTTATGAAATGAAATCTGTAATGAATTCATTACACTTGCCTGCAATCAGTAGTATTAGAATCAGAGTTATTTTGTCAACAGTACTGAAAAAAACATACAAAATGAACAGTGACCTGGATCATTTTTTACTGTTGTTTAATTAGAGCTTTGGTGAGCTGCTGAACACGGGAAGGGAGTGAGCTGAAGTTAAGAAGTGGAGAATATGCTGAGTAAAATAGGTTTTGCAATGCAGAGTGGTCAGATCCCAGGCCCTGCAGGGCTGTGTGGACCTTGCTGTACAACCAGAAGTGATAAGGAAGCTGTTGTAAGGCTTTGGCTGATGAATGGTTTAGCATTTGCCCCACAGCATCACTGAAATGTGTTTTTCATTCAGATGTCCCAGGCTGCAGATCCTGGGGATGGTGACAGCTCTCTGTTACTTGTTGTGACCTGCCTGACCTTGCTCTTTCCCTCACAATGACAGCAACACCAGCACTAGCTCCCCCCTCCTCCATTTCCAGCCACTTTTCCCTTCTTGCATGTCTGTCTTATAAACGACATTATGTGTGATGTCCTCTAGATATGTTACAGATACACTAATTAGTCTTGGGGAACGTGGATGAGCAACTTAGCGAAGTAATTCCTGTGGAAGTGAAGTCACTGATGTTAGTAAAAGTGGCTTTGATTTAATGCTTTTCCAAATGTACCTCACCATGGTATTTAAAATTGTGCAGCAACCTGCTTTACTCTGTTCCACCCCTTGCGCACTTAAGGATCCCAGCATTTGGTTCAGTTTTCAGGTGCTTATCTGACTTCATTTGTCTCCAGTGAAACCCATGATTTTGCTCATTTTGCCTTAATTCTCTCTGACATTATTTTAAAAGTCTCAGTGCTGAGAAACTCCCGAAGTAAAGTACAATGAAAATATTGCATTATAAATAGAATCATAGAATAGTTAGGGTTGGAAAGGACCTTAAGATCACCCAGTTCCAACCCCCTGCCATGGGCAGGGACACTTCCCACTAAAATAGTTTGCTTTTTGGGATTAGCTTTGAAATTTTAATTTGTAGAAAAGGTAAAGTGTACTTAGAATGATAGAGGAGTCTTATCCTAGCTGAGATTTGCCAGATAAACAGGGACTGACAGCAGCACACCAAGGGTTGAAGCTCTTCCTCCTTTACTGCTCTTCCTTTCCCCGTGTGCTTCTGTCACCTGCTGCGTTTAACCCGAGTTACACTGAGATGTGAATGCTTCATGAAATCTAATCCTAATGCAGAACTGCACTTTGCTCTGAATGGTCTTTACAGCCAAGGTGTACTTCCCTTTTCTAAACCCACCTGAGGCTGGCTTAGTTGCTTGAATGAGGTGTAATGAATCTGCAGACACACTCCCCAGGGTATTTCCTTTTTTCCCATTTGGTTGCTTTGAATTTTTCAGGTCCTGAAGCTGTGATAACTCTCAACAGGTTTTTCCATTTTCTCATGGACTTCCGCTGTTTGCCTCTGTTAAAAACGATGTATTCTTTTTTAATTCTGAATTTCCAGCACTGTTTCTGTGCACAGACTCCAGATGATGAGTGGCTTGGATTTGACTGTATTTGATTGTAGTAAAGGTTTTTTACCTTTACTACACTGTTAGGAAAATGAGAGGTATTAAAAAAGAGTTGGAGTTGTCCAATGGTCAGCACTGCACAGCTCTTCTATCTCACCAGAGGCTGAAGGTGGGGGCAGAGCTGCCTTCACCAGAGAGGAGAGGCAGAGCAGATGGTGTAAGATGAAGGGTTCAGGACGGGCCAGAAATCTCATCTCACATGATGGTGAAGAATAGTTTAACCTCACATTCAACCTACTACTCTGGAGTGCTGGCCAACCTGCCCTTGTAGACCAGCAGCTAGGTCTGGCTTTTGTATCGTGAAAGTTTTTTCATTTGCAGGCACCTTTTGGTTCTGAGAACCAGGCCATTAAAAAGAACACTTTATAGCTTAAGATTGACAATAAAATAGAGAGTCACAGTGCTTGCCAGCTCCTGTAATTCCATGAGAAGACTTTGGTGCTTTTTCCACTGATGGCACAATTCCTGGAGACAAGCATCTTCTGCAAGAAACCCAACTCATACCTTTAGGAATCTCACAATTATAAATCTTTGGAACCGTGTAGGATGCAAAACCTAAAAGGCAGGGTATTACTGGGTTTTAATCTTGTGAATTCCAAAGCTATTCACATGGCCTTTTAATGATGATAAGCAATAATACTGTTCATAACTTGGTCTTCTCCCTGTTATGAAGAGGAAAGAAGCAGTGAGGTTATTTTATGACCTTCCTAGCATTACTTTTCAAGGTCTTTTGTTGATCCTGATTGTGTTTTATACATAACCAACATCTTTTAAATCAACAGTTTTACTTGTATTTCAATTAGGCTGTAATTTTAAAAGCACTAAAACAATATTGAAACTTTTCTATTTGTTTGCGCTAACATTTATAATAATGTTACAAATTGATAACATTAATACTTATCATTAATAACATAATAATAAAATAGCTGCCTTGAGATGAAATAAGGGAAAGGGAAAACAATCTAGTCACAAGCCATAGGGGTTTTATTAAGGATTTTGGCTATGTTGTAAAGATGTAGGCATATACTATGTAGCAAAACTCCATTTTACTTCACGCAGAACTATTACATACGCATTTGTGCACGTGCAGTTAACTTATAGGCATCTGATTAAAGCACTGTCTGGAAGTTCTACTAGGCTTAGTGATATATGAATATTCAGTACAATGCCCTAAAGCTTTGTTTGAATTCCACTGCCATATTGACTTGACTGACAAAGAAACATACTGTGACAGGGTGTTTTAGGGAATACGGTCCTCCTTTTATAACTAATCATTATGAATAGTACCGAAAAAAAAAGCTACCTGGAGATACTGGGAAGAATTCCCAACAACTTCCAAACAATAGGAAACAGGGTACTGCTTCTTAACAGATTTGGAGCAAGCTTACCACAGCTGGGAGCCTGATTTCGCTGCCAAAATTGCCTTTTGAAAACGTTTTTCTGGCCACAATGGGTGTTTCATAGGCTGATTGAAGGTCAGTATGGCATCCATCAGGAATCTGTGTTTTTCTTGCACTGCTCTGTTCTTCCAACCCTTTTACACTTGGCGGTCGAATAGTTCTCTGTCAATAGGTTTTCTTAATTTGAAAGCTGAGAATGGCGTAGCAATGCTTTGATATAAAATGTTATAGTGGTGAATTCCTCAGGGAAATGAAATAGGACTTCGGGACCATTACTTACTATAGAAAGAGTAAGGTTTATACCAAATAGATCTGCATCGATCATAGCTAAATTTAGATGGAATTCAAAGTAAGGTTTCTAATTATGGAAAGGATGAGATGTTGAAACTGGCTTTTAAAGAGGAAAAAAAGTCAAATTAGTTCTAAGACAGAACTTGTTAAGGTGATGGAGAGGATGCAGCTGTCCGTGAGAGTACGGGACTGGACTCGAAGGAGCTACCATTGCCCTCCAAGCCCATGTTCCCCTCTCCTGCTGGCAAGAATTGTTCTACTGCTCAGTTTATTCTATATTATTGGAGGAATCGCAGGGGACCTTAGGACCATGGCTGAGTAAGGGTGTTTATTCTTGAGGTACAAAGTCTGCAACCTGCTGAGTCAGTTCCATGTTTCACAGTATTTCCAAGCCAGAGGCACTGACAGAGCCAAGAGGGACCAAAAAGTATGTTTGGCATTTCCCTTCATCACACCCCCTTCCTTTGCCCTCTGAAGTCTTGCTGTTGTTACACAGACAGGTCTGTGTGTACACTTGTGGGAGAGGCTTTGGCATCTATAAGCCCTCCACTTTAAGTGTTTATTCCAGCATGACTTCTTTCTGTGTCTGTCTAATGACTTGGTTTTGTAAGTCTGGAGACATCAGGTCAAGTAACTTATGCAGCAAATGTCCTTACAGTGTTTTTTGCATCCATCATCCCTGAATTATTATATAAATGCATCTATCAACAGCTTTATTCTGCTCTTAGTTATAATTCCTTGACAAACAGGCAATTTGTGCTGAAGCCACTGCATCAGAAGATGCAGGATTCTACAATAGTGGGGTGTCTGTAAGTCACTGTAATCTGTGCTAAACCTGCCCCTTGCCAATGGGCAATGGCCTTGGCAATGAAAATGCATTGAGCAGGTAAGACTGATTTGTATCTACCTCTAATGCGATTCCTTACCACAAGAAGATTAAGCTAAGGGATTTTTGTTTGGTTTGGTTTAATTCACGACAATTAAAAAAGGTGAAATCTTTCTCTTGCAGAGGAGAAAGAGAAATGAGTGTGCTTTTAGTCTGTGCCAGTTTGCTGTCAGATTCTGGGCTAGATTGTCATTAGATTATAACTTAATAAATTCTGTAAAGCATCATTTTAAAAAGCAAAAAGAAAAGTGTGTAGTATTTAAATGGTGGTATTTGTGGATTTCAAACAGTAAAAAGAACAGCTTAGTAAGAATTAACTTTGTTGATAAGGCTGCAGTATTGCAATAACTAACTCCTCTTGAGAGAAAAGAGCCTCATGACAGCGTTGTTTTGATAGCTAATTTTCAACATGGTTTTATTGCAGTGGGGTTCAAATGTGTCTCAGAGAAAGCAAGTACCCAGCTCGGATTTGAAGAAAGCTGGCATTTAAAAGGCTAACTGATTCTCTGTCACCTACCTGTGCTTGGAAGAGTCAGTGTGAAAGGAATCTGATTTATGCCACAACATTAACATTGTCTGTATCTCAGTGATTTTGCCCTGCTAAAAAGCAGTCTTAGCACAACGTTCATTAAGAATGGCAGGCTTTGTTTGCTGACTTTGAAGTGACTTTGAATGGGTGCTGTAATGTTTTGGTGACGCAGAAGTATTCCTGACAGATGGTAGAAAGATGTTTTGTGATTTAACTGTCCACTGATCACAAAATGAATTGCTTTTTATTTAGTATATTTAAAGCATGACCCAGCAAAGGAAAGTGATGTTGCTTCTAATCCGTTTCTTAAAGTGATCTTGTTAGTGTTCCCCTCAGCAATGCTATTGTGTTATAGTCAGAAAGCACAGAAATGTACCTATATGAACTGTTAGGGAACATCTCTCCCAATTCCCTCCTGCATCGCTGATCCCCAGATCTGCTCTTTTGATTCCATTCAGTTTACAGAACACGTGCTCTGCCTTGGAAGTAAACCACTGCAGGAGCTTGCTAGTGCTGGAACAGAGAGGCATTTAATGCAAGAAAGAGCTGATGCTTAGAGTAGCATTCATGACCAAGGACAGGCAACTGGGGACAATTTAATGTCAGGGGGTAACTTAAATATTCCTTATATTCCAGATGTCATCTCTCCTTCCGTTGTTCCCCATGGTGGGCAGCTGTTGAGGGACCTCCTTTGAGGACCATGCACCAGCAGCCCCCAGGTGTGCGGTCCCTGCTCATGGGAGAGGCCCTGAGCTTCTCGGAGGGATTTCGGAAGATCTGTGCTGGGTTGTGTTTGAAGCGTTCCTTGTCCTCTGAGGAAAGGAGGAAAGTGTGTTCCTGTTCCAGCTGGGCACTGGGAGTGAGTGGTGGTTTCAAGGAATTGTCAGGGCAGAAAGGCACATGGCTGACACGATGAGAAGGGCTGGGGAGAGGAGAAAAGCTTTCTGAACTCTCCATAATGCAGATAAAGGTGGAGGTAGTGTCAGTGCTTAGCTAACGATAGGAAGATTCTTCTTCCCAATTCCATGCACGTTTAGCATAGGATAGTGAACTGCAGTGCTCTTTTACTTGTGGCTGAGTTTGCCTTTATGTTGAAATCACACAGGGTTACTTTTGCCTTCTGTTGCCCCATGACCCACTGGCCTACCCTTGTTATACTGTATGAACCTTCCTGAATAAGTCTGAAGGCTGCAGCACAGACTGATGATAATGCCAGATCTCAGCGCTGAGCTGTTAGGAGAAGGTGAGGCCCCATATTTGTAGGGTGTGTTTAGCCAAAATGGGCTTGTAGATCAGAAAAGGTACCTTTATAAAATTGCTTGAGAAATCTATTTTTAGGTTTTTACTGTTTCTCTGTATCATCTTAAGGAAAGGTCCAGCTTTGTCCTCTGACAGTCTGGTGTAATTCCAGTAGGAGGGAAAAAAGCAGGGAAGAATGCTTGGTTTGTGTCACGTAACCAGAGAGGATCAGCACAGTCGATGGTGTGGGCATTAGGTAAGTAGAAGTCTTGACTGGCTCAAATGGACAGGAGGGTGAGCAGGGAACTGAACACAGAAGAAAAGGAGAAGTCTAGGTCTTGGCTTACAATAGTGAAAAATGTAATCCCAGAAGCTCTAGAGAGACAGATTTTTCTGGCTCCATATGGGACAGAAAAGCAGATAAGGTAAATCCTTAAATCTACAGCAACTGAAATATTTCTGTCACCCCATTTCAGGTGTTCCATTCAGGATCTTAGTCATCACTTATAAACTGTAGTACAAATAGGTATAAAGAATAAAATTCCAGCCCAGTGAATTAACAGTCTGAGCAACTTTCAATCTTGAGAACTTGAACAAATGCAGTGAATGATAGAATCACACCCTCATCAAGAGTTCATTTGTTAGAAGGGTGCTTTTGTTCAGCTAATCAAAAATGGTTTCTATTGCTGTGCGGAGCTGTCAGCAGTCAAGCAAAATAAATGGCTTGACCATTTATGCATTGGGAATAAATATGTTTGGATCTTAGTGCGGTTGTATCAGCTATTTGAAGATTATGAATGATAAAAGGATAAATTTGATGGTGCTGGGTTCAGTAAAGAAGAAGATTAAGGTAGCTGCAGGCACGCAGCTTTTAAGATGTAAAAATTCTCCCTTATGCCTTTATAGTATATGCCTTCAGGAAAGCTAGTTAAAAGGCAAATAAGCATTATAAAAGAACTAAGAGAACAGCTTTTTCTCATAGTAATTGAGAGAAATCTGTTACGAGCTGTTGAATCTGCAGTGTAATTTAAATATACTTACTTGCCTCTCAAATTAGAATCTAGGAGTTGCTGGCAAATTATCCTTGTCGCAGATTGTGACGCTGCTGCTGGGCTCTGCTTTCACATTTATAGATCAGAAGTTTTCTTTCTAGGAGAGAGGTAGTCACAGGGAGAGCCGTAATTTCTCTGAGACTTGCTTCTAGAAGGAAGTATTCTGTCTGCTGACTTCGCATAGGTTGGGTCAAACCTTCTCCTGATAGCTGCCCTTCCACCCTTGAGTAGTTCAGAACAGGCTGATCTGGGGACTCAGCAGCAGGCACAACATCAGCACCAAGATCAATAAGATGAGAAGCACCTTTTGCTATTTTGGTGTGTGTGATGAGCACCCCTGACCAGCCCTGCTCCTCTTTGGATGTCTGCTCCATTGTGCAGCTGGACCCACAGCAGAATGATGCCATTTGTTCCATCCTTTTGATGAACCTCAAACAGGACTTGTAAGTTACATGAAGTTTTGCCCTTCAGCATCACACCTCAGAGCTCACAGCCTCCTCCAGCGGTATTGTTATACTAACAGCCCCTTCTTCAAGTGAAGTGTATATCACAAAACCAGGACTGTTAGATGGTTGTCATCTCAGCAAACAGAGGCACTTGGTGGGTTTAATGGATGTAGTTTGTTCACAGACAGCTTGAGCAGGCAGAAGTATTACATACCAGTCTTCCAGTCAGCTTTAAAGTCCCACTGTGCGGGCAGTAAGGGAAAGAGCACTGCCATCACATGAATTGTACCATGAATCATCAAATGCAAAAGGACCAAGTGCTTCTTTACTACATCTTTCACTCAGCACAGGTAGAGAACAAGCTGTTGAGTAGAGGGTCATAGTGCCCCTATGTAATAACCCTAGAAGGTCGTAATGCCTTTCTGTGTGCTGCTATAAGGGAATTGTCTGGTCAAACTGGGCAATTACCCCTTTCAGAGGCATCTTTGTAAATGGAAATCAATATGGTTATTAATGATAATAGGGTTCCACCAGGAGTATAGATGTACCTGGTAATTTCTAGGCAATTGAGTGATAGAAACAAGTTCCATTATACTAGATTGCATTTATTTTTTTGTCCTTTTCATAAGAGCGGCTCTAGGAAACTCTTGTCTGTCTTGGATTAGCCAGCCAGCCTAGTTTCAACCCTCAGGATAGGGGATGCAGGTTTATTGTGTATGTAACCTGCTTCTGCCTTTTTCTGTTCGCATATTGGCAAAATCGATAATTCCGCCTCTGCAGACGTGTGTCACTCATTTCTGGCACTTTGCACCAAGTTCATCTTGTCACCTGGAGCAAAGCAGAACCTCAGTGGGAGATCACCAAAGCAAATGGTGGAAAGTAGCTGTTGCCAATTAAATGCTGTGATGGTGCTGTGAGGTTCTTGCAAGTGTGACTTTTACTTCAAAGCACAAAAGGGCTAAACAAAATCAACTAAGAGCTTTAGTTGCAATTTCTGTGTGTATACATTTAGATACATTTCTTTCTTTCCAAAATCCCTGTAGATCATATATATATGCATGTATATATAATGCTATAAAGAAATGCATGTTCCTTTCTGATACCCAGATCGACCTCAACATGGTTTACAAAATACTGCCAGTAAAGGTGTCACTCTCCAATGGATTTTGACCCTGTTGTCTTCCATTCATCAGAGCATAGCACCAGTAAATTGCTATGAGTTTTTACAGACAATGGCATTTCAAACTGTCCTTGTCTCAGCCAACAGCTGTGATTTATTGTCACTCAGTTGGAGCTGCCAAAGCACCAGAAGCAAAGAATTACTTTGGAACAGGTTTGTATTGGTGGTGTGCCTGCTTTTGCCTCTGCGGCTGCTGTCAGCTCCAGTAAATTCCAGGAAAGAATTTACAGGGGAATGATGAGGCCCAGGTAGAAAAACAGCCATCAGGGAGATGGGGTTTCATTTACATCACTGCAAATTGGTAGACAGATCACTGGCAGTGCTGTTGCTTATGAGCAGTGTCCCACACTACTGGAGGCTCTCCACTCTCTCTTGCCGTATATGTCAGATAATGCTTGTTCTTCCTGACCTCCTGTATAGGGGAAGAGGATAAGCTTTATTTACCTTGATGTGTCTTGTAGAACTGACATAGGTTTTCTCACTCTGAGGAAAAACTTAGGAAAGTCATGCTGTATTTTTCCTGTTTTTCCACAAAACATAGCAGCATTTTTCTCTATGGCACTGTGTTAATCCCAGATGTTCACTGGTAGTCTTACAGGCAGCCTCACCACTGAATCAGTTGGTTATGATATTCAGAGCATTAAGGAAAAGGACCCAGCAAATGGAGTTTCACTGTAACAGTCTTGTATGGTGGTTGCTGTAGACATCTTGCAGTGATTTAATCTGTTTACTGGAGACAGAGTGTGTAGCTGTTACACACTGTCTGTAGTCATTAGTTGATGATAATGAAGTTATGCCTGGATGATTGCAATGCAGGCTCCTGAGAGCATTTTAATGGCAAAATATTAACAGTGCTGAGTTAGATGAAACTGAACTAGCCATGTTGTTACCTATTCTATTTGTATTTGTTAAGCAAGAGCTCTCAGCTTGACCAATACAATAGAAGTTACATATATACAGTTACTTATGCAATTATTTGAATGAAATCTCAGTGGCAGGTAATGACCCTGTGCCTATGTATGTGTCAGTGGCGGTTTCTTCTAGATCTCTCAGACAGAGGTACCCCAGGGTCTCTAACCAGACTACTTCTTGTCTTCCTCGAGGGCTGCACTAAAGGTGGCCAAGGGGATAACCTCAATTTTCCACGCAGTGGATATTGCTTATTGTGGAAGGTTAACTCCTGTAGCTTTTTTCCACTAACAGCCTGTTTCCTGATGTTTCCCTTCTGATCCAAGCTTGCTGTGAGCAGCTTTGCCATCCTGGTGCAGTGGTTCTGAAAATGCCACCTGTGAGAAGCAGAAACTGGATTTCATTAGAATTTTCCATTCATTTTTTAAAGGGAAATAAATTGATCCTCAGTTGTTAAGACCTTCTCTGTAGCATGTGTTTAGGAAGCCAGCACATGGAGAAGGATGCTGATGGTCCTTTCTGTGGTATGAAGGCAGTGTCTAAAGCCTTTTGATATTCTATACCCCTGCCACTGAGCTGAGTAAAATACCTGCTGCCTCTTGCATGTTCTATGGGGAGCATGGGAAGTGTCTCCCCAGTGTCTGCAGAGTGGTTCGCTAGAGAGCAGGGACATGTCGCAGGGTTTTTGAGGGGGGACACTGAAGGAAGTGAGTTGCCTAATGGTTAGATGCTCGCACAGGTGGCTTGTTCCTTTCTGAGTGAGACTTACCTCTGATTTTCTGTAGATGTGGATGTTATTTGTCAGTGTCTAATTTAAACATTGCTATTGCCTTCACCAGAAATGGAGTGAGGCTTTTCTGCTTTCTGCACAAGGAGGAGGAGATGTGTAGCCAGTAGCTGATGTGACAGACTGCACAGATGCTTTAATGCTTTTCGGGACAGTGACAGTGACTGAAGCCACAGTTTCTGAACTTGAAGTTCACTGAGCATCTTTCCTGAAAAGGTGCTTAATGGAAAAAGGTGCATGTATGTTATAGTGCATAGCTTGCACACTGCACGCGTGCAGCTCCCAAAAGAAGGCCACAGCAAATAGAGCAGTATTCAGCTCAGGGTTTTACATATCAGTTTGAGCTCCTGCTTTCTTCTGCTTGCTCTTTTCCTGCTGTCCTTTGAGATTTTCCTAAGTGGTTTGCCAGTCCAGTAGCAGTTGTAGCAGAGGGATCAACTGCTCGGTGATTTCTCACTGGGAAGGATACCTGGGCTATTTAGGGCTTTGTGCGACAACCGTGTGGGAGGTGGGTGTTCTCTCATGCAGGAAAGCAGCACATCTTCCAGCAGAAGAGCTGACAGCTCCAAGAAGGCTGCTATGGGATTGGAAGGAGAAGTAAAGGATGAGGACCCATCTCTTCAAGCAGTGGCTAATAGGGGAGGCAGTGGTACAGGGCAGATGGGGGTGGAAGGAACAACGAGTGCTCCAGGGCCACAGAGCTCCCACTTCATGCAGGAGGTGCTCATCTTTGGTCCCAGCTCCTTCTTCTGCTGCAGCTTCACTCCTCTTGGAGCTGGTGCCAGGGGGAGGGATTTGCATGTCTGACATCTTTCAGCCAGTTTTAAAGCAAAGCCAGGAACAGCTTCTGGAGAGGGAAGGGGAGCCTAAAAGGTCGCATTTGCCCTTCTCTAAAACTGCCCCTTTCTAATTGTTTATTTTTCTTTAATAATTCCTTTAATATGGAAAGTGTAAGTGGATCATCATCAAGTGGATCATCATCACTTGTTGCTTATACATGGTTTAGCTACATGGCGCTTTTAATCTTAATAGAGGAAAGAGAGATGTCATAGCCTTATGCTTGGCACCGCCTCTGGGAGAGCCTTCAAGCCAGCTGTGTGCCCAGGGTGTGCCATGTAAGAACAATCCCTGTTTTTTTATAAATGAGGTGTTTAGGACTAAGAGACATTTAAGCAAAATGTTAAATAGTGATGGCAATGACTACTTCCATCTATTCCTTCCATTTTTATTTAGAAAATGCATTAATAATGCTGTTTCTTATAACAAAAGAAGTAGTGGATTCCCTGCGATGTTTCTGCAATGTTCAACTGATGTGGTATCTTCAGTTTCACAGGTAACTGCAGGAATATTAACTGGGCAGCCTAGCCATATATTTTAGCTCAAGGGAAGTCGCTCTCCAGTGTCTTGCCATGTTTCTTTGTGCTAGGTTTGAGAAACGAACGTGATTCCCAAACAGTCCAATGGACTGTCGACTCAGCTAAGCAGTCAGCTGCTCTAGATTTTACAATCCTTGGTGTCATTGCTTATTCCTTGGTTGCAGCTGCAGCTGATCAGAAGTGACAAAGGATTTACCTTTGTCTTCTGAAGTACTTTAAAATGACAGAAAATTAGATTTCCTTTGAAATTGAAGCAGAGGATGTGCCCGTGACATTCCTCCATTGCACAAAGTAGGCTTTTCTGTTTTATATCTTGCTATGGTAATTAACCTCTGTGCACCTCTGTTTTTGTGGAGTAAGGGATATCTGTAGCTATGGCCAGCTCCTTGTTATTGAATATTGTAATTGCAATTCTGACACACAGTTGCCTTTGGAAAATGGTGACAAGAAGCTGCAGTGGAAGTCCTCAAGGCAGATTTTGTCCCATGCTGTGGGATCTCGGAGAACGTACCGTTTGCTTTCCATTTCTGTAGTGTGTGGAGGGGGCAATGTCTTTACAGCTGGGTCACTGGGTGACGAGATGTTTGGTGCTCTAAGGCAAAGCCAGTTACTATGTGGGCTCTTGTGAACTAAAGAAGCTTTCCTGTTCCCCAAATCATATGTTAAGGGTAAATATACACAAAGCTTTTGATATAGGATGGACGTACGGGCTGTGTTCCTTTGTGCTCCTCTTCTATGCCCCTGGAAGGAGTCTTGGCCAGGGTAGAGTAAGAATAGACATTCAGCAGAGAGAACTGTGAGGAGGAAGCCTCGTGCCTGCACGCAGCCCATGAACCAGGCTGTGCTTGTGGCACAGCTGAACTGTTCTCAGTGGTCAGCACTTTTTAGCTGCTTGCTGGGCACAGCAGTCACCTTTGCTTTGGCCAGTCTCTGGTGTGTGGCAGCAGCGAAAGAGACAGGGTGAGTTGCTGGTACGATGCTTTGTGCTCAGCATCCCTTGCTGTCCCTCTGGCTCTGCCCTAGTACTTTGGATGGGCTCCTTTGGTGTCAGTCATTTGAACCCCGTGTCCATCCCCATGCCATGACTCATATGGCATGAGGCTCCTGTTGATTGAATTCACTAATTGCCTTTATAACAAATGAGGCACTACAGGGCTCTTGAATCACTCAAGGTATTTTGCTTGCTGGGGGGTGTGTGTGTATAACATACGCGAGGATTCAAGGCTTAGTTTTGATCCTACTAAAGCAACATAAGACTTAATCCTTTTCCTACCATGGGAGATTTATCAGAGCAGGACTGTTAATGCTCTAAAGCTGACTGAGAGACAGCTGCATGCAGTGAACAGACAGCAGCCAAGAGTTCACTCCTACAGCTACCGTTTGAGCAGGGGAATAGCCATGAGTAATAACTCCGAGGGGGGAATTTCCAGCAATGTTACTGCAAGCAAAATGAATGTACATTGGTAATGTGCTGCCTGCATTAATAGTAATTATTTCTGTTACCAAAATAAAATGAAAAACCCCATTGTAAACACTCATTTTAAAATGTGAAGTCTATATTATTAAGGCACTTACATAATGTATTTGGGACCTGCTGTTCTGGTTTGGATCAGAAATAAGAATTTGAGCACAAAATAAACAAGTGAAAAGGAAAAGTAATACTCAGAAGATGAAAGTAATGACAGTTTCTCCTTGTATTCTTCCTTCTGTTTGCTTTTCCATTCAGCTCTGCTGCTGTATGTTCTGTAGTTCTTATTCTTTGAGAAAGTAACTGACTGCAGTAGGTCTCTGGTAGAATTCAGTCCTGCAGAAGAAGTGATTTAACTTGGGGACTATGGGCTTGGGTCACAGTTCATAATCTTTCTGTAAATTGCAGTATATGGCTGTGCTGCTCCTCACAGCGCCTTAGGAAGGATCTGCCATCCAAAACATGATCACTGCCCCTCTTTGTTCAGAGAAAATTGTCATTTGCAGCCTCCGGAAGTGTTGCATTGCATCCCTGTCCTGACCCATGGGGTTTTCCCCCTGTGCTGGGTGGCTGGTTCATCAGGGTACAAGTGTGGGCTGGCTCCCTTGTGTTTGCTCCTGATCAGACAGGCAGGTCGGTTGCTTATCCATACGTGTGCTAAAAGAGGGGAGAAGCAATTTGAGGTTGTCTCTGCATAGTAGCCATATAACATAGGACAGCCAAGGTGCTTTCTTTTTACTTGCCTGTATAGTACATACCATGCTTTGGGCTGATACTGAACCAGACAACAATGACAGCAGTGTATTTAGGTAATAAAATAGCATTGTAGTTCCATCCCCACCAGCTGTCAGAGGTGGATCATGGTTCTCCCCATCTCCCCTGTTTCTACTGATAAGTGTTCTTAGGTGCTGGGTTGCATCTTAGATGCATCATAGAATCAACTAGGTTGGAAAAGACCTTTAAGATTATCAAGTCCAACCATCATAATGCCACACCTACCAGCAAGATGCAGATGTGGTAGTCGTTTGAGGTATAGGTACAGACACAGGCAGTCATCTGTCAGTGCTGAGCAGTCATTCTCTGCTGCTGTTCTCAATCTCTTCTGAGCAAAAGATAGTTGTACAGGTAAAAAAAAGCCCAAAGGATCTATTTGGTCTCCAGAACTGCCAGCTGAACCATGCAGATCTAGGCTAAGGTCTTCTAAGCATGCTGAAGTAATTTCAAGTTTTCCATTGCAAAGGACGTAAGAAAGCTGGAAAATCAATTTAATTTCAGGTTTCCGTAGGAGACAATGAATAGGCTGTATACTTTAAGGTCAAACAGATGTTTCTTCTTGAAACTCCTTTTTTAATCCATAAAAACAGTGAGAAAATATAGAAAGAAGAAAAAGTCAAACAGATTAAGGGTATAGTTTTGCTTTATTGCAAACATTTTCAAACATCGTCTAGAAAGAAACACATTTAGCTTAGCTTTATCTAGTAAAGTCCACTTGTTCTTAAAGCCAACTCTTTGCTTCTTTGTTTTATACAGAAGCAGAAGGAACTTTCTAAGTCACAAGTAAGGAAAAGAAAAAAGATGATTGAATTCTTGTTAATAATTCTCAGAAGATGAGATTCTAAAGTGGCTGGTGCTTTGGTATTTAATGTCAGGTCTACTTCAACAGCTTGAAAGCCAGATGCCAAAATACTTGGAATAGTTGTGAAAATGAAAATTCTGGTACTACTCTTTAAAATCTCTCTGCTGAGAGAAGTGGAGAAAGCAAGTTGCAGGAAAGTGGATATGGACAGCATATGGATAGCAGCATCAGAGCTGTCACAGAATCCCAGACCCATCAGTGCTGGAAGGGCCCACTGGAGCTCATCCAGTCCAACCCCTGCCAAGCCAGGGGCACCCAGAGCAGGGCACACAGGAATGTGTCCAGGCGGGTTTGGGATGGCTCCAGAGAGGGAGACTCCACACCCCTCTGGGCAGCCTGTGCAGTGCTCTGCCACCCTCACGTAGGTAAGTTCTTCCTCGTGTTGAGGTGTCACTTGTTGTGGTTCAGTTTATGGCCATTGCACCTTGTCCTGTCTCTGGGCACCACTGAAAAGAGTCTGGCCTCATCCTCTTGGCACCACTTGGGGTTCTTCCTCCCCAGGGGCAGGACCCTACTCTTGCCCTTGTTGAACTTCATTAGGTTTCTCTGTCTATCTCTCCAGCCTGTTGAGGTCCTACTGAATGGTAGCACAGCTTCATATCATCAGCAAGCTTGCTGAGGGGACACTCCAGCCCTTCACATTTTAGGCACATTTAAGTTTCAGGTGCAGCAGTGTGTGGGTTTAGAGTACGGATATACGGAGTCAGTGTTATCCTTAGTTCTGATAAATATCTGTGCTCACACTGGGGTAACATAAACTGCATCTTTCCCTCCTGAGCATTTAGATCAAAGCTCACCATGGAAAACGTCAGCTATTACGTTGTGCTTGTAAAAATCTAGTGTGAAAGAACCCGTGTGCAAAGCCTGTGCACTCATCCTTTGAGTCAGGAGCTGCAATATATCTTCACTGCAGTTTGCACAGTCAGTCCCAGGCACTGGCCACTGGCACATGATGTAGGCTAAGGGAATAACGCATCCTTCATCAGGGTTGTGGGAAAGGCAGCACAGTTTAATACGCTCTGATCTGTAAGGTTTACAAAGACTTTATTCAAAGAGCACTCTTTTGTGCCCTCTGCGTTTTCAACACCACATGAGAAGCTTTATAACCCTGCATTATTTATAGGATGGTAAGACAGTATATCTGACCTCTTTATAGCATTGTGCAGAAGGGAGTGAAGTATTTTAGCACAAGGGTCATGCATGCAAGGCACAATCTTGTTTCAATTGTGACGTCCCATGGCTTTGCTCTCTCCTCGCTATTTGTTTGTAATGGCATTTCTTGGGTCTTACGTGGGAATTGAGGGCAAATCATGCAAAACCCATCTCTTACATTTTGAAGAGAGCTTTCTGTTTCAGCTGTGGTTGATCAAATACGGTGTTATAAAACTAGTTCAGAAGTTGTACCCATTCTGCTCATCCCATAAGGATGAGCTATAAGGCCTGTATTTGCCAGTTTATTCAGTGTGAGCAGTACCTTTTACCTGCTGTAATGCAAAAGCATTGAATTGAAGAAAATTGGCATTATACTCTCATGAGTCACCAGAACAGTAGTGGAATAAAATTTTATCTACAGCATAGGAAATCCAGTGTGTGTCTCTAAAAAGTGGTTTAATATGATCTTTAGGATTCTGAACCCGCAAGCACATGGTAAGTCCACATGCCTCTCTTGAGGGCTGTATTTTGGGGTCAGAGCTGGTTTGCACAGATATTAGCTTGTAAAAAAAACCCCAACAAATCAAAACCAAACAAAAACCTCAACGTCTGTGCTCTGAAGAACTCCCATATGAAGTAGCTCATGCAAGTACAAGATCTACTATTTATCCTTGTCATTAATGTATTCAAATCTTTCTCCTCTGGTCAGTAATTGCTTTTAGTTTTTGACTCTCCCGTCTGCCATATAATTGCTGTTTAGTCCTACTTCATGTCAGCCAACCTCTTCATTGCATCTTCCTACGTAAAAACACATGGTCTGGAAATGTGCCTATTCTTCGTTGCAGGAGGCGCACAGAGCAGTACACAGATTGCTGGTAGCCCTCTAAAAGCCAGGTGTTGAACATCTGCATCTAGACTTTGGAGCAGCCCACCCCCAAAGAGCTCCTGTCTGGAATGGGTAGTGGGACTGGAGACCCTGCACAGCAAGTGCATGCATGTACTTGCCTTCCTTTCAACCTTGGATAGGATTCTAAGACAAAAGACAAAATGGTGATCTGTTAGGTGGGTTCCTGACTACTTCTCACTCCCTGGAGTTCTGTCTCTCAGAAATGCAGGCTTGGTCTGCACACTTGCAGTTAACTGCAGTGCATTACATTTGGAGTGGGTTTGTACTGCAGATCTGACAATAGCTTGATGCTTTCAAGCATATCTTAAGTGAGGGAAGCAAAAATAAATCTAATAGGCAGTAGTATTACTCACCTGTGCACTTGTGCACTGCTATTCAGTGGGACCTTTTTACTTCTCTAGGATGGTAAAATAGAGGCATTAAAGATTCAGTCTGAAGCAAAACGTGGAGGTGAGAAGGCTGTACTCATTGGCTTTAACATCTCAGCGCAGTAAGGCAGTAATGTGGGTCAGTGAGCAAAAGCACATTAATGACTGCATGTAGGCAACTTCTGAACATTGCTGTAAGATGCTGAGAGACATTTAAGATATTTAACCTTTTAGTTTGTCACAAAGCCTTTTTTTCCTTTGAAAGGTTATGCGATAAATTATCTAGCACTTCAATAGAAGTATTGGTGACTTGTAGGGAACTTACAGTTGTGGGTGCTGTCGCTCAGGTGTCCTGCGAGCTCCAGCATGGCTCTACCTGTAGCTGCTTGCAACACTTGATATCCCAGCTTCATGTTGCTGTGGAAGTTACTTCAACTAAAGCTTTAAAGATGTTTTGTAACACTTACGTTTGTGATCAAAAAATACTGTGAATCTCCTTTTAGAGAAATTGGTACAAAAAGTATGATGATGCCAAGCTCTGAGGTAAGGGTCATTTTGGAGCGGCTTCCAAAGTTACCCTGCTATTTTTGTCATTTGCTGGATTTTTGCATAGTTTTATTCTTACTACTGAAACCAGGGTTTCAGCAGTTGGGTGACGCCTTTTCCTTTAGGCAGTTCAGGGAGGCTATGCTGAACATGCACCTCTGAAACGTGTGATCAGGAGTTATGTGTGCACCCACTGTTTTAAGGGCAGGAATGGCCCACAGTGAAATGTAACAGACCTATTGCTCTATCCGTGTTATGGCCACCTCCCAGGCCTTGCAGCACCTGTAGCAGCATTGTGTCCTTCACAGAGAGTTGCCCCCAGAATGGTGTTCTTAACACAAGTATCCGCAAGTGGCCATGAGGGAAGGCAGCCTGTGGCTTCTGTCCACACCAGGGGAGACCTTGCTCTGCAGGCAGCTTTTCATCCTCCTTATCCTTTTCCGCCTAATAAGAGAAGTGAAGCCAAGGGAAAATGATCTCCTCTGAGATTTTCACTGCAAAGGATGGTTGAACCAACGGAGAGTAAGTTGTGTTATGCACAGAATAATTGAAGAGGTATGGGATTGAGTCCAGTGTAGCTGGAAAACCAAAACAAAGCAGTGACCTCTCTGAGGGATTAAATAGACTTCTGAAAATGTAATTGTAGTGCGCTAGACAAGCAGTGAAGTTGCCTTCTCAGTATGCTGAGGATTAGGTATCTTGCTTCAGCCATTTGTTAGACATTTAATTTCACCCTGAGTTAAGAAGCTTGGCTTCTGCTCCATACGCACCTTACAATTTTCTTTTAGCAGTATCACAGGCATGTTGTGGTACTCTACAGAGGTGTTCCAACTATGTTTTCCTAAAAACAAGAATAGGAGAAAATGAATAGGGGTTTATAAGAGAGAGGGGGACAGACTTTTTAGTAGAGCCTCTAGTGATAGGACAAGGGGGAATGATTTTAAATTGGAAGAAGAGAGATTTGGGTTAGATCTGAGGCGTGAGTTCTAACCTGTGAGAGTGCTGAAGCATTGGCAGAGGGTGCCCAGAGAAGCTGTGGCTGCCCCATCCCTGGCAGTGTTCAAGGCCAGGTTGGACAGGGCTTGGCACAACCTGCTTGAGTTGAAGGTGCCCCTGCCTGCAGCATGGGGTTGGAATTGGAGGAGCTTTAAGGTCCTTTCCAACACAAACTATTCTCTGATTGCATCATTCTATGAATGCAACTGGTGGTGAAACAAGTCTGGAAATAGAAAATACGTGTAACATTTTTATCCTGTGTGGCCAGTCCCAGTAGTCTGGCCTTTGCATGCTGTCTGAAATGAGTGCCTACAGTCATTCTGCATGGATATACCTAATGGAACTAGTTTTTAACTATTTGAGTTTTTTTTCCTCAAGAACTACCGTTCCAGGATATGCTTCCATTATCCTGTGGTCAGCAGCAGAAGCAGCTCCTCACTGGAGCTCAGTGAGGATCTCGCTGCCTGTGGTTAGTGCCCAGCTAGCCAAGGCACCCCATCTCCATTGTGCAGAGTTACAGTGGGTACTGTTGGAAAGTCCACAATTCCTTCTTTTCAGTGTGAGGGTGGCTTTGCACAGTGTGGGCATTGCAGGCCATCCTTTGCTTGGTGTAAGCTGTATTAAAATAGAATACAAATGATGTTTTTCAGTGTAGGAAGCACTTCCTTGTTCTGGTGACAGAATCTTTGCACAGAGTGTAAATATATTGTACCATATAAATGCGATACACAGATTTCCGTCCACATATGCTGTATATGAACAATGCGGCACCCATCATCTCACTGTAACTGGAGGGCTTGTGCATTAATTCTGTACAACCACTCCCTGGTGTATAAGTTGAAAGAAGTATAATATTCCTCAAGTTGCTTGCTTCTGAATGTCTCTATGTTTCCGAGGTTCTCCAGGCTCTTTTAAGTTAAACAGAAGATGGATCCTGTCCTATTGCTGACTCATACGTCTTATGTTTCAGCTCCATTGCATAGAATATTTAACATTCTTCAATGTAAATGCATCAAATTGCTAAAGCAGACATTTCAGAACTTACATTTTTATGAGTCACAAGCTATTCTGTGCCTTAGTTTTCCTTAGACTTCAGAAGCATTTCTACTGCCCTGGCTTACAGAGGTCACTGGAGAGAGGGGTTTTATTCTATTTTCATAGAACGAGTTCTCATTACAAAACAGTGCACATATTTAATCTCTTGAAAATAGACCTTTTATTCTCAGGAAAGGCTTTGTTCTCACTGCTGTTTCTTCCTTGTATCTGTCTCTTCCTTAAAGAGCTGCCTAGGAAAAAATTACAAACAGCTATAACACAGGAAGATAGATTACACAACAGCTTGATGGGTCCTCCTAGGAGCATGGGTTGAGGTGTATGTGTAAGTGCTGCAGTGCAATATGCTTTAATCATTTCCACAATGCTACTTAGTCTCTGGCATGCCTGAGAGAGGCACTTGCGCTGACACTAGTCAATGACATTTCCCTTCTTTTCTGACTATTTGAAAGTGCGCAACTTTCCATGCTTCCAACAAAGTCATTCTTCAGGCTCCATAAAATCCATATAGCTGTTTACAGGCTGTCTCAAGCCTTTTTGTATGCATAGAAGTCATAACCTGCTTTGATCCTTATTGATTGAACTCGAAGGATGAACTACATGCATTGATATTAAAGAAACAATCTGACTTGATTATAAAGCACGAGTTGTACTAGAAGCAGTCATGCAATCTTTCTTCTGCAGGTAAATGGGTAGTAATGTCAGGGCATTGCAAAAAGGAACTCATTAATCTTTGGAACTGCAACAAGAAAAGCCCACGAGGAAATGACTCTGTTGGCTGTGCAGGGTTTGGATGCTGTGTATCCTGGTGGTTGATAGACCAGGTCATGCTGTGAGAAATAGCACCTGAAGAACTCAGTACTGCTCATAACGCAGGAGCCCCGGGTTAGAGGGCCGAGCTTTCCTAAATAATGACCATGGTGTTACAGGAGGGTTGTCAGAGGCAACCAGAGCTTGGGCTTTCTTAATACTCCAGGCTTTGACCGTCTTTATTTATGCAGTATTTTCTATCTGAGACACTTCACCTGGCAATAATAATGTGCAGTTCACAGTAGTGCACATTCCTGGGACCTACAGCCATGGGGAGATGAGGTCAATTTGTATTTGCCTTAAATGAAGTAAATAAGTCTAGTAGAGCATGGTCAAATTAATAGCCTTGGATAAACTAACTTCTCCCATTTCCATTATAGTGGTAGCAGTTAGAATCACTGCTTTACTCCTATGTCTTCCTTTTTGCCTGAAGGGAACCCATCCCAGAGAACCAGAAGTAGGGACTGTTGGATTACACAAGTCACAATAATTTATTTACAGTACTGGTAATTAAATGCACTGTATATAACTATTCTGCAAGCATGTATGACTCTTTGGGGTATTTATTCTTGCAATGAACATCCTATATTGCTGGGAAGATAAAGATTGCTTTTCTCTCTACTGCAGGCATCTAGTATAAGGAGTAGGCTGATTATTCACTCTCTTCACTCTCCATCCAGGCAGCAAAAGCAATAATATTTTCCTTGCCCTAGAAGCTGTTATAAAGTTGAATCTACTTAAGATTCCCAGGTAAAAGGTGATATTGAAGAGGAGAGATACTATTTAAGAGACTAAAGCTTCTGCCACAGCCTAGATAGGTAGTTTGACTGTTGTTCATAGACTTTGGATCAATCCTAAAGTACTTATTTTTACTGGAACATTTTACTGATTCTTATATGTGCAGCCAGACTGATGTTTTGGCAGTGCTTAGTGGTATTCTAGTTGAAATGAAGGACTTCACGGAGACCTTCTGTCTTCCTCCTCAGTGTCATTACAGCAGCAGGAACTTTTGAATGCTTCTGTCTTGGAGATTCTTGTGTGCAGGAGGGCAGCTCCTTGAGCATCTGAAAACATCCTTATTGACCTGAAGACTGTAGTTGGAGATTTCTATTCTAATCTCAAAAAGACCTCTTTAGATAGGGGAAAACACCTAAGAAGTTAAATGTGAGGTGGGCTGATGCCAACCTGATGAAGTTTAACCCTGCCAAGTGCAAGGTCCTCCACCTGGGTCGGAGCAATCTCAGACACAGCTCCAGGTTGGGCAGAAAAGAGATACAGAGCAGTCCTGCAGAGAAGGACTTGGGGGTGTTGGTTGATGAGAAATGAACATGAGCCGGCTGCAGTGTGTGCTCGCAGCCCAGAAAGCCAACCGTATCCTGGGCTGCATCAAAAGGAGCGTGTCCAGCAGGTCGAGGGAGGTGATCCTGCCCCTCTGCTCTGCTCTTGTGAGACCTCACTTGGAGTATTATGTGCAGTTCTGGAGTCCTCAACATCAAAAGGACATGGAACTGTTGGAACAAGTCCAAAGGAGGGCCACGAGGATGATGAGGGGACTGGAGCACCTCCTGTATGAAGATAGGCTGAGAAAGTTGGGGCTGTTCAGCCTGGAGAAGAGAAGGCTGCGTGGAGGCCTCATAGCAGCTTTCCAGTTTCTGAAGGGGGCCTATAGGGATGCTGGGGAGGGACACTTCATGAGGGACTGTAGCGAGAGGACAAGGGGTAACGGGTTCAAACTTAAACAGGGGAAGTTTAGATTGGATATGAGGAAGAAGTTCTTTCCTGTAAGGGTGGTGAGGCACTGGAATGGGCTGCCCAGGGAAGTTGTGAATGCTCCATCGCTGGCAGTGTTCAAGGCTGGGTTGAACAGAGCCTTGGGTGACATGGTTTAGTGTGAGGTGTCCCTGCCCGTGGCAGGGGTGTTGGAACTGGATGATCTTAAGGTCCTTTCCAACCCTAACTATTCTATGATTCTATGAGATGTGCCATAACTGTCTCGTGGAGGGGTTTAAGAGTAGTGATTCTTGTTGATACCAAACTGCCTGTAAAAATCCAATGCTTACTTCACTTGAGTTATTTGTGGTTTGTTTGGGTTTATTTTTTACCTTCTGACTGATATTTTGGTGTTGATTCTGGGTCCATTTCCTATACATGACAAAGTGCAGGAGACATTTTAATTGCCAGATATTTACAGAATAGATAGAAAGTGGTCAGGAAATGAAACGCTGTGGATGATACCTGCTTCTTCAGCTGAGACCTGGAGATGATTTTCTGATCCTTTTGCTTGTGACAAAGACTGCCCGCGTGTTATGAAGCAGAATTTGTTATCTGTTAAACACTTGTTTGGTTCCGTAGTGCTAATACAAACTGGAAATGTTTTTGAGAAATTCATGATGCTTTTAAGCTATGTCCAGCAATGTGTTAGAGGCCACAGTGACATCTGCTTCTTGCTTGAAACTGCCAGTGCTAAGAGGGTGCTATCAGCTATAGTTAGACACAAAATTTCAGCCTCAATCTGGCACTGAAGTGAGGAAATGAAGTGTGGGAAGAGGGAGGGCATACATCTGAGTCCAGACCCTATCTCAGTTTTGACAAAGTAAGGGAGAAAGTAGAACTGCCACTCTAACCCTGCTCAGGCAGTTAGGTTTCCGTTTATGAACATCTGACTTTAAATGATGGAGCAACGGCCTCATCAGATGATGACTTTTCCCATTGCATCTTCCACTGCCAGGAATGCTTGACCTTCCCAGCAGCAAGCGCAGCTCAGCCCTGACTCCTGACCCTGGTCCCTTTGCTCAGGCCAGATTAGCAAGCCACGAAATGAGCCGAGCTGCTGCCATCAGCCACAGGGGGTCTGAACCATCCCAGTCCTGGTCCCCTTATGTGCAAAGCACTTCTCGACGCACTCTGTGATGCATTTGCAAATTAGTTGTCCAGATTGTTCTTTCAGTTAAAGTGAGGACATAGGCCAGTCAGTATTCCCTTTGGGTGTTTGCTTTGTGAATTGTTGTGGTGTTTGGAGCTGCCTTGGTTAGCCAGAAACCTTCTGAGTTTAACTTCCGTGTGTGTGGCTGCCTACAAACCCAGCAAGGCATAGCTGGATCATCACATAACTACATCAGCCTTTTGACGTTATGCAGCACTATGCAGCATTTAGGTCCTGCAGGACCTCTGCAGTGCCTGGTGTTACTGAGCTGCATAGAAAGCTTCTGATCAGCCCCAAGCCGGCGTGATGCATTAACCTGAGACTCAGGAGATACTGGTCTGCTGCTCTGCTCTGCTCTGCAAAAATATTTCTCTGGTAGCCTTTAACAAGTTTCCTGTCTATAGAATAGATATGGCATCATCGTGCTGAACTGCAGCTAGGAGAATTAATGGCTCTGTGTGTATAGAAGGAGTAACGTGGTGTGTTCAGAGTTCTGATGTCGTCTGTTTGGCAGGTGCCACCACAGTCAGAATGTTTCCGTGCAGTTCAGGAGGCTAATTTGTGTCTCCTGAGGTACCAGGAGGGGAACTGAGCAGCATTGCCATCAGACTCCTGTCGCACTGGGGTTGAGCTGGAGGCTGCAGAGCAGCCAGGTCACATCTGTGCTGTGTGATTGGTCACTGAGTTGCTGCATGAAGCTGGCAGGAGAGTAGCTGTGCTGCTTCCTCACCCTGCTGCCCAGGAGGGGTTGTAAGCACAGCTCAAGTTCTGGATGCAGCAGTAAGGGGGTGGTAGCGTGAAAACCAGAAACAACCACAAACCCAAAAGCAACAACAATGTTGGAGTGCCCCAGCAAAGAATGGTGTGTTTCCTTGTCATTCGCTTTGCTTTCAGTAATTGCTTGTTGTAGCTTTGTCCTTGAACAGGTTTTGAATGTGAAGAAGTCTCTGAAAACAAGAACAGCATCTTGTATCAAAGCATGTAAATGCCTTGGCAATTCTCAGGCAATTGAGAGTGACTCACTGCTTTAGCACTGGAGCCGGGGCTCATTTGGCAAGATGCAGTTTCAATAACCCATACAGGCACAAGGGCCAGGTGTTTGCAGAGAGTGGAGGCTTCATCTAGCTCAGTGTAGGTGGATGTGGTGCAGGGATGAGCCCAGCTTCTCCCCGACCCACAGGTATGGGCTAGAAGTTTTCTCACATACAGCTAAGTCATCTCATCTGCTTGATGACCACTTCAAAGCTTTAATGTGGTAGATGTAGCCAGCGAATGATGGATTCAAGAAGATAATCAAATGCAACATGGAATGAGAAGCATCTATTTAGACAGGATAGTTCTGCCTTCCCTCTTAGGAATCCTGTTCTCTTGAGTCTGGTAAAGACGAGGTTAGTGTGCTGATGAGTTACAATATCCCCTGTGAAGTAACTTGCCTCAGCTAACAGGGAGTCCCTGCAGCATCTGGCTCTGCTGCTGCGTACTCCGGGTCTGCATGGTACAGCAGCAGCAACAGCAGTTCATGGCCAGCTCTACACCCTTTGGTGGCAAACCTGGGGCTCTTCCAAGGGAGGAGTTCTAATAACAAACTGAAAAGAATCTTCTTTTAATCCCCACTGCCCCTGAACAAGGTTGTATAAATGTAGATGCAGGTGGTACAAATATAGAAAAAGGCAAAGAAATGAAAATCAGATGGTGCTGTTGTAACTCATAGTTTCCACAAGCTCAGTTCCAGACAGCATGTGCTGAGGACAGCTGGCTTGCAGAACAGATGCTGATACACAGCCATATGTAAGATAAATGCTGAAATATTGTATGGCTTGCTAAAGTAGCAGCTTCCCAAGTCATAGTATTCCAAGGATGATGGTTTTGAGGAGCAGCAGTTTGTATTTAGATGGTTTAACCCAAACTAATGTTATAGAAATAATCCTCTGTATTAATAAACTGGCCGCTTTATTTCCTAAGAAGTCATGTATGAAATAGCAAATGCTAAGTAAAAGGAATACAAAAGACAAAATCTGTTTAAAATGATGGATCTGGCAAACTTTGCTGGTAGAGAAATATCTAATGGAGACCAGACTGGGCTTTTCCTAACTGGAGAAGAAAAACCATCTGAGGGGAAAAAAGTGAATTTGGAAACACAATTGAAAAGATTCCTGAGCATTACATCTTCAGAGGGTGTTTTCATTTAGTCCAACATCACAAGTGAAACCTACTTTATAGCTTGGAGCTGCTATGGAAGTTATTGTGTCTGTCTCCACGGGAACAGATGCCTGTTAGCGCTGAGCTCATGTCCTGCTGTCGTCTGCAGTCCTGCCTGCAGACCTCCACCCTGCACATCACACCATGCAGGAGTGGCACATCTCCCACTCCTCCCAGTGCCCATCCTCAGCCTGCAATCACTTTTCTGACAAATCTTCCCAAGGGCCTTCTAGAAGGTAAGAGGCCAAATACAGATGGTTCCCCACCTCCCTTAAAGCTCTTCTAGAAAGGTCGGACTCTGGCACTGTGGTAGACACAGATGGACTTAAGGTGAAACTGGTGATATCCAGCACTGCCCATGGTCTGTCCATGAGAGAGGAGCCTCGTGCGCCCACCTTTGTGCAGTGGAGAAAGATTTTAGTCCTCTGCCTCTTCTATAGCTGAGCATTGGGGAGCAGAGAGAGGAGAAGGCAGTTTGCAAGGATTTGAATTCGTCCCCTCTTTTGCTGCAAGAGCTGGCTTTGGGACATGGAGGCAGGCAGTGTGTTTGCTGTCCTCACCCACTTTTCACCCACTCAAGCGTGCTTCCTCCCCTCTGTGCTGCCCTGCAGTGAGGATCCCCCCAACCTGCCCAATTCAGTATGGAGAAGAGAAGGCTCGGGGGGGACCTTATGCCTTTCTGTTGTTTTAAAAATAAGGCCATTATGCTCTGTAAATATCAACCATAAATGCACACGGAGAACTAAAGAGCGCGTGGTACAGTGTGAGGGGGGGTTAAGCTGAGATTATAAGGCTTTGCTGAGCTCTTAACCTGAGACATGGCTGCTCCTGGATCCTGGTACAACTCTGACATTCAAAACACGATGTTTCAGAGAGGATTGGAGGTTAGGAGTTACCCATCCCTGTGTTACCAGTGGAAGAGAGGCAGCTTGCTCAAAGGCAAGCTCTTTGTCATGTCCCTCTTTTTCCTCATTTCAGAACACTGGATCAAGGAGAAAACTCTTTTTCAGTGCCCCTTAGGAGGAAGCAAGGAGATGTCACCCCAGGTATTTAAGTTTAGCCCAATGTGACATCAGAACATGGAAGAGGTGGAGATGGCAAAGCAGAATAGTTAAACAATCAATATTGTATTGACCACTTAAAAGCATGTTGATGTATAGCCTGTGATCTGCCTCATTCAAGCTACAGCTGCACCTGCCTCTCAAAATGAAAAGGAACTGTTTTACATTGCCTCAGTGAGGTGGAAAAACAGGAGAAGAGGAGAAACCTCAATGAAAAGCTGCCTGTAAGATGAAATGAAACTTTTTAGTTTGGGGAAATGAAGGGTTAGGGTTACAAAGCAGAAGGAGGTGGCTATTAGGTAAAACTGGGGTTGTTTTCAGGCTCAGGAAGTTCCTTTTTCTCATTGATTTGAGAAGATGTAGAGAATGGTAAAACTG
Organism: Ara ararauna; assembly: GCA_028858755.1. Classification (NCBI taxonomy): domain Eukaryota; kingdom Metazoa; phylum Chordata; class Aves; order Psittaciformes; family Psittacidae; genus Ara; species Ara ararauna. Next base: position 123,470,377 of record CM054379.1, read on the forward strand.
CTGTCCAGGGCAGGTACTGGGATTAGGTGCCATAGTCTCTCCAGTGGAGCACTAAAGGTGAAGGTGTTTGCCAAAGCAGGAGCCAGAACTTAGGGATCCTCTCTCCTGATGAGAGCCTCTGTCTCCAGGTAGCAGCACCATTCCTGTCACCTACCTGAGGGAAGCTGGGGACCTGGGTTCCAGTCTCTGCTTTTAAAAGCAGGGGGAATTCCTTCAGCCCTTCCTGTTGGATTCGTATCACTTGCTTGGAAACATGGCAGGCTGGGTCTGTAGCCTTGAAGATAGAATGCCCTATTGTGTCTGTGTCTCAAGTGAAAAGAGCAGCTCTCCCCAGAGTGACCTGAGCCATTCTGGCCCGTGTTTTGTCTGCAGCGAGTGGGATCTCTTGTCATGGTTGCCTTGTCACAGCGCAAAGCTCTGGGAAAGGAGGGAAGTGAAGAAAGAGCTTCCCTCACTGGGTTTCTGTGCATCTCAGAGTTTAAACTGAGTTCCTGTGCTTGCTGGGCAGCCCTGCCCCATAATGTGGTGACTGGAGCCTGCTCCTGAAAGGGGTATTCAAATCCTTTTGGCAGAGGGGAAAAGGGGATTTGCTTTCTGCTGTCTGTAAGTGTTCCCAGCTACTCAGGAAAAAGGAGCCAACGCTGTGACCCTGTAATCCAAAAGTCAGATGCAAGCCCAATTTTTCTAAACAAAACCTTTTAACAAAGTAGTTGCAAATGCAGTCGGAATTTATGATGACTGAAAGGGTGTTTGGAGGTGCATATACCTTTGGGACTGCATCTCTGTCCCTATCTGAATGTGAGAGGTGTGATGCAAATGAGGGTGCTGAGGCGCTGGCACAGGGTGCCCAGAGAAGCTGTGGCTGCCCCATCCCTGGCAGTGTTCAAGGCCAGGTTGGACAGAGGGGCTTGGAGCAAGCTGCTCTAGCGGAAGGTGTCCCTGCCCGTGGCAGAGGGTTGGAACTGGATGAGCTTTAAGGTCCCTTCCAAGCAAACCATTCCATGATTCTATGAAATGAAGGCTGGGCCAAAGGCAGTTTTAGGCCTGCATTTGATGATGCCAGGGAGTCTAGAGCTTGCAGTTCCTGCTGCTCCTGGTAATAGAGGTTGGCTTGTAGAGGTTTTGAAGATTCAGATTTAATTTTGTACTATTTTTAATACACATGGTCATAACTATTTTTTAAGTGATTATTTCAGTCTAGCTGTGAGGCAGCAACGTGCCTGTGCTGAATTATCCTGGTCTTCCTCTTCTAGAGCAGTGCTCTTCTGCAGGATAAATTTGGGAATGTTTAAGGGTGTTGAAATCACAACTGCCTGGACAAGTTGTACTGCGGATCTCTCACCTGGAACTTGCGAGGGGAACCTTTACCAGTCACCACAGAAAGGGGCATCTTGCACAAGTAACTTTTCAAACTGCTCCTAAAGTTTTGTGCGGCTGACAGCAGACATTGCAATATACGGTGGGCATGGGATGTCTTCCTGTGAAACAGGGCATTTTGCCTCATTGTATAATGGCGTTTTGTTCTGTGTGTGTGTAAGGTGAAAGACTGATACAGCCCTAAGCATGGCTGCTATGTAAAGAGTAAATAATGACATTGGTCGTATTTGGAGGATTGAGGAATTGCTGTAAACCACTTGGAGATATGTGAATGAAATACACTGAGAAGACAGAATGCATCCACCTCTGTCAGTATTTGAATCTGTATTTACCATGGCACCTAAGTGTCTGCTTTTACGGAATATGAATACCTGAAACAGAGTCAGGAAGTACAGCTCTAAAGGATCTTCTCTGAGATTATTTGGAGGGATCTGTCAGTTGTTGGCTATTTTAACTAGCTCACCCATGCATTTCCTAGACAGGAGACAGCCATCAGTTGTGACACTTGACAGGGAAGACAGGACCATCACTTATCACCAGCTGCAACTGGACTGAGTAGACTGGCAGGAACTGCTGGCTTAGAGATGCTCCTTGTAATGAGAATAGCTGAGACAACTCACTACAGTCAACCGTTTTCTTCCCTTCAAGGTTTTAAGCTCCTGGCTGTTAGGGCTGAAGAGGTTTGACAGCTGCTTTGGGAAATAGCAAACGAGGTACTTTTTATTGGTGGTTCTCATTCAGTTATTAACAGTTGGTTTTCTTCTCATGTGGTGTTATCCAAGAGGGAAAGGACAGACTAGCTGAGTGTCACTGGGCCTTTGGGTGTGCATGGTGCAGCCGTACGGGGTTACCTGCTCTGGTGGGAGATGCGTTCCCTTTTTAGGCGGAGCTGCAGTTTAGTTTGGTTTTCTTCAGTATTACAGCTGAACTTTGAAGCCTGTTAAATTGAAGAGAGACACGTAAAGATCAGTGAATGCTATCTATCTTAGGCAATTTATGCAAGGAACTCTCAGCTGCACAAGCCTTGTCCATCAGGGACACAGAGCATTGTGTGGATTGGTTTGAGTGGGCATTCAAAGGTACCTGGATGACTCTTAAGCTCTTGGGACTGATGGTGCCTGATTGACTTGAATACAATTGAAATTGCATTTGATACCCTCTTGGAAAGTAAAATACCTGTCAGTCACTATTAAGCCTAATGACACGAAGCAGATAAATGAAAGCAGGCAAAAAAGTGCGTGAAGGAAGGACAAGGGCTAAGAGGAAATTATCGTAGCAGCAAGCTAGTGTCTAGAATGGAGTCACTGAAAGCAAACTATGCAATTTAACTGTTATGTCAACACATCATCGCTTTCCTCAGCTCTACAACCTCTGCATCCATTTCAGATCTCAAGTGAAATTGTCTCTGAGTCGGGGTGGGGGAGAAATCCCAAATCCTTGACTCACACAAATTGCCTGATTTCTTTCAGGAAATGCTTGGTAAATGGCAGTGAGCCACAGGGAGCTTGGGGAAACAGACTGACTCTTGACAAGGCACGTTGTCCACATTATATGACATTTTGTGTAGCTGTAATTCAGGTGACAGAGAGGTAAGTTCCTGCTGTGCCTTGGGCTCTCCTTAAAGCAGTTTTTCAGGCAGCATTGTCTGCCCAAGAGCGAAGGTGGTATGTTGACCTGGAGTAAAAGATGAGTGTATATGAGCTGTTTATTTGTCTGTTGTGTGTACACAGATCTGAAAGCAGCCCCTGTGTTAAAAACGCATGAAAAAGCACAACCCCCCCACCCAAAAAACAGGAAAATAGTATTTCATAGGTGCTGCTGCTGGAAACTGCTGACACTTGCAGGCAGGGAGCACAAAGAGTCTTTTTTCCTCATTTACTACAAACAAGCAGTTCCTGCAGAGCATTTCACATTCTGACAGACAGTAGTTCTCAGGTGGGACAACATTCCCCCCTTAGATCTGGTATAATTTCCCCAAAGCCCTTGGCTACATGTTAAGTATTTGCTCGTAACAGCCACCTTGCCTCTCAGAAATAATGAACTTCTACCAGATATTGAGCAATATACATTTAAGTGATTTTTGCTATTACTCTCTTGTTCTTTTTCTTAAGTTAACGAAGGAGGTTGCTAATGAGCTGTGCTGTAGTTGTGAATGTCCATCCAAATGATTGTCACTGGCGTAGATGGAGTTTTAGTTATGTGGTTGTCTAAGTTTACTACTGACAAGGTTTTACAGCCTATTTTGGAGAAGGCACATCTCTTGGTGCCTCAGAACTTGCTAGGGAGCCTGTCGTAGATCAGGCAGTTTTTGTCTGTTACTTACAGTAATGGACATGTTACTTCCACTCTGGATATATAATTCTGTCTGATTTTCAGTAGCATTTTGGCAAAACCTTTTTCCTTTTCTCTCAGTACTCACACAGCCATGTTAGCATGAATTAGAATGAGGAGTTTGACATCAAGGAGTAGAGCCTTGAGTTGTGCAGAACTTCTAACCAAACACTAGGGACATGACTAAAGTTGTACTGAGGCTACCGTGGACCGAGTACCGAGTTGTACTGCTGCCACAGAGGAGAGCTTCAGTGCTGTTAAAGCCAATGGTGCTCATGACAGTAAAAGCCCAGGTGTTCTGTATAGACTGAAAACTTGTTACCTCTGTCCATCTGCATAGTGTGGTTGCTCTTCCAATTACAAAGTTCTGTTTCTTCCAAGCACTTGTGTATTAATGATCCAGAAGTCTGATTTTTGGACAGGAAGCAGGTATTGCTCTGTCTGAAGGGCAGGGTTGACTCTGCACTGGACAAGGACTTCTTGGAGATGCAAAACGGCTGTGCCCATGCATGCATTGGCTTTTGGGCTTGGTGTGCCTTTAGGTATGCCTGAGGTTAACTGATAGCACTCCTGACACCTGCACTCGCTTACAGCCCCACTGCCAAGGACCTTCTGAATCAGAGTTTGCCTTGAGTTTTCAGATTATTACTTAAAACTAGCAATGTTTGGGAGTGCCCTTGGAGGAATGTGACATTAACTGGAGAGAAACGTGTTCCTCTTCAGAAGCAGAAACCAAACGCTGCTGGTGTAGCCTGTAAATCTAGAGAAAACTGACTGACATCTGCAACATTAGTGCAGACTTGTGCTTTTTTGTGTGGCCCTGAGTCCCATGCACAGATCATTTTGAGATGAACAGGGAAGTTCAGACTAGGTAAGAGGCAGAAGCTCTTCCCTGTGAGGGTGCTGAGGCGCTGGCACAGGGTGCCCAGAGAAGCTGTGGCTGCCCCATCCCTGGCAGTGTTCAAGGCCAGGTTGGACACAGGGGCTTGGAGCAAGCTGCTCTAGTGGAAGGTGTCCCTGCCTGTGGCAGGGGGTTGGAACCGGATGAGCTTTGAGGTCCCTTCCAGTCCAAACCAGTCTGGGATTCTATGATTTGCTGAAACCCAGGGTCAAAGGCAAACAACATGGGACTACAAAGTGGGTAATTTGCATCAGCCTTTTAACAGGTGTGTGGACTTTGAGGATTGTGCCTTGAAACGTGAATTGCATCATGGAATCTGCACTTCACCTGTTGTGAACGTGACCCATGTACTTATAGACCTTCTCATACCTTTGTAATCCAGAGGTGCACCTGAGACTAGCATTTAACCCAGGAATTGTCTATGGTAATAGGTAATGGAAGTAAAACCCATTGCAAATTTGGGTGAAAAGCTTCATGAGCCTGCACTGTTGATCCTGCGTTTTGTGAGAAGGTAGGACCAGTAATTCCCTCCTTTCTGAGAAAGCCATCCCATGTAAGTGCAAAAGACATAGTCTCATTTCTCCACCATTTTCCCTGACACTGCCATAGGGATTCTTCATCATCGTAGTCCATGTTGATCACATGGGGCTTTGGTTTCTTTAACATCAATGTCAAAAACATTTTTATTGTCAAGCCTTCTATCTCCTTCCTTCTTGTTTTCTCCCGCTTTCTTCTTAAGAAACAAAAAGGAAGGTTGGCTCCAACTTTCATCAGCCTAACATCAGCCTGAAGGTATTCATCACTTCTTGGCAGATCCTAGGTGGACCGCATAATAATAAATGCCGTTTTGTGCTTGTTTTCCTCCCACTGAAGTCCATTTTCTGTGAGCACCGTCTGAAGTAATTTGAAGCTTTTAATTGTTTATGATATCTGGCACTTCCAACGCCTGCAAATGTTTCTGTATCTGTGAAAGACCATTATTATTAAGCACCAGAAACAAATGCTGCCATGCTGCTTGCTGTAAATGCTCAGAAAGACCTGCCAAACCTTGCAGATTTGTGCATGCTATAGAGGTGGAAAGACGAGAAGCTTGCAGAGCTAATAATAGAAGCAGCCTTGTGACAAGGAGCCTCATAACTGTAACTCCATGATGAGAGTCAGATTCAAAACATGACAAGATCCATATTTCTGTCTGTTCCTGTGGGGTTTGGATGAGGTCTTACAAATCAAAGTTGGAAAGAAATTTGGCTGGTTTTGCATAGGACGAAAAGAGCCTTTCCAATTCAGATGCAGACAGGTCTTTTTTAGCATCTGAAAGGAGAAAGTTTTCAGGATCTTTTTTGTTTTGAGTTAAGCACCCCCTGATCTTTAAGTTGGTCTCATGCAATTGTGGCACAATGGCTGCATTTACAATCAGATAACGAGACCACCGTACAGTTGCTAATACATGACTTCTCACTCTCCCTTCTCTTGGTTACACCTTCCTGGGAGCATGCAGAGCGTTGAAGAACACAACTTGCTATGATTCAACAGGCAGCATCCTTCTGGTGTCGTTTGTGGACGACCAACAGTTGAGCGACAGTGAAACCCATCAGCTGCCTGTTCATTACAAGAGTAACGAGAGAGAGCGGAGTTCTTCATCCCCCGTGTGCAGTGGTCTTCCCTGTTGTACCAAACCAGCATGCCATTTTCAGTTGTTTCATTCAAACCTGGGCAAGTTCCAAAGTGATGTCAAATCTACAGCAGGTCTACAGGTACTACACACTAATGGCACATCGGTCCTGCCTCTCCCTATGTACGAGTGAAGGGTGCAGTGAGTGTAAACCTTTGTCTAAAATAGGTGAACAGCCTGCTCAGATATTTAAGGCTCAGATCTTCAAGCCTTTATTGTCTTTTCTTCTGATGTTTCTTCCCTCTGGCACTTCTGTCACTCGCATTGGGAATGTTTCCTTAGGAGTGAGTGAGGCAGCAGTTCCAGATTTAGCCTATGTAATTAGGGTTGCCTAGGGATGCCTAAGGAGGCAATAAGAACAAAACTTTCCTGGGTGAGGTTACTACAAATACGTTTGCAGCCTCCAACTATTTTTAACTTCTCAGCAGGATACGGAGTATCAGTTTTGTCTGTTTGATAGCCCTCCATTGCTTTCTTTACCAAGTTTTTGCTCGGTCTGTTGAATCTGCATGGCCTTTTTGCATTCAGACCATCCTTTATGAATGTTAATATCTTTCAAGTGTCTAATACGCTCAGAACTTGCCTTTGGTTTTTATGAGACTCCTCCTGCCATCATCTGATGCTGTACTTCTCGTATTGGGTAAGACACTGTATAATCAATCCCTGCCTGCCCCTCTTCATGCCATGTCTGATTTCATACACCCCTGACATACTCTTCATGCTCCCACTCCCATCTCTGTGTAAAGGAAGGAGGCACTTAAATTACTGTGTCTATACTTGCATCAGGTATGATGAGATAGTGCTGTTGTAGAGCTTGTCAGCCTTTTATCTTGTTGCAAGGCACTCTTCAGCTTTAACGGCCAACTTAGCACAGGTTCTCTGAAATGTCTTCATGACTTCTCTTCCGTGTAAGAAATGAAGCCTATTTTCTTTTCCTTTGCACTCTCACTCTTGTGGGAGCAGGTGTACCTACATCAGCACAACTACCACGTTTTCTGATACCTTAGATGCTGCTGAAGCTGTTTAACCACTTAACAGTTGCTTTTTCCTCAGCAATTGTAAGGAAACAGTCCATTTAAACCACTTATTTGTGTATTTATTTACAAGGACTCACATTTAATCTTAAAAAAAGACAGATGAAAACCCAAAATGCAGTTCTGTGAAGTACTTCCAGTTACTGCTGAGCTTTGCATAGTTAGAGCACTTTGCTTGCTACATAAATATGGAACTGTCTTGAGAAAATACGGCACTGGGGAGCTTGCAGAAGAGGAGACCAGTGGCAGCTGTGCCTGATGTTCCCAAAGATAAGGCGTTCTCTGAGTGGTGTTTGTCCAGTGTCTGAGGAGCTGGTTAAAAGAAGCCAACCCAAGAGTTGGAAGCTGTGTCCCCTGGCAAATGTGCGTGGGTTTCATTTGCAATGAACGGAAATGTATACCTATAAAAGATGGCAAGCAGGATGGGAGGTCTGAGGATTGTGCATGTGTGTTCACACAGGTGGTTGCTGCAGTGGTGGATTCACCTTGTAGCTGGTGTTTACGTGGAAAAAAGAAATGTGGGGTCTCATTAGCATGGTAGCAGTTATCCCTTGCAAAGTCACGTTCCTGGTTCTGTTCCAATCTGATCTCCTGAAGGTGGAGAAGCGGAGGTATGCTCAGGGCCATGAGGCTGACCACCACGCAGTGAGAGAGCTGATGGCAGCTGTCCACAGCTTAGCATCAGCAGGGCAGTGGTACCAGACTGATAGCTGAGGTGCTGAGTGGGCTGTGTGGAGCAGGGCTTGGCCTAAGCAAGGACTCTGTGAAGCAGCTTGGCCTCTGGCCTCTGTCAAGCACCTGAGTGCCTTCCCTGATGAGTCCTTGTGAGCACGTAAAGGAGACACGTGGTCTAGATCCGTAGGTCAGTGGGAGGTGTCCGGGCTCGTGGCAGAGGTTTGGAACCAGATGAACTTTAAGGTCCATTCCAGCCCAACCCGTTCTATGGTTCTCCCTTCCCAGTGAGTAAGTGCTATTCTTTCATTTCTAAGGATTACGCTGCTTTCTACTGAGCTCACTGCAGTTTCCTGGGGGAATAATAAAGAAAAGACTGCCAGCTACCCTGTTTTCTTATTCTTATTTCACATTTAGTTTCCAAATTGCAGCCTGGGAATAAAATACCCTTCCTGCTAATTTTATTCTTTTGTATTTGGGAAATGCTGCCAAGTCTGCCAACTTCTTCCTTCCAAAGACACAGCGTTAAGATGTTTATTCCCTGCTTCACAATGACAAATCTGTCAAGAAGCACTGGAGTCTGGAGAAACATGTACTTTGTGTGTGCCAGTGAAGCAGGGCTTATTCTGTTGAGTTTAATTTAAATCTGTCTGCAACAGAGGGATGGCTTTATTTACACATTTCCTAATAACCGTTTGAATCTGACAGTTATTTCTGCACTGCAGTGTAAGGACATTGAGTGGATTTTCCCAAAAGCAGCTGAAGAGATTAAATAGCACTGTTCAGGAGAAGCAGGGGGTTACATCTTTTATACTCTGTATCGAAAACTTCAGGTTTCAAACCAGGCTACTTACTGGTTCTCCTTTAATACCACAGTGGAGTATTTTGGCTTGGAAGATGCCAACACCAATGTCAAACACTTATTGAAGGGAATGTGTTTTCATCTACTCCAGGGAAAAAACATTGCCTGGCTGCACTTTGGGGTTGTGTGGGGCACTTATGTCAGTACCACGAGACCCTTGGGCTGCTCCCACAGGCTCAGGAAGATATAATTAGGAGTGTAGACAGAAAAGCGATGTTTCTTTGTGCAAAAGTGCCCCCTTTTCCATTGCAGTGAAGAAATAAATCAAGGCACGAAGCTCTTCAAGCTTCTGCTGTCATCAAACCATGAACAGGTCTCACAGAACCCCTTCCTCTATTGTGGGCTTGACTTGAGCTTTGCCTCCTCCCTGCACTGCAAGTTGCTTCTAGAAGAGGTCGTGGGAAGGAAGGAAGGGCAAGAAGCACTTTGCAAACTGCTGTTGGAATCTCTGCTGTACTGGCCTCATTATTGGTCAAGCTATACTAAAAGAATGTCAGATCTTGTGCATGGCATGATAAATGGTGTCACTCTGGGATGAGACTGATGTAAGACTGGGGAATGGCTCTTTGTAGCATGAGAAACTTGGTGCTAAACTATTGAGTCATGAAAACAATTGTAAGAAGTCCCTTTTAACACAAAATAGAACAATTGCTGGTTTCATTTTATTTCCAGTGGCGCTGCCTTGCTGACCTCTCACAACTGCAGAACTCTCATTTTTCTCCTGGTGTTATGAGGCAGATGGTGTATGTATGCTCTTAAATATGGAAAGACACTTGAAAACGTTGCTGTAAATGTGCAGAGATTGTGCATTTGTCGGTTAAAATAAATTCTTTCCAATAACCCTTTCTCTGCTTCTGCCCCTCAACAAATGTGCAGTTAATCACAGAGCTGAAATCTCCTTTCCCCCACAGATTGTGTTCCGGAAGATCAGCGACGTCAAACGTGAAGAAGAGGAGAGAATGAAGAGGAAGAACGAGGCACCCCTGATCTTACCCCCAGACCACCCCGTCCGCCGCCTGTTCCAGAGGTTCAGGCAGCAGAAGGAAGCGCGGCTCGCAGCAGAGAGGGGCCGGGAGCCGGATGACCTGGACGTGGAGAAAGGGAACGTTCTAGGGGAGCACTCCTCGGCCCGCTCGGTGGTCAAAGCCAGCGTCGTGACTGTCCGGGAGAGCCCGGCGACCCCCGTGTCCTACCAGTCGGCTTCCACGTCTGGGGCCTCAGACCAGGCGAAGCTGCAGGCCCCGACGTCGGACTACGTGGGATGTAAAGCATCAGGGGACTACCCCCGACGAAAGGGCTGGGCCAAGTTCAAAGACGCCTGTGGGAAAGGTGAAGACTGGAACAAGGTCTCTAAAGCAGAGTCCATGGAGACTTTACCAGAGAGAACTAAAGCTTCAGGAGAAGCTACCCTGAAGAAGACAGACTCTTGTGATAGCGGCATTACAAAAAGCGACTTGCGCTTGGATAACGTCGGGGAGACGAGAAGCCCGCAGGACCGCAGCCCGGTCCTCACCGAGGTCAAGCATTCCTTTTATCCCATCCCAGAACAGACTCTTCAGGCCACCATGCTAGAAGTGAAACATGAGCTGAAAGAGGACATCAAGGCTTTAAACACAAAAATGACCAATATAGAAAAACAGCTCGCTGAGATCCTTAGGATATTGACCTCAAGAAGAAGCTCCCAGTCGCCACAGGAGTTGTTTGAAATATCAAGGCCCCAGTCTCCAGAATCAGAAAAAGACATGTTTGGAGCTAGCTGAGGTGTTTCTTTTAAACACAAACAAAACCCAACAAAGAAACAGCCCCCCTAACATTTTAAATGTAACCTTTCTTGAAAACGAGCGAGGGACCGGTTCACTAAAGCATGTTCCCTGTGTCCAAAAAGGTACGCTACCAGGAATTGCAACCTCATGTCAAGATGGCAGCTGACTCTGAAGCCTTTTTGACAGCAAGGGTACAGTTTCTAAAGTTTCTTTTCTCCATTGGTGCCCATTTCCCTCCCCAGTCCCCCTCTCTCCCTCGGGATGTTGGAATAGGAATTCTGACAGCAGCAGCCGTCCCCGCGGGCCCCAGGTGACCTCTGAGGTTTTTGGAGCATGCCTTACATCGACAGCTCGGGTTTTGCCCGTGTAGTAAGCACTTGGCAGGGTGCTTGTGTTGTCAGCATTTGGTGGGGTTGGTTTTGCTGCTGCTGTCACTGTCTCAGTCACCTGTACAGCATGGTCAGTGTCACAGTATATTTTCATGTATCTCTGGTAACACAAAGAGCAGTAGATGTGTATTATTTCTTTCCAGTGGAATGAGTGCTACTTGGTACTGAAGTTATTTTTGGGTAGTCAAGGAAGGGCTAAAAAGAGGAAACAAATTGTACTTCTCCGTTGCAGCCTGACATAGTGTTATAAAGCAGTGACATTTAACAACATTCGCAACAATAGCCACACTGCTTCTGGTCTGTTTGTTACTAAATGGGACCTTCCACGGTCTCATTTACTGAGTCAAGGATACTGATTCTCCCAAACATGGCTTCTGTCTCAGAGCCTTTGAATATTTGTACCCTTTGCTTTGAACTCCTGCCCTTGGGTGTGCAGTGAGCACAGCCCACTGCACCACAGGTTAGGAATACCAATAAGAGCCCCCCCCCATGAAAATATACTGTGACATTTCTGTCCTGGTTTTGCTATGATCTGCTCTTCTAATTCTTGCTACATTATTCTTCTTCAGAAGTTCCTGTTTTGGTAATGTTTGTTGTAGCCAAAGGCTCTCACAGAACTTTTAAAGAGTTTAGATAGTGGCGTTTTCCTCTACATCCAGATGTATGGTTCCTGATCTATTCCTGCTAGTATGCAAATGGATAGTAGAGGTAGAAATACAGCGCTTACTGTACACGAGTGCTATTGTAGCAAGGAAACAAAAAGAGCTGCTTCTTAAAGAAGGAGATGTTTCCAAAACTTGTATTTTCGTAATGTTTTTTGGAGGAAGATTGAAGCACTTTACCAAAGCTCTTCATTATTCATGAGATAGGGCAGCATAGCTGGTATCATGGCTTGGGTTAGCACCCTGGGATATGGGTGTATCTTCACAGTATCTTCTCTCCACTGACCCAGTATGTTCACTACTAACTTAGTAGGTTAGAGCTCAGAAGCAACTTTTTGGGGTTTTCATTTCTAATGGCAATAGGTCTTACTCTGGTATGGGAGTAGTGAAGCCTCATTCTTTTTCCATCGTACTAAGTCCTTCACAAACCCCACAGGTTTCTGGGGGTAGGATTTTTGTTCACGTTAAGTAAGGAGGAGGCAAGGGAAGGATTTCTGCTGGGTTGATGCTTGCATGGTGCAATGCGGAACTGTGCCAGACATCCCTGGGGAAGCGTGAGGTCCTCTCATGCGCTACAGCGGCGGTGAGGACGTGCTGTGCAGAGCCACCAGCTCGGGTGCTGGTGTCTGCTCCTGCAGTAACCGCGCTTACTCGCAGATGCTGATTATCCCAAGCACAGCACCACCATTTCCAGGTCCAGAGGCAGCTAGTTTAGGCTTTCAAGGGTCTTAAACCTTGCTTCCGTAGGGAAGTGTCCACAGGTTGTAAATTCTTTCCCAAGGACTGAAATATTCCCGAGAAAGAGCTATCGGGATGAGATGTGGAGGTTGCCTTTTCCCTCCCACAAGAGAAGGCAGTAAGGAGGAGGTGACTTGCTCTGGAACCAAGGTGCCGTTTCCTTAATGTACTTCTTGTTCCATGTTTAGGTTTTTCCAGCGGTAACTGGTGTCTTTTGCAGTTACACACTGCAGACACGCAGTGCAGAGGAAGGCTCTTTCTTTGAACAAAATCACGCCCAGTGTTTGGTGCTGCAATCACTGCACGTGGCAACAGTTGCCTGTAATAGCTATGGGATGATTGCCCCAAGAAATCCATATGTAATGGTTTCAGTTAGAAACTGTTGTCTGTTTTTCTTTCTAGTCTCAGTCTGTAAATTCACTGGATAATGACATTGTGCCCTCTTTCATTTGTGTATTGATATGCAAGGATAATCGATGCCCAAAAGTTCCAGTAAGATTTTAGAGGTTGGAGCCAGTTTCCTAATGCAGACAAATTCCTCATCAGTATTATGTTCCTGACATTAGGCTTTTCATCCTTGCTGAACTTAGCAAGCACTTTGTGAAGGTGCCACCCAATTGCTTGCAGTTGGATAAACATGGAAATGAGCTTATCCAGGCAGATGAAGGAGGAAATGTTTATAACCTCCAAAGTTTGCACCCAGTATCTCCAGAACTGCAGTGCAGACATTGAACTGCACACGGTTACCTGGCCCTTTGTTGCTGATACTGAGCTGATGGTTCTCAGTGGTATATTTATGTGCCCTCAGGGATCTGTTAAAGGTGATGCTGGGGCTGCTGATTGCCGAGGTCTGGCATCAAGGCAGGGTCAGCCCTGGAGGTCCCAGCACTAGCCACAGCTGTGAATAAAGGTGGATACGTCCACGTTTGATGGAGGTACTTCTCTCGTAGCCTGATGTTCAGTACAGAACCTTGCACACCTGTATGACAGGGGGTGGGTGCAGCACAGAGTCCTTTTTTAAGGCTTTTATGAGGCCCATGTAATAAAAGCCATTTATAAGCAATTTATAAAGCCTTCAAAGATTGTAATACACTCTGGAATGACACTTAAACTTGATGTCTTTAAAAATTATGGCCAAATGTGATTTTGTTATGGTCATAAAATTCCAGAGAGACTCTGCTCCTTGCGATGACTCCTTCAGGGTGGCTGCTGCAGGCCAGTGCTGACAGTGGGCCATGTCATGCAGATTTGCACAGCTGTAGCTGGGATTAGACCCATGTTATTATGATTTCATGTAGCAGCCTGCATCAACCCTCAGTAACCTGTCCGTGTTGTAAGAGAACGTGACAAAAATACACTATCTGGGATGAGGTTTGGTCTTTGGATTCCCTGGGCTATTGAGCGGTTAAATGGGGCAATCCATGCCTGCTATGGGACTAGTCGCTCCTTTGAACTCATCTGCCCCTGTGCTGTGGTGCGTGGGCTCTGCCAGTGCAGCCGTTCTCCTTCAGAGAGTGATTAAAAGCAGCCGTGTTACAGATCTGTCCTTTGTCCACTGAGCCTTACACTGAGATGCCTGTGGCTGGATGGTGTGAATACCCACTCTCATTGCTACTTGTTCTTTATTTGTCAGCTTTTCCTTTCGCTCTTGTTTCTCTCTACATGTTGGGCAAGCCCTTTCACTTACTTACATTGTTTTCCAGTTTAGAAGTGAATGATCTCTGAACATAAGGCTTCTGCCCCTTAACAAACGTATGTACTGTAAGGAAAAGGAGAAAACGCAAAGCTTCAGCTTTAGCTGTGTTCTGGCACGGTGCCTCTGCCATGTAACAACCTGCTAAATAACCTGCATTAATCAAAAAGAGATGGTGCGTTCCATGTTTGCTATACAATGGAATTAGATTTCAGCTGAGAGGAAGAGCCTGGGGTATGATTTGGTAAAATGGGAACTTCCCAAAGTTCATGTTGAAACTGTGAGAAAGCAAACTGGTACGTTTTCAGCACAGGATGAAAAAAGCAAAACCCGACCCTTCCCCCCACCATGTTCAGATACATTGACTTCTGTGCGCTGGTATGTGCTTGCTTGTTTAAACATCATTCTTGCTTTAAATCTCTTTCACAGTGCTGCCCTGAAACCCAGCGAACACCCTGTTTAACAGCTTCGAAGGTGCTGTTCTGTTTCTACAGTACTTCACTTTAATGAACTGAACAAGATATTTACTGTGACTATTTGGTGATACACTTTCAATCAGTCTTAAACAGTCTGTGAAAGAATTTAACACATAATTTGTCTTTAGTATATAAGCAACAATGTGTACGATGACACTTGTGCAGATGCGTGTACATACACACGTATATATAGTATCCATGTATAGGTAAGTCTATGGATTTCATTTCTGTTAAGTAAAAGCACATCCCCATTTAATAATTCCAGTTCAAGAAGAGAGCTTAAATATTCCAAAAGGCATCCACCACACGTCCTAGCAAGTATCTTGTCTGTTAACTGGTGGACTTTTCAGGCCACGACTTACGGTTTCTCCGGTTGGCCTCAACTTTATACTGTTAGTCTGGCAAACAGTGTGACTGAGAGAAGACGTGGCAAGCCTTGTGATAGTCAGGGAACAGGAATACATGTGAAGTTGGAAAAACACTATCAGAGTTGGTGGGAGTAAGGCTCATAAAGCCACTCTGTGTTGCTCACGGTATCTCTGAAGCTAAGCTGCCCTGGTAGTGCTTCTCGTGGCTTCTCCTGCAAGAGAGGGGGTGGAATAAACGGATTTCCTTTTCCTGGTACCAGCGGCTGTCTCTGCCGTGCCAAGCCTGTCCTTCTTGTCATGGGCAGCAGAACACATGGTTGCTGCACCTCTGCTTTCTTGTCCTGGTGTTAGGTGGTGAAAAGCGTCTCCTACTGAATTCTTCATCTCCACGTGGTCTCCTGTGGGTGTGTTGGCAATAACAAAGTCTGTGTTTCAGCTGCACTTCCGATTCATTACGACAAACCTTTTAGAGAGAGGCCTGTGCAGGGGGAGCTCCCGAAATCCTCCAACCTGACTTTGTTCAGTCCGCACTGTTGTGGCAAGCATTGATTCAATGAAATACAAATAAAGCTTTTTGCAATAAGATATATCCAACATTTAGCCTTAAGACCCTTTCGTAAGTGACATAATTCGAACTGTGATTCCATTCTCCTTCCTTCTTAATGTTCTGTAGTATTTACAGTGTTGCCTAAAGATGAAGCACTTTGATGAGCTTTCTGAATCTAATGGAAGTCACCTGCAGGTAACCACATTTCGTTCTCCACATACTGCCTTCTTGTTAGGATAAGGAATGACTGCGGTAACCCTCTTCCCTCACAAAAGCAAGGAGACATTAACTGTTGTCTGAAGACTTTCGCATATCAGGGAGCCAACCCGTCACAGTGCGGAAGGGTTTGTTTCAAAGATCTTTTTTTACAGTTCGACCAAGCTAATGTTAATTCACCTGCGACTGTCATTTGTTTCCAGCCGACTGTTGAGTGTTGTGTAAACCTGTTGGATTGATGTGTAATCCCAGCCCATCTCTGTAACTGGATCTAAATGCCTAATGTTAACCAAACCGCTTGGGGTTGTCACTAACTGTTCTGAAAGGCTCATGGGTTTGTTTTCTCCTTCCCACTGAATCTGTGACCAGTGCTATAGAAAAAGAATCATTTTAGCTGTTAGATGAAAGAAGTTCAATAATCTTGTATCAGGATGAACTGCTATATAAGAAAATACCGAGTTTTCTAATGAATGTGTTATATTACTGTACCTCCATGCAATCAATATTTGTACATCTGTTGGAGACCTGTCTGCGTTTCAGTATTTAGCCACCCCTGCATGGAGATTATTGGTATGCAGTTAATGCAGTTGCTTTGGCGCTTTTCGATGTACTTCACCTGGGTTTATCCTTTCCAAAATCCAGCACATACTCTTGGGTATTTTTCTTTGCATTTGTCACTTTGTTCACTGAAGCATGATGAGAAAAACAGAATGAGGAGATACTATTTTTGTGGTCAGCAAAGCAGCTGCCGGTAGCAAGGCAGTGTGTGTCTGGTCGGATGTATCCACACTGTCCGGGAATGTTTCACTTACAGATGCCGCCGCCTCTGTTAATGAGAGCCCTATTCAACATTTTTAAACAAGCACAAATAATATTTGTAAAGAAAAGTTTAATTTTATTTATTAAAGTAATAAACTATTTTATACACAACCATTGCTTTCGTGTGCTTTCTGTGTGTTGAGTAGGTGACTCTGAGATCACCAAGGGGACTCTAAGTTGCCACTTGGAGCTTGTGCCTTGCCATTGTGCTGCTGTTGGTTTGGATCTTGGGTGTTATCAGCAGAGGTCTGATATTACTGGCTTGGTTGTAACCAATTCAGGTTTTTGCCTCAGGTTTCTGTCTACTGTCTGCCAGTACAGTTTGGATTTACACTCTTAAGAGCACTGTAAGCTGACCTGAGGGGCTTTGTACAGTGTTTGTCCAGGATCCCAGGCTGTGTCCTGTGCTGTGGGCTCCAGTCCAGGCCCAGCTATCTGCTGGGCAGGAATGAGATCACCCAAAGACTGGGTGTTACGTGTTCAAAATGAGAATTAAGATGTGCAGTGCCTAAGAAGTGCTACAGAACTGCGGGAGACCAGACATGCAAGAGGCTTCTGCTGCCCTGTCATCTGCTGCAGAGGAAGGAGCCCTTACCATTGGCATAAGTAAAAACAAAAACAGGAATGAAGCTCCTGAATGTGTAGGTAAGTGGGTAGGTGGTAGGTTGGGAGGTAGCTTGATAGGTGGGAGGCAGATAGGTAGGTAGGTTGGGAGGTAGGTTGATAAGTGGGAGGCAGATAGGTAGGTAGGTTGGGAGGTAGGTTGATAAGTGGGAGGCAGATACGTAGGTTGGGAGGTAGGTTGATAGGAGGGAGGCAGATAGGTAGGTAGGTTGGGAGGTAGGTTGATAGGAGGGAGGCAGATAGGTAGGTAGGTTGGGAGGTAGGTTGATAGGAGGGAGGCAGATAGGTAGGTAGGTAGGTTGGGAGGTAGCTTGATAGGAGGGAGGCAGATAGGTAGGTAGGTTGGGAGGTAGGTTGATAGGAGGGAGGCAGATAGGTAGGTACGTTGGGAGGTAGGTTGATAGGAGGGAGGCAGATAGGTAGGTACGTTGGGAGGTAGGTTGATAGGAGGGAGGCAGATAGGTAGGTAGGTTGGGAGGTAGCTTGATAGGAGGGAGGCAGATAGGTAGGTAGGTTGGGAGGTAGGTTGATAGGAGGGAGGCAGATAGGTAGGTAGGTTGGGAGGTAGGTTGATAAGTGGGAGGCAGATAGGTAGGTAGGTTGGGAGGTAGGTTGATAAGTGGGAGGCAGATAGGTAGGTTGGGAGGTAGGTTGATAGGAGGGAGGCAGATAGGTAGGTAGGTTGGGAGGTAGGTTGATAGGAGGGAGGCAGATAGGTAAGTAGGTTGGGAGGTAGCTTGATAGGGGGGAGGCAGATAGGTAAGTAGGTTGGGAGGTAGCTTGATAGGAGGGAGGCAGATAGGTAGGTAGGTTGGGAGGTAGGTTGATAGGAGGGAGGCAGATAGGTAAGTAGGTTGGGAGGTAGCTTGATAGGAGGGAGGCAGATAGGTAAGTAGGTTGGGAGGTAGCTTGATAGGAGGGAGGCAGATAGGTAGGTTGGGAGGTAGGTTGATAGGAGGGAGGCAGATAGGTAGGTAGGTTGGGAGGTAGCTTGATAGGGGGGAGGCAGATAGGTAAGTAGGTTGGGAGGTAGCTTGATAGGAGGGAGGCAGATAGGTAGGTAGGTTGGGAGGTAGCTTGATAGGGGGGAGGCAGATAGGTAGGTTGGGAGGTAGGTTGATAGGAGGGAGGCAGATAGGTAGGTAGGTTGGGAGGTAGCTTGATAGGAGGGAGGCAGATAGGTAGGTACGTTGGGAGGTAGCTTGATAGGAGGGAGGCAGATAGGTAGGTACGTTGGGAGGTAGGTTGATAGGAGGGAGGCAGATAGGTAGGTAGGTTGGGAGGTAGCTTGATAGGAGGGAGGCAGATAGGTAGGTAGGTTGGGAGGTAGCTTGATAGGAGGGAGGTAGGTAGGTAGGTTGGGAGGTAGCTTGATAGGAGGGAGGCAGATAGGTAGGTAGGTTGGGAGGTAGCTTGATAGGAGGGAGGCAGATAGGTACGTTGGGAGGTAGCTTGATAGGAGGGAGGCAGATAGGTAGGTAGGTTGGGAGGTAGCTTGATGGGGGGAGGCAGATAGGTAGGTGGGTTGGGAGGTAGGTTGATAGGAGGGAGGCAGATAGGTAGGTAGGTTGGGAGGTAGGTTGATAGGAGGGAGGCAGATAGGTAGGTAGGTTGGGAGGTAGGTTGATAGGAGGGAGGCAGATAGGTAGGTTGGGAGGTAGGTTGATAGGTGGGAGGCAGATAGGTAGGTACGTTGGGAGGTAGGTTGATAGGAGGGAGGCAGATAGGTAGGTAGGTTGGGAGGTAGGTTGATAGGAGGGAGGCAGATAGGTAGGTAGGTTGGGAGGTAACTTGATAGGAGGGAGGCAGATAGATAGGTACGTTGGGAGGTAGCTTGATAGGAGGGAGGCAGATAGGTAGGTAGGTTGGGAGGTAGCTTGATAGGAGGGAGGTAGGTAGGTAGGTTGGAAGGTAGCTTGATAGGGGGGAGGCAGATAGGTAGGTAGGTTGGGAGGTAGGTTGATAAGTGGGAGGCAGATACGTAGGTTGGGAGGTAGCTTGATAGGGGGGAGGCAGATAGGTAAGTAGGTTGGGAGGTAGCTTGATAGGAGGGAGGCAGATAGGTAGGTAGGTTGGGAGGTAGGTTGATAGGAGGGAGGCAGATAGGTAGGTACGTTGGGAGGTAGCTTGATAGGGGGGAGGCAGATAGGTAGGTTGGGAGGTAGGTTGATAGGAGGGAGGCAGATAGGTAGGTACGTTGGGAGGTAGCTTGATAGGAAGGAGGCAGATAGGTAGGTACGTTGGGAGGTAGGTTGATAGGAGGGAGGCAGATAGGTAGGTAGGTTGGGAGGTAGGTTGATAGGAGGGAGGCAGATAGGTAGGTAGGTTGGGAGGTAGCTTGATAGGAGGTAGGTAGGTAGGTAGGTTGGGAGGTAGGTTGATAGGAGGGAGGCAGATAGGTAGGTAGGTTGGGAGGTAGGTTGATAGGAGGGAGGCAGATAGGTAGGTAGGTTGGGAGGTAGCTTGATAGGAGGGAGGCAGATAGGTAGGTAGGTTGGGAGGTAGCTTGATGGGGGGAGGCAGATAGGTAGGTGGGTTGGGAGGTAGGTTGATAGGAGGGAGGCAGATAGGTAGGTGGGTTGGGAGGTAGCTTGATAGGAGGGAGGCAGATAGGTAGGTAGGTTGGGAGGTAGCTTGATAGGAGGGAGGCAGATAGGTAAGTACGTTGGGAGGTAGGTTGATAGGAGGGAGGCAGGCAGGTAGGTAGGTTGGGAGGTAGCTTGATAGGGGGGAGGCAGATAGGTAAGTACGTTGGGAGGTAGGTTGATAGGAGGGAGGCAGATAGGTAGGTAGGTTGGGAGGTAGCTTGATAGGGGGGAGGCAGATAGGTAGGTAGGTTGGGAGGTAGGTTGATAGGAGGGAGGCAGATAGGTAGGTAGGTTGGGAGGTAGCTTGATAGGAGGGAGGCAGATAGGTAGGTAGGTTGGGAGGTAGCTTGATAGGAGGGAGGCAGATAGGTAGGTAGGTTGGGAGGTAGCTTGATAGGAGGGAGGCAGATAGGTAGTTTGGGAGGTAGCTTGATAGGAGGTAGGTAGGTAGGTAGGTTGGGAGGTAGGTTGATAGGAGGGAGGCAGATAGGTAGGTAGGTTGGGAGGTAGGTTGATAGGGGGGAGGCAGATAGGTAGGTAGGTTGGGAGGTAGCTTGATAGGAGGGAGGCAGATAGGTAGGTAGGTTGGGAGGTAGCTTGATGGGGGGAGGCAGATAGGTAGGTGGGTTGGGAGGTAGGTTGATAGGAGGGAGGCAGATAGGTAGGTGGGTTGGGAGGTAGCTTGATAGGAGGGAGGCAGATAGGTAGGTAGGTTGGGAGGTAGCTTGATAGGAGGGAGGCAGATAGGTAAGTACGTTGGGAGGTAGGTTGATAGGAGGGAGGCAGGCAGGTAGGTAGGTTGGGAGGTAGCTTGATAGGGGGGAGGCAGATAGGTAAGTACGTTGGGAGGTAGGTTGATAGGAGGGAGGCAGATAGGTAGGTAGGTTGGGAGGTAGGTTGATAGGAGGGAGGCAGATAGGTAGTTTGGGAGGTAGCTTGATAGGAGGGAGGCAGATAGGTAGGTACGTTGGGAGGTAGGTTGATAGGAGGGAGGCAGATAGGTAGGTTGGGAGGTAGCTTGATAGGAGGGAGGTAGGGAGGTAGCTTGATGGGGGGAGGCAGATAGGTAGGTTGGGAGGTAGGTTGATAGGAGGGAGGCAGATAGGTAGGTACGTTGGGAGGTAGCTTGATAGGAGGGAGGCAGATAGGTAGGTAGGTTGGGAGGTAGGTTGATAGGAGGGAGGCAGATAGGTAGGTACGTTGGGAGGTAGCTTGATAGGAGGGAGGCAGATAGGTAGGTTGGGAGGTAGCTTGATAGGAGGGAGGTAGGGAGGTAGCTTGATGGGGGGAGGCAGATAGGTAAGTAGGTTGGGAGGTAGGTTGATAGGAGGGAGGCAGATAGGTAGGTAGGTTTGGAGGTAGGTAGGGTGGAGGGGTAGGTAGGGTCACCGAAAGGAGGGTAGGTTCTGAAATGTGTAGGCTGGGGGTAAGTAGGTAGGTAGGTGTAGAGGTGGGTTTGAGTGTAGGTATGGTGGCAGGTCAGTGTTTTAGTAGGCAGGAATGGTGCTGTGTATGGAAGTGTGTATGTTTGGAGGTAGAGATAGACTAGTCAATGTGTAGGTTTGTATGTGTAGGCTTCTAGGTGCAGGGTTGGGTCAGGTAGGGGAAGAAATGAAGGAAGGAGGGAAGGAATGAGGGAGGGAAGGAAGGAAGGAGGGACAGATGGAGGGAAGGAACTAAGGAGGGATGCAGGGGAGGGAAGGAGGGAAGGAAGGAGGGATGGAGGGAGTGAAGGAGAGAAGGAAGGAGGGGAGGAAAGGAAGGAGGGAGGCAAGGAGGGATGGATGGAGGGAAGGAAGGAGGGAGGGAAGGAAGGAGGGATGGATGGATGGAAGGATGGAGGGAAGGAAGGAAGGACGGAAGGAAGGAGGGAGGGAAGGAGGGGAGAGAAGAAGGGAAGGAAGGAGGGAGGCAAGGAGGGGAGGGAAGGAAGGAGGGAGGCAAGGAGGGATGGATGGAGGGAAGGAAGGAGGGATGGATGGAGGGAAGGAAGGACGGAGGGAAGGAGGGAAGGAAGGACGGAGGGAAGGAAGGGAAGGAAGGAGGGATGGATGGAGGGAAGGAGGAAGGGAAGGAAGGAGGGAGGCAAGGAGGGGACAGAAGGAAGGAAGGAGGGAAGGAAGGAGGGAGGGAGGGGAGAGAGGGAGGGGAGAGAAGGAAGGAGGGAAGGAGGGGAGAGAAGGAAGGAGGGAGGGCAGGAAGGAGGGAGGGGGGAGGCGAGGAGGGGAGAGAAGGAAGGAAGGAAGGGAGGGGGGAGGCGAGGAGGGGAGAGAGGGAAGGAAGGAAGGAAGGGGGGGGAGGGAGGGGGGAGGCGAGGAGGGGAGAGAAGGAAGGAAGGAAGGAGGGGGGGAGGGAGGGGGGAGGCGAGGAGGGGAGAGAAGGAAGGAAGGAGGGGGGGAGGGGGGAGGCGAGGAGGGGAGAGAAGGAAGGAAGGGGGGGGAGGGGGGAGGCGAGGAGGGGATGGAGGGAGGGAGGGATTGGATGGATTGGAGGGAGGGAGGGAGGGAGGGATGGAGGGAGGGATGGATGGAGGGAAGGAGGGAGGGAGGGAAGGAGGGAAGGAAGGAGGGAGGGAAGGAGGGAGGGAAGGAGGGAGGGAGGGAAGGAGGGTGGCAGTGAGGATGATAGATGGTGTGTGGGGCTAGGGAAGGGGGATGGATGGATGGATGGATGGATGGATGGATGGATGGATGGATGGATGGATGGATGGATGGATGGATGGATGGATGGATGGATGGATGGATGGATGGATGGATGGATGGATGGATGGATGGATGGATGGATGGATGGATGGATGGATGGATGGATGGATGGATGGATGGATGGATGGATGGATGGATGGATGGATGGATGGATGGATGGATGGATGGATGGATGGATGGATGGATGGATGGATGGATGGATGGATGGATGGATGGATGGATGGATGGATGGATGGATGGATGGATGGATGGATGGATGGATGGATGGATGGATGGATGGATGGATGGATGGATGGATGGATGGATGGATGGATGGATGGATGGATGGATGGATGGATGGATGGATGGATGGATGGATGGATGGATGGATGGATGGATGGATGGATGGATGGATGGATGGATGGATGGATGGATGGATGGATGGATGGATGGATGGATGGATGGATGGATGGATGGATGGATGGATGGATGGATGGATGGATGGATGGATGGATGGATGGATGGATGGATGGATGGATGGATGGATGGATGGATGGATGGATGGATGGATGGATGGATGGATGGATGGATGGATGGATGGATGGATGGATGGATGGATGGATGGATGGATGGATGGATGGATGGATGGATGGATGGATGGATGGATGGATGGATGGATGGATGGATGGATGGATGGATGGATGGATGGATGGATGGATGGATGGATGGATGGATGGATGGATGGATGGATGGATGGATGGATGGATGGATGGATGGATGGATGGATGGATGGATGGATGGATGGATGGATGGATGGATGGATGGATGGATGGATGGATGGATGGATGGATGGATGGATGGATGGATGGATGGATGGATGGATGGATGGATGGATGGATGGATGGATGGATGGATGGATGGATGGATGGATGGATGGATGGATGGATGGATGGATGGATGGATGGATGGATGGATGGATGGATGGATGGATGGATGGATGGATGGATGGATGGATGGATGGATGGATGGATGGATGGATGGATGGATGGATGGATGGATGGATGGATGGATGGATGGATGGATGGATGGATGGATGGATGGATGGATGGATGGATGGATGGATGGATGGATGGATGGATGGATGGATGGATGGATGGATGGATGGATGGATGGATGGATGGATGGATGGATGGATGGATGGATGGATGGATGGATGGATGGATGGATGGATGGATGGATGGATGGATGGATGGATGGATGGATGGATGGATGGATGGATGGATGGATGGATGGATGGATGGATGGATGGATGGATGGATGGATGGATGGATGGATGGATGGATGGATGGATGGATGGATGGATGGATGGATGGATGGATGGATGGATGGATGGATGGATGGATGGATGGATGGATGGATGGATGGATGGATGGATGGATGGATGGATGGATGGATGGATGGATGGATGGATGGATGGATGGATGGATGGATGGATGGATGGATGGATGGATGGATGGATGGATGGATGGATGGATGGATGGATGGATGGATGGATGGATGGATGGATGGATGGATGGATGGATGGATGGATGGATGGATGGATGGATGGATGGATGGATGGATGGATGGATGGATGGATGGATGGATGGATGGATGGATGGATGGATGGATGGATGGATGGATGGATGGATGGATGGATGGATGGATGGATGGATGGATGGATGGATGGATGGATGGATGGATGGATGGATGGATGGATGGATGGATGGATGGATGGATGGATGGATGGATGGATGGATGGATGGATGGATGGATGGATGGATGGATGGATGGATGGATGGATGGATGGATGGATGGATGGATGGATGGATGGATGGATGGATGGATGGATGGATGGATGGATGGATGGATGGATGGATGGATGGATGGATGGATGGATGGATGGATGGATGGATGGATGGATGGATGGATGGATGGATGGATGGATGGATGGATGGATGGATGGATGGATGGATGGATGGATGGATGGATGGATGGATGGATGGATGGATGGATGGATGGATGGATGGATGGATGGATGGATGGATGGATGGATGGATGGATGGATGGATGGATGGATGGATGGATGGATGGATGGATGGATGGATGGATGGATGGATGGATGGATGGATGGATGGATGGATGGATGGATGGATGGATGGATGGATGGATGGATGGATGGATGGATGGATGGATGGATGGATGGATGGATGGATGGATGGATGGATGGATGGATGGATGGATGGATGGATGGATGGATGGATGGATGGATGGATGGATGGATGGATGGATGGATGGATGGATGGATGGATGGATGGATGGATGGATGGATGGATGGATGGATGGATGGATGGATGGATGGATGGATGGATGGATGGATGGATGGATGGATGGATGGATGGATGGATGGATGGATGGATGGATGGATGGATGGATGGATGGATGGATGGATGGATGGATGGATGGATGGATGGATGGATGGATGGATGGATGGATGGATGGATGGATGGATGGATGGATGGATGGATGGATGGATGGATGGATGGATGGATGGATGGATGGATGGATGGATGGATGGATGGATGGATGGATGGATGGATGGATGGATGGATGGATGGATGGATGGATGGATGGATGGATGGATGGATGGATGGATGGATGGATGGATGGATGGATGGATGGATGGATGGATGGATGGATGGATGGATGGATGGATGGATGGATGGATGGATGGATGGATGGATGGATGGATGGATGGATGGATGGATGGATGGATGGATGGATGGATGGATGGATGGATGGATGGATGGATGGATGGATGGATGGATGGATGGATGGATGGATGGATGGATGGATGGATGGATGGATGGATGGATGGATGGATGGATGGATGGATGGATGGATGGATGGATGGATGGATGGATGGATGGATGGATGGATGGATGGATGGATGGATGGATGGATGGATGGATGGATGGATGGATGGATGGATGGATGGATGGATGGATGGATGGATGGATGGATGGATGGATGGATGGATGGATGGATGGATGGATGGATGGATGGATGGATGGATGGATGGATGGATGGATGGATGGATGGATGGATGGATGGATGGATGGATGGATGGATGGATGGATGGATGGATGGATGGATGGATGGATGGATGGATGGATGGATGGATGGATGGATGGATGGATGGATGGATGGATGGATGGATGGATGGATGGATGGATGGATGGATGGATGGATGGATGGATGGATGGATGGATGGATGGATGGATGGATGGATGGATGGATGGATGGATGGATGGATGGATGGATGGATGGATGGATGGATGGATGGATGGATGGATGGATGGATGGATGGATGGATGGATGGATGGATGGATGGATGGATGGATGGATGGATGGATGGATGGATGGATGGATGGATGGATGGATGGATGGATGGATGGATGGATGGATGGATGGATGGATGGATGGATGGATGGATGGATGGATGGATGGATGGATGGATGGATGGATGGATGGATGGATGGATGGATGGATGGATGGATGGATGGATGGATGGATGGATGGATGGATGGATGGATGGATGGATGGATGGATGGATGGATGGATGGATGGATGGATGGATGGATGGATGGATGGATGGATGGATGGATGGATGGATGGATGGATGGATGGATGGATGGATGGATGGATGGATGGATGGATGGATGGATGGATGGATGGATGGATGGATGGATGGATGGATGGATGGATGGATGGATGGATGGATGGATGGATGGATGGATGGATGGATGGATGGATGGATGGATGGATGGATGGATGGATGGATGGATGGATGGATGGATGGATGGATGGATGGATGGATGGATGGATGGATGGATGGATGGATGGATGGATGGATGGATGGATGGATGGATGGATGGATGGATGGATGGATGGATGGATGGATGGATGGATGGATGGATGGATGGATGGATGGATGGATGGATGGATGGATGGATGGATGGATGGATGGATGGATGGATGGATGGATGGATGGATGGATGGATGGATGGATGGATGGATGGATGGATGGATGGATGGATGGATGGATGGATGGATGGATGGATGGATGGATGGATGGATGGATGGATGGATGGATGGATGGATGGATGGATGGATGGATGGATGGATGGATGGATGGATGGATGGATGGATGGATGGATGGATGGATGGATGGATGGATGGATGGATGGATGGATGGATGGATGGATGGATGGATGGATGGATGGATGGATGGATGGATGGATGGATGGATGGATGGATGGATGGATGGATGGATGGATGGATGGATGGATGGATGGATGGATGGATGGATGGATGGATGGATGGATGGATGGATGGATGGATGGATGGATGGATGGATGGATGGATGGATGGATGGATGGATGGATGGATGGATGGATGGATGGATGGATGGATGGATGGATGGATGGATGGATGGATGGATGGATGGATGGATGGATGGATGGATGGATGGATGGATGGATGGATGGATGGATGGATGGATGGATGGATGGATGGATGGATGGATGGATGGATGGATGGATGGATGGATGGATGGATGGATGGATGGATGGATGGATGGATGGATGGATGGATGGATGGATGGATGGATGGATGGATGGATGGATGGATGGATGGATGGATGGATGGATGGATGGATGGATGGATGGATGGATGGATGGATGGATGGATGGATGGATGGATGGATGGATGGATGGATGGATGGATGGATGGATGGATGGATGGATGGATGGATGGATGGATGGATGGATGGATGGATGGATGGATGGATGGATGGATGGATGGATGGATGGATGGATGGATGGATGGATGGATGGATGGATGGATGGATGGATGGATGGATGGATGGATGGATGGATGGATGGATGGATGGATGGATGGATGGATGGATGGATGGATGGATGGATGGATGGATGGATGGATGGATGGATGGATGGATGGATGGATGGATGGATGGATGGATGGATGGATGGATGGATGGATGGATGGATGGATGGATGGATGGATGGATGGATGGATGGATGGATGGATGGATGGATGGATGGATGGATGGATGGATGGATGGATGGATGGATGGATGGATGGATGGATGGATGGATGGATGGATGGATGGATGGATGGATGGATGGATGGATGGATGGATGGATGGATGGATGGATGGATGGATGGATGGATGGATGGATGGATGGATGGATGGATGGATGGATGGATGGATGGATGGATGGATGGATGGATGGATGGATGGATGGATGGATGGATGGATGGATGGATGGATGGATGGATGGATGGATGGATGGATGGATGGATGGATGGATGGATGGATGGATGGATGGATGGATGGATGGATGGATGGATGGATGGATGGATGGATGGATGGATGGATGGATGGATGGATGGATGGATGGATGGATGGATGGATGGATGGATGGATGGATGGATGGATGGATGGATGGATGGATGGATGGATGGATGGATGGATGGATGGATGGATGGATGGATGGATGGATGGATGGATGGATGGATGGATGGATGGATGGATGGATGGATGGATGGATGGATGGATGGATGGATGGATGGATGGATGGATGGATGGATGGATGGATGGATGGATGGATGGATGGATGGATGGATGGATGGATGGATGGATGGATGGATGGATGGATGGATGGATGGATGGATGGATGGATGGATGGATGGATGGATGGATGGATGGATGGATGGATGGATGGATGGATGGATGGATGGATGGATGGATGGATGGATGGATGGATGGATGGATGGATGGATGGATGGATGGATGGATGGATGGATGGATGGATGGATGGATGGATGGATGGATGGATGGATGGATGGATGGATGGATGGATGGATGGATGGATGGATGGATGGATGGATGGATGGATGGATGGATGGATGGATGGATGGATGGATGGATGGATGGATGGATGGATGGATGGATGGATGGATGGATGGATGGATGGATGGATGGATGGATGGATGGATGGATGGATGGATGGATGGATGGATGGATGGATGGATGGATGGATGGATGGATGGATGGATGGCCACTGCAGAACAATCCTCAATTCTCCAAACAGATGAACAATGTTTTCACCCAACCACTCCAGGAGGGTGAATGGCTCCTACTAAGAGGCAAAATCAAGCAGGTGGGAGGCCATAGCCCTGTCTCACATTTCTACAGCTTCTCATAGTTAAGCTGGGTTTCTTCCGACCTCTCATAACCTCTTTATTCCAACGAAGCTGCTTTTATCTCTCTGCTGTGAATAAGATCCTTGAGGAAAGCCTCGCTCCCCTCTAAGGACTGCCGAATGAAAGAGCCACTTAGCATTCCTTTAACTATCTGAAGGAATGGTGATGTCTGCACTTCTCTCTGAGCCAACATGGGAGTTAGGGTGTCTACATGCAAGACTTGACGACTCCAGTGGCTTAGGTGGAGCCATTAAAGCCATATATTACATTACAGCAGGGGCTTAGAACTAGATAATCTTAAGGGCCTTTCCTACCCAAAGCTTTCCGTGACTCTATATTCCATTGTGCATGCTAGTCACGTATGCAGTGTCTCAGAACCACTCCTAAGCTGGTTTTGTCAGGAGCCATCAAGTGTCTGTGCAGCCCAGTTCAGAGCCACTGCCTTGCCTTTTTTGGTCACTGAACTCTTGTGACTTTTAGGGTCTGTCAGCCCTAGCGTCCATCCCCTTTGTCTCCCCCTGCACCCGCTCCGACTAGAAATGCCATTTTTGGTTTAAAACAGCCAACGTCTTTCTGGCAGTTTCTGTCCTTGTCAGTGTTTCCTATGTCCCTTAACTGGCTTTTCCTTAGCGTTTGCAAGTCTCTTTCTCCCCCTCCCCTAACCAAATTGTACCTTCGGTAAGCGGGGTGGCTGCTTCGCTCTCTTCCAGGTCTCTGCAAACTCCCTTCTCTCCGGGGCTGCCACAGAGGACTTGCTTGGAGGACGGAGGCGTTCCTGGCTACCGCACAATTACGTCAGGTGCCGCATGAAAATGAAGAGTTGACTCTCAGGTCACGCTGTCTCCAAGCTGAAAGCGCAACTGCCTACATATGTCACTTAAGAGAGCTCTGTGTCTGATCGAGCTGTCCCACGCCTTGCTACTGCTGCTGTATAGGCAGGACAGAGCAGGAACCTTGCGAGCAGGCTCATTCCTGAAATACACAGTTCGAAATAACAGGACAAAGAGCTTCCGGGAAGACTGAGAACGAAGGAACTCTGCTTATTTCTCATCTGATAAACATTTAAACTACAAGAAATAGTATCTGTTTCTTACTTTGTACAAGCACACTTCAGACTTCTCTCTGGATCCGATAGTCTAAAGAGAAGCATCATTTTACTTGTGTACTACTGCTGCTGACTGTACTGAGAAGCTTCATCTATGCTGTTCTCTCATCTTAACTCATCTACAAAAGGCGTATTTGCTCTTTAAACTCACATCATTAGGGAACGCACGTGTCAGGCAGTGCTCAGGAGGGACAGAAGCGACCAGTTAGCATTGCGCCCATCCTCCGGGCTTCCAGTGCACAGCAGTGTTTCTTCACAGCAGTGCTCCACTCTTTTTCTCACACCAAACTGTAGCTTCCCAAGACACAGTTCTCAAGCCAAAACTCAATTTTAGCTTTATTTATAGGAACAGAAAAAGATACAAAATTATTAAAGCTGTATAAAGCACTGGGAAAAAAAAAAAACAACACACCCAAACCCGATTTTACGTCACAAATAACCGTACTCTGGATGACCTTCGAGGTCATTGCCATATTGGAGTGGGAAGTTTTGCCTGCATACAAACTGGGACCTTACCGCTCAGAGCAGCCTCTTGTTTCAGGTCGTAGCAGTAATCGATAAGACTGACGAGCAGACTCATGACTTTCCAATGATAATTCAACTGAATTACAATGTTTAAGTTCGAGAAACTTCTTGCCCTGAGCTCAGTTCTACTGCAACATCAAGGATGGTTTCTGAGCCTTTTAGCAAATTCAGAGCCTGAAAGCAATATACTTCTTCGTGGCGGAGAGGATCCCTGCAATCATTATAAATCAATCAGCAGGGCCACGTCTCTGGCCAGGAAGCATTCCAGGGAAGTCTTATTTTCAACAGTCTATGGTACCTCCTAGAAATGACTTCCAGGGGAGACAATGGCATTCTCTTGGGTGAAAAATCTTTCCCTAAACTTAAAGGGCTGCAGCTTCTGCTTTGAAACAGCAAGAGATGGGCTTCATCTCCACACAGGCAGAGAGCTGTAGCCTCTGCCCTTGTTTCTTCAGGAATAAAGGAGGGGGGTTGAGGAGGGGAGGGAAGACAGATGTAACAGAGACATCACAAATGCAGGCACCAAGCTGAAGCCTATCAGCTCATAGACTGACTTCCTTGTTGAAGGGATAAGCCAGCTCAGATTTGGCTGGAGCTGCAGGAGTGATGGACGGGACAATTCTAACTGTGCCCCCCAACAGGCTGAAATGGCTGCTGGGGAGCACGGAACAGGTTTTGACAGGAGTCCTTCGGCTTTGCGGGCAGGAAATTGCTCTTGGAAGAAGCCCTCTCCAGGACTAGGTGGCCTTTCACCGGGCCTATGGGGAATGTCTAACTATAGAAAGTCCAAAGGTCTTCATACCCCCTCCTTTGAAAGAAACCATTCCTAAGACTACCAAAAAAAGGGGCTTGTTTTAAGGTGACGCTTTACATGAAGACATTGAAGACAAAAAGCAGACTTTGCTACAGTAGGTACAAAAGTAGTTTAAGGCTGCAGTGCAGCAGTCAGTGATAATGACAAATGTTCCAGCTTGTATCAGAAAGCAATCAAGAAGAACTGATGAGCATCATGGCCTTTGGGGAGTAGCGTAAGTGCAGGGCACAGCCCTGTGTGCCCCTGGACAGAGGCTGTGGGAGACTGGACTTTTTGGATGCTGCAAGGGAGGGAAAAGCTTTTCCTCATCATCTTAAAATAAGCAGCAAAACACTGGCAAAATAAACCCAACCTTCAGCATATATGAAATCCCCACTGGGAGCTGCTGCTGCCAACGGACAGAGTCACAAAGATGCTGCCTTATCAAAACAATTCTAAATGCTCCATAATCCCTCCCCAGCCCGGCCGCAGCCCATCAGTGTTTCTGGTTCAACTCCTGCGTTCACAATCCAGACTCAATTAAATGAGCCTTTGTGTTGAACGCACTGACCGCAGACTTGGCCTGGCACATCTTTCTGCAGTGCAGAAAAGCCGTCAACCCGTCTTAAAAATCCCTGTTCCCGTCATTCCGCACTCACAGCATACGTTTGCTCCCATTCCATTCCAACGTGAGAGTAGCAGTACAGGAACCCGAGGACAGTCAGTGTCGCCCACGGCCAGCCTATAAATAGAAAGACAGACAAACCCAGTCAGAATAATTAATGACTGCTTCGAGTAGAAATACCCTGGGGATGACTTAGGATGCTTCTCATTAATGTCATTAGCGATTCAGTCTCGGAAGGATGTAAAGCCAACCCACCAAATTTGAGAGGAGAAATCTGCATTTTCAAAGCTCCAGGGATACCTGAGCCCTGCAGCCTCGCTCTTTTCCAGTTTTAGGGAACTGGGCCAGGTTTATGTCTGCTCTGCACCTCCAAACCATAACTGCTGAATTAAAGAGGTCTGTTTCAATCGCCTCCTTTGTAGTGGGTTTGTCTATGAAACAGCTCCGTGAATGAACCTTGACGCTTCCAGCTGGCTACAGCGCTTCCCAGGCACAAAGGGATGCAAAGCCACAGTGCAGCTTATTAAAAACCAGATCAAATCCAATCACCTGTTCTGCAGAGTCTGGGGAAACCTCTGATTATGGCTGTTTTAGGTACCCTGCAGCTGGATGTAAAAACTGATGTATGCACTCTGCAGCCCCGTAACAGCTAACGGGGTCAGAGCACCGCTGTGCCGCTGCAGAGCTGACAGCCCTATTTGCCTGCTGTGCTCTTGCTAGATTGTTTTTTAGCTAGAAAGACTGAATCCTCCAACATATAAAACTTCTGATGGGGAAATTCCTCTTCTCCTTGGAATTTATGAAATGGGGAGTTTATAGGTTGCGATCCCCAGCATTAGGCCCTAGTGATTTTTGGTGAGTTTTGGCTGGGAGAAGGGGAAGGAAGGTGTTTGAGGGGGTTTTTGCTGCTGCTGTTGACATAAGAACTTTGGTTATGTGTATGACTGCTTTCTGTATGTTGCCCTCGACCCACTGGCCCCTGCTTCTGAAAGAAAAGCTCCAGCGCTCTGAAGGACCCTGCTGCCAGCCAGGAGACTCCCACTGGCCTCAAGGAGGGATGGAGTGGAGCTGTAACACGGTACTGCGCAACACGCTACTCCAGGAAGAGCTCTTCTGAAGGTATGGTTACAAGGTATTTTGTAGGCTGGCTTCGTCCAGGCTTCAGGCTGATTCCACTCCGGAACCTGTTTAATTGTGCCGATGTCCAGCTGAGCCTCAGCTTATTACCCTGTCCTCAGCAGGGGACCACCCGGGCTGGGACCCTTCCTCTTTGCTCTGCGCGTCCCAGGCAGTGCAACGTTTCACCCTGAACAGGCTCCGAAATGTTATTTCCTCCCCTCCCAACTTGCTTGCTGTCCCCAGCCAGAACCCGGTACGAATATGTACGTGTGCACTGGAAATCTTTTCTAGATGCCTTAGATTTCTTATAAGATTATTCCATAGCGCCCATGACCTGGGTTCATGGGGCTCCCGTGTGCTCTAATCAGGCTTGTGGCAATCCTCCTGGAACACAGGGAGCCTCTCCTGTACAGTTACAGGTGCCAGGGGTTGTATTCAGTAGATTACCTCCTCCCGACCTAATCAGGATGAAAAGGAAGGGAAAGACAGTGTGACCCGCTGCGGGGGATGGAAAAGGGGAATTGTTTCAATTCAATCATTGCTACAGCTATTCTAGGAGGAGCTGCACAGATCCCAAAGCATTTCTTGCTGCACAGGTAAGAGACAGTGAGGGGCACTGAAAAGGGGGACACCTCTGCCTTGCGGGCCCTTTCCTGCTGTACAGGAACCAGATGCACTGCTGCTGGGCACGGGGACATGCACGTGCTGCTTCCCCTGCCAGTGAGTGACTCAAAGGCGTCACTTTCTGAGACTGGGCAATTCCAGATTAGCTCCGGTCCACGCGAGAGATTTGCACAAGAGCATTCGCACCTGAGGAGTGGCCCAAGGACGCCCTGAAGCAAGCAGGGGATCTTCGAACTGTTTTCACTCCTCTATATTATTAGATAGAAAATAAAATAGCTGAAAAGCCTGAAGAACTTGGTCTCCAGATGGTGACTGTGGAAGGGACACACTGAGCGCTGCTACCCCAGCAAGGATGCAGCTTCCAATTCTGCCCAGCATGTAAGTGACCTATGTGTTGTCCCTGCACGTGACCTCTCTAATCAAACAGTAGCATGAGATGCTCTCTTACAAGGTAAGTCTTCAGGAGCCTTTTCCTCACTTAAACAGTGTCTCCTTGTAAACCCAAACAACCAGACAGGACTGTTGGTCTTAGATCTGCAGTTCCAAGGAAGTTCCCCTTTTTGCCCTGGCCCAGCAGCATCAGGTACACTCTTCCCTTTGGTTTTTGCTGATTCCCATTCTGCTCCTCTCGAACACCATTCAAAGGGCTCTATTCTCTGGTGGCTCCCCAGCTTTACCTTATCACCCAAACCCACTCACCTATGCTGTACCAGACTCTGTTTGGCAGGGAAAGTGCCTGGGTTCTAGATCAGTGTCTCTCTACAAAGTCCCATACACAAAACGTACCCTTAGAAACATCACTGGAGTCAAATCAAGCACTAAGCTGTTAGGAAATGACTGAGTTAAGTTTGTCTACTCAAAACCATGTCACGTACCACCTTAAAACTTCCGATTTATTGACTGCCTTAAGTAATTTCATTCTAGACTTGAAGGCCCAGTTTCATGAGAATGTGGAGTTTCCCATTCTTTTTTTTGGGTGGAAAATGAATTAATATTCATTAACGTATGCTATTTGTAAATCCAAGAGCAATTCATATGCTTTTTGCAAATCCAGCAATATTTGTCAGCTTTACCTACACAAATCTCTTAAACCAACTGATTTCCCTATTAACAAAGGAATGCTGGGCAAGACACATCGATGGAATCACAAACAAATCCTCTGCTTATACAGGTATGCTGCTCCACAGGACATCAAACACAAAGTCCTTTGTGAAGAGGACGGTGAATTCTGAGCGAGACAACAGCAGCACTTTATCCATCGATCACACAACCTCCTCTGAAAGAAGTCTCCAGCCCTGGCTAGGCATGAGCCCATGCTCACTCACACAGAGCTGATTTACTGTCCCGTAGTCCTGCTGGTTTAAAACCACTTTTTGACACGTTACATACTCAGCTTTCAGCGCAATGAGCAGGAGACTTGTTCTCGTTACACGATGAAGCCAGAATGAATACAAACTAACTGCAACAGGAACAGCTTTGGAGTTACTCCTTCCTTTGAGCTTCCCATCTCGTCTTTAAGAACACTTACGGCTGCTTTGCAAACAGCTAGAAAAGGTCACTTTTCTGGCACACTTTGCTTTCCGAAGGGAGTGTTACTCAAAAGCACCAGCCTGGATCGCTGCTCTCAAAAAACCACTTATGTCCTCCTTACCGCGGTTCAAATAACGTGAAACAACATTTAATCATGTATCCATAAAGAAGCTCTTTCCAATTTCCTAATCCCCTACAGTAATGAAAAAGCAGCACAACAGCAATATTTTAGGCATACCTAGGTTTTTCACAGTGTCATCAAAGCACTAGGAAATGCTCCTTTGGCCCTTCCAACCTGTGAGATGTAAGAGAAAGGGACCGGAGTTGCACGTCCCAAAACTGCCTTAGTAGCTCTGGGACCTTAATGCTATTTTCAGATGTGACTTGGCCACGCAGTCCTCAGAAGTCTTCAAGTACAGAGGAGTTATTAAATCAGAAGTCAGAAAAAGTCATCCCTCTGAAAAGCCTGGCTAGAGGGGCATACACCTTACCCTGACTTTGATTTGAAGGTACTGAAGTTGCTCTAAGACTCAGGAAAATCTACCCTTCGACAAAAGTTCATATGTGACAAGACACTGAAGCAGCTCCCCTGTACAGTGGAATTACCGAGACACAGCGGTGGGGAGGAGGTGGAACAGGCACTGATTTAGCAAGGAGGGTAAGAAGCCAAAGCAAACCAGCACTGGAGGCCAAGACCTCTCTTACCTCCAAATACAAACATCCTTTAAAGATCAGTAAAACTACAACATTTTCAGGAGAAATAACACATTCAAAACTAGAGATCAGTGGAAAGAAACCTATGATCTAGCCCAGAAGCAGAGATAAACCCTGGGTTTGGAATTTTGGTTGCAGGTCCGTGCATCACTTCCACGTGAAGCCCTGCTGACCATTAGAACAGGGCAAGTCCAAGATTACAAACACCATGCAGTCTGATACCCAGTTACTCTTCCAGTACTTGGGAAAGGAAACCCCCTATATTTTCCAGTTGCTAGACACGGCGCACTGTATTCCAGCCCTACTCCAGGCTGGCTCTGGGTACCACTGCATTCATGCGGTAGTCGAACAGAAATATTCATTGTGCTATCCTTTCACAGATACTGTTCTCCTTCAAACAGACCAAGCTCGGTGTTGCAACAAGGAGAAATGGAATAGAATGTTTCCCCTGGAGTTCATTTCTCTTCTGAAGGTACTAAAGGAGAGTATGAAACCAATTATAATTTTCAAATCTTGGTTTTAAAGGCTATTTCTGAAGGATGTTCTTGTCCTTATAATACACCCTTCAAAATACAGCACTCGGATGCTAACCAGCAAAATCTCCCTTTACGGAGAGGTGTTTCCTACAGACTCCTCTAAAGTGCCTCTAGATACTAACTCCTTCCTATCTGCCTCCCTTTACTCACAACTAACGCAGACAGGAAACTGGGTATTTTCAACTATCATGCGAAGGGAAAGAGCCAAGCACAGCCTTTGTTTTCCAGCTTCAGTAATTTTACCGTTCATTAAGTAAAGCCTAACATTTAAGAAATCTCTATGAAACTGGAACCTGTAATAGCAAACAACTCTATTTCCAGGTGTAAAGAAAACAAACCAGAAGCAATTACGGAAGTATGAGACCTATTTGGAATTCAGCAGTTACCTCGCATGCTTTTATATGTATCTGTATCAATATATATCTCTATCACCCACTTCAGTTTCTTATAACATCCTGTCATCGCCACACGTTGCTGGACTCACCCTTAGCAGGCTCTGGAGTGGTTGACTGATAGCTGATAGCATTGCCCTAAGCACTTCAGGGCTACAGCTCATCCCAAGAACAAAATTCAGAGAAAGGAAGATGCAAGCAGGGCTGGTAGAAAGCTGGGAAAAGCTCTTGTATAGGTCAAACTGTACCCTCTCTATGATAAAGTAAACTTAATTGCAATATCATGTCACAGGGCCAAAAGCAGAGAAGAATAACCATGCAAAATACTAAATGAAGACATTCTGTGGCTGCAGCATATCTGCACTGATTGCTGAACCATAGGAGCAGCAACAGAATTAGACTGACAGTATTAATGTATCGAAATTACCCATCCCAACCATATCTGACCCATCTGCACCCATCTCTGTACCCTCTGCTTGAGCTGACGAGAGTAGGCAGGGAGCTAAAGCTGGTTTAAAGCATTTTTCTACCGTTTACCCTCCCACTGCTCCCTAGGCTCTGTACCGTGTAGGGAATTAGATGAGAAACGCAGTTTCTCACCAGTCTGCATTTTCTAGAACAGTGCTATTAAAAGCCTTCTCCTGCACACACGAAGCGCTGTAGGAACAGCTCTGGTCAGGGAAGCAATCTTCTAATTATTTACGTTCTTCCTGGCATTTGGGGATCCATTTCTTTTTTTCCCTATTTTTTTTGAAAATAACCCATATTTGAGGATAGGCCCCTAAAGATACAAGTGTGTGTAGCTGCTCCTCTTCAAATCCTGCACAACTTGTACTACTTGAAATCTTAGCCTCAAGGCTAATTAAGGCTCCTACTTTCTGGGTTTAAAACGTCTAATGAAGAGGCTACTAATACGTATTATTCAAGTGCTTCAATTCAACTGTGAGAATTAATGGCTAACTTAGGCATTCCTGTCTGCACACAGCCTGTACGCTTGTGTGGGAGCTTTTATTAATAAGCATCTTATTTTTGCATACTTCCAGTTCAGCTACTGAGACATCAACTGCCGCTGCTAACAAACAAGCCTGGAAGAAGGAGCTGATGCACAGAATTTGACTTCCATTTAACTGGCTTCTTGGTGTTGTCAAACCAGGGATATCAAATCACCTCCAGCTGTTCACTCAGGGATAACTGTGATGATGGTAACATGCAGTATAAAGAGGATAATGAATCTGGTTGCAGAAGAACACATATGGCAAGCAAAGCCCTAACCTGAGGCACGGCAGAGGGATTTTGTGCTGCTGCTTTCAGCCTCCACATCGCACACGTTGCAGAGGATAGCAATAAATTCTAGCAGCAAACGCAGCAGAGTCCCAGCTGGGCACCTCCATCCTCCCACCCCACTGAAGCAGCACACAGGCTCACAGAGTCTCTATAGTCATGATGCCACCTCGGCCCGTTATTTGCCCCCAGCAAGCGGCTCCCACATCTTTCCCCTCCTCCATGCACTACGTAGCCTAGGCATGGAGCAGCTCAGCCTGGGAGACTCCCCATGAACACTGCTTAATGCTATAGATTTCCAGGTGCTGAAGATACTGAAGCTCCAAGTGTAGGCAAGGTCCAAATATTCAGAAAAAGTATTGCTGTGCAATAGGAGGTATTTGAAAGGAAAACCAGGGGAATGAACCACAGAATCATAGAATCAGCTGGGTTAGAAAAGACCTTTAAGATCATTGTGCCCAATTGTTCATTGTCAAGCCTACCACTAACCCATGTCATTGAGGGTAAACTGATCTCCCTTCACAGCTGCCCCTTGTAATCTCCAGTCACAGCCACCCCTGATCTGCCCCCTCATAGTGACCCACACTGTATAGCTGCCTCCCCTACCCCTCATGGGCACCCTTCATCTCCCCTCAAGATCTCCCCTCATGGCCACTGCTCACACCCCACAGCTGCCCTCACCCCTTATTGAGGATAATCCAAAGGCTGTCCCTAGAGACAAGACTGAGAAGGACAAAATCCTTCATGCCCAGACCCGAACCCCAGCTGGGGGAACAGGCAGTGACCGCAGAAGCTTCCTCCTTCAGCAGACATGAAGTAGTTTCCAGTCAAAGACATTAACGAATGTGTAACATAGCGTCTGCTCACGTGGATTTTAAATGATAGCATCCCAGAGGATGCTTACATCTGTGCTGGCTGAGGAGTACTTCTCACTGCTGGAAAACTGAAAATGGACAGGTAACAGTCCAAGACCATCATCTGCAACACAGGATGACTGCAATTCACCCAGATCAGCATTACTGAGAGCGGACAGCCGTAGTCTCTTAGTGCTTTCACAATGCAAATAGGTTTTGTTTAGAAGAAAGAGGTCAGAAAAGTTGTGGCTTTTCCATGTTCTTATCGTACGTGGAACCACGTTTTACCAGAGCTAAAACCAATTCACTTCTATGCTTGACAGCACTGAGGGAAGTTATGTGCTCAGAGGACTTTCTTGAACAACAGATCAACCTATGGCAGGGCTAAGGATGCTGGACGTACTTTTCTCTATTGATTAGATAAACAATTTCACAGGTACAGCTCAAAACATAGGCTTATCCTACAGCTTTTATAAAGCACCCCTCGACACAATTCCGAGGATGATGCCAACTATTTGCATTACATGGAGCGTGTGTGTGAAAGAAAAGGAAAAAAAAGCTATTAATTACAAATGCTGGTAAATGCTCCAGGGATGCAGGTATCCATGCAGGATGTGCCCGCCTGCATGGATTCTCTGCTCTCTTTGGAGCCTGAACCTCATTTAGTGCCACCTCACTACGACAGGAGCAGCTCTCCAGGTGCTGTACAGTGTAGATCAGGAGCATTATTTCCCCTGTATGTATCCACTCTATGAACAGGATGAAGCTGCAAACTTCACTCTGTCCTTCTTGGGTTTCTTTCTGTGGCATTATCTGACCATAATTGTACCTTAACTATTGTTACTCATAACCATTCTATAGAGCACAAAAGAATCATACGAGTTATGCCTCTGCTTCACGTTTTAATACGAAGCTTCACCCTCTACTAGTTCTTCCAGCAGAGCCAGTCAGCGGAAAAAAAGCCTGAGATTTTAGGCAGTAATCCTGGTCTCATGCATATCAAGTTGACTCTGGAGTAATTCAACTCAAATCAAAAGAACCATATTCAGGTTACTGCTGAATTTGAACAACCAGTAAGCAGGACTGCTCAAAACTGTCACAGGATCTTTGTGCCACAATCGCTAATAGGAAAGCAAAAGAACACCAAAGTTTTCAGATTAAGGAATGAAGCTGTATATCAGAAGCAAACTTCTTTTTCCTGCTAGGTCTTTGGTTGAGAGCTGCGCACAGGCACTGCGAAATCAAAGCCCATAAAATATGAAATCTCAATCTCAATGCTTTCAAAAGCATTACCGTAAATAAAGAGGTGTCTTTGCCCAGAAACAAGGCTAAAGAGCTACCTCTTCAATGTGTTATGTAAAGAAAACGTTTTGGAGTCATACATCTGGCTTGGCATGCGTAACAACAGCACTATCCTTACCATTAAATGTCTACTCAGGTATTCCCAGCACAACCTCCTTAAACACGGAGTGAACAAGGGATAACACTTGTAAATATTTTAGCACATTTTCCACTTGGAATTATTTGTCGAGTGCTAGAGCTTGAAATCCAGGAAGATTTCTGTATCAATCTAATTGGGGTTCTTGGATTTAGATTTCTATGTCAGCCTTTTTGCAGACAAAACCCCCTCTTTCTCTAGCCTTTTAGTGCGTGGGAGCGCTTGAGAAATCAAGGCTATATACTCTGAAAAGCAGAGGATTTAAAGCAGGGATTCAGACAGGTATCATCAATCACCAGCAGGCAAACATTTGGGTAAAAAGGTCAAGTCTTATAATTTATTTCCTCAACCTGATTTCTGGCTTAAAGGACTCTGAAGTGGTCATGAATATAAGACGCTTAAAGGACCATAATTTAATTTTTTGAATACAAAGGGTTATTTAAGGATGAATTATTCACAGTGCCCTTCCTACTTGCAACACGCTTTTTAATCTACAGTTTTTCCTTGCCATCCTCAAAACCACTTATGTTCCTAGAGCACTGCAGTAATTTGATGGTGCTGCCTTGTCTCTTCTGCACAGCGTTAAGAATAAGTAAAAAAGCAGAGAGTGTGACAAATTTAACAACTGTTTACAACCGGCTACACTGGCAATAAACAAACTGCAGCTTCTTATCATGGCGCTCTCGTATCTGAAACGCTGGGTGTAATGGAAATTGTATTACCTGTTAGAGCTTAATGCAGTAAGAGGAGGGCTGAGAACACATCAGCAATTTCCAAGAACGCTGCATTTGGGATAATTGCTGTGCCAGTGTAAAGCTAGGGAGCTTTACGAGGCAGGCCACTGAACCAAGTTCTTATTTAACAGAAACCCAAACATCTCAAGGGATGGAAGTGCACAGAGAGATAAGGTACCAGGCCACCCTGCACTTGCTTACTGAGCCATAGCAATTGATCCAAGACTAAAGCATTGTTAATGCTGCTGCTCTCGGGCTGTGTGAATGGAGCTGGTGCAGGGCCTGGAGCACAGTGTGATGGGGAACGGCTGAGGGACCTGGGGGGTTCAGATGGAGAAGAGAAGGCTCAGGGGGGACCTGATCGCTCCCTACAACTGCCTGAGAGGAGGATGGAGCCAGGAGGGGGCTGCGCTCTGCTCCCAAGGAACAAGGGATGGGACAAGAGGAAACGGCCTCAAGCTGCACCAGGGCAGGTTTAGATGGAGATGAGGAACAATTGCTTCCCCAGAGGATGCTCAGGCATTGGCACAGGCTGCCCAGGGCAGGGCTGGAGTCACCGTCCCTGCAAGTGCTCACACACCGTGGAGACGAGGCCTCAGTGCCATGGGTTAGTGGTGGCCTTGGCAGTGCTGGGAACAGTTGGACTGGGTGAGCTTAAAGGGCTTTTCCAGCGCAGCTGGTTCTATGATTCTGTGAAGTTAC
Organism: Ara ararauna; assembly: GCA_028858755.1. Classification (NCBI taxonomy): domain Eukaryota; kingdom Metazoa; phylum Chordata; class Aves; order Psittaciformes; family Psittacidae; genus Ara; species Ara ararauna. The sequence continues at coordinate 123,512,092 of CM054379.1, forward strand.
TCCCCTTCCGCTGGTGTCTTTTTTTCACAGCATCCCCAAAAAGCCAAGAAAAGGGTTAAGGCAGGAACTCCTGGAAGGACAGGGGGGTCTCAAGGCAGCAATCGGCCAACAGAAAACATTGGCAATGAACAACCTCCATCACACCAGTGGCACAGCACATGAAATGCAGTTGTTACATGCAGGGTTATCAAAAGGAAAAGGGCTATACAGGGTTGACCTTGGTTGATCAGGTTTGGCTAAAAGAATTGTTTCCTTTCTCACCTGCACAATCTGCTGCAGCACATATAACCACAATAACTCTATAGAAAAATTATCAGTAAAATAGTTCAATTAGAGATAGTTTGAGGGTAAGACTAAATTCACTTTAATTCAGGGGAAAAAAAGAGCCTGTGGTAGTCTGCCATCAAGACCATTTGAAACAAAGGAAAAAAAAAACCAAAACACAAACTTAAAATTACTTGAAAGAGATCAATATTTAATTGATTTTTTCAAGGTGAAAATTAGACAATTTGCTTATATAGTCCTAGAAAGCACATTCTGGATTTCCAGAGTCTATCTACTGAGTCTTGGGAGGACAAACTATTCCCTGCTTTCTGCGTAAATGAGAAGCGTGTTCGCGGCGACACAGAGCCCAGTGAGTATCTGAAACCAGAGGTCTGTGTGAGCTGTGTGAGCGTGGAGCTCCTCTGAAGCAAAAGCTAGCAAACCCTTTGTCACCTATGCTGGAAAACAGAGATTAGAAACAGGCAGGCAGCTACACCAAAATGCACAATGTGCCAGCACTGCCAAGCACAGGGAGCCGGTTTCTGAGCCCTGCTCGGCTTTCCTGGGATGTGGTCTCAGGCCAGCAAGCAGCCACCCGAGGGGAAGGAGTTTGATGGGCACAAATCTGGGCGAGTTAACCACTGGTGTGATAACAGAGATCAAATGAACGTGCCAGGCCAAGTTCCTTCATCTGTACACTGAGGGCAGCAATGGCTGTTTGCTCTGCAGCTGCTCAGAGTAGTGTACATGCAAAGATTTAAGCCTGGATGCTCTCCTTGCCTTCCTGTTCAAGAAAGCTTCCTGAGCAGCAGCTGATTGGGATTGCTCACAATGTTCCTTTCAGGCAAGATGGCTGCACCGGTGGAGCAGAGCAAGGAACATGTCCATCCTTCCTCTTTTTATTACATCTTTAGTAGCATATTCCCTTTTCTAGAAGGAAAAATACCTTCACAACCACCAGCTCCTTTAGCATCAGAGAGGGACCATAGGAAGGCCACAAAAATGACCAGAGGGATGAAGCACCTCTCTGTTAGAGCTGGGGTTGTTCAGCCTGGAGAAGAGAAGGCTCTGGGGAGACCTTATTGCACCTTTCAGTTCTTAAAAGGGGCCTCTAAGAAATATAAGCAGAGACTTTTGAGCAGGGCCTGTTGTGACAGGAGGAGGGGTGATGGGTTTAAACTAAAAGAGGGAGATTCAGGCTGCAGTGAGGAAAAAGTTCTTTACAATGAGGATGGTGAAACAGTGGCACAGGCTGCCCAGAGAGGTGCTGGATGCTCTATCCCTGGAGACATTCCAGGCCAGGCTGGATGTGGTCCTGGGCAACCTGATCAAGTTGAAGATGCCCCTGCTCACTGCAGTAGAGGAGCTTTAAAGGTCCCTTCCAAACCAAACTATTCTCTGCTTACAATAAACTATAACCAAGCAAACCAGCATTATTATGCCCTGCCAGAAAGTTAGTGCCTACATTTACATTGACTTTTTTTACTAATTGCAGCTTAGAGATATAATCTTCCTATGTGCTTCTCTGGCCCACCAAAATTAGCAAGGAGCAGGATCTGATGCATGGCTGTTGTACTCTCTGCCCCCCCTGTGCCCTGCTACCCAATGTAATAAAAGCAGTGCTGCAAGCTTCTTTAACAAGACTATTGATGGCACTAATATACACATCTTGCTCAAAACCAACACGCGCATGCACCTCTCCAGAGGAAACTGGTGACCCATTTATATACATCAGCTCTGTAGTGTTCAATTTGCTTTGTGTCCCCTTGCCCAGGCAGGCAATGAAGTGACACTTCAGTGATTCGCAGCCTTGATGGTGTTTGCTATTGATGTAAAGCAGGAACAGATTGACTGAAGCCAGCTGTACAACCCCAGGCTAAGTGACACAGTGAAAGTCCAGAGGGCAGCGAGGGCCACCCTGACCACAATATGTCCAGGCCCTACGTGGATGCTGGGGACACGAGGACACCAGCAGGTTCCCATTGCCCCAACCAGACTTTAGCAGTGGCCTCCACATTGCATTTAACTATATAAAAGCATATTGTTTAGACTTACACTGTATGCACGCTGTGCCTGATGGCGGTTTGACTTCCCAGCTCCACCTCAGCCCTGCCTTGTCACCACTACCTTGCCCAGCCCCTTGGCTCACCCTAGTTGATGCCGATGGTGCCTCTGCCCCTTGCTCCTCTGCACAGGGTGCTGGTGGAGCAGCCTTGGTGGCAGAGAGTGGGCTCCACCCCCAACCACTGTAGGCTTTCTCCTTGTGCTAATTCTCTCATGGGAGAGAACTATAATGAGAACTGGCTATGAAGCAGTCATTTCCATTTGTAAATGGGCGAGCACAAAGGAAGAAATGAGAACAAATTTCCATATCTACAGTCCCTGCTAAACAATCATCTCTGCAAACCTCGCCGCAGCGTGCGTGGTGCATGCGCCTTCTTTACAGGATCAGCCACATGACCAGAATAATTAATTAACCTGGCCACTATCACATCAGCTCAGAGGATCCGACAGAACAGACCTGGAGCTGACTTATTTCAAAGATCACAGTTCACACGCAATGGTGTGGCCGCACAGATCAGTCATATTAAAAATCATCTGAGGCTTAATGAATGCTGCACCTCAAGCGGGCCCAGATCAGGATCACACAACTCTGTTTACAATCACTACACGTCAAAACACTCTCTTTTATCCCCATTTTAAACTGAACCACCAAGGTGGAGCAATAACCTGCCTATAGTGGGCTGACTGAGCAGCCCAAAGCCCAGCCATGCGGGCACTGGATGGAGCATGGGCTGGAAAGAGCAAGACATGAGGAACAGCTCTACAGGTGGTAAAGCAAAGGACCCATGCCTCTGTTAGCATCATTCCTCATATCACTGTTACTGTCAACAAATGATCTGACTGGGCTATGCAGCTAATATTTTTAGCATGGCATAAGAAATGTGAAAAAAGCCTATTTTAAATTCTGAGATGATAAAATACCAGATCAGATGCGCTTGGATGGGTGTGATAAGACGACAGAAGGAAAGCTAGCCATGGAAAACAAGCCACTGAGAACAGTAGCTGTGATTTTGTAGGGATGCAGTTAAACCATAAATCATAGAATCACAACCTTCTTTGCGTTGGAAGGGACCTTAAAGCTCATCCAGTTCCAATGCCCTGCCACGGGCAGGGACACCTTCCACTGGAGCAGCTTGCTCCAAGCCCTCTTCAATCTGCCTTTGAACACTGCCAGGGATGGGGCAGCCACAGCTTCTCTGGGCACCCTGTGCCAGCGCCTCAGCACCCTCACAGGGAAGAGCTTCTGCCTAAGAGCTCATCTCAGTCTCCCCTCTGGCAGGTTAAAGCCATTCCGCTTGCCCTGTCCCTACAGGCTCTTGTCCAAAGCCCCTCTCCAGGTTTCCTGCACCCCCTTTAGGCACCAGAGCTGCTCTAAGGTCTCCCCTTAAGGAGCCTTCTCTTCTCCAGGCTGACCCAGCACAGCTCTCTCAGCCTGGCACCAGAGCAGAGCTGCTCCAGCCCTCACAGCATCCCCGTGGCCTCCTCTGGACTCGCTCCAACAGCTCCACGTCCCTCTTGTGTTGAATGGGAATGAAGGTTAACCAGACTGGGAGAGGCTTCATTCCAGTTAAGACTGCCAAAGCAAGAAGTTGGCTACCCTTGCTGGTGAAAGCCTATCACCAAACAAAGATGTCAAGATGTCTGCCATTTACACTGATTATCTGGAGAATCTCCAAAAGGAAATATGTCCGACCCTGCTGAAATTGGCTATTTTTCTCCTGAAGGCAGTACTACTCTAGATCTTGGAAAGGAGATTAACGCCAATTTCTTTGACAAAGAAATTAGGATACGTAACAAAGACAATACAGGGCTCTTCTTCTCTTCCTCTTTCCTTTCAGTTGGATCTTCTATTGGTTCTACACGAATTATTTCTAAAACTCGGTGCCTCCTGCTACAGATATTGTGGAGAAAATGGAAGAGCTTCTCAAAAATTTATGCACGGTGACTGACTGCAGCTGATTTTTGCACAGGAAAAAGGTCGTTTACAGAGGAAAGCATCCATTTGTTTTATTGGTTCTTCACCCCATTTGGAAATCTGGCATGCACAATCTGGCTGTCCAGCCACCACATATCACCCCGCTCACTGCTTTCAAACAACCTTTTTAACGGATCCTGGCACACCCAGTACAGATTGTGAAAGTTCTACTCTTTGGATCCGATTTTCTGACACAAGTTTTAGCATCTTCCATGTCTGCTCACACTGTACTCATCGCATGGGCCCAGGCTGCTCAGATGACCCTCTATTTCCCCTCTGAAGCATTATTTTGCATTGGGATTTGTCTCAGTGTCCCCTTTACTGCAGAACTGCAAGATGACTACTGGTAAAAGACCTTCCTCTGTCCTTTAGAGTTTCAGTGAGTACTGGACGCAAGTGAGGAGCTCAGCTGCAGTCAAAGTTTGACGTAACAAAGAAGCCTGATTAAATCAGAGTAATCTACCAGTTGGCAGAATCCTTCAGCAAGTCATAAAAGTCAAGCACCATACTGAATGTTTCGATCAGGAACTCTGCCTAGGTCTTTGGCTTGCGTTCCTGATGACCTTTAACTTGCACATGAATACATTTCAATTACTAAGGCAGGAAAATTAACCTGACAGATGGACCAAGGTCATTACCAAGTTACTAATATCTCTACCTTCCTCTTTGCTGAAGCCCCTGTATCTTCTATGGCTTTAGAATAATAAACTGTGTTCCATACTTCAGAGTGATGAAGCATAATTTGTTTTAAATCCTAACCCAAAGTGCAACAGATGCTACAAGTGCTGGCTGCAATACTTGAGAGGCTGTGGCACATCTCCATTTTGGTTTGCTATTGGAGGCCTCAAAACACAATAAATACAAGTACAGAGACGGACAGAAGCAGAAGGGTGACTCAAATGAGTTGGCATCTCCCTAGACAAAGGCTGACAAAATAAAGATCAAAGAGATCAAATGAATCTCCAGTAAGAAGGAAGAAATGACAGAGGGAGACTTGAGAACCAAACTAGGGAAACAGTGACAGAGAAAAGATGGGAAGCAAGAGTCAGACTCCCAGACTTGAAAAAACTTAACTCTTCACTACATTAGAAGCCATAAGAGGCTTCCTCAACTCATCAGTACTGATCTAACAGTCCAGTTAGAAAATAGGCAAAGAATGGGCTATACATTATAGTAGACAACAAATGGTCTCAATCAAGTATGTTATGAGAGAGTGAAACATTCAAGTTCTCTCATTAAACCGTACTTGATTTTTAGAAGGAGACAGGAAAAAATACTAAATAACAATGTTTTGGGGTTTATTTTTTTAAATCAGGTGCTTATCCTTACTCTTACAAGCATAAGCAAACAAAGCTTGGATGTCAACAGAAACTTCACCGCTGCTCACGTGTGTGCCTCACAGGGACACTAGCTAGCTCAACCTTGTGCCTTTGGGGCATCCATGCATTCCATTCGTGCAGCATGGATACCAAGGGTCATTTGGCAAAAGACACCCCAAAAACGATCAGTTTCTAAACTGTGGTTACTACTAACTACAGTGGCCTTTACCTGACAACAATGGGTCCAGGGTTTGAAGCCTCATTATGTTTCAGACTCGAGACTTAAGTTAGTCTACAGTGAAGAGTTGTAGGCTTGGTACAGATTGACCAGCAGCTTCATTATAGCTGCAACCTTACTACTGCAGAAAAATTGTATTGTCTTTCCTCCTGAAGATTTAAGTGGACTTAATCTTGCGTTTCAATCAAGCTTAAGAGCACATTAAATACCTTGCTGTTGGTAGCCAACTTCTTTAATGAAGGCAGCAGTACATAAAGCTGAATTGAATTATTAATTACATTACTTCTACAGAACTCACATGACGGTAGAAACACTCAGTAAAAAGTGTTGAGTAAATATTACCATTTTCAAACAAAATAACCGCTATTTTCGATTAGCGGAGATCTAGTCCCACTATACATTCACTTTGAATCAGCGATAAATTATCACGGAAGTAATGAATTTGTGTCATCTTTCAACACCAATGCAAATTTGGCAAAGTACTACGTACAATACAGAGTCTAGATGTAATTAACGTCAGCGACTAAAATGCTCTTCAAGTGTGTGTCCTTGGCTAAGCACAGCACTGCCATGGTCTCAGTTTCAAGAGAACGGATGGGTCAGCACTTACTACCGTAACAGAAGAACAGGAAGGTTCCCGTGGGCAAACCTTCACAGGTTTCTACACTAGAAATGAAATCGTAGCTATTTTATGGAACACCACAGGCAGTGTGAAGGGATAGAAAGTGCAAAGTGCAAGCAGGACAAAAAATCCCACCCTTATTTTTTCACAACCACACCGGAGACTCAGCATTTCAGATGTGACATCTGGGGGTGCAGTGGGTTTTCTTGTTTGGTTTTTTACTTTGTTAGTAGCTGTACTCATAGTAGTGCCTGCACACCATGTTGTAGCAACAACAGCTATTGCATTTGCTATGTTAATAATTATACTGGACTAGATTCCCTAAGGGAAAGACGCTTCACCCCAAGAAGCTTCTGCTGGAGGCTTGCACTAGAGCTGCCCCTGATGCTGGGTGCAGCTTTCTGCCTCCTCTGGAAGCTGCTCCATGGCTCACTTCCGCATGAAAAAAGACAGGATTTTCTATATCCTCATGGCTTGCACACTCCCTTGTAGCAGAATGGGAGAGGTCCCCTTCCTGCTCCACAGACTATGTTTTGCTTCTATTCAGTAACTGTTTAAAGTAAATCAGACTTTCCAGCTGGCAGAAACTAAACCAAACACATCCTACAGATGCTTCCAGCTTGCGTTTAGCATTCCTGATGAGGGCAGATTTTCAGAGGAAGAGGAACAAAATAATGCCACAAATAAAGACAAGAGCATCACAAAGGACCCTTAATGCATAGCAGACACATACATCAAGACAGGCAATCCTGGAGATAAAAAGGGGGACGGAACAGCAAGAGCTATCTTGTCTCACAAAGAATGTGTTGCCATTTCCTCTAGACTGTCAAGGCAGGCAAATGCTGACTCTCTCTCCTTGTTTCTCCTGGCTTCATCTCCTCCTTTCATCAGCAATAAAGTTACTTAAAAAAGAAGCATGAGATAGAGCGTGTGTATTTGACTGTAACGCAGGAGCCAGCTTCACCGAGAGACAGATCAGCAATGATTACTGCAGTGTAAAGAACACACCTCTGTGGTAGTGAGTGATCATGACTTTTTAAACAAGGACTTGACCTTTCCAAACTAGGCATAGATCAAACTAATTGAGACATGCCTAATCCAGGGCAAGCCCTTCTGCAGACAATACAGTGGATTTTCCATGCATTGCTAGCACTGAAGACTTCACTGTCAGCTCAAGAAGCACCGAAACCAATGCACTAAAAGGATCTTCTAGTACTACTGTGTTTCTGCTTCATGCTCACTTCTGGCTCTTCCTTTTGTGCTACTGTTCACAAACCCCAAAGAAACTGGTATCTAAGCAGGGCTGGGAAAAAGCACATCACAGGGAGGAATGGATGCTGAACTACTATGGACTGACAGCAGGCATGAGAGCCAAGATAATCCCAGTTCTGCTACTGACTTGCTGTGTCTCTCTGTGCCTCTGTTTCCCTCTGTTATTTGTAAAGCAACTGGAATAAAACAACTCTCCAACTGTTTAGGTAAAAAAATACAGTACAGGACAACAACAGGAGACACACCTGACTACTGCCATATTTTCCTGCTCAGAAGCCTGGCAACCTACTGAAACCTTAAAGTTGGCCAATGTAGATCCAAATGACTTCAGTAGAAGAAACCTTTCTCTTCAGGAGAGGCAGTGAAGAAACAATATGAGTTTATGAAGATGGGTGTTTTGGGATATTTCTGAGCAACTCTGTACAACATGTTGCGAATGCAACACAAGTGTTACTGCAATAAAGTGCTATTTATTTAAATAAATGGCATCATGATATAAAATTTGCATCCTACCAAATACATTAGCTCATACAGTGACGTGCACAGAGCTCCAAGACAGAGTCACCATCAGTCAACATCAGGCTCACCGGAAAGGATGCCTTAGGAACAAGAGAATGATCTTACTGTTACTAGCTTAACTGCTGCTACTAAAGGCTACTACCAGACTTTAACCCTGGCTGCTGTGAGAGAATCTGTTGGTCCAGAGAAGGGCACCGGAGCTGGTGCAGGGCCTGGAGCACAGTGTGATGGGGAACGGCTGAGGGACCTGGGGGTTCAGATGGAGAAGAGAAGGCTCAGGGGGGACCTGATCGCTCCCTACAGCTGCCTGAGAGGAGGATGGAGCCAGGAGGGGGCTGCGCTCTGCTCCCAAGGAACAAGGGATGGGACAAGAGGAAACGGCCTCAAGCTGCACCAGGGCAGGTGTAGATGGAGATGAGGAACAATTCCTTCCCCAGAGGGTGCTCAGGCATTGGAAGAGGTGCCCAAGGCAGTGCTGGAGTCACTGTCCCTGCAAGTGCTCACACACCTCAGTGATGGGGCAGAATAGCACTGAACAAAGCATGGATTTGTGTGAGATGTCCTCCGGTGCAATCCCTTCATGGTTATTCCCTCTTTGAAAAATGAGCCTCCAAAGAAATCCCAGACTAACTCCAGACATTCTCGAGGAAGTCATTAATCCTTGAGAAATCTGGCATCTTGAAGTTACTCTACATCCCTCAGGGCTAATCCCTCCTAAATGCAGTGGACCAGAGCTTAATTACTACGGCTCTCACTCTAACTAGAGCTAGCTTCTGCCCCTTCCACCAGGGGGGAGCCACTAGTAATTTTCCCCCAAGCAGCACAGTTCATTAGATGCTGCTGTCAACTATAAAATAGCTTTCATCTCTTTTAGAGTGTTTTTGTTTTGCAGAATCACACAGAATAAAAGGCAATGTGCACTGAATGTGGGCTTCTGTGATGAAAGGCATGGCTGCCACTGCACAGGTTGAAGCAGCTCAATAGCTGAAACCAGTAGCTTCCTGCAGAGAATTGATGTGACAAAACTTGGCCTCATTTTGGAGGCAGGCTATAGATCTTAAGCCCTGCACAGCGCAGTGAGCATATTGAGCACAGGCAGCGCCAAATTCAGCATGCAGCTTCCCCCACATCTGCTTTCTGTGAGACGGCCTCACTGCTTGGAGAAGATTTCTTAAGAACAACACTTGCATGGTGTTTTCTAAGGCTATGAACACGTACGTGAAAGAAACAAGGCTGACTGCAGTAAATGTAAGGTTTAACGTATCTGGGATAAGCTCCCCCTAGAATTTTCCTGTTACACTGCAAGGTACAGCTTTAAATCCTGCGGTCTTTGTAGAAAATGGGTTTCCCTCAGAAAAGAAGATCCAGACAATTCAATCTGGTACTGCCAAAATGGTAGGGATTTTGTCACCAGCCGTAAAGGAAACAGGACCAGGCTGCTGGGAGCTGACGTGCTTTAGTATATCGTGACAGCCACTCCCAGCAACTCAGCACAATTTAAAAGCACTCAATAATCTGGGAGACTTGGCTTGAAAGTAGCTGAAATACTGATGCCTACCTACCCTTGGAAATACACCATTTGCTTGTGAGAAAGGTATGCAACACACACCTCGTGTGTAAGTTACTGGAGGACTTCACATCTGCGAAGGCATGGCAGGACTTCCTCTAACAATCTCACCCCCCCAAACTGTTCCCTACCTTCCCATCTGAGAAAATGAGTAAATTTAAGATCGCAATAAGTAGCAACATTTGAGTATTAAATGATGCATTCCTCTAGGAAAATAGTTGAAGACAGGAAAATATTCCAAACTTTTAATCTAGCTCAGTGAAAAAAGAAGACACAATTTTGCACAGACACATTAAAATACTTGTGTAAAATGAAGTTGTTCAACAAATACTTACCAGTGTTAGATCTCCTACTCTCAGTTGCATGAAAAGCATTAAGAAAACAGAAGGTGACACCTGTGTCTGCTCTGAATCTGTAAATGTCACGTGAACAGATTTTGCTGTAACTCCTCCATCTATCAACTCTTTCAGTGCAGCGTCTGGTCACCTTACAGCTGCCGACTTATCTACCTGCATAATCATTCTGTGCATGAAAACTCTTCCACCTCATCATCATCCCCACTGTCTGGTTCCAAAACCTGGCAAGCTCTGCTGCATGCTTTCTTGTAAGGGGGAAGGCTGCAGGGACCGCAGACCTCAAGAGTAGCCTAAATGTAAATACTAGAGGCTTTAACATGCGAGTACAGAGGTGTGTAAAACAAGTCCCATCCAGGACAGACAAACACAGCAGGGTGAAGCAGAAGGAAGTCCAAATAAAGCAACAGACTGTAAAGGGGATAAATTGTGGCGGGGATGGGAACAAATGCAGGTGGAACTGTCTACAGAGCACATAGTCCAAGAGGAACAACTGCCTGCAAAGCAGGCCCATATAGCAAAGCTGTCATGTTGAAATCAATGAGGAAGACTGGTGCAAAGTAACACAACATCAGAGTGGGGAGAGCAGAAGGGCAAACGCTACTTTCCATATTGTGTAGACAGAAGTCTGCTCTGCTGACTCCGAGCTATGCAATAAATCCAGATATGCTGGAGCCTTACACTTATGACTGACAAATGCTTTCATGCGATGCATTTATGAACATGCATATGGTAGGCTCGAGCACTGCAGGAACCCAGCCTGGAAATAGAGGAGCCTCCAAGACAGATGCTACTTTTGGAGCTTTTTTGCATGGTCTTCCAAATAAAGCCATAGACAAGTTTGCATCTGTCAAGCTGTGGGCACAGCACAGACTTGTACCGTAGGAAAACGGCATTCTCAAGAACAGAAACTGCTCATGTTTGGGTTTTTCTGTTGCTGAGCTGATGTTTTCATTGGACTGTCATTAAGATCGTGCCAGGCTCTCTCCTGGATGGTAACAGTCAGCCCAGAGACGTGAAGACTGGATTTAGTTCCCTCCCTCTCTTCTGTCAACATACAGCTAACGTGTAAGTGAACTGCAGTTAACATATAAGTGAACTAAATTTCATCTGCTATTTTACTGCTCCACTGCTGAAGCCCTGTAAGACCTTTCTGCACCTATTCGTGCTTGCCCCATGTCTTTTTTACCACTAATACTCAGTACCATCAGCAAACTTGACCGCCTAGCACAGGATGTAAGCAGCCAAGTAATATGTACCTCCCTAGCACCTAGCAGAGATTTCTTCTTCCCCAGAAGCAGAGAGAGATCAGGACAAAGTCACAATCATGTTTCCTTTATAGCCCTGCTCAGCTTCTGGGGAAGCCCAGTGGTGCCTGCTCTAGGTTGCATCTCTGCCTGGACCAGCGTGCACAACTAGCAAGCACTGACAAGCAGGACACAAGGATGCAAAGAAGCCACAGCATATATCGGTGTTAAGGTTCTGTCCTGCAGTTCTGAGACAGTTTTAGATCAGAATCCATAAATAAGTTAAATAAACTTAATGTATCAAAAAAAGCAGAACTGCCCTAGTTGACTTGAACAGGAATTTCTGAGTAAGAAAAGAGTGTGCCAATTCCCATATGATGAAACATGCAGCCTCTCTAGAGCTTGTATCAGTCACTGATTAGGAAACAGCAATGGGGAAGACTGGCCAGCCTTGAAAAACCAACCACACACTATCGAGAACCCAGCTTTCCCTTCACTTGGGATGCAAAACACACAACTGAGCTAAAAACAACAGAGCCACACAGATTTACTTCTCCAATACGCTCTTGGAATTTCCATGAAGACTTCCCACCCCCCATTCTCCCAATCTTCTTTCCGCTTTTGAACTCTGGAGGTGGCAGGAGCAATCATTGTCAGGCTCTCCTAAATGAGCAGCTCCAAAAGCCCAGACAGAACTTAGAGATAGCTCTTTGGGAAGGAAAAGAGGGTTTGTCCAGAAATACCACAGATGTGCACAAAACAGCTGCTAGCCAAGGTTGTTTCCCAACTTAATGCTGCACTAATAACGTAACAGTCAAAATGGAAACAGTATTTTCTATTCCTGACAAAAAGAGGTCATTTCTGTTGGTTCTGTGAATTCAGGGATGCATTAGTTCAGCCCACTCTTTGGATGGAGGCTGTAGGCTGGCAGGAAGAAGAGTCCTTCCAGTTCCATCTTAGGAGGATTATTCCTCCATGTGATTTCACATGGTAAAGTCCAGATTGTTCATCACCCACCCTCAGCTGACAGTCACCTTCTCAACATCTTCAATACTTAATTCTGCATTTTATCATTTTAAGCCAAGCCTGGGCAGCAGGACACCATGTGTGAAGAAGAGAAGCCAGAAAGCTCAACAAAACCCAGCCTTCCCATGTCCCAGAGAACTCTTAACCTGAAAGATTCTAAACAATAATGCCTGGCACTTAAATACAGCTCCACCATCAAAGTGCTTTACAGACCCCACATATGCTGCAATGAAAGACTTGGGGAATATCAAATGATGGTGTCAGTAATTCCAGTTTAAATATGCCATGTCAGGAGTCTTCCTCCAGCTTCCCTAGGGGCTTACTCCCTCCTGATCTCCCTATAAACATCTTTCAGGCTCTGTAACTGATTGAGCAATTGCTGTGTGCAAAACTTAGCGTCACATGGATCTAGACAGAGCACCCAGACAATGAGCATGCGCAACACATACATCCACTGGCAGAGAGCAGCCAGAGGCTCTTACTGAAATCTGGCTCCTTGGTAGATGTGAGCAATCTTAGAAAGCAGGCACAAGGTGTAACACAGCAGAAGTCTTAAGTAGAGCAGTAGGAGACACAAAGAAGGAGCAGCTCAGACTTAGGACTGGACAGAACAGTCTTCCAGTACCTAAAGGGCCCCTACACCATCTGGAGAGGGGCTTTGGACAAGGGCCCGTAGGGACAGGACAAGGGGAATGGCTTTAACCTGCCACAGGGGAGACCGCAATGAGCTCATAGGCAGAAGCTCTTCCCTGTGAGGGTGCTGAGGCGCTGGCACAGGGTGCCCAGAGAAGCTGTGGCTGCCCCATCCCTGGCAGTGTTGAAGGCCAGGTTGGTCACAGGGGCTTGGAGCAAGCTGCTCTAGTGGAAGGAGTCCCTGCCCATGGCAGGGGCTGGAACTGGATGAGCTTTAAGGTCCCTCCAACCCAAACCATCCTATGACCCTATGATACCAGCGGAGGTCAGCATATGCTGGTGTCAACAGTGCAGCACAGGGCAGGAAGCTTGGGGCAATGCTGGTAAGAGTTAAAGTCAAAGAAAGTAATTTTTAATAGTCGCAGCCACGACTGGATGGAGATTAAGGAATTAATTTCGAATGAAGTTTTAGCATGTAAATTATGCTTTAATACATGTTGCTTTTCAAGCAAACTTGGTTCAAGTTTCATAAGAACCAACGATGTCTTGCCTGAAGAGCTGACTTCTTTGTCATCTGCTCAAGTAATTTATATGAGAAATATTGCATTACGGAATCACGCTGTGGAGTTCAATAAGTTAAAAGGTGATGACTTTATACAACTGTAGGAATGGCATAAATAAGAGCTGGAGCTGTAGAAGTCAATTCAAGTGCTATAAATAATGCAGCAAATAATACTGTGGCAGAAGTACTGGGGCAAACTCTTGCCCTGTTTTGGGTACTTTCCTACCACAAATGCAAGAATTTTCTACTTGGAGCATGAAGATGAGAAAGTTTTGTCCAAACTGATTTTCAGTTCCCATTTTCTTAGGAGATAAGCAGGAAGATTTTCTTTAAAGCAGCTAAAAGCTAGAAACACAATGTGACTCTAAACCCAGTTTAGATTCTTTATCTTCCCCTTCCTACTCACAAATGGAAACTGGCAGAGAGTTTAAGAGCTCGGTGCTAATGCCTCAGCAAGGGCCAGGCTTTCTAAAGGTCTCAGATACCCAAAGATGCTGACGGGTTCTCTGGTGCTACTGAAAATCTCAGTAAGCACCAAGTCTCCCACTGTCATTACATTACTATCTGCTTAAGAAGAAAGACATGAACTTTTGTATTCACCATCAGAAATCTCTCTTTTGGTTTTTGCCTGTTTTTTGAAGGAAAATGCAACAAAAAAATAAAGTTGAAATTAATTCCCTCAAGTTTCTTTCTCATCTACAGCAAGCATCAGGTCAAGCAAGGATGTGGAAACTCTGATTGCAATTAACTCACTTTGGACTGAAGTAAACCATTTTCTTTTTAAAACCAATGAAAACTTAGTGATTTAATGATCATTAGATCCAACAGCACTACAGAAACATTCATATTTCACAGAGATCTCTCTTTGAATTTCACACTCTCCATCCCAAGCAGAGCCCATTTACCACTCATTGCTAGTACATGCCTTCAAGGCACCTCTGCCTACCCCTGTCCTCTGTCCTCCTTCCTGCTGATGTGCTCTCCCTCCAGCCAGGGCTGCTGTGTCCCTGCACCTCCCCATCTTCACCCAGGTGACTGCAAGTCAAATAAACCAAGATTCCAGCAGCCTGTGCTGCCAAGATGTAGCATTTCCTATGACTTTCAAGGGGCTGCCCTAGGCCTGACTTTTCTGCACCCTGCCTACATATACAGCCAAGGCACCGAATCACTACTGCTACTGTGGCAATGCAGAGCAATACTAAATCCATTGAAAAACCCATGGATGGACTTCACAGATCCATCCAGCTCTCCTTTAAAAAAGAAATGAGACCTCAATGCAGTCCTTACGCTACTTTGTACTATGCAACTTCTCTATCAAACTGGTTTTGCCACAGACAAAACAGTATATACATTCACAATCTACTGCTACTGTCCCCCACTCTTCAATTAAATCCATTCATTTAACAGGACATCCTCCATTTTGTGCTAAATTCCTTTAAAAAAGTAATGCAACGAAACCACTGAAAACCAAAGTCAAAAATCTATGTATGGAGAAAGGTCACGTGGTTTTAATTATACCAAGGAACAACGACTCAGTCGAATCACTGTACCAGAAGGTTGTGTTAAGGGAACAGAAATGAACTCCAGCATCCTGGAGTTCAATTTAAACCTGTCCAGCTTGTCAGCACTGAACAGCAGATTCTGATATTCTCCTACAGCATATCTGAAAACAATAAGTCGATTTCCCAATGTAACAGTATTCACATTTGCAGTTTTAAAATACTAGAAGCTTTTCAGAGAGTTAACCCACACTTCTGAAACCTCCTTTGCCAAGGATAAGAAGCATAAAAGAAATTAATTGCCTCATCCTCCTTCCCATATTCTGAAAAGCACTTAAATCAAGATTTGCCTTAATTTTTAATGCATCTTTTCCATTCCTAATTTCAAGAAAGAGTAACAAAGCTCTGAGTGTTGAGACTAAGTGAAAGCTTTATTTGCGTCACACAGTCTGTCTTATGACTTGCACGGGTATAGTAATCTTTCTACATTTCTATATTCAGATCAGGAGCAATGTCCAAACATTGTTTTAACCTTGAAGCTATGCAAAATCAAAAAGCTTGTGTCCTCTTTCCAGTGGTAAAGAGCGTCTGTCCTACCCCTGTGAGATTACAAGATGCTAAACCATAAAAATCACACCATTTTTAACATCTCGTCTTTGCTCACCACTACTTTAGAGTGGCGAGATGGTTTTAGCAGGTAGAAAAAAGATGCTCTCAAAACCTGGAAGAGAATCAACCCCTCCTTTCACTGTAAGATCTCTGGCATGAGGAGAAGTAACATTAAAATTATATAAGTAATAATGTAATGAAGGGATTAGAAAGTGGTTAAAATATGAATAGTGCTCAGACACATTTACCTATGTGCTTGTAATAACAATATCGGATGATAAAAAAGCTTCTGCCTTTTTTGTGTGACTGCTCAGGTTCCCCAGAAAACCATTTCAAGGAGAAGTCCTGTTTCAATACAATAAAGAGCAACCTGCTTATCCATCTTCTAGGAGGTGATAGTGGATATTCCTTAATGCAGTAATAGAAGAGAAGTGCACTGTTTAGTGTATTTAAAACTCAAGATTAGATTTTCATTTAACAGCCCAAGAACTGAGATGTAGCACTCAGACACCCATCACTTTTAAGAGCCCTGCTTCAAGACAGTTTCAATCCCACTGAGTAAAGGCTATTTGCTTCAGTAATAAGTGGATCTCCACAATCAATGCTTATTGCCTCTTTGTCTGACCCAATTAATACCATTTAATGTAGTGTCTGCCTGAAATGCATGTGAGGGAAGTTCAGCTGGAAAGCTGAAGCTCAGCATTTCATTTCCGAAAGCCTGAGGTCCCGTCGGACAGAAGGTCTGATGCAATTCTGGAGGATGCTGTTTAGAATACACAGAGGCAACCAATAAATATGACTGCAGCCAGTCAATTGTGTGACTGTAATATCAAACCTCATAGCATACTGGTAGTTAAATTGCCTCACTGAACAGAAATTATGCGGATGTGAAAGGATTATAAAAGGATAAATTATCTCAGCTGTTCGCATTCTCTTAAGGCACTTTTATTAAAGTATTTGCTGGAGGCAGTGTAGTCCTGATGCTTCATTTTCACAGACACTTTACAGCCATGTAGAGCGGCAGAGCTCTTATGGAGTGGATACTGTTAATATATGGCAGCAAATACAGACAATCAGTATTAGCATTTTCTTCCCTTTTTTTCTAGAAGCAAATCAAGGGGGCTGCTGGTCTTAAAGGGTTTTGGTTTGCTTTAAATTTATTATTGGTAAATAATTGCAACCCATTTCTGCCCTGTTCGGGGAGCAATGGACTGGACTGATTGTAAGTTCTGCACTTGTAATGTTAAGCTTTTTATTGCTTTATCTCATCTACTTCAACTGAGACTTTCATTAACACCATTAGAAATGAACGAGTGAACAGGGCAGAAACAGAGAGGTGACAGAGGTGCTGATGCTCTGCTCTTCAGCACTAGCACACAACAGCAGGAAAAAGGGCAATACCCATGCGATGCCACACACACCTGCATTTCCTCCCTTACACCATCCTTTAGATAAAACTGTGTTCTCAATTTCTATCAGATTTTTTAACAAACCCCAAAAGCAGCAGCTGGATCAAGACCTTTCTCTTCTCTTTTTTTTCCCCTATGAGCTTTTGCAAAAGCTCATGACATTCTACCAACTGTTTTTGTAGGGAATAAGCTAGGGATGCTCTCCAGTTCTTAAAGGAAAAGTCTACCTGGTATGAACCAGCATTACCTGGAATGAAACCTCATCACAAATAACAGCCGAAAGAACAAAAATGAGCTGCTCTCTCATCAGCGCAGAAAGCCTCTGCCAGCTGAGTTTGAAACAGGTAAGCATGTGCGGGCACTGCTGCACCTCTTGCGTAGACAAACAGCTTTTCCATCTCCAAATCAGATACTGCATCTTACTGGCCTAACACCAGATTCATCCAAGTGTGTGTACACCTGCTCATGGAGATTCGCTTTTAAACCTGAATACCTACATATACACAAAAGCATTTAACCATGTTTACTGGTTTTAAACATGCTCAGCAATCCTGAAGAGTGAAACAGCCTTCGTTTTCCTTCTCTGGTAAGACACTATATTCTAAAGGGAGAACTGTACTAAAAATATTTGTCTATTTACTACGTTAAGGAAAGAAACATGCTCAAACACACAGAAGCAGGGTGAAGCTGAGGATAAAAGAGCCCCCTCCTTCTCAGTTTAGATCTTTTGTTATATTAATCACATTCATTACCTATTCAATGGGATTTTAATGAATGCCAGACCAAGAGAAATTAACTTCAATTACTCTAATTAGTTTTCCTTCAAAACTACATATAAAAATGACAAATAGGAACGATAAAACTGATTTCCATACACTTGCCTCTTAGTCCTCAATGAGTGTGGGTTTCCCTTTCTCTCTCCCTGTTTCCTTTCACTTTTATTTGTATGAAATCTGCAGCAGGGAACAGGCTGTCCCCAAAAGAACCATCATTCTTCCACGTCACTGTCAGGGATACGCTGTTCTGGTAAAGCCAACACATTCATTAGTGAACTGCCAACTCAGCCTTCAGCTATGGCTCTTGTTCACCTGCTGGCAAGTTAAGGAATTAGTATGTAGACATTTACTGGAGAATACCTGCTTTTAACTGGGATACTTCTTATGATCAAAACCCCAGGATCAAACCAGGAAGACAACACTGAAGACTTTTCCTCTCCACAGCTGTATAATTCCAATCTTTTCTGTGATAATTATAATCTCTCTCATGTATAAATACACCATGTTTTGAGAAAATGGATCTCATTATTAAATAAAAATACACCATGTGGGTTTTTCTTTTTAAATGTCCTACTTCTGAATATCCTGCCTGGATGCCTGTGGGAGGAGCAGGTCAAGGAAGCTGTTCAGCATCCTTTGCTGAGATATTCTAACGAGGAAGGCAGCAGTCAATGCAATGCTGTTGCCTTAGCACACCAAAACTGCCCCTGCTGCATCAAAAAGAGGTTTTAGCTACAGTTTGCAATGCTCTGCTTTCTGGTAAAGAAAAACTGCACTTTGATATCAGTTTGCACCATGGTGCTGATGAGTGCACTGGTTCATCAGAGGGGCCTGGAGGGCTGCTAAGGGCTGCAGCAGAGCCAGCAGACCCCTGAAACTCTCACTAGTGAGTGACGACAGCTCCTCTGCTTTGAGACTCATGCCTGGCCCGCCTGGCAGCATTTCCAGGTTGTTTCTTCAAAAGCCTGCTGCCTTCATGGCCACTTTGCTCTCCAGCAGGCACACCTTTGGCTGCCTCTGAGTCACCCTGAGGCAGGCTGCAGCCCACACTGATGGACACACACTTCTCAGGGTCTTTCCTTCATCTGCTGCACATGCACAGCATGGACTTACTCACCGGGTCATGGCCTGTTTTGGGGCATTCTGATGCCATCTTTAAGCTGACTCTTTGCATTTGGAAGTCAGGACACAGCTGCCTCTGAGACGCGTTACCACTTCCTATTTTAATTACAGATTTGTACGCATACGACAACAAAAGAACACATCTGTCTGCCAGAAAATTAGCAATGGGAAGAAAACAAGATCTAAGAATCAGAAAGAGTGCACTGAGCTTCAAACCTGCTGAAACCCTTCCTCATCCAACGATCATTTAATACCTTAAGCAGGTAAAAAATCATCCAGCTACTCGAGTCAGAGCTGAAGGCACACAGTGGAAGCACCAGCCGTTGCAAAGTACGAGAAAATAAGAAATCAATTATAGGCAGATATATTTGTGTCACACTATATGCTTGTAACTGGACCAACACCTAATCTTGTGTCTTCTACAGAGCTACTAGAAGTTGGCACCTCTTGTTACAGATAGACTACAATCAGCTGTAAACCACTGAACTGGTTGTCAGTGGTTAGAGGCAAAGATTGCTGAAGGGCTGCAGTTGTAAGAGGGACCATAGGTGACCTGCTGGTTTTGTAGCCTGCTGTCTCTGTCCAGGACTTCTAATGCTTTATAATCCTGCCCAACTTCTCCCCTTTTGAAGAACCTGGTGCTGAACTTGCAAGAAGAAATGCTTAAACTTAACATGCACAGGTATGTTGCAGTAGAAGCCCACTGAAACGTCCTGGATTCAACACAAGGTATTCCTATCATAGTAGCTGGCTAAGAAGTTTTCTGACCCAAATATAGTGTCACACTGACCCTGCAACGTTATACAGGTAAAGCCAAATTCATATGAACCTTCTGTGTGTGGTTTCTCATTAAAACCCACAGAACCTTTTATCATTCCCTACAGGATGAGAAAAGAAAAGAAAAACAAACCCTTCCCCAAAAAATCCTGCTTTGAAATGCAAGCTAAAATTATATTTTTCATTTAAAACAATTCAAGTCTAAATGAGATTTAAACCTATAGTAAATGCACCTCCCTGCACCCTGACAGCTAAGGAAAACTACCTGGGTTTTGGCTGGTTTTATCCCACATTATGACTGGAAAGATTCTGGAGACCATTTTCTGTCCTGCTCTGGCTTCCAAGAAAGACTTTGCTGGATTAGGACAAGTGTAACACAGAATGCTGGCCAAAGATTGTCCATTTGAATTGAAAGAGTGCCCACTGTCTACCAGGAGGAGGAAAATTCAGGGCTGTTACCTCCAGCCTTATGCTACCCTGAAAAGTCCAGATAACTGCTACAAATCTGGCTGTCAGCATCCAGGCCAAAGCATTTGCTGTTGCTGCAAAGGTGCCTCCAAGAAGCCAAGCAGTCGGTACTTGCCAAAGCAGAGAGAATGAAGTGTTGCATCTGTCCTAGCTGACTGATCATGCAGCTCTTTCAAAGCTGTTCCTCACTCACTTCTCTTACCTCAAGCCCTGATAGAGAAGCTTTCGCAGCGTGTGCCTCCATCAAGGGTATAAATAAACGTGACGAGCTTTTAGAAGCAACCTGTTAGCACTGTCCTTGCCTTAGCAGACTGCCATAGAGAAATGCTCTCAGGCTTTTAAAGATGAACTAAGTGCCTCTTCAAAGAACTAAATTGCTCAAACGCGAGAACTTAACTCCTGCTTAGTGACATTGACAACACTGTGTCCCCAGCAGAAGCTTGGGAGCGAGGATTCCTCACAAAGGACTGAGAACCCTTCAAGTTCTTTCACATGGCTCTAGCAGCATAAAGAAAAAGAACGATTACACACAGAAGCTTTACAACTGGCACAGAGCGTTGCAGATCTCACAGGTCTTCCACATTTAGAGACCTTTAGATGAGCACTCTGGTTTCAGTGGGGACAAGACTTGGGAGGATTTGCTCCCAGTAGCTGCAGTGCAGCGGCAAAGGCAGAGTAACAAGGAAATGCACTAACTCCCAGTTTTACTTTGTTTCCAGAAAGTGAGGCTGCCTCCCTGCATGGTGTGATTATTGACTGTATAAGCAATCACCTACGTGCACACTGAGCTGAGCTCTGATGAACAGGAGGATACCAGCACCTTAGAGACCTGCTGATACAGTCTGCTGTTGAAGTACAGGCATAGCGTTGCAATCCAGAAGCATGCAGGTGTGTGTGCACAATCAATGTGCTCATCACCTGGAGCTTTTCTCATTCCTGTCTTGAAGACGCACTTTGAGCACCTTAAATAGAAGAGCTGACCTTAAGAGAAAACTAGAACAGAAGCTGCTATGAAAGAGCCACACGCACACCAAAGCTTCCTGTGCAGCAGCGTTACTCACAGCCAGCTGCTATGATGAGCATCAGCACTCTCATCAGCTTGTGAGTCAGCAGCACCTGCTCCCATCACCTTCCTGCAGGATACATCAGCAGCACCATGCTCAGCAGCCCTCCTCAGCATCCAGCTGTCTGTGGTAGGACCCAGCCCACAGGATGTGTATCGCGTGTCAGCCAGTATTCCCTGCTAAATATAAGCACGCCTTTTACTAGTGCCTATAGATTTCATCTTGCATATGCGAAGGAGAGACTGAACACCTCACTAGAGCATCAGGTCTAAACACAATCAGATTTGAGCAGAATTAGTGAAAAAACCTCTGAGAATACTTTAGGAGTTTTTCCAGTTTAAGTAGGTAATACTTTAATCTCTGTGTAGTCCTTAAGCGTTGTTTCAGTTTAAGTGCATCTCTACAAAGACACATACACAGAAACCACATATGACTGCTATACAATCCAAAAGGTACCTTGGAGATCATTTAGCACCAAAGGACTCATCAGCACCTTTGGATATCTGAGACCTTCAGAAAGTCTGGCCCTTACTGAGTTCTTCAGCATTGAGCTCTTACACTCTCTGCCAGCCTCATGAGGGTGGTGAAACACTGGCACAGGCTGCCCAGAGAGGTGCTGGATGCCTCATCCCTAGAGACATTCCAGACCAGGCTGGATGTGGTTCTGGGCAACCTGATCTAGTTGGAGATTTCCCTGCTCATTGCAGGGGGTTGGACTAGAGGAGCTTTGCAGGTCCCTTCCAACCCAAACCAGTCTGTGATTATGTAACAAGATCTCATCTGAACCAACAGCATAGATGACCAGCAAAAGCATTTGTGCTGCACTGTGCATGTACTGCTTAACTGGCAAAATTCAAAGCTGGGTAACAGGATGCATTAGACCAGAATGAGAATCTGATTTCTATTTGCGGCTCCACTCCAGCCTCAATGGCAAACACAAGACGAATCATTCACCGCCCTATGGAGTCTACTGAAAGCAGAACTTCTCTGCAGGAGCAGAGAAAACCAGGAAGTTCACATAAGCAACATCTGTAGACTGCAGGAAGGTAATGGCTGGGAGGCTCTCAGCCTTTCAGAGCACTAAAGGTGATGGCCGGAGCCCACCTCCATTAAGCATTTTTCACAGCCTCATGAAATGACCAATCTAAAGCTCACAACACGCTTTTGGCAAAGCAAAACTGGCAGGTTGTATTTGTCACAACAGAACCACCCGAACACAGACAGCCACCTGCTCTTCAAATAGCACCAGGAATCAGCTGAAAAATGACGTATTTGGGAAAGAGAGAACTTAACACTGGCGCAGAGAGAAGAACACATTCCTCCTGCGGCCTCTGCAAGTCCACTTGGGTGTTCCTGAGTTGATTACTCCTACTTTCAACTTTATATTTTCCTTCTTGAGCTAGAAATCAACTCCAAGATGGAGAGAAAGAGAAACAGTAATGCTCAATTTCTACCTGGAGCTATCAGAATCCAAAACTGTGCTTGGAAAAACCAGATCTCTTTCAGAAGTCCCAGATGCTGGAGTTGCATACACATGTCAGCTTTTCATTGAAACTAGAGACTGTTTTCAGCCTTCAGACTTGTTGAGAACTACCTGAAACACAATTGGGCTGCAGCCAAAGACCAAGAAATCAGAATTATGATAGAAAACGCAAACAGAACAAAGCTCTAAAATTGTTTTTGAGGCATGAACGTCTTTTTTGTGATCAGACCTCTGGTATTTGAACACTCACATTTAGCAATGCTGAGAAGATCCAAGTGACACCAAGTCACAGTCCAGTGTAAAATGAGCCTCCCTTAACCTGCGGCCAAATCAGTTCTTTTAGGACATCTTCCCTTTAACATTTAATAGTGTTGATTCAGGCAAAGAGGGGAAAGTAGATGAGGACTGCCTCAGTCATCTGAAATAACCCCAGCAACTTTAGCCTTTGTTTTGAATCACCACTTTGAAAATGCATGGTAGCTACTTCATATCATTAACACAACAGGAAAAAGGAGAGGCTGTTCTTCAGGAAAACCAGGCAGTACATTTACCAGGCAAAACACTCAACAAACAGCAGGGGAAGGGGAATTGTACAGTTTTGGGTTACATCACATCAAGTTTCCAGCTGAATTTCTCATTAGGTGCAATTTATTCAAACTTGGCTTTCACTGGATTTAATAAACTATGAAGTTCCCTTCTGCCCTTTAACAAAACCACACGGCAAGAAGAAGTAATAGAGTTAATGAAGGACAGCATGAAAATAGTACTAGACAAGCTGACAACTTCATCTGTACACCATGATACAGCTACTTTTTTCCCCAATGCCTCATTTTGCTCAATTAGAGAAGAACTTGGAGATGTGCTGAACGTTATTGGAAAGCCACTGTCAAATACCGTAAGATATGAAGTTTGGCTCACTAATGCAGTCTGCATCCAGAAATCAAATGCTAGGGAAGTGAGGGTTTCACAGGGGCAGCCGCTACAGCTGAGCTGGCAGAGCAGCACTAGGACAGCAGTCCCTGCTTCCTAAGCCTCAGTTGTGCTAAGTGCCATGGCCACCAGCCCAGCACTGCTGCCAAATGTACACTGCTTCTGATTGTAACTACTGCAAATAGGAATGAGTAAAGAGAAGCAGGGACCCATCACTGCAGAGGAATACTACAAAGCATGGCCTTATTTTACCTAATGAAAGACTCCTATCACTCAATAGCAGCATGAGCAGAATCCCACTAATTTCCATGTAGTAAACCCTGCAACAAACACCTATGGCTCCTGCTCTTTCTCTCAGAACAGATTTACTAGTTAGGTGCTGCAGTGAAGTTCCCTATTCCTGGCTTTTTATCAGCTGTATAATTTAGGTTCAATATCCTGAATATTGTGCGGCCTTGTTAAATTTTATCCATTAACTTGGTGAATTCTGCAATAAACGAGTAACCTTTGCCCTGAGTTTTATGGATGTAACTCTTCCACATAGGCACCAGCCACTCAAACACTCACCAGTGTCTCCTCATCTGTAGCTTCTGCAGCTTGAGTGCCATTTGAGGATGACAGTACCCTGTCTAGCTAGGGACAGAGCAGGAGGACACTCGATGTGCTGCATGCACACTGTCACTACATCTTCCTGTTTACTTTTTATGAAGGAAGAACAACTTCTACAAGGCTCATTTCCTCTGTCAGAACTGTGGAACAGCCCTTACGACCTTACAATTGTATCTCATGGGCAAGACACAATTGAGGCAGGGACAAAGGGCTTCTCAAACGAATGTTTCCAGGGTGATTCCATGTGCTCCAGCCCTGCACCATGGTGATCCTCCACTCCGCTGACTCTAAGCACAGAAACGCAGCAGTCCCAGCAATTACTTACAACAGTACACACCAAGTGACACTGGTTTTCCTCAGCTCCTTCCTTTATAGGACACCAGGGACACTTACCTGCTCTGCACCTTCCACCATGCCCCCATTTCTCTCCTTACCCTCAGCACCTGACTCACTATGAGAATCAGGAGCTGGCACTGCCCGTCACAACAGCGTAATAGCCCTGCATTTAGCTCATCCCATGTCTCACAACTTCTTATGATTACTTTGGCCATTACAGCAAGTCTGCACAAGGCCAGGATGCAAACCCAAGGTAGCAGGGGGGCTACAGGGGTGGATTCTGTGAGAAGCTGTGAGAAGCTTTCCCTATGCCCAACAGAGCCAATGCAGCCAGCTCCAAGACAGACCCAGCACTGGCCAAGGCTGACCAGGTTGGCAATGGTGGTAGGGCCTTTGGGATAACATATTTGGGAAGTGGAGGAAACACCCTGCACAACTGCAGCCAGAGAGGAGTGAGAACATGCGACAGAAACAGCTCTGCAGGCACCAGTCAATGAAGAAGGAAGCAGGAGGTGCTTTGGAGCAGAGGTTCCCCTGCAGCCCATGTTGCAGCCTATGGGGAGGCAGCTGTGCTCCACAGCCCATGGAGGTTAATGGGGGAGCAGATTTCCACCTGCAGCCCAGGAAGGATCCTGTGCCAGAGCAGGGGGAAGCCCAAAGGAAGATGTGATCCCATGGGAAGCCCACACTGGAGCAGGTTTGCTGCAGAAGCTGTGACCCTGCAGGGGACTCAGGCTGGAGCAGCCTGATCCTGAAGGATGCACCCCATGGAAGGCATCCAGGCTGGAGCAGCCTGATCCTGAAGGATGCACCCCATGGAAGGCACCCAGGCTGGAGAAGCCTGCTCCTGAAGGATGCACCCCATGGAAGGCATCCAGGCTGGAGCAGCCTGCTCCTGAAGGAGGCACTTGTAGAAGGCACCCAGGCTGGAGCAGCCTGCTCCTGAAGGATGCATTACATGGAAGGGACCCAGGCTGGAGCAGTTTGAGAACTGCAGCCCATGGGAAGGACTCATGCTGAAGTTGATGCAGGACTGTCTCCTGTGGAGGGACCCCACTCTGGAGCAGGGGAGGAGCGTGAGGAGTCCTCCCCTGAGGAGGAAGGAGCAGCAGAGACAATGTGTGATGAACAGACCACAGCCCCCATTCCCATCCCCTGTGGCACTCAGGGGAGGAGGTGGAGAACTGAGGAGTGAAGTTGAGCCTGGGAAGAAGGGAGGGGTGGGGGGAAGGTGATTAAGAGTTGGTTTATTTCTCATTATCCTACTGTGGTTTGATTGGTAACAATTTAATGTCCCCAGGTGGAGTCTGTTCTGCCTGTGCTGGTAACTGGTGAGCATCTCTCCCTGTCCTTGTCTCGACCCATGAGCCTTTTGGTGTATTGGCTCTCCCCTCTGGGGCTGAGGAGGGCAGCAACAGAGCAGCATTGGTGGGCATCTGGTGTCCAGCCAGGGTCAACCCATCGCAGTGTATAGCTTGTTTGCTTCCCTAGAACCCTGTCTATGCAACAAGCCCCAGGAGTACACACCAATGCTGATCAATACCCATCAATGAAACGGTCATTTCATTAGCAGTGGAGACAGCCTCCCCCACTGTGAGCTAGGCGGATGCCACCAAGAGCTGCCCTAAATTTCATCCTGTCACTTGATCCATCATTGGCAGACAAAGGATGACAAAGGTAGGTAGATTGTGTTCATTCTGACACCGATTTTACCATTAAAAAAAATAAGGCAACTTGGGAAAGAAAACATGGCCTCAAGTTCTGCTTTTAAACAGGTGAAATTCAAGTCAAAACCGAAAAGGTTTTCTAGCCTACAAAGCCATGTAACTCACAATGAAGAGGACATGCACTGGTGATGATGGGCCTCTGGAAACTTCCAGTATCACTGTACTGGCTTCGGGCCTGACACTGACTCAGCCCACACCATGGTTGAAGCTACAGCCATAAAACCAGGAGCTTAACACACTCTGTTTCCCTGCTTCCATCTTCCTAAGTACCAGGTTCAGGAGCCAAAGCCATAACTCTTTTAAGGTCTACAGCTGACCTGCCATTTAGATGCCTGCTCCAAGCAAAGAGGATCAGAGAATGAAAATCGGGGGGGGGGGGGGAAGCAGCCATTTATAAAACTAAGTTAGGATGCAAAACTGAAGCTGAGCAATTAAACTTTAAAGAAGCTGCCACTGATCACAATCAATCAGTGCCGTCAGAAGAGTGAATAAACACATTTTCATATCAGGCTAATCGGAGGTGACAAAGAAAGGAAACCTGCTTTGGAAAGAGCTCCTGGAACAGGTCAAGCTTGACAGCCACAAGAGAAAGCCTAGAAGCAGTAACACAGTGCTTTGCTGAGTGGCATGGGCATGCTCAGGAAAGCTCAGCAACCCAAGCCTCAGGTAACTCCCTTCTCCAAAGATCCCTCAGTCTCTGCAGACCCCCAGGACCTGCGCCCTGGTTATGGGCTTGTTGCTATTTCAGTCCTGTTCTGGAGTCAAAAGGCTCGAGGTCTGTGTGGTGATTTTCTGCAGAAGAAAAATCACATCCTTCTATGCCTGCAAATGGAATACAGAAGAAAATACACAATTGTACCGCAATAACAAAGGGTACAGATGAACCTGGACTGGTGCATGGATAATGCTGACGATGGTTATAGAAAGTGGCAGAGAAGGACAACACAACAAAGGTAACAAAAGACGAAATAAAGGAAGGAGAAGAGCTAAGAGCTGCAGGATGAGCAGATAAAGACATGGCAAATCAGAAAATCTGGGGGCAGGGTATGAGAAAATGGTTTGTGCAAAGGGAGAAGGAAAACTGAGAATGGAAATAGAAAAGGAAACAAGAAAAACCCCCAAAAGTTAAATAACCGAAAGAGCAGGTATTTGGGTCAGAATAAAGAGGAACACTGAACTGTGTGTCAGCATCCTGGCACTGCACTCATCTTTGAGGTACGTCAAATATTAGGAGTTTCAGCCCGGATGCCTCTGCATCCTGTTTGTGCTGTTTTGTTGCCTTTGTTAAGACAAAGCTAATCCTCCGTATTGCTCCCTTCTGAAATGAGTAGCAACTTTTGAAAGTGTTGAACGAAACAGTGGAAGAGAGAGAAGCCTTTTATCTGCCATACTCAGCTGCAAGCCTCCCCAGAGAACAACCACATTTCATTGTTACAGCAGCTCAAGTAAATCTAAAAGCTAAACTGGAATCTCAGGAACCAAAAATCTATCACAGTACCAGACAGCATGAAGACATATGAGTATGAGAAGCAAGTTGGAGCTTTTCCAACCTGCTGCAGACTGCTGACTCTTTCAGACTGTTACACAGAGTAGTTCTGCAACAACAGTTCTTCGCCTGTGATTTATGTGAAATAGATCTGATCCTGAGTCAGTGTTACTTATCCAGTTGGTGCTGGATGTTCCTGGCACAGGGCATTGGGGGGGGTGGGGGTGGTGGTGTTAGAAAATAATAATGAAAAAATAATCTTTACAAAAAGAAATACACACTTTGGAAGTGAACCCTCTCATTGCCTCTGCGTACAGCACTTGGATTTGCGGCACAGAGCGACACGATCTGCCTGAACTGGATTCCTCCCTGCTGAAAACTGCTATCCAACAAAGCCAGTCTGGAGTAACCTTTTCTCTTCGTAAAGCCCACCACGCATGGATGTGTGGCTGTGGTCTAGGGCTATGGACAAACGTAGGTCAGAAGGGACCTCTAGAGGTCATCTGCTCCAGATGCCAGCAGCACCAGCTTAGGTTGCTTCTCTACAACCACTGTGGCCAATCTGTTCCAGTGTTTACATACCCTACTCCTGAATCCTTTTCCCATCATTTTTAACGAGATATTCCTCTGTTGCAACTCATGACTCTTACCTCTTGTGCTGTTACCACACAACTCTAAGATGACTCTCTTCCTGTCATCCCCCCTTAGATAGCTGAAGAGAGCAGAAAGATCCTCTTCAGCCTTCCCTCCTTAAGCCTGCAGTTTTTAATGTGCACCTAAGTTACAGTGCCCACTCTGAGACCGTTACCCCATGTTAACATTCTCATTTCTCCTGTCCAAAGCATTCTGCAATCAGCACACCCACAGTGCTGACTGCCCCTTGTGTGGGTCTGCTCCGGCCCCACAAAGCTACTGGCTGATGGAGACACAGCCCACCAGGCTGTGTGCAGGAAGTACAAGGACAGCATGCCCAGCAGCACTGCAGCACACGTAAACACCTATTCACTTTGAGTTTGGCTGAAAGCCATAAGAAGCTTAATTACATTAGCCCAAATAAGCCATTGAGCACAACCTTTCCAGGAGCCAGCCAACAAACACACCCTTGAATGCAAACTCATCCCTTCAGTATTGGTTCTGGATAAGAATTGAGGAGAATTACAAATGCCAGTCTGAAATGGCAGTTGTCTAAGTGGCCAGTGGGATTTTGCCACAATTTCATGGCTGTCCTCGACCTCAGCACTAACCCAAAGCTCCTGTGATGCAGGTCTGAGTCATCACTACTTTTTAGAGGTTGAAAATCTCAGTACCTTCCAGCAGCAACTAATTAATTCCACTACAGAAGATGCTGTTAGGGATTTACAGTAATTAATAGAAGCTAATTTGCTTTCTGCCCTGAACTATCATTCCTCAACATGAACTAACAAAGCACTGCCTGGCCCCCAAGTGCCAGAGCTGCACATATGAAGCCGTGCTCCCTTCTCCCTGCTCCTTGGGAAAGCTGTGAGCTTTGTGCAAGATGGTAACATAAACCAGCTCTTCCCCTGCTCTCAAAGAAACCAAGACAATTGCATCCATCAACTCTCCATCCATCACCTTCCTGTCATCTTTCAATTTATTTCTGTCACTCTTTGTGGGAGGCAAGGTGTGTAAATGCAGCTCACAATCACGAGCCCTAGTGACTATTTATAACTGCAATCCACTCCATTGCTAATCCTTTGCAATGCCTGTTTCTGGATTCATTTACCTTTGCAATAAAGCTAAGGTATTCACAGAACTGGCTGCAGTTGCAGGGCATTCTTTACTCTGTCCTGATAGATAACATGAGCAGAGAGATATACGGGGAAAATGCCCTGTAAATCAGTAAGTCTCAGTCAGCTCAGCTTCTCTTTTAGGCATGCAGACAGCATCCTTCCCGCCACTCATCACATACTGCATTACTCAGATGCACTCGTGATTAGTAAGACAAGAAACGGTAAAAAGAAGTCCTGCTTGCTCTGCTTGACCCATCCAACAGACACAACCTTGCTAACATACCCGAATGCTGCTCCATCGACGCGAGCCCTGAGTTTCCAAAGAACCAGCTGATACACTTGCTAGGGTGCCCAAGCGAGCTGATCCCCCCTTCCAAATCACAAACCAGCTTTTCCTAAAGGATGGAAAGGTGGCTGCGGAGAGGTTAGGCTCATTTTAATGGAGAGCAGCTGTAAGTTCTGGCATGTACAGTTAGTAGAAGAATGCTGCAAATGTTTAGATAACAAAACCTCTGTGATGACAAAGGTAAAGAGTGATAAGCAGCTATGATTTAAACCAAACTAATTATGTCAGATAAATCTATTCTCTTTCCGGATAAAGAACATAGGAAATTCACTAAATCTGCTCATGAGGAAAACATAGTGGGATGGAGTGCAGCTGTGGAAACGTCAAACTATCCTCACAAGGTTCTACTTGACTTCAAACCACAGAAACTTAGAGGAACAATTCCTAAGTGTCCTGAAAGAACTATAATTAGTTATTGCAGGTCAAAACTATACCAAATAGTGGTACCAAATAGTAGAGCACAAGGAAAAGTGGATTTTGTCTCTTCAATTTTGCCATTAAGCAAAGAAAATAAATGGCAGGCACCCCAAAATTTAGATACTCATACAATATTCTAGTGTGAGGTGACCCTGCCTGTGGCAGGGGAGCTGCATGATCTTAAGGTCCTTTCCAACCCAAACCAGGCTGGGATTCTATGATTCCAGAGCAACCCTAACACGGCAATGACCATATTGGTATGCAAAGCTGAGCAACTGATTTTTACTTCTTTTAAGTTATGGAATGAAATCTTGTTCTTCAACGCTATTTCTACTTCAGCTTCAATTCAATCTCATCTGTGCAATTTAATTTGAATAGCCAGACAAAAATACAGGTATATGTACCTAATAGCTTTTAAATGGTCTCACAATAACTGTTGCCTGCTTTAGATGTAAAAATAAAGGGGGGGGGGAAAAACCCAAACGCAACAAAAATCTCAAGAAAACAAACAAAGGATATTATTTTTGCTATGAACTTCCAGCCTATGTTTTTGAGAGCAATACAGACTGGATTGCAATATGAAGACAGAGTGAAAGCGTGGCCTCAATGAATGACTTCAACATACGTGCTCTTGTGTACAGTCTTTACTTAACATACATTTAGCATAATGACCAACCTCATTTTCCCATCCCCTAGCAAGTACTTCTTTCTGCACTACAAGGAAAAATAGTACCCAAAGTTGAGACCACAACTGGTGAGGAGCAGTTTCAATGCCTTAAGGTTCTACTGTCGACTGCCTATGTGCCTGACAGATGTGCCACAGGTACAAACTAGTTAAAAACCCCAAATCCTTTGAAATTACTTTTATGTTAAACTCACATTCTGAACTATAGTGTGCTGGCAAGTTTAGCAGGAAAAACCCCATAAAACCCCCAAACAAACCGGCTGCATTACCATGAGCATCTATTTGTGGTGTAGCTATAGGGCTCCTTCAGTATTGCTCCAACAGTCAGAATAGAACTATGCTTTACGAGAAAAACATACTTACCCTCTGTATGAAGCGATAAAGATGACCCAATTTCTAATGAAATATATTTTAAAGCATGCTTTTTAGCAGGAAGAACACACTCAAGAATCCCCACAAACTGCCCCTCACCTGCCCCTCACTCACATCTACATTGTCGAGTGATTTTTTTCACTTGCCATAAGCAGGTTGACTAAGATGTACCAGTTTTGTGTGTCCTTCAGTGTTACAGGATATCAAACTCTTCGTTCAGATATAAAGCTCCATGCCATGTCTACAGCAAGCTGTTTTTTTCTTTCTTTGTCAAGGGAAAATGCCACATTATTAGAACTAGATTAAAAGAATCCAGAGCTCAATTGCCAGAAAAGCAGTTTACATTTATGATCTGGAGGCTAAACACTGTCTGTGCTTCACTTGAAATATAACAAAGAACGGAGAGCTGTCTGCTCAGTAGCACTGGCCAGGAGTAGTCTATTCTCTAGTAAATCTAGACTGGGTCTGCAGTTTGGAATTGTGTCATTAACATTTCTACACAGATGGAATGTAAAGAACCACTGAAATTAAAACCATTGCAACAGAATGCTTATTTTAAGAAGCAGAAATTGGTAGCATGACAAATTAAGAGATAAAGCCAGAAAACTAATTACTCTCATAAAGGAAGATTAAATCCTCAAGCATGCCCATAACATTTCACTTAAGTTATGTGGAAATAGCAAGCAGCACCAGTGACTTCACCACTGGCCACTGCTCCACGCAAGATCTGGAAAGGACCGATAAGGCAGGAGGTCAGACTACCGGAAAGCAAGCAATCACAGAAATTACACGATGTAAGAAGCAATGCCAGCACATCCAATCCAAGCAAAGTTACATGTAAGAAGGTTTCTTCAGGGTATCTCACCAAACACATTGAGCATTTAACACTCCTTTTCTCTGACAAGTTGAGCATTACAAAGATTTTCAGATAATATTGAAGGCAAACTTGTACCTGACTTGAGCACAGCGGTAATCTCAGACACTTGATTGACCCTTCAAAGCTGCTGTGCATAAATCAGTGCGTGACCTCGTGAGATTTCCCTCAGTTTCAATCCTAGAATTCCAGGTTGGAAGGGACCTCAAGGAACATTTGGTCAATCCTTTCTTGGCAAAGCATGGCCTAGACTAGATACCCCAGCACTCTGTCCAGCCCAATCTTACAAGTGTCCAACACTGGGGAACCCACCACTTCCCTAGGGACATTATTCCAGTGGCTCATTGTTCTCATTGTGAACAATTTTCCTCTTGTGTCCAGTCACAATGGCCACAGGAGCAGCTTGTGCCCATCACCCCTTGTCTTTTCCATGAGACTTTAAGGGAGTCTCCATCTTTTTTGTAGCCACCCTTTAAATACTGGAATATAGTGACAAGGTCTCCCCTGAGCCTTTGCTTCTCCAGGCTGAACAGTCGCAGCTCTCTCAGCCTTTCCTCATACAGCTTCCCAGTTCTTGGATCATCTTTGTGGCCCTTCTCTGGACTTTTTCCAGCCTGTCCACATCTCTCTTGTACAGTGGGGACCAAAACTGAACACAGTATTCCAGGTGTGGCCTGACTAGCACTGCATAGCATGGGACAATGACATCCTTACCTCTGCTGGGGATGCCCTTGCTGACGCAACCCAGCACCCTGCTGGCTTTCTTTGCTTCACCTGCTCACTGTTCACTCACATCGAGCTTGTTGTCTGCAAAGACTCCAAGTTTATGATAAGTACAAGGAAATATGGAAAAGCCATTTTAATTTAAGATTTTGTGTATTTCTAAACACAAATAGATCCAAATATACCTGCTTGGATCATAGTTACATCGGTGCTGATATTCAATGCCTAATTTTACCTGACCAAAACTCAAGCTTAATATCAGTCTAATTATGTTTTCAGCTCATTTTGGTTAAGCAAATGCACTAATGACCATGCAAGCATTCCTACCCTAGCCCAGTAAAACCGATGCCAACAATAGCATAGACAAACCTGTTCCTAATCTGTTCAGGCTAATATGAAGTACTCAGGCAGCCTCTCTTTACAACAGCTCTGAGACTGTGACTAAAGCTTCTTCAAAACAAAGTACCTGACTACACTCATAAAATAAACCTAGTTTATCTTCATTACCTGAAATTAGCCTGTGGTACAATGATGCCAGGCAAGCATCTTACCCTTCTTCAGTTAGTGGGAGGATGGTGTATTCAAACCAATTCTGTGTGGGTATAGATATCAATCTTGAAATAACCCCACTGTAACTGGGCCAGACTGCACCACTGAGATTTTAATGAGATACAAATACTGTCTTTTTGCAGCATCACTACATTACCTAACCTGAGCATGTGGGCATGCGGGAAAGCAGCCAGTAAGAATTATAAGGGCCTGGAGAAAACATAAAAGAAAGACTGATGGAAAGACACATGGAAAAAATAATGGAGGGATGCAGTCAAATCCGTAAAAGGACAGCTACAACCAGAAGGAAATAATCTGTCCTATTTGCTTGTAGGAGCCAGGGAAGAATAGCTCCTTGTGTCAGAAAGGATGCTAGGATGCGCAGGCTCCAGCAGCCTGAAGAGTGGCCTGGAAGCACAAAGCTGGGGGGCTGTGGGAGTACCTTGTACAAGTACCAGCTCCAAGTTAGCTAGGAAAGAGATGCGCATGCTGCTTGGGGCAGCAGGTAGCAAGTACATCTGCTTGAAAGTCCTGCCTAGGCCTATTTAGCCAACTTCACACAGAGCACATGCAGTCACAACCACCTACCAATGCATGCTTTCAATTACACTTTCTGGTTTGTGATGGAGCGTCTGCACTCCATTCAGTTCTCCCTCTCCTCACCTGACACACTCACGTACAACAAGGAGGAAAAGAACACGTTTAATCTGCAGAGTCACAGACTGGTAAATACGTACCCAGTGAACTGAACCTCTTGGTTCACTGTTTTCCAGATATTTTCAATTATTAATGCAGCATAGTTTCATATAAGAATATTGCCACAATTATTACAACACCAAGACAGTGGATAAAGGAAACCCAATCACTGTACTTCACAGGTATAGGCTTCCAGAAGACTTTCAATACAGGGATTTGTAAGAAGATACTGAAGAA
The DNA here is from genome assembly GCA_028858755.1 of Ara ararauna. Classification (NCBI taxonomy): domain Eukaryota; kingdom Metazoa; phylum Chordata; class Aves; order Psittaciformes; family Psittacidae; genus Ara; species Ara ararauna. Next base: position 123,546,698 of record CM054379.1, read on the forward strand.
CCGTAAGTAGTCTAGCAGAAAACCAAAATATTTTGAAACCAGAAAGAACGGTCCAGAGCCTGAATGCAAAGAGGGAAGAGCAATTCCAGTCTGTGGAAACCAGCAAACTGCAGGCCTTGAAGATTTCACATTGGTGCTGTTTGTTTTAATGAAGTTAGCAGCTTCTTCATGGAGCCAGTGAAGGACTAAAGAAGATCTGGTACTTCTTGCACCATGGGGAAACCTACTCAGTGCCCTGCAGGAATAGAGTGAAGGATGACACCTATCCAGTGCTCCACAGAGTTAAAAAAGTCTGAGTACGCTGTTTGCAGCTCACACAAAAATCCTCCGTGCTCCTGTAATACCTATAGATATTTGGTAACGCCTTTGTGAACATAATTCATTATACCAAAATCTCCTTTTGTTCTTCTGAAATCCCATCACTGATTTACTTCCTCCTGAATACATTATCCAAAACAATAATGCTACTGGTGCCAAATGCAGCATTTCATTGATCATTTGTATGCTACACAGTCTCCTCAGGCACTTGTCTGCTCTTCAGTGTCCTCAGACTTCTTATTCTCCTATATCAAGACATGTTCAGGGTGATACCGTGATTGGGAGGTGGATGACCCACAAGCCCCATGATATCTCCTATGGTCACTGATCTGTGACAATGATTGAAGAGCACTATTACAGTGATACACCACCCATCACACATCCTTTAGCCCAGAGTGAATTCTGATATCTTTCAATGACCACCAGGAAAATCCCAAACTGTCAAAAGGAACAAGCTGACAAAGAATTAACAGAAATAAAAGTAGTCACAAACCCAGTCAAGCATTTCATTCTTCCCTTTAAAAGACTGAAAGAAAGGATTTTAAAGGATTAGAAGAGGAACAAAAGAACAAAATAAGGGCACCATGCCTGCTTTCATGCCTTGCAAGCACACTGTCTGCTAAACACAAAGCCTCACTCATGTCCAGTGGCACTGCAGTAAAATGTAAGTGTTGATGAAGTCAAAGCTGTGTGTGTTTTCCTGGAGCCAGCTGTGCTAATAATGATGATAATAAAGGCTCACCCCACGAGTTGCTGGTTTGCTGAGGGAATTCGGAAATGCACATGCAGAAAGGCATATTCCCAGGGACAGCATAAGTTTGGAAACATTTCAGATGACTGAGCTTTATTCTAGATGCTGCTAATTTGTGGGAAAGAAGATACTTTTTGATCCTTTGTATTCTTTCTAAGGTAAATGAAAGAGAAATACAGGCAAAAGGTGTTACACTTTATGTTTCACCTCAAAATGTTGGCCATAGCAAAGAAGCAAGTCACCCTACATGTGCTAAACATATTTTCTTCTTGTTTAGAAATAAAGCAAAAGTAAAAGAACCAATGGTCATGGGTAGCTCAAGCAGAATTGATGGCTCTGCATCTTTGCTAGACCATAGCTGGACTTCATTCGACTGTGGTAGAATCTACTGCATTCTGCAGTCTCCAGCCTGCTGATAGCTGCTGTAAGTTATTAATTTCAGCATGAACTGGAAAAGCTTTATAGATGCTCCAACCTCTACCAGCAATGAAAACCTTGTCTGCATTATAAGAGAGACCAAAGAGCTGTTTGTTTCTCTCCCGGCCATCCAACTTCTTTTGAGAATCAACTTTGACAAGAAAAATCCCTGTTTCCAGCTGTAATGGACATGAGAGCTTTGGTTGCCGAAGCAACTTTCACAGGCTGGGTTCGTTTCTCTAGGTGACATTAACATTGATCTGGAATACTTAGTTTCCACTTCAAATAGAAGTCAGCGTACATACAGTTCTTAAGCTACACTAATGCGCCCTGTGCTTTGGCCTCTCAGTACCTACAAAACAAACATCAAGCCCAGTATTAATCCAAACCAAAGCTTTTATACAAAAAGTGGACTTTCAAACAAAGTGTTCTTGGATATCTATTGGATTTGTTAACTAGAATTCATGGTTATGAATTGTTATACGTATTGAAAGGGATTAAACTATGAACTGCCTTGACGTACTTCCTCAACACATCAACTATCAAGAGAGAGCTGCCAGCAAAGCCAATCAGAACAGCCACAATGACTGAAGAAGAGAAAGAAAAAAGAATCCTTCTAAACCTCAGAGGTGAGGGGTTCAACAAGAATCCAGACAAAACCAGAACAGCACTTCCTTGGGTGTATTGGTATGCCAATCATTTCACAGGTTGGGATCTTCACCAGAAGCTCTGAGCTGCTGCTGCAGAAGCAGGTTTGTACCTAACCCTTTGCACAGCATTTAAAAAATGAAATGAAATGCCCCTAACTCCACAGTTCGTACAGTGCCGAGGTCAGTTACCTTGCTTGGGTTATCGCTGGCGACTGTGTCCGTGCCAGCCACCCAGGCTAAAGCAGCCACTCTTAGGTGTGAATCTGCACTCTGCTTTTGCAGATGGGAAGTGTTGGTCCACATTCCATTTTTAAGTAGGTGTAACTAATCCATTCAACAGAATGTGCTCTTGCAGTGAGGTGCTGTTCCCACTGGTACCTTGCACTGCATGGTACATCACCCATGTACCTTGTGCTAATTCGCAGTGGGACTATCTGCTCCAAAACCCAGTCCAGTAAAAAGAACTGGACAACAGCTTTTCTCCAAGCAAAGAGAGAAAGCCTATGAAAGCCATGGAGAAATCTGCAAAGACAGAGTAGGCACCAGTGCAGGTCTCTCTTCAAGGTTTATTTTGCATGAATTTGCAGTGAAGAAACTTTTAGGCCTGACTTTTTTTTTTGGTTGGATGTGCCTTGTTTCCATTTCTTTTTTTACTGTCCTCCTTTGTAGCCATTGTCTTTTAATCTCCACTGGAGCTTAAAAAGGAGCTGAGAATAGAGCTCCATTCCTTCAGAGCAGCAGTCAAAAGAATACTAATTAGCTTTTGTCTTTTATTGTTCTCAGGCTTCAGTTGCACTTAAGCCAAAATATCTAACTCCTCCATCAATAGCAGAAGAGTGCAGAGATCAAACACATATTTGTAAGATAAAGAAACAATGACTGTAGTTCCATAAGAGAAAATAAATCCTGCTGTTTCAGGAAGGTGTAATGTTATGTACTGCCCTATCCCTGGAGAAGAGAAGCTGCGTGGAGACCTCAGAGCAGCTTCCAGTGTCTGAAGGGGGCTACAAGGATGCTGGAGAGGGCCTCTTCATCAGGGACTGCAGCGATAGGACAAGGGGTGATGGGTTCAAACTGAAACAGGGCAAGTTCAGGTTAGATCTAAGGCAGAAGCTCTTCCCTGTGAGGGTGCTGAGGCGCTGGCCCAGGGTGCCCAGAGAAGCTGTGGCTGCCCCATCCCTGGCAGTGTTCAAGGCCAGGTTGGACACAGGGGCTTGGAGCAACTGCTCCAGTGGGAGGTGTCCCCGCGCATGGCAGGGGGTTGTGACTGGATGAGCTTTAAGGTCCTTTCCAACCCAAACCAGGGGGGGATTCTATGTTCCTATGAATCACACAGTACTGCCCAGCCCTATGGAGGAAGGTATTTGCTGAAGTCAGTCAGCAACACATGCACTGATCAGATTTCAGTGAGGCTCAAGTAGCTTTCATCCCTGCCCAAAGCTGCCCCAGGCCTACCAAAACAGAAGCAAAAGAGCCACGTTTAGACAATCTTGCCCCTCCACCCCAGCTTGCACTGCTCAGACTGAGGTGTGCCCTGGCTCTCGCTGTAACTAAAGCTTTTGCTGCCCTGCGCTCTCCAGACCCGGCCTGTTCCTTACTCATTTCTCCCCCAAGCATCTGGTAGTAGGTGCTAGCATGACACACTATACCACAGAGGACAGACCTTTGAGAATGCTAAGACTGGCCAATGTACTAAAAAACTCTGTTCATGTCTGTTCAAAGTCTGCCACAATGCTGAAAGAACATCTGCACTGCTGGAAAGCCTTCTGAGGGTCTTTAACCACAGACACCCAAATCAGTCCTGTCTAACTCACAAATACTACTTTCTCTGCTTCTCCTGCATGCTCAGTCCAGAAAAATGAAGACAGACCCTCGCTGTTTAGCATGAAACATCTCCACTGGCAAGGTCAGCCATTCCCAGTGTATCACATGGCTGGTCTGCAGCAAGATATTAACTACAGACTTCAAGCTGTAACCATCACGTTTTCATGGAAGGAGGATTCAGTGAATAGGACTCATGATTCCCAAATTCATCATCTACTCGTGCCCTTGACTTCATATGCAACACTGCCCAGCTCCCACTTTGAGGGCTGTATCAGCTAGGCACAACACTGTCTACACACCTGGGTGAGAACTGGGAGCACTTTTGGCAGGTGGACAAAAAGAAAGGGGTGCTAATAGAGGAACTTCACTCAGAATTAGCAGTCAGATAATATTAAAAGGCTCTTTGGGGACACCGATGGTCTTCCCCTGAAGGTTTTGGTGATCCTTCTTTTGGCTCCACATAAACAAACCCACAGGGGCACTTTCCTTTCTGCAGGTATGCAGACCTATTGTTTCTGATAAAGCTTTAACCAATCTGCCTCAGAAAATGCCAGAAAAGAGAATCTCATTGTGCCAGGACATCTTTAGTAAGGCTAGGAATAAGAGTGAGATTGCTTTTTCTGCTGGAAGCAATATCTAATCTGCCACACAAATACCCCTTCTAGCACACCTGGGGTGTGACAAAAGCTGAATCTCCAACTTTTCTCATAGCTTGTATGCCATACCTGTGGTCTCAAATGGCCAAACTATTGACAGGGGAAGGAGTTCAGTCTCCAAGCTAGAACAGTCTGCAGATCCACCTCGACACTGCTGAGCTTCTGCTGAACAGCAGCAGCTTTATCCAAGTTCCTCCCAGTTTGTATACCAGGGGCATGGAAAAAACCTATCAGACAGTACAAACTCCCAGTTGCTCCTGACCTGGAAACAGCTGGAAATAAAGCTAAGGTGAAAAATTAGACATGCCATTAGCAATTCTCTAGAGCTTTTCAACAATTTCATTCTCCACCTTTGTCCGGATTGACTGTTCTTGAACATTTAGACATGCTATTTGGGCAGGAATGAGCAAATTGTCTCCTGTTTTGATACTGGAATGAAAAATAAGATATCCACAAGTTGGATTTCATCTGAAATGAATGATGCCCATATCTTGAAGACTATCCCATTCCATGCAGACATACTCATTTCTGATATGCTACACTGACAATGTAGCTGGGGCAGTTTGCTCACACAGCAATGAAGGAATATATCGAACATTCTCAGACATACTAGAACAAGAACACTGTTTTAAGCATCTAAAATCAAAAGTAATAGCAAGTGGGGCAACATTAAGATTCTCTGACAAGCTGGTTTTTAACTATTTACATACAAAGTAATTGTTCAATACGAGATGCCTTCACTGTAAGTATCAGTAACAGATAGGGGCTGGCAAAGCATTATAGTCACAAGATTCAAGTTGAAAACATTTTCAGTTATTTGCAAACTACTCCTCACTTCAGGGCTGCAAATTAACCTGCAGGTAATGGAACAATATACCTCTCTTTCAACGTCAAGAACTACTAACGACGTTTTTCCTTCTGGACAACACAACTACTTCACTAACACCTTACTACTGTTTCTAAGGAGACAAACAACCCTCCCCCACAACAGTACTCCAGGCAAACACCAGGATGTGAGGCTTTGTCTAATCCAGATACAATATAAATCTTTATTCAGACATAAAATGGGAGAATTTTTATGGTTAGCTTGTATTATAATACAAGTCACTCTTCTCCCACAATTGCTTCAAAGCCTAAGTTAGAATTTGCAGAAGGATTATTCTATTTGATAGAAGGCTAACCTGAGGCTCGAACAAAAACCACATGGAAAAGGGCAGAAGTAATATAAATCAAAAGTCCAATGTCGTTATATGGTTAGGAGCATGGATGTTAACAATACAGAAAACCCTATCATGTTATTCATCGTTTTCACGTGTAAGCTGCAAAAATAAGGAAGAAGCTTTAAACAACAACATCAAAATAACCAAATAAATTATTAACAACAAAGCCTATTTTCTGCTTAAGACACCTAAATACTGGCGTGCTGCTCTGTAGCTACAAACGATTCGCACCACTTACTACTAACTAGTAGAATGGGCAGGAATACACTGCTCTGGCAGCTTGACAGGGATTTGTGGAAAGTATCTGAACAACTGTGAGAAATAAAACAGATCTTGTTAAAACACGGAGGGCTAAGGCATTTGTAGGCAAGCTTTGAAGCTAACCTACCAAGAGGGAAAATTCAACACCTAGGGAGACAGCCACAACTAGCAAGTCACCGCTGGGTTTCAGTACCTTATTATTTCTACACTCCCTAATATAAGTGAGAAAAGAGAAAGACAAAATGGAAGACAACTTGAGAAATAAAAACTACCCTAATATTAGGAGCGCGTTACTTTCTTGGAAGAAATGTTCTCAAGGAATTTCCCTGCCCTGAAGTTTGTAAGTCTTTCACTACAGAATGAGCAGTAAGCATCAGATGTAATTTGTAACAACTGGGAACGTTTACTATGTTCTCTGACCTTACAGCTGGATTTAAGACATTAATGGTCTAGTGTGAGGTGTCCCTGCTCATGGCAGGGGTTGGAACTGGATGATCTTAAGGTCCTTTCCAACCCAAACCATTCTGTGATTCTATGATTCTTTATTTCCTGCATTTAGTACCTCACCTACAATCTGTTACTTAAACACATTCATACATGCACTAACAGAAAAACGTCACATCTCCAGGATTCCTGAAGTTAAGCCTGGGAACTGTGCCATTGAGTTCCTGATCTGATCTCACAGAGCTTAGGCAGACCTGGACCATGCACTTCAAAGCCATGCATTCAGTGGTGCTCAGGAGTCACCTACACAAAAGCACTAGAGAACACCACATGTGTACCCGTGGTGCAGCCTCTGTGGCAGGCACAGCTGAGGGGGTTATGAGTTACTGACAGGTCCCTCTCCATTTTCAAGGACAGACAGTGCCCAAAGAGATAAAAAAGAAGCAGTAGAGCCATGTGCTTCCCTGCTCATCCATCCTGTACAGGTACCGCACTAACCAGCAAGATTACCAAAGGAGTTGTCGAATGCTGAGCAAAATACCCCAGCTGTTTAGGAAGGAGACACACATCTGTGCTCATGGTGCTTCCTAATGGACACGAGGGCTAACTTTGCTGTACCATACGGTGCCATTTCTCATAGGATTTGATCGAGTCCACATAAAAGTTTGATGCACTCCAAGTCAGGCATGAACATAAATCCCACCTCTGCCCAGTTTCAGATCCGTGGACCAAGAAAACATGCCACAGCAAGTCAGTGGGAGATGTAATGACAGGAGCTAGGAGACATTTCACAGGACTGTCAGTATTTATGAGGTGCAAGTCTATAAATTTTATCAAATATGGTATGATGTTTTGCTTTCCCTCTCATAAAAAGCCCAAGCCCTATCCAAAGACCCAACAGTCAAGACAACGAGACAATAAGCAGTTTTTTGCAGGATACTTGCACTTTGAGTTTTCCTATTCTTTAAAGCAGTGGCTACTTAAGGATGGTTGCAGTAAATTCATTTGAATATAGAAAGAAAGATACTGTAATGGTCTGAGACATCTGTCTTTGCTTGTGAACCTAGAACAGACTTATAGACAAAACAGCCCGTTAAAAATGTTGCCTACTTACACAGCAGAACTGTGCTATAGCAGACGAAGACTTCCTGTCAAGGCTTCTCAGGGAGAAAAATAAGCTCTCAACTGCTTTGCACCCCTGCTGCACAGGCAACACAACTTTTAGGAGAGGATCAGCCTCCTCTGTGGCCCATGCACCTCCACAGCAGAATTGTTAAAACCAGCTCTGACTCTGTTACTGGAGATGCAAGAGCCAGAATGAACACAGCTTGAATTTCCCATTTCCAGCTGACAGAGAGGGCTGGCATTTGGAGAAAAGGGGTCTTTTTTTTCCCTCTAAGCTGAGAAAAGTTGAAATTTGCTCCAGCAGGCTCTGAGCGGCAGTAATTGTGGAACCCCACAATGCTGCTTTCACATCACTTCGCAGGAAATAAGCAACTTAGAAAGTTGTGGTGCAAGTCTGGATGATTGCAAAGCTAAATACAGCTGCTGTTCCAGCCCTGCTGTTGCATGGCTACTGTCTGCGTTTGGGAACTCAATGAGCATTTGAAACAAGAGTCAGGACTAGTTCAAAGCTGAAGACAGATGAAAGGAGCTGACAGAAGGAAGAAACAGGATTCAATGATGAGAAAACAGCTACAAGACTCCTGGGAAATTCTGAATGAGGGAAAAGCAGAAGATTGCATCATTTTTCAGACTTTGCTCGATGGCTGCAAGTCTCAGCTGAAATTGTGGCTCTTACAGATCATTAAATACATTCCACCACATCCATGAGTCCACAGATGTATAGATTTCCCAATAAGCACAGCGACCTAGTAAGCATAAAACAGCAATTCAAGTATTTTATACCAGGTTAAGTTCCTGTGAGTTGTTGTGAGACTTTTGCTGTGTATGGCAAATCCACGGGGGAATGGGAAGGTGAAACTGTGAGTGTCCTCTGCCCTCTTGAGGTTCTTGGCTGGGCTATTTTGCATGGCAAGAGCCAGCAAATGCAACAGCAGTGAAGAGGAACAGCCATGGTCAGCGTGGGGGACTGCACTTCTTCATTGCAAGACATGGCCAAAATTATATCTCTCCCCTCAACACTCAGGACAAGGAGGACCTGGAGCGGAAAAGAAAGCTAATGGTCCTCAACAATTACTCTTGCTGGTAATGTAGAATCACAGCATCAACCAGGTTGGAAAAGACCTTTAGGCTCATTGTCCTGGGTTCAGCAGTAGCAGTCATTTTTCTCCTTCTTAGTAGCTGGTGCAGCACTGTGGTTTTGACTCTCAGCCTGAGAACAACACTGATAACACCGACGGTTTTAGTTGCTGCTCAGTAATGTTTAATCTGACCAAGGACTTTCTGAGCCTCATGCTCTGTCAGGGAGGAGAGGAAGCCGGGAGGAAGCAGAGACAGGACACCTGACGCAAACTGACCAAAGAGGCATTCCATGCCACAGCACGTCATGCTCACTGTATAAACTGGGGGGAGTTACCTGGAAGGGTTAGATCACTGCTGGGTTGGGTTAGGTATCGGTCGGCGGGTGGTGAGCGGGTTGTATTCTCTCCCCTTGTTGTTACCCTCATCATTATTATCATTGGTGGCAGCAGCAGTGGTTTGTGTTATGCCTTAGTTACTGGACTGTTCTTATCTCAACCAGTGGGAGTTACATTCTTTTGATTCTCCTCCCCATCCCTCCAGGAGTGGGGGGAGGAAGGGGGGGGAGTGAGCGAGCGGCTGCGTGGTTCTCAGTTGCCAGCTGGGCTTAAACCACGACACTCATCAAGTTCAACTGCTCCCCAGCACTGCCAAGGCCACCACTAACCCATGGCACCGAGGGCATCGTCTGCACGGCGTGTAAACACTTGCAGGGACGGTGACTCCAGCACTGCCCTGGGAAGCCTGTTCCAACGCCTGAGTACCCTACGGGGAAGGAATTGTTCTTCATCTCCATAAAAAAGAAAGATGTGGCATAACCACAGCCACACTCCCATCTTCCAGTGTTGCTTCTGGAAGCAACACCGCAGCTCCTTCTGGCAGCTCTGAGCCCCAGTCCCTGCAGGTAATCTACAACTCATGGAGGAAATGAGGAGCACTGCTGCTGTCTCATTAGCAATTCCCAGAGATCACTTTAAGGAAAACATGGTTCCAAGGGTATTCCTACATGGCCTTTTCATGTGTCTGCCATTGTATATTACGTGCTTAAAGAAGCCAAAAGAGAAAGACATTTTAGAGGTGCTACAAGATTAATTCTTTAGAAGAGTTCTCCTGTGAATTTTAAAACCATTCCCACCCTCCTACTTCTCTGCTGAGCCCTGCCATAGGAATTACAACCTGAGTTACAGCTGACGAGTTGTCAGGAGGTCACAGCAATTTTAAGCTTTTTGAGGAAAAAAACCAGTTTTCTTTTTTACGTTCACACTATGCTTAACACATCAAGACTCCACTGATCCAAACTGCTCCAGGCCCTGACAGACTGTGCTAACTCAGCACTTTCTTATCTGCTACACACTAGCAGAACATGCACATGTAGCTCATTCATTCCAGCTGTCACTCTACCACCGCGGTACCAGCACGGTTACAGCTGTAAGATGGACTTGGCCAACCCACTACACCAACTGCTCATTTTACTATCCTACACTTTACTGGCGTCATTAGAACCCCAGAACCATTAGTGCTGGAAGGGCCCTCTGGAGATCACCCAGTCCAACCCCTGCCAAGGCAGGGCCACCCAGAGCAGGGCACACAGGAACGTGTCCAGATAGGATCTGCATGTCTCCATGATAAGAAAACCATGAACCTTGCCCAAGTCATTGAAAGCTGGGGGCATTTTGCCTGTGATCAGCACACTCATCAGGGAGCAAACTTGTCTTTTTAGAAAGGAGCTGCAGATTGCCAAGAAGGTAGCATGACATAGGAGCAACTCCTCATTTCCTGTGAGCAGTGTAGTTGACGTAGTTCTGTAAGCCATGTACAATATAATGCACAACAGTGAACTCCATACATGCAGTCACAGCACAGACTCCCCTGCATTTTTGTCCTTGCACATGCTATATGGAAAATGAAGTCTTTAACATGGTATATGAGATGTGACTGCAATCATATTGATCCTGGCAGATGTGTCTGCACATGTTCTGGGACTTTCTAGACAGAAGAATCTTTCTGCATTGATATGATTGCAGGATCAGGTCCTAAGACTGTAAGAACAAATAGTAAACTATTGAGATTCAATAGCAACAGCTGCATTTAAACAGCAATACTCCAACAGTTTTCACACAGAATGGAACCTCAAACCAAAGTGATTCAAGAGAAAACGGCAGAATACGCTTTGTTGTTTTAGCTCTAAAGAAATCCCCTAAACATGTGAATATTTATTTTATATAGCTCTCATCCTTTGGGAGGTGAAAGGGGGAAAAAAGAAATCACTGCCTCCTTATTACTACAGACCAAAATCCATTTCTGTTGGTATTTTGGCAGTTCACTTCCCAGTGAGCTGCACCCACCAAGCAAGGTCACATAAATGCTTGTAAACGCAAGTTTCCTTTGTGCACAGAGAGGAATGAATCATTTGGGGGAATGCAACATCTTCAGTACTATTCCTGCCACTCTGCAGTATTTCTCTCAATTATGCAACCCATCAAGACAGCATTCAGAAATGTATCTTTGGAAAAAGATGACCTTAAGTAAGTTTCTGCATAACAGCAGCAAGAGGGATTTCTCAGTGAGAGTGAAAATCCGGAGGAACAGGGACACTGGAAGACCGCATCCCAGCTACTCTCCATCAGAAGCTTCCAAACCAAAACAAAGGCCATCTGCAAACACAAACACCAACTCTGAAGAGTCAGTCACTGAAGTAACCCTCCTCTTTCTTTCAGCTGCAAAGAAATCTGAATAAAGGCTTTGCAAGAGATGCATAGAAAGGACAGCAAAGTATCCCACGGTCACCAGGACGCCCCAGCTGACAGGTCTTGTGGCCCCCTTTGACACCTTTCACTGCATGATTTTATTCCTCCTGCACCTCTAAGCCCCTTCATAGCTAGGAACTTACAGGTATTGCTGCTACCAATCTCAGAAGTTGTTGAAGTGCAACAAGGCTCCTAATCAGTGTTCCTGATCTAGTTGAAGATATCCCTGCTCATTGCAGGGGGCTGTACTAGAGGAGCTTTGAAGGTCCCTTCCAACCCAAACCACTCGATGATTTTAATATCATTGTACATGACCAGGCAACACCAGGTAATTAAAATTCCAATAAACTCTGCTTTATAATAAGTTCTAACTACTATGCTCCAATTCTTTTTGTTAGCTTCCTTCAGCCCTTCTAATGTGTTAAATCTGTTACCCAAACTAACTAGCAATATTCAGATAGTTTCTGAAGGGAGATCGGCTGTTGTATGAACTGCTGATCCACCAGAAAGGTTTTTCCTACTCTTATGATTGAAGCACATGAGGCATGTGATCAGGTACATATCTAACCACTAATAAACAAGTGATGTTTTGTAGAGAAAAGACCTTATTTTACTTCGTCAAAAATCAAGGGAGAAACTTGTGAAGATAACAGCAGTCCAGGAGGATGCTTTGAAGGATCCTGATACTCTTTCCATTCTCAAGTCATTCGCTACTTGGTTTATATAAAATGAAACAAATAAGAAATCCAAGAATAACCTTCAATACTGTGATATACTGCAATTAGCAAACAGCATCATTAAATTAACATGATGCCAAAAGATTTTGTTTGGCTGTTTCTGCCAAAGCAAGCCAAAGATTCCACATTTATGCATGCTACATGAAAACTGTTACACTAAACCCCTAGGTTCACTCAGACCTCTGAATCTTGTATGCCATTAGCATGGAAATTACCACTTGCAAATCAATGTCTTAAGATGTCCCATGAAGCACAATCTGAGCTAGGGCTGCACAGCTGTGAAGAAGTCCAAAGGCTTTTCTGCCTCCATAAGGTAGGTCAGGTAACTTGCCTGATGAGGAAATCTTTTCCCTATAAACTAATCAAACAAAGGAGTTCCGATCAGCATAAAACCTGACTCTGCTTCAAAGCAATCTGAAAGGGAAAGCTGGAGGCAAAATAAAGGCTTCAGCATCCTCAGTGAGTGAGCAAATATTAGACATGGAGAAATAAGCTTTAGTTTTGCATAGTACAATTGGGTTTAAATGCTCCCAGAAATTTCTCTAATGAAATATTCATATACAACACTATGCATTTCATCCTAAATGCTAGAAGAAAAGAGCAAGTACGAAACAGCAAATCATTTCGAACCTGTCCATGACTGTAACTGTCAGCAGTTTAAAATCATACCATGACTCCCACTAAGGTGCACCTCAGCCACAGCGCTATAGGCTTTCCTCCACAACCAGATCATCAAACTCAAAAAGAAACTGTTACAACGTGTTACTGAAACTGCATTTTTGTACATTCCCATCACCCCCAACCTGCTGGAGAACTATCAAAATCTAAATAAAAATCCTGCTGTGCAGATTTCTCTTCCATGTAAACAGTTGGATCTGCTGATGAATGCCGAGGGAAAACAGGGCTTGGAATGGGTCTGGAGGCCATTCCAAAGCTCCTCCTACACTCCGAGGAAATCTGTATTTTCTGCATTGCTTGACAGATTTTTGTCTACCTGGAGACCGTCCTCCAGAGATGGCAATCCAACAGCTCACCTAGTATTTTAATGTGTTCCATGTCTTACAGCTTGAAAGGTTCTCCTACCTCAATTAAATCTTCCTTGATATATTTTAGAGGAGGTTGGTTGTCTTCTCTGGACCTCACTGGACATATAGTTGTTACCTGTTACTATTTTCTTTGTAGAAACTTCTAAGTACCTATTTCCCACTCAATACTTCCCTCTCAGAACAAAACAATGCCATTTATTTCAGTGTTGTGGCTCCTCCACTTCCCATTACGTTGCTGTAACTCCCTGTCAGATGATTCTTATAATTTCTTTTCAATTGCAGTAACAAAACCTGCACAAATTATAACTTTAACCTTCAGATCATCAGTAGAAGAGGTTATTTTATGCATTTTACAGTGCTGCCAATGCATCTTGGTGCAAGGTCTATTTTTGTCGTAAGAGGAATGATGCTGTTGATGCATCAAGTCTGCAGTGTGGTAGAACAGGCAGATACCCTTCATTGCAGGATTTCTGTTAGCCAGCCATTCTGTACTCCTGTGGTGAATCACGGAATCACAGACTCATAGAATAGTTAGGGTTGGAAAAGACCTTAAGATCACCAAGTTCCAACCCCCCTGCCAGGGGCGGGGACACCTCCCACTAAATCATTTCTAACTGAAGGTGAAATTCACTCTGAGCTGGATATCTTCTGAAGTGCAGCTTCCCAAAGGTTGGACATTCCATCTAATCTAAGATAACCTGTACGAAATGCCCCTGAACTCAGCAGAGTGACGATGCATCCCATCCCATGCTAAGATAGATGTATATGGGATAAACTGCCATCAAGAAAGGCACTCCTCATGATTTAGCAAGGTAAACTGGATAGCTGAAGTACCATTTAGTGTTAAGTGATGCCTGTCCCATTTTCAGAGAGCTACTCAAAGTAAAATACACCTGACATGCACTGTGTGCTCTCCTCGTTGATCTGGGCTCTGCTCCTCACAAACCAGAGAGGAGCAGGAAGCATTTGATACTTTTATCACCCACATACTTGTGTGCCCTCCCAGCTTGATGCCTTTGGCCATGCTTGCTAAGATAATTCAGTCCCTTGACCAAAAGCACTGCACAGCACCAGACCCAGGAGAGCGCCCTTCCAAAGAGAACCCCTCCTCAGTTTAACCTGAGTTTAAACCCTAGGGTTTAACTGCTTTCATCCCCATGTCCTCTCCTCCCCGTGCTTAGACAACTGTCCAGATCTTTGTTAATGCTCAGTCTCCGCAAAAGAACACAGCAGATCCTCTTCAGCAACCGAAGTGCAAAACTAAAAGTGCATTTTGTACATCTTCAGCTTCAGTACAGCTTCCTTTGAAGAGTTAGCCATGTTAAATTTGCACCACTGTCACGCACATGCTAATGGGAAGCTGCTCTTCAAGCACTGTTTTTAGGTATTATAAAACAGAACTCAATTTCTGACTATAAAGTGCTACGCACTAGGCATTTATGGCTTTAAAATACTAATAATCTGTAATTCACTTACTTGCCAGACTTGGAAAAAGCCATGCACAACACCTAAAGCTATACCTAACCCTGAAGATCAGATTTCTTCTCTGAGATGCACTTTACTCCTAGAGTTTAGCATGCTTGCTCTTGACTAGCTTTTTTAGTGTTCTACAGATGCCAATTCTATTTACAAACTGGGTAATGCACACCCATTCTCCCATTTTCTTCCTCCAAGTATACATCCATGCCTTTGTAGACATAAATCTGTGGGATTTAACAAAGGAACTGACTATTCTTTGCAGCTGATGTGCAGGTGGACAGCTTTGTTTCCTCCATGTTCTATTCTTTACCTTACAGGGATTTTTATGTTACACTATTGCTTCAGAGCCCTCTGCCACCTCAGCCCACCCAGCTCAAGTCCGGCTGCTCAGGCTGCTGACATGTCCTCCAAATGCAAATGTCTACTCTCTAAACTTGAGTTCAGGGTGGTGCAAAACCCTGTTTAGGTTTCCTAAACTAAAATGAATTTCAAACAGATTCAAAAGGTTATAAATTACAAGAATATTAATTTTAACATTTTTACCTGAAATTCACCAAGTATCTTCTCTCTTCTCAACCCAAAGCTAACAACTATTGACTCAAAGTAACTAGATAGGTATCTAGCAGATCTTAGTAATGCACTGAACATTATAACACTGATGATGGGAGGTCAGCATCTGTTCTAATCAAAGCTCTTCATCATCATACTGCACAAACAGAAAACCTTCATGCGTGGGAACTTCATACTGCTTCCATTACACCAGAAAAGAAGCGCAAAAATAAACCCCCAAACACCTTGTGCCCCAAAGAGCAGTCACTCCCTACCACCCCCCTCCTTCTTTGCAAGAGTGGAGTGTTGATGCAATAAAATCTTAGCAGATTTCACTTTGCACATATGAGTTGTAAGAATCATGCACCAATAGAATATGCTCTCAGTCATCTGTGTGATCTAAGGATACATGCATATAAAGCTTAACACTGAGATTTCTACAGTAGAATATGAGCTGCACTAAGCAAAAGCTTTTATGTTCTAAAAGTAGTTAATTTGATTAATACATCATGGAAATAAAGCTGCAAATGACTAAAATAATTTGCTACTCCTATCCTAGACACCTAGCACCTCATACTGAAGTAGCCACATGTACTTAAGCTATATGCAGAGCAATAGACTAAAGAACTATTAGTAATAAAAAACAATCAGCACTTGATCTAGTTTAATGAAATACTGTTCTGCTTGCTCCAACACTGTCCATCAGAAGCAAACCCCAGCATGCTGCCAACTGCTAACCCTTTTGAAGGGGAAGGCATACTTTCTCCATTTACAATACACAAACTGCATGACAAAAATGGAGATATAAACCTGAAATGGACACTTTCGCTAGCGCTTTTTTTGGTTTTCAATATAAAGAAGTGATGAACTTCTTTTCTCAGCTATTTTGCTTTTTCTACTGAAGCTATTTGCCAATCAACTGGGAAGAAACCATTTAAAGGAACATCAAGTCTTTTTAAGAAAATAAAAACCAAATATTTTGAGTTTTATGAGCAAAACCCAAACACAAGCAAGTATTTCACCCCATCTTCCCTGCCCAGTACCAACAAAAAGCTTCACTATATTTTATGCTAAAAATGTACATTTCTTAGCATTGTTTGAATGTTTTGGGCTTTCTTGCTTGAGCTAAGAAGATAAATTGCTCCTTTTCCGTACATAACTTAAAAGAGTTCCACTATTTGGGATGTTACATAGAACCTTGAAACTCCAGAACTGATCTCTAAACCCCTGGGAGCAACAAGAGGAGGAAATGCTGTGTTAAGGAGCAATCATAGAATCATAGAATAGTTACGAGTTGGAAAGGAACTTAAGATCACCCAGTTCCAACCCCCCTGCCATGAGCAGGGACACCTCACACTAAACCATGTCACTCAAGGCTCCATCCAACCTGGCCTTGAGCACCGCCAGGGACGGAGCGTTCACAACTGGTTCTTCCCAGGCACAGAACCCTACCAGAACTTCCCTCATGAGGAAGAAATATTCCTCTACAAGATGCCTCTTTGACAATGTGGGACTCTGGCAGCAGCAAAAAAACTGGTCCTGCTTACACTGAGCTCTGGCTCTGTCTCCAGAGTCAGCTCCCATACTGCATACTGCTCAGTCAGCAAGACCACAGGCTGACACTGTCACCCAAGGTCTTCTGTCCTCAGGCCTTGTCCTCAACAGTCAGAAGGTCCCTACCCTGACGGACCCACTACAAAAGCCACCTTAATTGCTCAATTACGCTGTATTATGCAGACCTCATTCACTAACCTTCCACAGAATCAATGGGGTTGGCTTTAGTATGCCTGTTTTTACTGAAGTACATGAAATGCAAAGCAGAAAGAAAAAATCCAACCTGGCTACCTTGTCACACATTCATTATTCAATCTACAGTGATTTCACTGACAGAGGAGCCTGATAACTCTCTTTATAGACTTGATGGGAGAAAGACAATGTTTCCTTGTAGTCACACAGCCTGCAGAAGAACCTGGCTCAGCCCACTCAAGGCAATAATTGCAAAGTTCTGTTATCTAGAAAGCACATAAAAATGAACTTGCCTTCCATAAAGATCCTGTTCCAGTAGATTTTTCCAACGTGATTTCCTCCAAGAAATATTAGATTCGATAAAATCAGCATTGAAGTGCTAACAGATGCGAGGACAGCATGAAGTCGACGGCGAATACTTGGCGAGAAGGAACGCTCCTGAGGGGCAAACAAAAGGTGCAGATGAAGTGAATCACCTCTACAGTTTTTCAAGCAACGCTAGAAAAAGACACTGTAGTTAATAACAAACAGCTTTTATACAGAAGTTCAAATCCTTATGGACCAGATCCCAAAGCTTTTAATATATCTAGCAGAACTCTCACCAACGCCATGTAGGTTTGGGCAAGACTTCATTCAAGGCCAGGCTGGATGTGGTTCTGAGCAACCTGATCTAGTTGAAGGTTTCAGGGAGGTTACACTAGATGACCTTTAAGGTCCCTTCCAACCCAAACCAGTCTGTGATTCTATGATTCATGATAAAATGGGGTGGGTGTTGAATAAGGTCAGAAGGATGCTTCTAGGAGGCCACCTAGAAAGGTCATCAAATCAGAGTTAGCTAGAGGTGGCTGCTCAGGATTGTGTGTGGTCGTGTTTTGAATATCCCCAACAATGGAGACTGCACAACCTCACTGGGTAACCTGTGTTTGATGGCCCTCACAGTAAAAGAGATTTTCTGACATTGAAATGGAATTTCTTGTACTTCAGTTTGTGTTCATTGCCTTTTGTCCTGACGCTAAATATCACTGAGAAGAATCTGGCTTTGTTTTCTTCTCCCCTACGATTAGTTATTTATACACACAGATAAGATCCCCCTGAGCCTTCTCTTCTCCAGGCTCAACAGTCTCAGCAGATGCTCCAGTCCATTCACCACCCTTGCAGCCCTTTGCTGGACTCACTCCAGCCACGTCAATGTCTGTCTTGTAGTAGGGAGCCCAGAACTGGACACAGTTCTATACATTCTATGTCTTAATTCTTTTTTTATTAAGTATATCCCCTGATGAATTTTTGCTGATGGATGTAGAGAATAACAACATGCTTCTGGGGAGGATTATACTATACGCTAGGTTCCAAAATGGAGTAAAGCACTTCAGCACAAAACAGCATCAAACAACTTGAGAAGTCATTCATGCTTTGGTTGGTTAATAAGACTTCACTGAAAGATTCTAGAGACAGATCAGAACTGATTATCACAATAAGCCTTAAGAAACAGATGCTTCCACATAGAAAAAAAAGATGCAAATACACACAAAATCCCAATACTTCTTTTCAGTGCAAATACAGAATCATAGCATAGTTAGGGTTGGAAAGGACCTTAAGATCATCCAGTTCTACCCCCTCTGCCATGGGCACCGACACCTCCCACTAAATATTATCACTCATGTTGTAAGTCTGGGTTGCTGCTGTTTTAATGATACAAATAAAGGAGGTCTCTCTCCACCATATACTAGTTTGCTTTTTTTTGTATTTCACATTATCACCTAAGGTGTGAGTGCAGCACAGAGACTACAAGAAGACAGTGGAAGAAGGATGAGGAAGTTTAAGCTTCCTCCAATATTCAGTTGTTAGAACAAATTTCCAAGAGCATTATAGCGCATCACAGGAAATATTGTCTCATTACTGCATAAAGTAAAATGTCTTGTTCATCATGGTCCCAGACTGAAAGCCTCATTACATAGTGCCTGAATCTCCTAAAGACTGAATGCTTTGTGTGAAGTAATAAGCATTTGGCAAAGAATAGGAACTAAGGAAAGTACCAGGAGCTGCTCAGCCTTCATGTCATGAGTGGTGATGTTGCAGAGAAGAGTCTTGTGACTGCAGCATCAATCCAGTAATTAATCTTTAATAGCTGCAGCCAGACTAGAATTCATGCTCAGACACCTGAAACAACAAACATGCCCAAAACAGACCTACAAATACATCCCCAGACAATTAAGTTGCTAGTTTTGTAAGCATCAAAATAAATATTTCAACTACTAGATTATAAAGTGACAAATCTTCAAATAATTGACAGTTACAAGCATAAAACCACAATTCTAATGTATTATTGCAAAGCAAATCTCTGTTAAATTGAATGTTAGCCCCAATCAGAAATACATCTAGTGCATGAGTCAGTCTGAGTCAGCACAAAAATTGGGAGATATAAGCTTCAAGGGAAAGTATTCTGTGTCAATCTGTATGAGCAATGCAGCAACAGTCAATCTTCCAGACAATACTATGGAAAATACTAAAATACGAAAACAGAGACCGAGATTTCTCTCTGAAAATTCTAGATGAAAACTAGGGCTTAAAGGAGAAGGGAAGAGAATATACACAATTATAGAATCACAGAATCCCAGCCTGGTTTGGGTTGGAAAGGACCAACCCCCTGCCACAGGCAGTGACACCTTCCACTAGAGCAGGTTGCTCCAAGCCCCTGTGTCCAACCTGGCCTTGAGCACTGCCAGGGATGGGGCAGCCACAGCTTCTCTGGGCACCCTGTGCCAGCGCCTCAGCATCCTCACAGGGAAGAGCTTCTGCCTTAGATCTAACCTGAACTTGCCCTGTTTCAGTTTGAACCCATCACCCCTTGTCCTATCGCTACAGACCCTGATGAAGAGTCCCTCTCCAGCATCTTTGTAGCCCCCTTCAGACACTGGAAGCTGCTCTGAGATCTCCACCCAGCTTCTCTTCTCCAGGCTGAACAGCCCCAATGTTCTCAGCTTGTCTCCATACTGCAGGTGCTCCAGCCCCTTATCATCCTCGTGGCCTCCTCTGGATTTGCTCCAACAGCTCCATGTCCTTATGGTGGAGATGCCAGAATTGCACACAGTACTCCAAGTATATAGATATTCACAGCCACCAGAAGTTCCTCAGTGACACAAGTTTTCCCTTTCTAGTCCTTTGCACCTCCAAAGCTGCCCAAGGACTTCTAAAACATTCTCCTTAAGTTCACAACAGGTAGAAGATGTCTTCAGATTGTCTCCCCCTGAAATTCTAAATATGTGGTCCTCTGAAGAATGTGCCAGCATATGCACACAGATGGAATGTTTGAAATCTTGCCATTAAATCCATGCTATCAACCAAGTTTAAATAAAGAGAAGTTATGATCACGCTAACTTGAACTTTTGTTTCAGAATCATCAAACTTACCCTCTTACACCATGCTAATGAGTTGTGCTTGAGCTGTAGCTTATCTATAGCAAACAGCCTATCAGTGGATGTACTTTTCAATCTCCCTTTGTCTTTCAAACTAATTCACTAACCCTACAGAGAATCAGTTTTACTTAAGAAAGAGGAGGGGAAAATTCTTCTGGTAATGCTGCAGAACGAGGTAGAGCTGGTGCTGAGCTGCATTCTCCACCAAGGCACAGGTTAGACCCAGTAAGTTTGTGAGGTCTGCCTGCTTTACAACCCAAAGCAGCACGACTGAACCAACATGAAGAGGTACAAAAACTCTGCCATTGAAAAAAACAATTAATACAGTTACTAAAAATAATAAATAAAACTGTCACATCTAATACATTACTCTCTACAAAAGCGCCGTGTCAAACAAGACAAGTTAACTGCAGTGCAGACCATAAAAGCCTTTAGCCATTTATAAAGTCTAAGGGAGTAGACTAAGAAACAGTTTAGACAAACACTGGATCCTTTCTGGGCTTTGTGCAGTTCATTTCCATTAACTTTGCTAGGCACTGATCCAAAAAGCAGTACACATTTTCCTGAGAGTCCCTGATGTCAATGCAGCTTTTGCCCAGCTGCAAAGAAGGCAAAAGACGAAAATACGCCTTAAACATCTCATGCCATCTAGAACAAGCTCACTCTGAAAGTACCTGAGCAGCTATTGTGCTCACTTTAATACTCTGAAAGCATTAATTTACCCATGGAAAATGAATGAGGCTCTAGATAATCCAGAACATGTGTGATTTAAATAGCTCCCCGCATGTGGATTTCTCTCAATATACAGCAAGTTGGCTCCATCAAAGCAGACAAAATTCACCCCACCCCCAACTCTTCGTTATGTTATTTAATGACTTAACAATGCTCTATTCAAATGGTACAAGCAGTTGCTATGGATTTGTGAGGATTCTCTGGATTTTACTGCTGCCTCTCCCTCTTTTCCTGTTGGAAATACAGCCAGAAGACAGGGTGGCAAAAGAGCACCTCGTGTTAAAATGGCAATGAAGCCACGGCTGCTGGCTGAAGCCCTTATATTTGCATCCTTTCTCTGTGCTCCATCTTAACTTGTAATCTCACATCAACTCTTCATCACACTTTACTTTCAGTAACACCCCCAGCTCCCCACACGCTGAAACAAATGGACTGTAACATTTAAACTACACAAAAGACACTGTCAAGATACGCGGTCCGAAGGTATGCAGCATGACATAGCAGGTGATTTACACAGCCTGGCTCAGGCTGCCTTCCCTGGGACTGAAAGGAGTTTGGTATATTATTCCAATCCAATTCCTGCTCTAAACAAAGACATTTTTGCGGGATATTGGGAAAACCCTCTCTCTGCACACAGTTGGGTCTCTCTCAACTGGGCCTTCTCAGTCATCTCACAAAAATAAATGATACTTTCATGTAGTGACATTCACTATCATGCAGATACTTTCATGTAATGACACTATCATGTAGTGGGGTATGTTGGAAAGTAAACCTGTGTATGTGGTTGAGAGGGGTGGATGAAAATAGGCTTGAAGAGGATTTGCATGGTCCAAACATACCCATCCCTAAATCCATTCCCAGTGACACATGCGTGCCACGTTTAGCTTCTGAGTGCAAATCAAGCCAGACATAGGAAACTTGTATAATGGCTGTTTTTGTAGAAAAGATAGCTTATGAAGACACCATGCACCAGAATAGATCATTTAGGTTAGAATTAGGAGTCAAGCTAAAGGACGGGGTGGAATTTTGAAGTCAGACAGAATGTGAGAGGAAATAGTCATTTCATTTGCTTTGCAAGATGGTTACACCACTATGAGCGTGAAACAAACAAACATGGCAGGAGAAGGGGCTTCAGACAGTACAACATCTCTTAAAAGAGCTTCTTTCTAAGGGGAGTTAGAGCTAATCAACTATATATCCTATTTCCACTGATTTACAGGACAGCCTACAATGACATTACTGGATGGCATGAGAGATGGAGTCGAGGGTCCAGAAATGTTTTCCTAAATGCATTTACATCTCCTAGCTAGCTAGCAACAGAAAAAATACTTTGGGGAATACTGACCCGAGTATGTCATCCACCCTCCCATGAGGAAGTTGAGGTGATATCCAAGACATTTTGACTACACAGCAGTCAAAACCAAGCAGTCCTACACAGAATATCACCCTTTACAGAAATATTTTCCCCAGTGTTCTACCAAGGACCCACTCCTATATCTTCCTACAACAGCCATTCTTCCAAGTTTTCTAGCGACAGCGGTGACAGCATGGTGATTTGGCAGAGAATCACGGGATCAACGAGGTGGAAAAGACCTTCGAGATCAAGCTGGGACAGGTTAGAGAAAACTTCTACATAAAGTCAGTGACATTCTCAAACTTGCTCATGCTAAAAATACTTTATCAAGTCCCATATAAGGGAATTAAGTTTGCTGCAATTCAAAAAGCAGCCATCTCCATGGAGTAAACCAGGGACTCAACACATTGAGTTCTTGAATGACACTTCCAGAGACGTGATAATCCAAGCACATGGAAAAAATAAGGGTGTATGGTAAAACTGGAGAAGCAGATGAGTATTTCTTATGGGAAAATATGAATTGTGGAATAAGATTGTCAAATACTACATCCGGAGTGACACAAAATGGGCTGGATACTGCAAGCTGCAGCACTACAAATTACATTATCCTGGGTTTCATCTGCCTTTGGTTTTTACAGGGTCAGAAGAAACTAGTACAGTTTTTAGAAGAGCTGTCCTTTTTTAAATCTACTGTCCTACAGACTTCATCCTCTTCCTCCTAAACCTATCAGCAAACTTAGCCACAATAACTTTAAAATAAGATACACAAACTGTACTCTTTTTTGTGTTGAAGAAATCAAGTGAATTAACAACTATGACTATAACCCTTAGTCCTGCATTATCTTTCACTGCCCAGTGTACGAGGGAAGTAAGCGTGCTTCCAACAGTTACTAAAGCTCCATCCTTTCCTGAAGGTTGTTACTAGAGCAGCAATGCTTAAAAGCTGATGTAATGTTGACTCACCTTTACATCACAAAACCTAAATTCAATATTCTTTGCAATGCTCTGTTCTATAGGGTTTGCAAGGATTTGGTAGAGGAGGGACAGTGGGTAAAATGCTTGTGGGTAAAGCTGCTGCAAGTACAGGCACTGTTGGTGCCACTAAGCCTATCGGGTAAGTGCTTGAAAAAAAGCTTAAATCCCTTGCTGGTGTTGCTTTTCCCATTGCAATTTATGGATGTGAACTTTGTTCTTCACCTCCATTGCATCACAACTGAAAAGTACAGCCAGAATTTGTTTACCTCTCCATAGAAGCAATAGAGACCAACCAGTCAATCTTAAGTTCAAAGCATTAGAAGTTAAGAAAACACTTCTAAGGGCTTTCTTTTAGAAACTGTTGTTAGATAAATAACAGGCCAACTCTTCAGCATCTATCTCCAACCCTGGTACTCACCCCATCACACAAGAGTGAACATCTCAAGCATTCCTTGAATGTGGGTCAGCCGCAATGCAGCACAAAGCCAGGAGCACGGGTGAGAAGCTGAAAGCGAGTGAGGAGCAGATGGGGCGGTGGGAAGGGAAGCAACACATCCTGACTAACAGTTCCTGGCTATTTTCTCTAGCTGCAGTTAGGAGCACTCAAAGTGGAGGGCAGGGTGTGACTGAGCAGCTGGGGGAGCAGATGGGACGGAGGAAAGGCTAGAAATTGTGACAAAGCTCTGCCAAACAGAACGTCAGTGTCTTCAATTTTCAAAGTGAGCAGTAAAAGGAAGATGGGTTGGATCCAAGCAGAGGGGCAACTTCCACAAATGTTTGTTAATACACATTGTCACTGGGTAATAGTGACAAAAACGTGTTTGGGAGAGTGCAGAAACAAAGGGAGGGAGTACATGTGCTCAGAAATGCTGGGGGAAGTTGGGCTCAAAAACCACCAGGAGCAAGGGGAACCCAGCTGATGAGGGGCTGGCACGTCAATATAGTGCCTACTCCTGCACTTTGAAGCTGAGGGACAGATGTTGAGTAGGATAAGAGTAGCGACTGTACCACACAACAAAAATAAAGATTTCTGGTTGAATACACAGACAAAACAGCCATTTATGAGATAATCCAAAAGAAACTGTGGAATCCCCAGAACTATATCAGTAACAAGATAAGGAACAGGCTGCAAGCAGAAAGTGAACAAGATGTGCTACCAGATCTTATCCATCAACAACTGCCACGCCGAATGGAAGAATAAATATAATTTCCCATCAATATATCCTGTAACCGTCAGTACTCGTGGCAATCATTCCTGTTTGCTCCTTCTTCCTCTAAGCTCTAAGCCAGAGCCAGTCTCCTTTACTTTGCTTTATTGTTCTGGCATTTTATTTTGCTTGCAGTTGTTCCCTCCCTTCTTTCCAAACTGACCGGAGGTCATCTCCTGTTTCTTTCCAACATATAGACTTTCCCTTCCAAAGCAAAGGTAAAAATTAGCTCCTGGAAGGTTTACACATGAAGGTGGGAACTAATAACAGTTTTCCAAGGGACAGGATGATGCAAATGACCTGTAATTCCCTACATCACTCCCATAAAAAGAGGACCATGTATTTAAAATCAAGCAGCTGTCAGTTAGGATCTAGTCTCACAAATAGAACTTGTTTCTGAATTTAGGAATAAATGCTATATATAGTATTTGAGAAGCTACTCATCTTCTGTATCGATGTCTTACTAAACATTCCCTCAACAAAATGCTGTCTTGCACTAGCACCAGTTCATTTTTAGATTTTCCAGCAGATCTACATTTATAGCATCTCTCAGCAAAGAGCCAACCCCCCCTTCTGTTTGAAGACAGCCTCCTACCAGCTCGTATGTATGCACTACACTTGGAGATGCATGTGTGAAAGTTTGACATACACTGAAGGAAATTTCTGTACTTGCTCCTACACTTCACTCCTCACCCTCAAAGAACCTGCCCAAACATATTTTCGTTTTAAGAAGTGACAGCTTGTGAAAAGTACAAAATGAACAGCATGGAAATGCACCATCCTCTTTTGTGGTTTCTGCTTAAAGCAGGGAATTTAACCAAGTGATGGCAAGGTACGTACTCATACACGTCTCAGCTCCCACCAAGGAGGACAGGTTGAGAGTGCCACATATTTCCCTCTGTGTCCAGGTCCTTGACATCCTCATTTTTGTTCTACTCGTTCCCACTCTGGTTCTCTCAGTTCCCTCACCCACTTTTTAATGGTTTTACCTTTTAAATCGCAATCAAATTGGGAAAGGACTTAACTTCACCAATCGTTGGTGCCGCATGCTGATTCTGCCCCCGTGCTCCTCCCACACTGCCACTGGGAAACTGTGAACAAATAAATACTACACAGGAATAATCCCTATGGAGGCTCTCAGCAAACACAGACTTGCTTTCCTTGTGGCAAATTTCTGTAGCATAAGGCACAGCAGAAAGACAGGAGTGCAACCGCTCCGAACTTTTACCTTGTATTTCCATTAAATGCTGACATCTATTGCCTGCACTCATGTTTGAGGTGAACAACAGGAACAACTCATGTAACAGTAACAAAGAAGTACATTACTACATTACCAGGGTCACTCTGCTGTGTTTTCATCCCATAGCATGATCTACCTGCTTTTCAAGCTACATTATGGCCCGGGCACCAGCAAACAGCCTGATGTCTCCACAAGAGAAGAGGAAGTAGATAATGCTGGTATGTGGGAGAAACCTTCTGTTACGATAATTGAGCAGCTACACAATGGGCTTCCCAGCTGACTCAAGCCAGAAACAGAGCAGCTATGAGCTGGGTAAAGACATGGAAAACCACAAGATTCTCCACTGCTGGCCTCAAAATCAATATTTCTTGCACAGATTTACAAAGAAAAATACAGATCATTGTACTCCAAAGGTAGGAAACAATCAAATGCTATCTTTGAAATCTTGTTGCAGCCACTTTTATCATTCGTTGTAATGAAAGCCTACATCATATTGCATATGCCTCTTCCCCATACAAAACCAACACCTACTAGATTTTCAGTCTTTGTTACTGAGTCTGAGGCAAGGAGTTCCCTCAGCAAAGAAAACCAGAGCTAGAGTGCAAGTGTGTGTCTGTGCACCTGCATTTTCAGTAGGGCTTCCAAAGCATTTTGAGATCTACTTCCACAAAGACAAATGAACCCATACAAGAAGAGGGTGAAGAAGAGAGAAACAAATCATATCAAGCAAAAGCAGAAACGTGGCCAGAACTACCTGAGTCAGAATTATTGCTGGCAAACCTAAAATGACTTTCAGCATCCAGGGGAAAAAAGCCTGGATGCATCAGCCAGCCCATATTTACCTTTATGGTCATTCAGCAGCTCAGTACAAAACAGCACCTTGATAACTCAGCTTGCTGCTTCCAGGTACCATATACAAAGACAGTCATCACAAGCCTGCCCTTGGCTAATGTTCACATCCAGGGAAAGCAGTTTCCACTGGTTTTGAGCCAGAGGACATCTACTTTGGATAGTAGGGATTTCTGGTTAGAGCAATGATATGGCTGAACTCAAGGTTGGGGTGGGTGACAAGCCTCATCCCCTGGTCTGGGTTTGACATTATGGGTGATACTTATATCTCAAAATCCAATTCTGCACTAGAATTAGAGTCTGATGACGGGACTTTGTTCAACCACCTCCCTTTCCATTCTTCCAGATTCTCAAGAGAGTGAAATGACAAACCCAAACGAAGTCTACAGCAAGCACATAAAATGTTATGAGTATCACTGGCAATGCTTGCCACTAAATATAATCAGCATGTTGCATTAAAACTATGCATGAATTACATAAAACTACTAGTAAAAAAGAAAAGGCCAGACAGGCTTAACAGAAGTAAACCAGTAATATACTCTTTTCACCAAATGAAGCAAAATAAAGACCAAAGCCTAGTATGTACTGAAGAACAGCTGAGAAGGGTCTGTTATGCTAGAGATCTTATTAAAGATCTCATCTTGCAAGATGGTCAACAAACATACTTCCCTTGAACAAGTTCCTAATATTTGGCCAGTTCTTGCCTCAGTCAGCTGCAGCAGGAAGCTTTACAGTTTAGAGGGAGTTCTACTTGCTAAAAGAAATTCTGTCATTAAAGGAGATGGTTGCACATTTGGTCAATATGAAATTAAAAGAACCTTTACCTTGGCTAGGCTGAATTTGGGCCCCAACATAGGGCTGAGTAATTACTGCAGCAGAACTCAGTTGGTTTCTCTGTCTCACTGACTTTAAATACGGAGGCTTAAGCTACTACCCTGTACTGCCTATGCACGTTAGCCAGCGGGACGTTCCAGGTAGTTGAGCTCCTCCTCTTCCACCTTCTTTCCTCAGCTTTTGTCTCATATATTGTATTGCTTTGGGTGCTGTTCAGATTCCTCTCCATGAGGCACATCACCTAGCAATAAAATAACCAGAGGACATAAAGCTTTCTGCTGGGGTAAAGAGCTAGGTCAGCTCCACGAAGATTCCAGCAGTGAATTTTGCAGAGGAGAAAGTGGTGAAACTGCAAAGGAGGGAGGAAAGAGAAATGGAACCTCTCCCCCTGTCAGGAGCGGTGAGCTATTAGACCTGCTTAATTCCCTGTAGGACCACAACCCAGAGGTCAGGCTCTCCAGTCATTACTTTTCCATGCTCCACACCAGCTGGCTGCAGAATCACCACATAATGCATAACTTACTAGGAACTAACTGTAGACATTTTAATGCACCTAGCAGAGGAAACAAGGCAAATAAAATTAAACCAAGAAAAAAACAGACAAAACCCCTCACCGCACTCAACTTCGTTTTAAAAGCCATCTACAATTCTGTTCTCAACAAAACTGAGGATGCCTGTGGTCACTGAACACATCTCTGGTACCCAAAGCAATGGTGGTACTTAACTACAGAGACAAATGCATGGATTCATGCTTCTGGAGGGGAAAAAAAAGCAATATAACAGTCACCAAAACCATGGGCATCATACAAGATATTTCCCATTTTGCGAAACGGGGTGGAAAGGCAACTGGAATGCATTGAAATGGACTTCATTAGTGCACCTCACTACAGCCAGGCATGGAAATGGAGAAATCAAAGCATTTCATACTTTAAAACCCCAAACCACTTACAAGAATAGTTCAAATGACTTGAAAATAAGCCATGCTTAAAATTAGTTGGTTCCTCGAATTGAATCATTTCTGGTGCATTTAGCTTCTTACTAAATAAAGCTAGAAATAAGACTCTGAAACTAGAAATTCCTCATAGCATTATTCTTAGAAGAGAATTCTTACTAGACTGAATGGTGTGTTGGCACTTTCCAAAAGAACTAAGAAGATCCATGTTGGCTTTTCAATTCAAACACTGATTTTAACAATCTGCCAACTTCAACTCCTTTGCTCCATCTTCTTTAGAGTGATTCCCAAAGATTTCTGTTCTACAAATCCACTGATTTAATGATGCTGTCACCTCTTCTAAGGTTTAAATCATTCTAAATCTATTTTTATATGAAGACCTAATTTCTGTATCTTGCTTTCCTTAAGGAAAAAGAAGAAGGAATTTAAATCACTAGATGATGGTCATTAGCATTTTCTTTTCGAAACCTGACATGTTATTTATTACAACTCAATCCAAACTTTGACACTGATTTTGAACCAGTTACTACTGTTCATCTGTAAGAAACACAGAAGCAGTGAAACAAAGCACTTCTTTGCTCAATACAGGTCTAAATAGCTTTTGAAAAAGTAAAACAAAAAAAGAACTGATAAAACCAAAATTAACTTCTCCAGTTTAATATAAAGTTCCCAGATATACCTTGGCTTATGATGCTCAGCATTTATTGCTGCTTTATAGACAATGTTTTAATGAAAAGACAGTCTTACTTAATTCAGCTCTAATTTACTGATATCTAACAAGTAATCTTTAGGGGAAAGAAGATACACAGCTCACTGAAACATAGAAGCTCACAGCAGCCTAAGCTGAAAAGTACACAAGAAGGAGCATCAGCTCTTACAGAGCTGAAATCAGGAAGCCAGCCCTGGTTTGCAACCAGTACAAATGAAGTTTCAGCTCCAACCTTGGGTCAGGATATTTAGTGTTTTCAGTAAATATTAGTTTATATGCTCATGCTGCTTTGCTCATTCTAGCTCAATGTGCCTGAGATGACATTTCAAACCTGTCAGACTGCTACAGGAGTGTTAGCTACCCATGCTGCTCTGGTTTTCAAGCACTGAGATTTAAACTACCATAAAATCTGCATAAATATAGGGTCCAATTTTTTTTGCATGTATTCTTAGTCAGCACAAGGATTCAGTGAAGGACTAGACTCAAACGTGCTTTATTTAGATTCTATATCTTCCTGTTGCAAGAGAATTAACCCAATATAGTGGGGGAAAAAGGGGAAGCAGTTTTGATACAATTACTGTTATCCTGTGGGATCAATTCCATTTTAAACCCAGCAAGATTAAAATTCAACTTACTCTTCAAGCTTTTCTTAAATAGATTTAACTGATTAAACATCCGCTGCTCAACCGAATTACGGTACTCAACTTGAACACCAATATATGAGGTGGTTTGGGAAATAGAATGGGTTAAAAGAAGCAGAAACCTGGGCTTTGTGTGTTTTTCAGAAACTCATCTGCTATTCTGAGGACAAAAATGAACTTTCCTTTTTAAAAATAGCCTGCAAGAGCAAACAGAGCAAGGGAGTAAAGCACAAGAATGCAAAGGATTTCACCTGGTCAAGAGATAAAGAGATAAAGAGATAAAGAAAAACCCAGACTCGGATTCTCAATGCCAAGGTGACTACTTGCAGCACATTCCCGATGAGAAAGGATTATGGGAACACTTGCAAAAGCCAGATTACAAGAGAAAAAAGGAAATTTATACAAGGCAAGAGGAAATTTGCAGTTCATTTTAAATGTGATACTTCTCAGAGAATGTCACATCACCTCTTGATAGGAAAGGGCCAAAGTCCAATTACTTGTCTGCTCCCCAATCTCAGTGTTCAAGAAGTAAATGGGTATTTGTTCTTAGAGTGAGAATAGAGCATGAGGGGTAATTCACAAAGACTGGAGCTCATGTTTTTGGAGAGAAACCTTCAAGGCACAAGGCAAAGCATGACTTAACCATAACTGAATACAGAAAGATCTGCCTAATGCTTAATGCAGATACCAAACTATTCATATTACAAATACTGGTGTCAGAAATAGTTCAGGGAAAGATGTGAACATGTCTTTTAAGGAAGGCGTACAGCCATGTTTCCAAAGAGAAATAGGAAAAAAGGAGACATAGAAGACATTGGATAGGCCTTTAACATTGCGTGAAAACAAAGGGAAGGGGTAAAAGGCATTTGGTTCACTGTTAGGGAATTCATTTACACAAAAAAGAGCCCTATTGCCAGCATATAATTACAAGTATGCTTTAGAAATTAATCCAACACATGTAACCTCCCCCTCGTAATGCAACATCCTTCTCATTTCTATGGAATTTAAGCACTTAATCAAGAGTTCTTTTAAAATTTCTGATACAGTGACATCAAATACAAAAAGCCTCAACACTTGTATTTCCTCACAGCTGCAGGCCTGAAAAACTATGCTGTCTTCCAGACCAGAGGCAAACGTATGCAGCTGAAGCTCAGTTTTACCCTAGAGGGAGGATTAATGGATCTGATAAACTCATTCTCTAGGAAGGAAAAAAGCTGTTTCTAGGCTGTCACTGAATTCACAGTGATGGCCAGTCGGATGACATAAGGTAGCATTGGTCGTTATTAGCTACTAAATGACTTAGCTGTATCAGTTGCCACACATGGGATGCCACAACAGTGGAAACTGAGATGGGTGGGATGGACAGCAAGCAGAATTACTTGAGCATCAGGATTTCATCAGTCTGCAGAGTGAGTCACCACCACCACCATCACATTATATAGGAAAACAAATTACGCGCACTTATCACAGCTAAGGAAGCAAGACATAGGAATTATTTATTCTTACAAAGTCATTAGAAGATTTGGGATTTAACAGTGAGCAAACCTGCAGACTAAAATGACCCTTGAGATTAAAACACTGTGTTTTGCACATGACTGCACTTCAAAGACAGTTTCGTCCTTTGGAAATGACATCATGAAGGTCAAAATTATAAATAAACTGAAAATATCAGAGGTCTTCAAAGCAAAGTAATATTTGCATTACTTGTCTCTTGAGTGGCATAAGATTTTCCAGTGTAAGCTTGTTCCCAGATGCAAGCAGCTGCTCCATACGCATTTGTCCAGGAAACACATGGTTTGAAATACATACTCCTAATTTTAGTGAAGATGACTATTTTAAGGGCATCCTGAGTGAAATCCGAATACAAATGTTAAAACTGGCTTCTGTTCAGCCAATGCGACAAGCAGTTTCTTACTCTAGGACCGCAGAAGAAGCTTTTAAGACCTTATTTCAGCATTTTATTTGCTGATACTTTGCAGAATCCTAGTTACATGGCTTACCTTAAACACCAAGGGTGGGCAAAGGAATGTTAACTCTCAGCTGTTATCCACAGCTTCTAATCTAGATGGAACCAAACTAGCAGCCAGGAGCTTCAGATGAGCACAGAAACAAGAACATGGCAGGGGGGTGGAAAGAGATGATCTTAAGGTCCTTTCTAACCATAACTATTCTATGATTCTATGAAATGAAGAAAGATTCAACTTACAATTAAATCTTGAATAGGTGAAATAGAAAGTATCTTCGTGATGCCACTTTCCACAATTACTCCAAGCCAGTTCAGTGCTCCCCAGTACCACAGGTAGCTCTGCCCTCCATGCCAATAGCTTACAAATGCAAAAGTGAGGGCTGTGGAGAAGAGTGTTCCCAGCAGACTGGACTGAGATCCTCCCATCGGAACATAAATGTACCTGTAGGTGAAACAACAGATGAGCAGCATCATTTGGGGATTTCACATAAATCTCAGAACAACAATGACAGAACAGATTTGTTATTTGGTGGCATAAAGAGAGAATTTGAACAATTACCTGACATTCTCTGTTTACCTGCCCTAGTTTCTGCGAAGCTGTGGACCACTTTATGAAGTATGTGCATGTACCATTTGGTGAAAAAACAATTTTATGGTCACAGAAACTCTGCATTAGGCAAATATCTAGTACAAACTATTCTCAATTGCAAAAGACAAATGTTCAGGTCTTTCAACTGCAGTAGTTGTAAGTTAACTTATATACACAGAAATCACATGCAATCTTCATGTGAGGGTGCTGAGGCGCTGGCACAGGGTGCCCAGAGAAGCTGCAGCTGCCCCATCCCTGGCAGTGTTCAAGGCCAGGTTGGACACAGGGGCTTGGAGCAACCTGCTCTAGTGGAAGGTGTCTCTGCCTGTTGCAGGGAACTGGGCCTGGATGAGCTTTAAGGTCCCTTCTAACCCAAACCAGTCTGGGATTCTATGCCTGCCCAATGACCTTCAGAGCACATGTACCAAACCCCTCCCCCCAATCCTATATGAAGCACCCTGCACACAATTATATTCTGTATTTAAACTGAATCCAGGAGTCAGAACCTTAGTCTCTAATTGATGCTTATAAGTGTCCAGACAGCAGTGCTCGTTCAGTAAGACTACCAGAAGCAATGTCATTCTGAAAGCTGACATTGGCTTTGGGGTCACTTCTTCCTGCTCCTGGCATTTTCCAAGTAAGGCACGGCCACTCACCAGCCAGTCACATATTTCTGTTAATACTTGGAAATCATCAGGCAACAGAGTCACCACCCGGCTCCTGGGTACCAGCAAGGAGATGTAGTATATGTGAACTGGTGGTGATGGTCCTGAGCTGTCATTCCTTTGGCATCATGCACTGTACTCACATTTGAGACTATTTCTACTTGCTAGAGATAATGAAAGGAAATCTTTTTGCAATGAGATTTTTATTTCTGGTTATCAGGTTTTACATTCAGAGATAAATACCAGCTTAAAAATTTAAAGGGGAAATTATCTGAATGCTTTATTCCTCATGTTAGGAAGTAAGAAAATTCAGTGACAGGTGAAATCAAAGTGAAGAGAGTGATTAAAAGCTAAACAGAAGAGTCATTTAAAAAAACAAGTGCCAAATTCTCCAATTTCTCTATAAGCCCAACATCAATACACCACTTCAGCCTGCTACAGGGAACATCAGATTACGTTTATAGCCATTTTCAGTACCAGTGTGCTTTTTACTAGGCATATGAAAATAAATAGAAATTAAGATCAATAGTTTTCATTTACGCTGTGCTTTTCTTCTCCCTCCCCTTCCCATGTTCTCCTCAAGTCTATTCTTTTCTCATCACATATATATAAAGACACAACTGACAGAACCATGCCTTCTTGACACAAGGGCACTAACTGCCCTCAGACCGCATGGTCTGCCCTCCCTTGTTAGCGCATTCCCACTACTTTAGTAGCTATAAAGGCCTGATGGATATTGAGTGATTTCTCTCAGGGTGAAGAGCAGTTCTGTATGTGCCTGTGGGGTTTGTGCAGGAAAAAAGTGGGAAAAACCCATTACCACGTTACAGAACACATCAGGAACAAACCTACTTCCTGCCTCACTATCCACATTGTGATCCACTTACTACCTCCACCATCCACGGGGTACACGTGTGCACACACTCTTTCATTGGCAGGCCTGTGGATAAGTAACAGGCAGCTCAGCATGCAGCCAGGGGTAGAACCTGGCTCCATGCCTGGCACTTTGTGCTCTGATAGAATCCAAACCGGCCTGCAAAAGAACCACCACAAGAGCCCTTGTTGCTACAGAAGTGCATTTTGCCTTTTTCATGTGAGCATCAGAATCTAATTTATCAGTTCTTTTCCTGGATGCTTCCACAGAAGAGTACACATTTGATTACAGAAGGCTACACTTACACTGAAGTGTGAGGGAGAATAAACCAATGAATACTATTATGAAGCTAGATGACAGACAAAACTTATTACTTCTGTATTATGATTTGACACAACACCCACTTTGTAACTAACAATTTGTTGTGCTTTAAACCTGCCAGCATCTAAGCCCTTCACAGCCCCTCGCTCAGTCCCCCCTGGTGGGATGGGGAAGAAAAGGAGCCTTTTAAGAGCTGTTCTGCCCTCCACTTCACTACCAGAACCTGTGAGGAGGGAAGCAGGGAGGCAGGGAGACAGATGAAGGGGCAATCACTACTACGATTTGATGTCTGCATGCTTTCCAACATTATTCCTTCTTCTTGACACTACCATCTACCTGCAAGCTATCCTACAGTCCATCTGAACTCAGGGTTTACAGAGAGGTTGCTGCACAGCACACGGATCTGCTGCGCCACATGCAGAACAGCATTACATAAACATCACATTTTAAGCTTCCACGCAGCAGTTAAGACTATTCCCATCTCTAATCACAGAAAATCCACAGAGAAGCTCAAAACCCCTATTTCAGGGACTATTAGTATATAAAAGTAATCACGGCTCCTCATGGCAGACTACCACCACTCAAAGGGACACCCTCCTAGCAGAATGTAACAGCTCACAAGCAGATTACACATTTACCATAGATGTTCAGGAAAGGCAGTCAATGGCCCAAAGATGGATAAATGAAGGAAAGCAATAAAGTGGTTTTTAAAGAGAAAAGGATGTTAAGGCAAGTAGAGTTGAGGATGATCATTGGTCACATCCCTCCAGGTTATTTGAGAGGGATGGGTAACACTAGCGCCCCTTACGAGCCACAAAAATTACAGACAAGAAGATGAGACCTGCGGAAGATGCTTAGTATCAGAAAATGCAGGCTAAGAGAGCATCTAAAAATGAAACATCAACTTATGGGATATAAAGTCAACTCCTACCAGAACTTCAAAAGTGAAAGAACAGAGATTTCTAGGCAGGCTATCAGAGAGGAACACATGAATGCCTTAGGCCAGGCTTTGCCAACCATTCTTAGGCTGGCTAGACCTCAAGGAAAGGCACTTCATGTTGTCAGAAGAAGCTGGGCATATTAGATGGAGAGAAGAGAATGGGGAAGAGAACTCTGTGTAGATTAAATATCCCAGAACATCTGGGAGATATCAGAGACACATAAATACAAATAAGTATTGAGAGAATGCTATAGATAGTAAGAATCATTTGAAGACACACACATACACACCTGACCCAAGTACCTGTCCTTAGCCTTTCCCTGGCAAAGATGCTGCCAGACTGTCCCATATTTCCATTGACTCCATTTTGATTTCAAACTAAAATTTACATGCTATTAAACATGTACATAATAAGCTACTTTCACAAACAAAACATAACCTTGTGTATCTGTCTTTTGCTCCCACTTCCAGTAGCTTAAATCAGCTTCTCTACAGCCAGCAAGCTGTTCCACTTACACAACTGATCTTAACTTTAACTCACTAAGTGAACACTTGAGAATTGGATAAAATATGTAAATGGTACCATTTAAATCCCTAAAGTAATGCAAACACAAACATAATAGCTGAGGTATTTAAAAGTGACATTTACTTACAAAGCATAACTTTTCAATCCAATAACCATTTTGTTAGTTTTCTTGAAGCGGGAATCTACAGAACAATCACAGGAGAGCTGACAATCATTCCCTGGGAAAACACATCTTTTCTTTTAATGACATTTACATTACCAAGTTTTTATTCTAAGAACTTCCGAGAAACACTAAGAGGAGCATTTATAACCAGTGAAGAAACACTCTAAAGGGCTTTTATTCCTTGAAGCCTCAATACACTGCTCCTACTTCCACATGCATGTAATTTGAACCATATTTAAATCGTGAAGTGCAAATAAAGTACCTGTTTAAATGCAGTTCTGTGCAGGGGCTTCCTTCAACATGTGCCTTCATTTCTTCCTTGAAGAACGGCTATACAGCAAGATGTGTGCTCCCCATGATTTTTCTTCCCCTCTCCTTAGCTATTGCTTTTGCAATGCCTTATCCAGAACCAGGTGAAATGTAGATAAAAAGGGAATTTGCTTGTAATAGCAAGCTTCTTGTAAATAAAATCAACTCATGAGCTGTTTGTGTTTCAGTTCAGGGCACATATATGGTGCCTGAAATTCCAATGCCTCTCTGCATTTCAGAGCATTCAAGGGTTAACCATACTGCGTAGAGCTGGACAGTGAAAGAGCCAACACAGTAAATGTTAAAAGAGCAATACTAAAGTCTTCCATCTCACATCCCAACAATAGCCATTGCTTGAGGTTGTAGACCTCAAGTGAGGGTGTTCATTTGTGGATGTGTATACAATGAATGTGACCCCTTCAGTCAATAAAAAGTTCATCATTAGCTGTGAAAGCAATGCTCAACATGAGCCTGAATAGCTTTGAGGATAAACAGCCAAGTTTCCACTCATTTTGTTTCTAAATTATCCCAAGGATTGTCACCACAAACGAGATTTGATTGAAATGGAAAGTGTGTCAGGACCCAGGGTGACAACTAGAGGGGAATTCCCTCTACAACTGGGGCTGGGCTGCTTTCATTTATTCCTTTTTAATCCTGTGCTTTCTTTTTGTGGCCATTGACTTGAAACGTTTTCTCTACTGCATCATAAAAAGATTTTAGGCCCAGTTCTACAAATTCATACTTCTGAGTGAGCTCTTAACATTCCTGTTTTGCTGGTTTGAGTTGTCACTGACTTGGATGGAGTTACACAGAGTGCCAAAGTAAAGCACACCTCTAAACCTTTGCAAGACTGGGTCCTACATGACTGGCTTAGGGAAGAGTGGCTGGAAGGCTGCCCATGGAGAAGGAGCTGGAGGTGCTGATTGATGGAACTGAATATGAGCCACCTTGTGCCCAGGCAGCAAGAAGGCCAAGAGCACCAGTGTGGCAGCAGGGCCAGGGCAGTGATTGTCCCCTGGGCTGGGCACTGGTGAGGCTGCACCTCAAATCCTCATTCAGTTCTGGACCCCTCACTCCAAGAGAGACATTGAGGTGCTGGAGTGGGGCCAGAGAAGGGCACCGGAGCTGGTGCAGGGCCTGGAGCACAGTGTGATGGGAATGGCTGAGGGACCTGGGGGGTTCAGATGGAGAAGAGAAGGCTCAGGGGGGACCTGATCGCTCCCTACAACTGCCTGAGAGGAGGATGGAGCCAGGAGGGGGCTGCGCTCTGCTCCCAAGGAACAAGGGATGGGACAAGAGGAAACGGCCTCAAGCTGCACCAGGGCAGGGTTAGATGGAGATGAGGAACAATTCCTTCCCCAGAGGGTGCTCAGGCATTGGCACAGGCTGCCCAGGGCAGGGCTGGAGTCACCGTCCCTGCAAGTGTGCACACACCGTGGAGACGAGGCCTCAGTGCCATGGGTTAGTGGTGGCCTTGGCAGTGCTGGGGAATGGTTGGACTGGATGAGCTTAAAGGGCTTTTCAAACCCAGTTGATTCTATGATTCCATAAACAAATCTGGTTTCAATCACAGAAATATCTCCTGTAAACATGACTTTAAAGGCAGAGCCCCACATATTTGCACCCGAGATAAAAGAAATAACCAGAGGTATTTGGAATACCATGGGAAAAACTTCCATTAGGAGAGATAAGCCTTGTTCTTACTGTGAAACTCCAGCTTTTTCCAAGGTGTAATAATATTGCTGGGCTGTTGACAAAGCGGTTTAAGCTCTGTAAGCTCCTCTCACCACCCCAGCTTAATGCAATGTTTAGAGACACTTTGACAAATGCAGACCCTTTAAAATACTGAAGCTAATGCTGGCTCCAGGCAAACGTTGTTAAATCAGCTCAAAAATGTTTAATGAGAAATTAAGCCCATTTGGGTTACAAAGCATTAATGAGAATATTCATATGCAGGAACACTGGCCTTTGCAAATACAACCTGAATTCGGGTTCACTTGCCAGTTGTCAGCACGCTTCCCTGCAAAACCAAGTGTGCCATTCCCTACTCAAATCTGAGAAGTGTTTAATGGATTTTCCTTCCCTTGCACTCAACATAAAAAATGATCCAAGTCCATATGTCAAGGGGCAGGTAACTGGGGAATACTGAACACATCATTTTGAATTCACTCTTCCAAGGAAGCTCATGTTTGCAGAGATTCATTTAATTCAAATGGAATTTTAATGGAAATCATAATGCTTCCTTTTAATAGACTTTCATTCCTGGAGGAGTGCTGTGTTCACTTTTCTCCCAGCCACATCTAGGACAGAAAGGCCTACCAGCACCTGTGTGCACTCAAACACAGAACTACCAGTCAGCTACCTTTGATCCTAATGGAAACGGGAGAGGTTCCAGATGATCAAAGGGCCAAAAGACTGGTTAAATCAGCAAGTCCAAACCAGGGCCTCAGGCATATTGCTGAGGGTAAGAGCCTAAATGTTAGCTAAAAGATTACCAAAAGAGCCTTAAGTGCTTACAGCTCAGTTACTGGGCAGGAAGAGGCTGTGTCCCCAGGTGATATAGCAGGAAGCAGGCACCTCCTGTCTCCTTCCATGAGGAGCCTGCAGAGCTCCCTGAAGCTGTTCTGAACATAACTCCCCTGAGGGGCCCAATTCATTACTGATACTCTCAATGCCCTTACCATGTGCTGGTAATGCTTAAGCTCAGGAGCACAGCAAGCGGGCTGTGTGCCTTTGAAAACCTGGCTGGAGGAGGCACCTGTTAATAGCGCTGTCACTCCTGGCTTACAACATGGTAGAGGTCAGGCTCTTTGCCAGGGAGACCAACGTATTTTCTCTCCCAGAGGAGTGCTCCAGCTGCCTGTTCCCAGGCTGCCACCAGGCAGAAAAGAAAACCAAATTCAAAGAGTGAATATGCAAGAAAAACCCCAACTCCGTGGCTAGGGCACTACCCAGAGACACAGAGATCCCGGCCCTGCTTTCCGCACCAGGAATTGCTCACTCTGCCCTGAAGAACAATTATACAAAACAGATAAACAACACCATGAATTAAAGGATTATCTTTTCCCCCTCATTTTCGTTACTTCTCCAGACTCTGACACTTAAGGGCCCAGCTCAAAATTCAGAGCTCTGTATATACCTGCACTAGAGGCCGCACTGGCATCACTTGCCCACAAAAATAAAGCCTTTGCAGCAAATCTCTTCCCTTGCCATCTCCATGTATGCATTCACCACAAGGACATCTTACAGTAGTTTTCAACTGCAGCTAAAGCAAAAGAGACCAATTCTTCCTGTGCTTGTGACTGCACATACTGAACTATTTGTGGCTCAGTTAGTGAAAAACCGTTAAGTACATGTCACTTGTTGCTTCGTCCATGTCAACAATAAAGTACTACATTTTCTTCCCCTTCTTAGAAAGCCACTTCTAATTCCACAGGCATAATCATGAAGCTATTTGGCCATCCTGCTAACATTAGTAGCCAGGTACATCAGCCACAATGCAGATCCATCTGCATCTTAAATTCAGATGCTTAAGATACTCATCACTGTGCCCTTAACAGCTACCTTTTCCAGCCCACCTCTGCCCAAGGAGTGCATGAAATGTAGTCACTACAAGAGAACCTCTAGTATTTTCCTTATTAAAATGTTTCTGCTTAGAGACAAGGTGATGAAGTTGAACAGCTCTCACAGTTTGCTAGGTAACAGAAAAGACTCTTTAATCCTCACTGATTCCTTTGTGGAGAGCTGGATGAGTCTTTCGCATTTACACATCACTTTGTGCACACGCATGTCAAAGGGCTATTGCTCCTAAGAGAAAAGGCTGGACCAGATTTTCTTTTATTGCCAGCAAGATTTTCTTCATTGGCCAGATGGATAGGGATCTGTGGCCTGTGTTCATCTTCACTGCCAAGTACCTTTTGCACCAAGCCTCCTCTGCTCCAACCCTAAAAGCAGCCAAATCCAACCTCTTCAATATTTGAGGACTGAAGAATCAGAAAGATGTTTTGATCCTTCCATAGTTACTCATTGCTATTTCAAGAGAAGAAAGTACTGAATAATGGTGTGTTTGTATTTCTTTTTCTGTGTGGGTTCACATACAGGGTTTGGCTGGATGCTACCCTGGTTTGTGGAGTTTGTGGATGCAGGGGCGGGGTTCATTAAGTAGAGCGCATGCTTAGCAGAGCAGCAAGACAAAAATCATTTCTTTCACCATTAACTTCATCTGGAGGTTGGACTGACAGAGTGAACTGGACTCATTTCTTCCAATTTCAAAGTGATTTCATTTTGTTCAATTTCCAGAAGATGCTGATTAAAGGATCTCCATTTTAATGTTAAAAATAACATTGCTACATTAAAAACTCTTTATTCTAAAAACCTTCTACCCTGTGCAAGATACAATGATTTTCTTGTATCACATCCTGGGTGGAATAGCTGTCCAGAACTCTGCCCTGCCTGGCCAGTTTTAATCTTCTAAGCATTCCTGTATCAGAACTCTTCCTATGCTTCCATGATCAATTTATATTCCTAGTTCAATATTGACTGAGAAGTGACTGAATCCATAAGGTGGAGAAACCTTCAAGAAATACAGTGCAAACTAAACTGCAGCGCTTAACATCAAGCCTGCCAGTCAAACCCTCTCCTGAGCGCAGGCACAGTACTAACTTTGCAGCTAAGCACTGAGGTGTCAGTGTTAAGCTTAGATTCTATTTAAACAACAAATATACTAACGCTGTTCTCTGTATCTCACTCTTTTCTGTGCCTTTATGGGATAACTGAGCATATGACACAGCCTCCTGAGGTAATCCCTCTTGGACAGCTGTTGTTCCCTTGCTTCCTCATCCTCTCTCCTTAGAGCCAGAAAGCACAAGCTGCTGGGGCTACTCCTGAGATCCCAGCAGGTAATGGCTTTCCTGCTCCTGCCTGGCAGTAAGGAGAAAGCAGTACGGCTGGAATCAAAGGGTCTGATCCCAGACTCATTTAAGCAAGCTCCAGTATCCCTTTAAAGCTACAGGGAACAGCATAAAGCCAGCTGTAACAGTTGGTGTTAAAACCCTTAAAGCATCCACTGCTGGCAGGAGGTTGAGGATTTTAGGTGAGGCTGCTGCCATTCACAGCAGGAGGTGATTTTTAGCTCCTAATGTAACAAGAACAAAGAGAGGACAAAATCATTGCAGGCAACATTTAAATTGTAAATTGAGCCCTCATTTTAGTTCTGTAATACACATTTCTTAACAACCATAACCCCTGTGAGCAACGGGATCTGTGCACAGGGTTGATGTTTTTCTTTGCTAGCTGTACCTGAGCAAGAAAACCTGTTTAGTTATCATACAGCATTTTTCAACCTTGTTAATGGAGTTTAATATTAAACAGGAGTACATTCTGTGGAGGAAGCCTAGCTGTGATTCTTTGTTTTGCTGAGTAGGTAGTGTTTAAATCAATAGCAAGGGCATTCTTCCTCTACCATCATGCACCTTTGCCCTGCTTTTGAGCATTCTAAAGAACAGCAATACAAAACACCACCATGCTGTTCCATTCTAACTCAGAAAGGTAAGATTATCAAGAAAATGTATTTATGATCAATCTTTGGGTTTGTGAACAAAACATGTATCCCATACTTTGTGTATGTTCCAAAGACAAAGGAAGTATGGGCTGAGTCCTCTCTTCAAGAAAGAGAGAGAAGGGAAATAAAAGCCATTTATTTCCTTGATAATGGTGTTTGACAAACTCTAACAATACACAACCCATTGCAGGAAAGAGCTGGTTGGCAGTGTGACACAAACATACTGCAAATAAGCAATAAGATGTCAGTCTGCTAGGAGAGAGACAGAAGAACCTGAGACCATGAAGGCTTGATACCTGCCTCTTGCAGTTTTTGCACTGGTGCAAACAAGATACAGAGATGGACTGCATCACCTCTTTACTCTGTTTTCTACTGCCAGCAACTGATCCACACCAGTGCTGGTTTAGTTAAAATTGAAGTGGAATACAAAAAACATTCCAGCATTATGTCAGTACCACTTCTCATCTAGTCATTGAGATTCAGTAGTTACAACACAGTCCTCTTTCCACATTCCTTATAGCGAGAAATAAAGCAGGAAATAGCTTTTTCCTGAATCCAAGTATCTCATCTTTTCTGTACATAATCCTGCGTGGATCAATGACCCCACACAGCCTTGTGAGGCTGAGGAAGGCTGTCTGTAGAGTGTATCCACCTTCCAACAGCAGCCTGGACAGAGCGCTTGACATGCAAGGCAAGCCTGTCCTGGCCATGCTTCAGATTTTACACCTGATGATTCTACTTAGACTTAGCATTTTGCCAGTTCAGATAAAACCATTCTAGCACAAATGCTGTTCTGCTGTCACTGGCTCTGAGAGCCATTCTGTGAACAAACAAGTGATGTAATTCCATTGCAATGGCATATTAAAACTCCATTGATCCCATGTCACGCATAGGCTCATCTTGCTTAACTGGGGCAGTGTGCACACACTTAACTTCAGACATGTACTAAAATAGCACGTAGTACCCAAATCTGTTAAAGAAGCTTTCCACTTCAAAGGAGTAGTAACTAACACTCACCACTTTTTCTGTTCCTTACAGGCTCCTAGACTGCAGACATAGTATTTTTTGCACGCTGCGAACTTGTCTCTTAGTTACCATGCCTAGAGGATTCCCTCTAAACCCAAACCTTAGGATTACCAGTCATTAAATCTCAAGCACACAGACAGATCCAGCACTTAGTGTAGTATTCAACTATACCACCTCTGCCTCTGAAAAGGTCACAAACTAGGACAACAGCATGACTTGCACAACAGAGCAATATCATCCTCGACATATATCCTGCATCCCTGGTTCAACACTCACCATCTCTCATGCATTGGCAGGAAAGCACTAGGCAGGATTTTACAGTGCGATCTTGGTTTCACCTCTGAGAAAGAGGAAGACTTCAGAGCTTACTGCCAGGTAATGCTGAACTGGGCTTACGAAAACACCAAGGAGCACAGCAAGGCCTGTGCTCCCCCACCTATCATTCAGTTAAGTCCATGCAGATTTTTGTGCACACATGTGAGAGAGGAAAAAGGGCTGATTGGAAAGAAGGGAATTCTTTACTGACAGCGTCTGACCAGTTCAGAGGTAGGCATCAATCAGTACCTCTCACTTCAGTATCTCTCACTTATGTTTGCTGCTGGTGAGAAATGATCAAACATGCAAAAGATTCAAGTTATCAAACATGACCAAGAGCTCTATTATAATGAGACAGTAATTGCCTGACATGTTCACCTTCAAATTCTAGGCTTTAAGAGATTATGATTCCAACATTATCAACAGATGAAACATGACTAAACAAACTCCCAAACCCAGTTTATATAGACATATAGTCCCAAAGTTTTAACCCTACTGCACTGCAATGGGATCAGCTTCATCTAATATTATTAAGTGATTAAACACATCCCTGAAAGCAAACACAGATAAGGATGTAGCCAACCGGGTTGGCACCATTTGCAAGCACCTTCTTGTTTTCATCAGCAGTTTTGCAGAAATGGAGAAAACAACATGAAAAGGATTTTATGTGGAAGTGAACTGCAGAAGGGAAAAAAACCCCACCGTCTTTTTTGTTCCTTTTCAGCATCTTTTTCTTCCTATGC
The DNA here is from genome assembly GCA_028858755.1 of Ara ararauna. NCBI lineage: Eukaryota > Metazoa > Chordata > Aves > Psittaciformes > Psittacidae > Ara > Ara ararauna. Next base: position 123,590,649 of record CM054379.1, read on the forward strand.
AATTAAATACAAGCTTTAATTTATGAAAATTAAAGCAGAGATGAAGACGGAATGAGACACAGAAATTAAGTGTATCTCAGAAATCTGCCATTTGACCCATAATGTTGGAAACGGTTTTACTGCCCAGATGGTAATTATATTTTCAAATGATACCATAATTATTCCAATGCAAGTGACCTTGCCATGTGTAGGTCTTAAGAACTGCTTGTACACTAGAAAGAGCAGATTTTAGACTGCTTGCAAGCTGAAAGTTGATTAGACTGAAAAATTGCATACTGAGAAATAATGTGTTCTGGCCCAGCGAGAATGAGCTGGCTGGAAACAAGGTGAGGCACCAGTTAAAATATGTGCAGTATCTTTCCTCCTGCACACTTGGGAAGGGAGAGCTGCTTTTAAGGTAAATAAATTACCACGTTGCAACCACTCTTCAAATGCATGGGAAAATACCTTTAAAGTACACAGCCTGATCTGGTAGGACTCAGCTAGTCCACATTCCCTCTTTACTGAACTCTTTGTAAAGCTTCCCGTACATTCAGCATGGGAAAGTTCAGGAAAGCTTCCCTTACACTGTCTGCATGAAATAGAGTCATGGAAGCCCATATGAAATCAGATTTCAATCAGATTAAAAGGTAAAGAAATTAATATTTGTCATAACTGTAACGATTAACATTGCAGATTCTATTGTTTCCATTTACATCGCTCAGACAAGAAAGTTACACTGAACATCATCTTAACATACTGTTTATTCTCTGCATGTCATGTGGGATCCAGGATAGTATAGCTACTGAAAACAACACTCAAATGATTTCTGCTTGTTCCAAAGTTGTTTTCAGGCACTGGTATGCGTTGTGTGTTTTTACTCGAAACAGTCTGTGCTTGTCAAACCACATTCTTGCTTGTTCTATTAAAACACTTCTCCTATCCTCATCATTACAGCATCTGAATTCATTCTGGTACTGTATTAACAACAAAAACACACTGCCAAAAAAACAAAACCAAACCACTATACTCTAGTTTATTCACTCGCCACAGAGGGAATGTGTGCAATACAGCATAGCACTATGGCCTGGAGGGAGACTGTACACACATTTTCAAAGTGCATGTGGATATGAATTAAGCAAGGTCTGAGAACCCTGCTCTGCCTATGGACTAAAAGGTGATACCATGGCCCTTAGTTTGGGGAGGTGCTCACTAAAAAACCATGGCTATATTGCCAGAGAGAATAATCTCCTGAAAAGATCATCTTTAACCTGCACCTCAAAGTATTCATAACCTTTGAGGATTAGTGTTACTAACCCTGGTCTGCCTTCTACAGCTTTATAATGGGGCCAAAACCTTGAACTTGATTAGTGCTTAGTAGGGTAGAAGTATAGAGAATGCAGATAAGCTCTCGTGTCAGCAGAAGCCCATGGTAGTGAAAACCACACTGGAGTATTCAGTGCCAACTGAGCCACAGCATGTACATCATCACACCATGGTACTCAAGCTAGGAACAGAAGTTTCTCAGGAACCAATGTTATGAGACAGAGCACTCTGTAGGCTAACTGCTGAAGATAAGCTAAGGACTATCTGCATGGTATAAAAAGCAATCTGTGAAAAATCCCTGCACAAAATCAAGCAGTGTTGCCCTAGAATCCAGTTCCAAATCCTCCGCTGTCCTCCCCTGACTCGAGTTGTATGAGCTGGTAATTGGCTGCACCAAAGGAGGAAATTGCTTATTATATTACCCATTATACTTCTGTAACTATGTATGAAAATAGGGATGCCATCTATAGATATGAAACATGGCATAATGACAGGCTATAAACATACTATTTCACCAGAGAAAAAACCAAAGATGACAAGGAGGCTGTAAACAACCTAAATCAATCTGCTGCAGGGATAGTAAGAGCCATCCTCAAAGTCACCCTTTCCAGGGGTAAAACCAATCATTCATCATTTGCAACTGGATCTATAACACCTACCCTGGAGGCAGAAAAACATGAAACACCTTCTACTGACAGAATGAGCAGAGCCTACCCCCATGATTCCACCCAAACCAGCCACTACACTAACAGCAAACAACCTGCATGAACCATATGGGGCCTAGCTTACATCTTTAGTGTTTCGTATGCATTGGATGCATATCCATTGCTCAACACAGGGATCTGTAGAAAACTTTGAACTGTTCACCAGGATATAGGAACACTTCCCATAGGATATCATGGAAAACACAGGGACTTAAATGCTTCCAGAACAGCCACAATGCCACATCCACTGTCCCTCAGTGCTACACCCGCTCCAGCTCCCTACATGGGAGGTAATAAGGTGGCCACGAGGATGAACATGGGACTGGAGCACCTCCCGTATGAAGATAGGATGAGAAAGTTGGGGCTGTTCAGCCTGGAGAAGAGAAGCTGCGTGGAGACCTCAGAGCAGCCTTCTAATACCTCAAGGGGGGCTATAGGGATGCTGGGGAGGGACTCTTCATGAGGGACTGTAGTGAGAGGACAAGGGGTAATGGGTTCAAACTTAAATAGGGGAAGTTTAGATTGGATATGAGGAAGAAGTTCTTTACTGTAAGGGTGGTGAGGCACTGGAATGGGTTGCCCAGGGACATTGTGAAGGCTCCATCGCTGGCGGTGTTAGAGGCCGGGTTGGACAGAGCCTTGGGTGGCATGGTTTAGTGTGAGGTGTCCCTACCCATGGCAGGGGGTTGGAACTGGGTGATCTTAAGGTCCTTTCCAACCCTAACTATTCTATGATTTAAAAAACAGACTGGGGAGAATGCAGGGCAGGACTCACTGTCAGGGAGCAGACACTGGAATGAGCTGGGATTGCTGGCCACCTTGACTACTGTTGTTTTAATCATAGAATAGTTCGGGTTGGAAAGGACCTTAAAGCTCATCCAGTTCCAATCCCCTGTCATGGGCAGGGACACCTTCCACTAGAGCAGCTTGCTCCAAGCCCCATCCAACCCGGCCTTGAACACTGCCATCATCAAGAACTATTTTGAGACAGTGGCTAGATAAGGGCACCGCGGCACTAAGCAGACCAGGTGAGGGGCAAAACCAAAAGCTGAGGGGCAGAAATGATAAAGGCTAAAAAAACCCAGCTGACTGAGAATGAAGAAAAGAGAGACAGAGATTACTGATCAGGTGTTTTAAAGAGACAGCAAATGAATTTACCCTTGAAATTCCAAACTGTTACATGCACTGGAACAGGTTCTGCTAAAGAATTAAAGTTGATTTAAGAGGCAGAGACAGAGCAGCTACCAGAGGAACACAAGCTACAGAAACAACTTAAAGTAACTCGCACTGCAGCAGAAATGTCACCTCAGTGCTATGATACAAAACTACAATTTTCAGCAATTTTTGGTGATTTTTCCTTGGCAGTTTTCCTTTTTCAAGCTAAAAGCCACAAAACCTGCTTTGTCTCAGGCAAAACTGGGGACTGACAGCAAGGAAGCATAAGATGATAATGTTTGGCTGTGTAGAAAGAATTCTCTATCATGTAAACATGGTGTAATCCTATTTCTTGTCCACAAGCAAAGGCTACTGCATCCCATTTTCTGCAATTCTATTCCTTAGATGTACAAGCTGCAACTAAGATGTTAGTAAATTTTTGTGATGAACCAGAAAATGATGATTGGTACAAAGTTTTATGTAATAGTGTCTAAGTGAAACCAGCCTATTTCAACGTTGAGAATTTCAGCTAATTCTGTAAACACATCAAAAAGTAGGATATTGAACCTAGAGTTCTTAAACCCAGAGTAAGGTACTTAATAGGTATCTCGACTATTTAATAGCATAAATATGCAGAGGGCTTGGAAAAGTCTAACAAAAGGAAGTATAATTATAAAAGAAAACCCTCCATATACCTAATTTACATCCATGCCTGGGCAGTGATTGTCCCCTGGGCTGGGCACTGGTGAGGCTGCACCTCAAATCCTCATTCAGTTCTGGACCCCTCACTCCAAGAGAGACATTGAGGTGCTGGAGTGGGGCCAGAGAAGGGCACCGGAGCTGGTGCAGCGCCTGGAGCACAGTGTGATGGGGAACGGCTGAGGGACCTGGGGGGTTCAGATGGAGAAGAGAAGGCTCAGGGGGGACCTGATCGCTCCCTACAGCTGCCTGAGAGGAGGATGGAGCCCGGAGGGGGCTGCACTCTGCTCCCAAGGAACAAGGGATGGGACAAGAGGAAACGGCCTCAAGCTGCACCAGGGCAGGTTTAGATGGAGCTGAGGAACAATTCCTTCCCCAGAGGGTGCTCAGGCATTGGCACAGGCTGCCCAGGGCAGTGCTGGAGTCACCGTCCCTGCAAGTGTGCACACACTGTGGAGACGAGGCCTCAGTGCCATGGGTTAGTGGTGGCCTTGGCAGTGGTGGGGAATGGTTGGACTGAATGAGCTTAAAGGGCTTTTCAAACCCAGTTGATTCTATGAGTCTTTGCTTCACAACACACTCACATTTAAAACACCCTTCACCTCTTTCATCTCAGTCTTTGATACATAGCATAAAACCCTCAAGAGCCAAGCAGAGCAATCTGAGCTTGAATTCAGGGTAATTACCGGGGGAGCAGACAACCATCATGCCAACAATTGCTTCACCTTTTCTCCCACAGCTGCCACATCGCAGTGATTGAACTGCCCCTTCTGTGCAACTTGTTGGGCAAACAAGGAGGAAGGAAACCAAAGGAAAATTAGTCACTGGAGGACTTCTCAGCTAGTTCAAGACAAACAGTCATAAGGCAACTGACAAACAGTGAAAGCTTCACTCTCAGTTATATAGTTCATAGCTAAAGTAACTGATATGAACACTGAGTTAAAAGTAACGCAGGCTGTCGCAGTTATCCACTTAGAAGCTACCTTTCTTAGGATGTAAGAGGTTTTCAATGACTAATAGTAGAAGTAATCAATGGATTGAGATCCTAATACTAAAAGTAACTAAGCAACATAAGACCTGGCTGTAGAAAAATTCCTAAATCAACTTATGAATCCTAAACAATTCTTTTGGAGCATCCACAATAGCAGGAAATGTAGAGACAAGGAGGATCCGTTGGCTTTTCAAGTTTCTTAGTCCAGAAGATAGAAACATAGGTCAGTACACTGGCCTCACCAGACAGGAATTCTGGCTCAAAACAAGGGCTTCGGGAAGAGGCACACAAGAAGGCCTAAAGACCCATCATAACACGTAAGGATGAATTAAGCACTAGGAGAGGATGGATGAACAGAATTTAACAGCCACGCTGCTGAAAACTGGTCACCAGAGCCAAATGTTCCTGACACAAAACTGTCCCATAGCACCTATTCGAGATGAGGATTCACAGCCAAAAACCTGGTTCAGTCAGATGCAAAGTCACAGCCTTTGGTGTGTTGTTAGAAAAAAAGAATATCTACAGGCAAGTAAGTAAAGCAGATATTGCGTCTATACGCAACATATTAGAGAGTACTACACACACCCCTATTCCTACAATAGTCAGTAGGCCCATGAGTTTGGGCAGTACATAAATACTGCATCCAGGACCACAGCCAGACAGCACGCAGCACGCAGTACTTACCTGCTGAGTTTGCAAGACAAACCCACCACGTTTCTCTATTAATACAGTGCTTTTTGTCCAGCCTATATGATTGCCCAGGATTGCAGAATCCAGACATTAGCACAATACTGACAGCAAAATTGAAGTGAGCTTTAAGGACCAGGGAAATAGACGGTCCTGCTCTAATAGCACATGGCGCAGAGATGCAGGACAGCAGCTGAGAATATTCGTACCTAAAATGATCAACAGAAACCTATTTCAGAGCAGGCCTTGAGCAACTTGGAAAGAGACTTTCTGGAGACCTTTCCCAAGCAAAGGTCTTCTTTTCCCAGATCAGAAAGGCAGGCTTGGAAGATTAATTCATTTCTGCCTTTAGTTAATAGACTCTCAATTATTTAAATAAAGTAATTGTGGGCAGTCTCCTGCCAGGCCTGAAAGACAGGGTGATGAGCCTCCTATAGCTAAATACAGCCGCAACCATCCTAAATCCTCTCAGAATCTCTTTCATAGAAATACTTTTCTGTGGAATAATTACCTCTTACATGCCCAATCCTATTCCTGACATGCATATTTTAATGCTCTGACATTTTAATGCCATCTGCTGCAAAGAAGCCCAGCCTGCCACGCTGTCAGAACTCAATCCACGCACCAGCTTCCTACTCTCCACCATTCCACTCTTGCCTGCATACAGAGGAATTGCTTCTCCAATGCCATGTTATGATTTACCCTTTGGCATGGGTAAAAGACACCACCAAAAACAAACAACGGCAATTCTCAGCCTACTTGTACATTTTGTGGCTATAGTTTCTGCAAAGTCAAGAGGAATTAAAGCCTGCTGCTCATGGAAGCACCAACTGCCTTTGGATCATGTTTTATGAGGCACTTCTGGATGCAAGAGAAATAATGTACCATCCCTGGCAGTGTTCAAGGCCAGGCTGGACTGAGCCTTGGGAGACACGGTCTAGTGTGAGGTCTCTGCCCACGGCAGGGGGATCATGTTAAGATCCTTTCCAACCCAAATCACTCTATGATTCTGTGATGAAATGATTTGTCAGCCTGATCCTAAAACTGACTTGTGCAGCAGAGCACGGAACTCCACTGCATTTGCTGCCACAGCTGAAACACCTTAATGAAAGCACTCATTATTCCTGTAATTTACTTGTGAACTCTTCAGAGACACCATGAGCTGAAGCCAGACACTCCTGCCTCGATATTGCTTTCTGAGCTGTTTGTAATAAGCCACGCTTAAGGAGAAAGGAGTATGAGAAAAATAATGTCAGGCTTTCCCTGACAGCACTCCATGAAAGCTTGTGTCACTGCTCCCTGTTTGAGGTGGATCCAGTTTTCCTCTTTCCTCAGTTCAACATAAGAGGAGGAAAGAAACATTAAAAACATCAATGTGAGGCACAAAAGCAACTTAGAGAGGAACTAAGGGCACGTGCGGTAGCCAACACTCACATTTGGAAACTCGCTTTTGAGCACTATGCCTCTGATTTGCACACCCTGCCCTAAGCATTGTCCAAAAAGCAGCAAAGGTTAATGTTCTGTAATATAGATACTTGCCTCCTAGCACGAAATAGCTTTTAACTGGGTAACATTAAGCAAGTAAGATCATGTCTACTTTGAGCAATCCATGTATCACTGCACCACATGTGCAGGTTTTTTGGCACATGCCATAACTCTTCTTCACAAATTGTGCCCAGAAATTCAGCCACAGACCATTCAATCACAGCTTCTCCCTTGGTTATAGCTGTGCTAACTTGACACTATTCCTTTTTCAGAATCAGAATAACCCCCACAGATACTCTTAATATTACATCTACAGGAGAATACAGATAAGAGATTAGCCTACAGGAGCAATTTCTGCATGGTGTAGTCAACATTTTGGCCCTATTAAGGCTATTTTTCATACAGAAGGGAAGTACTGATGGCTTCTACAAATTTTTTACTTGAAGTCAGGCTTAATTCCTACCTGTTACAATAACTCATCTAGGCAACTGGAAACCTGTGTAAGACAATGCCCTGCAGTACCGCAAACCAAAACCAAAGGCAAAACCATGAATAAGAAATAGCAGAATTACTCATTATAAAGTCTGCTCCTTAACTGCCCTTCAGTCATGCAAAGCTCTGATCAGACACTTCAAAGCATTAACAAATATTCAGTTCTGGAATCAGGAATCAGAGAAAACGGGGAAAACCTTGCAAAGAAGGATATCTGAATGAACTAGAACTGCTACCCATAACAGCTGGGAGTGTGGGTCAATGACAAACTGAACATGACCCAGCTTCAGCGTGTGCTTGAGACCAGAAACAACCCATGTGCTGGGCTGCATCAAAAGCAGCATGAGCAGCAGGTCAAAGGAGGTGATTCTGCCCCTCTGCTTTGCTCTGGTGAGATCCCACTTACAGCACTGTGTGCAGTGCTGGTGTCCTCAGCAAAAGAAGGACACGGAGCTGCTGCAGTAAGTCCAGAGGAGGCCACAAAGATGATAAGCAGCTGCAGCACCTCCCACAGGAAGACAGGCTGAGAACACTGGGGCTGTTCAGCCTGGAGAACAGAAGCTGCGTGGAGACCTCAGAGCAGCTTCCAGTGTCTGAAGGGGGCTACAAGGATGCTGGAGAGGGACTCTTCATCAGGGACTGCAGCCATAGGACAAGGGGTGATGGGTTCAAACTGAAACAGGGCAAGTTCAGGTTAGATCTAAGGCAGAAGTTCTTCCCTGTGAGGGTGCTGAGGCGCTGGCACAGGGTGCCCAGAGAAGCTGTGGCTGCCCCATCCCTGGCAGTGTTCAAGGCCAGGTTGGACACAGGGGCTTGGAGCAACCTGCTCTAGTGGAAGGTGTCCCTGCTCATGGCAGAGGGGTGGAACTGGATGAGCTTTAAGGTCCCTTCCAACCCAAACCAGTCTGGGATTCTATGATTCTAAAAGCAGAGACAAAAAGTGATGGAAATCCTGGCAACAGAAATTCTCCAAACCAGACTGAATGCAGCACAACCAGTGCCGTAATAAACAGAGCAATGCTCCAAGACCACTGGAAGACCACTATTCTCCAACTCCAAGTCAGAGAAGTCAAGGGCCAGTAAAAGCATTCAGGTAATTGATGTCTCATTGTATCTAATCACTGAAACTTAATCCAAGAAAAAAAGATTTGATTTTATATTACTGAAATCAATTGTTCATTTGACAAAACTTGAAGACCACCGAGCCTTTCTGCTGAGTTGAAGCTAATTACTGTCATGCCACCCTCCAGAGACTCAGCTTGAAATAACAGTCCAGAATTAAAACATGAATCTGAAGCATTGTCAAAGCTTTACATACTTAAAACTTTCTTAAAATTGGCTCCAATTATTTAACATATATATTTTATATTTGCAATTGTTGTTTGGTACGGAATTAATGAGAAGGGAAATCATACCCAGTACCCATCTTCTTTCTTCCAGTACTAAAGACTAATGACTTCTAACCATAAAATGTTTCCCGTCCCATGTTTTTTCAGTTCTCTAGATTCAGGGCTGCTCAACTCTGCAGAACCTGCCCCTATTTTGACAGTAGGCTATATGATCCAGAAAGCAAGCAACCCGCTCCCATTTACAAACTGCTCAGTGACTGCAAGCGTCAAGAGCCTGCAGCTCCTACTCAGAGAGCTCAAAAAGAACAAAGTGCTACAGGAAGCCCTCTCCTCAGAGGGCATTTCATCTACACGGGGGAAATTCCAGTCTAAACCCACAGAGCCAGCACATGCTACAGACCATCACATATGAAGACGCCACTCCTGACTCTAAAAGTTCATGCACCACAGATTGCTGAAGACAGCTTCCCACCAAGGCTTGACCCGGCTGTTGATACATCCTTGCTAGGTGCTCACTGCTGACTGCTATCAGAGTGCTGGGCCACACCGTTACTCTTATGCTTGTTAGCTTGTGCTCTAACCTACCAGGCTCCCCAAAGGAAGGTCTCCCAAAATCTAAGGAACTGAACAAGACTTCAGGTGACCTTCATTACTTCAAAGTGGAGGTGCTATCTCCCATTTAAGAATCCCTTCCCCTCAAAAGGTACAATAATTTTGTCTAAGGATGCTTTGATTGCAGTCAAGTTAGCTCTCCTATGCTTCAAAATCAATAAACCCCTCAAATGCCTGCTTATCTGTTTTCCTCATCCAGCATTTCACAAGGGAAAAAGCTACGGCAATTTGAAGATGCCAGTCTTCAGAACTGCAGAAATGTGTTTTATCCAATCATGGCTTGCTGCTAGCAAGTGACAATTGTTTGGTATCACTTTATTCTTGCAGTGCTACCCTAAACAAACAGTATGCATACAAACTCTTTATACTGATCATACAAACACTGGCTTATTGGTTGTGACTAGATAACCAACAACTTAAACCACATTTTTATGTATTTTGTTGGTTCAGTTCAAATCACAGTGAGGAAAAGAAACCATAAATATCATTGAAAAACGATTCCACAGAGAGAGAGGGAGAGAAAGAAGATGAAGCAGGTTTCCATGGTTACTTGGTTAACCATCTCCAGTTTGCTGTTTATATAGTTTAACAACTACAAGACAGTATAAACAAGAAGAAATGAAATATTTATTAAGATCTACATTCCAGAAAGCTCCTACCAGATGTCACTTCTGTTTCATCAGCTGACTGCCCAATGAAGCTCTAAAAGACACACTGCCATCTACTAGTTCCTGGTGCTTTCATGGACATTACATAGAATAAACCCTTCCTGAATATACACGGAGGGAGTCCTTGACTCATGGCTATTTACTAACATTTAATCTATAACTTATTTTCAGTAGAAGATGATCCCTTGCCTTGAGACCAATAAAAATATTGCAGGTGTCTCACTTAGAGGGAAAAGCTCCTGCTTGGCTGTCAGCTAAAACTAACTGACCACCACAGGCGGCTCTCAAGCTCCGTCCATTTCAACAGCTGCAGCTTTAATCACTTCCGATGCACAAGACGTTCCTCTTGAGTCATCACCCTAAATGAAAGGTTAATGCTGTATAACAGCACTGTTCAGCAAAAAATGTCATCTAAGTCAGGCCATTTTTATTTTGACCTCCTATAGAGATAAGCTTCCTATTGTCTGAGGGAGGAATGACAAGAAACGCTGCTACCACTAGTACTGGGAAGGCTCCAGACTCACAATCAAAAGCCCCAAAGTTCAATATAGAGTCCCCAGTGCAGGAAAGTTTGCAAGTATTTGGCTATCAACTTCCTTCAGCTAAAAGCAGCACTTCACCTTAGGTCCTGTATGTATAGTCATCACACAGCAATGAAACTGACCCCAACAGTGAAAGCACTCCTGCAGTACTGAAATCAGTGATATGCAGAATCATTGAATTATTTGGGTTGGAAAAGACCCTTAAGCTCATTGTGTCCAACTGTTAACCCAGCACTGCCAAGTGCACCACTAAACCATGTCCCTAAGCACCACATCTCCACATCATCTAAATACCACCAGGGATGGTGACTCAAGTAGTACAGTACAGTCTATTTAAATAGCATACAGACACTGAGACAGACACATTTTTCTAAGCAGCAATGTTTTTCCTGCTGTGTCCTAGCTAAGAAGTGTGCTGGAAACAGCTACTGCAGCCTGAACACTATCAGCCTGTCTACCATTCCACAGGCAAATTTCTGCATGTCATTGCTGCCATGTGCTTGCTCAAGTTCCTATCAGTAAGCACAGCTGTTATTCTTTTAAACAACCGTGAGTCCTGCAGAGGTCAACTCATCTCTCCTCTATGGCAGGATCAACTTCACTTAGGTTACTTTTCAACAAGACTTGCTCCTGAGTTGTTGCTACACAGTGAGGGCACCAAAAGGCCTGCTCTGGCTCCCCTTTCCTAGCCAGCCAGAAAAAGGTATTTTATGCTTTCAGCCCAGAAAGCCAACTGTATCCTGGGCTACATCAAAAGGAGCGCGACCAGCAGGTCGAGGGAGGTGATCCTGCCCCTCTACTCTGCTCTCGTGAGACCTCACTTGGATTATTGTGTGCAGTTCTGGTGTCCTCAGCATAAAAAGGACATGGAACTGTTGGAACAAGTCCAGAGGAGGGCCGCCAGGATGATCAGGGGCTGGAGCACCTCCCATATGAAGATAGGATGAGAAAGTTGTGGCTGTTCAGGCTGGAGAGGAGAAGGCTGCATGGAGACCTCAGAGCAGCCTTCCGGTATCTGAGGGGGGCCTATAGGGATGCTGGGGAGGGACTCTTCGTGAGGGACTGTAGTGATAGGACAAGGGGTAACGGGTTCAAACTTAAACAGGGGAAGTTTAGACTGGATATGAGGAAGAAGTTCTTTCCTGTAAGGGTGGTGAGGCACTGGAATGGGTTGCCCAGGGAAGTTGTGAATGCTCCATCGCTGGCAGTGTTCAAGGCTGGGCTGGACAGCGCCTTGGGTGGCATGGTTTAATGGGAGGTGTCCCTGCTCCTGGCTGGGGGCTTGGAACTGGATGATCTTAAGGTCCTTTCCAACCCTGACTATTCTATGTTTCTATGATTCTATGTATTTTTATCTATATTACTTGTATAGAAGTATTTGAGTTTGGCAGAACTCAAAGAAAAACACTACGGAAGTTTATATTGCAATGTTAGCTCCCTATCACTGGTCAAACATTTAAGGTCGGTATTTAAAACTACCCCACCTCACCAGCAAGCTGTAAATGTCTACTATTTAGTCTTTTCAGAGCAATAGTCTAATCCAGATTTGAAAAGCAATTCATTGAACCAAAACGCTAGATACATTTTGGAATAATCTCTAAAGCTACCAGAACTGCCCCTGAAAAGCACTAGCACATGGGATGCCATTATCCTTATAGCTAAAGATAATGTTCGTTATATAATATCAATATTCACCAAAAAAAGAGCAGAGCAATACTTGTTCCTTATACATCCTGATCCTCTCCACATCACTCAAGGTGGATTTTTGCTTTCTTTACTGCTTTTTCAGTGTGGGATAAGCGCATAACTCAGGCAAGCAAACTGCCTTTCGCTGTTCACAGAGACCAGAGCAGCAGAGGCTGCCTGCAAAGTGGAGGTACCTTGCAAGTATCCAGCTATTCTGCTTGCAAGAGAATGTTAAATCTTCTCCAAGAGAAAGCAAACAAGAACTATGACAGCTGATCAAAAGTATTATCCTGTGGCTGCCATGACCTTAGCTCATTCTGCAGCACTGCACAGTGTTACTGCAATTACATTTTTAGGTTATACTAGGAAGCCTACAGCATGTTCCTTCACTCTCTTATTTGAGACAGCAAGATAAATAGAAGGCTTAAGGTTTTGACCCCTCATTTCCTCAAAAATGAGTTCTACCCAATTATTTATTTGTCAACTTTAGTATGGAAGCCTGCATGAGATTTTGATTCACATGGCCTAATTCCCTTAGGAGCCAGGGAAGGACTGTTTCCCCTTAAACTGCACCTCATAAACAACATATATTTTACTGCAGCTGCTTAATAGAACACTTCTTACTATAGTTCCCTATTTATGTTCGTAATCCGCCCAAGTAAATGCAATGAAGAGCACCTACAGCCTGCAACAAATCACACTATTCCCTTTTTTTAACTCAAATTTACATCTGTGATAGAACGATCCAATAGTTACTCCCTGTCCTGTTTTATCATCTGTCCTTGATGTTATGTAAAGAGCTTATAGTAAATATCAACGTTGAGCTTTTATATAGCATTCTTAATCCATAGATCTCCAGGCATTTTACAAAGGATGATCATTATCCTGCTTCATCCATGGAAGATAAAAAACCCAGAGATCTTCAGGGTGAAATCGGATCTCAACAAATTCCCACAGACCCCAGTGAGGCCAGGACTGCACTCCAGATCACAATACCACCAGTCAGCCAGAACAGCATCCACAGACAGATCTCAAAGCCTTTCGGAACATCAGTGGCCTGTGATTTCCACTCAGCAACTCCACACACCACTTAGGCATCATTCCAGAGATAATGTGGCTCTCAATATGGTATCTTATTCAGCTTGACATTCACTAAAACACCTCCCATCCCACATGGGCAGCACTTTTCAAGCATACTCTGCCTTCTCCCAGGTATCCTGCTTCACAACTCCAGATACACAAACATTGCCATCAGTTGCTGCAAATAACCACAGCCAAGTCCTCTACTTGGGCTTTAATACTGACATCAACACAGCTGCAGACACATACACAGATATCAGGGTCTAATGTCACCACTGAGTTGTCTCAAAGTATTTTCACCTCCAAACTGAAGCCCTCAACCCCCTGATCTGTGTGTAACCAGAGAGGAGTTGTCAAGCCTCCTGCCATCATCTTTTCCTCCCCTCTTCTAGCTTTGTTTCTCATATCCACTCTTTGCATCCTGCTTTAAGGTAGGTGTTTAAACTCACAGACTTCCTTAACTCTATAAACTCTCCTGGACTATTCAGAGAACCTAGAGCCAATATTGGAGCTTGGAAAGACAAGGACTGAAGGAGAATTGTGTACTGATGGCCACACAGGTTACTGGGGCATCGATCTGATTGGAAATGCTGCGTGCTACCATACAGCCATAAAATAAGCAGTAAAGCTATCTACTTCAGTAGCACATCTGATAATGTACTATCCAGACGTGATGATCTGAGAAAACGTTAACTTATGACTTCAGATTAAAGTTAAGGTGTTACTGTTTTGACGTACTACATAGCAACTACCTCAAGAATGCTCTGGACCCAGGGAAAGCCAAGCAAGCTGACCCTGAGCACAAAGATGAGCCGAAGAGCTGGGATTCTTCAGGAGAGGATTCAGAACACAGCACACAATCAAGTAGCCAAGGAAGAGAAACGCATGCAAGCTTCCCTGCCCACAAGGACAATGGGAGTCATTCTGTATTCTACTGTACTCCACTGTTAACCCAGATAGATTATTATGAACAGCTGCTCCTAGAATCCCATATAGCAGATGAACCACTTACTGTGAACCAGTACCGTCAGGAAGAGAACACACAAAAGCAGAGGCAGTCGCATAATAGATTGCACCTTCTGGGACACACATTTTCTAGTATGATACTGGCTTCCAAGGAACATAATGGTAGCATTATGGACTCCCATGTCACTCCCTGACACATTTGCGACACAGAGAAAGATGTTGTAGGGGAAAGTATAGTTGAAACATGCAAAGCTTCATCCATTTCCAAGCTTAGCTGGGTACAAGTCAAGTGCAAGACAAAGACAAACCGCAGCACTGTGGATGCTGCCAGGAAGCTCTTGTGCATGTGCTTAGATAGAAGGCACCAGAGCAGGCAGGAAAAGAAGGCTAGCAGGCTCCTAACATGTTTCTTTTGAAGGGGAGGATGAAAGGTAACCTCAGAGCGGCAGCAACTCAGATGACAACAGTTGAGTCTGAGGCATGTGCCGGCTAAGATGCGCTGCCTATAGCTCATTTGCCAGAAGCTAGAGTAGAAAAGAATGTTCTTCCCATGCTATTATTTTCCCCCACATTTTCTTCCAGCACTGGTCTCCATCCTATTTCCAATATACTATCACACAGAAACAGCATGTGGCTTTCTGAAACACATCTAAAGCATAAAACATGAACTAACTCTGAGATCGAAGCTTATACCAACCACATCCTGCCATTTGGAAGTTGTAATCAAGGCTCTCAGCATGCCAGGGTAAAAATACGGATCACAACACATGGAGGAAAACAAGACAACATTCAAAGTGAGGAAGACGAGAATTAATTAAAGAGAAAACTAAGGTAAGCAGAAACCTGTGAATTTATAGGCTAGGTCATGTGGAACCTTTACACATGGTGCAGTTAACGCTAAAGTGGAAGTACTACATAGAGAATATTTTTAACGTAAGTGACGTATCTTACATACCCAGTGGTGTGACTGTGAAATACAGGTTGCTTCAGTTATAAAAGGTGTAAAGTTCCTCAGACTGAAAGCACACTTAAACTCCAGCCAAATTCTGGCCCTTAAAGTCAGCCAGGGACAAAAATGTTCCAGTGACATAATTCCCTGGACTTCACAGGGAATAAATTCAGGATCCTTACAAGCTCAGGTGGTTGAAGACCGCAGGGCATGTACTACTTCTGTTCTACTGAAATACAACCTTTGACCCAGCTCCATTAAACTACTCAGCAAAATTACCTCAAAGCAGCCTGAACTGAATTTCAGAACACTTCATGTTCCACAAACTTACTTCTTGTTCATAGATAGTGACTCAAATACCCTGCAACAAAAATAAAACTGCTTTAATTCACAGTTGCAACGCATAAACACGAGGAGCTCTGTACATTGTTAAGCCCAACTTCCCCGCTCCAACAGTTGAAGATAAATGTCACATTTACATAACATTTACATAAAGATTCAGGTTTGTTTATACAAAAGCCAGCCTTGGTTTTGCAGCACACTTGATGCTCATGTAACAACATTATGTGCCTTGTTTTGTAACAACAGATTGTTTGCTCTCGTTAAAAAAACAAGGTTTCATTCTGAGAAGGCGCTTGAGAGGCTGCAGTTGCTCTGAGGCAGTTCAGTATCATTCTTCATTACTGTCTGATCAAGTCCTCCTCTAAGCAAGACACCCTTCAAACCTCACCCCCACCAGCAAACACCTCAAAACCTCCAGCGGGTCTGACACACAGCTCACGGGACCTAACCGCAATACTGCGTAAGAGCAGCTCTACCTTCCAGCCTCTCCATGAGGAGGCCTTGACAGATTGCTGCTCTCTACTGTATTTTAGAACTTTAAAATGATTTTTGCAGAAGCCCTAAGGCCCCATATTGAGAGTAAATTTAAAAAAGAAATAATTCCTAAGCGAAAACCACTGTCTCTTCAAAGGAATAAACACTTTAACCTTAAAGCTATTCAATAACTGGACACAAAGCCACTGAATCACATCTGCTGACAACTACAATTGCTTTTATTAGCAACAAGACTACGTACTTGAGTTCTCAATGTGCTAATTTCATCACAAACTTTCAGTGAAGTCTCTCCAAGGGCTGTCTCCAGCACACCACATCCACATCACTAGACGTACAAAAGACAGTAAGAATCACCTTTTGTTCTTCTTAGCTTTCGGGCTAAGGAAGTATTGTTACAGTAGGGCTTTTTCGTCCAAAAAGGAGGCTAATATAATGTACCTTGGAAACAGCCTGCTTCTATTTAAGTCTGCTTTTGAAGTTTGTTTCACAGCTGGACACCCTTGACTGAAAACTCTGTTACTACCACCGGCTGCATCTGCACTGTGCCAGAAGAGCACGCTGGTCCAAGGGAGTCAAGACTGGTCAACACTTGCTAGAGCCCCATGTCCTACTACACCTGACTTGGTTTAAAGGCATGGAATTGGAGGCAGAAAGGACCCAGAGGCAAATGCAAGTACAGCAGTTACACATATCCTGCACGTGGCAACCTAAGTACTAGCACCACCGAATCCTTCCTCAGGAAGGATCATAGAATCAACCAGGTTGGAAAAGCCCTTTAAGCTCATCCAGTCCAACCATTCCCCACCACTGCCAAGGCCACCACTAACCCATGGCACTGAGGGCCTCGTCTACACGGTGTGTGCACACTTGCAGGGACGGTGACTCCAGCCCTGCCCTGGGCAGCCTGTGCCAATGCCTGAGCACCCTCTGGGGAAGGAATTGTTCCTCATCTCCATCTAAACCTGCCCTGGTGCAGCTTGAGGCCGTTTCCTCATGTTCTGTCCCTTGTTAGTGCATCACTTGCGATGCAGTGTGCCACTTGCATCTTTAGCAGTCTTTTACCCTGTGTGTTACTTTGATGATCACAGATAGAAATAACCTGCTTGCCTTCACCCAGATACACTGCTGCTTAATTAATACAGCACCTTTGTGCCACCACTGATTCAAGACAGAAAAATGAGACAGAAATTGTTAGAGACATACTGCAGGTTACACTAAAGAGTATTGCTTATTCAGTGGGTGAGTAACCTACGCCTAAAAGTCAAACACATCTGTTCCAACCAGTCCTCTGGGATTCGCAGGCAAAGCAGTACAAAGATTTGGCAAAAGTGGGTAGGATTAACGTCATTCAGAACAGACCACAGTTTTCACAAGGTGTCTAAAGGCAGGTGTGGGCAGGCACCACTGTGGCCATTTTATGGCAAAAGAGAAACATTACATGGGGTTATAAACTAAAAGAGGGGAGATTCAGACTAGATAAGGAAGAACAGCTTATACAATTAGTGTGCTGAGGCGCTGGCACAGGGTGCCCAGAGAAGCTGTGGCTACCCCATCCCTGGAAGTGTTCAAGGCCAGGTTGGGCAGCGCCTGGAGTAACCTGCTCTAGGGGAAGGTGTCCCTGCTCATGGCAGAGGTTTGAACTAGATGAGCTTTACAGGTCAGCTCAAACACAAACCATTCTCCCATTGTTGTGCGTGCAGTAAGGATGACTGTGTGACCAGGACACTGACTGAACCAAAGTGCCAAACTTCTTGACAGAGCAGAGGAGGAAGGATGCACCCCTGCGGGACTTTACACCCAGTGATCTCAAAGGCAAAAGTGATTATCCAAATACTTCTATCAATCCTGCTCCAAGAAAAGTGGAATCTCTAATACTGTGCTGCCTAGCCCAACTCCAGTATATTACAACATGAACAGTATTTTATGGGCAACCACATTCAACACAGCAGGAGAGAGACCGTATAGGATTAGCACTGGTATTTGGCCCCCAAAAGAGGGCAACACTCGATGCTACATCCCATGTGGCATCCCAGCAGGGAATCCGTGTGTAACTGCTGGAGCCCAGAATCACCTCTGATGATTACACCTAGCAATGGAGGAGGGACGAAATACAAAGCAAAAGGGGCTGTTGCATCAGGTATTGACTTTCAAAGACCTGGGTGCACTAGAGAGAATGGGCAATCTCTGAACTGAGTTTCAGGGTGGCTTTTTTGGTTGGTTGGCTTTGGGGTTTTTCCTCTTGTTGTGAGGTTCTGGGGGACTGAGCAGCTTTGTTTGTTTTTAAAAATGAAACAGTGATAACTGCTTGGGGTTTTAAGCAGGGGCACAGATGTCTTCAGCTCAGGGTGGCTTAAATACTGTTGAGCTTTTCAGTGAGTCTACATTTCTCATAGGGGTTACACTTAGATTGTGACTCCTCACCATCTCAGTAACAAGTTGTGATGCCTTTTGGGAGCAAATCTCTGCACTTTTAGAAAAGGTCTGACCTCACAGCAACTGATTTCAGCTCCCTTCCGAACACAGCAGAATAACAAGGAAAAAAACCTGACTTTAAAAAACCCGGCTATCAGTTCATTAACATTATTCTGGTATTCTTTTGGGTAGCACAGAATTGTGAAGGGTTCCACAGAGAATGAAAACAGCCAGCTGATGAACAGAATTTTCCTTACCTTCTTCCATGAGTGTACCTCACTTAGAACAATAACCCCTCTTATGCCATGGGACCATACTGCCCTTACCTGGAGGTGTTTCTAGGTAAAAATAAATAGAGGTGGCCACATACACTAAATTTTGATCCCAGAACTCAAATATGCCTTGCTTTGCCTGAGAAAACTAGAGAAGGGGATGATTTCCCAGGTCTTATTTGGAGAACCTTTGCACCAGGTAATAACCTAAACTTAAATAACCTGCAGCTCTAAACAAGCCAAAGTAATTGCAAAGCACGTGGTGAGCTGCGAGCACTGTTAGCAGATCGACGCTTCTGGGAGACTTTGGGGGTGCGTGGTCCTGCAGCTCTTTTCAAAGCCAGGTCTGTACTGAGAGGAGCACATTTCACTCTTCTTCAAAGGCACAGCAGAGCTGACAGCGTGGAGAGTTTCAGAAGGATCACGCCTCCAGGAACTGTCACTCTTCTCCACTGCCCTCATCAGCATTGCCCTAAAGGAAGCACTCTTTGCCATTAGGACAGTAAATGCTCTCATATGCCTGCGATTTCCTTCTCAGCACTGGATGAAATAGCTCCAGTGAGCAAACAGCACTAGGCGGTCTCTCTCTTGCTCTTTCCCCTTTAAACCACTACCCCAAAGGCTATTTTCATGCATTTTGAAATCTGAAAATCCACCCACTGCTCCACTCTGAGATCACTCAGCTATTTAGGAGAAATGGTTGTTCTTCCTGTAGTCACAACGAAGAAAAAATATCACTGTTTGTATAGTACTTGTGTCATATAAATAACACTGATTAATACATTTGCTGATCCTAAAAGTAGTACAAAATACTTTCTTTTCTATGATTGCGTGAAAACAATGGGCAAATGACCTTCCAAGTATGGTAGCTTTACAATGGATAATACCAAACTCCAGTTGTCACCACAAAATAACTGATCCTTCCCCCACGGATTTCCAGAATCCCTGCTTCAAACACTATCCTGTAGCAACAAAGGCCCAGACCCTGCCACACTCTACTGCACTTTAATTTCACAAATAGTAGCTCCATGACGCCAGCACATTTCAGCATGCAAGGAAGGTGATGAGGAGTCTAGCCCCACAGCCCAGCTCAGCCCAAGCCAGTAACCACCACAGAACAAGCCGCTTCAGTATATCTACATTTTTCCTATAACACGTTTAAAAAGATGGATTTTTGTACCTGAGCTACCTTAAAAACCATATCAGAAGCATAGTTCAAGCCACAGCTAGATGGATAGACAGGAATGATTCAATATTTGGTTTTTGCCAAGAACACAGAAGCTGTGGAGCTGTTATTTTCTGTCATATTTGTGTTACGCTTCACTTGGGCAAGCCATTGACTGGGTGTGCCAGGCTACGCACAGCCCTAGTCCCTTCCAGCAGCACTTCAATAAGTAATTAGGCACAGACTGTCCTTTTAGCAGAGTTTTAACTGTGCTTTTAGTTTTGTTGGCTGCACACAGTATATCTGAAAGCATCATACTGGGCTTCCCTTCCACTGCAGGGTGCTGTCCTTGTATTTAAAACAATATAGTATCTCTTGAACAGTTCAGATCTCAATTTGGAGATTTTCAACACTTCCTGCAGCTCTGCTTTGTTAGGGTTTGGGGTTTTCTTGCCCCCACGCACACTGTTTGCATTTCACACATAGAAAACCAAGCTGTAAAGAAGTCAGTTTATGACAGACACCATATGAACACAGGAGAAGATCTGCAGGTTCTCAGGAGCAGAAACTGCCTCAATTGGCAAAACCAAAGGCAGTAACTTTTGAAAGGTCACATGGCAGACCAGCAGCAGAGATAACACCAACTCCTCTGTTTCCTTGTCCAAAAGTCACCTACTAAGCAAGGAAAACAATGCTTTTTTTAGTTAAGGAAACCCAAGCAAGACTCATACTGCTATAACAGAAGGGAACAGTATTTCCTCCTTCGCAGCACACTTACAGAGAAAGTATCTGTTGGCTCCCCAAGTTGCTAACAGGGGTGACAGACTGAGAATGAAGTATTTAAAGCTAAGGTTAGAATACCACACCGCAGAGAACCCACAGCTGACTTGTCAAGAATCAACTCATGCAGACTCAATGGCTATTTGCGGTCCAAGGACTGCACAATCATACAACTCCAATACTACATCTCCACAGAATGTAAAACTATGTAGCAACGAAGAATAATATCTTATTCCATTCTTTGTATGAAGCAAGTGAAAGCATGTTTTTGGGCAGAAGGGTTCTGAAACATTAGAAAATGCTTCATGGGAGTGACCAACCTGTTAAAGCTCTGAAGTCTATGAACCAGTACCGTACCCTCTGCATTAAGGCCACAAGGACTCGATGAGTGTGAAGGCTTACAAAGTCTTTTCCAGAAAATATGACAAAGTAGCCTAAAATAATGAGTTCAGTAGCACGGGCAAATGAAGGAAAACCTAGCCTCACCTGATGCTTACAGCAGGCCCCAAACAGCATGCTCTGGCTCACATACTGCGTTCATTCTTCCAAGGCAAAGCTCTTCACAGAGGGATATTGCAACATTTTAGCGGGATGAAACAACTGATAGAGTGAATTCTCCAAGGGCCTGAAGACAAACTTCACCTTTCACACTTCTTAGTAAAGATCAGCAGATAGTGATAGATATGTTATTAAAAATGAATGCAAACCTATTCTTAGTGAACAGCCATGACTTTGCTCACACAAAAGAACTCCAAACAGCAAACCGAGTTCCACGGTGTAGCATTCAAATACATTAACCTCCCTCTTCTTGTTGAAGAGTCCTGCTTTAATCACTGCATTCCTCTAAATGTCAGCAAACAAAACATACAACAATTATTCCACCTCCCTTATTCATTTTCAGAGCACTGTATATCAAATCAATCAGGTTTTCTATGGAGGAAAATGCTATGCTCCGTAGTGACATTTTTCTATACAATTCAAGTCCTTGTTAGAAAGTAAGAAGGTGCTTGAGTTACCAGTGGAAAACACTTGAATGGCTTTCTTCAGTACAAGAAAACACAAGATTTCCACAGGAGTGGAACACTAGCATTGAAAACTCCTAAGTCAAGGTTCTACTGGAGGACACCTGAAGAGGTTCTTCAGAGAGTGACACTGGAGAGACAGCGGAGCCAAAGAGTTAAAGTTTCTCAAACTAATACTTAAAAGGAAGACAAAAGAGGATCTTGATCTAGAAAATACCAAGCAGCATTAGGCTCACATGGCAATCTGTAATCACAACAATAGAAATGCTTCTTAATATGGAATTTCAAATCTAAAAAAGTATTGGCTTACCGGACCAGAAAGCGATGGAGCCCAACGTCAAAGGTTCTGTAAGAAAAGAGTCACCATATTTTAATTACTAAAAAATTATTACTACTGTACATACAGAGTATTTCAAACCAATCAATAATGTTAAAGATAAACATAAAATTACTAGAATTGATAAAACAGAAGCAGAAGTGAAATATACAATTTCCTTTCTGTAATGGCAAGGATGTTGGACTCTTCATCAGGGACTGCAGCAATAGGACAAAGGGTGATGGGTTCAAACTGAAACAGGGCAAGTTCAGGTTAGATCTAAGGCAGAAGTTCTCCCCTGTGAGGGTGCTGAGGCACTGGCACAGGGTGCCCAGAGAAGCTGTGGCTGCCCCATCCCTGGCAGCGTTCAAAGCCAGGTTGGACACAGGGGCTTGGAACAACCTGCTTGAGGGGAAGGCGTCCCTGCCTGTGGCGGGGGGTTGGAACTGGATGAGCTTAAGATCCTTTCCAAACACTCTATGATTTCTGTCACATGCAGATAGATCCTCCCTGCCAAATTACTGTGGAATCCTTTCTTTGCCCATTTCTGCTCTGAACTGCACTAGAATGGAAGGGATTGCTGTGAATTCTCTCCATGATACAGAATAATCAAGGAATCCCATTATTTCTCTTTCAGATACACAGAATATACTTGGGCCTCACAAGTGTGCTCCTCTCAGATCTGGCGAGGAAAATCACTTTGGGAGTTTTTGACAGTAAGTACAAGGCAGATCACACTAAATTACAAGAACCATGCCTGAAAACTACAGCACTAACAACATACATTGGCAGATAGCGCCAGTGTTTCTTTCCCTTTCCTACTTCCTCCATCCCTCAGCCAGCTCCGGAGAATCAAGGTCATGAACAATGTACCAGCAAATCCATGACACCACAGGAAGGTAAGTGCTGATTTGAGGCATTTACCTAAGAGCTGAAGTATGTGCTGGTTTTATGGGACTATCAATATCATCGCAGATTAACTGTGCGCATAATGGCATAGCCAGTGAATGCAAATGGCTCATTTCCAGTGCTGGACCTGCTCTGAAACAGCCTTACATTCTGCACACAGAAAACATTTTGGCACATACAAAGCTCTTGAGTATCCTGATGCAAAAAAAAAGCCCAACTGGTCATTTGAGTACAATGAGGTTTTATTTTAACAGTATTGCTTGCAGTGTGCTGCCTTCTACCTGAAGCAGCAAGAGAAGTCAGCAGGCAGTTAATGGCATCTTGGTAACAGCTGACAGATAATGAACTATAGAAATGGTAGAAGTTAACAGGGAGGGAAAGCTCACTGGCTCACGAGGGTGGAGAGGACAGGACAAACGGCTTGTTTAAAAGCTGCCTTGCACGCAGCAAAAAATATTAATTAAACCTGTATATTCGTATTCCTTTCCTAAAATAATTTCCCATTTTACATTACTGTTATATTACTGTGCAATTATAGTGCATGAAGTGCATCCAGTTATCTTTCTACAGTCCCCCTGCCTGGACACACACTTTAATTTGCTCCCCCGTCTTCACTAAAATATTCAAACTTGACCAGGGCAAGTTCAGGTCAGACCTAAGGCAGAAGCTCTTCCCTGTGAGGGTGCTGAGGTACTGGCACAGGGTGCCCAGAGAAGCTGTGGCTGCCCCATCCCTGGCAGTGCTCAAGGCCAGGTTGGACACAGGGGCTTGGAGCAAGCTGCTCTAGTGGAAGGTGTCCCTGCCTGTGGCAGGGGGTTGGAGATGGATAAGCTTTAAGCTCCTTTCCAACCCAAACCAGCCTGGGATTCAATGATTCTGTGTTGTAGACAGTCTTCTGTACCAGAGCTGCCCATAGTCTGCATTTATAGCTCTGAATATCTTTGCTCCCTAGGATCAAGCACTTCAGGATGTTTGTTCTGGGATGGGGTAGAAGCAGCAGCTTCAGTTTCAGGGAACAGGTGCATGCTGAACAGACACACATCTTCAGCCAAGCTCACCTTTCCAAGTTACCCCATCTATCCTTTATGGTAATGACCCAGTCTGCTATTGTCTCTGGAGGGGCACAACAGCTGAGCGTCTTGTGGACAAGGATGCAGAGTATTAGAATTTCACCACTTTTGACACTGAACCAAAAGCCAAAGGACTTGGCTTACATCTAGCATGGAAACCAGTCCTGCTAACTTGAGGTGATCAGAGCTGAAGGAGGTTGGGGTGGACAAAGCTGAGGCAGAGTGGGTTCAGACAGGGAGTGAAAATGAGACAGTTTGCTGTGGACATACATGCCATCTCCCGTTTTTCACTCTTTCCAAAACGTAATGCACTTGCTATTAAAAACAGATTTACAAGTCTATTGCATATAGGCTTTAGGTATTTAAATATTTCCATAAAATATTCAATTAGTATTAAAAATAATCATGCATAGAACCAACTCATTAGAATAAATATAAAGGAGGAAAAAAATCAGAGCCTCACTACGTATAACTTAGCATAGACAGAGAAGCTCCATCATTTCCCAGTTTGTACAAATACATTTCAACTGATCGTAAGTTCTCCACAGTGTAAGCAGTCAGTTAAAGATGTAACTACACTATGACCCACAAAATGAGAAGAACGCATAGTAGCATCAGAGTGTGCACTTAGATCTTAAGGACACCTCAGGACAGTAACATCGATCAGTTCCAAAAGCAAGAACAAGGCTGAACAATTTCAAACTGTAAATGGGAGACATTTAAGCTGCATTACTTAAAGCTACTGATACTGGGTACATACACTTTAAAGCACATAGCGTAATGAATGGAGATACTGCGCAAGGCAACAAATAGTGAAAAGCTAGGATTATGGGAGGCAGGTTTTGACAAAACGCTACCACTGCCACTTACAACCATTCTGCTTATTCATATTTAAATACAGACTGCATGTAAGGCTACAAGGGAAGTGAAAATACAGTGAAGTAGCAATGGAAACAGATGTGGTAGATCTAACTAGTCCTTCCATTCTCAGATGGAAAAGTTAACAAGGGGTAAAGAGGGTCTGCATAGCACTGTTCACGCTGCAATTTGGGGGTAGAAGAAGCAACTTCATTAGATGAAAATAAAAGAATAAGTAATCAGACTGCATTTATGTTAAAAACTTCACAGCGATCCCTTCAACATCACAGGAATCTCCCTATCAGACAATGACAGGGACCCCGCCACAATTACCTCAGAATTACACCTGCTAAATGCACATGATTATCTACTGCTATAAAGTACACCCACATTTACTTGATATTTGGTATGAACTTCGCATAGCTTGTTCAACCCTGAGCCTCTGCAAAATCTAGGATCCAGCTGATAGCCCTTGCAATTTAGGACGCCTCGCTTAAGGCACCCTAAAGTGCCTTAAAGTTCCACAAACGCTTTCTGAAATCCTATAATGAGCACAATTTTCTGAAATAAAGGGAAAGGAGATCCGATTTACCAAAGTAGTAATGGTAGCCTTTAAACAGGGCATAATCTTGACTAGTCAGTGGAACAATACAGGGGAGATATACTTAACCTCCATTTCTTAACCATGTTACTCATTGCGGACAATTTGATCGCTCTTTTAGCAAAAAGTCTTTAATTCTGTTCCTCTGAAGGGCAGTTTGGAATCACAGTTTTGCACACAGCTTTAATGCCCTTGGTAAGCATGGAGGTTTTAGTTTGACGCATTTCAGCAAAAGATTTTACATATAAC
Organism: Ara ararauna; assembly: GCA_028858755.1. NCBI lineage: Eukaryota > Metazoa > Chordata > Aves > Psittaciformes > Psittacidae > Ara > Ara ararauna. The sequence continues at coordinate 123,616,510 of CM054379.1, forward strand.
CCTTCCTAATCAAATTCATCTTTTCCCAGTACATCAACCAGAAACTGGTGTCCAAAAATATACATAGACTAAACCAACAAGTACCTTCTCCAAAACACAACCTCTGAAACCCTTGCCTGCAAGCAAACATCTCTCTCCTCAAGGCACATATTCAAAATTACTTCAGACATGCAAACCTAAATGCATAATGCAACAACCTGCCACCAAGTCTGCATTCAGGCCAAAGCTGGGGGCGGGGGGAGAAGTCTTCTATAGAAAAGACACAAAAGGGCTGAAACATGCTGGTACGAACCACAGTCAGTAGCAACTGCACATGCACTGAAAGTGTAATCCTGATGATTCCCAGGAAAAAGAGTACAAAACCCCTCTCCTTGTCCCCAGGATGCAAAAATACATTTATATACATCTGAATATTTTACAAGCTCAGGAGCGATACATCCCTACTAGAAGGAAGTGCAGCAGGAGGGCCAGGAGACCTCCTTGGATGGATAAGGAGCTGCTGAGGAAAATTCAAAGGAAAAAAGAGGCTCATAAAAGGTGGAAGCAAGGACAGGCGGCCTGGGAAGAATACAGGGATGTTGTCCGGGAAGCTAGGGACCAGCTTAGGAAAGCTAAGGCCCACTTAGAATTAAACTTGGCTAGGGATGTTAAGGATAACAGGAAGGGATTCTATAGGTACACTGCAAATAAAAGACAGATTAGGGACAATGTGGGCCCTCTCCAGAAGCTATCGGGAGAACTGGCTACCCTGGATTTGGAGAAGGCTGAGGTTCTAAATGACTTCTTTGCCTCAGTCTTCACCAGAAAATGCTCTGACCACACCACCCAAGTCATGGAAGGCAGATGCAGGGACTGTGAGAATGAAGACCCTGGGCCCACTGAAGGAGAGGGAGGATGTGGTAAGAGACTATCTTAGGAACCTGAATGTATACAAGTCCATGGGACCGGATGAAATCCATCCGCGGGTCCTGAAGGAGCTGGCAAATGAAGTTGCTAAGCCACTGTCCATCATATTTGAAAAATCCTGGCAGTCAGGTGAAGTTCCCGACGACTGGAAAAAGGGAAATATAACCCCCATTTTCAAGAAGGTGAAAATGGATGACCCAGGGAGCTACAGAGCAGTCAGCCTCACCTCTGTGCCTGGCAAAGTCTTGGAGCGGATTCTCCTGAAAGGCATGCTGAGGCACATGAAAAACAACAAGGTGGTTGGTGACAGCCAGCATGGCTTCACTAAGGGCAAATCCTGCCTGACCAATCTGGTGGCCTTCTGTGATGGGGCTACGGAACTGATGGACAGGGGTAGAGCAGTTGATGTCATCTACCTGGACTTCTGCAAAGTGTTTGACACTGTCCCACACGATGCCCTTGTCTCTAAGGTGGAGAGACATCGATTTCATAGGTGGACCACTCGGTGGATAAAGAACTGCCTGGATGGCCGCACGCAAAGAGTCGTGCTCAATGGCTCAATGTCCAGCTGGAGACCAGTAACGAGTGGTGTCCCTCAGGGATGGGTGTTGGGACCGGCCTTGTTCAACATCTTTGTTGGTGACATGGACAGTGGGACTGAGTGCGCCCTCAGCAAGTTTGCCGATGACACCAAAGCTGTGTGATTCGGTTGATACGCTGGAGGGAAGGAATGCCATCCAGAGGGACCTTGACACGCTTGTGAGGTGGGCTGATGCCAACCTGATGAAGTTTAACCATGACGAGTGCAAGGTCCTCCCCCTGGGTCAAAGCATTCCCAGACACAGCTCCAGGTTGGGCAGAGAAGAGATTCAGAGCAGCCCTGCAGAGAAGGACTTGGGGTGTTGGTGGATGAGAAAATGAACATGAGCCGGCTGCAGTGTGTGCTCGCAGCCCAGAAAGCCAACCGTATCCTGGGCTGCATCAAAAGGAGCGTGACCAGCAGGTCGAGGGAGGCGATCCTGCCCCTCTACTCTGCTCTCGTGAGACCTCACTTGGAGTATTGTGTGCAGTTCCGGGGCCCTCAACATAAGGACATGGAACTGTTGGAACAAGTCCAGAGGAGGGCCACGAGGATGATCAGGGGACTGGAGCACCTCCCGTATGAAGCTAGGCTGAGAAAGTTGGGGCTGTTCAGCCTGGAGAAGAGAAGGCTGCGTGGAGACGTCATAGCAGCCTTCCAGTATCTGAAGGGGACCTATAGGGATGCTGGGGATGGACACTTCATTAGGGACTGTAGAGATAGGACACAGTGGAACGGGTTCAAACTTAAATAGGGGAAGTTTAGATTGGATATGAAGAAGGAATTCTTTACTGTAAGGGTGGTGAGGCACTGGAATGGGTTGCCCAGGGAAGTTGTGGATGCTCCATTGCTGGTAGTGTTCAAGGCCGGGTTGGACAGAGGCTTGGGTGACATGCTTCAGTGGGAGGTGTCCCTGCCCATGGCAGGGGTGTTGGAACTGGATGAACTTAAGGTCCTTTCCAACCCTAACTATTCTATGATTCTATGAAAGCCAAATGAGCAAAAATGGAGCAAGTTCCTGATCATGCAATTAGGGTATCAGAGAAGCCAGTCATCCGTTTCCCCCTTGTGTAATGGATACTTCGGACTCGCTCTGAGATTTCCGTCTATAGGATTTCCTTATAGTTGGACCTTACTATGAAATCCTGTGCCCACCACACGCTAGTTAAAGACCGCTGTAGCACATGGTTCTCCAACTCTATCTGCCTTGCGCAGGCTAGCACATACACATATAAATCAGGACCAAAAACTAGTCAGGACCTTCTCCTAGGAGCCCGTTCACACTTTCCAGGACACATGCCCTGAGCTCAGTAGGCAGAGTGCCTCCCACTGGAGCTACAGACTGACATGCAGTGACAGACTCTTGTTTCCTGGGTGTCACCAACCAAATGTCCACGCTGCTCCACGCTCTTTATAAGAACGCATTATCTGATGGATTGTTTATGGTCCCACTTTCCACAAAGCTGTGCTTTCCATAAAAGAGCACTGTGTACACTTCTGGTGTCCCCAGCATAAGGACATGGAGCTGTTGGAGCCACGGTCCAGAGGAGACCATGAGGATGATCAGGGGCTGGAGCACCTCCAGCATGAAGACAGGCTGAGAACATTGGGGCTGTTCGTGACTGCTCCAAAAAGCAGATCATGGCATGGTTCTAAATTTGGGCACTACCTTCAGGGGCACAGATCTAGGTAGATAGATTGCAGTTTGTAAAGAGTTCAAAACCAGTAACCTAGATGGAGACATGTAAACACGATACTGTGTGCCCACAGAAAACACTGCATTGTAGACAGAAATATTCCAGACACCTTAAGAACAGTCATGTTGCTGCTAGAACATTAAACACTTCTGAATGCAGACAGGAACGGTGTAATTTATGCATTACAGGAAAACCAGTTCAAGCAGCAGCACTACCTCACACTTCACTGGAGCAAACAATATAATAATTGCACTTCAATCTCTTCAAATCATTTAGATTACCTGGCATTTATTGTGGTGATGAAATCCAACTAGTGGGTTATTTATTACAGCTTCCCTACTCTCTACCCTGTGGGGATCCACTGTCTCTTAAAAGAAGCATTGTAGTTACTGCAATGTTCCAACAATGGCTTTCAGCCCTCACTTTTACAAATGTGGCTAAACTTGACATTAGAAATCCTAACTCATTCACACATCCTCAGAGTAGCCCGCCCTACTTAACCACAGAACATTGCCTGCAAGACCAGCACTTTCATTAGCAGCCTCTGCAAATCAATCTGGCATTTTGCTGGTGAGCTGCTGACTGAGAGTCTCTCCCACACCAGAACATTCTGCACTGGAGACTGAGACGTTATTGAACGACAGCTGCTTTCACTGACACAGTGCTCTTCACTCTCTTCCTTGTCCCCTTCTCTCAAGCAATGTCTCACAGCGGGGTGCCCAAAAGCCTGTGTAAACAAGAGAATTCCCCTGGCAGACACCCCAGCATCTCACAGTTCTATACTAGTCTGGATCCTCCTATATCTGCTCATCTTTCTTCCCATCCCGCCTGTGGCAGCCTCCCCAGCTGCTAATCCCTCAAAGATGAAAGCTTCCAAATTACAAGTAACCACAGGTGTGCAACATAAATCTAACATGGTTTAGTGTCTTGTCTGAAGAATAAGATTACTACAGGGAAAGCAGATACCAAAGTCTATATGCAGGTTTTCTAAGTGCTATTATTTAATGCCTCGATGAATCATAAAACTTGCTAAAGTAAATCCCATAGAGGGCCATACCTACCAAGTACAGTATTTTTCACATAGTGACTGCTACCAATTGATTCATCATCATCTTCATTATTAAAGAATTGGGAAAGACATCCATATTTTTAGAAGACAGTGTTGCCAGTTTATAGCTTTCATGGATTCAGACATCCTGCTTTCTGCAAGTCTGCTTGAAACCTACACCTTCACTGCAAAGCCTGTCTCTTCAAGTGACAATCAGCACCCTTCTTCAACAGTATCACTGCCACCACGCTAGGATATACTATTTGGAAAGCAGATGCACAACTTAAAATAGAAAAACAGCAATTAAACTGCCACAAAAATATTTTAAAGTGAAAAGCATTTTACAGCAAGCAAACTGAAAACATTCATGTAAAGATCCCAGACTGTTTAGTGTTGTTAGATATTAAAATGCAGATGGGCGGATGCATGATGAAAAGGGAGATCCAATCCAACGCAGCAACTTGTTCGGATTTATCTGTTACCCACACTATGGAATATGCTTTTGGACACCAAGCCTTGAAAGTCACATTGCAACATTTTCTGAGGACTCTTGCCACATACAAGCCTGGTCTTGGAACTCTCATTTTTTCACTTCAGCCTTCCAAATCCATGTAAGAAACTCAGTGAATTCCACCCACATCCAGATTTTACAGTCTGCCCACTGACATGGTGTTGGAATCAGGAACAAATATACATATATATGGAGCTCTTTTGGCATTCCTTCAAGATAAACAGTAACAAATCCTATCATTTCCTACGCAAAAACAAAGACATCTCCATTCTTACCATGCGACATACAGTGATACAAACTCTGGCTCCTCCCAATGAGAAAAATCCTGTTTAAATGAATTCAATGGGCTTTTTAACATCAAGATCCTAAGAACCTGCTTAGACCTAGATCTCAAGTTTTAATGGACTGTCCTTTGTTTACAAGATTTGATTCAAGTTTGAACCATCTGCCAAGCAGCAAACTCGTAGTAGCAGCTTGCTTTTATCTCAAGGTAAAAATACAGCTAAGAGTGAAAAAGAGAAATCTATGTTATTTGAAAGAAAAATATGAAGACTGTCAAATACTTTTATATCACGTCTTTGACTAGCAATTTCTTGTTACAGTAATAATAAGCAGAACTTGTAGATACATGAAGAGATCTATCATATTCTCTGACACTTGCTTAAGGCCATACTAAAATTTTAACACTTCCTGCTTAGATAAAAATACGTGGAATTTCTGTTCTGGTCTTTCCTAGGATGATTCAAAAGTACCAAGTGCCTTTTGGTTTCCTCCATCAGCAGAACAACCAAAGCTGCTACTGCATTCAGCCTGTGCTGTAGAGCTCCTCAGCACCCAACCAGCTGATGCATAAGCATTCACCTTACTTACAAAGCACTCTTTTTGTGAAGTATGGGATTGCTTCAAGGTTGATCAGAGCAAACCCTAAACCTTTTACTTGCAAAATAACTGCTGCACAGCATCACAGGGAGAAGCTAGGGCCTCCCTTGCTCATGAGAATGGTGGAAATCCACAATGAAAGCCTGACCCAGGCAAAAACCCTGATTTCAGAGGAAGCAGAAATACCTGGACTGACTGTGGACAGCCTGCATAATGAAGGATACAGTCCAACTCTGTTACACAGTTTGTCAGAGAGACCTTCAACTCCAAGTAGAAAATACCAGTAAGTCCCAAAGCTTCATCTGTGGAGTTTCAGTTATTAGCTGGGAGCTCAGGCTGGAGACCTGCATGGCAAAATAATCTGCAGTAAGATAGCCGCAAGAAGAAAGTTCTTCTGTGGACCACATAAAGAGACTTCACAAACTGCTAGTGGCCTCCAGCCTACAAACTGGATCCATGCTCTAGTATCTTTTGTGCTTTCATCTCAATTTAAACACACAATTTGTATTATAGCAGAAAGCCTGAGGAGAGTTTTAATGATTTTAGGCAGTCACTCCCCCCACCCCACAATCTCTCAGTCAGAGAGACAAGCAGAACTCTAAGCAGACATCAGTCATTGCCAGTGTTAACAGCAGACACAGGTCTGCCTACTTAGGAGGCTTTAAGACCACAAAACTAACTCTGTTTCTCACATACCCACCGCACTGCATTTTGGTGATACAGTCCAGCAGACACTTTTTAAGACAGAGCAAATCTCATTTGCAGTCTGTTAATCTCTCCTAGAACCCTTCAGAAGAAGTATTACTTTAATTTTATACCTTCCCTGATTCTTCAAACGCCTGTGGTAGCTCATGGAGAGCTGATGAAACCTAATGCCCATTAGTGCCAAACTCCCATAGGGTAAGCTTTCCTTCAGTCTTCCTCGAGTAAGACTCTTGCAATGCAGTATGACTGCCCAATTACTGTAAGATCCCTATTCTTACTGCAAACAGAACATGGGAGTTTATTAACAGCCATTACTCATTTTCTACAGCGGTTGTGAGCAGGAAGAACGCTGTTTGCCAAATGGGAGCAGCAGTTATAGTTTCTGTGCAGAGCTCATGTTAAATGCTGTGAAGAATGGGCTTCATGGGTGATCAGCACTAGGTGGGTTTAGCTTGTGTGTTAAGAAAGCCCAGCAATTGCAAATTAAGGTAACAAAGCAGTTGCTACACAAATAAATTCCCAATAATTATGCAATTTAGACCCAAGAAGGATTACGGTGCTTCATTATTGCCTCTTTTTACACTCCAAAGAGCGTACTGAAGAGATCCGAGGAGCCTTTTAAAGCTTTAATCTAACCGGCAAATTGAGCTGTACAGTAGATAAGAACTGTAGCATACACTGATTTGGCAGATGTCAAAAGCAGTTAAATCTTTTGTCTCTATCAATAAGAAAATGACTAACCAGTCCAGAACTACAGCGTCTGTCATGTATTCAGGTGACATGTTAGCTACAAATAATGTGTCACAGATTAATGCTCAATTTTAAGCATCACAATAGTTGAGAAAAAATATAACAAGGAAATCAGGAAAAGTGCTATTTTTCAACTTGGAAACAAGTATTCCACTACTAAAAAAAAACCATGCACTAATTCTGCAATTAAATGCTCAGTTTTGGGGCAAGGAGCTTAAGTATTCTCACAGTGGCAAGCAGGTGTAACATTTAAACAGGGGTTGTAGATGGCAAGGATATATAGCAAGACCTGTCTTAATTCAACCCTTCTCCTTACATACCAAGAGATGGAAATAAAAGATGCCTTTCATTTCTGAGACTCTCACCCACCGTCTTCAAAGACGATGTAATAAGCTTCTCAAGAATGAAAACTAATGTTCTTTCAGTCTCTCAAAGTACATAATCCACAGATATATGTAAAACCACAAGTTTTACTTGACAAAACTGTTCTTAGGCATGTTATTTTTACTACCAATTAGGGACCTGATTCAGGGTCCTTGGTCCAAACAGGATACAGGTCAGACCTTTCAGTCTCAGGGAGCTAAAATTTCCAGAAGAAGGCTTAACATGGCTCAACGGCATTGATGTATTTGGACTTCAGCATGCTTTGGCAATGTTGATTTCTTCTATTATTAAGATTTCAGTACAATTTCCCCTTATTCATGAACACCAGGCCATTTCAACACTGGGGATGTAATTCTATTTAATTCAGCTATCAATTTAGAATTGGGGTTTTTATTTTAGATTTAAGACATCACCTACAAATATAGGGTGGGGGAAAAGTGCCTTTGGATCTTTTGATTTTTAAGTAGAAATGTTGCAGTGTTAACATTCTCTAAGATTAAAACCAGTGAGAAGCTAGACCATTACAAGACATATTTGTTGTACCTGATACACTGCCTGAAACACAATGGACAACTGTTTCATTGAAAACGAAGGCTGAAAATACACCAGAAGTGCCACTCCAGAGAAAATGAAAACATGCATAAGCCTGTCCTTCCTTCCTTTTCTTGTCTCTCAGTTCCAGCTGCTGGGCAAGTCCCACCAGAGGCATGGAGTAGAAAGCTTTCAAAAGCATAGTACCTAGAACTATAGGACAGATACAAGACAAATCACCTCAAAATACCTGATGCTGTTGAAGTCTACTGCTAGACCATTTATAGCACTTGAAAATGAGATTCTCTGTTCACTGCGCAGGTAGGCTTGACCCAGCATCCCTGCTCTGATCCCAGACAGCATCATCTCTCCAGGCATTGGACCCCAGCAAAGGCCCTCCTATAACCGTTGCTACCGTTACAACCCCCTCCACAGCCAGGTGAGCAGCAGGTCTGAGCCACAGATTTGGATGTGCCACTCGAATTTCTACCAGGCTCTGCGTGGTTCTGCACCAAATCCCTTCTTCACGCTGCCATGGAGACGTTGATTTCCTTTTCACTGCCTGCTTCTCCTTTCTATGTGCTAATTTCTCAAGGATTTGTAACTAAACTGACTCCTGAGGATAGGTGCTATGGGAAGAAGTTTATGACCAATCACTTAGCATCCTTCACTTTTCCCCTGTAATTAGTTCTAAATGACAGGTTGCATGACAGCAATTTGCTGTTATTACTAGCATATAATCAGGGAACTAAACTCACGGGAAGGAGAAATTTAGAGACAAAACCTGCCCTCTCAAATTTCAGATCACCCACCAATTAAAGCAGAAACACCACAGCAAAAGGACACGACGATACTCACACACAAAGCAAGACCCTTCCACAGCGGTTTAAGAGTAGAACCCCCTGAACTTGGAAAGGCACTTTCTCCTGAGCCCAGAGGCAGGAATGTCATCCTGCCTGGACATGGCCGTTGCATGGTTACAGCTGGACAATAGAGTCCGTGTTAACTTGGGCTATCTGGGAACTTAAGGAGGCAAGATTCCCAAATCAAGCACTGACACAAACACTATTTCTGATCTTGAGTTTCCTTAATGATATCTTACAACATAAAGACTTTCAGCAGCTTACTCATCTTGGTGTATTTAATAACTCCCTAAATTACTTATTCCAAAATAAAAATCAGAATCCCAAAGCAGCAAAATACACGACACGCTAGGCTGAGAACAATCGAAGCACGGGTGACAATGAACTTAAATAATTACTTTTTTCCCCAACAGATCAGAAAATCCATTTTCCTTGTTTAAAAATCTATTCCAGTCCTGACCACAAACTAAGAATAGGCGATTAGATGCAAATACAACCAAGTGCTTAAGCCAGAAATAATTGATGGTAAGGTTTTGCTGCTATTCCTCACTCTAACATTACTACATGTGGTCACACTGATCTCTTGCACTCACACATAACATCAGAATCAGACTCGTCTTTTCCTGGAAAAGAACCTGAAAGGAAAATACCTCGTACGGTCCTTCCTGACAGACAGACACAAGCAATTGTTTCCAGAGGGGGCGGAAGGTTTCAAAAGCAACAGAAAACGTAGACAGAAAGCAGGAGGATGAGGAAGGAACAGAGGCAGATGAGACTATTTTTATGGCACGGTTATGACCAGGAATGTGATTAGCCCAAAGCAAAATTCTAATCCATAATTTGAACCAATTCACTGAGACCTTGCACTTTTCTCATAGAATGGAAGCAGTACTTTTGCAATAGTGAGGCAGGTAAACCAGAAATCAGAGAATCACAGAACCAACTGGGTTGGAAAAGACCTTTATGATCATGAAGCCCATCCATTACCCCAGCACTGCCAAGCCCACCACTGACCCATGGCACTGAGGGCAAACTGATCTCCCCTCATGGCTGCTCCTCACAATCTCAACTCACAGCCGCCCCTCATCTTCCCCCCATAGCAGCCCACACTCCAGAGCTGCTGCCCCCACCCCTCATGGCCGCCCCTCATCTCCCCTCATGATCTCCCCTCATGGCCACCGCTCACACCCCATACCTGCCCCTGCCCTCCCCTCACAATCTGCCCTCACAACTGCCCCTCACTCCTCATGGTTGCCCTCATCTCCCCTCAAGAGCTCCCCTCATGGCCCCTGCCCTCCCCTCACAATCTGCCCTCACAACTGCCCCTCACTCCTCATGGCCACCCCTCATGGCCACCACTCACACCCCATACCTGCCCCTGCCCTCCCCTCACAATCTGCCCTCACAACTGCCCCTCGCTCCTCATGGCCGCCCCTCATCTCCCCTCATGATCTCCCCTCATGGCCACCGCTCACACCCCATACCTGCCCCTGCCCTCCCCTCACAATCTGCCCTCACAACTGCCCCTCACTCCTCATGGCCGCCCCTCATCTCCCCTCATGATCTCCCCTCATGGCCACCGCTCACACTCCATACCTGCCCCTGCCCTCCCCTCACAATCTGCCCTCACAACTGCCCCTCACTCCTCATGGCCGCCCCTCATCTCCCCTCATGATCTCCCCTCATGGCCACCGCTCACACTCCATACCTGCCCCTGCCCTCCCCTCACAATCTGCCCTCACAACTGCCCCTCACTCCTCATGGCCGCCCCTCATCTCCCCTCATGATCTCCCCTCATGGCCACCGCTCACACTCCATACCTGCCCCTGCCCTCCCCTCACAATCTGCCCTCACAATTGCCCCTCACTCCTCATGGCCGCCCCTCATCTCCCCTCATGATCTCCCCCCACCTCTCACGGCCACCTCTCCTCTCCCCTCATGATCTCCCCCCATGGCCACCCCTTCTGTCCCCTCCCAGCTGCCCCTCACCCTTCCAGGCCGCCGCTGCCCTCCCCTCCCGATCTCCCCTCACCCCTCATGGCCGCCCCTCTCTCCCTCTGTCTGAAACTGCAGTTTCTTTCAGACCATAACCCACATCATTTTTTATCGCCAGAACTTCATAAACTTCTTCATAAACTTGAATAAACTTAAACTGTGTTCGTTTAAAGTGTCTCTGTACACACAACATACGGCCCTCCCAGTCCACCCATTTACATGTAAGCAAACGGGACCATTGTCTTATGTCAGATTCCTGTCTGGTCAACAATTTGGGTGTTAAATATGAGGTGGAATCTAGAACTTACAGCATGGGAGTTGGAAATGGCCAGATCTTCTCCATCATTGAATCACTTCCTTTTTATCTGGCAGCATTTCTTCAACTCCATTTGCTTTATTCTGGATGAAATTCTGATCCCTGTGAAATCTGCTTTTCAAATACTACTTCTTACTGCCTTCCCTGAAGAACCTCTACCCTTGCTGAGGCTAACCTACACGAAACAGAAACACACACGGTTTTAGTTCAATTTGTTCCCAGCACATTTGCCTCCAAATTATTCTGGGATAATCCATGAGGAATGCCCATGAGGATGCTCAAGGGCTGCAGCACCTCCTGTATGGAGACAGGCTGAGAACACTGGGGCTGTTCAGCCTGGAGAACAGAAGCTGCGTGGAGACCTCAGAGCAGCTTCCAGTGTCTGAAGGGGGCTACAAGGATGCTGGAGAGGGACTCTTCATCAGGGACTGCAGCGATAGGACAAGGGGTGATGGGTTCAAACTGAAACAGGGCAAGTTCAGGTTAGATCTAAGGCAGAAGCTCTTCCCTGTGAGGGTGCTGAGGCACTGGCACAGGGTGCCCAGAGAAGCTGTGGCTGCCCCATCCCTGGCAGTGTTCAAGGCCAGGCTGGACACAGGGGCTTGGAGCAACCTGCTCTAGTGGAAGGTGTCCCTGCCCGTGGCAGAGGGTTGGAACTGGATGAGCTTTAAGGTCCCTTCCAACCCAAACCATTCTGGGATTCTCTAAGATACTTGGGAATGTACAAATTTTAAGGTGGAAGGGCAAGAAGGAGTTGTGCTCCTGCGCATTCCGTATCAATCTATGACCAGAGATAACCAGTTTCTTACGCCATGCTGCTCCCATAGCATATCAAAACACACCCGATCAATGTGTCCAACATCTCTGCAGAAGAGCACTCACAACACACAATAGCATAGTACAGACACCTAAAAATGGAAGCATGATTTGTTTTAGCCCTGCCATGAACACCAACTGTGCTAAATGTTGTCCTAATTCCTGAACTGACAAGTTTCTTTGTGGAATGCATTGCCAAAGTCACTTACCAAGACGTCCTAATGGATACAGGATTTAGTTAGGTGCTAGCAATTGTTTCTGCAGTTCCCACACCTTTACTCTTACACCAGGATATTTTTCCATATTGAAATAAGTTGCAAGTGACAGCAGGAGCAGAACTTTTTCCAGCTGCACTACCCAGCTCTAGCTCCCTACACACACACCTGGCAAGTTGTATGCCAGACATCAGCCTTGACTAATTCTTTAGAAGCACTTACAAGCCTCCAACAACACTGGCTGTTCTCACATGATCCATTACCTTGCTTTTAGCCTCGGTAACAAAACCCAGCTTTTAATTCCTCATGAATTAGGATAAAGCAGACATTAAACACTCTAAGGTGGTGTGCCCCTGAACTGCTGCCCTCTCTGGAAACCAGGAGCTCAGAAACTCCTTTTCACAGCTATAATCAAGCTTTTGAATAGTAATACATTCATCATGCATTTACTAGATATGCAGCTGCAGATTAAGCAAGATAATGATATCCTGGTAAAAGAAATCACAGTAACACATTCAATTCCTCCATTTGTCCTGAGACGGTAAATAAGATTGATGATTTTGCAACTCAAGAGATTGTCTTGATTAAACAAAATGCAAATTAGGCAGAATCCACTATAAAGCTGACAACTCCTTTTTAATTAAAGCCTGTCATTTTTAAGTTTGGACACAATTTGCTTTGTTGTTTAGTACCACCAACAGAGAGGCAGAGTACCTGCTTTGTTTTTCAGCTCTAGAGATATTTTAGACACACTGTGGTACTTTTCTTACCTTCCAGAATGAAAGGTCTTCCATTTGCCATATCACATAGTGAATGATATCAGCATGTACTGATTATAGACAGGGTCTATAGTATAGACACTGGTCTGGATATATCAGATCAAAAGCTTTGCTGTTATGCTCAAAGGACATCAGGTGGTGGTAGAAGACTCCTTAGTAGTGTATTTGCCCTCCTTACACTATGATACTCATGTTGCCTGTCTCTTCAGGCTACCTTCTCTCCTTCAAAATCTGCACTACTAATAACTTTGCCACACAAAAAGCGCAACACTGGGTCTTCCAAAAGCCTAGCTCGCATAACACCCTGTTTCTGGCAGTAACATAACAGTACCCTAAAGCAGACACGAGCAGGAAGGACAGCATCAAGCTAAGCACACACAAGCACTCTTCTCCGAGCAGCCTCCCCAGCACCAGCCAGTAGGTAACAGTGGTGCACTCCATGTCATGGCTCAGTCACCGCTCTCCTGGGGTGGAATTCCCAACCTGACCCAAGGAGCCTTTAATAAGCTTTACAAGGCTACCTGAAAACAAAGTCTGATACAAATCTCCTCAGCCTAGCAGCTTAAAACTAGGCACTGGGTTACTAACATTTAAATCTGACTTGCACTGATAAAGGTGGGATCATTCACTTAAAAGTCCACATATTCACAAACTACAAAAATAATTATTTAGCACTTCAAGAAAACAGAGTTCATGAAGTGTCACAACACAAACTATTGACTTTCACCACTTTTTGCTTGCGTTTATACTAAACCCCTCATTTTCACACTTCCTGTCCTGTTCATACGGGTTAGAAACAAAGGCTAGTTACCACTTCTAACACTGACATTCCTATATCACACATCAAAATACATAAAAAGACTGCAAAGCCCCTGAGTAGCAGTGATTGAAGAGTTTAACTGTAAAGGCATAAGGGCATTGTAATTCAGGGATTCAGAGGTCAAGCTGTGTGAGATTACTTAGATACTGGACAATGACCCCCAATTCACTAGCAGCCATAGGAAATTCTAGTATCCACACAGCTTTGAGAGCAAGAAATCAAGTCAGCTGTACATGCACTGATTTGTTTAACCTTCAAGATAAACAAATCCAGTGCTGGTGTCCTCAACAAAAGAAGGACATGGAGTTGTCGGAACAAGTCCAGAGGAGGCCATGAGGATGATCAGGGACTGCAGCACCTCCCATAGGAAGACAGGCTGAGAATATTGGGGCAGTTCAGCCTGGAGAAGAGAAGCTGCGTGGAGACCTCGGAGCAGCTTCCACTGCCTGAAGGGGGCTACAAGGATTCCAGACACATATACAAATGGAATACTTGGGCAAATGATAAATATCTGCAGCTGAATTTTTTTCTTTCTGGAAAAAAAAATGTAACTGAACCCCTTCCTAAGATCCTAGTTTCAATTTTCTTCAGTGTTATGAATCATTTCTTAAAGAAAACCCAATGTTTTTACTGTGATTCACCACACGTCTTTGCAGGCACAGAGCACTTTCTGATGGTGTTACAACTACCTGACACAACAGCGTCATTAGTATTTGTGCTGAAGTGCAGTTTCATTTGATACCTCCAGAGCAAGACCCAGATTCCTGGGCAAGGAGGAAAAAACCCACTGTTTACAGCTCTGTTTGCAAGGGCCAGCAGGTCAAGAGATGCTGCTCTCAGGAGAAAGCCTGGTAAAAACCAAAGATTTCTATATTAACTCTGTAGGTCATAAGTTCAGTTCAAACTCTGAAAGAGAATTTGGACCAACACATTTGTTAGTAGCTCAAATGATTGTTAACAGTTTATCTGGTTTCTGCACTCTGCTCCTGCTGCATTTGAATGCCACATATCCACAGTTGCCAAGTACATAAACTATAAAACCTTCTTGTTACAACTACCTCCAAGCTGAAAGCAAAATTAAAATCTCATCCAATAAAGCTCTGATAATAGCAGGCCTGCTGTTTTTATGACTAAAATGAAAAAGCTTTATTCATACTGCAAAGCAGTCGGAAACCAAGCAGGGTAAGCACCACCGTGTGAGGCTCTGCATCTAATGCAGCACAAGAGAGGTCTCTGCACTAAAAAGCTGACGAGTCTAAATCATTTCAGGCAATGTTTCTAGAAGTCTGAGGGACTGCATCCCACAGACTGAAAGAATTAGAGACAGGGCAGAGGAAAACAAGGGAGGGGAGAAGTCAACTGAATCCACTGTTACACACAGGCTAAACCCCAAGCAGAATCCACCTGGGAGACAGTTTTCAGGGAAACAACTGCAGTGAACACTGATTTAAAGCAAGCATAAGATTCAAAACTGGTACTTTTTTTGAGAAATACTCTGCTGAAACCCTTTAAAACCAAAGGGGTTCCTGAAGTTCATCCTACATTAGAAACAATTACTATCGGTCATAGCATTTTTAATGCGTTGAGGACTTCCTCTACTGCATGACTCTACACATTGAAGTGCTACAACTATAGCTTTCCTCATAGGGTGATTAAGCAAGCATTTCTTTTCCTTCTCTGGAAGGGTATCTAGCTGAAATGTGGGGTCCAGACCAAGACTGCAAAAAATGAACCATTTAAAGGATACCTGGAAAAAATAACTGCTATGTTAGTGAAGCTAAGTAGTTTGAATAATTAAGAGGATGAAAATGCTGAAAGGAATGTTGGCCCCTACCCTCCACAGTGGCAAGAAAGTAACCATCAAACTGAAGTTCATTTAGAAAGTACTAAAGATGAATCATGGGGGTGAGGGGGAAAAAGTACAAGGACACGAAAGCCAGCAGGTACGTGGCCATGACAACACACAGGCATGTTCTTACTCCCTCCCTGCCATACACCAGCAATAAGCTGTCTGAAAAGCAATAATGGCTTACCTCCACATTTTAGTGAAACTGTGCATCAGGCTCACACAGCAAGGCAGAGCTGGAGGTTTGAGTCCATCCATTTGAAGGAGGAGGGCAGGAACACCATACAGAACCAGGTACTTCACATAAAAAAACAGCACTTGAGCTAAAGCCAGGCCACCTAAAACAACATAATAATAAATCATACCTTAACCAAGCTCTGAAATAGTTTTAAAACCTGTTAACACTGATTTACTTCCAAACAGCCAACATTCAAAGCACTAAAGCAAGCATCATGAGGTAATGGGATATACAACACCTACTTTTGCAACAGCTATGTAGGACACAAGTACACACAGTTATGACTTTCAGCACACATAGAACAGTACCATCATTCCAACATGAAGGAGTAAGTAAGCATCTGCAGTTCCACTTTCAAGATTCTTTGGCCTGCAGTTATTGATTGCTATGAAAAACAAATACTGACTTATGCTGAGCTAAAATTCAGAACATACCAACACATGCACTGGACATTTACCATAGGGATAAATGCTATCTCTGTAAATAACTGCAACCAACCATGCTCCACTTGTTCCTCCTGCACACGTATAACCAATGGTTATCTCAGCAGCTTATCCTGACCGCTCCACACACACCTCACATAGCAGCAAGATTATTCGTGTCCCCCAAAACACCCCCTACAAGATCCCTCCTGCTCCAGCCGAGGCATAGAAGACTGTAACTCCACTTGGCAGAATGCTTGAGGCACATACCAGGTTTTAAACCACAGGACAAAGGACTCCTTAAGGTGCTTTAGCTACCCGATTTCCAAAGGACATTTTGGCAGTGAGTTTGCTCACAGCTTAACCCCAACGCTTGGCCCAAAATGCAGCATCTTGCACAGGCGTGAGACGAAAACCATACTGGTTATTCTCAGAGATACTCCTCTCAGGACAGTAACGATCTTAGAACAGACAAATAACGGTGATTCATATTAACACTCTAAATGTTTCTTGCTGAATAAAATAGTATTTCACCAATAAATCATAAGAAAAGAAGTCCATATAAAGCAGAGGCCAACACCTTTATTGAAACTGGGGAAAGGACACTCCTAAAGTTCCACTGATTTTGGTGAACTTTTCCATCTGACAGCGGACATCACACAAATCTAATCCCCAAGGAGGGAAAGTAAAATTATTATCATTTGGAAGAGTAAAAAAACCCCAAACTTGTAAAATGCAATTGTTAAATCTCCTTTCCAGTATTCGGCTTTCCCTCCCTGATACTAACCAGTGATTTGAGTGCAGTTCTTCAGATATTTACTGTGATTTTAGAACCATCCAGCAGCCTCTCCTCGGGGTCACAGATTTCAATCTGACTCCAGCAGTCCAAGCCCATGATCACTTAAATAATCTGCTTTGATTTCTGCTGGCAAAGCATCCCTTTTGCGTTCTGCTGACTAATGGGTACGCTATGGATGACACCCAAAAGTTACACATTAAAAATTCATGACATATATAACAACCTAGGGTGAAATCCTGGCACTTATACTGTAAATTGCAAACCTCCCACTGTCCTACACAGGGCCAGCGTTTTGCTACTGCAATACGTTTTTACATGTAATATCATGATCCATGTGCACAATCAGAAACAGTTGTGCCATGCGAGATAAAAATTGATGTTAGAACAAAATACCTAGACATGAAGCTTATGGTATTTTCCTTCAGGGAAGCAGTCATCTAGTATTCAGTAGCATTCTTCCCAGAGGAAAACAAACAATCAGAAGCACAATTTGGATACCAGCCAATTAGGCACACATTAGATTACTGCTAAATCATCTATACAGCCAACTTTCTGCTTTAATTCCCATCTCATTCAGTTTCTCATTTCTCTTCTGACAAATTTCATTGGAGAGCTGAATGCTGACACCCACACAAACCAATTACGAAGATCGCAGCTGTCTGTGCACTGGTAAAACCCAAAACCCCTTTGGCTGTGCATGCTGGAATGAGATCTACAGAACCAGACTACCACTCTCTTGATACCTGAGAAAATCACACCATCCCAGCCTGGTTTGGGTTGGAAGGGACCTTAAAGCTCATCCAGCTCCAACCCCTGCCACAGGCAGAGACACCTTCCACTAGAGCAGGTTGCTCCAAGCCCCTGTGTCCAACCTGGCCTTGAACACTGCCAGGGATGGGGCATTCATGGAGCAAACTGAACACTGAAGAACAAATTCTGTGATATTATGAATTTGAGAAATTGAGCATTGATCTGAAATTTCCCTTTGTGCTCCATGTTTCAAGCTCAGGTGAAGCAGTGGACTTCTGCCTGCTCTGGGCTGTAACAGGGCAAACACAAAGCAGCTGGAATGTCTCAGGTATGCAGGAAGGGTTAAAGTCTGCCTATTGCCAATGCAGCCTGGCTATTATGTGGCTGCAATTTTGCCCTTATTTTTCCATGTGTGGGCAGAACTCTCGCACAGCTGGCACAAGCTGAAGACCAATAGGGACTTAATCTACATATTTTGATAGGCACCTTCACTGTTGTGAATCTTAGAATTGCCACACATGGAGTAGCTAGTGCCTGCCAGGTAATGATCTGTGATGTGATGCCTACGTTTATTTAAGATACCAGTGGTATTAAGGTGTCTGCTAGTGAACGGTCATGACAACTTGGGTGTATGTTAATAGAGATGATGAAAAGGAAAAAGACTGGGTGCTTTTCTGTTAGATTTTTTTTTTTCCTTAAACTTGCATATTATAACTTTGTATTTGAGAGCTTGGAGTCTTTCATCACTGTATATAAATGAAGAGAGGGACTCTTCCTCAGGGACTGCAGCGACAGGACAAGGGGTGATGGGTTCAAACTGAAACAGGGCAAGTTCAGCTTAGATCCAAGGCAGAAGTTCTTCCCTGTGAGGGTGCTGAGGCGCTGGCACAGGGTGCCCAGAGAAGCTGTGGCTGCCCCATCCCCGGCAGTGTTCAAGGCCAGGCTGGACACAGGGGCTTGGAGCAACCTGCCCTAGTGGAAGGTGTCCCTGCCCACGGCAGGGGTTGGAACTGGGTGATCTTAAGCTTCCTTCCAACCCAAACCAGTCTGGGATTCTATGAATTTCAAGCTTAAAAAGAACTTGCACAAAAGCAGTATCTTTAATTAGAAACAAGCTATGGCAAGTGTGTATTAAAAACACCTGTGAGGGAACAAATGCTGTACAAATGCTCCCTTTTCCCCAAAATAAATTAATTCAAAGCACTCAGGGTTAATTCGGAACTGAAATGTTTTAACGGATAAAAAACAAAATCAAGTTTAGTTACTGGTACAATCTTCAACCCGTGCACTTCAGCAGTGAAGCTGAAGTCCCAGATTAAATTAACCAACGTGTATAGAAACGGGTCTTTTCAGTTTGTCATCCTGCAAACCCTTAGAACATCCTACATTTTCCTATGCTGTATGAATTGGCCTTTTTTATTGGCCTTCACATTTTTACCTTCCACATGTTTACTGCAAAGCTGCATTTTGCAAGTTTCACCGGGCTTTCTTTCAAGAATAATTAAAACGTAGCATATCCACAGCATAGCCTTATTATTAGCTTTAGCTTTCTTACTCTCAAAACTCTGGCTTTGCCAGGAGTTCTCAAGCAGAACGTTTTCATAAGTAACTGACAGAAGATTTGGATCCAGGTATTAAAAACCACACTCGGCATTTTTTTGTCTCTTACCATCACCAAAACTCATGGGTGAGAATTGTGACTTAGCAGGCAACTTTATTATGAGCACACCAGCACAAACCTACCCTTTCTGCAGCTACACCGACTCTATGGCATTAATGATCGTAGCTGCTTGTTTCTACCAAGGACCAGGGCAGGTTCATCAAGAAAACACACCTTGGAGATAAATAGGCAGGCATATTTCAGAAGGGTTACTGACACATGGCACAAGTCTAGCAGAAAAAGGCATTTAAAACAGCTCAGAATTTACGGCCATGCTCAGCATATAAAGCTGGGGAAGTAGGAAGAGGGGATGTGCAGAGTGATGATGTTTGTCTTCCCAAGTACCCATTACATGTGATGGAGCCCTGATGTCCTGGGGATGGCTGAACACCCACCTGCCCATGGGAAGGGGGGAACAAATTCCTTGCTTTGCTTTGGTGCATGGCTTTTGTTTCACTGTTAAACTGTCTTTAACTCGACCACAAGTTTTCTCTCTTTTACCCTTCTGATTCTCTCCTCAGTCCTATCAAGAGTGAGTGAGCATCTATGTGGTGCTCTGTTGCCATCTGGGGTTAAGCTACAGCACACGAGTAAAAGAAAAGTAGTCATAAAAGTAGGTTAACTGCCAATACTGGAAGTTTAGGCTGCAGGAATGCTTACAAAACATTCACACACACACTTCTTTGTATAAAGCAGTGAATGACCCAATGTTTTAGCAAATAAAAATCTTACTAAGCTTTCTGATTCACATTTGTGTTTCCAGTTTTCAACTGACATCAAGATGCCAAATACTGTATCAGTCTCCTGCATCATTATCTTGCAGGATGAAAAACAAACCAACCAACCAACCAACCTCAGATTGCTGTTAATATTTCATTACCATGTTTTTCTATTGTATTTAGTCCATGGAAGATGTGGATGAAGCCACTTTGGGTTTTTTTTTCCCATATTATGGACAAAAATCCAGTTTTCATTGAAACCCCTCAAAACCCAGGGGCCACAGTGCAATATGACACTTCCCGACACATTAAAGGGTCGATACACAGAGGATGCAACCTGGTCTCTCTCAGAGGAGGCCACTATGTACTCTCCTAGCTCCTTGATCCACAGGGCAGGCACACAAATGGCTGCCAGGTTAGGAAACACAGGGAGAGAAGTGATCCAGGCAAAGATATGACCAGGAGAGAACTGAAGGTTCTACCTTGACATGAACTACATATATCCTTCTGTTCACAATTCCCAACATGCTTATCACCCAGTTAATGACCTTGAAACTTGTCACTTCTAATATAACCTGCATATAATAGCAATTAAAGACATTGCACAGATACTTCAATCACAGCAGTTCCTCCATCAGTAGTACAAGAACAGTGCATGAGTGCATGTACTAAATCCTTGTTTATTCAAGAGACAGGCTGCATTTATCCACATTACATAGCCAATAGAGACAGGAGGGATATTCAACAAGCAAAGGGGGAAGCAAAGCTACAGAGCCCTCTGAGCCTTTCAGGCACTATGGTAACACAAAAGCACACAGCCCAGCTGGGTTACCTGGACAGAAAGTGCCTTCTCTCAAACAGGAGAAACTCTGCACTGACTTTGACATGCTCAATTCAGAAGAGCAGGAGAACACACAGAACTAGGCATCTGCAAGTGAACTGGAAGGAATGAGGTAACATAACCTATAGGGTAAGAGTACACTTATGGCACTCAGGTACTGGCTTGTAAAGGGCACGGAGAAAAGAAGAATCGGAACATTTGACCTAAGAAGATATTTGGCTTAGTTGCAAAAGGACCTGATTTTAAAAAGGAAAGTTTGAAAACCAACCACATAATTCACAGACGGTACTAACAGTAGCTAAAGCACACAAACAGTGATATCAAAGGCAGCTTGCACCTCCGCTACAGTTACACAGGTGTCAAAACCATCCATGCACTATTCTGTATATTGCTCTTTCTAGAAACTCATTTACTAACTCCTTTTACACAAGAGAAAGTACTTCTCTTCCTGCTGGGTAACATTCTCCCAGGTACTACTTTCTCTTCATTTTATACCTGTGTGCACTCACTAATGTTGCTTTAGGTAAATTCAGCATTTCTGCTCTACACAGCCATAAATAACATTGCGCAATGGCATTTTTAAACATGCACTGCAACTCAGGGTTTGGGGTTTTATTTCTTTGCTGTCTCACCTCACAGGTACACCACACGAAGTGCAGCAGAACACAGGACAGCATCATACTTCTGAGGTGTAGACCGACCATCATTACCCTCGAGATGCTGAGAGCAGGATCTCACAGCACTGCTGTCCTTACCCACACTGCTGGCATTTATTGCCCATTGTTCAAAGGTATCCCAGAAGAAAAATGCAGGAGCAGTTCTAGCCTCCCCAATTAGAGCTGACTGCACAACAGCCTCACACCTAAGTTTCCCAGGCTATGGGGGCAGCCAGGGATCACAGTGTAACTAGATGATACGTGCTGCTTTGAAGCTGCTGCAGTTGAATAGGAAACACAAAATGAAGAAAAAGCCCAGCAGTGCAGAAAGGCTGACATACCATGTGGTTAATCCTCCCGAGTCAATAACAAGCTGCTTCCTTGGTCTCAAGACTCAGCTATCTGATGTAATTGGTTTTAATAACAGAGAACGCGAGATAACAGAGGGGAATGTTTGGCTGTGCACAAGAACTGGTGTAAAAGCATGGGAAGATCCATAAGGATCAGGTAAGGATCAACAGAAAAAAAAAACCAAAAACCAGTATCCTTACTCCCATATCAGGAGGTCCCTAAAGCAAGTGGCCCGTCAGTGGTTTGAGCCTGAGACCACTGTGATAAAACCTACAGAGAACACACTGTAAGAAGTGACAAATTCTGCCACAATCTCATTTGCAGTGTATTTTAAACACTTGCTTTCACTGCTGAAAAGACAAAGCTCAACTAGAGTAGGGTCACACTTTGAACACACCCCTCCTAAAGCAGGGATCCCACAGAGGACTAATTCAAATGATCATATTTTGATCGAGTGGTTTTAGAGTCCAGACTTACTTGAACACTGTCTTTCATCACCTGTTGCTTTGAGGCATTTCAGCCTTTTCTAATCATTTGTTCAAAATGCATTTTAATTGATTTCAAATAAATAAACACACAGCCTACTTGGCTACTGTCTGGAAAGTGACGTCCCCCCCCTTTTAAAATCAACACTGGTAGCCTTGAAGGGAAGGAGAAATCTGCCAGTAACACCAAAGCCAGAATGTTTTGCATTGTTCTGCAGCCTTGCCTGCCTTATCCAGTGGCCAGCTTTCTGCCAGACATACAGACAACACCAGGAGCTAACAGATTTAACTCATCAATTCATTGACATTTAGAATAGGGGATGAAAACTCAGAATCCACTTTCTATATAGTGACTGAGTTAGGAGGGGTAGAATAAACCATAGAGGCAAACCTCTCACTTTCTGCTCTCCATCTGCTCTTGCTCTTTTTTAGATATATATATAAAAAAAAAGATGCACAAATATATATTCTGTATGTACACACAGAGTGCACACATTGCCCTCTGCTGACCAGAACCCAATACACAAGAGTTCTCCAACACACACTGCTCATCATACATGATCTGCAATGAATGCTTGCCAGGACCATATCAGTGTTGGTATCAACTCCGGGTACTCGCTGGTACAGGAAGAGGCACCTCATTCTATTCAGCAATTACCAAGGTTTTTTCAGAACACAATTTTAAGGCCTTGGGTTTCGCTGCTTTGATTCCTCCTATCCGGTGATACAACAAAAAGCCCTTCCCTGTGAGGGTGCTGAGGCGCTGGCACAGGGTGCCCGGAGAAGCTGTGGCTGCACCATCCCTGGCAGTGTCCAAGGCCAGGTTGGACACAGGGGCTTGGAGAAAGCTGCTCCAGTGGGAGGCGTCCCTGCCCATGGCAGGGGCCTGGAACAGGATGAGCTTTAAGGTCCTTTCCAACCCAAACTATTCTGTGATAGCGGGGGGAAAATCAAATGAACCATGTGCAACAGGTGCTCACGGGTTAACCTACACCTATGTAGCACCCAAAGCTTTTGTCCTTTTAGGTTACATTTATCAGTGCTCATTTTTCTTCTCATCACAGTGGGGCATTTTAATCAAACACCAGAGAGATGGGAGGGGGCAGAAGTGAGCAAAGTGAATCAGGATAACAGAGCAATTCCTCCTCCCTGCTCTTTTCATGAGTGCTGTCATTTTACCTTTCAATATGAATACAAAATTGAAGCATCAAAGAGAAGGAGGTCAATAAACACTTCAGTTCTTTACATCTCTCCTCCTCCATCCCTATACCAAAACTCTTTTAAGTATCCAGTTCTATGGAAAACCCCTTTAGACCAAAGTTTAGACACACACTTTAGGTTGGAAAAAATACAGAATGGTTTTTAACGTAGGAAGCAGCTCAGTCAGTTTAACTGTAAGCTTCTCAGAGGATCTACATGCTACATGAAGTCCATAGACTGCCTTTCTGACAGTGACTGGCCATAATGTACTACTCCTAAGTACCTACAGAGGGACACAAAAGAAGCAGACTAGGGTTCTTGAAGTAAAGGGGAGAAAGAAGATTTCTGCTGTTGTTTCTGTACTCACCCAAAGCCCAGTATGATGCAGCTTCCAAAGGAGGAGCACTGCTGTAGAGAGCATGGATATACATGAGGTGAATCATCAGCTCAGCCAGGCACCACCAAAAGAAAATGCGCATTACGCCCACCATTAAGATCCTAAGATTGGTCTTCAAGCTGAAGGCTTCTTGGCTCCTCATCTATAAAAGAAACCCAAAGAGGTGACATGGTGTAGTACTCACATACCAATCCTCAAGAACTTGATTAAATTTCATTTGCTGTTCATTACTAAGGGGACCATTTGACTGCGCCATTTGCTAATTCCTGACCTGGCCTCTCCATTCTCAATCTCAGTAAGCAGCAGAAATCAGCAAGAGATCACACATGACCATACACTGCACCAAATTGTTGTAGGAAAGGCCAAGTGCTGTTAACTTGAATAGGATCCAGACATGGGACACTTTTTAGTTCCTGTGACTTGATCAATCATTAGAGATAATCAAAAGAAGCTTAAAGAAACTACAGCTATGAAAGAGAAGGTTTTCCAAGCAGCAGCCCTACCAAAACACAAACAATAACTGCTGGCTCTTAAAGTACCTCCAGCTTCTACTCACTACATGGGATTGATTATTTCAGGACAGTTCTCCATTCTTCTCTTGTAGCATTGCCAAGATCAGCCAGACCTATATGATGTGCTGAGCAAATGGCAGTTAACCACAAGTTAAATATCGGGTAAAGAAAAGGTTTGCTGCTGGCAGGTTTCTTAAGATGTCTCAAACTATAGTAAACACACTGACATACTTTTACCCTCTTTCCCAATAAAAAAGGATATGATCAAACAACAGAAACAAAGGACTGCCTAAAAATTTATTCACGTTTTGTACATCTATTACTGTGTGTGTCCACTCATCCACTTCATCCAAGTGATGTTAGCTATAGACATCACATAATCATAGAATGGTTTGAGTTGGAAAGGACCTTAAGATCATCCAATGTCCTATGAGTAAGGACACCTCACACTAGATGAGGTCATCCAACACTCTGTCTAGCCTGGCCTTGAACACTGCCAGGGATGGGGCAGCCACAGCTTCTCTGGGCACCCTGTGCCAGCGCCTCAGCACCCTCACAGGGAAGAGCTTCTGCCTTAGATCTAACCTGAACTTGCCCTGTTTCACTTTGAACCCATCACCCCTTGTCCTATCACTGCAGTCCCTGATGAAGAGTCCCTCTCCAGCATCCCTGTAGCCCCCATCAGACAATGGAAGCTGCTATGAGGTCTCCACACAGCTTCTATTCCCCAGGCTGAACAGCCCCAGTGATCTCAGCCTGACTTCCTATGGGAGGTCACACATCACAAGTGGTGATTCCACACTTACTCAAGTGTGCAAGAAAACCAGGAAGACATTATACATGGAAATGCGAGGTTTTTCCTCATCATGTAGAATTAGGCTTGAAAAGCTGCCTGCAAGGCACTAGGAAAAGATGTTCAGTAAGATAGGTCGGTCTTTCACATTTTCACATGATAACCAGCTCATTTAGTCTGAAGAAAAGCGTTCCAAGTAATCATCAGCTGTTTTCACACCAACAAGATGGGAAACTCAGGAACACAAACACAAACCAGCAGCTTTCCGTGACTCTGAAATCTGTTTCAGGGTTAACAGCCAGCTGCTGCTGCTGCTGTTACCTTCATCTGCCTAATGGAGGAGAGGCAAACAAAAACCCAGCCCAGCAGCTGCAAGCTAGAATTATGAGCATTTGGAGACTGTGATGATGTGTGTCACTGGGTTCCTGGTTGAAGGGATAAATCTGATACCAGACAAAAAAACCATCCAGCGAAGTAGAACTTGGGGAGGAAGGTTTGTCCTCAAGGTGATATCCAGGAGACGGTTGAATTCCCAGTGCTACATTCAAAATCATTCCTACAACATGATTTTGTATTTTCAAAACGATGTTGAAGACAGCTTTAGACACCCAAACAATTCTAAACCTCCAAGGAGTCTAAGTAAAAACTGAAACCTTTCAAGCCATCAGTAAGGAGGGAAACCATTACGGCAGCAGTTAGAGATGTCCTTACTGAAGTCAAAACATGCAGGAGTGAAAACTCCTTTTCTGGAGGTTTTTTCTTTTTCCAAAGAACCTCATTGAGGGAAAAATATTTCAGACAGAAACAGGTATCAGAGTCTGACAGCGGAAGCTAATCAGCCAGCCATGAAAAGCCACTTGGCTCTCTTTCCACCTTCTCTAACACTGGAGTCTAATAAACCCCTCTCCAACCAAGAACTAGATATGAACACTTCTGACAATATATGTTGACTAAATACGTTAGTTACCAACCCAATGTGAGCTCATCGGGCCATGGCTGCCATACAAGCATGAATACCCAAGACTGGTTTCTAACTACGGCCCTCCCTTTTGCATGCAGCGTACTTCAACACTTAAAAGGACAATAGATAAAAAGTAACGCTGGGAACACCTTCTGTTTGAAGGTCTCCTCTGCATCAAGTTTTGTCAAGTAGGAAACTAGAAAATAAACAGAAACTCAGGCTTACCAGTAAACTGCATAACAAAACACACCATTAAGAAAGCATCTCAAGGAAAACTGGATGAAGTTGTCTACCTAACATTCTCATGATCAGTATTACAACCTCTCAAGATCAACCTATCATGCTTTAATCTATTCCTCAAAGCATGGGGTCTGTGTCTAGATTTGGCAGCTGAAAAGAGATCACCATCCACTTCCGATAGCTCTTCACTCAATTCGCCTGAGGCACAGATGCATTAAAAATTAGTAACTGTGATCTTAAAAAGCTGTTACCTGCTTACTGAATTCATCAAAATTCACAAGGGGCCCATTGTGGAAGGTGGGATAATAAAAGACATATGCCAGCATCCAGAGGAACGAGTGGGATGATTTCTGGGCAGGTCCATGCCAGCAGAACTCCAGGCTGAAGCTAGTGCAGAAGAGGCAGCGCACAGACAGGGTGAAGAGCAGCAGGTAATACTCGTTCTCAGTGTCGTACCACTTCCTCTGCAATACAAAATAAAGCCAGAACATGATGGGGCAATTCAGTGATTTCTGTATGGCTGGGCAGCAATGTCCACCCAGATTCTCACTTTCAGGGTCACCAACAGCAGGAAGCAACTAAATCGAACAGCAGCTGGCACAAGCATCTGAAGTGAACATTAACACATGAACAAGCAGCACTGGAGAGATGGAATTGACAGAGAAAGGGCCTCCAGAGCTACTGCTACCACCATAAGGAGCCAACAGCTTCATTTCAGTAACATATTAGGTTGTGAATAACTATGATAGCAGGAGACCTACTCTTACAGGAATAGCATTATCTTCCTCAGATTTGGTCCAGTACTACAATATCCAAACCAGCTGGCAGCACTACTGTCAGCAAAGGGACTGCTAGGGCTGAAGCCAAGGCTGCAGTTCAGATCTGAAAAGAATCAGTCACTCCTGAGAAAGCTCAAGGCTGGAAAGATGTTACTGAACCTTTTGCTTGACTAAGCAACTCCTGGATACAAACCCAAAAGCTAGCACCTTAAACTGGTACGATTACAGCTTCAAAGAACAAGAGATGTGTTTACTATAGCACTAGTAAAGCACTGTCATACATCAGCTCTGCTGAATACCACTTGCACATTAAGGCTCATAGTTCATCTCAATGCACTGACCAGCATGACTGAGAAATAAAACCAGTACTTTGTCAAAACTATAGCTGCCATAAGAGGCACCCACCACCATAACTGATTTGATGCTTAATTAGTCTTTTTCCCATTACCTTGGCTTCTTCCACAGCTGGTATGCGTAAGGTGGATAGCAGAGTAAGGGAGCACAACCACGTCAGGACTGACAGCTGAAACTGAGCCACAGCAAACGAAATGGTTGCATGTAACAAGATGACAGCAAAGCCCTTGATTCCCAGTAGCAACCAGCAGGCAGCCATCCCATAAACCATCAAGCACCATGGTTTATACTGTTAAAGAAAAATGAACAGTTTTAGTTTGATTATTTCTAAAGAAAAACAACCAACCAACCACTCAATATCTGTGCTGTCCTACACAGGGTCAACAGTGGAAACAAATGCAATCAACAAGGTTAAGAACAAACACAGAACCACAGTCAACTGGATTGGAAAAGACCTTTAAGATCATCAAGTCCAATCATTCCCCAGCACTGTCAAGGTCACCACTAACCCATGGCACTGAGGGCCTAGGGTGAACACATCCAGGGACAGCAATTCCACCGCTCCCCTGGGAAGCCACACAGGGAAACCAACTGTATCCATAAAGGATGGGGACACATGGAAGGGGTTTCTGTAGCAGTGTGTATGAAATCCAGAGTCTCCCCAATCTGGAAGAGAACATAAGTTCCTCCTTTCCTTCCCCAAACTAGCAAGTGGGACACCACATGCCAGTCATTGCTCACAATCATACAATCACTTAGCAGTCATGCCAAAACCCAAGCAGTCATCACCTCCCAGTCTTGGAAAGGAATAACTACAACCTTCTTTGGTGTCGAGGTCAAATGACACTGGTTAATGCCTCACAACAAAGCACAGGTTTTCATGGGTTGGAGGCTCAAGTCTCCAAACACTAAGGCAACGCTCTCACCTGAACATCATCACAGACCCACTCACACAATTCACCCCCCAGAATGGGATTTCCCACACTCAGTGGCCTCAGCACCAAGTTTCCCATGTCCAAGTAAACTGAAACCCACAGAAACCCCCTGCTGTGTAGACACTTTACATACCTTCTCCACCAAGAGCCTGGACACTTGTGATACCAGCAGGTGACCAGCCAGAAGCCACAGTATACGCTCTCTTCCCCATTCGATCCAGTAGCTCCACTCAAAGTCCATGGGGTCCTGGGGCACCAAGGGAACTGGTCACTATGTGCATCTGGCCATAAAAGCATGTTCTTACAGGAAACATCTACACACTAGGTCCATTACCCAGCACCACGGACCTCCACATCTGCAGAACGTCACTTCAGCAATCCAATTGGATCATTTACAGCAGTGAGCTCCAACAGCACCATTTTGACTGCCAATGGTATGAAATGCAGAAGAAGAGCTTTAGGTGGTGCCTAAGCCCCTCAACTGGTGCTGAACCTGACCAGTAATCACTGCCTTGCCCCCCAGATGCCAGGGAGTTTTCTAACTACAAAGAGAGGCACCCCCTCCCACAGCTCTTCCCAGGACATGGGGAACAAGCTGGTGACTGCACAGAGATACAGACTGCAACAAGGGTCCTCAGGGCTTCCAGTTCAGCAGGGCTTCATTTCAGTTCTCCATCAGGAAGCTTCTCAGGAAACAACAAATTAGTCTGCTGCTTCTGATGTGGGTCATCTCTTCAAAGCCAATAAATTCACATTTTTGCCTACCCTGATACTTTTAACGTTAGGACTCTCTTTTCCATGTCTAAAGAAAAAAAAGCCATTTTGGACTACATTGAACCCATGAAAAGTTTAGCCAGGAATCTGCATTTATTTCAACTTGGCTGAAAAGGCACTTTCCTGGAAGAGGAGCTTCACTCCCTGTTCCAACAAAGCCCAGGTGGGATTAGATGAAGCGAGGTCAGCTGCAGGTGCCTGTGACATGGGGGCTTTATCTAAATTATTTAAGAGGGATCAGCTGGTAGCCCTGTGTTCTATACAAAGCCCCACCAAAAGTGTATCTCCACAACTGCTTTATGGCTTTCTTGAGAGCACATGTGAAGGGTCTCTTATCAGGGCCTCAACACCAAAGTAATTCCACAGCTGTGCGTTCCTGGTCTTGTGTAAATCATTCTCAATATCAGTAGCATGTATCAGCTGTACTTCAGAAGGATGCGAGGTCAAAAGCACATGGTGAGGTTGCTTTTTGGCTTGGGTGCTAATTTTCTTCTTAGTTTGGGGTACTTTTTTAATACCAACCATGTTTCTTTAAGCCTGTATGCCTCACGAATCTGTTCTCCTCTATGCGGCACTACAGATCAACCAGGAAGAAAACGTGTGTTCACTGATCTTAGAGCTGATGTCATCCAAACTACCCAGAGAGAGGAAAAAAAGGCAAAAGCCTGCAGGAAATCCCAAACGGGGTGATAGTTTTTAAGGCCAAACAATAAACCAGAAGGTTATTAAGTAATGAACAAAGGAGAAACACTTAGTACAGGGATCAAAAAACAAAACTTGGGTTATGATTCTCCGATCTAGACACACCTGGCAAGTTCCTCAGTAGAAACAGACTGAAATTAACGATGAACATCCATATCTGCACAGTTACTACAAACTCTGAAGCTAAATCAGAAGCTCAGGTGAGCAGAAAACACAGAGACATGCGTTCACTGCCACAAAATAAAAGATGCTGTTATCTGTCACCCATCCTACCTTTTTGAGGCCCCAAAAGAGAGTCCCTGGTTCCAGCCCAAACTCTCTGTCCATCGCAGCTTCATACTCTGCAGAGAAGAGTAAACCTTTGCTAAGGACACAGCAGCCAGAGTAGGGAGAATCACAGAATCAATGAACAGTTAGGTTTAGAAAGGACCTTAACATCACCCAGTTCCAACCCCCTGCCATGGGCAGGGACACCTCACACTACATCACATCACCCAAGGCTCTGTCTAATGTGACAGTCAGGGTCGGGGCCTCGGCTGCTCAAGAGCAGCACATTCCCACAAGGCCTCCACTGATGGGGGCACTGAAGCACATCACCATGTCACCACTCACCAGGTGAGCTGCCCAACCGAGCCATGGCTCTGCCCTGCAGCAAAGGCAAGGTCACTGAATTGCTCAGAGCTATGCTTTGATTCCCCTTGCAACAGGGGCAGCAGCTGACAGCAATCAACCTCTTACCAACACAAGACCTGCGCTAATCATTATTTCCCCTCTCTAAGGGCTACCTGGTTTCTCTCAGCAGAGCAGAAGGGACACACAACCCTGACACTGACCAGTAGAGCAGAGCAGGGCAAAGCTGCTTTGAGAAGCCACCTCCAGAACCCCACTCGCATGCAGCCTGTTGCCATCTCTGCAGAAGATGGGTGCAGAGCCCTGGACCCATCTGCCCAGCACTTCCTTCAGAGCCCTGCCTTTCCAGCACTCCTGTTCTTCCCTTCAGCTGTTCTGAGAGCTAGCTAAGGTCATTAATGCAGAACACCTTGCTGATTAAATCCTAACAGCATGCAATACCCATTTCCCTAACGAGGCTCTCTAAGTAGCTATGCTTTTATCGGATAATACCACCTTCATGTCCTTTAAAATACCAATGTGCTAGAACATAGCTTTTTTTCACCTACAAACTCTGCATAACTTGTTTAAACCCCCATGCCTCCTCTGCACCACACAGCCCCACTGAACCAAAACAAGCCACTGTAGCAGCCACCAAGAGGTTACTCAAGGCACAGGCAGGAGTCTGGAAACAAACTGACCCTAAAGCCGCGCAGACGTTGCTCTGAGCCCACCTCTTCCCTGGCACCATTGCAAAGAGCCCTAGGACAAAGCTCTCTGCCCCGCTGGCACCTGGCTGCTGCTCCCTCGCACGGGGCTGGTTGGCAGGCAGGAGGAGCACGGGCACTCCCTGCAGGGGAGCAAAGTAGACACCAACCCGGAGAACAACTGCAGCGAGCGCAGGAGCGAGCACCCCCATCACGGACTCACTTCGGGACACTCGGTGCGCCTCGTAGAACGCGTAGAGGTGGGAGCCCACGGCGAGGAGCCCGTAGAGGCGCATTTCCCAGGCCGGCAGCAGCATCGAGCTGGGAGCTGCTCCCGGCGAACCCGCCGGCCGCCTCCCTGCGGGGAGAGAGAGGACGGGAGAGGTGTTCCGCGGAACACGGCCAGGCACCGAGCACGGGGACACCGGGCGGGCAGGGGAGCCGCCCACCAGCGCCCCTCAGGCCGCCGAGCTGCCGGGGCCCTGCGGCCGGGCGGGCACGGAGGCTGCCGGACTCCGCCGGGAGGCCCTTGGGCCGAGGACTCAGCACCGGACCCCGGCTGCTCCCGCCGACCGGGGACCGAGGGGAACGGAATGGGGACCCCGCTCCCCGCTTACCTGAGGAGCGCTCCGCCGCCAGGAACCGAGGGAGCAGCAGCCGCGGACCCAGCGGGCCCGGTCAAGCCGCGGCTCCAGCCCCGCAGCCGGCAAGAGGCAGCACCACCACCCCACGATCCCGCCGGCCCCCCGCGAGCTGCCGGACGGCGCCGGAGGGCGGGAGCGGGGCGGAGCTCCGGCCCCCGCGCGCCCTCTCCTGGCCGCCGCGGAGCAGCGACCCTGCGGCCTGCGCCGGCCCCGCCGCTCCTCGTACCGGCGGCTCCGCGGGGAGAGCGCGGCCGGGGGTGCCCCGAGGCCCCGAGAATGAGCACCAAAGGATCGCGACCAGAGCGGCAGCCTCTCACAGGCCGTCTTCTCCTGCCTGCTGGAGCGCAAGGCACACTAGTGCAGCGACACCGGCTTTACAGACATCACAACACAGCCTGAGCACTTAGGGAGTCTGAAAGGCATCACCAAAGCAGGAACGAGGGGCTGAAAGTGCTGGCACTGACAACCCCCTCCATGGATCAACCTGTGTTCTAGCAAGGGTTCCCCCCTCCTGGCACTTCACCCACAGCTAACAAACCTCACTGCGCCTAGTGTTACAAACACATTGACTCACAGAATAGTTTGGGTTTGAGAGGGCCTTCAAAGCTCTTTAGCTCCAAACCCCTGCATTGAGCAGGGACTTCTTCAGCTAGATCAGGTTGCCCAGAACCACATCCAGCCTGGCCTGGAATGTCTCCAGGGATGGGGCCTCCACCACCTCTCTGGGCAGCCTGTGTCACTGTTTCACCACCCTCAGTGTAAAAAGCATTGACTTTCCAGCCCAAAAGGTTGATCTGACCTTGCACCAGGTGACCTTTTTCCCTCTCTATTGACATCAGTGATGTAATTTTTAATGCGGGAAACAGTTCATATCCTTCT
The DNA here is from genome assembly GCA_028858755.1 of Ara ararauna. Classification (NCBI taxonomy): domain Eukaryota; kingdom Metazoa; phylum Chordata; class Aves; order Psittaciformes; family Psittacidae; genus Ara; species Ara ararauna. Next base: position 123,649,558 of record CM054379.1, read on the forward strand.
GGATACCATCTTGCCAGACCTTTAAGATCCTCCTATAAAAGAGCATTTCAGTTCCCCTGATCACCCTGAGGCCTGCTTTGCATATTCAAATTCCCGTTTCCTGATTTTGGAAAGCCAGGCTCATGGCTGATACTCCAGGTGCAGTCCCATCAGTACAAGGGTCAAGTCTTCCCTATCTGAACCAGACATGCATCTCATGGTGTCTCTGAGAATCACATCTGGCCATCAGAGCCACATGGTGGTCCTTAAGCATTTTGGTTTTTGCCTCCAGTTTTTCTTTCCATCTCTCCTTGCCAGGGAATGACTCACATCCACTTTACAGCGTCAGTTTTGGTAGCCCCTAGGGGGATATTGCATTTGCTCTCTGGAACTGCTGTAAAAATCTCAAGGTCGGGCGCATTCTCCTCTATAATACCCAGCCCCTCTTCTCTGCTGACACTGCTCCCCCAGTTTTTGCCCTCGCCAAGTCAGTCAGTGCCTTACCCCATAGAAAAGACAAGTATGTGACACCACCTGCATAACAGCACTCGAGCAGCAGTCCTGGGTATGTAAAACCATTCCCACTCGGCACTGCAGCCACTAAGGGTCAGCAGAGCTTGCATTTTCCTGCAGTTCTGTGGTTTCTGGTCACCAGTGTGAAGTCAGTACAGGCAGCAGGCCCTCTAGATGGCTGCATAACACAAACGGTGTGCATGCAGGAGCAGTACTGCAGCCTCAGAAAGGGAAGAGGTCTAACGAGTTACAGTTTCTTCACCAGGTTACATTGAAAAGGACAGCCTTGTCATTAGTTATGGGGTGACACGGAGCTGTTGGAGAAAGTCCAGAGGAGGCCAAGAGGATGACTGGGGGGCTGCAGCACCTCCCATATGAAGACAGGCTGAGAACATTGGGGCTGTTCAGCCTGGAGAAGAGAAGCTGCGTGGAGACCTCAGAGCAGTTTCCAGTGTCTGAAGGGGGCTACAAGGATGCTGGAGAGGGACTCTTCATCAGGGACTGCAGCGATAGGACAAGGCGTGATGGGTTCAAACTGAAGCAGGGCAAGTTCAGGTTAGATCTAAGGCAGAAGCTTTTCCCTGTGAGGGTGCTGAGGCGCTGGCCCAGGGTGCCCAGAGAAGCTGTGGCTGCCCCATCCCTGGCAGTGTTCAAGGCCAGGCTGGACACAGGGGCTTGGAGCAACCTGCTCTAGTGGAAGGTGTCCCTGCCCGTGGCAGGGGGCTGGAACTGGATGAGCTTTAAAGTCCCTTCCAATCAAACCATTCTATGATTGTATGACATCCAGGAGTCCATGTATGCTCTGTGGCCAGGTGAGCAGCTACCTTTCCATGAAGGTCACTGCCAAGCCCATGGAGCAGAAACACAAACTCTGGCAATGGTCCCACTGGAAGCTCTCACTGCCTGGAATTCTATACTAGATGATTTTTTTCTTTTTCTCCCTCTTATTTTAAGGATTTTGTACAATAAAATATGACCAGAATCTCAAGATTAATTGTAACCCAAGATGCTGAACAGCCTGACACAAATACCCGCACATTGACACGGTCCTCACCATTTTAGACACACAAAGGAAAGTGAGTTCTGCTGCTCCTACAGTCACTGGCAAGCAGTGGAGGAACCAGAGTGTAACAACCCTAGAAAAGCAGCAGCAGAAAGCCCCACTTCTCATTTGATCTGCAAGAGGTAGACTGTTTAAACATCTCTTGCCCAATGTCCCAACAGCTGCAGAGGCCTGGCAGCCTTTCAAAGCACTTGCCCTTTAGGAAGAAAGCAGTGTGATGCTACATACTCATGCATCAGGTTTCTCTGAGGCCAAAAAGAGAATCCATACTGGGTAGAGAGATGATTTGTGATGGTAGGTTTCTCTGGGACAAATTCGAAGCACCACTCACTGCCAGAATGGTTACAGAGCACAGAAGCAACAACTGCCAAAAAGGTCCATGTCTGTCTTCACTACTGGGAGCCAGCAGGAAGGCATCCAGTCCCCACCACAGCCTTGGTGAACACTGGAGGGTGCACTGCCAGCCTCTTGCAGATCAGTTCAAGCATCACTAGAAGACGGTCTCTAGCAAATGTTCATGTCCCCTTTTATTATTTCTATGCACTTTTGAAGTAACCGAGTGGAAAGTGTTGGGGTTTCACTGTCAAGTAGTAAAAGTCTCCTTTCTCACGTGATCAGCTGTAGGTACAATCAGATGAAAGTGAAGCAAACAATTCCAGAATTAAGGAGGAGAGAGGTAGCAGGAGGCCTTTGGAAAGGGCTCTTACTATTGCCTTTCTCTGCAAGTTCTTCTGCGGTCTGCTCACTACAGAACTCTACGTTTCTAGGGCATGGGCACAGCCAAGGGGACGAGGCAGGGTGGATGTGTAAAAGGCAGTGAGGTGGCCAAGTGGGCATTTTGCAGCTGGGAAGGCAAAACTAAGCTTGTGGTTTTGAGGAAACCCTTATTTTCAACTCGCCATTTGTTTCACATAGAATCATAGAATAGTTAGGGTTGGAAAGGACCTTAAGATCATCCAGTTCCAAGCCCCCTGCCACGGGCAGGGACACCTCCCACTAAACCATGCCACCCAAGGCTCTGTCCAACCTGGCCTTGAGCACTGCCAGCGATGGAGCATTCACAGCTTCCCTGGGCAACCCATTCCAGTGCCTCACCACACTCACAGTAAAGAACTTCTTCCTCATATCCAGTCTAAACTTCCCCTGTTTAAGTTTGAACCCGTTACCCCTTGTCCTATCACTACAGTTCCTCATGAAGAGTCCCTCCCCAGCATCCCTATAGCCCCCCTTGAGATATTAGAAGGCTGCTCTGAGGTCTCCATGCAGCCTTCTCTTCTCCAGGCTGAACAGCCCCAACTTTCTCAGCCTGTCTTCATACAGGAGGTGCTCCAGTCCCATGTTCATCCTCGTGGCCCTCCTCTGGACTTGTTCCAACAGTTCCATGTCCTTTTTATGTTGAGGACACCAGAACTGCACACAATACTCCAAGTGAGGTCTCACAAGAGCAGAGTAGTGCATGCAGTTAAGCTGTCAAACTTGAGTATTTATGAATCCAGCCGTAGAGTCCTCAGGCAGACTAAAGCATTGAGCTTCTCACTGCTTTCCTGAATCCCAAGTCCCTGTGGGAATTACAAGCAGCCCCCTAGAGCTCTCTCTCACAAGTTGATAGCTCACAGCATTGAACCAAGCCTCTTGTTTTCATTCAGCCTCTGGAAATCCTACAGTAATGCCCCCCGGTGTGCAATATCTGAATGATGGGACAAGATCAGCACCCACTGAGAGTCTGCAGATTAGAAGTCCAGCAACAGACAGGAGGATGAGCCATGTACATTAAGGAGAAATCACAACTATGACAAGAAATCCCCACGTAGCAAAACAGCAGTATTAAAATAGGGAGAGTCAGAAGCATAAAAGGTGTGGCATTTACAAAGAGAGCCAAGTGAACCTTCCAATAGCCAAGTTAAATATGACACAACTGAGGTTAACACGAGCCCTCCCTCTGGAGATCTCAGACATGAAGTTATGGATTCTAGGAAGACAACATCAAGTTTGGCCTTTTTGCCTTGTTTGGCTTGGCAAACATTACACCAAGCTGGTCAGCATTGCAGGTAACTCCATCTTTACAGGTTCCTCTCTCCTCTGATCCCCAACCCTCAAACTGGCTCTCTGTGAAGTGCAAACCTTCCCCCCACCCCATCACCTTTAGTTGTATCTATGTAAATATTGCCTACAAAAAGCTCCTTGCAGTCACAAAGTCAGTATTTCTGTACACGCAGATATAATCACTTTCCTGGCTTCCTTTTAGTGAATTTCATGCATCTTTGAGAACTTGTTTCATGCTCTGAGGCTGGAAAATTGCCAGCTTCTGACTGGGGATTCATAAAGTTACTTTTGGAAAAAACACAGTAAATTAGTATTGTAACTAAGCAGCTCACTACTGGATCCATGCTGAACATCTCCAAGGCTTCCTCATCAATACATTACCTGCTTTGCTGAACTAAAGAGCCTTTTCATGGATTCCCTTACCCATTCTTCCCTCCAATGAAAGCAGTATTGGAAGCAGTCATAAAGCCTTGCTCTCACCATGGATGTGGAGTCCACTTGTGTACAGTTACAATAGCTGGTGTGAGGTTCAACTCTGCTACCTTGGTCACGTCTGAGTCTTAGTTAACCATGCTTGAGCCTTAGTTTCTAACTAGTCAGCTATGAAACACAAAGGTGGCTTTGGTTTTTCTTCTTCCCACAATACCACTTAGAAGCTGTCTAGCTTTAAGTGTGGAATGATAGGAGTTAAGGGAATGGCAAATCAGCTCCTATGTATCTTAGTAATCCTGCTGAAACCTCCCGTGATTCCTAGCGAGGCAGCTGATAATTCACTATTGAAGTATTTAAACACCTCAGTACTTCGGTTTTAGTGGTGGCCTTGGCAGTGCTGAGTTAATAGAATCACAGAACAGTTAGGGTTGGAAAGCACCCCAAGATCATCCAGTTCCAACCCCCATGCCATGGGCAGGGACACCTCCCACCAAACCACGCCACCCAAGGCCCCATCCAACCCAGCCCAGAACACTGCCAGGGATGGAGCACCCACAGCCTTCCTGGGCAACCCACTCCAGCGCCCCACCACCCCCACAGTAAAGACTCGATGATCTTAAAAGTCTTTTCCAATCTAAATCATTCTATGATTCTATTTCAGTATCTTTGCCATCCTTGGGCAGAACAAATGATCTAGTCCAAACATAGGGGAAAGGATTCTTACGAAACATCCCTACTTCAGGTATTACTTTTCTTACCATTTTTAAGTACTAGTGGAATGTAATACAGGAAAAAAATGGCCAGGTCACAGCCAGTTTATTTATATTAATATTATAATAATTTATTTATAATAGCCAGTCTATTATAATTTACATTATCACAAACAAAGGCAAGACTCTCACCTGACCTCCAACAGGGCAAAATGTAAGCGATCCAAAAGGTGTTCCAAATTTCATTGTACTGAGGTTGTAAATCAGATGCAAATCTCATTCTATTACACCACATTATACACATCTTCTTTGGTGGCATAAGAAATCACTCCTATGTGTGCACATCTATATTTAATCCTTAGCTATCTTGCTGAAAGCACTGACTTTTGAATCAGTTCAGTGAAGGGAATAAATATAGAAAAATACATCTCAGATTACTATATGATAATTGACAAAACCTATCCAGAGAGAACGGCCTCTCTTAGTGCCTACCAAGCAAGTTTCCAAACTTCCCAGCTCTTCCCATCGCTTCCCTACATGAGCAGCCAGTAAAGGATCAGTTCAGCTCAACCACTTTAGAATCATAGAATCCCGGACTGGTTTGGATTGAAAAGGACCTTAAGCTCATCCAGTTCCAACCCCCTGCCACGGGCAGGGACACCTTCCACTAGAGCAGGTGGCTCCAAGCCCCTGTGTCCAACCTGGCCTTGAGCACTGCCAGGGATGGGGCAGCCACAGACGCTTCTCTAGGCAGCCTGTTCCAAGTCATAACAAACCTGATTTTGGGATGCAGATGTTTTCTATTTTGCTTCTGTGTTTATGTAACAGGTCATAGATGCATATAAGTTATGAGAAGAGCTCTGTCATACTGGAAGCCTTTCTTAGATTGTTCTTGAGATTACGACTTTCAATAGGAAAAAGAATTCCAAAGCTCTCTTGGTGCCTGTGTGAAACGCCAGCCATATCCCACCCTTTGCAGATAATCTCTTCATACAGCAGTGCTAAAAATACTAGCAAAAATTGCATTTAACTCATAAATATTTACAGCTATTTGAAATGCCAAAATTTTGCTCTGTGACTAGCACAAATCAACTGAGTAACACTGTGTACAATAAAAAAGTGGGTCATTGCCAACTGGGGCTTATAACTGCAACATGATTTGCAAATACATCCAATTGCTGCCTCAGGACAAGGTGCCGCTTTCAGTGCACAATGTCTTCATTGACTACTTGAGATTTGGAATAGGTTTCAAACCTCACATCCACCATGAAGTGCCATAATCTTTCTGCCATGTTTAGGCTGAGTTGATTTGTTTTTACTGGAAAATGAGAAGAGGATTCAGCTCTTTAAAACAGCACCTTCACAGGGAAAAGGACCAGCCCATCCAAACAATGGAAGCCCTACAATACAGATCATACTCTAGGCTGCCTGGAGGGGACAACTTTGAGTCATCATCTCTGGAAAATGGTTTACACAGTTGAGTCAGTGGAGATTTAGTGCAAAACACAAAGACAATTGTGTGGAAGACTGAAAACCAGAAACATCTTTCCCCTAGTTAGTTTTTTTTGTCAGATGATAGCCCTTCCATGGAAAAGTGGAGAGTTCTCTTTCCCCACCACATTGTTTCTCATGAGCTCACTTCTGTTGTGGAGGCAGGTAGAAATGCCAAAGCCGAAAAGAATACAAGATCTGTCCCTCTCACATCCTGAGGTTTGCTCTGAGCTTTACATTGTGCCAAAGGGGCCTAACTATTTCTATTTTAAACAGAAAGTGGTGATCACCTTCAGGGTGTGGAGAGCAGGACCTGCTCTGGCTGCTGGGCAAGCATCCCGTGGGGCGCACGGAGGGACCATCAGAGACCCCAGAGATGCCTTACAAGTTTTCACAGCATTCCTAGGTCACAGGGGCATCTGCACAAGAAATAAAGCAGAGCTCCAAAAGCCTGAAAATATTTTGGGTCCAACAGGGAAATGTTAGAGCATTTCAGCACCGCTGTCATTACGTGGTTTCAGGAGGCAGTGTTCATTTACATACCTCTGTTTTGCCCAGTTTCTGGTTTATATGCTGGTCCTCCTTTGGAATTAGCCCATCATAAACCTGGCTGTTCACAGCCTTTTCTCCAGAAGGCTGAGAAGACCCTACTGACAGATCCTTCTAGATGAAGGGTCAGACAATAGATCTGACTCAACAAGCCTCATCGTTCAGAGCTGCAGCCCATACACGGAGAACAGGGCTGAAAAATAAAGGTCTTCCATTCCATTTGTGATTGAAATTGCTTTTTGGTTTAAAGTGTGCTCTTTGAGAAAACCCTGCCTTCTGCTATTTTTTGCTGCTCCCATGGTCTGCTTTGTTCTGCTCCAGGCTTGCTGCCACCTGATCTATGGCTACTTTGCAACATCAAAGAAAGACACTCAAGCAGCAGGACTGCTGCTGACCTACACTTAGAGGCAACTGCGTGCCCAGTGCTGACAACTCTCCACTGAGCTGTCAGTTTGTTCTCAGCTGAAACACTCTGCAGACATTCTGAGTAAAATATTCTCTTCATCATTTCTATTGCAACGGTCTTACCACAAGGAAACAGTGGGGAACATTTTTGGTTTCTACTTTCCATGGCTTTTTCTAAGGAAACGCTATTGTAGATCGCTCTAAAAACACAGTTGTAGGTCCTGCTGTATGACTTAAGCATTTAATCTGTCATGATTATTTTATAACTGAGTGCAGAACACCATTCTTATGAGCCCTTTGTATTCAATCTCACACTTAAAATGCACTTTTTATCATCAAAGCAATTTCCAAGCATTAATTTTCCAACATCTTGTAAAATTACTCAGCAAAACACAGTGATATTATCACCCTTTGACAGATAAAGAAACTGAGGTGGAGAGATTAAGTGATTTACACAAGGCCTCAGTGAGAATCATGGTCAGAGGGCCCTGGGTGTTTCAGGTTTTGTCTTGTGCTCAGAACAATACTTCATGCTTCCTCTCTAAAGACTACTGTCAGTAATACTCTAGGACTTTTTCATATTTCAGGGCATGCCACAAGGCACATCTGCTTTCCCAAACCAAGAGAAGCTGGGAGAATGGCTCTGGTAAGAAAGCCAACCAGCCTTCAGCTATGAGTTATTAATGCCAGGGCGATGCCTGCTCTTGGAGGAGTCTATTTGGATAACTGTGTTTTAAGGATGTGTTGGGAAGTGCTTTGAGAAAAGCATTTCTTTTTAACTAATGAGTGTTTACAGGGAATAAATACGTTAAAATAATGTATTGGTATTCTTCCCATCAATAGCTACTCTCATTTACGTCCATTTTCTGAAGCGGGGGGAACCAACAGAAAAGAGGCAGATGAAACAATTGTCAGTATCATACATACCTTCTTGAAGGGCATAAATGAAGAAATTGCAAAGTTGTTATAGCTTGAAAGCAAGTAATTTTTTTGGTGTTTTCTGAACAGGGGAGAAAATAGGTAGAGAAGTATAATATGACGGTAAAAACCGCTTCAGGAGGGTACTTATGTTCCCCTTCTGAGATGCCTGCTAGCTGTGATTCCTCAAAACATTACTGTAAAGATGAAAAGCATTCACGACAGCCTCTGAAGAGTTTAAAAGTTTGCACGCTGTTTCAAGAGAATAAATGTGATCTATTAGTGAAGAATACTTTTCAACAGTAATCTTCAACAAATTGGTTTGTTTTCCACTACTGTGTAACATCAGCGTCTTTCCTTCTTCATTAGAACTAGTCGAGTTGTGAGGTTTTGAGTGGAAAAAGAAAGCAACCATAAAAGGAAGAAGAGCATAATGGTTAAAAGCAGCTTAAGTGCACACAGCACAAATCTTGATCATTTTCTACTCTGTTACCAGTTTTATTCTTGGTATTGCTCTTTCTGCAGAAGAAATCGGCAAAATCATGTTTACTACAAGTACCTTTTCCTAGCATCCTCTGTGAATGCCAGATGTTGAGTCACAAACTGTGCAGGAGCAAACGTTGTCCATTGCCAAATGACCTTTTTTGATTCCCATTTAAAAAAGCCCAGTCCCTTCACCCTGCCTGCCTGACAGTGCACGCACCCTCACAAACAGGACATTGTTCTCTATTCACCACACTTCAAAACCATGCCTGAGCTTGTGCGTTACAAACAGATCATGTGGCCTTAGCTGGGGGATATGTATTTCTTGGGTATGGCCTGCAGCACATTTTCTGTTCACGGCACACAGATTAGGTGCAGTATAGTTTTAGACACCAGCACAGGACAATGCTACTTTCCCAGGGCAATGCAGTTCTTTCCTAATACTGTTTTAGGAGCTCACTGATAGCATGTATTGGCCATGTAGCAATTTGAGTGTCCGATTCAGAAAAGCTCCACGTGCCAGAGTCTCTACTACCTTACTTACACTAGATAGTAGATGCACTGGAAGTTTAGATTGAGAGTGGAAAGGATGTAGATCAAAAGGAATGATTCCAATTTTGATGGCTAACACCAGCTGTAACACAGGACTATCACAGAGGACACAGCAGCAGTCCATGGAGCCAGACCTCGTACCGCAAAGACAAACGCTGAGGCTGGGAGTAGAATGAGCTACTAGGAGTCCTGCAGCTGAGGGAGAGCAGTCAGCAGGAGCCAGTGGGGCAGGGAAGCATGTTTAAAACACTGACATGTTGTTCAGGCAAATTCAGCCAAACTGGTACAAGCACCATTTAGTCTTACTGGTATAATCCTACAAGCACAGTACCACCAAAATTGGATATGATCTTCTCAGGGGTGCTTTCTGCCCCTCAGTAACACTTTGCAGGCAAACAGACCTGGAAAAGTACATAACCATTCCCTGCTTCAGACTAAACTTCTCCAGATTAATTACTTCCCAGCTAAGACAAGTTTTTCCTAGGTACAAGAAGGCAGGTTTTTTCACATGTTCAGGTAGGAACATCATACAGGTCCAAATTACACTGGTTTGTGTATCTAAATAGACCTAAGTGTGGAGCTGCTTTTCTTCATTTGGACAGACACTCCTTAATGAAGGAAAAGGTATTTCTTCACCTGACAGCCAAGAGGTGTGTTTCATCAGGCACACTTACATGACAGGCTTCCAGGAATGATGAAATTGCTCTCTGAGAGAAAAAGTCCAGGTTCATAACGGCCCACAGGAGCCTCGTATGACCATGTCCACGTTTTTAAAGGAGTTCACTTTCAAACTGGCCTAGCACCAGAACAGTTTGATTTCGAAGGTGTTACACTGCTCTCTGTCCTCTTTTAACTCTCCTTCACCCAGCAGCCCATTCTTTATGGATACCAACACACTGCTCTCACAGGGAAACCTGGTAGCTGTGTGTACACAGCTACAGAGAAGAGCATTCCCATCCAGCTTCACCCTGACACACACACACTGTACTCAAACCATCTGGTCCTACTGCAAAGAACGAGAGTAAAAGCTTTGTGTGGCTACTAGAGACCCTTTAGCCTCCGGGTCAGAAAACGCTTTGAATTAATGGAACTTGAGAGCATGCTCAAAGAGTCAGTGCAACCAACCCAGCTCTCCCAGGCAGCCTTACAATAACAAAACACAGAGTGCGCTCCCCCAGTACGAGCAGGAGAATGCCACCAGGTGAGGAAGCAGATTGCAGTTTCAATAGTGTTTTCATCACAAACGTTCAGAGTTATTATTATGAACAGCTCTTTGACGGTGTAATTTGAAGTAAATCATTCTCTACAAAGCTTTTTTAGTTATTCTTTACAATTTCCATCATCAGGTATTAGCCTCTTCAAAGGAAGTGCAACTTGTCAGGAAGAGAAAAGCCTGTTTCAGAAATTAATGAGAACATTTATTCTTTTTTTCCTCTGAAGAGGATTATGATTGCGATGGGGGAAATACAGAGAATAATTAGTCCCCTAAGAGAGTAAATTCCAAACAATATGTTTTCCTTTCACAATCCAAACTGGGCGAGCAGGATCTGCTTTTGGTTCACCAACCAAGGAAATTATTAATAAACTCTAATTGCAAAACCTTTATCCTGTTGGACCTTAAAACACCCAACGTGGCTTTCAGATCCGCCGATCTGCTTCTAAGAAACAGATACCCTTTCACTCCTGCCTTCTGAGTATCGCTGTTATTTTACATTCAGGACTCAAACCAGCTGTACAGCTGGAAAGGCAAGTTGCTCCCTCTGTATGTGAAATGGCACTTGATTAGTCTGCAAAAGGGTTTTTAGCTTACACGAGTTCAGCTGCTTAGCTGGTATAAACCTGCACAGCACTGCAGACATGAACTAGCTAACACTTTTGTCCTTTAATCCCAGAATTCTTAAATTAGACATAACACAGCCAAGGGATCACAACAGACTGAGGATAAAGAAAGATGCAGCTACACTAATGAAAAAAGCAGAACCTCCTCACTCTGCTTGTTTCAGTAAGTTTTCATTTTCATTAGGAGCAAATCCCTTAAAGTGCTGAGGGGATTTTCTCAGGGCGCAACCTGTGGGAATGGGTAGAGATGTTCAGGAGATGGGACAGAGCAAAGGCCAAGGATAGCATAGAACCATGGAATCAACCAGGTTGGAAAAGCCCTTTAAGCTCCTCCAGTCCAACCGTTCCCCACCACTGCCAAGGCCACCACTAACCCATGGCGCTGAGGCCTCATCTCCACGGTGTGTGAACACTTGCAGGGACGGTGACTCCAGCCCTGCCCTGGGCAGCCTGTGCCAATGCCTGAGCACCCTCTGGGGAAGGAATTGCTCCTCAGCTCCATCTACACCTGCCCTGGTGCAGCTTGAGGCCGTTTCCTCTTGTCCCATCCCTTGTTCCTGGGGAGCAGAGCGCAGCCCCCTCCTGGCTCCATCCTCCTCTCAGACAGTTGTAGGGAGCGATCAGGTCCCCCCTGAACCTTCTCTTCTCCATCTGAACCCCCCAGGTCCCTCAGCTGTTCCCATCACACTGTGCTCCAGGCCCTGCACCAGCTCTGGTGCCCTTCTCTGGCCCCCCTCCAGCACCTCAATGTCTCTGTTTCAGTGAGGGGCCAGAACTGAGCACAGGATTCGAGTGTGGCGTCATCAGTGCCCAGCACAGGGGCACAATCACTGCCCTGGTCCCACTGCCCCACTATTTCTGCATGAAAGGAAGGGGATACCATTGGCATCAGCATAAAACGAATTGGTGAGGGCTGGAAAACCAGAGCTGAGCAGCTCTGCAAGAGAGCTGATCTCCATGTCAGGGCTCTCACGTTACCTCAGTTCACAGCTACATTTGGTGAAAGTTTATGCTGGCCTTCAGAGCCTCTAGTAAGTCATCCAGTGTAATCAAGCGGGATCTTGGATGTGCTCTCCCACTGTTCAGCACACCGAGGAGGCTAACGTGACACAGATACCTGTGACACTATCCAGAGCCCTTCTACACAGGCCCTGGGGAAACTACACAGGAATTTCTGAGTCTCGCTGTCCTGATTCACAGTCCAGGACTCCGTGCCAAACTTCCAGACTTGCCTGGCTCCCAGAGAAGCCTCTGTCATCCTTAGTATATGTTGAAGTAATCTATAAGGAAATGCAGTAATAGATTTTTTCAGAGTGGGTATTAATGTGGAGAACTATCTGGGTAGGACATGAGTCCCCTGGGAAATTGTATTCCTGACATTCTATTCCCGACATTCTGTTCCCAAGGTGATCCCATTTTGTTAGCAGACTTTGGGCCCTTTGCCTTATGAGTGTGAAGGCTGGTTACAACGTGAGAAAAGATGACATGTCTCATCCCCACTCCAAAAAGCAGAATACAGCCAACTTTCTACTCCCGGTTGTAAAGGACAGGGGGCTGGGAAAGTGAGCAACTTTCAAGATAGCTGCTCATTTCCCTCTGTGACTGCAAACTAATTGCTGCAGCCACAGAATGCAAAATGAAAGGGAAGCAAGACATAAAAATGCAGGCAGTAACAGTGCTGGCTGCTAAATGAACAGAATTATACTATCTGTCTGTGAGACCATGCTGAAAACCTGCTGGATTTCAAATCAGACTCCTTCTTTACCATGGGCTGAGGCAGCATCTTGCTTTAGTTTTTCACCGCAAACGTCAGAAAACAAATGATTCAAACCAGACGTATGATACTTGTGCACATTTCAGGGCAGCTCCTATTTAGCAGATGCCTTGTATTAATAATATACAGTTGTGACAGGAAATGTGGTTTAGGTTCCTGGAAAAACATAAAAGCTAATTCCATTACCCCGTTTCATGGTGCTTTTCCTCAAATGCTAAACTGGTTTTGATTATAGGGAAACCTTATAGTGAGAAAACTTTGTCAAGAGCCTTAACTTATCGGTGCTTATCCTCCTTACATGTCTCCTCCCGCTGACCTACATTCTGGGCTACCTGTGAACAAGCCTGAGACACACAGACAAAATTGTCCTACAAGAGCCGGTAATGCTGCAGAGCCCTTTCGCTATTTCAATTATGATTTTCCCTTACAGACACTGTGTTCTGCTTCCCATTCTGGTTTTATTCTGCCTGAATAAAAGCATTCAAGCCTCTTTCAGTTTAACAAAGCATTTCAACAACAACAACAACCCCCCCAAAACCTCTTATCCATAGTAACTAGGCAAATCATTGTAATTGATCTCTAGAGGGAGCTTATTAAAAGCCTAAGCACAAACACTTTCCAGAGCACTGCTGTAATAAGCATGAGCTCAAACAAATGCTTGGTTTGCTATCTGCAGTTCGTCACTTCATACATTTGGAGCGACTGACTTGAAAAGGGTTTTTTCCAGGAAAAGGAAAGCACATTCTGATGGATTAAGAAATAAGACTGAAGCGAATTCACTTCAACTAAGTTTGTCTTCAACGCCAGAAAACTTCTACAGCTTATGGATCACTGCATGTAAACAAAAGTTGGAATAAAACCATGTTACTTCCAATGTATTTAAATACATATATTTCTCACCAGTAAGCCTTGATGAAGTCCTGAATTCAGGAATGTTAGTCTCATGATGAAGAAAGCTATTTGATAGCTCAAGAAGGATCAAATATTTAATTGATACCTGACAACAGAAAAGGCTAAGCCAGACAAGCAGTAATGAAACAGCCCACACCACAAACACAAACATCTACATCTAATATTGTGCTTGGAGCAAAAGCACATGTCTGTAGGTGAATTACAAAATTAGAAAAAGCTTTCCACTGCCCACAGTGGAAAGAAAGTGCTTTGAGGCTTCACAGGGCTCAACCCCTCCCCTCCCCAAATCTCTCCATCAGGCTATCAAGTGACAGCACACTTAACCCACAAAGAATATAATCAGAAGCATTACATCGAGCTTTCATTATTTCATCGGGGCACAGCGACACAATGCTGGGATCTTCTGAAAACTGGTGCGTAATTCCTGCCCCCCACCAGGGCATCACACCCACTTGTGGGTTTGTCCTTACCCCCTCAGCAGTATTTGTCATGGCACAGCTGATCCCTGTCAGTCTGTGTTTGTTGTGGCTTGTGGGATCTTAAAGGGTTCCAGTACTCTAGCCTTGGGCTTGACCTGCACCTTAGCTGTCGGGTGAACACGTGTAGGAGATGATAGCCTCAGCGAACTTAAGGCTTTACAAATCTGGGCATGAACCTACTGTGCATGAACTGACCAGTTTTCAGATGTGGCCATGGAAGTCCTCACATCAGTAATGTTTGTGACTATCGTTTGAATCACATCAGGAATTCTGCTTACAGACATTTTGGCTCAGGCGGATTAAGAAATGCCACAAAAAAAGATCCCCCTCTGAACTGGGGAATGAAAAGATCTGTTTAGCATTCTGAAATGCTTTCTCTACTGTTACTGGATACTTTTAGTGATCTATAATAACAGTCTTCTGAATCATTCTGAAGGTTTTTCCTCTGCAAACTGCACTTCTTCATATCTATCTTGCAGCACCTGAAAGGGCAGCAAGGGGTTTCAGAAGTAAACAAGTCGTGCTCTCTGCTACGAAGAGTTTTCAGTCTAAAAAAGCAATGTCAGTAGCTAAGCAGTACAATTTTCAACCTTGCTCAATGGGAGTAGTAGAAAATGAACTGATGATTTCTTCTGATGAATGCACTCTGGAGCTCCTGCTGAGGCCACAGCTCTTGAAAATATATAGAAAAAGATATATAAATGCTATAGCTAAAATTCTGCTTTACTGCTTCGCAACAGAGCACTATATAGAAACAGTGTCCCTTCATTATCCTTCTGCAGGTCTGCATCAATACAGATCATAACAGCCCTGGATCCTGTACCCACCTTGAAACCATATGGTAAAAAAGTGAAGACAAGACACGAATTCACTTAAATGTATAAACAATATCCTAATTCTGATTGTAGGCATTGCAGAGGAAGATTATATCAGATACCAGAGAAACACAAGCACAAAGCTGAAGCTGGTAAATTCCAGGTAACAAACTGCAAGTTAGCAGCTGTGAGGATGGTTTTCTCTTGGGTCAACCCCTCCCATTGCTGGGGCATGCACTGCCACCCAGAATCATTACAGCAAGACTGAATCACTTCCTTACAGTGTACACAGTACAAGTCAGTTTCACCAGGAAATCCTAGTAAAGTTCTGTAGTCTGCGTAATGCAGATGATGAAATCATTGCACTGGTCAAGTTTGGCCTTAAACTATGCGAGATCCCCAAAATGATGATATAGAAACATCAAGGGAAAAGCAATGTATTTTTCATAAGAATATAGAAAACGTTAGTGGAAAGTAAGGCAGTATTTCAGCAGAGCAGCTTCAAGTAAGGAAACTTTCAAGTAAGCAGATTTCAGCGCCTCTCTGCATAACCTAATTCCAGAGGTAAAAAACCCTTGTAATGGAACTTTTCCTAACATCCTGTCTGAAAAATGATATTCCCAATACCAACAGATTTAATTGGTTCACTAATCAAAGCCTCCAAGAAAGAGGCTAGGAAAAGCTAAGTGAGTGCTTCACACTGCATGAAGAGCACCCAGGGAGGCTGAATGGCTCACAGGGACTCAGCACTCTACATACACATTCACATGGTTGACATGTGACAAATGCAGGTGAGATGTTTCTGAGGATTTTCCAAACTCACATCCCCGTGCTTTTCAGGGAAAGACATGTCAAATGGACTTCTATGTTCTGAGCACTACACACATTAATGAGCTCTTTTATACACCCTCTCCAGCATGCACAAATAAAGATTGTCAGTAGCAAGAAAATGTGTGTCAAAGCACTACAGTTCTGTCTTGATAATAGTCATAATTTAACAGGAACATTTTGGTTTCAGTAGTCCATAAATTTTGGTAGCCTTTAGTACACCATATGTTTGCATAACTAGAATCAAATAAACCACTGTGGAAACACTAATTTGTATGTATTTGAGTGCTACAGCCAGTGCTTTTAAATATGGAAAGTTATTCTTACAACTTCAGACAGCGTTACTAAGGGAAAACATATCCTGCAAAGGCACCATAAGCAATCTGATAGGTAAGTGTTCATAACACACATTGATGGAACTAGAGGTTTGAATGCCTGTGTTTGGTGTGACATCAGACATTTTTCTCTGACAACCACTCCATACTCCCCTTTATGTAGAAAGATACATGCCTATTGTAAGACTGAAACTGGATAAACAAAGACTTCCTAAATGTTGTAGCCATGTTTCTTAGCTGCACTGCTCTAATAACAGAGCTGGGGAAAACCAGACACTGACTATAACTGCTTCGGTATGAAATTGAAAGAATGGAAGGAAGCAGAAAAGGGACTCTTCATCACAACTGTAGTGATAGGACAAGGGGTGATGGATTCAAAATGAAACAGGGCAAGTTCAGGTTGGATATAAGGCAGAAGCTCTCCCCTGTGAGGGTGCTGAGGCACTGGCTCAAGCTGCCCAAGGAAGTGGCAAATGCTCCATCCCTAGCAGTGTTCAAGGCCAGGTTTTACAGAGCCTTGGATGACATGGTCCAGCGTGAGGCGTCCTTGCTCCTGGAAGGGGGTTGGAATTAGGTGAGATGGTCCTTTCTAACCCAAACTAGTCTGCGATGCTATGATAAGACCCCACTCATAGTGCCTTTGGTGCAAGATGCTCCCTCAGCAGGCTTACTGAATAAGCGTATGAGCAAAGGACCAAACACCACTAAACCTCTGAGGTGCACATCTGCACCTACAACCATAGTGCAGAGATGGCTAAGCTGGCTTTTGATGAGCTTGCTCAAACACTGCTCATAGTTAAACTGCAGACTAGCCTGACAAGGAGTTAGATAAGCCCTCTTCTTGTCTTCAGGTATTTAAACTGGCCCCAGTATCTGACTCAGCTCAGGTACTTCCACAACACGCTGCAGACTGAAGTGCGAACATGTCCTTTAAAGTAAAGGACCAGCCAAGGCTAAAAGAAGCTGAGAAGCTCATCAGTGCAAACAGAAAAGAGCTGACTTGACTAATTTATGTACAGTTGTAAGGAAAAAAGTCTCATTAAATCTAGCACTTTGGAAAGGTCAATAAATGCTGTTGCCACTGGTGGATTGCCATCCACGACTACTGAGATTTATTAAGAAGCTTAGCTTTTCCGAGAAAGGATCACCAAGGAGAGAAGACTGCCAAATTCTTATGTTTTACAAAACTAGCGACTCTAAACCACTGTAGCACAGCATTGCATTTCTGCTCAAAATTCTGCTTTTTGCTAATTTGAAATTAAGGAAATCTGAGCAGAGTTTATGCTTATACAGAGGGTGAGGATTTTCAATGGAATCTGATCACACAGTCTGATCTGAAAGGAAATCTCTGGGAATTTGGCAAGGGTACAAGCACAGTGAGATCCTGTACCACAAGAAGACAGTGTATAAGCAGTCTTCTAGGAGATTATGAACTGGAGAGACCCAGGGAGGGGGAGAGCTTTGGGGCATATGCAGGACTGATTTGTTGCTTCTGGGTATATGCAGAATTATGGATAATGTGGCCAAAAGGAAAGTTTGCTTAATTAAGGAATATAAAACATTGCTTCTCCTTGGCTGGATGGGATTATTTGACTTTTCCACTGAAATTGATTAGAGTCCCTCATTTTAGAAAGGGTAAATTTACTAAACAGACAAACTTCTGGCAAGAAACGTGGTACGTGCATGCCCAGGACTCTGGAATGGGTTGCCCAGGGAAGTTGTGAATGCTCCATCCCTGGCGGTGTTCAAGGCTGGATTGGACATAGCCTTGGGTGGCATGGTTTAGTGGGAGGTGTCCCTGCCCATGGCAGGGGGGTTGGAACTGGATGATCTGAAGGTCCTTTCCAACCCTAACTATTCTATGATTCTATGATTGATTCTATGAAGTGGCGTTCCCTTTGCAGATTTTTGCTTCCGTAGAATCCTTGGTCAGGAGAAGTACCAGAAACTGTCATTTAGGAAGTGATGCAAAGTGCATTTCATCTTCATTTCATACCAATTACAGGCTTCGTATGCAATCTTCAGGAGCTTTTAATTGTAATTTAGTTTGTGAAAGAAAAAAAACATGGGTACCAGGTGGAGGCTAATAGCTTCTGATGAAAACCCAACATATGCTAAAGGTAAAGGGTTTGCTGTGTGCGCAGGCATTGCCTGCTGCACAATATACAACAGACTAAAAAAGGCCAGTTCTCTCTTCGTGCATCTGTAGGAGTCCCGAGTAACACCAAAGAAGTGAAACTCATTTCCGCACCACGGAGTGGGTAAGTACCAGCTCCTGGTGGACTAGCCATTTGTATTTCTACAGCCTTTCCATGTTCCACCCTCAAGAGCAAAGACAGCTCTGTGAATGAAGTGACTCTGAGCCCTGCAAAACTCCATGAAAAACTACTCAGCACAGAGATGTGGCTACAACGGGCGGCTGAAGAAACCCCTGGCTGCACACGGCCAGAAACTGGAAGGGTGCACTGAGAGAAACAAGACTGTGTGTTTGTCTAGTACTTAAACTTCTTACCCAGGGCTCTGCTATTAGCCCATGCCATGCATTGGAACAGGCAAGTCTGCCCTGACTCACTACAGCTACTCTTCAGTTCAAAGGGGAGAAAACATGGCCCTTCTTCTACTCAGATTTGCAACACAAGAAAATGCAATTGGCTTTCATTCTGGTTTCTTCACCATTTCAATCCTTCACGTTTCTGCCTGCGTGAGGCTTAATCATTCTCTCATAGAGGTAAAGTGAATGTGACATCAATGCCCCTGACCTCTAGCTCCTTCTTCCCCTGGACCCATACTCGCTATTTAGCCTCCTATATCCAAGGGTTTGCACAAAAGAGCAATCACAGTCTGCCACAGCATGCAGCTCTGAAATTAGAAGCATAAGCTAGCAATAATATCAGTTTTTGTTTTAGTTTTGTACTATTCATTTAATTTAACTTTCCAGGGTTAAGCAATGGGGTATAAACGACTATTCTGTCATGGAAATAGAGAACAAAAAGGCAAAGGGAGCTCCTTGTACAAAGTTGATGGTGAAGATCTCACCATAAATCCTAGGCAGAGTAGGTGCTTTCTAGCCACATCTTCCTTCTGGGTGAAGGTGGATGAGCACTTCAGAGCACTCTGCCACACCAATACAAACAGTCTGTGCCTTAATATGGGGCCTCATGGTACAGGTACATGCTCAAACACAAGCAGTATGAAGCTAGGAGCAGGATCCTGCATACACATGCTCTGCCTCCCAGGGCTCTGCTCTCCCCACAGAGTCCCTTTCTGCTCCACAGTACAAAAGCAGTGTACATAGAGTCCTCTTCATTTAGCCCTGTGCCTTGCAGTCGCTGCCAGCGTACAAGATTTGTCAAGCAATGGCCTACACCAACTTCCAAACCTCTCATCTTGAAATAGAGCAAACAAATATTACTCGACCAGCTGACAAGGGGAAGAAAAAGCTTTGATACACCGACTTAGTAAAACCCAGTGTCCTAGTCGCAAATCCACTGTAATCCCGTGTTATCAGAAGGAATTCCCACTTGTTTGAGAATCAGGAAGCTTTTCGCCATGCTATTATCCTCCCTAACACGCACGCTTTCCCTGCTGCTTTGCTTGCCTTGTACAGTATTGCAACACATGGAAAACCATGGGACTAAACTGCAGATAACATTACACCTTTAACCAACTTGCTGACTGATGGGCTCCTAGCAGAGACTGAGCAAGCTTTCCATTTAGAAAGGCAAGCACGTAGCTTGACTGAAGGGAATGTCATCCAAGAACTGATGATATTGTTAAATAAACGCCTGAAACTACCAACTGTAGTAAAGAAAAAGCTCTCATCATCTTTGCTATAAAAAAAAGTGGGTTTATTATTCCAGTCTACTACAAGAACGTGCTATCATAGCACATCATCAGGATTTGCATGAAGAAACAGGAAAGCATATGCACGGCAGGATGCCCAGGATGCACACATATATGGCAATGTCAGTTTAAAACACAGGGGAAAAAATACTTCCAGGATTTCAAATGCATCCAGTAAGTATCAACTGATATTCGATTAAAACTCTGCTGGAGTGAAACTGTACAACTGCCATAGATCACAAACCCAAAACGCAGCACAATGGAAACTGTAACCCCGCTGGGAAAAACAAATGAACAAACACATGCCACCATAAACGTTTTTAGAGGTCTCCCTCCATGCAAATATCGGGCAGTTTCCTGCTCCTGATCTCCAGAAATACAGAAGTGGCTCTTTCTTTACACAAAGCTCTTCAGTGCTTGGGTCTGCAGAGAGAAAAGACCAGATCTCTGAGGAGGATCAAAGTTTGCCAGCCAGACCTCTGGTTTAGTTTTACTCTCTTCCATCACACCCTTGTCCCAGCTGCCTGTTCAGTAAAAGTGACGCCCTCCTCTCTTGTTACGCTACCCATTTGCACAGGGGACACTCTCTTAGCCTCAATTCCCTATTTTGTATCAAACATCTCTCTTTTCCTTCCTCTTTGATTTCTCCTTTCCAGTCTTTCAAAGTGGACTCTTCCCCCCACAGCATGGCACAACCCCCTCGCACAGCCTGGCTCTGCAGTGGTGCCATAGGGGCCCCTTGTCCCTCCATCCCTTCTGAGTGCTGCCAAAGGCAGCCCTGCTGTTTCACTCCTGCCACAGCCACCAGCAGCAATACGAGAGGAAACAGGGCCCAAAAGGATGCCAGGTTCCCCCTCTCCCCTTCCTGCAACCATCCTGGCCAGGGGCTCGGCAGGCCAGGAGTAGCATCAAGCAGCCCAATGTGCCCCCACCACCTCTGCTGCAACCTGCAAGTGCTGGCAGTAGGCAGTCCTGCTTCTGTGGGAGATGCCATCATAGAATCCCAGACCAGTTTGGGTTGGAAAGGACCTTAAAGCCCATTCAGTTCCAACTGCCTGCCATGGGCAGGGACAACACACACCAAACCATGTCACCCAAGGCTCTGTCCAACCTGGCCTTGAACACTGCCAGGGATGGAGCAGCCACAGCTTCTCTGGGCACCCTGTGCCTGCGCCTCAGCACCCTCACAGGGAAGAACTTCTGCCTCAGATCTAACCTGAACTTGCACTGTTTCAGTTTGAACCCATCACCCCTTGTCCTATCGCTGCAGTCACTGATGAAGAGTCCCTCTCCAGCATCCCTGTAGCCCCCTTCAGACACTGAAAGGCTGCACTGAGGCTCTACACACATGCTTCTGTGGGCCACCCCTTGGACAGCATTGAGCTGTAACTGCTGTGACTGAAGTGTCATCCCAAAGCCCCATCTCTGCAGCCCCGGGGCACTGGGCATCCTCACCCTGGTCTGCCCCTCCAGAACAGCTGAATGCAGAAGCTTATTTAAAGAAAGTAGCTTTAAAGTATGTTCACATAACAATCAATGTATAAACACCATATTAAAAAGAAAAAGTCCAGACATCCTTTCGTTGTGGTGGTTTCATTTCTGGAAAGTTTGGGGGGTTTTTGAGTTTCCAGTTACAAGCCAAAACCCTACATTTCCACGCTCAGGATATAACAAAGGCCCCTGAAATTGAAACAAAGGGACAAAAGTGACTTTGTTTTTAAGGATCTGGTCATTGACAGAGAACTACTGTAGGAAACAGATGAGAAACATAGAGTTCAACCAAGCTGCGTGAAGCAGCCAGTCCCTGTTTGTTACTAGACAAAATGGCAGGCACAGAGAGCTTCTCTTTAGTTTTGCTGCTTTTCCTGCTAGGCTCAAGTTTATGTTTCCGTCATGAATTGCAAGGAATTCCTTTGTCTGGGAGGGCCATGCTGCCCATACCTACACAAGGGGCACACACCCCTAGGAGCAGCACTGCTGGCCGGCCCCACAGCCAGGCAGTTAAGGGGTGCTCAGCTCTGCACCCAGCCCAAGCACATGGGAGGGATGAAGCAAGCAGCTTGGCTACAACCTGTGTGCGAGACAGCACAAGCACACAAGGGAGGACAGTTGCAGTTGATATGAGAAATAAGCTGGCCCATGAAGAACTCAGAGTCACTGACAACCAGCTGGTCACCACAAGCTGGGTGGGAGCAGTTCCCACAGAGTTCCTGAACAGTTTTTTTAACCGGAAAGCAAAGTTAATGCCTATTTTTGCCAAACAGTTTAATTGAAAAAGGAAGAAACGTCAGTTTTACAGATTGTTCATCCAAATCCGTTTTTCCCTGAAGAGCACGTATTATCTGCATGCTTTAGGATGAGTCAAAGCATCCTGCTATGGCTGGAGTGCGAACAAATTGAAGAGCCAAACCTGTTTCAGAGCAGTGAGGAGCAGGCAGCTGCTAAAGAGATAGCTTAGTACTGGCACAGGTTAGCAGAGGAGCCTGTGCAATTCCCAGCCTTGTAGATTTTTAGGAGCAAATTAGACAAACAGCTGCCAGAAATGATGCACGGGTGTAAATGGGGAGGAGGGAAGGACTGTATCTCACAATCTCTTGTGGTTCTACATAGCTATAAAGAGACCCTTCAGGAGGACAGTTAGCATTTCATTATCAGCCACAAGGAAAAAAAGAACCCAAGCACAACAACAACATTTTCTATTAATTTACCGTCAGTCAGAGCACACAGCAATAACTCTGACTTTGAGCAATTACTTCTGTTGTTACCCAGAAATCATGTTCATGGGACAAGTTTACATCCACGATTTGGCTGCATGAAAGTATGTTGGTACCTGCCTGTGTAGTAACTCACTCTGAGGAAGGAACATAACGTATGTTAGCAGACCTGGCCTCCAGCTAGTCTAGAGTTGAGCATTTGTGGGCTCTATGCAATAACAGCAAATGAAATAGGAAAGAAACCATTAAAACTTGAATCCTTGAAAGCCTAATTGATAAGGGAGCCTTATCACCTGGTACAAATAGCTGTGAAGGTGTACCTTCTGTAGAGAAAAAGCTCCTTGGTTTTGTTAATTGGGTAATGATGCAGCAAGACCTTTGGACTTTGGCCTCTTACATAGTAGCTGAACAGAACATGAAGGACTTGGATGAAATATTTGTAGGATCCTACAGATGCTGGTCATATTCAAGCGCTGTAATTAGAAACTAATTGATGTTTAAGCAATGGAATTAATTTCCCCTAGTGCATGCGGGATGTATGGCCATACATGATTTACAGTAACTACAAAGTAGCTTGAGTTATAAAGAGCTTGTTTAAGGAGTTGTTTCCTGCAACTTAGCCCCAGACTGTCTTTGAATTTCTTGCTCACCTGTTTCTGCAGGATAAGGAAATTATGCAAAAAGAAGTGATGAGCTGCCAGAAAGGTGTTGCTTTGCATGAGGATTTTAGCAATAAAAGATTATTGATGCTGCACCCTGGCTTCTGCAGAAATAAACCAGTGGGGTTTTCATCATAACTTCTGTAATAGCTTCAACATGAGTAGCAAGAGATGAAACTAGCAAAAAGTCACAAATACTATTTGGGGTTTTTCCAGTCTCAGTCTAATCTGAGAGTACACGTGCTGGGTCAATGGCTTCTCACAGAGACCAAGTTCTCCATGCAGGAGTTGTCAAAACAAGTGATACTCTGTTGTAGCTCAGAACTGGGTGGCAGATATGCCTGAAGAGCACAGCTGAAGAAGCCTTCATATGGACTTGGCTTGCTCTATTGACCTATTCACCAGCTTACTGTGGACTTACCGTAACCTGCTTCAGGATTTGTACCATGCTTACTTAATACATTCACGCTTTGCAATACAGGAAAAGCCCACACAGCGTGATACAGTGCATAATAGGTAACTGATGAAATTTTACAGGAAGTCTACAGGAAGACCTGCAAGCCAGATGGGAAGGAACAGAGGCATACAAGAATACAGCCAGATTGCTGAGATAGCTTAGCGGCTCGAAAGAGTAACCTTAGCTCATTTCTTCCCTCATATCCATGTGTCTTCACATCTGCTAGGCTTTGAGAAATCCTCATTCCCAGCCTTCGAACCTGTTCGCAATATGTGGCATATGGTTTTTATGCAGAGGTATATGATCTCTGTTATTAAATGCCCTAAGTTCCTTGTCACAGGAGGAGCGGCACGGTGGAGGTGCAGGGGACCATACTCCCCCCAGGATAAAGAAAAAAGCCAATCTCGTTCATCCTACAGCTCCTGCCCTAGAAAATACCCTCTCAAGGGGGAAGCAAGGAGGCTGAAGAGATCTGACTAAACAAAGAATTGTATCGTGAGTAAAAGCTAAAAGAGTGGGTGGGTGTTTGCCAGCCACTGCTGAACTAAAGATAGAAGGCTTTGCTTATGCATTGACCCAGAAGGTCTGAATACATGAAAAGAAGGCATTTTCCACTGTCTACAAATGGAGAAATTCTGGAAGAAGGGCTTGACGCCAAATATTTTTGTAAGCTTGGTGTGTCAGAAGGGCTCTGGCAAGTGCCTTTAGAAAAACAGCTCATGTTTGCACATAGTCACCAACCTTTACGGGAGACAGTTTCTTCAGGCTGCCAGTTGGGTTGTGCTTGGCACCTGAGACGCTTTACTGGAAAATACAACATGTTTTTGTTGCTGTAGAAGGTAGTAAAGTTTACAAAGCTTATGTTTTGGTCTGAGGAAAAACAGTAGAAGTGCAGGACTGGGGACTGCAAGTAGAAAGAGCTGGCATTTCTAGCTAAGGCTAAACAAGCAAGAGTATAAACTCTCTCTAATGAAAGTAACATACTTGGGAGGAAAAGTAACACAGAGAGGAATACAAGCAGAGCACAGTACAGTCTGACGGCACCACAAATTTGCCTGGTCCAACTAACAAGGAAATGGAATGAAGATTTAATGGAATCTTTTTTAATCAATTACATGAAGATATTCGTGTGTAATTTAGCTAAAAATGTAATCTTTCCGATTCTCTCAGAAGTACCTTTTTTGCAGCTTTGGTACCAGGGTGTCAGGTAGTTATACAAGACTGGTTCACGGCCTATCACACGTACAGCCATTTTTGAAAAGGCAGGGATGCTTGCCTGGGACTAACTAAGGATTCCTCTACCAGGCTGCAGCTTTGTACTAGGAAGGGTAAGGTCTTTTTATAACTTAGAAGCTGTAAAGCAGTACAAATGGCTTTGTCTGTAAGCAACCATCTCAAGTAGGTCCTTCAGTAGCATAATAGCCCTAAAAGCATCATACAATGTCCTTGTTAGTGCTTACAGCATGCCTAATTACCTCACCTGTTTCCAGAGTGGATCATGCCCTTGAGCTGTGACTTGGCGTCAGCTGTGCCAGTAGACAAGTTTCAAGGGTTTACCTGTTGCTGTCATTTCTGCAGAGGGCTACTTAGCTTTAAGGATTACACTAGCTGATAAAGCCTTGTTATGAGACCTGCTTGGATTTGGACAGTAAGAAGGCGCAGGGCTAATTGCAGTACAAAGAACAGGAGAAGTAGGAAGAGTCAACAGAAAGGAAAGTTCTCCTTGACGACAAGGACCTACTGTCAAGTGAAACTCCGACTAACCAAGTTGCAGATTTTTATACGTAATGCGGCATCTGTCTTCACTGATCTCTTCATTTCCAATTTCACTTAAAAGCACATGTCTAATCAGTTTGAATTCTCAGTTGCACAATCCCTGTGATCTGTCTGGCAGGCGCTCCTGAGAAAACCAAAAGCCTAAGTTTCGCCTGCACGGCGCCTGCCTGTTCCTCACATGGTGCCCAAGGACAGTGCCATGGACAGCGCCAAAGCAAATAGCTGTAGAAGGGCTTTGACATTCTTTGTATAGATCAGCAACAGACCTTTTGGTATAATTTGCTGTGGTCAGAATTACAACATTCCATTTTTATGCAGCTGTAACACAACTGATCTTTTGAATTTGGGGGGGGGGAGTGAGAAGAGTTCCCCTTACAAGCAATGGGGACAAGAGCTGTGCAAACACTGAACTGCAGAAGAAAGTGTTGTGATTCTTCATGCAATACTGAAAACTTGACCAGGATGTCTGATACCTATGCTTTCTGCAACAGGTTCCTTTCCCTAAGGGAGTAAAAACCCTAAGTGGGCGGACCAAATCTGCCACAGTTGCATGTTTAGCAGCAGGAATCTAATTTACATACATGACTATACGCATTGGGCATCAGAGAGGCTTACTGCTGAGCACACAAAGCTATACTCAGTCACCAGATATCTCAAGATGTATAAATAAAAGATGTTTACATGTCCCATAGTAAAAAAATGTTTACCCCTAAAAGAGACCATATATAGGAACAGAATGGGATGGAAATGAGCATAGACAGGGGATCAAGGTCCAGCAGAAGGCTGCAGCTGTCTGCTGTAAGAATTTCCAGCAGTACTGACCCATCTGTAACAACTGGGAAGCTCCAGAGATTTTCTGAATTGCTCCACTACGTGATCTTCCTACATCACTATCATAAGCCAATCATCATTAATAACATCAAGTTATTAATGAGGGAATCAGGTGGTTTAAACCAATCAAACTCTAGTGACTTTGCTCACACCACAACCCTCCACCTTGGGTGTGACAGGGCTTGCTTTTGCTTCCCAGGCTGCCTGACCACTGCCATCCCAGGTAAGCATCAGCAATTTGTACAAGGGGTACACAAACAGGTCCTCACCATGCAACTGACTTCAAACACCTTGTCCCAGTATTGGCCTGAGATTAAAACCTCACCACCAAGGGTAGGATTTCTGAGAGCCAGCTCACAGCTGAGAATAAGACTGTACTAACAGGCTTCTTCTCAGGTTTTCCTTGCCAAAGCTGAGGTCAGCCCACAAGACCTGCCTTGACACCTGCTCCAACAAGCACACCCAGGAGACTAACCAGCACCACTAAAACAGGCTCTGCAGTGGGAGGCATGCTTGTCTCCCTGACACGCAGCAAATACTCACAGAGCATTCCTCCCAGCCTTCAAAACGCACCACACACCACTCATACTCAAGTGCCATGCTTGCTATTTCTTCGTGTTTGGAGAACCTCCTGTGGTTTTTTCAAACATGGCTTTTCCTTGTTTTACCTCAATATTAAGTATTTTGGAAGTGTTACTACAACACAACAAGATCCCCAAAATTAATACTTCTCCTCTTGTTCTCATATTCTTCCCTTGCCCTGTCATGCTACTCTTAAATCACAGTTTTCCTCCCACCCCCCTGGCCCCCATATAAGGATCTTTAGACATTAATAGACACTTCATGCTTTGTCCGTGAGTAATTTTGTAAGGCGGTTTGAAAATCTTTGGGCAAAATATTCTCCATTAGTAGATGTTACTGTGACCCAGCCTTTATAACAGGGACATTTCCAGTATCACATCTTTCATCCTAGCAGGTTATCAGACTCTGTGTAAGGAATTACTCTGAAAATAAAGGCACACGTAGTTCAACCCTGCAGCTCACTGCTCCAAGTGGTAGGCAAAATGGATCAATGGGCAGCAAATGCTCACTTTTCCATCATATTTTGCCTTATAAGAGCAAAAAACCTCTTGGTCAGCGTTTCCTATAGGGCCAAAACACAATCCTGAAAATTCTGTGAGTTGCTGAGGATATTAAACACTGCAGATAAGATTACAGAGAAACAATGCAGCCATTTTGAGCTGAGCTTTCCCACAGTGAAAGGTTCAGTGAGGCCCAGCTGGTTGTTTTGACTTCAGACACTGACTCAGGGATTGGAAAGTTGGACACCAAGGGTGGAGTAGAGAAACGATTTGGCAGGCAAAAGGAAAATTTAACCTTTCTCAGCCCACATGCTGTGTACTGCACCTACTAGCCACTGCAGGGGCTAAAACCAGATTAGCTGCTGTATATATCTGGGTTTAATAGCATGCAAATGGTTATAATTATTCAGTTTTCTCCTCCTTCATTTGCCTTCTGTCTTAAACTGGTGGTCTGGAAACAGCTTACGTACACTGTATATCTTAGAGGGGCTCAATGCTGTCTAGATATCTCAGTAGTGCCATGACACAAACTGCAAGTTACAACTACAGAACAGAACTGCAGAGCGCCAGCGGAGCTTCAGTTTTTAGAAGCCTTTATTTCCTTGCATTTCAAGTTTATTTGAATGTTTTTTGGGGGAGGGGTGTGTTCTTGGAAGAAAAGTGAACATGCTTTCCTGCTGGTACCTTAACAGAAGAACAGCTATTTTAATTGCTTTCTTCCTTACATGGTGTAACATTTGCTCACTTCTGCTGCTTTCCTGAACAAAGCACACTTGGTAACATACACAGAGATGCACTCAGAAACGCAGGCACGCGCCTTGCAGATCATCTGCATGCTGCTTTGCCTTGCTCTGAAGTGAGAGCTGGGGCACAAGGGGAAGTGCCCCTGCCAGGAAGGGCTGGACGCAGGGCTGGCGTGCAGCAGGGAGCCCTGGCAGCCCTCTGGAGCTGCTGTAGCCAGGCTCCTTCATGCCCTCACACTGCCTAGAGAGCGGCTGCGTTTTACAGCTGCGTGCAGGGCTGCTGTTGTATCTGCAGCACATACCAGTGAGCAAGAGGCGAGCAGACACCTTGTCGCTGATTTATAGGCATCACTTTGTTGTGCATTCCTGGTGCCTGCAGGATTCTGCTGACTTTACGCTTGCTTAACTCTCAGTAAGATCAGTGGCAACTTTGCCTTCACTGAGATCATAATCCTAGAGCCTCCAAGAGGGAATATCGACAGACGCTGCCAAACCACTTGGTATTCTGTGTTTAGAAGGCTCCGCAGACTGGTGGATAGAGCAGAGAAGAGTCATTCAGGGTGTATTTATTGCTGTAGCGTGATTCTGACAGGACCATCTAACCTCCCAGTATGTCGGCTTGCCAAGCTAGGGAACACAGGCTATGGTGGGTGTGAATTCCCATTTGAAAAGCATGTTGAGATGCTTCAGAGAGGAAAACAACTGTTACTACAGTTACTGTTCTAGGTAAAGAATTATTACTTTTACAACTGAGAACTACCAGCTTTAAGCAGAGATTTCTGTCTTAGCCTCTCTCTTCTTGCAAGCAAAGTATTTTTTATGCTGAGGAAGCCTCAAAGGCATTATTAGTAACATGGGGTTTTTCTTCCTCTTTCTGAAATCCCACTTTTCAGTTTTCTTTCACTATGCAGTCTCAGGTTAGTGAGTACTGACAAATACTATCAACACATCTCGACAAAGCATAAAATTCTGTCTAGAGCCATTTCACTCCCTCAAGCATGCTGAACTAAGAAAGACGAAGAAGAAGCAGGGGTGGGGGAAGAAAGAGAGAAATGAGAAACATTTCCAAACATAACATAAAAGGTCTTGCCTTAAGACCATGGATTTCCTTTTTGGTACTTTCAAAGAATGCGTCTTTAGTTCTCTTTGGCTGTGTGACCAACAGTTGTGGGGTGTGTCTGTGGTTTGCTTCTCTTCACAGTAACTCTATTGTTCAGAAACTGCAGCCAATTTATGGAAAGAGGTGGAATGTTTATGTAACTTACTTTGCTTTAGACAAGAAATAAAAAAGAATTAAAGAAAAAAGGCTGGTGGAGGAAGGCCAGTCAAAACAGGAGTTTTCTTCCTTTCTGGACACAGATGTTGGGACAAAAAAAAGCCAGTTCTGTCTTCGCGCTAAGCTAAACAGCATTTCCATTTTTAGCCACTTTTTTTAATTAAGTAGGTCAGGAAAACAAAGTCAGCCATTAGATTAGTGCTATAATTCACTTGTTTCAAAACGTGCCGTGGTTGAGAGCTGTCCTGTTAACATGCTTGCAACACCATAAACTGAGAAATAGATAGATTGGGGTCAGATGATACCACTTTTGCCTAGTCTGTTGTCCCCCAAACATATAGCTGGCAAGTGCTGCTAGACTGCAGATGGCGAGTGTCTCTTCAGAACTAGACTGGAGTTTCCTGCCATTTCCAAATTAGCTTAGCTACAAATAGGATTTGCAAATAGCCAACCAAAACAAGGTAGCCAAATGAACAAACCTTATTTTTCTGTGTCCCCACTGTCTGTGTTGCAAAAGCAAGCAAGTTAGTACCACTGAATTTCAGCCTTACCCACCCAGCTCACTAATACCTGGTTTGAACACTTCCTTAAGTGCAGTATCCATCTAATAAATTTAAGTCAAAATCAGCTTTTCCAATTTGACAGAACTTTGATTTACTGCAAAGGTTTTGTTTAAATAAGAAGGATCTTTAAGCTTTAGAGTATCCTCAGGTGGGCCCTCATGAGCTTGCATTTGTTGGATTGGACCTGACCTGAACTAGGCAGGTGCAGCTCGCCTGAAGCCAGCACATTTACATTAAATAGATCTCAAAACTAAGTTCTGAATGTAAGAAACAACTTCCAGCCATCACACACCACCATCACAAAACATACCCGACTTGTATCATAGTCCTACCAACATGAAACCAAGTGGGCATGGAGCCAGGCTGCACAGACACCAGTACTGGCAAGATTGGGCTGCAAGAGTCTACATTCAAATTTCAGTCTTTGTTTCAGACACATACACAGAAGTCTCACAAAAAAAAAAAATACAACATGGAAAAATATTATAAATAGAAAACAGAACGGAGTTTGGTGGCTCAAAACCCAGAGCGAATGCAGGGTTCTCTCAAGACACAAAAAACACAGAGCTTGAGAGACACTGAGGAAGCTGTCCCTGCCAAAATATTTCAGCCTTGACAGGGAGAACAGTTTCTGGAAGAAGATCCTGTTCCTATAATTATCTGGTCCTTTGCCTCACTAAGACCACCAGTTTATTGCACTGGGCCAATAAAGGCTTCTCAGGTGCCAGGAATATCCAAGAGTTTCCACCCCAGCCCAGTGCTCAGGTGGCAGAGAACTCAACTTATTCCCAAAATCATAAGCTTTCCAAGTGCTCTGCAAGGCAAGGGTGCACCAGCATGAGTGAGGGCTGGAAATTGTTCCAGCTATATTATGCAGCTTGAAACCCCTGCTTGAGTGTGCAGAGAGTTTATTTGACCCAAGGGGCCAGATTGAGCTGTGATTGCCTTACCTCCTCGCCAACTGCAACAGAATTGCACAAGCATGAGCAGAGTCTGGTCCAATAACAAGTAATTTGCCATATGGAAGCTACTGAGCAGACATCTGCAGGACACTGAAAGTGCTTTTCTATATGCAGTGCTGAGTGCTACAGTTGTGCATTCCACAGAGACTCAGTTTGCAAAGGGAGAGAAATGAAACATTATTTAGGGGTTTGGTTTCTTGGCCTTGAAAACCGAAATCTGAAAACAATTAAAGCCCAGTGCCATACCAAATCAGTTATGCAGTCATTCCTGGATTTTCCCATGGAATTTTTACATAAGAATTAGGCTGTATTTGATGCAAACTAACACTCACACAAAGAATTGTGCTGGTCAGAGGCAGGCCAGCTTAGAGATGAGTTTCAGGAGGTTTTTGTAAATGCATGTAAAAATCAGAGGCATACTGAAACACACTGCTAAAGTTTACTAGAAACCTGATGACAGCTCACCCATTAAAAGCTCTATCATGCCTTACATCTTGTCCCCAAGAGATCATCTTCTACACCCTCCCATTCAGGCATTGCTTATCTTCTCTGTCAATGCAGATTTTCCTCTCCAGCCCATCTCGGACAGCCTGTCCCACAAACAGGGCCACAGGAAATACCCTTCCCATCTCTCTTTGGACACCTTTCAGTTGTGGCATTGCTGGGGGATGGAGCAAGCCCTGTGCTTTTCCAAGGAATGAGCAACCTTTGATGGCAGGTTGGCTGCTGTCCAGGAACACACAAGGAAGAGGCTCCCTGCAGCTTTCTCAGCTCTTTGTGTGCCCATGTAGCAGCTGGGCAAAATCTGGTCTCACAATGGTGCGTCTGTAATGACACAACCAAATCCAGTCCTAGCACGGAAGGGAAACACCATCCAACTGGAGGCCAAGCTTTGAATTATAATGGTGCCCTCCAGACATCTGCATTAGCTGCTTCCCCCTTCACCCAGAGCCCTGTAGCTAATATTCCTTTATCCCATTAAAAGGCCAACTGCACTGAGAGCAGGGGATTTCTCCGATTCTTTCAGAAAAGTGAAACTTTTGCTCACGCAAAACAAACAAAAAGACAGCACATTCGCCAGGCAATGAAGTCTCTAGTTCGCCTTCATTGCAGAAGACCTGATGCAAACTTCCAGAGAACATAGTCGTGCAAGAGTAGGTCTCTGATTGTTGTCTACAGCCCTATTAGTGCATTTCATTCTCTTCTCTTGCCCATTCCTGAGTACCAAACCCACTATATAAAACTCACTAGATTTAGTTCAGGTGTTAGGACTGACCTGTAGAAGAGCCCTGGAGGCAGCCTTACCCTGGTCTGAGATGCGGACGTACTGGTGTGGGGCACAAAGTGCTGATCATGGTGGTCTGGAACAAGGAAAACAAGAGGGGTTTCTGTTTTGAGCCTTTTATGGTTAACTCAAAGCTTTTCTTTCATTGAGCCAAATGTCATAATTTTCACTGCATTAATCTCTAGAGTCCAAATCCTTTTTTTAACATGACACTTTGGATGGGAGATGACAAGTGTTAATATTCATTATTCTACAAAGCTATAAATATCCTGAGGTATAGCAACTCACTGGAAAGGACATGACCAAAATGATTTCCTCAGCCCTATGCTTACATTCAGATCTTCATCATAGCTACCATTTTTCACATGCTGAAATGCTTTTGTTGCACTTGTTTTGGCACTGAAGTTCACTCATGTACTTTTATTTTAATAGATACTATAAAGTTAAATTTAAATCTTCAGTCAAACTTTCCAGTTCACAGTAGGCAACTTGCACGCACACACACACGTACTGACATTCAGCCTATACACCATTATCCTGTTGCAGTGCATGAAGAAAAGCAGTCATTTCAGATGCCATTGGAGTTTCCCTACTGAATTTTTCCTACAGATGCTTTTTCCAGCAAGATCTTACTTGCAGAGTGTTTTCCCATCAGAGCCTTGCCAGACTTTTGGGGCAATGCTGAACAAAGGTCTTACCACCTTTGTAACACTAAACGGCATTTAGTCTTTCATAAACTTGATAGCCTGTAAATCTGAGATGGTCCACACCCTCTGCATTCCTATGTCGCATACTAACAGCCTCTTCTTTAATTACAAGGTGTGGCATTTCTGGACAAGAGACAGCTAATCCTCCAGACGTGTGTGTTATTTACATTTACCCTAGAATTTCTCCTTTATGCAAAGCTTTGGCTCTGAATCTGCAAAGGTCAAACCTCACCGCCAAAATCACTAGCTCATGGCCACACTTTGATGCCATTTAATATGCTGGTTTACTAATGCATAAGTAGAAGTGTTCTGAGCACACAGGATTCAGATCTAAAAAGCTCCAAGGTATTTGGATCTAGGAGCTTGGTTCACGCCGGTTGCTGTTGCAAAACACAACCATCTGCAAAACTGAAGCTTCAACAGGAGCCCATATTAGCATGTTACTTTAAACCACCCTCAGCTGCAGTTGCCTTCATGGATTCCTCATTAGAAAGAAAAAGAGCTCAGGCTCTGTGTTTCTCAGAGAAAACACAGAAGACATGCTGGCAAACTGTGACTGTGGCTCCTGCAGCCGGGAAAGGAGCAGCCCCCCGGGACTCCCTGGCAAGAGGCTGGGAGCCCCCAGCTCCGCAAACCAGGCCACACTGGGCTGCAGACATCACCAGGATTGTGCCAGGGCCCCGCTGGGTGGGAACGGGAATGGGCAGAGCCAGCAGAGCCTGGTGCCAGCTTTGCTGGATGCGGTGGCTGTAGCACAGCGTGCCTGTGACCGCCCGGCGCAGGGAGGAAGCACAGCGTGCCTGTGACCACCCGGCGCAGGGAGGACCGCTTCCCGCAGAAGGGCGGCCAGCACTCCTCCTGGGCCCGTGCCCACCATGCGCTGTTTCCTCACCTCCATCCAAGTCTGTCACCCACGGCGCTTCCCACATCCCACAGCTTCAGGAAATCCAAAAAGCCTCAGCCTTCCTCAAGACGCACATGCCTCCTCGCCGCCCTTCCCTGCAAGGCTTCTCCTGTTCAAGAGCCTGTCCCTCGCTGCCATCTTTCCAGTCCAGAGGAGAAAGCCACCCTCACGTCCTTCCTTTTGGCACTGAGAACTCCCATCCGAGCGGCACTGTCCCCAGGGGTGCAGCAGCATGGGCAACGCTTGACCAACAGCAAGTGCCAGAGAGGGACTTACTTGGGGGCAAGTTGTGACTTGAAAAGGAAGACGACTTCTGGCCCTGGCCATGCACACAAGTGACAAAGGTCCCCAGTCTGTTACGAAGCTTTAAAAGGCAAAAGGAAACGTGGGGCTGAAGCACTCTGAGGCCAAGGTGATGACTTTGCCATGGCACAGCACACACTGCGCACTCATGTGGCCGCATCTCAGGGTGCCCCGTGCGGCAGCGCAGTGCCTGCACCACAGGAGAGCTGCTGCCCAGGGTTTGCATTGCCAACAGCCACTGCCACCCCTTCACGCATCTCACTCCCTCCTCCAGAGACACCCCATTACCATACCTCTGCCCTGGTGCATGCCCAACACGCCATGTTTGGTGTCCCCAGCCACAGCACCTGTGGTGGCACCCACTCGAGGCAGCAGCGGACACCCACAGCACATGACTGCTGGGTTACAGAGAGCAACAACACAACCTCTGCCCCTCAGAAAGGGCTTGCTGAGTGAAAGTCATTGCACTGGGTGCCCATGGCAGTGGGGCTGCAGGGCAGCCTCTGTGAGGAGAAGGCGGCCTGCGCCATGCTGGCTCCAGCACACCCATGGCAGGGCACGGCTGAGCCCTGCAGCCAAAATGGCGGCACCTCTGTGAGGGAGAACATGACACAGAGCCCTGCAGACACAGAGGTCAGAGAAGAAGAAGGTGCTGCAGGCGTTGAAGCAGATTCCTCTGGAGAGGACCACGGTGGAGCAGGGTGTACCCCTGCAGCCTGTGGGGAGACCATGATGGAGAAGTCCCTGAAGGACTGCCGCTCACAGAGAGGACCCCATGCTGGAGCAGGAAACTGTGAGGAGAAAGGAGTGCCAAACAGGAACCATTATGGACTGAACATAACCCCCATTTCCCAACCCCTGCTCTGCTTGTGAGGGGAAGAGGTAAAAGGATTGGGAGTGAAGTTGTGCCTGAAAAAGAGGAGGGAAGGAAGGTGCTGTTTCCTCGCTAGCCAATGTATTTTGGTTGGTTATAGATTACTTTTCCCCAAGTTGAGTTTACTTTGCCTCTAACTGTCATTGGTGAGTCATCTCCTGTCTTTATCTTGACCCATGAGGTTATTTGTCTTCATCTCATTTTCTCCCCAAGACCTGTTGAGGGGGGGGGAGAGAGAGCACTCCTGGGTACCCACTGCAACCATGAATTGGACTGACCACAGCAGAGAAAGAAGAGAGAGAAGGACGAGGAGAGCAGATTTCCCCTGACACTGCAGCCCAGACCTGGCACTCATGATGCTTCCTGATGAACTGGGCCATTACCTGAGCACTGCCGTGGATACAGAGCCCCACTTCAACATGCGCTCATCATGAGGTTGAATCTGTGGGTCTGGACATTGGTTATGTGCAAGGGAAAGTCTCCTAATCAGAAACAGTTCTTAAACAGGACAATATCTTCACTGAAGCAGTCCAGGAAAAGTCCACTGAAGGGAAGGATCATGAAAGTAATGAGAAAAGGCATAGATCATAGAATTACAGGATTGTTAAGGTTGGAAAAGACCTTAACATCATCCAATTCCATGTCCCTGCCATAGGCAGGGACACCTTCCACTAGACCAGGTCCAACCTCGCCTTGAACACTGCCAGGGATGGAGCATTTACCACTTCTCTGGGCACCCTGTGCCAGCGCCTCAGCACCCTCACAGATCAGCAATCCACAGCCTAACAGGAAGATGGTGAAAAGACATCCCCTTCTGGGGCCACTGAGAAAGCTCATACAAAGTACTCGGGTGGGTTTTAGCTCATAACTTTTGCTAACCAGTGTATTTGTTGGCAGACGCAGCGCTACTGCCCTGACACACTCCTCTGCTCTTTCTCCATAGGACTCCTTTAGCCTGACTTCCAACTCCACTGCTTAGGAATGCCAGGCAAACACATAAACCACCTCTGCTCCATAGCTGAATGCAGCAGACAAATTATTAATGGCAAAAGGAGAAATGCAAAAGGAAGATCATCTCTGAACATAGCCCATGCAAAATGTAACTTGCCATAACACAGCCCTGAAAGGCACTACTACCAAAATACCCTGGCATGTTACAGCATCCTCTGGACTTGTATAAAAGCTGCTTTACTGCTGATCTCAGATTACTTTATTTGCAGGCATAACTGAACTGTGGTTTTTTTATGGGTTGTCTGACCTCCCCAGTAAGTGTTCTGAGCCATCACTAAGGCTGGGTAAGGCAAAGCTCTTTTCCTCTTTTTTGCAGAGACTCTTTCTAGTCTTTTATCAGATGATCTGTAGAATGATACGCAGTCCCACTCCTAAAGCAGTCTATGGATAAGCAATGCTGCTTCTTCCCCTGGAGCCACCAGCAATGAGTCAGGGTTTGGGGAGGGTGGACAGTATTACCAGCATTGCACTTTCTCTCAAGACCCAACTGCCTTAGCTCCTCCAAACCTCCCCTTTGCACCCCAAAGGCAACACTGGGAAGAAAATGAGCACACATACAAAATCCACGTGCAACCTTCAGATCATGAAGAAGGCTCTGGATAAAACAAAAAACCAAGAACCAAACGGCCAAACTCAGAACGACGGTCTTTGTAAGCAAAACTGCTTCCTTCCCGTTCCTCCAGCTTTGCCTGCTTCCCATGCTTGACACGGCAAAAAAATCCCATGAGAAGCCCATCTATTCATACCCAGGAACTGCTCGTGTTCCTAATGTGCAAACCTGGTGTACTACCCTGGATGCAAAATATTATGGAGACACTAGTGCATTTTTTGACCATATCCTGTCATTGTCATTGCAGAAAGCTCAGAAAGTATTAGTATTAACTTTGATTAAAAAATCTGACTTCTGTTACCTGTGCTGCATGTAGTGAAAATGGAATACTGAGTTCACAAGGAAAGTCAGAGTTACCTAGTGAAAATGGAATACGGAGTTCACAAGGAAAGTCAGAGTTACCTAGTTTGTCTGTCAGGTCCCTCTGGTAACTTGGCAAGGAAAAGTGAATTATTAATGAAAAACTTCAGAAAGTTGTGGTTAAGGTAGGAACAGGGCAGGCCTCTCTGCCTCTG
The DNA here is from genome assembly GCA_028858755.1 of Ara ararauna. Taxonomy (NCBI): domain Eukaryota; kingdom Metazoa; phylum Chordata; class Aves; order Psittaciformes; family Psittacidae; genus Ara; species Ara ararauna. Next base: position 123,686,793 of record CM054379.1, read on the forward strand.
TGGCTGCATAAGGACTGTCCCATACGCATGGAAAAGTACCATCAGGGAGAAGACCGGCTTAAAGAAAACCAAAGGAGGAGTGATGTGATACTGGTGGTGAAATGAAGGAGGGAAGTGGGAACAGTAATGAGAGGCTTCTTGTCCATGGCCGGATTCAGAGGAAGGAGGCAGCAAACTTCAGAGAAACACGAGTTCAATTCATGACCCAATTACAGCACGTTTCTCTCCCATGTTTGTGGCCTTAAGCCATTTTCAGTGGTGCTTTTGCCATTGCCACATTCTCCAATTTACAGGCACCATCCAGCAACAAGCCTTTGGTCAGGGGAAGGACACCAGAGCTATTTGCTTTCCTTTGAACATGCTCCATACCTGAGGAAGAGCAACAAACCAGAGCCCAAAACTCAGTATTATTTCTGGGATATTCTTCAGTTTACAGCTAGCAGGGTGATGCAGAAAGTAATTACAGAAGTAATTGCTGTGCAAGCCTACATAGTGCCAGGGGGTTGCTAACAGATCTATTATCATCCTTCAGAGTGACAACAACAAATGTCTGGACTACAGCTGCCCCTTCTCCCTCAATGCTTTGCAGCTCACAAACCAGAGGAAGTGCTTCCTGTAGCTCCAGGAAGGGGGCTTTATCATGCAAGCCGCCTGGATTCTCTTTTGGCCACCTCTGTCCTCATGGCATCCAAGTTTCAACCTCTGTAATTGTAAAGAAATGGTAGGGGAGGGTGCATGGCAAAATAGTGTAAGGAAAACTCAGCCTCCATTCACACCCTTGCATTCAAGGGGTCCAAAGCTAGTTGTAATTGCTAGTCACTGTCACTGCTCTGGAAAAGGACCAGTCTCTGATTCACTATCTCTGTCTCTTGGCAGCAGTTCCTACAGCAGCACAAGGCAGAAACAAAGAAGCTGCATTTCAGATCTGCCCATTTCAGGGATACAAAGTTTGGTCCCAGATCCAAATTTCTGCCTGTAAAATCATGGCTCCAAGCCCACTGGTGGCACAATTTTGGATTAAACCTCCTAGGTTTGTCCTCTTCTAGAGGATATAAAGTTTCACGAATTATATAGAGGCTTAACAAATGGTCTGAGCAGAGATTTCACAATGAACATGTGATGATTAACTGCAGGATCACAGAGATTAAAGGTGGGAAAGAACTATTAGCTCATTGCAGCCCTATGGCAGTTGCAGAGTTGTTCTCTGTTGCATATCTATCCCAGCACCTTGTTCAGGCTAGTTTTGAGTGGCTCAAGCAAAGGCTCTCCCAGTTTCTTTCTGGAGGCTGTTCCACACTCAAGCAGATCTTGCTGATATTTACTTGGTATTTAATTTCACCTTGCACCATTCTATGCCTAAGAGCCATCTTAAATGGTCCTTTTCCCCCACTGGTGCCTTCAAGCTTTCTGCCATTATGTCACTTCATAAATCCACATCTATTTTTCTGTTTGCCATCATTTCCCATAATCAAGATCAGCAGGGAGTAAATAGCATACTTCCATGTATGCTAAGCCTTTTCCAACCTCCATTAAACCAATCCAGTCTTTCTTTGGACAGATGACACTGAATTTCTGTGGTTTGACTCATCATATCATTTCCTGCTCCTGCTTTTGACTCTTCATGAGGTGCCAGAATGACGGAGAGCAGGACCCACCAATTAATAAGATGTAAAGATAGAAGAAAGGGTTTCTGGAGATAATTGCTTTTGCCAGCTTAGTACAACAGGAGATAGATGTAGGCTCGACCTGAGACCACACGGATGGCTCCACGTCAGTTCCTATAACCTAGGTCCTGGTTGTAGGAGTAAAGTGCCACAAGCTGGTGCTGATGAAAGGAAGTTTGATTCAGTCATAGTGCACAGAGCAGCACACTGCAACTCATTTCACAGGCTGAGGCTGGGAAAAATATATTCCTCTCTTCAAGTCACGTTAATGGAATATTTTCTGCTGGATCAGGATCAAACATTATAAGGTAGACGTTGTCTAATACAGAGAAGGATGTGGGATGAACAAATGCCAGAGTGAACAGTTCTAATGACCCTTGCTTTAAAGAGCCCAAGAGACAAGACAGAACAAGACCAGAGCTCCAGGAAACAGCCCAGTGAATGTGTGCACACATATGTGTCCTCCAACAAGCTACACCCAGCCTCCCTCTGGCACACCAAACAGAGCCTACCGCTGCCTGCAGGCACCCTGCTTCAGAGAGGTTTCACATTCCCCAGAATGACAGCATACACACAGAGTTTTAACTCCAAGAGCTATCACAAATGGGAGCGGCTGGTGTTGATCCCAGCACTTCTGAATTCCCTGCTTACTGAAGGGTGAAATTAGACTCATGCTCACAACTTCCAGCTTGCGGGAAAGCAGCTCAGAGCAGGGAGCAGGTAGCGGAGGGTATGGAGCAGAGGTTAAAAGAAAGATGATTGTGGGTGCAGAGAAATATATTCCAGCAACACAGACTTTGTTGTAGCAAAGTTCAGACTGGGAATTTGCATATGTAAATTCTTTATGAAGGTACTCCTATTAACAACTTGAATTGCACTCTGAAGAGATTACAGCAGTTAGGGAGAGGTAAATGAGCTCTGTCAAAACAGGAACAGCTCTAAGTGATTCCCCAGAGCAGGATCTGGGCATGCACCGTAGCAGACTTCCTCCATACTCTGGCACTGGCTAGGGAAATTATGGAGGTGTTTCTCCTCTGATCTGGCAGCATTTCTTGTCCAACGATGTAGGGTTGGAAAGAATTGGAGGCAAAGCAGCATCGATGAAAAGAAAAAAAAAAAACTGAGAAAAAGAGTTAAGGCTCTAGCTCAGGCACCACCAAATCACCTCCAGTTCCCAGGTACAAAGGCACAGGAGACAGCCCTTCAACCACCCCTGAGTGTCAGAGAGACTTCAGGAGGAGCAGAGCAGGGGCAGGAGGGCTGACCTATGGGGTCACCCGCAGCAGAGGGCTGCGCCCAAGATGCATCTTCCTGCAAGAGCAGCTACTTCGGGTGCTGTGTAGCTGCACTTCTGGGAGCCTCAGCATGACTGCAGCTCTTCTCATACCATACGAGAGCCATAAGGCAGCTGTTTCTTCCCCAGTAAGTCCCACACCAACATCAGCAAATCTTCCAAGCAGAATCTGCATGTCCTAGGTAAGTCAGGTCCCAGGACAAATGCAAGGACAAAAGGACAGTCAGACGCAGGGCTGCGCATGGAGGTCCTTCGTACTGCAGATTTGGCTGTCACCAAACAGCTCCACATATTTGCCGTCCCTCATAGGTGTCGGAAGCTGCATACAGATGCACCTTCACAAAGCCCACACAGAAAACTCTCTGATCTTTCTAATCTTCACCCATTTCTCAGGTTATGTCTTACAGATCTCTGTGGTACTGGCCTGAAGGAAATACAGTGGGTCTGGCAAACATCAAGGGTTTTAAAGCCCTGCAGCCAGCTGCTCTCGCTGACCCCAAAAACTTCAATCCTGCTCAATTCCTGTTTCTTCTGTTCATCTCTGTGAGGAGAAGGAAATAACAACTCCATGGGTGTCCCAGTACAATATGTGGCCCAGCAGATCTCTTCTGACCCACCCTTGCTCAGGGGGCTGCCCCCGTGTTGGGTTACTGATCTCCCTGGAGGTGTACCAGAGTGGATTATCTGCCCATCCTCTACTCAGTCGGGCATGTTTCGCTTAAATTCACCACATTTTTGATGAAAGAGTGAAATAAGGATGACAGAAGTTGTAAAGCCTGTTTTCCCATGTAAGTAATGTGAGCTGTAGAACATGGACACGGGCAATAGAGTTGATGAAGCTGCATGATTGTTATAGAAAGGAACAACCCATTTTCTGAAGTGACAGAAACGGGCTCAGAAGGAACAGACCTGATGGTGCCTCTCCAAGCCCCACAGTAAGTGCCATTGGAGAGCCTAGGAAAGATTTTTCACAGGTGGGGCATAACACAGAATCTCAGAATGGTTTGGGTTGGGAAGGACCTGAAGATCATCCAGTTTAAACCCCCTGACACGGGCAGGGATGCCTCATGCTAAGCCATGCTGCTGAAGCCCCATCCAACCTGGCCTTGAACACTGCCAGGGATGGGGCAGCCACAGCTTCTCTGGGCACCCTGGGCCAGCGCCTCAGCACCCTCACAGGGAAGAGCTTCTGCCTTAGATCTAACCTGAACTTGCCCTGTTCCAGTTTGAACCCATCACCCCTTTTCCTATCGCTGCAGTCCCTGATGAAGAGTCCCTCTCCAGCATCCTTGTACTTGAGACACTGGAAGCTGCTTTGAGGTCTCCATGCAGCTTCTCTTCTCCAGACTGAATAGCCCCAGTGTTCTTAGCCTGCCTTTGTATGGAAGGTGCTCCAGCCACCCTATCATCCTCATAGCCCTCATTCATAACACTTACATGATTTCACCACAGTGTATTTACTATGGACACAGAAGACTGTCTCAGGATCTGCACTGGGCCCTGGGAGGGCAGGGTTGAAGCCCTATGGGCTGGCACTGCCTAACGCTCCCAAACCTGCAGGGAGCTTAGCCCAAATTCTTGCTTTTTCGAACTTCATCCGCGCTCATGTGGTGTTTTGTGCTCTCAGGCTGCAAATAAGCCTGCTCTGCTGTAAAAAGAAACAGCCTGTTTAAACCTCCTTTTTTTTTTCCTGCCCTCTGAAACGAATTAATGTAAAGCATCACCCAGTAACACTCCCTACCGCTGAATCTGTCGGCACTCTTTGTGTTTCCATGGCCATATTTTCCTTATAAAAACCAGTCCTGTTTTCTCCACTGCTCCATGAAAGGCTCAAACAAATGTCAGAAAAGTGACTGACAGACTGTAGAGGCAAGGAGAGAACCTGCCTGTGTTCAGGGGCTGTCAAGTTGCACCAAGTAAACAAAATAATGGATCTGTGTAATTTTTCCTCATGGATCTCTTTCAACAACAACTCTTATTTTAGATGATACTTGTGAAAGAAAGCACAACACAATGTCAGTGTGCCTTAAGTGTAAAAAGTCTCATTAGTTTTGACAAATGTTTCTCTGATAAATCTTATTATAACTATGAGAGGCATAAAGCCTAAACACCATTGTGTTTTTAGTAACCATTTGAGTGTTATGGCTTCCTTAAACTACCATTTAAGAACCATAACATGTTACTGTAATGCCCTGGTTTTGTCCTTCCTCAAAGCCAATCCCCAGCTCTTCTCCCCAATTCTCTCTAGTAGAGGCTTAGCAGCATACAACCAGGACAGCACTAGGATCTTCCATGCTTTTTGCTCAATTTATCATAGAATCACAAACTGGTTTGTGCTGGAAAGGGCCTTAAAGACCAACCAGTTCCAATCCCCTGCCACGGGCCAGTATACCTCACACCAAACCATGTCACCCAAGGCACTATCCAACCTGGTCTTGAACACTGCCAGGGATGGGGCAGCCACAGCTTCTCTGGGCACCCTGTGCCAGCGCCTCAGCACCCTCACAGGGAAGAACTTCTGCCTTAGATCTAACCTGAACTTGCCCTGTTTCAGTTTGAACCCACCACCCCTTGTCCTATCACTGCAGTCCCTGATGAAGAGTTCCTCTCCAGCATCCTTGTAGCCCCCTTCAGACACTGGGAGCTGCTCTGAGGTCTCCACGCAGCTTCTCTTCTCCAGGCTGAGCAGCCCCAATTTGCATCTCCCTGCTTGATGAGGTTGTGTTAAATACAGATACCTGGGTGAAGTATTCAGGTTTCTCAGAAACCACCACCATGGATGACAGAGCTCACAGAGCTCCCCACTGCAGTACAGACTGCCTGCAGGGCCAAGAGATCTAGCCTCCTAAGCTGGGATTTATGCTCCTGCCTTGCCAGGGACTCTCAAACCAAGGGAGCAATAGAAAGAGTTGCATACACAGGTTAGATTTTTAAATCCCTCTTTCTGACAGCATGGTGCAGCTGTGTGCTGCAAGCACATCTGACAGACCTGGGACTCGGGGGAGGATCGGCTTTGAAACACCTTCCCTGGGATATTTTTCCTCCTTCGACTTCATTCTCTGCATTTCTCCTAACTCCAGGGGTGGGTAATTTTCCTCAGCCAAAAACCAGACAAAAGAGGCGGGGGGAAAGGGAGGAGAGAGGTATGCTGCAGTGAGTGGGCAGGCAGACCACGGGTAGGCACAAAGCAGCTTATTTCACACAAGCCAGCGCAGGGAGCCGGGTTTGGAAACGCCACAGGCCATTGCAGGCTCCAGCTGGCCTCTGCCGCAGGGCAGGAACACACACGTGGGGCAGCTTTGCTGTGAGCAAGGTGGGAGAGGAGTACCCCGTCCCTGGGAGCTCCCATGGGAAGGGACCCAGGCAGGGAGAGCAGCTTTCTGTGGGGTTTGTAACCTCTTGTACAAACCCCCCGTGCTCCCCCAGTGCAGCTCAGCCGTTTGTTAACTGTGAAAGCAGAGCAAACCCTTAAGTGCTTGCACCCACAGCACTCTCCTTGGTAACCCAGTGCCCACCTCTGGGGCCGAGAGGGGCAGAAGGCAGCTGCTGCGGAGGCTGGGGCCATCCATCTGCTGTTCCAAGTCCACAAGCCTCACACACTCCATCCATCCACTCCTGTACACCAGGAAGGATTCTCTCTGGGTCCCACTTGGACCCTCCTGCCAGCCAGGAGAACCGTGCTCCTTCTGCATGCCAGGTGGCCATGCTGATGGCCACTAGCACCTGGGTTTGGCTGCCTGCACTTACAGTATGCCTACGCTCCAAACACCGAGGATTTGTGTTTGCCATTAGAGTATTCAAACCGTTTTCTATTTATTTTCATTTGACTTTGTGTTTTCCCAGCTCTACCTGGAATTCGGCTTTATGCAACATGCAACCCAATGTGTGAAGGTATCTGAAGGCTCAAAATGCACAACGCAATACTAGAATATAGCTCTTTGTGATGCTAATTATTTCTTCCCAGCTGCTCCTGCAACAGTGCCAGCCCAACCTATCAAAGGGGAACAAAACCTTTCTGCTGCAAGGTCCCTTACCTCTGTGCCCCAGGGGCTACGGCTCTGCCAGCACCTGCAAACCAAGCCCAGAGGTAAAACAAAACAACCACATACTGCAGCTCCACCACTGCTGGGAACATAAGCTAGGAATTAAGAAGTGATACCCTCTTGACAGTCAGGTTGCCATGATTTACATTTTTCTCTCTGGTCCCCTCCCCCTTCACATGCATCTTCTCAGCACTTGTGAGCAAAGGGGGAAAAAATGAAGCAGTGTGGGAAAACATCCAGTCAAACCTCAGAGGCTCTGCTGAGGCTCTGATTCCGGCACCCACCGGGGTAGCGCTGTGTGATCATGAAGGATTTTTAGTGTGCTGGTGTCATCTTCATGACAGCCAGAAAACGTTGCGGTTGCATTATTTAAAGGGAAATTAAGTTCCCAAATAACAAAAAAATAAAGGCTTCATATATTCAAAATTAAAAGACTAAAATTACTGCCCGGCTTGCCTTTCTATTATTCATGTTGATCTGTAGTTAAAAGAGAGTTTGTCTTGCCCCTGTGTTTCTAGAGCCTACAAAAATATTTTACTGATAGCATATGGAAAAAAACCAAAGGGAAAAAGGAGCTCTGGCAGCTGGAAAGGTACCACTGGCAGCTTGAGAGGCTCAGAAGACCACTGGGAACACGGGGCAAGCTCGCTAGCTGAGTGCCTTATTTATAATGGCCACTACTGAAAGACCACCAAAGCTGACATTGCACTGTCATCTTTAAGCATCAGAACTAGCAAATGGGTGCTTTCAGTGCAGGGAGAAGTTCATACAATAAAAATCCCTGTCTCAGCCCACATGCAGACTAAGGAAAATGATCTGACTTATGGCTTATGCCCTATTCATAGTTTAAGATTTTCTTCACGACTGTGATGATTATACACGTTATTCTGAAGCTTCAGTATTTGAGCAATTCTTCAATGAAGGTACAAGTCAGGACTGTGTTAACCCTTCGTAACTTCTCATACCAAACACAAAATGAAATTTGCCTTTATTATACTGATTAGTAAACCAAAATCCAATCTGTCACACAGAGGAAGGAGTCAAAGGAAGAATAATATGTATGCAGCATCTAGAGGTAAAACGTGAGCAACTCAAGATCTAAAAATCAGTCAAGCTGTATTTTCAGGTTAACAACAATGATAGTATTAATAGAAATTGAGAAATATAGGTTGCTTTGGTCATACTTGTTGAGATTTGAGGATTTAATTCCTTGAATTTGAGGAAAACATAACACTGGAAGAACATTACACTTGCAGGGTAGCAACACGTAATGTATGCGCACTGTCTGATGTTCCGTAATACAAAGGACAATTGCATTTTAAGCCAAAACCACACTACCCAAAGGAATAAATGGCCCCACGGCAGCTATATGGCTAAGAGGATGAGGCTAGTAGGTGAGGCCTATTCACAGAGTAAGTACAGAGGATTTCACCCTGAGAGCAGTGACGGATGGAGGCAGTAAAAGCATACAAGGAATTTTAGGGTTGATGAAGGAATAGAGCACAGTATTTACACACACACGGATAAACAGAAACCATTTTGGAACTGAGGAATAAAACTGGATTTGAAAATAATCTGCTGCTCAACACCAACTGACAGAGTCTTTCCCTTACTAAAGGGGTAAATATGGAGCAGCTGGTCCCATGCTGTATGGGGTGGAGGAGGAGGATTGCTATTTGAAACTTGTCCTGTTTAAAAACCAAGTCAAAAGGGAAAGACAAAACCAACAATAACCAAAGATGTGGGTGGTCAGCTGGTACAACCAGGCACAACTTCTCCTAAACTCAGTGGCACAGCACCATCTTACGCCTGCCAAGGGACTCATTGCCCATCACCCAGCTACAAAATGTTTGAAACATCAGCCAGAAAACTGCCAGAGAACATCTGAGACCAGACACAGGTTACAAGTGAAAATGCTGTATTAGAAATATAAGGCAGGTAGGAGAAAGTGCAAGCAATACCGTGCTTCACTTTCCTATTGATGGAGACATGCAGCCATTAACAGCTACAGACCACTTTCTCACAGAGAAGGGATGGCCACCAACCACTGCCGCTCCACCATCCTCCTTTGCAAAAACCAGAGCCCTTAGCTGTTTCAGGATGAAGGTACAGCCCACAGTACAGGAAAAGGAGCCCAGTGGGGTATTCCACAGGCAAAGTACCACTGCAGGAGAGAGCACTAAAGAGACTGACCTTGAGCAGACAGACCATTTACCTCCTTTTTGTGACTTCTCTTCTCACTCCCCACATTCCTCAGAAGGGGAGACCGAACACAGAGATTAAAATAAGTTAATGCACTTGCCTACCTGGACTTTCTGCTGGATCTGGTGAGAAGACTTTACACGCCATGCAGCCCACACCACTTCTGCAAAGCTGAAGAACTGAAACTCCACCCTCCCCAAGGTGCACTTACTTCCTTGATATAACTTATAGACTAGGGAGAGCAATAACAGGCCAACTGTTTTCACATGGTCACTCCCCTGAGTTTAATCTAACCTTCCACACCTGACCCTAGGTCCCCTGACGAGGAGAGCCACTGACCCTGAATGGTAAATTCAGCCTGGTCTTACAGCCACAGCTGCTTTATTCCATGCTCTCTGTGGAGAGTGCATAGGAGCAAAGCTCTCATCCTAACCCTGCTCACCCCCAGGGCTGGTTTGTGTTCCCCAGTGTAGACCCAGCTGGCTGGGTACACCCCATATTAGCATCCTTGAGCTGGGTACGACGAACTGCTGCAAAGGCACTGGGCACCCCGCCACAGCTGTGTTTACATTAGAGAAAATGGACCTCACAGAGACAGTTTGCAAACACCACAAGACGAACTCTTGTAAACTCCCTCAGTTTAGTCATCTTTCCCCATCTGTCAGAGGAGTTAAAGTGAGATTGAAAAAACACAGGAAATCACTGTGTATTCCAAGTAGTCGTGACTGAGCGGCTTGGCTGTTACATGGGATGCCTTGTGGAAGATTCACATCTCCTAACGTTTCCAGCAAGATCCTCTGCAGCACTTCCCTGGCTATGATCTTTCAGCAGGCTCTGCACAACCTGCCAGGAAAAGTCTCTGGGGTGCTTTGTGCAGCTGCAGAAACACTCATACCAGTACTGAGGAGCCCCAGAGGTTACCTCCAGAAAGCAGGGGCAGCCCCTCTATTGGAAGTTGCAAAACAGGGGACAGGCAAGAAAAAAGGTTAGGTCCCTTTGGGACGCTTCCACGTGAGAGTTGCTCTCACTGAGTGAAACACCAGATGAAATCCTTTATCCCACAATGGTTTAAACCTTATTCTGATATGACTGACTGGCTCTTTCTGTCATAAAAACTTAAGAAACTTCTTTTATCAAGGTCCCTGGCATAAGTAAGTAGCAATTGCATTTGCTACACCTCTGGCTTTAGTCTTTATCTCAGGAAAGTCAAAATGCATCTCTGCTTTGGCCATAGCTCTTTAGTCACTGCATCACTACCCCAGGAGCAATCTGAGCTACTGCCAACTGGAAAGGCCATTTAGGTGAGTGGGTCACGACAAGCACGGGCCTCTGGAGGGGCCACAGAGCAGCCCAGACACGCTGCACCCTGGTTAGTGTGTTTCTATCTTCCTTTAGCTCATGCTGCACCTCCGAAACCAGCTCCCTACTTCCCCTGAGCAAACCCAAAGGGTGGTGGCACCCAGCCTACTGCCCTGGAGGCAAAAGGGCAGCCAGCAGGTGAGAGGTGTAAGAGGAGAAGGGAAAGCACACAGGAAGATGAAATGTGAAAAAAGGAAAAGAAAAAGCCTCTTCACCACAACTTTGCGTTGGGGTGTAACACCTTCAGGCCTGAAAGCAGCACTTCATTGCTGTGGCTCAGCCTGCCTGTTTTCCCTGTGGAGCCAGCTGCGGCGCTGCCACTGCAAACTGGCGCCAGCTGAGGCTGTTTCAGTGCTGGGATGCTTGAGTAACCGTGTTAAGCTGTTTCAACAGATTAGCTAATCCAGTAAAAACAGTCAATCTTTACCAAAAGTACTAAATATATATGAAGCACAATGATACTCTGTCGCTTGTTTTGAAAAAGGAACATGATTTTTTATGCTGGGGGTTGCAACTGGATGATCTTAAGGTCCTTTCCAACCCTAACTGTTGTATGATTTTAAGTCAAGCGAACTATGCATTTCCAAGGGACGTGTATTACCTGGTGGAAAGTGATCCTGAAGGGAAAACAATGCTTCTGTTCCTAGCAAGAGTAAAATAGACCTGACAACAGAAACGTCTTTTGCTATTGCTGTTTTCCATGTATGATTGAAGTACCATTATTAGTCTGCTGAAAGGCACAGCTCTTCAGGCTTACACTCTAGGAGCAAAGTATCTTATGATAGAGAGTAAAACAATCTTCCTAGAGAGAAGCTCTTCTGTCCGGTTCTTCCAGGCAGGTAGGCCAGGATCAAGTTTGGGAGCATTCATTTAGCATTTACACATGGGACCTATGGATGAAAGACACTATAATAACCTTGGAAAAGAACTATTTCTTGGAAACTTGTGATACTACCAGAATGTCCTTAGTACTGGGGTGTGCAATGGGGAAAAGGTCTGCCAGGTTTAGGTTGTTCACATGCCATAAATCAAATTTAAACCATGAAGTACATTCAGCTGAGCCCAGGTTGGAAATCCTGTCAAGGTCTGTTGTATTTCTGGCAATTGCACAAGTGTGTTTCCAGCTCTGTTTCTAACACAAAATCCCTCTGTCTCTTCTGAAGCAAACAGGATAACTCAGTGGACTCCTGAGGCCAACACATCTGCTTTCAGTATTCGCTATTATTTTGTGAGGCAGGATCCAGAGAAAGCCATGAAAGACCACTTATCCTTCTCAGGCCAACCTTCATTAGATGACACTTCATCCCTTACTGATCCTGATAGCAATCAATAAGACTGTCCAGAACTGTAACATGTTAATTCTAGGTGTCCCTGGAACTAAAGAAGCTATTAGAGAGGCCGGAGTACACACAGAGTTACGCTGATCCATCACTTCAGCTGGTGCAAATTCAGCGCAGAAGACTCTGCAATGGTTACGTGTGCAGGCTTGATCTTGAAGACCAAGAAGCCCCTGAAGGTCAAAAACCTTTCAGCCCCCCAAGTGTTAGTTGGCCTGTGGTCTGGAGAGCATTTGAGCAAGTGTTCTCCTTGGCCACACATGCAAGTCCACAGCAAAGTCTGTTGCTTCTCCTTCAGACTGTCCTAAAGGCTCCTGCAACCCCAAGAAGGCTAAGCTCCATCCTGGCCTCAGCTTGAGATGCAGAGTCAACTGCAGGGCAGGTAACCTCTTCAGCAGGGAGCAGCTTGATTAAATGGCATTTCCTTGGGTGAGGGAGAGGAACACAGGGGAAAGGACCCAGTAGCCATTGGAGATGTAAAATAAAATTCATTTTGGTCATTTTAATAAATATATATCAAGGAAATTTCACTTTACTACAACAACACATTAGTATACAAGCATCTAATATTTAAGCTTAAACCATCAAGTGTTTATCAAATATTGGAAAAGAGCAGACATTTACTAGACTCATCTGGGTGTAACACATGAAAAATCAGGGTTTTTAAAAAATTGGTCCTTGTGGACAAACGTCTAAACGGTGATCCTACTCATACACTGTATGAATGAGATCTATATTTAATATTATTATTATCATTAATAAAAAAAAAAAGCTTCTGTCTTGGAGAAATCAGGTGGGACTTATACTTTATTTGTTGTTCTTCCCAATGACAACCCTTACAAACTTACCAGTTCCAACTCCCCTCACTGCATAAGGGTTATCACCGGCTATGGTCCTACTCTGTTCATGGCCACCCGCCCAGTTTGCAACTGTGAGGTGCACAGAGTACCCAAAATAACCACGGCCCAAGAGACCTTGGGCTGAAGCCGTGAAACTCTGAGCAAGAGGTCTCTGACCCAGAGACCCGGTGACTCCAGCACCAAGCTAGGGCCAGCCCTGGGCGGCTGCTCCCCCAGCACTGTGGTGGAGTTCATGCTCTGGACAAGTACCAAGCAGAAGATGCTGCTGGAGTGCATGGTGCTGTGGGAACAGGCAGCTATTATGAGTCAGCTGTGGCTTGGATGTGGCTATTTTGCCGAGCACATCCTGCCAGTTGTTATGAGGACTGTGGGAACTAATTAATTTGGTGGATCTAAGGCTCACAATACTCTCGGTCCAACCCCAGTTAATGTCTTCTGGGCATTTCAAACAGCACACTGCAAACGGTGCATTTAGGGATGACTCAGTGTTGTCCTTGGCCACTGAAATCTCAGCTCATTTCTCCAAAATGTTCTTTTTTCACAATGAAACCCCTTACATTCATTCAGATAAAACCAAGTTTATCGCCACATTATCCATTAACATTGTGCTTTTTGCTTTCTTTTCCTATTTTTGTTTTAAATCAACAACAAAAGTCATAGAAAACTCCCGCATGCTTTTGCAATCTAAAAGAGAGAAATTATGCGAAACAGAATAAAGTATAAAACATGCCACTGGTTCATGAACTTCATTATACGAAGAAAGAAAAAAAAAGAGCCCCAGCAACAGACAGTTGCCATAGCAACTCAAGCATCCAATGCTTGTTTACAAGAGACATCTCTCTATTGTTTCTTAAATCCCTTCCTAAGGATGGCAAATCAAAAAGCAATTGAGCATCAAAAAGGAAGAACAGAGATGTTTGAATAGGAAGTGGAACTCAGTACTTCAAAGGTTAAAGGTTTCTAATAATTGATCCACCCTGTGGGTTGGTTGTGGGTTTTTTCCTCTGTTTAGGTTAAATCCCTGCTGTAGTGCTGATTTATACTTAATTTTTACGCTGGCAAAAATTAAGACAAAAAGTAAGGCACCAAAACAAAACCTGCCCTGTATAACAACAAGCCTCATTAGTTATTTCAGCCGAGGTGAAAACATGCAAGTACTTAAGCTGCACGTTGTGTTTCTCATTAAAATCCCATAAACAGATTATTTCTTTATGCTATGTCCTATTTTGTCCGTTGAACAAGACGAAGAATCCAGGAACTCAAAGAGTATCAGTACAAAACATAAGGATGGTTTATTCCCAGTCCATGAAGACGGTCCTTTGTCAGAACAAATACTGAGTTACAAGGAGCACATCACCCTTGCTGGTAGCATCAATTTGTTTACCAGACTTCTAATTCCTTGGTAAACATAATGGAGATTCTTCTTAATTAATGGCAGACTTCTTGGGGGCAGGGAGAGAGAAAACGATATGCTTTCCCCATCTGCCCGATTGGCATTTTCAGCAACGAAAGCTACACCAGAGCTGTACAGACCGCGGTGCTAAGCAGGAACGCAACTGCGTTCCGTATGAAGTCTCCGCACTTATAAATAGCCCACTGATGCATCTGATCGAGATGCCTCACACAATCTGCTCTCCAGTCATTGAAAACTACACGTAACGTTTGGGGCGTGATTGTACCATTTGTAGAAAACTATAAAAAATCCATTCAAAACGAGGATTTGAGAGACAGGCAAACAGGCTGCGCGTGCTTCCGCAGGGCAGGATGCCTCAGATTTTACTTCCTTTGCTGCAGCACATTTTATTACTTGGTAAAGACTCCTTTTTCCTTAAGGATTTTTTCCAAGATTCACTGATGTTGCTCTTGTCATTACATCCAGTCTCAAAATAGTCATAAAATTTGCCTTTACATTCGAGAGCATGGGTGCCTCTCACAGGTTCACAGTTTAGGGCTGCGCTGTCCCGCTCAGGTTCATTACCTCCTTTCTCCTCATTTGATTTTGCCTTTTCCTGATGACTGTGAGACCTGGCATTAGTGATGAATATTTCATTTGCAGGTATCTGGTCATCACTCCTGTAAGAAAAGGCACTACCAATGTCATAATCCACCTGCTGGGAACAGCTTGGCAAAGAAATAGGGAGGGAGGAGGAGGAAGAAGAGGAAGTATTTTCTGTACTAGCATTAACAGAGTAGGGTAGATTTAAATAGTGACTGCCACACTCTTGATAGAAGCAGCACATGTGGAGCTTCTCGTACTCCTCCTTTGCCATCCGAAGGCGTTTTCTGTACGGACAGTCCTGAGGCACAAACCACTCCTGTGGTGAGGTGCCACTGACGGAGCAGGCGGAGAAGCACCAGTTGTTCTGCATGATGATTTCACCGTGGATTCTCTTCATCAGGTTGTTGATGAGGACAGATCTCCGCAGGTAGACTTCAGGATCATCGATGAATTTCAGCTTTTCCAAAGACATGTAAAGAATATGGGCCCGCTCCTCAAACACGGAGATGGTCTGAAAACGCAAAAGACACAAGATATGGAACCGAAGGCAAGGGGTTTTGTTTCAGGCAAGGAGAAAGAAAGTGAAGTGAAGCATCCCCCCCTGCACCACTACCTTTTTAATTCGCTTTCTGAGGCTCCTAAAATTTGCTTTTCATTTTGCACACCCATGTACCTGGGGACCTGCTTTCTCTTGGCCACAGCACTCACCCAGGTTTAGGAGGTAAGTAGCTGAGCATTACACCGCAGAGGCAATCACGGGGCATGAGTCCAGGATGGAAGAGTGAAATCCAGATGCACACATCTGGTTCTTTATTTGCATTTGAGATTAGAACATAAAACTGTTGTGCAGTTTTGATTTTCTATATAAATGGACCCTATTCAGTTGTCCCCCGTGGGGCTTTTACAAAGCCCTGAATCCAAGCGAAGGTCCCCTCCAGCAGCCTTGCAGCAAGTGTCAGAGCATTCCATCCACTGCCAGTAGAAGAGGCCCACCAGTGAGCAGGTCTCCATTTGCCAAGCTCTCTTATGCTGCTCTTGCGTACAAACGCACATGCAGGGAGGGAGGCAGGGGGAAACCCATCTCAAAGCATCGCAGCATCTGGAGAGCAGCTGTTGGCCCATGTACTACACCCTGCGCTCTACGGCACCGGTGGGAACGCAGACAGGCAGGGACAAGGTCAGGAAATGAGGAGAGGATAGGGATTTGCAGCAATCCTGGCTCGGCGCCCACAGATTTGTTCTCCCTTCCGTGGTCCTTCCAGGACTCCTGTTTCTCAGCGCTGGCAGCACGAGCAGGTTACTGCCCCCGGGGAGGCCCCAGGTTCTGCGCTGTAATCGCTACCCTGGGAATCAAAATAAGAGAGGGGGCAATGCGTGCTACTGGAAGCGCTATTGACTGATTTTCATTTTTAGTAAGAATTGGGTTTGCGTAGGAAGAGAGCAGCACAGCACAAAGAGAGGCAGCTCGAGATCCTCCCCCCCCCCATCTGTGGCTTGATCATTCTTCCCTTTCCCACATGGTTACAGCATTTTTGCAGAGTGGAACTCGTAGCTATGAGGACTGAAAGAGCTTAAAGCACAGCTGCTTTTCACATCCATTCAGCTCTCCTCAGCCCTCTAGCTCTTTCCACAGCCTAGTCCTGTCTGCAGGGCTTAGAAGCAGCACAGTGTCTCGTAAAACCAAAAATTGGCCCCATTTCCATGCGAGTTCACAGCTGAAGCTCTTCTTTGTTAGAGAGAGTAATTTTCTATAATAAATGACTCATTTATAATCATATTAAGCCTATAGGTTAATTTGCATCCTTTATACCTGCCACAGCAACAGACAGCAAAGCCTTAAAAGCCTGGAGCAAACCAACAAGCCTTGAACTGGGATCCTCCTGGAGATACATCCTGGAGGTCCACCGGTCAGAACAAGTTGTCAAACCACTTCTACTACAACTGTTTGCCAACAGCCCTCTGGAGAGAGGCTCTGGGCCCTACCGTCATACCCTCCATGGGACAAGTCACGCCAGCACGTAACTCCGTCTTTACTGCACAGCGGAGGTATAGAAATGTGCCAGAAATTCAGAGAAACCTTGTGGCATTCTCCCTCCTCAGAGCTTAGTGCTGCAGAGCAGGAAATGCACTTGTGCCAAAAGGAGGAACGGGTGGCCCAGGGTTTCTGATGTGCTGCACCTCTGCAGCAGCACAGAATGACACCTGGGAGAGTTCTAGCACCCCAACACCTCTACAACTGGGTTCTATGCTGTTAGAAAGAGATAAGGAACTATTCCTCCTCTTTGTGAGGAAAACAATTGCTGATACAAAAATCCAACCAGCTAGCCAAGACAAAAACCTGGCTGAAATCAGAGTGATGTGACACGTGGGAGACACAGTCACTGACCAGAGCACATTTTTCAGCACCCCGGTGCTATTTATTCATTGCTCTGGCAGCAGACCGCACACCTTCCGGAATTAACAGCGGGTCAGTTTTTCACCTTCCCAGGCAGGTCTTTATTTCCAGCCAAGACTATTTGTAACTGAAAATTCCTTTGGCTACTCTGAGGTCCTCGGGAAGCGAGCTCGGCATTACTGCTCCCTTCTCCTCTATGGAAATCCCTCCAGGGAAACAGGATCCCCGGGGCAGAGCTCCCTGCCCCATGTCCCTGGCAGGGACGAGGCACTCGGTTCTTCTCGTGTCTCATGCAGCTGCCTCTGTGACACAGGTACACATAATGTATAAACTCACTCCGTGCCTTGGTCTGGTTTAGCTTTCTGATTCTGGGGCTCTTGTGATACTGTTGCCTCCCATAAACTGTGCTTTAATCAGATTATATTGTGTCCCCACCATCGCCAATAGTGCATGGGTTGCCACGGGCCAGGTATGACCCAGCAAGGTGAGGCTGGTATTTCAAGGCACAAGTTGTCTTTAAGCCCATCACTCCAGGCATTCACTTCCTTACAGGACTGAACCCTTACTGAAGAAGAGCATCAAATCTCTCATTAAAAAAAAGAAGTTAGATTTCAATTTATGTATTCACTGGCCTGGGAAATGTTTGCTCTAATCCCTCTCCTGACAGCTTTCATTAAACAAAAATACTGTTTCATTTACTAATCTGTTCTTGTGGAGTTATTAGCTTTTTAATAAACAGGATTAAATACTGAAAGGAGCTTGTACTCACTTTCCAACTCATTCTGTTTGTCTAGAGGATCCGTAACCCATTTGGGATACATGGAACCTGCTGCTGTTTCCTCCCTCGAAAAAAGTTTTGACTGAGTGGGGAATCGTGGGCTCTCCTTATTTATGCCCTTCCTTTCTGCTGTTCAAACGCTGCCCTGGAGCTGTTTCTGTAGGCATGATATAAACCAGCTAAGCACAACATAATCTGACAAAACCAAACCAGTTATTCTCAGCGTTTCCATTTACAGTTGCTGCAAATGAAAAAACGCCTTTGCTTCTTAAGCAATTCGGTGACAATAAAACAATGAATGTGAACAAGTGACAACTATTTGTTTCTGACCAAACAGCTGGATCATTCTCCTAATTTCAGCCTCCTGGAAAAGGGTCAATCGGGTGTTACCAAGCGTCTGAAATTCGGAGTAAAAACAATGACTGTTAGAAAACATACTTTATGTGCGCAGCTGCTGAGTGGCGGATGAAAATCCTCCTCTTCCACATATTTCCTTTTAAAGTATGTGATCTTGGATGTTGTTACAGGATTTGAAATTCCCCTGTAATGCGATCCTGCGGGCAATAAATCAGATATGACAAATGACATGCGGTTTGCCGGAGGTTCTCCAAACAAAATACTTTTCATTTCCCTTCCCCGCGCTACAGGAGAGCTCCGCCGCCTATTTCCCCATCTATCTGCGGCCACAGCAATAACCCCTGCCCGGCCCGGGCAGCGGGGGGGCTGCTGCAGCGCGGGGACACGCTCCCAACACCGGGAAAACTTCCGCTGCGGCGGGGCCGGGCCGGCGGCCGCCGCCTTCTCCGGGAGCGCACCCGCGGCTCCGGAGGGTCCGAGCGAGCCCCGCGCACCTGCGGGCCAGCCTCGGCCTCGGGCCGCCGGCCCGGGCGGACCGACCCCGGCCCGGCGCGGTGCCTACCTGCGGCGGGGGAGCCGGCGGCCGGCGGGGCGGCGGCGGCGGGGCCGGGGCGGCCGCAGCAGGGCGGCTCCCAGAGGGCGCGGTAAGCGGCGAGGTCGGCGGCTCCCTCGGCGGCGATGGGGCGGCCCAGCCGCTGCATGGGCAGCACCAGGGTCATCGCGGGCGCCGGCACCTGGAAGCGGAGGAAGCAGCGCGGTGAGCGCCCCGCAGCCCCCTTCACCTGAGCCCCCGGCACTCAGACCCCTCCACACGCGTCTCTACCCCGCATAGGCACGCGTTCATCTTGCTTCCCTTCATACGGCAGGGAAAGGACCGGCGCCCTCTCCCACAAAGGGCGCGGGGTCCTCGGGAGTTGCTGCGCGCTCCCCGCTCCCGGCCCCGCTCCCGCCGCCCCGGCCCCGGCGCTCACACACCGGCACGGATCCGCTCACTCGCTTCCCATTCTCCCCCGGCGGCGCTGGCACGGCGCGCTCGGCACCGACGGGCGTGCGAGGCTATGTGTGTGCGTGTCTGCCGTGCGGGTGTGTGTGTATGTGTATGTGTGTGTGAGAGAGAGCGCGCCCAGCAGCTGGGGATCGCGTTTCTTTCTTCTTTCTTCCCTCCCAAACGGAACAAGACAGCAGAGACTTAGGTAGTTGTTTCCACTAGCCCCGATCGGGCTGAACTGGATCTGCCTCCAGTCAAAACACTGCGAGACTAAGAGAATTGGCCGCGGCCTCACGCCGCGCGGTGCAGCCCCGCCGGAGCCAAGCACAACACCGGCGGAGCGGGCGGAATGTTAAGCAGGAGCGGGGAGCCCGGGGCCAGCGCCGGGAGGGGAGGAGAGGGGAGGGCACGGCGGGGGGCAGGCAGGGGAGGGAGCAAACTTTCTGCGAGGGGCTGAGTTCATCGTCACCTACTTCTTGGCAGAGGAGCGCGGAACAATGCGCCCAGACACGGCCCGGCCCCTCCCTCGCCTTCCTCCTCCTCCTCCTCTCTCTAAGAAAGCTGCTGCCGCTTCCCGGTGCGCAGCCCTCCGGGAGGAGGACGAGGGCCCGAGGAAGCGGTGGGAAGGAGGGGCCGCAGGTGGGCAGGTGGAATTCCAGCATTGTTTGTGTTAGCGGCTGAGAGCTCTCTGAGGGGAGGCAAAAAATCAACCGCAGCACGAGAGGGAAGGACAATAAATCATCCACATCTGCCGGTTGTTTTCCTGCATTCGGGAAGAACGCACGCGGCCGGTGCGTTATGAGGAAGTAGAATTCCGTGCCTCAGGTGGGGCTGCCCCACGCTCCTGCTGGGCGAGAGCGGGATGCAGAGGGGCTGCAGCTCCAACCGCGGCAGTGCCACTGCCCTGGAGGGTGCCGAAACCCCTCCTCAGCATCAATTCGCTCATCCTGCACCATATCTATTTCCTTCCAGCAGCCCATTAATGCTGTCTTGGTGTTCCTGGGTGTAGGAACAAAGATGCAGGGAACGGCAACCCGCTAGCCTGGCCCATTGGAAGTTACCCCAACACAGACAACACATTATTTATTCCCCACACCTTTTGTGGCCAGCACATGGAAAGACTGGTCAAAACAACAAGTGGGTCGGGCTGCTGCCTGAAGAGCGGGGCAAAAAGTGGCCTAAGAACCAGCTAAAAAGACATATATTTTGTGGCTGAAAAGATTACGCCAACATTAGGAAGCACCCATGGACTCTCCTCATTAATCTGCACTGAGGAATCAGTCACACGAGGACATCAATCTTCTCATGTTGGCATGATGTCAACACTCAGCGGTTGTCTTTAGAGAATAAGGGTTGGAAGAAACTCACTGCTGCTTTGGGAAAGTCAGGATTTCTTTGCTCCTAATGAATTCGGCATCTCTTTGTGGGATTTTTTTTAATGAGGATATGAGGTTCTGACTGTGCTGCTTTTTATGTCATATTTCATCACAAATAGGCCTTTCTGTGCTTGAACAGGGAGGGAGGGAGGGAGAGAAAGAAGGGAGGAAAGAAGGGAAAAAAGGGAGGAGGGGAAGAAAAAAGGAAGGAAGTAAGGAAAGGAGGGAAGTGTTGGGGTGCCCTCTGCACAGTGCTGGTGCTTTATCTTGAAAACAGTTCTCTGGACAGCTGGTAAAATAAATGAACTGCTTCTGCTATTTACAACATGCAGAATTAATAGAGGCAAGCCAGTGAACTTCCATAAACAGCTACTGTCCATGCACACTCCTTGTGTTGCCAAAGTGCACAAAACCAAGCCATAAATAATAGCTCTTCCCTAGGAAAAACAAACCAAACCAAAACCCCAGAAAACCAGAGCCCAAACCAAGCCTGTAGGTCTCAGTGTGTGTTGCATTGGTGGCACTCGGCTACAAAATAAGCCCCATTTCATAGTGAAGGAATTGCTTCAGCAGACAGAAGCCGAGAACCAGGCTCTGAGAAGGGCTTGCGACTCTGGGCACGCTATTTGTTCCCCGTTTGATTTTCCAGAGCACTGATTTGCAGCTGCTGCAGAGGAGTGGGAAGGGAGCTGCACTTGGCACATGGGAGAAGTCAGTCTCCTCGAAGGCAAAGCTGGAGGAGGCAGAACTGAGAGCCTGAAGTACGAGATGGTGTTTACTACAGAAGCACTACTGGACCTAGTGCCATAACCAGGACTCTGGCACTGCTCCTGCAGAGCCAACCTACTGTGTTTCCCCATTAGGGGTGGCCAAATCCCCTCCTGCATGCCCAGCACCAGCAAATCAGTGTCAGAGCCAGAAAGAGAATCAGATCTCACCATCCTCCAGCCATCAGCCCAACCCATTTATATTACATTATCCTATGCAAGGGAGGGATTTCATCCCAAATCCCATCCATTCCAATGAGACTTTGCAGAACAGCACATGCATTGTTACGTTTCCATTAACACGAGTGGAAATAAAGGATGAAAGATGCACACTTGAGCATACAATACACTGACTGTACAGAACTACAGCAAAAGGCTGATGCTTAGGGCTGGATTCAATTTTGTAAAATCCATTTGGGAGCCTTGTGTGGGCTTCGGTGGCATGGAAGCCAGGCAGAGCTTTATTGAAGCCAGCCCTCCAGCCTTAGGCTACCACAAGTTTTCCGTTTTGTCAGCCAAATGCACGCGGTGTGAGGACACCCCCAGGCATCTCCAGCAGCCTGAAGGTTCAAATGCCAAACTTTTTCCATATGCAGCTTTCTGCAGTCACACTTCTCTACATGGTGCATCGCTCCTGCTCCAGTTGCTGGGGTTTGCACTCACTATTCCTCCAGAGCCATTATGATGTTAATGAGAGAACTGTAATGATGCCATTCACGTTATAACAAGCCTGATGCCATGTCAGTGAAAAGGGCTCTTTATACAGTTCCAGAATGCCTCTAAGAACCCAAACTTAAATATAAAATGCCTGTAACAATCATGCCGCAGGTCTCACAGAGTTCAATAAAGACAAGGGAACAGACGTAAGCTGGCTATTCCTGTCTGAACTCTGGGGTTTGTACCCGGGTACTGCTGCAGCTTCAGGCTGTATCACGTATTCTGGAGTGTTTCCATTGTATAACGATACGACTCGAGGAAAGAACAGCGTTTCTTAGCTGCACTGTGCATTGCTCACATCTGGATTTTAGTGCTTAGAAAACACAATTGCCATCATTTTGGTAGCTGTTACCTTCCTGGCATTATAGAAAACATATACTGCAGAAGCAATCAGCAAGCCTGCTGCATGAGCACTGCACGCAGGCTGTGCAGAGCAGAGTGACAGCCAGGGAGAGGAAGGGGAAAGGCACAGTCACATACCCATGCTGGTGTGCGTACATTAAACCCAACAAATCCCAGCTATATCACATGTAAACAATTCCAGGCTAACTTTGCTGTAAATGATCTACTCTTAATGGTTGCTACAACAAAGTTCGATATTGCCAACTCAGCTGAGGGAGGCAGAGCAGCCTGTGGGGAAGACCATCATAGAATAGGGCATAAAGTCTCCCTTGAGAGCAGCAGGTAAATGAACGAGAACACCAATATCACAGGTGAAGAGAGCAGAGCTGTGCAATAGAGACGGTGGTGAAGCAATGACAGCCAAGGTGGAGCTGTGACCACCTGACATAGAATCCTACAATCCAAGATTGGTTTGGGTTGGAAAGGACCTTAAAGCTCCTCCATCTCCAACCCCTGCCACAGGCAGGGACACCTTGCACTAGAGCAGCTTGCTCCAAGCCCCTGTGTCCAACCTGGCCTTGAACACTGCCAGGGATGGGGCAGCCACAGCTTCTCTGGGCACCCTGTGCCAGTGCCTCAGCACCCTCACAGGGAAGAACTTCTGCCCTGTGTCTAATGTAAACCTACCCTCTGTCAGCGTGTGAAAACAAAAGACAGGAGGTGGATTGGCTCTGACCACAGCAGTGGACAGGGAAGAGGATGTTGAGAGCTTGTGTTTAAATAGATCAAACTGGCTGATATGTCACTAAGTTCAAGGAGGAGGAAGTTACTAACAGAGATGGGAGATAACAAGGGCCTTGGTTAAAATGCTTATTGTCTGGAGAGATACGCCTGGAGTTGTAGGAACATTATGAATGAAGCAGTGGGAACACTGGGACACTGGATCGCAACCCAGTCACAGCAAATGAAAGCAAAGAGGCAGAGACAATCCCTTTGCTCAGGGCTCTGCAGGCAAGGTGAGCAGCAAGGCTGCAAGAAGGAGAACAGCATCTAGAACTGGCTGGGCTGGATTTACACTGAAAACTGGGCTTCCAAGAGACAGTCCGTGAGTTGGGAGCAGGTGGAGAGATCTCCTTTTTCTCTCACTGATATCAAATAGCCGAGACAAACTGCAGTGTCTCATCGTGCCAGGGCAGAGAGGTCCCTGGTCTGGTGAAGGAGAAGCTGAGCTACAAGCTGGAGATGGCAGGGGAGGGGCAGAGTGAAGAGGGGAATGAGGTGGCAGTGGGGAATGAGGTGGCAGTGAGACAGCGCAGGCCCTGGGTGATAGTGAGTTCCTGTTCACCTCATCTCAGCAACAGGTCTAACACCAGCTAAATATGACAGAGGTGAAGTGAAAGGGTTAAGGCTGGCTGAAATAACCAGGCTGGTAGAACAACGGGTCTGTGTGCCAGCGGGGTCAATTCAGCTTTTCATCCTTCAGAGGTATAGATAAACTGCAGACCTGCCAAGTCCAGTGTTTGCCCCTGTGTTTCTTGGCCCTCACTTCAGGGAATTTCAAGGAATCCACTGTCTTTTTCATTTTGCTTCCCACCCCACCCCCCCCCTTCTGTTTTTAGAGCTGGACTCACTGTTCAGTGGAAAAGGAATTAACTTGAAATCAGAGTCTGGTTTCTGTGCCAAGATACAGGCTCCCAGGAAAGTGGCTCAAAGGTATCTTCACTTCGCTTCTGTCCCAGTTTGGATTATACAACTCCAGATGCTTGTGTGCCTCTTTCTCAAGATAGAATTCCAAGCAAATATTTCTCTGACTTTCCCAATTCCCACATGCTTTTTTTTTGCTTTTCAGACTTCTTGGTTAAATTCTTGACGGAAGGATTTTACGGAGTTCCTTATCCCGGGCTCTGGAATTCCTGGCGTTTCTCAGCGGGAAAGAAAAGGTAGAAAAGGAGATTTTCTTTCCCATTCTTAACAGTTGTGCTTCCTCCTGCTTCGGGCTTCTATGAAGCAGAACTAGAGGAGGTTTCCATACTGACAGGAAAGAGGTTTCATCTGCTAGTTCTTTGTAGGTATCTGTCACCTGTCAGTACTCTCCGTAGCCCGTACAAACCCTTAAGTGGTATTTGGTGGTTCTGAGAGAGTTTGCCCCAGAACTGATGCAAATAGATGAAAATAAAAGCAAATTTGCAATTATGTTTTTTGCCACCGGGCTCTGGGCCGCATCAGAAAAGGTGACATTGAGCTTGCTGCAACCGCGTCCCAGAGGCTGCTTCACCCGCCTGCTCTGGGAGAACAACAAAGCCCCGTGGTATTTACTGCAGTAAGACTAACTCTATTTCCCAGTGTTCCCAGTCAGAGTGTCCCATTTGCTCTGTGTGGCTGCGTGGCCCTGCTGGACATAGAACTCTCCTTCCAGGATCCACTGCAAAACACTTCAGTATCCTGAAGGTAAAAGGTGCTCCATTGCCGCCAACCACAACCAACTCCTGATTCATTAACCTTTGTAACAGGTTTTGCCACTGAATAGGTGCTAGGTGTTGTTATCAGGATGGAAGCCAGAGAGAAAAAGGGGTCCCAGCAGTCAGGCAGGGCTGAGGGAAAGCAAAGCCCTTCTGTTACGTATGGAGCTTCCCCAATGGCAAGGCAGTTCTCCCCACTTGTTCTTTAGCAGAGGTACCACTTAAAGCCACTTTCCCACTTAACTTGCACTGTGGTGCAGCAGCACACGCGTGTCACTGGCAGTGGGCATTACATGCTTTCTGGGGTTAATGATGTTGCCTTCTTCACTTCTTGCCTGCTGAAGAAAGTAAACAAACCAAACCAAGAGTGTTTTGGAACAAAGAGCGAGTTGTCTCCTTCTCTGCTGTGTGCTACTTTCCACGAAGAATGAGAGCTATTATTATTCTTTTACAAGTTTCCTTCTAAGGGAAATAAACACCAAAGGTAGGATTCCAAGGAAATGACTCACAAATATTGGCAACAGGCTCCGAAAATTGGATCCAGTCCTTGCAAAAGCCTTCAGCAGAATGCGCACCCCTCTTACTGCAAAATAAACTTGTCCCAGATGAGCTGCACATCAGCTCTGCGTGTGCGTGCATGCACGTGTGTGTGAGGAAGCAGAGACTGGAACAGAACCCCATTTCTCACGTCTGCCCCTCTTCCCTCCGGGGCACCGCTTCTGATGCCATTTTTAGCTGGAAGCTGGAAATCTTTAATAACGACTGAGTCATCCTCAGGAGAGGGGGAGAGGGATGCTCCTCGCCTCACCGAGCTGCGGCCCCACATGCAGAGACCCACAGGAGAGCCCATTCACTCCAAGCCCATCCACAAGAGCTGGCAGGAGCCTCTGTGCTCCAGCAGTGAAAACGAGGGGCAGAAAGGGGAAGGGATTTGGTTTTCTTTCAATCCCCTGACTTTGCATTGAATTCATGAGGGCAGGGTCAGGCTCTAATAACGTGTTTTCAGCCCCCAAGTTAGCCTTTCCGATGTGCAGGAGGTTGCTGCGCACCATGACTCATGGTTTAGTTCTCAATCAGGAACCCCAGGAACCAGCAATGCAGACACTGAGAAATCAGGCAGCTGAGCACAATCAGTGCGGCAGGATTGCCATCTGCAAACAGAGCAGTCTCCTTTGCATATTTATTCCTCAGCTGGTGAAAATCTCGAATCAGAGATGCACGTTTGGTATCACTTGCGATGCACACGTTCTAAAAGGCTCATGTTGGCTTGGGGGGGGCTGTTTGTTTGTTTTGTTTCCGACGATGTAAATCTGGTTAGACAAGAGCGACAAAACTTGCAAGCCTTACACTGAATTCCTTTGTCGCTTGGTTCTACTCAGACAAGCCTTTCAAATGAAAGAAGCTGGTCCCCTTATTCATTTCCTTTGCAAATTCCTATTTAACCACTCCAAATCGAGATGAAACAAACAGGGATTCTGGTCCAGAGTCAAGTATTTTTTATAGCAAGTCCCATTACAGCCTGCCTAAAACCTGTTGGCAGCCAAGTGCCTACTTAGGACACTGAAGGTTGCGTTAGTGGAAGTTGAGCGTCTGGTTCAAGATCTCCAGCATTGCCAGGTAGTTTCTAAGGCCTGTAATTCACTAAGTGCCCAACAGACACTTCTTCCAACAGGAGCTCGAAGTGGGAATGATATTTATATAGACTGAGACATCTGAATTGTGCTGAACTCCAGCCATCGCTTAACCAGTTATAGTCAGCTGCCAGGGTTGGAAAGGAAACCAGGGGAAACCAGTGCACTGTTGCCTTCCCAAACCTCCTGGAGCAAGCTGGGAGCTCCTTGGACCCCACATCAGTGCAGTGTTAATGGGGAATATTCACAATTGCATGGCTGGTCATTTTAGTGACATGAAGAAGGGATCAGCTGGGAACGGCAGCTGCTGCAGGGAAGGGCATGAAGAGGAACGACCAGCAAGCCAAGGAGGGGAGAAACAAGAATGAGAGTGGAAAGAGGGAAGAAAGACAAAAGGCTTTTCATCCTGTAATGTATGGACTTCACAAGAAAGAAATTACCTGTCACCAGGAATAAATTCATTATGCTAGCACATGATAGGAAACTCTTATCCCAAGTAACAAGGGATGGGACAAGAGGAAACGGCCTCAAGCTGCACCAGGGCAGGTTTAGATGGAGCTGAGGAACAATTCCTTCCCCAGAGGATGCTCAGGCATTGGCACAGGCTGCCCAGGGCAGTGCTGGAGTCACCGTCCCTGCAAGTGTGCACACACCGTGGAAATGAGGCCTCAGTGCCATGGGCTAGTGGTGGCCTTGGCAGTGATGGGGAACGGTTGGACTGGAGGAGCTTAAAGGGCTTTTCCAACCTGGTTGATTCCATGGTTCTATGATTCTGTTTTTCCACATGTCAAAAATCACTGCAATCGCTTTGGCTGCACCTTTCTCAGCCTCTTGCAGCACTCAGCTTTTCCCAGAGCTGCCACAGCAGCCAGCCAGGATCTGAACCCATCCCGGCTTCTCCCCCTCATTGCTCTGCAAAGACTGAAAGGAGGAACAGCACTGACCTGATGTCTGGGTGGAGGCACCTGCAGGAAGCTGCTTCCTGGGGACTGATGCTGGGATCGCTCTTCCCAACTCCTACGAAATACCTGAGAACAAGTTTAGTTACAGGGTAAAGGTGTGCCAGATGCAACAACATGGCATGACTTGGGGAGGGGAGGGGAAGGGAAGGGAAGG
Organism: Ara ararauna; assembly: GCA_028858755.1. NCBI lineage: Eukaryota > Metazoa > Chordata > Aves > Psittaciformes > Psittacidae > Ara > Ara ararauna. The sequence goes on from CM054379.1 coordinate 123,714,477, forward strand.
GAAGACAGCCCAGTTTCCTACAGGGGATAGGGGGTGATTTACAAACATTTTAAAATGCTTTCTTTCCATAATAAATATTTGCAATGCACAGAGAATATGTTAGAAAAAAAGAGAGCTGTCTAAATAATTGAAAGATTATAAAATCATGATACCAGGGCTGTTGAGTGTCCATTTCTTATGCTCATGAGGCAACTGGGCAGCATGAACAACCTGAAACCAGTAACAGACACTTTTGGCCAGGAATGGATTAGTCATAGAATCACAGAATCCCAGACTGGTTTGGGTTGGAAAGGACCAGTTCCAACCCCTGCCACAGGCAGGGACACCTTCCACTAGAGCAGCTTGCTCCAAGCCCCTGTGTCCAACCTGGCCTTGAACACTGCCAGGGATGGGGCAGCCACAGCTTCTCTGGGCACCCTGTGCCAGCGCCTCAGCACCCTCACAGGGAAGAGCTGCTGCCTAAGAGCTCATCTCAGTCTCCCCTCTGGCAGCTTAAAGCCATTCCCCTTGTCCTGTCCCTACAGGCCCTTGTAAAATTCATTCACCTCTGTGCTCGGGGACAGCTCCCAGACAGGCTTCCTGGGACACCATCACGAGTTACAGTGTTAAGAGAAAGCATCGCATTTTGATGCAGAACTTGATATCCGACTGAATGTTGTTCTTGAGACTTGCAGCACTCCGACTGACTCTTACTGACACGACTTGGTCCATTCATTTCTCGGTCTCTTTGTCTATGTTCCTGCTTTTGGACTCTGACATTTATGATCTATAAAAGCAAGCAAAGAAAAAGATCAATTTTATCAGCATTTAAAAGGCTGTATTTCTGCCCCAATTCACAGCTCGGTGCTGCTCACAGCTTCCAGCACACACCCAGAGGGACCACAGCTTTTGAAAAGAAAATATTATCAATTCAGTTTTCATTTCAAGTCCAACCTCTTGATTTAAGAGCTGAGGAAAAAGTAATTCCTTAGAAGCTGGGAGAATGAATGTAAACCACTTCTATAAATGATTGTGCAACCAAGGAAAGTGAGGGGGGAAAAGAAATCTGGTACAGGCAAAACCGAGGTGAGAAAAGCAGCTGAGGTGATGAGAGGGTTAATCCAAGCAGATCACAGGCATTTAAGAGAAAAGCACTCCTTGCACAGTTTGTCAGTGCAGAAGCAGAGATGCAGGTTTAGACAATCCTTGGACCGATAATATTCTGCTATGATCTGCATTCAGTCATCGAGCTGGTGCTACAGAAAGCGGTTATTCCTTTTACTTGAACAGAAGCTATTCCGACAGTTACTTGTCGTTTAGAGAACTGGTTTGAGGCACGTCCTCACCAAGGCTGGGACCCACAGCTCTGATCTGCACACGTGGATGAAGTCGGTCTGTGTTAACACTTCAGTGTTCAGGAGTACTTTCACTATTGTGAGCAGGGACTGTTGATAGGGACAGCACAGTCCAATGGGGATGATGCTCCTGGGGACCAGGAAGGACCACACGTCCTGGCAGTCTCCTGTGCATGCTCCTGGCAGAAGGAGCAGGTAAGGATGTGGAAAGAAGAAGACACATATTCACATTACAGCAACCCAGCTCTCTGCAGGGGAGTACCCCCTCCTCTACACAGAGGCAAAAGGAGCCCAGGTAACCTAATGCTGGGCCCAGCAGTGAGGAGGAGGATTTGCTTTCCTCTGTCACAGACCTGGGTAGTCTGTAATATCCAGAAAGGAGGAAAGTGTTGATGTGTAGGACAGTATTTTAAGAGCAGGATCTGGTGCAGCAGCAATTACCCAAAGCCATTCCTGCTTGCCTGCTCCAAACCCTCCTTGTAGCCGCTGCACAGCAGTGTCCACCCTCTTGTTTATCCATATGACATGTCCTGGACTGCATCTGAGCTCCAGGGACTGGGCAGGTGCCCAAGCTAGGTCCTATGAAGTTTTCTAGCTGGTATGAGTAATGTCTGGGAACATACCATTGCTTTAGTTTAACCCAAACTGTACTGCAATACTCACAATTTCAATGGAATACTATCCCCTAAACTTCAAAACACAGAAAGAGGAAGATATGGGGAAGCACTTGTGTGTTCCTTTATATTTTCACAGTATTTTGATACTCACTCCAGTGCCCACATCCACTTCCACCTTCATCTCCTGCAGCAATAGTAAAGAATCTGAATATTCAGTCTTGCTCAAATGTGCACTCTGGACATGAACAGTGACTTGTGCTATGCTGAAATGAAGAGGCGTTTAAACATCACCACCAGTTCATCCATCAAGCCACCAAGGAAACCTGAATAATGATCAGCTTCAGCTCAATTATTCAGTTGATTCAGTTCTGTCAGTGCAAGATGAACTCTAAGATAAAATCTAGCTCTCGTGTTGAGTCTCTGCAGTATTTCTTAGCTCCAGATTAGCTGCTGCTCTATGATAATGATTAAAGATTGATTTCCTTCCTGCGTCTACTTCTGCTCGACACATTCCTGTTTGCCATCCATCCTTCTCAGTTACACACACGCTCTGCTGTTCACAAGAGGAAAAGACTTTCCTCTCCCTGCTTCCAAGGACCAGATGTTGCCAGCTCAGCTCCACTGAAGTATTCCTCAAGCTCACCTTACTCCACGAATGGCTTCACTGGGTGCAGTGGGACTGCTCAGCCTGAATAGAGCTGGCAGAACCTGGCCCCGAGAAGAAAGCCCAAAGACAAGAACCAGCACCAGCCCAACCTGAGGACAGCCAGAAGCAAGGGCTGGCCCCTTTCCGCTCCAGCCTGGAAGGAGTTTGTGCAAGGATACCAGAGGATTACACAGAACTGGAAGGGCGATTTGCTGGGGATAGTCTATGCGAGCAATTCATGATGATGAGCCAGGGAAATACACCCCGGTTGTGTTGAATAGCAGTGCAGCACATCCTCTGAAGGATATATCATCTTAGAGAAGAAATCCCAACAGCTGAAAAGCTGGACGCTGAGAAATGCACCATTCAATTACAAAGTAAATTATACGAGCCTCCTGTGTGTGGTTCTGCTCTCAAAAAGCATTAGCAGCTTCTTTCTACTTCACAGCAATGAGAGCAATTTCTTTACTTAGAGAAGCACAGTAAATCAGAAATAGAAGATCCTCAAGAAAAATATCCTGGCAGCAATCCCTAATCTGAAGGGCACAAAAGGAGTTAAGGAACATCAGACCATGGCCAACAATTGAGAAATAAATTGGTAGGAGAAGCGATTCTAGGAGCCAGAGTGGGTCACACTAAGTTAAACCATAGACTTGTTGTCTGAAATTATTCCGAAAGGAAAATTGTTCCAAGAGAGAAGGAGAAATATCCCTGAATAATTCAAACCAAAAGTCGAATATAAAAGCAAGAACATTATTTAGTCGGCTTCCAAGTCCTTGTCATCTTGAAGGAATTAACCACTCACCCAGGTTTTGCTCTCTGTGTCTAAGTACAGAGGCTGGAGAGAAAAGCTCTAGGGGGATGCAGGGAATCTCAGGTGGGACACTAAAGTTTCTCATTCAGTTTACATCCTGTATATGTGTTTAAATACAGTTGATTTTGCCTCCCAAAATCTGATCCAAATAACTCAGAAAACATATTACGTTTCAAAGTATATTTGTACAAAGGAAATAATCACTTCAATAAAATCTCAGCGTTAGATACACACATTCGAAAGTACATTTTAGAGCTGGGATTTATTCTCAGGGACACTATACCCAGCAGCAGGGTCCTGGGCAACCTAAGACTGATTCGCCTGTTGCCACTTTAGCAATTCCACATGCAGGTGTAAATGTTAAGGTTTTTAATAATCCCAATACTTGGTATGTCAGCTCATTCTGTGTGTGAGAGGAACGACACACCTACTGCGAGGCTAAAACCACAAGTAAATGGTTAAAAGTTAACAAAGGAGCAAACCAACCACTCTCTCTGCTACTTTAGTAAGAATCTAGCTTTAACAGACAGCATTACAAAACCTAAATGAGAGAATTTGCTCTTTATTCATTCTCATCAATGAAAGCCACCAAGCTAGTCACCTATCATTGCTGCTCTGGGGCCATCCTGGTGCGAGGCAGCATAACGCACCAGTGTTTCAAATGCCATGTTGAGGGATTTAAGCACTCACGTAAAGTTTGACTTGTGTATTTTGTTTAACCTCTGAAGTAAACACCTTCGTATGCATTCAAGAGGCTGTTGCTTTTAAAAGGACTTCTTTTTCAGCTGATAAAAGTATCACACACTAAAGGTGGTTTGAAATAACTGGGATCCCCTCTGTGCGCACAGTAACTTACATTCCAGGCTCCCCCAGGCTGACACGATTCTTTTCACCTGGAGAGATTCAAAGGCAAAGAATACCAATACCTGTAAAGCATCAGTTTCCCTTCACTTTTATGCTGCCAAGGACTCTTCCAGTCATGTTTCTTTTTCCAACCAGAAGCTGTACTTAGAAATAGGCACATGCAAGAAATCCAACAGAACTGATGGCTATGGAAATATCTATGGAAAGCAGCGACTTCCTCTTGCGCAGTCTATCTGAAGAGCTTCATAAACTTGTTTGAAATAACTCTGCATATCAGCAAGATTTTTCAGACAAATAAAGGAAAACTTCAGCTTAGTTGAATCCAATGTAAGTCAGCTCAGTTTTGTGAAGGGTCTCTTTACTTGCTCAGTGGCTATTTCTCAGTATCCATGTGAGGGTTATTACTACAATACATGAGCCAGCTACTCCTCCTACAGGTCAACACACCGAGATCTTTGTTGATGAGAAAATGGTTCTGGGGTTTCAGAAAGTGCCAGATTTTTCAACACCCTGGCCTGATTGCACAGTATTTCTGGAGGGAAACAAGCATTTTCTGCTATCCCCTGCAGAAGGGATAAACCCATGATCTCAATTGTTTGCATTCATTAAAGATCCTCCAATATATTTCGTAAGAGCAGGTTCTTTAACCTCAAGGCTTTGGCCAAATTCCAACTCAATTACTGCCTACCTGAAATTTCTCCTGTTAAATTAGGATTGACGGATTTGCCTCCTCCCTTAAACTGGTGAGCAGCAGTGGCTTGAACTGCCAAGAGCTTTCTAGGCTTCAGCTTCCAACTGGCTTATTATTGGGGTAAGAACACCAATACACTCACTTGACACAGGACTATGTACTGCAATTAACATTCATTAAATGTTGCAAATATCCATTTACAAGAGGAAATATTGGTGTGATAAGCATAGCTCCACGTTGTATCTAGAAAAGAAACCAGGTAAGAGATGATGTGCAGTAACTTGTTGGGAAATCGACTGACAAGAGCTGGTGGATCCAAGTGGAGGCTGAAGACCTCCTTGCAGACTACCCTGGTGTGTTCACCTGTTTTCACATCCACCCCTTGCATAAATGGCATTTCTGCTTTTTGTAGTAGGCAGAAGCATTTGCTGTCACCCCATGGTTACACGGACTGTGAATTCATTGAATCATTTCACACCTCTTGTTCTTTTGATTGCAGCATTTACTGGGGATGCTTAATTTGGGTTGCCCAGAAGGAAGATGAGCAGTTTAAGCATATTCTGTATTTCAGGCTGTTGACATAATAGAACCATAGAATCCCAGACTGGTTTGTGTTGCAAAGACCTTAAAGCTCATCCAGTCCCAAACCCCCTGCCATGGGCAGGGACACCTTCCACTAGAGCAGCTTGCTCCAAGCCCCTGTGTCCAACCTGGCCTTGAACACTGCCAGGGATGGGGCAGCCACAGCTTCTCTGGGCACCCTGCACCAGCGCCTCAGCACCCTCACAGGGAAAAACTTCTGCCTTAGATCTAACCTGAACTTGCCCTGTTTCAGTTTGAACCCATCACCCCTTGTCCTATCGCTGCAGTCCCTGATGAAGGGTCCCTCTCCAGCATCCTTGTAGCTCCCTTCAGACACTGGAAGCTGCTGTGAGGTCTTCACACAGCAACAGAGCATAATCAAGTTAATGCTGCATGTCTACCTTTTGATAAAGCTTTCAGTGATATATTATGCATAATTAGGGAGGATGGGATATGGACTCAGAGAAGAAGAGAACTATTTCTGGCAGTGAAGTGCTTGCCCAAGGGCAGGTCACCCCATTCCATGGAAAAGGCAAGAAGGCAGTGGAGGAGCAAATCTGCACGTGGGATGTGCTCGGGTACCCGCACCTCAGATCGTTACAGCTAGGCTGCAAACACAGGCTTTTAAATTATCTTCAGCAATGGCTCTATCTCAGCTTCTCAGTGGTGCTGGTGCTCCCACATCAGTCACAAACCACCACGTTCCTCTCAAAGGGCTCCCTGGGGTCCAAGCATTGACAGTAGTGATCCTACAGTGACTCAGGGAACAAGGGCATCCCATGTCCTTGCAGCAGGTCCTGTTGTGGGAGAAGTGTTCCAGGGGGGATTGTTCTTGGAGGTTTAGAACCCCCAAAATAATATCAGCTGTGTTAGAAGTATAGAATTTTAAATGATGCCATTGCCATGCATTTTCTAATTGATTGTTTTTGAAAGGATGCTCTATACCAGAACCAAGTAGCGAATTCTGTCCTATCAGAATGACTCTCTGTGGTGTCTCAAAAGTATTTGGGTTCATTTCTGCCTACCCCTATGGATTTCACTTCTTCAAAGTTTTTCAAACTAAGCAGAGAAGTGATTGTGTAGATTCCTCAGTGTCAGCAATGTAAAATGTGTCCATACTCACTGTGACTTGTCTCAGGCAGTGGTTTCAGCATCCTATTTAGATGAGCCAAGTGTGGATTGCCTGCGAAAGGACAGCTCAGCTCCAGCTATGCAATTCTATTCTCCTTGCACTGGCACTCATTTAGGCTCTGATTCAATCACACTGGGGAACTGATCCCACGGAAAGCTTCTTACAAGTCACCTTAGGCTTTATCCTGCTCCTTCAGTGACTTGTGGATAGCAAGAATCATAGAAAGACTGTGTAACTATGGTGTTGAGCACACGTATCTGGCATGTTTAAACATAAGCAGAAAAACATTCTTCTTAATGTAATACCACATGCAGCAATATCTCTATAGTAATACTTGAGAGAGAGTATTTCACACTACCCTTCAACAGAAGAAAAGATGGGACATCAGTATTACTGAGGAATCTAACAGTATGGTGGGTGATTCAGTTTCACACGACACGTGAAAGAAAACGTCCATCAGTGACACAGATGAAAATGTCACTATTGGCAATAAGGGCCAAGTAAACCAGCTAAGGCTCCAAAGCCCGTCTGCCTCAAACATGGAATTAAAGGCTATTCCCAAGTCCCAGTCCCATGCTTAGACCAACGGACACCAGCACACCCTTGCCTCGCTTTGTTAACAGGGATGCTCAAGAGTCTGGAAACAGCCTGATTTCCATTTCCCAATCAATGCTACTGCTTTACAAGACACACCGGTGCTGTCGATGACAGGAGCTTGTATTCGCTGACAAGCCTTCTGTGAAGAAGTTCAGTTAAAACCCCATGTGCTTGGAAATAAGGAAACATATAGAACAACTTCATCCCAACTGTCAGCTTGGCTGTATGCACAACAGATGGTGAAGGCTGAATGGTTAATGCTGTTCCTTAGCCTATTGGCCTGGCTCGTGTGCTCCAGAGTGGTTTATATTGTTTCAGAAAACGGCAGCAAGATTGTGTGATGATTTGCCACTGAGGCTTCCTTAGACGTAGCTACATATTCATGCCCTTTAGCCTCGCTGGCTGATTTGGAGCTTTTTAAAGGAGCTGATTAAATGGCTTTTCTTTTTCTGCCTTTTTTTTTGTCAATATAAATATGAATGATCTCTCTGTTCTCTATCTCCCTGATTTCCCAAGAATGCCAGACATTTTCTGATGAAGGCATTAATTAGCAAAGGCTTGTGTGAGTGACATTTTAGTCTATTGGTACTTCAGGTCTCTGCGTAGGCAGATGAAAATGCTGTGGTATCATGGAAAATGTATACTTAAGTCTAATAAACAAATGGAGCACAAATCTGGCCTCCTTCGGCGTGTTTAAGCCTGCTCCATTTCTGAACTGTTGAACCACTGCAACAAGAACTGACAGGATATCACTTAAAGCTTTGGTTACTGACCCGTTATTATCTTTTATACTCTTATTCGCTGCATTTATCAAGCTGATTTGGCCAGAAATTCTGGACTTGTGTTTCATTATAAGCAGCGGGCTGCAGAGATTGAGCTATCTTCATCCCAATTCTTGAACCCGGGACTTCCTCAGCCAGGAATGAAAGACAATATGAAGTTTTCTCATTTCACCCTAGCAGAATGTCAGGTTTGCATAATGCAGCGAAATAATATGAAAGGTATGAGGGGAGATTTTCATTCTGCCTCTGAAATACACATATTAGCTCACCATCATCTTACACAACCTGACAAGAGGGGCTTTATTATTAATAAGATGATATGTAAGGCTTCTAATTAAGCAGAAACCAAACCAACGTAAACTACGCTCAGAACGCACAAACCCATTAGGTTTTGAATTTAACAATAAATCAGTTCTGTAAGGCCCAGCCGATTTGCTGCATGATCTGACTGATGAGAGTTTATTTCACTTCCACATTTCTTCTCCCTTCTCTCCTTCCTCTTCTGAATGCTGATACAACAGCAAATGTTGGTTTTCAAATCCCCGTGCTTCAATGCGGTCACTCAAGGAGGTAACAAAATGCCTTAGTAGTGGCTTCATTAATTTTGGGGAAGTAATTTATGGGTAAAATGAAACGTATGATATGAATCAAACGCTAAATTAGAACTGCACTGCTGGGCTGTAAACCCAAAAACACAAAAGAAAGGAAATGCATGCTACAGATTTCAGCAGCAGAAACGCTGAATGGCCCCTGCCCACAGGAGCTTTTGGAAACAAGTATCTGGGTGACTGCAAGGAGATTTTCAATGCTGCCTAATGTGGAATTTGCCACATGCAGACAACTATTCAGAGGAAACCTCTGACAGGTGAAGCTGTATCTGTATCAAAGTGACACAACTTGGCTCTACCTGTCTGAAGCGATCACTATTTAACAGCTATGAGCATTGCATGTAATTCTGCTCAGCTACATGCATGAAACATGGGTGGCTGAAAGGTGCCACACGTGCAGCTGAAAGCTGAATTTGATTCATGGGTGTATTAATGCTTTTTCCTGCGAACTTTGAGCAGAAAATGGCTATTGATAAATGGTGAACAACCATCACCATACAGCTAACATCTCCATTCCACTTATTCTGCCATGTTCTCATGGCTTCGTAAATCCTCACCTTTTAAACAAATATCTAACAGTTCAAATGATCACCTCTTAATAGATCTCTCATAATCTGGAGGAAAGTAATTGTGGTTGGGTTTTTTTCTTCTGCTAGACAAGGGTACCAGACGCCTTGCGACATCTCCTAAAGGATATGGACACAAGGCAAGTGCTCCTCTTGAAGCTTCTGAAGTACCAAATATGTACCAGTCTCCATATGGAATGACAAAGTTATTTTTATGTACATAACCTTTTGAAAATGCCAGCCTTAAGAGCAGCAAGTACCATGTTGTCTTATTTGTGGAAGTCCGGGATCTGCACAGATGATGAGGAGGGTTCCAGATGATCAGGATCACATAGCAAAGAAATGCACCCCTTTCTCCACTCTCAGCTGGTTAAAGTCACTGGGCTGTGCTCCTTTCATCTGCAGAAATGGGAAGAAACAATAGAAACTTTTTATACTGAATCTTCCTATCTTTAGGTAAGGAAAAGATGCTTTAATTCTTGTAGCAATTCTTTCTTTCATGTATGCCAATATGGACTAAACCGTACATATATTCAGGCACATCCTAAAGCAAAGCTGCCCTGAGAGCCCAGAAAGCTGTTTTCTAATACATACCACAAAAATCATTAAGAGGATATTACCGAAGATTGAAGCTGGGTCCCAGTAAAATTCTAGTTGTAACTTATGGAAAGTGTTCTTCATGTTTAAATCAAACCTCGCCTATTTCAGCCTCCTTATGCCTTACAAAGTGGAAGCGAAGCATAAATACATCAGATGAGATCTTTTCTGAGACGCACACACGGGACAAAGAAGCAGAATCACAGAGGACCCCAGAGGAAAACTGTATAAAGTCAAACAGAACCATCACCTGAGCGTGTCTTTATTTGCCAGTCTACACATCATGTCTGTCTGAACGTTATCACACTGCTTAGTTCAAAACTCTCTAAGATTCAGGACATCAACAAAGACTGCGAGGAACAGAAAGGGAATCAGGGAATCTTAAGGAATTCGGACACAGAGCCAAAACGTGCGTAAGGGCCAGGATTAGGTGGCCACAATTAAGGTTTTCTTCTCCTTAATGCAGACATCAGTTCAAATGGTTGACCAAGCATTACCAAACAGCGAAGCCTGTTCCATTTGGTTATGATCTAATGAATTCCAAAGGAAAGTGACAACAACTGGTTTGAAAAGTGATTTTTCCTTTTTTTTTTTCCCAAATACTTTCCAGCAATGATGTTCACATGCAGAAAGCTGATTCCACAGACACAAAATACTCTGAAATAACCAAAGGAGACCCATTCCAGTCCTCAAACTGACAAAAAAACACTTTCACAGTCATCAATACAAATAGAGGAAGCAAACAAAATACAAATCCACAGCTGCAAAGCTTCAGATACGCAAAATGACTATTTTAATGTTGTGACACATCCATGGTTTGAGAATACACTAGAGCATGTTTTCACCAAACTAACATGGGGTTAAGGTTACCTGTGCTCTACAGGTAAGCGTGACTAAAACCAGCCGGTGGCATTCTGCCCTTCCCCAAAATAGTAATGGGATGCATATGCTGAAAGTCCATAGAGAGAAACGACAACATGAAACTGAACTTGCACGCAGGAAACCCTTAAGATTAATACACAGGAGCACAACAATGATAAAAGCAGGTTTTTGCTAGGGAGTAATCAAGAAAACAAACCAACAAGCATCTGACAACACGTAACTGGAGATACTGTAGATACAATGCAACACTTCATTATAACCCCCCTGGGGATTTACAATCTGACACCCAATACACAGATTCATCGCCAGAACTCCCGTTTTCACCTGCTGTGGACCAAAATGCCATAAAATGCACGTCTTCATCTGGACTGAAACAACAGGTTCTAACAAAGTCCTTAAGCTTTAATAAGCTGCATAAACAGTTGCAAACAGTCATTTGCTCTAATTATATTACTGTCAAAATGGGGAAAAAAAGAAATATCTGAGACTTAATTACTGCTTTTTCAGCTTAAAACTGGAGCAGAAAAGCAGCTCAAGGAATTCTGAGAATGGCGGTGAATTCAATGGCGGTCATTAGTTAAGGGCTCCGAGGTTCTGTACAGAAATGAAAGTATAGAAACAAAATAAGCAAACTCCAGAAAGGCAATCAGCACTGGTATTTCAACTCAAAAAGCTTGAGTAAAAGTGCTTCTTCTTAAATGCAGATCATCAGGAGCGTGGCTGATGACACGGCTGCAAGATACCCATGGTTTACCGTCTCTGGGATAGAAAAATAATTCTCTTGCTTCTGTGCCAAACAGGACTTGCAAATATAACCCATTCCCATTAAAACTGTGCTTGGTGTCTTAGAAGCTTAAGGCCAGACATGCATTGAAACGTAAAGGAATTTCAAATTGAAACAGTAGTTGAAAACTGTGCTATATCACACAGCTTCTACAACAAAGGGACACTGGTAGGAAACGTATACACGATGCAGCATGAATCTGTTTCTGTAAGACCCACATACATTAGACAGTTATTATAGATCATCAGGACTCCAGCCACAGAAAAGCCAAACCTGTTCTCTAATGTTGCACACTTCAGATAGAGTTATAAAAAGGGTAGAACAAGCTAATTTCACAGCACTGACTTATATTTTTGCTTTTGCTTTGTGACGGGCTTTTGATTAAAGTGCACGAACAAACACAACTGAAACACTTTGCTACTGATACAATAACTCACAACCAGTCAGAAAAGAGGTATCTTGAACTCTCAGCTGTGAGTCACATTTACAGAAACCTATTTTATATGTCTTCAAAGAGATCCATTATATCATTTCTGTCTTCAAGCAACAGCAAGTCCAAACATTACTTGCCCGAAGAATTAGAAACAGACCTGGATCTTTGGTACACACCACATGACACTACATCAGATACAGGAATCAGTCAAGAATCAACAGCTGTATGAGGAGGTTTCTTGGAAAGGCGGTGAGGAAGGGAAGGGAAATACCTGGAATTCAAAGAAATGCATTGTATTGGACGGAACTGCCATTTGAAACCTCCTGTACTAGGAATAATCAGGTTAAGACATCTCTTCAGTTGCAGTGCCATTGCTTACACACCAGAACTGGAGTTTCTCCACGTATTAGTTTCATACAAAAGAAAGAAGGCACCGAGTGCATCGGTGGCATACAGGCAGTATAAAAGTACACAAGAAAATGCTACATACTGTATATTTAATATCTTTTCAAAATGCAGTGAATATGTGCTAACTTTATGCAGTATTCACAAACCCAATTCCTTATATCCCAATGAAAGAATGATTTAAAATGTGAAAGACATTTTGAGAATCTTGCTGATAGCAGCACGATTCAGTATTCACTAAGATCAGCTATTAGCTTATAGTCACCAGAAAGCAAGTTCAAAATCACTGAATATCAAGGGAACTATAATCTATAACTACACTTCTGGGACAGAGCCAGCAGCCTTTACTCATGACAGATGTCCCGTGAAGAAGGGAGAGGAGGCTCAGTTTTTCCACTGTTGTTCATGCTCATAGTGCCTTTCTCTGAGTCATCCCAGAGAAATAGATGGAACTGCTTATAGGGAAAGGTACTACACAGCATGAGAGACACGTGGTTAAACCAGGACCTGAGTAAAAGGCAGTAGGTTCAGGCCCTTAGTCATTATATTAGCACTTTAGATTATGTAACAGTGATATAGCTTGCTCATAGAGCATTTTATTTTACCTTGTTAAATCATCTTATATAAAAATAGGTAAGAAAGCTCTGTAAGAAAGTATATAGACTATATAAGGAGAAACATCTCCTTAAAAAAAGCAAAGAAAGGGGAAAAAATGAATAAAAGGTTTCACTTATTACACTTATTTTGTCATGAAAATCACATTAAAAACAGTTACCATAAACGAAACAGTACTGAGCACTAAGGAACCTCGTGGTTTACTGGAAAGGACAGCGACCTAGCTGTACAGTTAGAAAAGATCACTGCTCTAGCTCCTTTTTTGGAAATAAAAATACATTCAACTGCTTAGAAATTCCCTTAAATTGTCATAATTATAGCAGAATTTGCTATCAATGCTTGTTCAAAGCCCGGCTCCTTGCTCGCACTAAGGTCTAGAGATTACGTCTCAAAGCTCTGATCATGCTTGTAGTCGATTCAAATTCCTGGTCTGGAAATGAACCAAATGTTACAAAGCAATCCACTTCAGACCCTCGGCAGGCAGACAGGATTCACAAAACATGGCAAAATAAACACCCTAATACAACGGACAAGACTCCTAGCCTCAGGTATAAGAGGAAAAAAGGATGACATTAATTACATCCCTGAATGTCCATGAGGTATTCCTTCAGCGGTGTGGTATTACTGCTTCTGCTCTCCTGAGTAGGCTCTTCAGACAGGCAGCTTTTGGAGGCTTCATGCCAACTTGACCAGTAGATGCTTCCAAGGAAGTGAATGAATTCTTCCTGCTATTAGGCGAGCCTTGCCCATTTCTTGGGCACAGCCATTTCCTAGTCTTCATTCCTAACAGGAGCAGAACTACCTGATTTCCTGATTCCTGGTGCATTCCTTTGTATAAGGATCTTACTTTTATATTATACCAGCATAAGCCTGCACAGGCAAACCTCATCTACCATATATCGAACCAATTTATTAATTCAATCACACCATGTTATATATGAACTAGGCTTGCTAGCATTAATATAATGATACCATATTCAGGTAGGCATAATATAAACAGACGCAGGTAAGACTTCTGCATAGTCTGCAGAAAGGAAGAAACCCTGCTTGAACTTAAGGAGGGGCAGTGATAAGTCCTTAAGGCTAAACTAATCCATGTCACTGTAGGGCAGCTGGTACTCACCCTGAGGAAATAAAACATCCTCTACCCTGCTTACATCTGTAAAATACAGTAAGTTAGAAGCCATGGAATGCCCAGACTGGTGCTGCTTGGAATGCATAAACTCCCACAATTCACGTCCTGGTTTCTCTGAGTAGGGTCCTCTGAGGGCCACAAGGCTCCAAGAGTGTGGAACTCAAGTTATTTTTGCTGCCACTGTATGAAGCAGTCTCTTACTTTACTGCTCTTGCTCTCAGATGACATCTCTTCAGTAGGCATTGATTAACTGATAAGCAAACACTACTGTGCCTTTCCCCTCTAAAACTACCATGAGAACAAAGTAGTCCGCAATCCAGCTGTGATGCACTACAAAATCAGGCAGTTGAGTTAAACAGACCAAAACTACAGGACACTCTTGATGGCTTGCTCTAACAATGAGTTTGCTGAATGCTCCAGTTAGAATGATCAAGATGCTTGGGGACTGCTTTAACAGTTTTCCTATCCAGTTTTAAAAATATTTCAGAAGCTGAGGAAAAGGAAAAACAAAAAGAAGAGATAATGATTAAACAGCAAGTATGTGACAGTGTCTGGATACTTGGTTTTACACCTCCGTTCATAAATCATGTTTGATGGTGTTGCCGATGCCACGCTGTAACACTGCTCTAACCTACCGATCCTACTGCACTTCATCCTTCCACAATCAGGTTCACTCTCCTCTTGATGCCCACAGGCTTCCCACATTAACATTAACAGCAGGTAGGCATGCGCATCAGTGGGTGAATTAAATGGATGTTTAGCTGTTACCAAGAATTCAGCATCAGGAGGAAGTCAGTGTGCCTTACAAGTGGCAAGCCATAATTTTACAGACTGCGGCCAGATTATTTTCCTCCAGGAAAGTGTTATGAATAAGTAAAGGGTTCAATACAACTGTCATTTAAATGAAAGGGCATTCTGCTGTTAGTTTAGAGTTGGAACAGCTCAGGCCAAAAGGCTTCCCCTCAAACCTCATTCTCTGATTTTACTGCAGACTTTTTGTTAGGATTTGTATGCGCAAGAGCGATCCGATTTCAATTCTTACAGTAAAATGTCTCTTTTGAAGAAAAAAACCATCATCTTCTGCTTCAGCATATTAAACCTGATGGTTTGCATTCAGAATGGTTTGCAGCAGTACCTTACTGTAAGAGGTGCAGAGAGCCTCTGACATCTAAGGTCCAGTGACTGCACAGACAGCTTCTCAGTGTGCTGGGGAGTTTGCCAGAGCAAGTCATTAGGGAGAAAAGAGAATAAAACAGTAACATAAACACAAATTTTAGACAACAACAACAAATTGCTCCCAGGGCGTGAAAAATGGGAAGGGTCTGATGCTGGCACCGCATCCTGCCATCCGGAATGGCTGCAAAATATTACAGGCAAAAGTATCTCCTACAGTCAATGCCATAAAATCTGTTTTCAGCTCAAGTATTCTCCACAATGATAAACAAGGTTCAGTTCCAATAAGAGCACATACATTCATTCCAAGGGCTTTCCAGATTTTGAAGTCTAATTAATGAAGTTAGAGGATTTTAATCGGATTTAGAAATCATGTCATATTTTTCCAGTAGCAGAACCTACACTTTGCCTAACGTCCACCTTCGCAGGGTGGTTACAAGAAGGATGTCATCCTTCTGCGCAGTGATTTCTTGCTTGCCTGTACTGCCCTTCACAAACTTGCCCTTAGCACAGAAAGGAACTAACCAATTTCTTCGTATTTACAACTCTTTAAGAAGGCCTATGTGAAATCTTCTAAACATTAAGTCAAATGAATCATATACAGAAAGGATGCAGTTATTTTCAAGAACAGAATCTGTAAGATTGTCACTGTTCTATCACTATTTAAGGCTACACTGTCAGGAAACAGATTCAATTCAGGAATTGTAATCTCCACATGGTATATTGGCACACAGAAAAGTACTTAATTTGATAACTTCTTCCAAGTACTTACTGTACTTTTGAACAAAGGTAAACACCAAAAAGCTATGAATAAAGAGCACAGACAACTCTGAGGAAAACACAAATGCCTCCAATTCATTTCTGATACTTTGGCCTTCAGAAATTCTGTTCCATGCTTAAGACCCAGCTGAATGTACAAAAGCACACTGGATGTATAAGCACTTACACAGGGGTTAAGAAAACCAGTATCTAAAAGGCAGATCTCAAATACAAAAGTATAGGTTTGCATAAAGCAATAAAGAAAACAAAATTGAAATAAATCAAATCATACAAGTGGGATCTAGGAAGAAAACCAACATGACAGCTATTGATACTCTAACTAATTCATACAAATCCCAGGGCGAATCCAATTATTGGCATGACTGGTTTTGCACGGCAAATCCATATTCCACTGCCTCAAAACGGAACATTCATTTTCATTCTTTACACATTCAGTTCCCAGCCTTTGTACAGTATAAACCCAAGTAAGCCAAACCTCCTCCTGTGAAGCACAGACTGGACCTGCAAATCATGGGAGAAGTCACATCCTCTAGAGAGATTCCTCCGTCCAAACGTGCCCAACATATACATACAGACTATAAATCTCTGCTGTGTCTAAAGTAAGACTTTCATGTCTTAGAAATCTGAATGGTTAGATGTAAAATTCAAGCAGTGCAACCTACAAACAGAAAGCCAAGTCACGACACAGTTTACTTTGGTTCTGTCAGAGGTTATTTGCTGCACCTTCCAAACTGACTTCTTCATTTATTCAGTGGCGGTGGTAAGTATATTCTCCACTGGAATGAATTTGCTCAGTTCTTGCTGTTAAATACTGTGCATTATTTCATAAAGCAAAACCTGTACAACCATCAAGAGCCAACTTTTGGCTTTAGGAAAGAGTATCCAAATATCCACAAACAGAATGAATAAAAACACTTCCACACCCACTAAAAAATTGCTATTGAACAGCATCTATGCCAGTGTTTCTATTATACGGAAAGCTGAGAGGATTGGGAAAATCTGAGCATTTTCCTTAGGCATATAAAATTAATGTTGATTTTGTTATTAAATTCTACACTCAACATTACATTTCACAAACTGAGCAACAAAAAGGACTGAAAGAGATAACTTGCACTGTACTACTGCAAGACCATTCCTGGTTAAAGAAAGTTTCTGCATTATCTGTAGTTAGTAAACAAAGCTTCTGTAAATGAAGCAGCAGCGCAATACCAGGGGAGAAAAACCCAAAACGGCCCGTAAGAATGTTTTAAATCTCTAAATCAATAAAACCTGAAAGCCTGGCTCTGCAAAGAAACCCCTCCAAAGGCACCAAATGAACCATGAAGTGGAACTACAGCGTCTATTAAAAAGGACTTCATGAAATTGTTAATCAGTGTGAGAATGTGAGACCCCCGTGATATAGATATCTTTACTGTAGAATACTCATGGTCTCGGTCCCACTGTACTTGACTGTCTGTATACCCTAAAGCCAGGATTGTTTGCAAGTATGATATAGAAAATCAAGAGAAAAAACACTTGTCCTAATGAGAACGCTCTAGGCTATCACTAATTCTCTCAACACAATCCAAAACTTCACCCTTCTAACCACCAAGTCCTACAACAGTCACTGAGATCCCATATTAATAAGACATCACCATCATTTATAAGAAAAGAAATCACTTGCTTTTCATACAGCAACAATTAAAGGAAGCTTATAATTACACAGAAAAAGAGTATTTGAATTGGGAAGCTCTTTAAAAAAATGTGTTCTCAATAATCCACACTGAATATAACACGAATTATATTCAGCAGCCAGTAAATTAGCATGATTCCCATGAACGTATCTGGGACAAACAGGAATCTCAGAAGCACTGGTATTTCCCCAGTTTCATTGGAAGCCATGAGGGTTTATCTGATGGCAAACTTTCTTGGGATACTGTGGCTTCTCGGTTGTCATTAGAAAGCTGTGTTTCCCAACCTGAACATAAGCAAAGCAAACTTCTACTTTGAGTGTGAACATTCATTCAGTTGCTGGCAAATCTCTACAAAAACAACTTACTGAGGGTTCTCTTCTCCAAAAAAAAAAAGGTAAAAACTCCTGGTCTGCTCTCTACTTCCAGCAAATAGCATATGGCATTCCCTGAAACAGCTCAGAAGAGATTCAAACGGATACCTATTTCAATCAAAGCCACAGTATTTTGCATTCGGAGTAGTTCATCTGCTGCTACTTCCTGCACGTTTTCCAACCTACCCTCTGACTGCCGACATCTGAAAGAAATCTGCATCAATTTGTTTAATGAAATAATATTTCAGTAAAGTCGTGCTCTATGAGCTTCCTACATTGGAATACATGAATACAGGAAGTGCTTTCAACAGAAAGTTACATAGTTTTACAGTACAACCTGTCTAAGGAGATTTGGAAGGGACCAAACTAATGATCTGGTCTCTTTGGATTAGGCAGAAGTACAGGCAAAAGGGAAAAACCCAATTTATGCCATATATTGAGCTCGTTCCTGTCACAGATTGAAGAAACATTAGTTTGATGTCAAAGTTCACCTGTTGCCCAAACGCTAAGATTTTTCAAACCAATCGCATGTCAAAAAATGAAAACTTATTTGTACTCAGCTCCTGGAAAGAAACTCAGTGTAAACCACCAGTATGGAATTATTTGCTATATTACCAAGTGTTCTCCGCCAGTGGGCTTTAATTTTGCTCTACAGATCATTCAGTTTTTCTCAAAGTGCAAATTATTGACCTTTAATCTGAACACAGGCAGGTCAGAAGCTACAGTGTTAGAGCAATACAAAACTTACACAAGGAGGAGCTTACATTGATTTGGAGAACCTTACATAAAATGTTTCTAAATCAAAAACCACAAAACAAACCCAAACAAATACAGCATCAGGTAGATGGGAGAGGGACTGCTAACGTATCTGGGTACCGCAAGGCTTCTCTGTCACCAAGGAAGCATACGCAGGACTCTAAGTGAAGATTATCTATTAAATCCCACCAGTTTGCATTTTGTGCATTCTTTACGATGGAATGTTGAACTCAGTTTTCATTTTTCACTTCCACAAGAAATCTGTTGATTGTTACCAGGGATGATCATCTTCTGGAGACCAAAATCTCTTAGAACCACGACTGCACTCTGTACCATCCGTTACGATTCTAGTAAAGTATGCCATCTACATACTTGCTGTCCTTTAGATTCTTTCATTTCAGTCCAGTGATTGAGTTCATCTTCTCCTGAGCTGTTGAGACCCAAGGAAATCCACCCTATCATCTCTTTCCGCTTCATGCTGCGCTTATTGTACACAGACAGTATGAGTGTCACATCTGAAAGCTGAAACAGTGCCACTTGGAAAACGAAGGTTTCTTTGTATACCGGATTTGGCTGTCCTCGGCGGATTGACGTTTTGCATTTGGACATCTCTTGCCCCATCGAGTTCAGCAGCGTCAACTTAACATATGTATCTACAAAATAAATCATATTTTGGAACGTCAGATATCTCAGAACCAAAGTTTTTGAGAGTGAGAGGTTTACAAGACACAAGGATATGGTGTATACCAGGCTGACTGAACACAGCTTAGTTTAGACACACGGAAAGATGACAAGTAAGCAAAATATCACAAACACACTAACAAATTAATTAGCTTCAGTACTGTGTAAATGGGTTAAGTTAAAGGTATACCTCATAATCCTCTTCCCATCAACCCCTCTTATTTGTACTATACAAACTTAAATTGCAATGACACTTAGCAAGCTCCAACTAGCCACAACACTGTGAAGCATACCACTGAACTTCCAGAGAATAAGAATAAAGAAAATGGAACGAAGGCAACTAATGAAGATT
The DNA here is from genome assembly GCA_028858755.1 of Ara ararauna. Lineage (NCBI taxonomy): Eukaryota > Metazoa > Chordata > Aves > Psittaciformes > Psittacidae > Ara > Ara ararauna. Next base: position 123,734,347 of record CM054379.1, read on the forward strand.
AAAGAAATAACATTGATAAAACAGCCAGAATGAAATGCTTAAGAGTAATCTCTGCATGGATGTGGCTCTCACTTTGGGCTTTTCAATTTGAGATATTTTAAAGACCTACATGTAGCGAAGTGCATTTAAAGGTGGAAGTTTACACAATACAAACAACCCTATTAATTTGTACCTTCATGAAGGAATACATCTCATACGCCTTTAAAGAGAAATGAGGTTTTGCATAATTTGTACACAGCCCTTAGGAGGTACATTTAAGAAGCAGATGCAAGTGGGGTTAGCACACGCTGGGTGTTAGTATTTGGGTAGAAACCCTCATTTTTAAAGCTCTACTTTCATTTGACTAGAATGGCACCAAGCCATGCTCCAGCAGAAGGATGCATATTCCATGAAGTTAACTCATTTTAAGAAATATAGAACTGTATAAAACAATCTGGTGTTTCATTCTTTATATCTGTCATGTTCATGTTAATGAATAATAATATTAGAAGACCGGAGTGATTTTATGTAGATTTGATGGAAGATTTCTGTAAAAACAAACACAATGAATATTTTCACTTTGCAGGTACACTGAAATCCCAACATCCATAATCAGAGATAAATGCAACTGGTGCATTACAGAGTGCCACAAATAATAAACATGTACTTTTATAAACCGATATGGTAGGCAGCTGTGCATAGCTTTACTGCTGGCAAGTTTTCTTTTGCATGAAAAAGACAACATTCAATTAGTTTCTACAAGAACTCACCTCGGATTATATAAACCTGTCCACCTATCAAGTGTTTTAGACAACAGAACAGTCCGTCTGACAACGGGGGGTGGAAAGCAGTAAAAGAAATAATGACCAGATGTCAATAGTTGGGTGAGAGAGGATCAAAGGTTAAAGTTTAAGAGGAAACACTATTCACTGGAGTGGAAGAACACAAAACCGTAGTAGCATAGAGCAGAAAAAGGATCGAACAAAAGGATTGTTGGGTAAAATCTAATGAAATGAAAGTTTTGTGCAGTTTTTTGTGTAATCTTGAACAAAAATTACACTTCTTACATAATGGAATACCTTAGCACTGATAGCTACTGGATTCTACAGCACACTCAACGTAGAAAGAATCATGCAAATGACTAGGCAATAGAAGACTGGGTAAAAAAAAAAATCACTGTATCTTTTATCAAACCTTATGCTTTTTCATGCAAACTCCAGCATATTAAGAAAAACTGCACACAGTAGTTATACTCCATATATAAAAAGCAACAAAATGAAAAAATCACTGAACTGAAAACTAAACCGGTTTTACCCTTAGCTTTTATAGTTTCATATATTTGATTGCAATACTTCAGTTCTTGAGTAGTGACAGACTTGGGCACAAGAATGATTCTGATCTAATCTCTACAAACAGCTGAGGGATGCTTACATCTGAAATTCAACTCTCGGCCTCTACTTAAAATGTAAAGATCTCACTTGTTTGAATCCATGAATTTATGGATTTAATGTGCGTGTGCATGCATATACACACACTCATTTGATGTGCAAAAGCTCGCACCCTGTTTCAACAACATTTGGAAGAATACTAAGAAGCATCTTTTTCTCAAACAAAACATTAACTGCCGCACAGAGAAACAAAGACACGTATCTCTCTTCAAAACAATTCCTGATCAAACTCTTGCCTATTCTAAACATTAAGGAAAACTTGGCTATCTGTAGAGATTCTATAAAGACAAGCATAAGTCGCCTACTCTTTCTTCTTTAAGGGAGCACATGGTCCCTTCTCTCCAGGTCTTCTCTCCCATTCATTCCTTCCTTCCTTCCTTCCCTCACCACAGTGTCCCTGTGCCTTTTTGGCTCTCCCCATCTATTTCTATGCTTTGTTTCCAAATAGGTGATTCTGGGACAGCTACCTGATTATATGAAAGTATTAGAGATTCTTTCACTTTCCTTCTCTGGCCACGTTAACAAAGTCTGGCTCCGTTAGCATGAAAAGTATAGAGAAAGCAAAGCAGAGTAAGTCTGAGCCAAACGTAATTGCTGAATAGAAGAAAACATGGGTCAAGAAAGAAAGAGGAAAGCATCAGTCTCAAGTTGTTTGGCTTACTTCCGGAACTCTGAAGACAAAGTGAGATGTGCAAACCACTTATGAAGTGTTGGCAGCCTACTACATAATCTAGTAATGCCAGATAATCTGCTAGTGCCATACAAATCTGGGGAGTAAGAAACAAAAGGGCTAAAACCTGAGCCCTCAACCAAAATCAAGAGGAACAGGCAGGTGGGTCTGGTTACAACTTATGTCCATCAAACAGCCTCATCATGTAAAAACCCACACAAAATAAATGTGATAAAAGTTCATTACTGAACTTTCTCAAGCTATATCAAAGAATTAGACAGTAAAAACATTCTGTGTGTGGCATTCCATCTGCCTCCAATTTAGAAGTATAGAGAGTTCACAGATATTTCAGACAAATGTATTCTTGAACAAATGCGTGAGCACACTGTTCAAGTCCTTTCTGATGGTGAATATTCCTTCTGCACAATATGCCAAAGGTCTCAATTTGCTTCTCTGTTGTCTTCACTGACATTCCCAAGCTACATATATAACCACCACTTCTACGGAGGCATAAAAGCAATTACAGTCTGCAGTATCAACTCCTCTAGGAAAAGCAATAACTGCTCAGAATGTTTATATTAATATTAGCTGGCATGTACTTTCTCTTTAAACACTAACTTTTTATTCTTGGCCTGTGATGCGAGGCATTAGTAATTTAGCAATTAATCATTATGATAAAGGTAATTTATTAGTCAGTCATCATGAAAAATTTAAACAGCCTTGTCAACTTACAATTAATATTTTGAACCTGAGATTTTTGCTATTTCCCGACTGACTGGAAATATCAAACATGAAACAGATTAGTTGATGATTGCTCTATTTCATTTTCATTGGGTACGACTAAATGATAGGATTGAAGTCCTTGCTACCGAGAGCCCCACCAGTCCAGAAGCATTAGGATGAATAAAGATTTTCACTCACTGGGTGGTCTGTTGGCTGCCAAGTTTTTGAAGTGGCTGCCTTTTATCACTTCTGCTGATAATCTTCCAGTTGTAGCGTTATAAAGGAGGCCAAGGAGGATTTCTGGAGCTGAGCCGTGTACCAGAGACTGACAAGAGGAGGTACTTTCGCTGCAGGACACTTCTGACATGCTCATTTGAGAGTCACAACCCTAGAAAACAAATACAAAGTTCAATGTATTTTGTGGAATGATGTTACTGGGAAGTCAATTTTTAGAACTATGCATAGAAAACTAGGAAAGCAACTAACTGACAGTAACAGAAGTCTCATTCAATCACCCAATAAGGAATGTACACCCTAAATATACTCTCAGTTTGCACATGTTGAAGCTAACAAAGACTAAAGCAGTCTGGAATTAAAAACACCCCACAATTTAATTTTGCGTTTATTTTGCTTCATGATTGAGGAGAAATACAAGCAGAAGATGAAGAGCAGCCTTTATGGTCCCTATTTACTTCAACTGCTAAGGTAGGACCTGTAACATAATTTGTCAGCATCCTGGAGAACATTAAACAGCGGATCTTTTACTTTCCCAAACTGGAAAACACTAGTGGAACTTTGAAGATAATAAAATTCAGGAAATCCTTACTCCTCTCTTGTAAAGGTTATTCTCGAGACTGAGAATTTATGAGTAGCAAAACAACACAACACATGCACGTAGAAAAATGCACTGTCTAGAATAAATTAGCTTACAAGGAATTGAATTGATCCAGAGATACAGAACTGCAATAGACCCTTTGTCTTGGGTGGGAAAAGAAGGATGCCATCCTGAAGCTCGGTAAGTGATGCTTTAATTTCCACCTTGGAAGCTTCCAAAAAAACTCAGCTCTCTCTCATGCATTCTCACCACATCACATCTGTGACAGGAGCTTCTGATACTCATTTTAACCCCTCATTATTTGCCTTAAAAGAAAATTATACTTTCTTTATGCTGCCACACTAGTCATCCCCTAGCTGTTCCTACTTTCGCTTCTTGCTTTCATGCGCTGCCACATAGTTGTACTTCTGAAAACAAGAAACTGGACAGAACCTCGCCAATGGCACAGCAATTTGCTCAATAGCTGAGAAAAGACTTATAAATTATCAGTATATCCCTTTAGGAAGTACATCCCTCTCAGAAAAGGGGTAATTTGGATCCACAGATCTTTCAAATATGGCCTGAATCGTTTGGGAATCTGGCAGCACTCCTTCAAGGAGTCATGATGGTTTTGTGAAGCTGATTCTTTCAGATTCCAAATGTCTCTATCATTTCCAGCAACAGCTGACATGAGCACAAGTCCTCATCAAGAGAAAAGTTAACATTAAAAGCAAGTAACTTCATCTGACACATAAATCTCCAATGCATTACAGAATCTCAAATTATAGAAGACACGATACCTACACAAGAAGAAATTATGAACCTAAAATAATATCCTTCACACCGACATTTTGACTAATTCTTCTCAACAGAGTATTTCCAAGAGGTTGGACAGAAGGTTCAGTAGCAATCCAGTTCCTCATTAATAAACATTGTTGATAGTAAATGTATTCTTACTACTAAAGAACCACCTCAACAAAATTCCTTTAGGTCTCCAATTTGACTGTGACCATGCTGCAAGGCCACAAAAAAGACATAACACAAAGTGAGCAGCTGGGTAATGCTCTCCCCACCCAAAAACCTCAAAGGGCTTTGACATCCGTACCAAGAACAGTGTGAGGACAGCACTCTTTCCTGATGGCAACTTACTGATACAGTTTACTGATGTTCGAATAGGAACTCGGTCTAAATAGGCTGGTGACAGAGTTAACTGGTCACAGGGGGTATAAGAATGACTTGTAAAATGCTAGAAACAGTAAATACTAAATGAGTGATGACTGAGTGGGGATGAATCCTGAAGTGCACCTTGAAAGGAAGAGAAGTAGTTTCTGTGTGATCTAATAGAGAAGGGGGGAAACAAGTGAAAAATGAAACAAGTGTGGTACTACGAAGTTACATAAGGATGGGCTAGGAATAGCAATCCTTTCCAGCAGAATCCTGAGTGGATGGACAAGGAGAAGACTACATAAGTCAAGGCCAGAGAAAACGATCTCGCCAGCTGAATGGTGGGATGAAAAGACCTAGGGGATGCTTCATATCTGTAAGTGGATGGAAATGCAAATCTGCCACTGTACCTTAGAAATGCTGCACACAAAGAACTGGTAGATGCAGTCTTGATGGAAATCTGACGAGAAGGTTGAACGTAAATACATTGCTACAACAATTTCTAAACCAAAACACTTTGCCTTTTGCTTTGAGACAGGTGGCAGGTTTGAAACCAGCAAAAGCATGTTTACTCCTTAGTGTGTAATAAACTTAGGAATCTCCTTCCTACCAAATGCTGCAGTGACAAAAGTTTAATGGCATTAAAATAAAGCAACCAAATTCACTGAAGAAAGCATCTAAACAATACTTTGGTTTCCATTTCACATAAAAAATACTCCAAGCCATTCAGTTTCATGCTGGTCTAAACATACTTTATGGAACACTCTGCTTTTCAGTTATGAACTGGAAAATCCTAATAGAAAAGAAAGTGAGACATGAAGAAAAATGAAGCAGTGGGGTGTGAAGCAGACTGGAAGACAGGCTGATGCAACTGGGTAAAGCCAGGGTGGTTAAATGACATAAACCAAAGTATAATTTCTGTGTCTATGATAAGGTATGAAACAGAATTTGGGGGAAAGCCGGTAAAAGGCATGAAAAAAAGGGGAAGGTGAGGTTGCATCTTGTCAGTTTTCTTTTGGAAGAAAACTGCAGCTCTTAAGAGGAAGAAAAGGAGAAAGAGGACTCAGGGAAGGTAAAGAGACAGCTGCAATCAGCAGGGCTCAGATCAATAACTGAAGAAAGCCTTCATTGCACAACAAAGTTAAAATCAGGGATATTGAGTACTATTAGATGTCTTCTCAAAAGTACTGTCTCCAAGCACAGAGTTAATTGTTCACATTGTGGAAATCCATTAACGGTTTTAGGTAAGGTATTCCATGATGATCATGACTATTAGTAAGTAGCCTGACGCTAACTCTGAAAGGTACATTACAATAGAATAACAACAGGTTTTCAAGTCTATTGTGAGGGTTTTTCTCCTGTTTCTAGACCAAGGTCAAGAGGAGAGCTAACAAACTCAACAAGAAAAAAGTAAGACAAGAAGTTACATTTTTACCTGCTCAAAATATAAGCTTCAAATTGTGCCAAACTGTGAAATATTAACACTGGAATTGCTAATTGGTACAACATGAATATAAACTTGGCTACAATGAAGCTTTCATCTCATGACAACATCACAGTGCTACCAGATGCTTTTCATCTCCTCACAGATCTGCATTCAATCTATCTGTAACTCTATCTGCAGGCCACTCTGATGCTGTAGCTTCATTGTGGGAAACATACTACTTAGACCAAAATTACCATTTGTTTGAAATATTCTGTCTACCTCAGTTTATTTTTATAAGTCCTCCTTCTCTTCCACTATAAACACAGTGTGTATTTTTAATAAGCAGGGGGGAAAAGGGACTAAGGTTCCTTAATTGCAAAAGCCTTGCAAGGTCAGTGAAGCACCAGAATATCCCAGTAAGAACTGCTGTAAAATCTTAAATGCCCATTTTGAAGAACTTAGATGAACTGTCAAGGTATTGTCAAGGCCACAGTGCAAGGAATTGTCTCTTGAGATTGCCTCCAGGATATTAATGCTAAATCTCTAACCTTTTTTTGTCAATTTGGCCATAACAACAAGAGCTATTGACAGGAAATACAAGTAAACAACTATTAAGCAAAGTCTATTCCAAATATTTGGTTCAAGTACAATAAATCACAATTTTTCAGCTTTTCCATTTCCAACACAGAGTTTTGGGCAGAGGACCTGAACATCTCCCTTATACAGGACAGCACTTCATTACGAAATCAGGTGAATTTTCTTTGATCAACACTTACCAGAATCACTGCTTTTCACTGGATTATAAAAGGAGTACGTGTTATTCTACAAAACCTTAGTTATTAATTCCCCAAACTATTGCCCTTGGTGACTTCTTTGCACATATTATGCGGGGAGGAAACATCACTTTCACATAAGTATATAATAAAACCATTCCCATTTAAGTGGTATTTGGGTTTCACATGTTCCTATTGAACAAAAGTTGGCAATCAAAAAAGAACACTCTTTTTTTCCCCTAGTGCCAATGAAAGTGAACACACACAATACATCCTGTCAGACCTGAACCCCTAAGGATTTTCAATAATCTTTTTCTTTGCCTTCTTACAACACAGAGAATCCTCTCTTTCCAACAATGATAATATATGTAAAATGTACTTATTTGTCTTCCTTCACCAAAATTCCATGGAAACAGGGTATTTGTTACTTACATATTCATGACCTACTGTTATTTTTCTATAGACTGAAGTTCTGCTCATAAACTCTGCTCTTAAGCCAACTGGAGTTAATCACAGGGAATAATGCTCTGAGGGCAGCTAAAAGTTTATTTTCCTCAATGCACAGGTTAAACTCATGCCTCCATCGGCTCACGGAGCAAGACCATCTGATCCTCTTGGCTTTTCAAAATACACCCAGGAAAGATGAAACCTTGCTGACAATCCTTCAGCAACAAAAATCTGATTCACAGCATGTTACTTGTCAAAATGCCTCTCTCAAATTTTAAATGTTAATGTTATACCACTAATCTCTTCAAGAACTTGTTTTGCACATTACTTTCTTCTGCTTCTGTATCAATACAACTGAGAGGTTAGGGAAGGAAATTTGAATCCCAGTAGGCAAAAGAGAGAACTGAATCCAAGTCTCCAGCATTTTAGATAAAGGTATTTCTCTCTCTTAATCACCAGTGCTGAACCCTGAAGCTACTGTTCTACTTTGAGGCAAAAGCTTGCTGAGGTGAGATGATGAGAGCACCCAGGCACCAAACAGGCTCCAGACCAGCTCTTAGCCTGGAGCCCATCTTCTACTCCTGGCTCTGCGAGCCAGGGAGGAGAAGAACAAACGTAGAGGCTCCACATCCTGTCATTAGTGGCTAAAGCACTCAATGCTTTCTAACAACATGTTTCAAAGCTACAACACTTCTGGAAAAAAAATAAAATCAAGGTCATTCCTGGGAAAGAGAACTAAAACCACCTGAAGTCACCTGAAAACACAGGGATGCGAAATCATTAGGAATGCCAAAGAATGGAGCTCTATAACGTTGAATTCTGGCATCTAAATCCCACTTACGTGCTATACTGGACACTTTGATGCTTTTGCGAAGATGTCAGCCTCAGGTCCTCATCGCTTCTGCTTCTGTTTCCACTAACTCACAGAAGAGCTGCAAGGATTGATACTCAAACCAGTTCCTTGTATTAAGCAACTGATACTCCTTTTGTATGCTGATACCTACAGGATGTATCAACTGTTTGTTTCTAAAGGTAGACCTCAAGGCTCACACAAACCTCAAATTAATATGAATCAATATTTTACACAACAAGGCCACAGCCTTCTTTAAATGACAATGCTCTGTCCAGATGGAGTTACTGTCTATGTTCGTTAGAGAGATCAGTGGGAAATAATTTCGTTTTTCTCTTTTATTACGCTCTTTCAAACTGGTTAAAGAGAAAAAGACATATGATCCAATTAAATGACAAATTAAGTAACAGTTCTTATTACTAAGACTAATAATAACATTTAGTAAAGATGTTCCAATTAACAGAATGCACATTTAAGTAGAATGCACATTTCTATTCCTGTACTTAACACTTCACAGCATTGATGTCTAAGCCAAGTTAAATCACAGACATTAAAGGAAATATTCAAATTATTTTTTCCTTTTGCAAGTTGATTTTAGGAAACAAAGGGATTTATTTTGGGGGGAGTGGTGTGCTTTAAAAATTGCCAGGATTTCTTAGTCATAAATTCAAATTTAAAACTCCTTAGCAAATAGATACATTCTATATTGATTTTACTTACATCCAGTATAGACTTATCCTGATTATTAAGCTCCTATTAATGTAGTTGAAACTCAGATGAGCTGAAGTGCTACAAATTCCCATTTCTCATCAGAAGCTTCTGCTCTGACTTATTTTTTACTCTCGAGAGGAAAAAAAACTTCTGGATGCAGAATTTTACAAACCATGTTATTTCTCACAGATGAAACATGGGAAGATGGAGACGAAATGAAAAGTACTAACTCCTTAATTCACTACAATCAAGGGACTAAAACCTTAACGTTTCTACGCGCAGCTTTAATTTACTGTAGATAATATCACATACAAACCTGTAAACCTTCCTTAGATACATGATGATACCAAACCCCTTTCAAAGTTAATTTAATATTAAGAATTGAAACCTTTGTGGGTTTTCTAAGGACAATACAGTACTACTGAATCAGGTTTGTTCTCAAACTTCAGGATACCATAATTTAGTCATAAAATTAAAATTGTTAAAAATAATAAGTTTTGATAATGGTAAACCAAAATTCCGCTTCTCTACAGGATTTTGACCCAGTTCACAGCAAGGTTTCTGTGCTGCTTTCCATATTTCATGACAATTTGCTATTAGTACTTTGTGCCTACAAGTTTTTAATACCATCAGCTCTGCACAACGAAACAGTAAACCTCTATTGAAAGGGAAACATTTAAAGTGTTTTATAACTTCTTGACTGCATTTAAATGACTCCTTTGGCTTCCTCGCCTCATCACAAAAGGTCATTTAGTAGTTTCATAGACTTCATGGGTTTGAAGTTCACAGAGCACACCGGAGCAGTAGTGGGGGCAAACCTGGAAATGAATGTACAAGGGAATGCACAGCATTTACAATAGCGTTGGTTTTACATCACAAAAGCCTACCAGCTTTTTACAGTGCCATGGGCAAGGAGGAAAAGAGGCCTTTTATTATTGCATTCTGTTTTCTGAGATAAGACATGTAGCATAAAGAAACATTCAAGCACTAAAAGCTGTTAGATGCCTGTGCTGGTAATTTAGTTGAGAACATCTGACGCAAAATGCAGACGTTTCAACCTGCACTCCTGAGGAAGCCACATTAACAGCTCCTACCCAGACCCGCTCCCACCTCCCCCTCTCCTTACTCCTGTCAGCCTTGTAAGACCACGGAGATGTTACCATGGGACAGCTTCCAAGGCCACAGACTTCTTTAAATGACAATGTGCTGTCCAGACAGTTATTCTCTATGCTTGTTGGGGAGATCAATGGCAAATAATTCCATCTTTCTCCTTTCTCTCTTAATTATGCTCTTTCAAACTGGTTACAGAGAAGAAGATTCAGTGATCAAGCAGCAGGCATAATTTATGAGTAGTCAATCTATGGACTAGTATTTGACTGCATAAACATTCATGCAATGATTTTTCACTAATCCATAACATTAAAGACATGCTCATAATGCATTTGTCAGTGGAACTACTTGTGATTAACAGTTCACCCAACTCTGATCTGCTGGCGGTACCCCCTTTCTGATTTGTTCAGGTCGTGTTTCATCTCATAATCCAAGAGGCTCAACAGGTGCTTGCAGCTGAAAGCGATCTGCTTCGGTTCTCAGAGCTATCATACACATCACAAAGAAGAGCAAGAGTTGGACTCTTCTAGTGCCAGCTGACAGCTGATTAACCCAGCTCAAAGGACAGGAACTGTGAAAGGTGCTGCACAAGGTCTGACAATATGACAGCCAAGCCTGAGAAGAGGCTAACTCACGAAAACTGAAAGGATCCCTTGCTAAAGACACCCTGTGAACAGAAATGCTTATCTGATACCAAATACAGGCTGCTTGAATACACCAAGGAAGTGATTACCTGGAGGTCTAGTTTAAAACAAATAATGCTAATGAAGAACATTTACATTACACTGCAAAACCCAGGAGAAGAATCATCACCCAATAAGCAAATCAAAACCTCAAAAGGTCCACAAACAAGTCATAAACCTTCAGAGTAATAACGTCATCTGTTTGCGCAATGTCTCCGATTAGAATTTCCCCCAGTGGAAACAAATGGGAGGAAACCAGTACACGGCTTTTGCTGAAGGGTGCTCACATGTGCAAACAGAACGTTTCTGTGCTTTGCCTTTTTCTTGGTTACTGGGAAGACTGTAACAAAAGTGAGAAGATGCCCGTGTGTACACATGCATGCAAACAATTCAGATTATTAACAAATACAACAGTCAGAAGATTCAGTTAACTCTAAGGAAACCAGGTATTTCGTCTGGATTCCTAAGTTAAAGAATGTAGCTCCACTGAAAGAGTTGATTGAGGATTTAAACCGTCTGTAATCCTCAGAAGGGGAAATTTCATGCTAGTGACAACCTTGAAAATCTTTACTTGTAACTGCTATAAAGCCACTTCTGGGAAACTCACAGTATGCTTTTACAGTATGATTATCTTCCTTACTGCTCTTTAAAACTGCAAGCCAGGTTGGGAGATCATACTTACACCACAGAGAATCACAGTCTGAGAATCTCACTGATACCTGATGAAACTCTTGATTTTTCTAGTTTTACATATATATATGTATATATATATATATGAGCTTCTTCCATTTTATTTTGGTAAAGATGATCAAAACCAGACATATAATTCTAGACAATGTTTGTCACTGACGGGCTGGCTTTCTGAGGAAAAAGAGTACTGCTCAAGAGAGATACTTTGATTTATTCTAGAACAGTTATTCACAGCCTGTCATTTGACTGGGGACATTCTGGAGACTGAAAAGCATCATCCTGTGCTCAACATAGTAATACCATGTTTGAAACACAGTGCATAAACTAACACATACCAGGTGACAACCACTGTCCTCAAAGTGGAGAGTACACACGTGTGTGCCGAAGAGTAATTTTATACATTCAATTCATAAATGCCTTCACCCAAAAACCCGGAATTAAAATAATGCTCAGACACTCTGGATATTTACAGTAAAGACATAGAATAAAATCCTTTATGCACTTAGGACTGCCTACGCCATCCGTTCTTTGTTATGGGGAGCACATCTGGGAGTTCGTCATGTTACAAATGGAGAATGCTACAGAACAAAAGAAAATGATATTGAATTCTTCTCCACTGTAAACATCTTGTTACTGACAATATAGCATGAACAATTCCTAGATTTGCGGAGCAGGAAGAGGTATGCCGCAGTCATCCAAATTCCAGGACCTGGTACTTCCAAAACCAATCAAAAACAAACCCCAGGATTGATTGTTGCTCTTCTATACCAAAAAGCAACCTCTGGGATGGTGAAGAGGATTATGCTAGTTTCTCTGATGTTTTCCAAACAGATTTCACTCGATAAACTGCTTTCACATTTTTATAACCACTTCACACTGAAGGCTGTTGTTCACCATCAGGAAAACGTCAGATGACAAGAATGAAGAACAACTAAAAACAGGCCCACAGAGACTTCCTGAAGAAAAATAAGCATCCAAATTGATTCTAAACTCCAAGACAAGTGAACAAAAATTGCTCTACCATTGTACTAAAAGGAAAATGTCTCTGAAAGCATCTTCCTAAGCAAACTACACACATGCAAAACCACAATCTACACACCTTCTATGAACTTTGGATCCAACGGCTCATTTCTATCAAATCTAAGAGGAGGACAGTCTCGGGTAACAGTGACATGCACTTCGGCTAGCCCTTACTGGTCTTGTTTTCTCCTCACTCAAACATATGCTGAACTTGGAAGAAAGAGTGTGATAAACGTAAGGGAGCTGAGGAGGAATTCCCTGTTATGTGGGAGAACTGCAAATGGGGATAATTGCTGCTAATGCAAAACATTATACACAATGTAGGAAGGTGAGGAACAGGGTGACATTGAGTGAGAAAGGTTTCTGAATATGTTTGTAAATTTGAAGCCATGTGTAGCTTGAAACCTCTTTAAGGAGCATATCACGTGCTCGCCATGATGTGCACTTGTCCACATTTTATCAGTAACTCAAACTGCACTGCATTGGTTTAGCTTTACCCACGCTGCCTTCTTTTAGCTTTAGCCACACTGCTTTGCGTATGGCTTTAAGGTGTAACTGCAAAAATACTTAACTTCAATACTAAAATCCAATTCAGAATTTACAATGTACCTCATGGTGGATTTTATAATTGTAAATATCCCTGAACAAGTGGATCTCCCCAAACTGAAACAACACTTACCTGCTTCTGTTAAATAACTCCTGCCTGGCACTTACGATGAGTTAGACATAAAGACTGTTGTTTTACTCCAGCAAAAGGACAGTTGAAAAGGAGTATGACCAATAGACCCAGAGACAAACACCTGAGAAGGGTGAGAACTAATGAAGCTCAAGGACCATGCTGGCATAAGAACAAATGGTAAGAAATAAGCCGTGAAGAAATTGAGGTTAGAAATGAAACAACCTGATGTTCTCAGATGAAAATTCACAAGAGGATGACCTGGCTGTTTGCAAGAACAAGGGCTTGAACTCAAGTGACCCAGGATGCCTCGCACTTCCAGTCATACATCCTAAAAACACAATGCATTTTACAGCTCTTGCAAAATAAATACATGTTAAATCCTGTTAAAAAGCTGCTCATCCAAAAAATATGATATAGGCTATAAGCAGTAATAGAAAAATTCCTATGAGCTCAGATGTGAATGAATTTTCAAAGGTTCCCAAAAGCCCCATGATCCTCATTCAAGCTATGAAGATGATGAAGGTTCCTTTCCAGCAATAGGAAGGACTAAGGTAGACCTGCATAAACACCATTACAGCAACAAACTTTGGATGGTCCTTTCACTTCTTATCAATATTCTTATTCCTTCCCCTCAAAAATGAGGGGAAAAAAGTGCAGATGTGGCATCTCTCGCTATCGCAGGACATAAATATCAAGCTTCTCATCTTTGATGCCTTCTGGGATTTGCTTTAACTCTCCCAGCCACAAAAGCTCAAGAAAATAACTCAGAAGAATAATCAATGCGCGTACAGGACATAGCAGTCAGTCAAAAGCCTGGCCCATTCACTGGCCTCTTCCGCTGGCTTTGGTGAATTTTCTACAATGATCTATGGACAACACACACAAATTTAGCCAGCACATTTGGAATATTCAATGGTTTGCTTCATGGGGTGCTTCTTCCCCCAGCTGTGAGACTAGCAACCTCTGCGTTAGGGACATTCACACCAGGTAGGTGAACCACTTCAGTCTTGGAATACACTGATCTGTACTTCTTAAGGCATCATAAAAAGCTGTTCTATTGTCAGTTGATCCTCTTTCAGATTCCAGTTTTAGTCTCAGCTTTTACCAATTCTAATTAATGTATTTTTAGGCATTAAATAAAATGGCATTTTATTCTGAGTGCCTCTTGCAGTACCCAGCTTCAACAGAAAAGCCACTACAATTCATCCAACCTTTTTGCATTGTTTTGTGTTATATCACCTAAAAAAACCCCAAATTTCCTTTCTTTCCCTTCTCCCCTTTTATTGATAGTTTAAAAACCCCCCACAAAACACATACAACACGCAAATGAGGCTGCCTTTGCTAAATCACTTTCTCTTCCCCTCAAAACTCCATTATTTAGCACATATGCAGCTCTTAAGCCATGAGCATCCAACACCGTAGGAAGCCCTGACAACAACATCACAAAGATCCTCTTTCTGGACAAAAGCAGGCTTAAATATCGACAGCAAAGAAAGAGGAGATGCTGACCACTGCCCATATAGAGCTCTAAGTTTCTGGACAGTAATACCAAAGTCTACCCCTCCCGTTGCTTTGCTTCATTAAAAATGTTAAATTGTTTGCAGGAACAAAAGATGTTGTTCATCAGGTAGGCAGGGGGTTTTCAGCAAACAAAAATCCTTTTCAGTTTGAACTACTTTTCACGCTATTATTCACTTTAGAACCAGGAATCAATTATTTACAAGGTTCTAATCTGAAGTTATTAAAAAAGGCTCTGTGCTTTCAAAATTCCTCTTTCCTGTCTTTCTTTCTTAGAATCATAGAACAGTTAGGGTTGGAAAGGACCTTAAGATCACCCAGTTCCAACCCCCTGCCATGGGCAGGGACACCTCACACTAAGCCATGCCACCCAAGGCTCTGTCCAACCCAGCCTTGAAAGCTGCCAGTGATGGAGCATTCACAACTTCCCTGGGCAACCCATTCCAGTGCCTCACCACCCTTACAGTAAAGAATTTCTTCCTTATATCCAATCTAAACTTCCCCTGTTTAAGTTTGAACCCGTTACCCCTTGTCCTATCGCTACTTGAATGGAAAGTACCTATTGCAACCAAGATTTAATTGCAACACATGGAGTGCACTCACTAGCATGGTTGTTTTTCTTTCCCCTCCATCCTATTTTTATTTTCCAATTGAAATGCTGTGGGTAGCAGAGTAAAGATTATACTATTAAATGCATATGTAACTGCATGTTGACATACATATATATATTCACCACTATGTCCATATTCATTGACTGGAGATTTCTAAGTAATTAAAAAGAAAAACACGGGAAGCTTTTGCAGGTGGAAAGTGAACGTACTTACAGAAGCCCTAAGGAAATTATCCTTGTGCTAATACAGTGCTATTACTGTTGAAGAAAATAGAGCAGATGTGATGACTCTATAAATATACACACCATTCTCCCAGAATTCAGGACACTGTACAGCACTGCATTCTTATTCTGCCTCATTTAATACTCACAGACAGACTGTAAGAAGGTTCCAGTATCACTGGCACTGACATCTTCCCTTGAAGATTCAATTTGGTTAAGTAAAAAATCTTTTCTCCCACAACCCTCTCCTTTTTCATGCGCCGTACGCTGTAGAGTCTGAAGCGAACCGCATAATTCCCAATCATCTCTGACTCCACGTGATTGAATTTGAATGTCTCTGTGAAGACAGGGCACGGTCCCCGCTGGATGCTGGTTTTTGCTCTCTGCTTCTTTATAGGGAGAAGAACTAGGTGTACTTGCCACGAGCTTCCACCTGTCCTGCTGTAAGTGGGAATGTCTGTGACAGCTGTCACTGTCACCAAAAGCTTCTGTTCCTGTGAGTCATAGTCAAAAGTCACATCCAGTGTGCCGTATTTAGCTACTGGCTCCGGATCAAAAGGTTTAGGAAGCTGTGAAGACGATCCTCGAGCTGACATATCCTGAAGAAGAGGAAGAAAAAGAAAAAAGCAAGCTATTTATTTATTTATTTTATTCTATTATTAAATCTAGCGAGGAAACACATGGCTTTCCCTAAGCAATATGAAGGGACTGTGATCATCTTATTCCTTTCATAGACAATGTACTTAAACCCTGAGAGGAGACGGCTGACTAGCAGCCAAGAAAAATTCAAAAGCCTTTACCTGGCCGATACTACCAAAAGCCAGGAGTCAATCAGACAGAGCTCAGATTAAATTGGGATCCATTTCTGATCTCTCCTCTCTGCCCGACCTGTTAAAATGCATATACATTTGCTACAAGATAGAATTACCTCATTTCAGTGCCAGGATGCACGCATTTTGAAGTGAACATTATTATTAGAGTGGTTTAAGAGCTGACTAGTGATCTGAGAGCATGGTGAGACCCAGCAAAGGATACAGGAATTCCAACACCTACTTGCACATGTAGCTCTTGTTGCACTCCACAAGCGTTCTGTGAATGTGCCAAAAATTATCATGGCTGTCTTAATGTAATATTACTGGAACTGTGTAAGATGCATCTGTCCTGAAAACATCTCCTGAACTTTCCGTAAACAGCAGCGGTCCT
This sequence comes from Ara ararauna, assembly GCA_028858755.1. Taxonomy (NCBI): domain Eukaryota; kingdom Metazoa; phylum Chordata; class Aves; order Psittaciformes; family Psittacidae; genus Ara; species Ara ararauna. The sequence goes on from CM054379.1 coordinate 123,751,087, forward strand.
AAAACTGCATTTCAAACTTAAAATTCAGAATGTTTATTGTCACTTCAAGCTTCGAATAAAATATAGATGCCCTACATTGTGACAACAGGTAGTTTGATAGCGATACTGAAACACAAAATACCCACAAGTGTAGGTCAACCTGTTGTTCATAAGCTATTCCAAGTATGTAAACCAAATGTATTTCCTGTGTATTACCATATTATCAAAGATACGCTGGTTCACGTACATGAATAGATATCATAAAACCTTCTGCATTAAAAAATGTCATGTTTGTATTTTAAACCAATTGCTACACTGCCATTGGAATTTGCTCCACAGAAAGCTTTATTCTTCAAGTTTTTGAGTGGCTATAAAAAAAACCTGGCAGTATTCTCAGCCCTTATTGAGTATGCCTACATTAATGACTGGTGTGACACAAAACGGGAAGAACTAGGATTAGATTTGCTGCAATCTGTTAGGGTTTGAGGACCATATGTACACACACTTCTTCACCAGTAATGAGGATCATACAGATTCTGGTCCCAGCTCATCATCAGGTACATACAGAGTGCTAACTACTGGAGGAAGTTGCAGCTGCACCTTCCAGATGTTGTATCAACACCCCAGGTATGCAACATCAGCTTCCCAAGAGGTCTACTAAAATAGAAACAACTGCTCACACATCAGGACTGAGCCCTAACATGCACTCCAAACCTTCAGGCAGAGGCAAAAGACAAATATGCACCAAAAAGAGCCTCTTCTGCACATGACATCACTAATGTAGTCTTCCCATTGGTATCAGTGCAGAAATTGGCTGCTAAAAGACTTTTCAAGGAAACGCACGTCAGAAAATATGATTTCCTCATAGTAAAAATAAATAGGTATCTTTACAGTTCATGGCAGAGAAAAGGAAAATGAAGTGGACTAAATCTCTATACTACCGTTAACAATTCAAAAGAAGTCTTTGTAACGCTTCCTTCCCTCCCCCCAAAAAGATGTTTCACATTATGGGGTGTTCAGTTTGAAAGGTGTTAACAGACTATTTTTGTGGGGCTTTTTTTATTTGGGTGATTTGGAAAATTATGTGGAAGGAGAAGAATTTTGACTACAGTCATTAGAGTGTAATGAAGTTTTCTGCCATACAGAAAACTATAAAGAACAACCCGCAATCCTATTTAATAATTTCTGACTAACTAAACGAATGAGGTGCAGTATCAGTGCTCATGTAACTGTGCAGTCATCTTTAGATAACAAAAGAGCCCTGAAAAGGTTGCATTGCTTGATGCTTCAGAACACTTAGCCAGTTTTATTTACCTCTGGACTAAGGACAGCTGTGCTATCACTTGGTACATCCTCTTCGTATCCTTTGTTATGAAAGCTTTCTATTTCGTGTCCCGTGCTTCCCTCGCTTGGGCACTTATATGAACACCTTGGACTGTTGCTACACTGGGAGAATTCACATTTACTATCTCCGACTTCCGAAGGCGTACACGAAAGATGAGGAGAACCACTATCATCCTGGTATGGAGGTGGCTGCAGTTCATCCAGTGGAGGTGTTCTTCTCATCCTCTGAATGCAGTTTGCTGAGAAGAAGTGAAAATTCTTTACTGACTTTCTGATTATTTACTGGTGAAACACGTCTCTGGAAAATGGTCAGTGTAAATATCTGGACAGAGAGGTTAAAAAACTATAAATGTCTTCTTTTTTACTTTACATTTCAAATGAGATAAAAAAATACTACTGAAACATTTGTTAAAAGATGGAAATGAATGATCTCGCAGATGAAAGAGATCCAGATAAAAGCCAAGTATTAAGTACACAGATAAATGGATTTTGTAAAGCAGATAGAAATAAATATGGCACAAATATGACATGACAAAAATTCTAGGCTTGAATTTCAGGGCTGCTTACCTTGCAAAAACCTGTGGATATCATAAGTCAGATTCCGTGCAGGTGGAATGTAGACCAATTAAGGGAACAAAATGCACTCCCTAAAGCCATGATACCAAACTTCTGATTACCTCCCATGCAGTTGCTCACCCAGGGAGACATTAAACTAAACTCTGAAGACAGATAAGGTCCCAACAAAGGCAGACACAAGCATTTTCACACCAGTGAACTCAGCTCACTGGTGAATTTAACAAGTGAAGCACCGTCTCAGATTCTTTATTACTTGCTAAGGACAGCTAAAGGGTATGTATCTGGCATGTAGAAGTTAGATGCTAGATCCAGTCACTAAAGACAGTGGAAAAAGGATCACGAGCAACCTTGTGCTTGGGATGAATACTTGATGCTGACCATCTTTGCTTCTTACACTAGACAGATAGAAATGTGGTTATACGCCTCCTCAGAAAATAAACCTGATGCATGGCTATGGATATAAATAGTTAATTCAAAATAACTACACTTCAGTTTTTTATCTCATATTGTGCTATGCAGCATTACTATAATCTCATATTGTGCTATACAGCTGCTAGACTTGGGAGAAGGCAGCAGTAGTTGAAATGAAAGGAATACCAAGAACAGGTAAAAACCTGTATCACATTTAGCGTACACCTTCTGTAGAGATTTTAATGAAGATTCCAATGCCCCTCACACACAGAATGACCTTATACACAAAAGTTTTAAAGCAACAACGTTCTCTGGTGTCAGACACATCACTTCCACCCACAGAAACATCTGCCAAACAAGAAAGTTAACTAAAGTATCAACATCAGAACAATATAAGCTTTGATTTCAGATTCATCTAAGAATGAAAAAGATTTTCTTTCACCGAGTGAAAACACTGTACACTTTAGCTTCATCCTCAAATTTTTGTATCTAGGATTGCCCTGTCTATGCCCTAAATACTCATCAAGGAAATATACCTTTTAACTGCTTCAGAGGCAATTGCCAATTGTCCAACCTGTCACATAAACAGAGTATGCTTAAGAGCTACCCTTTGTGGAACAAGGCTGGAAAGGCAGTAGTGTGTCTCTCAAGAAACAAACAGTCTAAGGCTCCCTTTTGTTCTCCTTTCCTTTGGAAGTCTGGGCTGTATCCAACTGTGCATATACTGGAACATTTCACACCAACTGGGATGATGGAAACCCAAACCACCGTTGTTTCAGTGCATGCTGTCCATGGGAAGCAAACCCAGGTTCATTGACTAGAAGGGAACCAACACACGCTGCAGATCCTCAGGGCTGGGCAACTGAAGGTCAGTTTATGATGGAGCGTATCTACTGCATGGATAAACATATAACTAGGGAATGCAGGGCTTTCCTCTATTTCCCTGGGCTCCTAACAGAACCCCTCTTATCTTTAGTTAAGGCAAATCAGTAATTAAAACAGTCATACAGATGACACTGCTGTCAAGAATCCTCTCTTCTTTGATAAACCCATCAAAGCCAGCCTACCACGCAGAGCGAGCCTACAGTACTGTTACAGCGCTCTTGTAAAAGGTCTGCTGTTAGTCCAGTGCCACCAACTCTTGAAACTTCAGTTCCAAGGGCTGAGAAAGGAAAACAGAGCAGGCAAGGAATCCTATACTTGACACATAGTCATTGGTCTAGCAGATATATGTACTACCTTACATACTAAACAGAGAGAAGTGGGACAGTCAGGATCTTGACATCGCCAGGCAGCAATAGTGAGAAAGCTTTACTTACAAAACAGAGATATATGGGAAAGCACTTTGGTTTGGGGTTTTTGCTAAGGTTTTGTTGTTAGGTTTTTGTGTTAGGTAACTTATGCCTATGAAATTAGGTAGACAAAGTTTCAGAATCTAAACTGATACTCTAATCATGATAATCTCCTTTGACCCTCTATACCATGAAAACAGGACTTCCTTTTCAAAATCCATATAATGAAATACTCCAGCAAACTTACAGCAACATTTCTGCTTGTTGTTGCTAAAAGGCAACAAACAGCATTAAATGAGACAGTAACCACCACGCAGCTATGTAGTTTCTTTCTTTTCACTTGCAGTCAAGTCTGCAAAGGCTTTTAAACTCGCAGCTCTTTCCACAATCTAACAAAATGAAAGCGTGTCTGGGTAACTATCAACACCATTATTGTCTTACGGGAGTAAATAAATGATGGTGTGACTCACTTTTTTCACTTTGATGAACTCCGTTATACATCCCTATGGGAAAACTGCGCAGGCTGCGTGGCAGAAAAGGTACTTTTAATGTAGGTGGGAAAAAAGCAAAGAAAATTCTTATTAACCAGCCGTGATGCCAAACTCTCAGAACAAGCTGAGACACTGGGGAAGGGTTTAACTATTAAGTTTGGAAAGTTTAGTTTACCAACCAAAGCAGGTAAACTCTTAAACCAAACGGCCCGGTTTATCAATCTAAGGACACCCCTGTCTAAATGGGTAGAAACTGGGTTTGAACATTGTTTACATAAGAAGATATCAAAGTTGAACGTATAAAAACACACGACCACTACTAATGCATGCTGGCCTGATTGTATTGGAGAAAAAAGTCTGGAGCTGAAAGGAAAGCATGTTCTGGAGTGTTAGCACGTCTATGTGTAGAACCACTGCCTCCAATGTACCTTGCACCATTCATTTAAGGAGTTAACTCAGACACAACTACTCTTGCACATACTTGTGCACAGACAAAGCCAAAGAACACACTCCAAAGACCACTGAATGTGCTAATAACAGCTGCTAAAAAAGTTACTCTTAACTAGCAAATGGTTACAGTGAAAACCTAAAATGAATTGTTGCATCATTTCTATGCAGGTTTCCCAAGAAACTTCCCACTCTCAAACCAGAGAGAAAATACATTTTGACCATTCCCCCAATTAAATTAATCATATTAAGTTACCATCCCAGTTTGGACTAGACAAAACCAAGCCACAATATAACCCAAACCTGGAAGAAACAATCACAGAGAAGCCAAGCTGGGTTTAGCCTGAGGTTCCTCCCAGCCAGAAAACACCAGAACAGAGGAAATACAAATTAGAAAGGTCCCACGTTGTTTTCTACCCAAAGTATGTGAAATGCCTTCGTATTCTCATAATGTACTGTTATTAAACTGTTGTTTAGCAACAAATATTTAATAAACTCTAATTTGAGAATGCAGTGTATTGCTGTTGACAGGCAGGTTTGGGTATTCAATCTTTTAAGGGCTAACTGCGGCTAACTGCTTCAGTCAAAATTTTCACCCTCCTTTAGTGGGATGTTAAAACACTCATTGAGTGGTAATAGTAAAGCCCTTGCTGAAGAAACCAGACCACGGTGAAATACCAAACACAAGCAGATTAGCACGTTGCTGGTGTCCTCCGAATGACAGCATGTGAACTGTCATTAGCACATTTAAGTCAGAACTAAATAAATACCTTCTCTTCACTACTGTTTGCTAAACAATGAAGGTTAATGTGTTTTACTAAGTCCCTGCACTGACTGAAAGCCCAGGGGAGATGACACACATCTTGCCATCAACCTCAGGGTACTGTCAGCGAGATCTCACATAGCAACCGAGGCCAAAACATGCACTCCTGGAACATGCAATTGGTAAGTATGAAGAAAATACACAAACTCTTCCAGTCATGTTTCTGAGGAATCACAGTTTAAAGATAAAGACAGGCTGAGAACACTGGGGCTGTTCAGCCTGGAGAAGAGAAGCTGCGTGGAGACCTCAGAGCAGCTTCCAGTGTCTGAAGGGGGCTACAAGGATGCTGGAGAGAGACCCTTCATCAGGGACTGCAGCCATAGGACAAGGGGTGATGGGTTCAAAACAGGGCAAGTTCAGGTTAGATCTAAGGCAGAAGCTCTTCCCTGTGAGGGTGCTGAGGCGCTGGCACAGGGTGCCCAGAGAAGCTGTGGCTGCTCCATCCCTGGCAGTGTTCAAGGCCAGGTTGGACAGAACCTTCAGTGACATGGTCTAGTGTGAGATGTACCGGCCTGTGGCAGGGGCTTGGAACTGGATGATCTTCAGGTCCTTTCCAACCCAAACCATTCTATCATTCTATGATTCTATTTGAACTTCCTGCTTCCGATGCTCTTCATTTCCCCTCTCTGTCCCGATCCCCTGTGGACCACACTAGCTAGGCTACACCACATTCCACCATGAAGCTGGTAATGTTCCTTTCCACACTTACAATGTTTAGACTTGGCTTTTTTAATCGATTTTCCCAAGGGTTCTCAGCACCACAAACCCAGCCTTCTTTAGCCTGAATTTGCTGAGTCATTCCAAGAACATCCATCTCAACCTATGGGAAAATAAACTATCCTTTTAGTTTCAATTCCCCTGTCTCAGCAGCAGTAATTAACGACGCTTTCGCGACTTGGACTTTCTCATATATATCACCTCTTTAAATATTCATACTATTGTGGGAGGCAACTAAACTTCTTTGGCAATCTGGTTCCCAGGTCCTTTAAAACAAATAATCACTATATAAATTCATCATTTGAACAAGTCATATTTTGTAATTATCAGAGTACCTTCATACGCCAACAGTACCTTTTCGTCCTCTAATAGATCTCCACATACACTAATGCTTCATAATTATCTCTTTTCTAAATCTAACACAAATTTCAAGTTTTCAAGCCTTCAAGGGGCTCTACGTAAATGTTAAAGGAATTTAAATTAAACATAAAATGAAACATGTTTAAAAATGAAAGAAACAGTTCTTATTCTGAATGATTAAATACCCTTCGAGATTCCTGATCTGCAAAGTCCAAATGGAATTTTCATGTTTGAACCTTTCTACTAGCCAAAAATATTACATTGACTGAATTACCCCACATGATGAGGAGCATAATATATAAACATTAAATACTGAATGAAACTTCGGGGCTCTCCTTCCTTTCAAATGAAAGGCTTACATGCATATTTGTGAGGGAACCCCCCCCACACTATTTCACAATAGAACAAATTATCTGGGCATTATTCTACTTTTCCGAGAGAGTTATGACACAAGTCTTGCTTAAAGAAACAAAGGGAATATAGGAGAAGTATGGGGTTGTTACGAACAAGAGAAAAACATCTTTAATTAACTTGCTTTATGGATTTGCCACGTTTTAGACTTTCAGTCACAGCTCAGCTCTCTTCTACATTAAGCAATTTACCAGTAGAGATGAAAAGTAATCATATCTCTTTGTTCTATGCTTGGTATTATTTGCAGTATGGGCTATTTTTTTCCAGTAAAAAATAGTTCTCTTTGGCTTCCTAATATTTAGAACATTCTGCATACTATGAGCTTAATCCCAGACCTGTGGGAATCAAAACAGCATTGTTGCCACTTCCATTGGACTTCACAGGGAGCTGTTAGCACTGCATTTTCCTCACCGTCTAAGGTTAATTCTAGTGGTCATTCATGTACAAAAAAGGTTCTCTTTTGTTCCGATTTTGGTTATTTGGTTTTTTAATAAAACTAACAAAGAAATACTGAATTATCTCTATGTCCACTCCTTAAAGCTTCTCTTTTCTTCCTCAGGAAAGGTCTAAAAGCAATTGAAGTCAGCGATGTTTGCGCAGTGATTTTTTACTACTTCTGTTTCCAGTTGACACCTGCAGAACCACAGCTTGGTTTTGCTGGCTGACAAAAGAAATTTGCCTTTTCTGCACTTTGGAGAGCACTTCCCATTTGCAAGAATTTACGGTCTGTTTTACAGAGCAATACAGAAAAGCACTGCTCTGGTGAAAAATTCCAAGCTTTCTCTCTCCAAAATGAGCCCAAATTAGAACATTTAAACTACAAATACATTATTAAAGCATTATAGGGAAATAACTGTCAAAGACAGTCTTTTGTTTCCTTCTCAAATATTTTGGTTGTCTTTAAATGAAAATTACACATTAGCATCTCTTGAATTCATTTTATTTCAACTTAAGTACCATTCTCTGCTTCCTTATACAGCGTTTCTACTAATTTGGATAGGAAGGAACTGTGCTACCTGGTTCTGGATTTATACTTCCCACCTGTACAAAATAAATCTAAACACTGCTGGAATGTTTAATCTCTTATTGATGCAAATATTGATCAATCAAGCTTGCCAGAACATTTACTTATTTATTTAACCTTTTAAAAGCAGACTTCAGAAACCCCTTTTCTGAGAGTACCTCTGGCTCTAAAGCCTTCTGGAAGCAGTGATCTCCACAAAGTGAAACTGTGCATCTGTTCGCTTTCACTTCCATTATTTTATTTCCTTAGGAAAAATATTTGTACTAAGCATGTCCATTCAACTTCCTAGGGAGAAAAACTTATTTTCTGTTCAAATTAGATGCTGCTTTCACCTTTACTGCTTATAAGCAATCAACTTTCCTTTAAGCTACTTTTCAGATCACAGAATCATAGAAACAACCAGGCTGGAAAAGCCCTTTAAGCTCATCCAGTCCAACCATTGCCCAGCACTGCCAAGGCCACCACTAACCCATGGCACTGAGGCCTCGTCTACACAGTGCGTGAACACTTGCAGGGACGGTGACTCCAGCCCTGCCCTGGGCAGCCTGTGCCAATGCCTGAGCACCCTCTGGGGAAGGAATTGTCCCTCATCTCCATCTAACCCTGCCCTGGTGCAGCTTGAGGCCGTTTCCTCTTGTCCCATCCCTTGTTCCTAGGGAACAGAGCGCAGCCCCCTCCTGGCTCCATCCTCCTCTCAGACAGTTGTAGGGAGCGAACAGGTCCCCCCTGAGCCTTCTCTTCTCCATCTGAACCCCCCAGGTCCCTCAGCCGTTCCCCATCACACTGTGCTCCAGGCCCTGCACCAGCCCCATTGCCCTTCTCTGGCCCCACTCCAGCACCTCAATGTCTCTCCCGCAGTGAGGGGCCCACTATGTTGGCTACTTTCCTAAATGAACAGGAATTCCTTTGCATCACTGTTCATTTTGTCCATGTTATCGCAATTGTCACAAAAACACCACTTCCAAAAATACAGAAAGTTAAATGAATTCATAAAATCTTCCTTTTCATTTCCCCCTTCTCTCTTGAAATGCACTTGAAGTCCTGCTTGCTGAAGCTGATTGACAACTGGCTTTGAAATCTTAAGAGTGTCTTGGTGACAAGGAAATGCCTTTTATCATCTCTGTGAAAATTCACCCAAATTTGACTACCTCACCAGCATTTACAGGTGCTTAACAGCAACTCAGAGCTTAACAGCTGGAAGCTTCGAAAACTCTGCCCACCATAAACCATCTCAGGCCTCAAGAATCCCTACTTCTCATCAGTATGCGCTCCCCAGCATCCCCTCATACCTCTGGACAGCAGCAGGTAGATGTGGGCTTAGGAAATACTTTGCTGTTATTGCTATGCTTCATTTGAGTACAAGTTTCATTTTAAATTACGGTTGCAAATTCCAGGTCAGTTTAATCCTAGTACAGCTGCAGGATTAAGCACAGGAATCGAACAGCAGGATAAGTGCTGAAAGGGTGAAAAAGATCCCACAGAGGTCTAGAATCAATTCCCAGTGAAGTATTGTAACACACAGCTAATATTCCTGTAATGTTCCTGCTCTCATTCTATTTGGTCTCAAGTGAGGAAGGCAAGAACGGTTAGAAAGCAAGAGGAATCTGTTATGTGTATAATTTTCTTGAACATTTCATATTCTGCAGCTCATTTCAGGCCCATTTCTTATTCTTTTTTGACAAAAAAAAAAAGAATACAAAGTTTTCTAAGCTATACAGGAACCCCCTCTATTCAGCAGTATAAACTGCACTTAAATGCGTTGCTTAACTATTAGAATGCCATTATTCCTTTTCCCATTGTTACTTTAAATAAGATACAATTACTTCCTTTTAGTGAAAACTCCTTCTGCAACTTAAATGCAATAACTTCACCATCCCTTAAAACAGCTGCAGTTTGTCATTTTGTTCAAAGCCATTATGTAAAGTTCCCTAGTATTTCAGCTACTTATTCCTCCCCTAGCTGGTGAAAATGAACCAGAAAAGATATTTTCCATCAAGAACTGCTTCCAGAATGGGAACACAAGGCTTGCTTTGATTCCTTTGCCTTGTTTTCACAGCAATTTCAAGGGATGCTCTGCTGGAGCGAGTCACTAACACAGAGCAGCACAATGATTCTGCATAATGCATTTTGGTAGGGCATGGGTTAAGTTTTCTGCCCATCTCCTTAAGATACCACTATGATCCCAATTCGGTATAATGCAACAGTTAACCCATGTAAGTGAAATATATATTATGGTGAATAACAGTATTACTGCCATAGTAGAAGTTAACGTGTTCAGCATTTTACAGATGGAGAACTAAAGTACAGGTTTAAATAAGAGGTAACGATTGCTGTGAATCTAGCTCAGAAGTGCTCATGATCACAATAAGCTTCCAAAGCAGTGTGGAACTAAACCCAAGCCTTTAGACGAGTACCCTAGCCGCTTCTTCTGGGTTTTATTCTCATTTCTTACGTTTACTGCAAGCCTTTTAAATTATTATTAATCTAAAATTCACCTGAATTGTGTACCACCACCAACATGGAAACCTTCAAGACACTAGCTTCTTAAGATATACCCCCACAGAGTTTTCCATTATCATCAGCTCTGCAGTGGAAGAGAAGGAAGAGAAAACAAAAAATACAATATTAGGGTGGGGAAGAAAAGTAAAGGGAAGCAGAAAAACAAAACCAAAAATCAACTGCGCACAACAAACCCAACAAAACACAACTGAAAAGGCAAAAGGACACAATAGATGCAATGATTCAGAAAGAAGTGATAGGTTGGTGGTAAGCAAACAAAGGAAAGAAATAAAGGGAGAGGAGTTTGGTAGATCTGTATAGAAAACGAGAAGACGAGCGAAGAGAGGACTAAAGAACAGACAAGCTGCAAGAAGGGATGAGAAATTACTAACAGCTAAAACAACAAAGCAGAAATGTCAGAAGAAGAAAGGTGAAAGAATGGGGAAAATAAACCAACATGTGACACGCCAAGAGGTGGTTCAGATCCGAGAAAGAAACAACGTCAACAGAGCAAAGAGATAAAAAGAGACATCGGTGATACGTGAGGGGTGGGAATAGCTGTATTTGTAGGCAAAAATCCACACAGCCTAGAGAACACAGCTGGCGACATCCAGGAGGGGCAAGGCATTTCTCAGAACAAGCACTTATTTTTCTGTTTCTATTTTAGATTTATTACTATTTTTCCTTTTGAGTGGGGAGACAGTGGTAATTATTTGTCCAGATCCTGAGATTCCAAAGGACCTTTATTTCTCTTATCTGTTCAGGCACTTTTCCCCCTTCTTTCCCTGCCACACTGGCTCAGCAGCTTGCTTTAGTAAACCAGACTGTATTTCCTGCAGTACATTAGAGTATTCCTGCAAAAAGGACTCTACAAAATCCAGTTTTTCTTCTTCTTCTAAGCAGCTCATAACCTGACCCAACAAAAAGCAGCTAAAACCCAGACAAATCAAGGACAACCTCAGCCTGCAGGAGTAACTGCACCAACAGAAGAAAATGGTCTATATATGCTCGAGAACGCATCTAAAACCTTTCAGATATTAGTGTGTGCTTAGCAATAATGGCACTAGTACCACTTTTAAGGCCAACTGTCCAGAAAAAGGAAGACCAAATAGGCACTGTGAAATCACAGGCAACAGACACGCTTTGAAAGCAAGGTATCTTTCCCTCACACACTCAGTAAGTAGGCTACAAATACTGAGAGAAACCATGGATTAAGCCACCGTCACAGACGAGTTGCTTTATGAGGCTTATATGTAATATACGATGTAATGGTTGCTATGTTCCCATAGTTGTCACATAATTCACGAAACAGGCCATTTTCTGCATGTTGACGGGACCAGATGAATACGAGTCTGACTGGGGAAGGTATTTTCAGTCAGCCACAGCACCAGTCACAAGAGCTATGCAAGAGCTTATAGAATCATAGAATAGTCAGAGTTGGAAAGGACCTTAAGATCATCCAGTTCCAATCCTCTGCCATGGGCAGGGATGCCTCACCCTAAACCCGATCACCCAAGACTGTCCAACCTGGCCTTGAACACTGCCAGGGAGGGGGCAGCCACAGCCTCTCTGGGCACCCTGTGCCAGCACCTCAGCACCGTCACAGGGGAGAGCTTCTGCCTTGGATCTAACCTGAACTTGCCCTGTTTCAGTTTGAGGCCATTATGTGGGTAACAGAACAGCAGCCAGGCTGCATACTGCAGACAGCGGGCTCATGAAGTCTACAGAATGACGCTTCAGTCCTCAGCCACCAGTAGCAGAGGAACTGATCTTCCATGTCATCCACCCGAAGAAAAGACAGTACTGAACAACCAAGAATCAGAGCCTCAACCCATTCAACTTCCCAAAATACTAACCGCAAAATCATGATCGTGGTGTTATACCTACAATATTAAACATCGTAGCCATTGTGACAGAGGAAAAACATGCATATCCATCAAAATTTGCTTCCCACAGACCTTCCTTATACTAGCAAGAATTTCTATACCCAGTTTGATATTACTGTTTGACGCTGCTTGTTGAGTAAGAGCCTTAAAGGTGATGCACAGCAGTTAATTAGCAATCAAAGTCTGACAGCTACAGCTGCAAAATGTTTGTATGATAATCTCAAAATTGAAAATGATTTATTTCACTCTACATGAAATTAGTGTACACTCATTAGAGTCAGTGATTAACTTGAAAAGTACTACTGGAACAAATCAGGAACTTTGCTACCCCATCAGAAAGCACACAAGATATGCCTCCGGACCTATTGCTATCTCATCCTTTGTCATAACTTGGCGTCAGCAAATTTTTTAGATCTTAATATTACAATTGAAAACGTGTTCTGCAGATTTATGTTTAACACAGTTCATAGCCTGCATACTAATTCTTTCAAATCTCAGCTTTTAGAGTTTACACTATTTTATTAATAAACTCCTTTCTTAAGCTACGTATAAAACCGATACGTGACTGATGTAAGTGGGTGCTGCAAGAAAAGAAACTCTGATTAAGTAATAGGAAAAAACACTTTAAATGTAACAAATGGAATGGAAGAGGTTACCCAGAAAGGCTGAGTAATCAACAGCCCTGAAGGTTTTAGGGACCTGAGCAACCTGGCCTAACGTTGAAGTCTGCTTTCTCTGAACCGGGAGATCATGACGGATGACCTCCACAGGTCCTTTGCAACCTGCTATTCACTGGTTCTACAACACGTACTGAAAACCTCAGTTCAATACGATAATAAGGAAGGATAAATACAGGGACCTCAAATATTCATAAAGCTCTTTCTGTAACACAGCAGTTTAACAATTCACTGGTGAGTACAACTCCTCTGCATATGCTAGTTACATTGCGCATCCCACATTAAACACATACACCTACCAGCATAGTGCTTTCATTGTTAAAAACAATGCAAACCCCCCCAAACCACCACCACCACAAAAAAACTCAACCCCAAAGAAACACATAATACAAGTAGCAAAAGAGATTCTGAATGCTTTGTAAACTAGAGATGTTCTACTGCAGTGTACCTTGTGGCTGACTAGCTTTAGACAATGTAGTCTCATTCACATTTTTACTTTGCTAAAATGAACACGCCAAGAAACAGACTTAAGTTAAAAACATCCAACCAATAGTTTACACGCACACGAACATGCACGTAAGCGCACACATATTCATACAAAAATACCCCCGTGGCCATGCGTAACAGGAACAACTGAGGTTTTATGAAATATTCAGTATAATTAAGAATAGATTGAGGAAGCAATATCCATTACAAAATGCTGCTGTTAGACAACAAATATTGATCTTTGTAATTTATCAAGTGAAAAAGCCTTAATTTGCTTGTTATTCAAACTTTAACAACAAGTCTGCTTAGATGGCAGAAAGAAAAAAACCCACAGCATTTGCCATCGCTCTGCATTAACATTTTGACCAGTCAACAATTCAGCAGTGATGAAATGTGCCGTTTGATACGAAGTAAGACAAGGCTATTTAAATAACTCAAAATAAGAAATGGGTATTGAAACATTAGAATTTTGATAAGCGATCACAGCTGCACTAGAATTAGTTTCTATAGCAACAGAGGAAATAATGTGGAGAAATGCACTGCAATACAAGATGGATTCCTTACAAACACTGCTGCTCAAATAGAAAACTTTAAAATCATTCACTGTATTAAAATATTTCGATTAAAATGGTTATTCAAATACCCTAAACCTTGTACTTCACACACTGGTCTATTTTCCCTCTCCCGGATTCAATTCTAGTCTATCCATTCAGGTTTCATACTACGTTTTCACACTTTGCCCATTGCTTACCTTCCTATTTCAGCATTAATTAAAGTGGCTTATTCTGGAAAATACAGTATCTTCAATCTCAAACTAATCTGCATTTTCACTCCTTTTTTTATTATCCCTACCCAGAAGCACTCATTATATTGATTTTGCCCGCCGTGCACTTATAAGAGAAAGCTTTGCACATGCTATTCATAAGAAGCTGCATCACAGCCACGAGAATTAACATCAGTATAGAACTTCTGAAACTTGGAGTCATATGAGACTTGCACCAGCTTTTATCAGCGCGTGCTCTCATGTCCTGAGCATGATTAAGAAGCCACAGCAAGTCTATTAATATTCATGGACCAAATACCCAAAAGATGGTAACAGAAAAGCTTTTCACTTGAGCATATCTTTAGATTTCAAATGCTGCTCATTTCTAACACTACAAGTTATTGTTTCATTGCATCATCTCTGAATCTAGCTATTTTTGGCAACTAATTAAAAGCATATGCCTGAACCTTTTATGTATTTTGCCCTTATAATGAGACCTATTACTCTGGCTTATTCTATCCTTTTGAGTTCCAAAGTATCTTTCAAGTTACCATGGATACAAGTGATATGCTTTCTCCCACAACTGCTTTGTGTGCCTTATCAAACACCAGAAAACTGACACAGTAGGAATCCGAGCCATCTATACAGGATGAGTATCCAACCCCTTGAAGTGCTCCTCTTTCCCCTCCCCAAACAAGAAAAAAAAGGAGGTATGCCAGATACTGACCTCTGTAATGAAACAAACAAGCAGGCTCTTTTCTATCTGAAACCTAGTACTTTTGCTCAAGGGAAACACAGTGAAAAAGGTGCAGGCATAAAACGATTTACTCTGATCAACCCTGAAAGCGTTCAAATGGGAACGGGAGTACACAGAAATCATTCTGAGTTTGCTGATAATATTCTGAGTTGACAGAGTTTAAGTATTTCTAGATAGGTACATCCACTGGAGATGTAAACCACAGCAAATTGAAAGGAGTTGCAGAAACACTGTATGCAACTCCAAGATTACACATAAATAGAGTAAATAAAGCTCCCTTAAACAGAAACTGTTTAGCCTCTTTATACCAATTTATTATGGACATTTTCATATGCAAATTGCATTCCAAAAGCTGGGAACGATTTGTACTGATCATTGAAGAAAAGGGCAGTTACTAAACTGATTTTCACATTATGTTTCTGTTTTATGACCTCTTAAAAACAAAGGACCCTCCCACTCCGACAGCAAAATTTACATGGGATTCAAAACCCAAGTGATGAGACGAATATAATCTGAATTAATGTATGAAAAGGGGAATAACAAGAAGGAAAAATTATTGTAATATGAACTCAATACAAACCCATTCAGAAACATCTCCAAACTTCCAATGCATTAAATCACTGAAGACATCAGTTGCACAAATAAGTGCCATTATGGCAACTGAGAGCTAGCGAGCCAGGGAAAAGCAGGCAGGCACATGCTGCTCTGGCCTTTTTTTCCTCATTTATCTAACTTCTCTTAGAACTACAGCAAAACACTCAACAAAAAACTTACCTGACTTGCTGACCAACAAGGTCAGCCCTGCTTTAAGATGGGGAGATTATGAAGCGCAGTATCTGAACCAGAAACACTGAAGCATAAAAACCAGACTCTTACCCTTGTTTGCACTAACAAGAAATACCTGTTATCATTTTGGACAGTTTTCTACCAGCACATAGGAATTAAAGACATATTAAGTATTTTCATTTTTCCAACAGCGTCAGTCTTACATTTGCATGGATTTCCTAAGATGCATTTCTTTTACCTTTTAAATTTAACTTTGGAATGTCTCAGGTTATGATGCTTCCTTCTGCGGATGAAACCCATCCATAAAGTGTTTTTACTGTGCACATTTGACTAGAATTAAACCTCTTACCCCACGGAAAATATCTTTCAAAGGTAACTGGAAGCTAGGGAACAACGCCAAGGAACTCAAAATTCACTGCTACATTGTGCTATTAATGTAAGTCATCTGCATCATCAAAATATTACTAATTCTATAGTTTCATATTGGAACCACTCACAAAAAAAATGAGCATCTGGAAGAGCGGAGATACTTACACAATGGCTCTGTACTCTTGCCATTATATTCACCATTACATGTACAGTAATTTCTCCTCTGTCTGATATTCTCCTGTATTATCTGTACTGTGCACAAAAGCACTCAAGAGATCCTCCATTCCTCTCTGAAGAGAATTCAAGTGCAAACTAGTACTTTTTAAGAAGTAACCACCGCTGATACTATCCTTCATTAAAAGGGCTCTTAAGTTCTTCCTTCACAGAATCTCCAGTTGTCTGGAAATCGCCACTGTTCTTCCCTACATCTCTTGAGGCCAAAAGATTGCCTTTAATACTTATGACAACTACTGGCTTTATTTCCAGAGATTTTCTGCTTTTATAGCCCCGTCTTGTTATTAGGAAGGAAAAGGCATCAGGAAAAGCAGATGATTCAGAGCAGTGCTTCTCATTGCCAGCGAAAGGAATTTTGTTCTGCAAACACCCAAAGATAACAGCTATTGTCAAACAGGGCGATGAGTTTCTCTGAAGGACAGCATTAGACACTGGTCTCTTAACAGATTCTGCAGTTACAAGGGAAAACGACCATCAACTTGAAACAGCTTTTTAGATTATACCAGATCTACTCAAGACTTATCTATTGGCCACATTCTGTGTGGATGTACAATTCATGATCCAAGATTTGACAGGAAAAGAAAACCAATATATATCAGAGTAGTACAATCAGCTTCATAGAATCACAGATGGGTTTGGGTTAGAAAGGACCATAAGGTCACCCAGTTCCAACCCCCTGCCATGGGCAGGAACACCTTCCACTGGACCATGTCACCTACGGCTCCGTCCAACCTGGCCTTGAACACTGCCTTCACTTTCAAGAATGTTTACTTGCAAATTGTCATATGACTGTTTCTATACCAGACTCTTGATTTTCACTCAGCTCATTAAATTGCCACAAAGGAAACATATGCAACAGAAATGCTTCAACGTATCGTAAACCTTAACAAAAGGTAGCATAGCTGGCACTGCACTTCCTATTTCAGAGATGTCTTGTTTTCCATAAAGATTAAAGATTTCCATAAAGCTTCACAGGAACTTGGACAAAATGTTTAAAAGACACTACCTGTTTTACATCTTACTAACATGGTGGTTTTAGTGCTGAGGATTTAAAACCCAAGTTTCAGAAGTCATTACACGTACTACTACTAAACTACAGACTGCTAGAATACAGTGATAAGCAAACAACAGATCAGATATGACAGTCACAGGAACTGTGAGATACTGGAAGCCACAGAAAGTTTGAGCAAAATCAAGTAAACAAAATCCCCTGAAGATATGAAGAAATGACTCTAATCCCTCTAATCTCGACCAGTTTAACCAGGAATAGACACAGCATCTCTCTTTATGCCAACAGATGCAGAGCTGGCTCTGACCTTTCAGTTCCAAGTGTGTTTCCTTGCACAGACGTCAACTCTCTGCAGTAAACATGAGCAACCGTGTCAAGTCATGTACCTGAGCTGTGTCTGCTCAGGCTGAGCATTTGCAAAGAAAAGAATATCACACCTGAAGTCAGCTTCTTGAAGAGATGAACCTTTTGTAGTTTCCTTCACCAAGATTTGGATTTTTCAGATACACATGCTCCTATCAGCTCTATTTTTAACCTGCTGCTCATATAGGATACTTAAAATTCTGAACATGTTTACATTATCCATCCAGCAGGCTAATGGAACTGCATACCAGACAGTCATGCATAATTCAAATCAATATCCTCAGGCTTGCAACTCTTAAGTCAAAGCTGCCTTTAAATAAGCTGGGTGTGACTTTAACATGAATAAAATGTATCTAATTTTTAACCTTTATCTGACAAATTGATATATTTGCAAAGGAATGTCATAAATCTTCTTTAAAAATTAAAACAAATAGAAAATCACAATAACTGAAAAACACTCTTAAGGACAAAATTTAGACTGGTTCAACAAGACTGAGCGCAAAGGTTTCCAATAGAAAGCTGGGTGGTTTTTAGTTCTAAGCTACATGTACAAATATATATCTAAACCCACATGCTGGCAGAATAGTAAGTGGTGTGGAAGGTCAATGTAGCCGGATTGGCTATTTACAAATTCAAAGATCAAGCTGTAATTGAATTGGGCACAGGTGACTCCGCACAAAATCATACACCCAGTTAAGCATGTCTGCTAGCTTCTCTCCAAGGACCAGAATCAGTATTTCCACAATAGAATCCTTTTCCCTATGATTTTTCCTATGCGATTTCATGAGACCATGATTCCATCAAAGCACAGATTACCTTCAGCCACACTGAAATGAGCAGAAGCATGGCAATTACACTACTAAGGATCTATTTCCAGCTTAATCATAAATACAGTGGAGGAAGGATAACTGGAAACAAAAACCCACCCCCTCCCCCCCAGAAACACCCCAAACCAAAAGAACACTCACAATAAAGGGACATTGAGTTGTACAGTATAACAGATCATGCTTTCCCTTTCCTCCAAGGAAAATATCCTGTAATTCCTAAAAGTTACCCTAACTTTATAACAAAAAAAGTGCTGTAAGTAGCAGGTAAGAGTTATCTTAGTAAGAAAATAAAAATAAAGACAGATCTTTGCCTCCACAGAAGCTACAGACACAATTTAATGTTGTTTACTTGGATATGATACAGTCCCAATAAATAATATACACAAATAAAGTAGCTCTGAAAATAGTCATCCTAACAATAAAATAGCACCTTATTAGCTACAACTGGTAACACTGCTCATCTTGTACAAGGACAGAATAGTCATTAAATAACTCCAAGAGAATACTTACGAGTTACAGTGTGTCTATGACATTGATACATATGCATACTATTACCAACCAAAGAGACGGTTAAAATAGAATGTGATCAGATGATAAAAAACAGTGCTAATGGTAACTGCTCTTCAACCTAGGGGGAAAAAAAAGCACAACTGGGAGACAAACCTTAGTCTCTAGAGTTAAAAATCTTTTGACTTTAACCTTTAAAGGTGACAAGAACTATCCATTTATCCACAGGTACTACAGAGGAAGGACTGGTAAACTGTTCTTCTGGAATATTCTTATGGGAAGTTATAATAATGTTTTTAATTCTCATTTATGTAACAAGCACTGCACCATTCTGCTGACCAAGTAGCAGTTGAGTACTGGGTCTATGCAGGGTAAAATTCTTCTTTTTCAATGCACCTAATAAATATCTACTGTTCAATCCTATTTCTCAGTCACTCCATCCATGAGACAGCCATGGGATCTCTGCAGTTAGGGTTAAGATGAACAAAAACTACCTTCTTTTGTCTATTCTGTGGGAGTCTTTCAAAATAAGTCATGTCTCGGGT
The DNA here is from genome assembly GCA_028858755.1 of Ara ararauna. Lineage (NCBI taxonomy): Eukaryota > Metazoa > Chordata > Aves > Psittaciformes > Psittacidae > Ara > Ara ararauna. The sequence goes on from CM054379.1 coordinate 123,770,670, forward strand.
ATAAATGCCTAAAGATGAAAGAAACTGCTCCCTTATATCACTACATTATACCATAATATAATAGAAAAAGAAAGCCTATACCTCACAGTTTTTAGATCTATTAGTACAAGAATTAGCCAGTTTTCAACGTGAACATTCCTAATCAGCAAAAGTACTAGGTCCATCAAGGAAGTGATCTTTTCTGCTGATACAGTACTGTACCTTGTGCTCATATAAAAAAAAATCAGGTAGATGGTATGTAGATGTTACATAGAACATTTATCTCAAATACAATGCCACAAGGAACTATTTCAGCCACAGATATCTATGTGAACTTTTCCTAGTTAATGACAGATCTTGATCTTTTCATAAATTTCAGATTCAAATAGAAGAGATACTTCTTCAAATAGTACATTTACAATAAAATGGAAACTTTTCTGTAATTATTAATGTATGATTTCCATCACTTCAGAGACATGACATTGCTATGGGTGACTTTCTTCAAAGCCTTCACATCAACGCCAAGGGTATTTCTTCAAAGACTTCAAAATGCTGGCAGAAGGAACCTAATTTGTGACATTGCTTTGCTCACTTGTGCCCATCAAGAAAAAAAAGCTCTTTCCCATTGTAGGGCAGTTTTTCCTCCTCTCTGGAGTTGGTCTAGATGGAAAAGGAATTGTTCTGTTGAAAACCTGAGCATCATTACTGACTTTGAGCTCTGTTACCAGTTTCCTTCCCTCAGCATTAGATGACATGCATGCTTCAACAACACCTTTTTCCAGCATCTTTGCTGCTAATCTTAAGGTCCTTTCCAACCCTATTCTATGATTCTATGATTTCAGAATTATTCATTCTACCAAGCACTTTTACATGCTTCTTTCAGTTGACAAGATTGTGCACAACTTTGATGTCATCTATGTGGCTTTTAAACTCAACTTCCCAATGTAAATCCATTCTCTTCCAAACTGCATTTAAACTCGGACGTAGATCTCCTTCGCATTTAAATCCCAGGTTTATGTCTTGCCACCTCTGTAACATTCCTCAAGAAACAAGTATATATATACTTTCTATCCCTATTTGAGAATTCTGTCCATTCCAAGTATCCAGGCTTTCTAAACACTATGCCTGTCTGCCATTCATGCAGGTTAAGAACCATCACCACAACACAATCATAGACTAATATGTGAATTTCTGCCATAAAATTTCCTTGCTATCAGGAACTTCTCAAAAGAAAAAGGGTACAGCTTTTTGGGGAAGTAAACCCCAAAAAGATCTGAATCCTGAGAAATAAAAGAGTCAAAATTAGTCTTTATATCACCTTCATCTCTGTAATGCTCAGTTGACTTTATTTTTAACCACCATTAAAAAAAAACCCCAAACCAGAGCACCACAGAAATCAAGTAGGAAGCAACACAAATCAAGTCAGCTCTGGACACTATTCTGCAGATCCTCAAATTACAGAAGTATCTTTTCTACTACACAAAACTATCCCCAAAACATCCTCTTGCTATGGCAATGCATTAAACAGCCACACTCCCTGGGGGCTTTAAATCACAAGAAATTCTCCAGTTTTTAAGGGCTTGGAGCTGACGAAGATCACTCCAATTTACCAATACATAGGAGGCAGGCATACACATCATCAGGGGTCAGTACCGCATCATTGCACTTCCTCCTTTACCACATGAAGGTTTTTGATTACCCTTAGAATAAAAAGGGTCAAGGGTAGATGCCTCCATGATAAGAACCAAGCATAAGGAAGCTGGCTCAACTACAGAAACACTCATAAAAAACCCCAACCTTTTTTCTCTCCCCAAAAATCTCTAAAAGTAAGTGCATCAAGAAGTCTATCAATTGATAGCACACGAGTATTAGCAGCTGAGATACAAGAGTATGACTATCTGGAGTATCTCATAGCTGTAACATGACTCAGCCTTCAAAACACACTGAAATGTTTGGAAACACTGCTCTGAAGATTACTTAAGACTTGTTTTAAAGCATCTTTACTGAAGACCCTTTCAAAGCATCTTGATGAAAGCATCATTTAAGACCCAGGTCTACCCAAAACTGCAGGCCAAAAAGAGTATTTTTGTTACAATAGGTATTACACCAGAGAAATCTCACAGGTAATCTGATAAAAGACATCAGACAAAAATGGGTGGCTCCCTTCTTCCTAAACACTCTTTTCCACTGTATTTCTAACTCCTTCCTTTAAAGCACATTAGAAGAGAAAAAATAGTTATGATCTAGCATTCAGTCTTCCAGTCTGAATCCTAGTGCAGAGTTCTTATTCCACACAAGCCATCTTCTATGCCTGCAATTCTCTGCATCTGAAATGAACAGGTTAGACCAATTTTGAGAGAACTTTGTGGACTTATTTTGCTGCACACGATACAACCATATTGAAGCCCTTACTTTATAAGTTTGAAACAGTAAGTTTTCACTCACATACAGCTTGAAAATAGATCTGCTTATATGCAAGGAATAATGAGAGAAACTAAACTGGAAAACACATGGATATCAAGGGATTCACTGAGTAATCCATTCTTCCTGTCCAGTGGCTTCCTCCTTACTTTGATAATTCTGAAGAAGTAGGGCCCTGCTTTACAGAAGGTATTGACCAAGGAAAACTGTCCCAGGTTGCTTTAACAAACTGGGGAGATCCACCTGTGTACCAGTTTTGAGGTGCTCATGAAAGAGCTTTCGGTGTTTATGTTGGGAACATACTTAAAGAAAATCTCTACGTATATTTCAAGGAGTTCAGTGAAGAGCCTTCTCCTAAGACATGAAAACTAACCAGAGAGAAAGAAAAGGCAAAAAGCTGCATAAAGAATCGGCTCCAAGAGATTCCAGAAGAACAGTCGCCTTCACGTGCAAAGATTGACACCGAGGAGCAAGGCAAACATATGTCCAACAGACACATCAACATAAAGTGCCGAAAGCCTAGAGAAGAATAAAAGTGGAGAAGATAAACTACAAAAATAACATCATACTCTACCTTCACAATATGGAAAAGATGGATAAAATCCAGTAGCATATGCCTGCTAGAGCAGCAGATTCTCATTTAAGACAACTTATGTTTTCTCACTGCAGTCTTTTAGTGCTTCCATATGTTTCCAAAAAACCTTGTGAAATGTAAGGCGCTTGGGCCAATCTCAGAAATAGAGCCTCTGAACAAACACATCTTCAGCCACGGGGTTTTATCAATTGAGGAGTTACAAAAAGACTTTAAAATAGGCTAGAGATGGAACCTGGGGTTGTATTGAGCTGGTAAACTAAAGCTAAAAAAAGAACATTAAAGTACTTAAAAAAAGGCAAGCAAGCGAGCTTACTACCTTTTTCCATCATGACGACCCTTACTTTGCCTCAGAATTGAGATCAATCCCCCTTGCTCACTTCCTAATCTGGAATTTTGCACACTCGTCAAAGAAGTAACTTGGCCGGGGCATGCCTTAAGAAAAGCACATATTAGCTATGAAAGCGCAGACTGCTTTATCCCCCAATTCTACCTTTCTTTTCCCAGGGGATTCAGAGAATCCTGATCTCAAAAGCAAAGTATCACTTACAGCTTTTGACATTTACCTGCAGAATGTCATTTCAATATATTCACCCCAACATTCCCAAACTTAAATATTTCCATTTTTAGGAATTTAAGGACTGCTTCCTTAAAGAAAACACGCTGTACTTTACTGTGAAACTTCCAGAGGCAACAAAACCACAACAACTTGCCTATATAACGCTCGAATGTTTAAAGTCCAGGAAGCAGCCACTACTGGAGCCAGAGAGGCCAATTTAACATCACACTGTGCATCTTTTTGGAAATTGAAGTTATTAAGAAGGCACGATCACAACAACATAGATGCTAAATAATATTTCCAGTTACCAAAGTACAGTGAAAGACGCTGATTTTCAATTTAAAGGCTCTATACACTTCCTTATTTAGATCAGTTTCGACCTCTTTGTCAGCAGAACACTTGGTTTTATTTTTGTGTGGTTTCTCCCCGATTTTTGTTCTTTATTTTCTGAAACAGATGTGTAATATCAGGGCCTATATTAATCCCCTCTTCCAAAATGTTGTAAATAACTGGAGCACATAAAGGCAATACTACATATTCAACAAGGTAATAATAGCCTTTGAAATGGTACAGAATTAACAGAAGAAGTAGGATGCACACTATAAAAATGAGAAGAAGTTTTGTCAGGATACATGTCAGGGAAAAGGAAAAAAGATGTCAGGAAGTATCCATATGTTACTGGATAACATGAGAAAGAACACAAGGAATTTTATCACTAAAAGTGGTATTTCAGACTTTGAGCTGACCCTAGAACTCTGGGCCTGAGCACAGATACTGGCTTAACTCCACACACAGAGATCAAGAAATACTGTAGTTGTACAGGTTTCTTTTTTCCGTGATTATTAACAGTTTCGGGTCATTTGTGCAAGCATTGGAAATTTCAGGTGTGAACCTCTCCCCGCACCATTTCTGCCTGCCATCATCTTGTTTTTCTAATGAATTAGCTTTTCCTGTAGAGATACTCTGGGATCACACCTGTCCATGAGGAGCTCTCTGCTAAAGTTATATCAAGTGGATCAGACAGCAGTTATAAGCAGGTATTTGTGAAGCAAAAATTAACACTCTAAGTTTCTTAGAACGAACTAAAGTGCTACTAGTACATTCCATCATCCAAATCTACCAACAAACCCCACAAAAGATACTGCTTTCTTCATTTAACTATTAAAGCCATCTTACAAAATGCTATGGCAATTCTGTATAAATATGCTGAAAAGAAAGATTAATATGGCCATCTAGAGGAGAAAAGAATGATGTGAAAACATACCACACACATTATCAGGCTTCAGACTAAAACATTTTGAGAGGCATGCAGCCAGAAAATAGATGTAATAAACTAATTATGTAATTGATAACAACTGAACCTTAAAATAATATGATCAGACATTTTTACGGTCTTAGTAATGCAAACACATTAACCTACATGTTTTTAGCAATGCAAGAAAAGCTTACAAGGGTGTATTAATAAAGACAACATGGTATTTTTGTCTCCTTAAATTCTGTGCGCGCACTGTTAAGTGCAGACGCTCTGAAAAAACAGATTTAAAGGGTGAAGACTGAAAGGCAGAGTAAACAGTTATTAGTAAAACTGCTTATTGGCTCCTTTGAAAACACAGCACATTGTGATACAGCATGTGATAGAGATTAACTCGGGAGAGAAAAACAACACAGGTCTTTCTGAAAATGAAGTCATATTACTCTAGCTTTGGTGGAACTCTTAATGGTACCACCAGAGGCTGACCGACTGGCAATGAGCAGGGGGGAAACAGAGGTGGGCAAAAGTCAATTCTGCCCTCTCATCACTTCACTGTAACGCTGTCAAGCCCGGCTCACCATAGGGACTGATCAGTGCCTTAAGTGGGAAGCTTACAGCTGCAACATCTAAGTCTTGGAAGCAGAAATGTTAAAGTGTATGAGGAAATAGAAGCACACAAAGTCACATGTATTGTCAATTGTTTCTCATATGAAATAAACAGGAATACACTGTTTGCTCCCCCCTCCACTACAGAGAATCAAGAAATGGTTCTATCATTTGTCTTTATGCTTTCTATAAAAATAATTCAACAGTCAGAAAGGCAAGTATGTCATGAAAGATTTCAGGATTCCTACGGCATCAAGTCTTCTACAGATTTAATTTGCAAATTCCAGGAACAGTAAAGCTTTGAGTTTTAAAATTACACCTAGAAAACACCTATAGCGCTTTGATGCTCTCCCTTTGGAATTAGAGGTTTTTAACCTCAGTTGTTCAAGTGAACTCTTTCTCTGAACATAGATGAACTGTTTGGCAGTGACAGCCAGTCTCCCATTTAGTTCTGACTGCAGGTTTTCTTCATGTGGTTTCCACCTTCCCTTTTCATCACAGTTCTAGTTTGGGCAGCTTTCCCTTTGTAATGGTTATACTGTAACAAGGCATACTCCATCTTTTCCTCTATTCTAAGACATTTTTATCACTGTGTAAAGATTCTTTCATGTTTGAAATCAGTTAGGAACACAAAAGTACTACCACTAATTATTCTAGTGTGCCACCTTCAGGTCACTGAGGAGTGACAAATACTAGGCTGTTCATCTGTTTCCGCATCCAATACAACAAAACTCTTCTTAATCATATTGGACATAATTTTGTTGAGATTAATGGATTACAAACATGAGACTAAATCACTGCTCTGATTTGCAAGCATTCTGCAGAACACTGTAGAATGATTGCAGGCTGTCAAATAACATTGCTGATTCTCCATTCTTTGTAAAACAAGGGAAGAGAATGCTCTCACAAGCAGCAGGAAAAGCAAAATACTGATATTAGTAAAGCTTTTTGCAAGCAGAAGCATGTGGTTAAAAATTTACAAGTTTCTAAGTTAGAATGTTTTGATAGTTTTTGCTTTGCAAGGTTTCTTTTTTCCAAACCCGGAACGTTCTCTCATTATACTAAATTTGATTTGCATACTAATTTTAGAGTGAATGTGTGTGCATATATAAAAATGGGTTTAACATCCAGCCAGCTTCCTGAATGGAAAGAGTGTTGAGAAGGGATGGCAGCTGGCAGCAGATATCTTTAGCAATAGAAGGGAAAATGAAAGAGGAGGAGAGGAGAAACAGTTGTAACTTTCCTGATGCAATACTTGGACTTGACATCAGGGTCCTTTTGTCTTAGATTCTAACTAAGACACAGAATGACAGAATGGTTTGGGTTGGAAAGGACCTTAAGGTCATCTAGTTCCAGACCTTAAGATCATCAATTACAATGAGGTGTAATTGACTCAACACCTTCCACTAGAGCATGCTGCCCAAGCCCCTGTGTCCAACCTGGCCTTCAACACTGCCAGGGATGGGGCAGCCACAGCTTCTCTGGGCACCCTGTGCCAGCACCTCAGCACCCTCACAGGGAAGAGCTTCTGCCTTAGATCTGACCTGAGCTTCTCCTGTTTCAGTTTGAGCCCATCACCCCTTGTCCTATTGCTGCAGTCCCTGATGAAGAGCCTCTCTTCAGCATCCTTGTAGCCCCCTTCAGACACTGGAAGCTGCTCTGAGGTCTCCCCACAGCTTCTCTTCCCCAGGCTGAACAGCCCCCATGTTCTCAGCCTGTCTCCATACAGGAGGTGTTCCAGCCCCTGATCATCTTCGTGGCCTCCTCTGGACTTGCTCCAACAGCTCCATGTCCTTCTTATGTTGATACCAGAACTGCAGACAGTGCTGCAAGTAGGGCCTTCCAAGATTTGCAGACTGGAGTTCTCATAGAATCATAGGATCAAGCAGGTTGGAAAAGACCTTAATGATCATCAAGTCCAATCTTTACCCTAGGACTGCCAAGTCCACCACTAAAACATGTCACTAATTCCCCAGAAGAGGATAAAAATCATCAACTATGAATTTTGATGATCTGAGAGGATGCTAAGGAAGGAAATGATGAAAACAAAACAAAGACCTGGACACAGGCTACCACAACAGCTTTGGATCTTATATCTCGTAGTAAAAAGCTCAGATGAACTGGGAACTTTTCTCTGGAATGATGAACAAGGTAGGGGGAAAAAAAAAATCTGAGTAATTGTGGAATAGAAAGAGGAATATTAAATGTTCCTTCCAACATGGATTACTCTGTGACTATTTCAGCAATCAGCCTCAACAGTCTGCAAAGAGACAAACACAATTCTGGGTATCTGAAAGTACTCTTCCTGTGTAATTTCAATCTGGTATTATTTGCTGATAAATACAACTGAGTCTTCCATCGCCTGTTAATACACATCACCGTTCTTTCCGAACCATGACATAAGCCACTGAAAAATTAGTACTTTTCATATTACCCCAGCAACGCTGTTGATAGATCTCAGTAGATATAAAAGCCAAATATGATACTTTGCTATCCCTCTTCCTTGCTGTCCTTATCCACCACAGTGTCCAAGGATGAGATCTTACCACCTGCTCTCACCTCTGCACCTCCTTCCCTATTTGCTGGAACTCAGACTCCCAGCCTTCCTACAAGATCACAGCAAAGGAAAGAATCAATATTTCTGATGATCAGAAAAATAATCCTCTTACTTTGCAACTTACTTCAATTATAGCTTTCATATCTTTTGAGCCTTAACTTGGAATCATGAATGCGCATGCACTGATTTCAAATGTAATTAAATTATATAAAAGTCTGTTTGCCACTGAATCACATAGCAGAAACTTTGACATCTGCAAACACTTCCGGACTGTATAGAACATTTAAGGACAGATATCTTCTGATTACATGAAAATATCAATTAGTAAAAAACCTTTGCATTTTAACATATTAAAAGGAGACCAACAAACACCTTACTATAACACAGCACCTATATCAGAATCTGACGTTTGTGTAGCAAAATCCCACTTTTCATCCTAGAAAATGGCCGCAGACGCGGTTCTCACATATTTTCAAGCACAGAAAGCATATTGACAAAATACTGACAGCAGATTTCTTCGCCTCTATATCAGATTGTCACCCTAACTTAAAACCAAGAAGTATATACCACAGAGGAAACAGCCAGAGTTACTAATGCCACGGGAAAAAAGATAATGATCTAATCTCTGGAATCATTTCTTCCTGTGATTTCAAAAGAAGATACAGAACATTTCAGTAATGCACACTGCAAGGACCATATGCACCGTAACCAATAACCAATTCCAGTTACTCTGCTGTGATCTCAGCTTATCAATAGACGAATAACAGGTAGTCTTTGTATTTATAATACCACAGAATTCATCAAGAGTTGCCATATTTCCTTCCTAAATCAAAAACACTTTAAATTCCCCCCAAAACAGAATTACTGATGATAAAATTATACAAAACTTCACATAACAAGGTACTACATCACTTGCATGAATGTGCACAAGTCTCTGCCATTTTGTTTCGAGCATGCACAAACATAAAAGGTATCTGGATATTTCTTACAGACATTGACTATTTACTAGTCAAGCTGTCCTTGTCTCTAGGACTTACTTATCCAGAACATCACTCTGAAATTTGGAATAAAAGGAAGGCTTTTAAATCACTCTTACCTTCATCTATTGAGGCTTCACTACTGTATCCATCATATTCTGCAGACAGGGGACTATATTTTTGTCTGGTTTCCCATACATAGTTTTTTTGCTGTCTGCCATCCACCACTGGCAGCCTGGAACTCTGGGTTCTAGACAAGGCCTCATGATATTTACCCAGTGCTTCATCTTCACTCTCAGATGATGAACCATGCTGGTCTTTACTCATATAAGAGTTGTCTGTTTGAATAAAATAAAGCAAATCGACTACAGCTCAAAATAGAATACAAGAAAATAACCATAAAAGGTTATAATTGAAGATATTTAAGCTATTTCAATTCAACTTTCTCTAATATTTTAAAAAGATCATCTTGTTGTAATTACAAGTATTATGTGGTTCTGTAATTGGTGAGAGCTATTTTTGTTTTCTAGAAAAACAGAAAATTCATTAAGCCCCCCAAAAAACATTCTAAAACTTATTCAAGAGAAAATGGATCAACTTATGTAAGGCAGCACACAGTCAAGTTCTTGAAACCCTTCATTAAGTAAGAAAACGCTTAAAATACTTTACGTAAAGGAAATCCAACACTAGCCAACATTACATTTGGATACCTAACGTATCAAAAAGGCAGCTCCTGATCCTCCATTCCCAGCTGATTTTTGCTGCCAGCATGCAACACAGAAATGAAACCGACTGACAATGAGAAGCCTACAACAAAGTCATCTTAGGATATTTATGTCAGTAGTGCTTAAACTCACAGTAACAAACGGCAAAATGCTCATGAAAGATGTTTTCATGCACAACATTATTTAACTTACAATAAACAGCCACTTGTTCAATAACTGACATTAATGAAGATTCTCATTGCAGACATCTGGCAACAGCAAAAATTACACAGAATCATAGAATAGTCAGGGTTGGAAAGGACCTTAAGATCACCCAGTTCCAATCCCCCTGCCAGGGGCAGGGACACCTCCCACTAAACCATGCCACCCAAGGCTATGTCCAATCCAGCCTTGAACACCGCCAGCGATGGAGCATTCACAACTTCCCTGGGCAACCCATTTCAGTGCCTCACCACCCTTACAGTAAAGAACTTCTTCCTCATATCCAGTCTAAACTTCCTCTGTTCAAGTTTGAACCCGTCACCCCTTGTCCTCTCACTATAGTTCCTAATGAAGAGGCCCTCCCCAGCATCCCTATAGGCCCCCTTCAGATAGTGGAAGAATCTATCTAGTTAATTCTTTGATACCCGCTACATAATGCCCATTCATGCTGCCAACTTTCTCCAACTATGTCTCCAGTATGACTTCTTCCAACGAGTCAAAGATTCAGCTGCAGCTTTATTTCTGTAAAAGGAAAGTCTCCCCCGCCCTTTCCAAACCTCAAATAGATCCTGTCCAAATTTAACATGACACGCAGAGGTTTGGCAGATCTCAAACTCTAACAGGAATTAAACCAAGTCCATGTAAACTCACTAAAGGTCAGCATTACCGCTGCTCTGGGAGCCAACCTCTGCAACTGTACGATTTGTCAATGGATTTCCATTACCAGCAGAGCTCTGAGAAGCCCATAATGCTGGATTCCAGCTCCTGATTCTGCAAGGGAACATGTCTAACACGTTATCCAGCCATGCTCAACTACTTCTCCACTCCTTGCTTTTACGCCACCTGCCCAGTCCCTGTCCTTAGTTCTAGTTCTGCACTTCCACTCCCATTAGTCTCCACCTTCATGCCCAGCCAGTCTCACTCCTCTGCTTGGCTATTTCAAGTAAAGGAGGAATTCAGCTTGTCCATAATTCAGCCATTTAAAAATTAATTAACTCAACCTATGGCAGCCATCCAAGTCAAGGGTTTGCCTCTTCCTACTACAGAGGTTCTTCCTGCTTTTAGGGAAGCCTCTAGAGCAGATGAGTAAAATCACTTCCCATTGAGGTCTATTTCTCCCCTGTACTCACAAAGAAAAGCCTCTGCTGCAAGTTTAGGTAAGACGTGTTTTGCAAAATTACCTTTATAGAAGTGGAATCTTATCCTAAGTTCATGTCTCCTTGCCCCATACTCCAGGTTCCTGCTCCAAGCATCCACTTTAGATCTCTTACGGGGATTTCCTCTTTATTGTCCTTGTTTAGTCAAGCACAAATTCTCTTTACTTGCACCTAACCAACTACTCGTGCAACCTCAGTCCTTCACCCTTCTTCTCTCCACATTCAGCTAATCTTATCAGTTCTCTTCATAGCTGTCACTCAGCCTACTTCAAATCCCAGTCTACCACTTGCATCATATCACATTTGTTCAGGAAGTTTCTGTCCTCACATAAGTTCTGTTTATTCTCAACTCTACAGAAGGACATTGCAAATCTGAACAGAAACTAAGTACCATAAAGCAGGACAAGACCTTGCTCTGCTCTTCCACTCCTATAATGAAGCATATGAGTGCGAATGAAACAGTCAGTGAACATAATAAGCAAATTATAACAAGTGTTTACTGTGCCTTTTCAAACAGCAGTTTCCAAAGATTTACAACTTGGTGGAACTCGCATGTTTTTTCCATAGAAGAACATGGGCATCTCTGACATGGGAAAAGTGCTCTGCCACATTTCAAGTACATATTCCAATACACAAAGGTGCCACAGCATCTTAGTGAAGCAGACGTGAAACCTACTTATTTTTTACGCTGATAACCAGCATGTTTATCCCATATTCTATTCCTGGAAACAGATTTAGAAACAAAAAAATCCCACCAACAAAAGGATCTCAGACAGAAAGCATGCCAAATTTCATCCCAAGTATTTCAAATTTGGCAAATAGTTTCAGGAAACTGAAAATACAGTCTTGAAATGGAAAGCGTCAGGAATCCTCAACTGCAGATGGTGCTACCACTTCTACATGCAATGTGTATGCAATCCTAATTTAGTCTTTATAGGAAAACTGGTGACTTGAAAGAGCAACTAGATCTTTCAACTTGAATTCAAGTGTAACAGATACGGTTCTTCCCATTGCATGGATGGCTATAAAGCAAGTTCAATTTCACTGATCACTTACTGAAAATATCACACCAAGCAGGATATCCTCTCTGGCTATCAGATTCATTGAAAGAAACTGCCCAGAAAAAGAAGGCTCTTTTGCTGGTAAAAGAGTAAAATCCTCTATCTCATATGGCCCTCAACAGGTTGCAACCTGCAACCTAGGAAGCTTCTACAGAGTTCCACAACTATCATTAAAGCAGGGCATAGCAGGAATAAAATCTGGAGCCATCAGTATCAGATGCATTATTTATCATGACAAAAAAATGCATTCACGAATAGGAAATGGGGTTCATGTATCAGTCTGCGTAAAGGATGGAACAGTAAAAAATGGGCTAGCAACATGTTTGAAAGAAGTGCTAGAAGTCCAGTCTCTAATATTAGCTGACATTTGTAAGCATTCAGAAGTTCTCAGTGATACCAGGTATTTTCTCTCCAGTTTCTAGCATAAAAAAGGAGGATGTATATTGTCATTCCATGTCCTGAAGCAGACCTTAACTTTAACCTCAAAGTTAAAACACAAGCTAGCCATGCAAGCATTTTTTTAAATGAACAATACAAATCTGTTTCTTAGGGAAAAACAGATCCCTGCAGACAAAAAAATCCTCAGCGTTTCACACCTCTCCACTTGTCTTTTGATTTTGTCATCTTAGTTGGAAACTTGCCTAGCAGAACTAGTGTTGTTAGTAAAAACTTCCCTTTACTTGGCTAACACAGGTTGTATGTAATTATTAACCTATTGAAAGCTGTTTATTTGCTTATTATGAGATGTCAAATGCCATTTTTGATAAGAGAATATGGAATCATAGAATATCTTGGATTGCAAGGGACCTTCAAGGTCATTTAGTCCACTCCCCAGTTTCTGAAACACACGAGGAAAGAATACACTTCACAAATATTGTATTACATGAAGAAATAACAGATAAGATCAGTTTATCATGCAAACATAGAAACCACCTCTTAAATCAAATTAAAAACCCCTTTGTATTACAAAATCATTCATTTCTCTACCGAAACAGCATCTCTGGAAAAGCCTGCGCTGCTTTCTAAAACTTTACTATACAGCCTGTACAATGACTGCATAAAAATGCAACGCTTTACTTGTTACTTACAAACTACTACTGCAATTCCATTGTCATACTGTTTAAGATTGGATGTTGAAGCCGGCACACACAGCATCCATATCAACAACACAGGGGTTTTCTTTGTATGACTGCAACTTTAAGACAAGCCTCATTCAGTTCTTTCTATACTTCAAATCACTTAAATTGCCTCTTCGCATTGAGTTTTGTGTCTTGAAATTATTATCTTGCATATCTCAGAAATACATTCTGCAGATCTACCGCAATGTCAATGCAACAGAAGTTATTTCTGTTGCAATGCTTCTAAAACGCACAAAATGAAAACCACCTTCACAGAACACGTGTTCATTTCCAGTATTAATCCATAGTTTTCAAGAGAAACCACACAAGGCACTGCAGAGAAAGTAAGAAAAACTGTACATAGAAAAGTTAGAACATAGGAAAGGCATTTATTTACCAGCTCCTTTCAATCATACCTTAAAAAGTACTTAACTTCCACGAAATAGCAATATAATTAGAGAAAGAAGGACTGACAAAACAGCCTACATTCATCCACAGGAAACACTATTATCAGAGGTGTAAATTAGGGGAAGGAAGTAGAAAGTATCAGAAGTTTCAGGAAAGGTTGCAGATTGCAGTTTGCTGACTGACTCCTCACCTTTTCCTGCTGTCTTCTCATTACACAGCTCTCTTTCTGATTTCTTCGAGTTTTTCTTTTGACCCGCTTTTGCGATTGGAGTTGCCACACTGCCTTCACCCTTTGATAGAGATTTTCCTTTTCTGCCCAAAAAGGCCTCAGATTTCTTTTCTTTGACTTCATTAATGCCATTGGGGTGCTCAATGTGCATCTTCATCAAGTTGGAGTCCGATAATTTTTGCTTCTGTACTTCAAGTTTTGCTCCTGAATCCTGGGGAACATTCTTAGAGTGCACCTTGTCAGAATCCTTAGCATCCACTCCAGGTGACTGTGCTTTGATTTTTCTATTCAAGCGATTCTGAGAATTAACTGACACTGCACATCGGGAATTACCTTGTTCCTCAATGGGTTGTTCCATAGTAAATTTATTACTTTTCAGGTTATTATCCTTTAAGTACTTATCATTTACAAAACACTCCTTTCCTCCTACCACTTCCCTTTTAAAAGGTCCTCCTACAGCCTTCAAATCCTGAGATACTTCTGCATCACTTAAATGATTATCACTATCTGTGCCTTTTAACTTGCACTGGTTTTCGTCCATGCCATGGTCAGATACTCCATCCTGACCTGTATCTTTCTGTACAAAATCTAACGAATTAGAATAATGAGTCTCTTTATGCTCTGCAGTACCTCTGTTCACTTTCACATGAATTTCCTGAGAATGAGCTAATGATGGTGTCTGCTCCTCTCTGCCTTCCACAGGTTTATCATTCTGCGCTCTTGAGCTTTCACCTTCTGCACGAAGGCCATTTATCATGTTTGTTACTTGCTCTGTTACTGAATCAGCTACACTGTAGCCGACCTCTCCCACAGCACTGGTCAGATCATCCACAGCGCTGCTAAGCGTGTCCACCAGAGAAGACACAGAGGGAAGGCTCAGATTTTGGTGGAGGTGTCTGAAAAAGGCCATTTGTCCAACCTATTCTGCAACAGCTTCTAATCCCAAAAGGCTCTCCGTTTCACAAACGGATCAACTCCGTTTCTCCAAGTTCAACTGCAGAGCTACGTGCTTCTCCTATCTCAAACTCCACACATTTACCAGAGGAAGTCGCAGCTTTGCTTTTTCCATTCAATATGCATTGAAAATAACAAGAAAGCAGCTAAGTGTCTTGAAATGACCCAGCAAAACCATAGGCGTTCATCAACCGCAGCATCAACTAGCCATTACAGAGTTCATTACTTTCATAAATAAGACAACTGTGTGAGGTGGAAATATGGGGGTTTAATTCTAACCTGCAAGGAAGAAGTTGTGAGACATTTATATTATGTCCTTTCATCAATGTCACACGAAAACAAGCTTTGCACATAACAGCTGTCCTAAAACACACATTATGGAAACTTCTTCACCCCCAAATACCTGTTGTCTTTGTAAGGATACATGAGGCAAGATATTTAGGAACATGAAGACTTGATTTTTTGGGGGGAGAACTTTGTCTCCAAAAAACCTGAAAACATATAACTGCACTTGTAAAGAGGTAAAGGGGAAGAAAACCTCTCAATTTTTCCAGGTGAGTAAATGCAAGACCTTCTCCAATAGGTTGGTGAAGGCTTTGAACATGTTGAGTGAAAAACAAATAATCCCATTCACAAATTTACTTGAGAAGATTTAATTGTACACAGTTATGGAATGCTTAAAATCCATTCGAGAGTCTTCTCATAGTGCAAGGGAAGTTGCTTCCCATAAGTAAATGTCAACTCTTTGGTTATATAGCTGGTGAATTTCTGTGGTTTCTGCCTTTTCCACATACTGCAGTCACGGGAAAAGTCAACATTCTGTGTTTTCATCAGGTGAGTCAAGCGATCATTTGTGTATTTCTACACATCCTTGTAAAAATGTGTGTTCTTAGGATTAAGTTTAGTACACTGCATTTCAGATACTTACAGAGTTTATCTTGTGAATTCTTTCTTGTAGTGTATCCTGAATCAAGATCTGGGAAACCACTAACATTTTCAAAACACATCTTCTTATTAATATATAGGAAAAGTAGCAACATGAGAACAATGAACACCCCGACAGCAGACAGGAATCCGATTGCTTCAGGAGATACTAAAAGAAACAGAAAGAAACACATTTTCAGAAGGCTTGCAAAAGTTTAACTCGTAAAAGGTATATTAGCAGAATTGGTCATTAATAAACACTACTGAAGTTCCAAATATATGTGCAAGACGTAACTAAAAACCCACACACACCTTAAATGTGAGTTAATGTTTAATCCTCTTTCCAAAGAACAGAAAGGTATCTGGTCCTAACCTAAGGGAGGACCAACACTGTAAACCAGAGTACGGGACCTGTAACAAGGCAGGGTCTCTGCAGAAGATGGAGAGATTATCATCAGATACCAAGGCTGGTTTTTGACGGAGCATACTGGAAAGAAGCCAAGAGCATCCCTCCTTCCTGGAAGGGGCTGGAGTTGGCTACCTCCGGCAACCCACTGGACTACATCTGAAAGACTTGATGTGAGAAGTTGGAAGCTGGTTCAAACTTAAACAGGGGAAGTTTAGACTGGATATGAGGAAGAAATTCTTTACTGTAAGGGTGGTGAGGCACTGGAATGGGTTACCCAGGGAAGTTGTGAATGCTCCATTGCTGGCAGTGTTCAAGGCTGGATTGGACATAGCCTTGGGTGGCATGGTTTAGTGGGAGGTGTCCCTGCCCGTGGCAGGGGGGTTGGAACTGGATGATCTTAAGGTCCTTTCCAACCCTAACTATTCTAAGATTCTATGACAGAGCTGCAAATATGTGTGAGAGGTTAAAGTGAAGTGTTATAGATCTATACTTCAATAACATTTGGGTGCAACTTGTAAGAAAAAGGGACAGAACTCAATATATGGATGCAATTAACAATAGTGTAAGGCATTATAGAACTGTGATTCATAGTGGTGTGTTTATTAGGTAATCGATCTGTTATTTGGTTTATTAATAGTGTGCTGATCAATTAATAAACAGTATAGCCTCTTATATCAGACATGTCTCAAACCTGCATTCTAAAGAGGGAGAGGAAGACCTTGAGGTAACAAGCACCTTAATATTAAAGTGTTTTTTGGGGCCTCAACACACAGACATGCATCTTCCAGGACTGAAAGTGGCTGTATTCATCTGGATGAAAGCCAGGATTTCACACATCACTTCTTCCTGCCATTTTTGCTAGTCTCTACTCACTATCATAAACCCCATTGTGGGGGTTGAATTTCTTCTATTTATGAAGATTTATCAGATTTATGAATTCCGTTTGCCAAGATCTTGGCACTTCACTTTCGGAGTACAATGCTGTGCGACATCTTTCACGATGTAAAAAGGAGTGGGATTCAAGAACATTTGGTAACAGCTTCTGCATTCTCAGAGGTGCAATACGAATACAAAAGGACGAGAGGCACCAGTCCAAAGTAGCAACAAGGAAAATTCCAGTTGGAAATGAGAGGAAAAGAGTTCAGACTAGGAGGGGTTTATCACTGAAACAGATTGCCTAGACCCATTATAGAATCCAACGTTAATGTTAGTCCTGCTTTGAACAGAGGGCCCAACTGTGAATTACTTCCCCATGAGCCTTCCAAATGAAATTAGTCTACATATGCCCTTTGTAAATCTGGACTCATACATCTGTGTAGAAGTGCTGACTGAGAAACACACACAGTTCCACAGCCTCCTCAGTTTGTTCTGTGGGAGGACAGGGAACATTTGCACTTCTGATGCTGCCCATAAACAAGGATACAGGTGTGGCTTAAGAACTGGAAAAGAAATCTTTCCCAGTCCTTCTAGGGAATTGGTCAGATCCGCACTTCTATTTGGAGCCGGACATCCAAACCTATCTGAAACTGAAGAATTGCTTCACTTTTTACCTCGGAGCAGAAGAGATCACCTAACATTGTACCGAGAACCCTGACCATTTTGACACAAAAAGGAGCCTTCTGGTAACTCTGAACTACCCATTCTGACAAAATGACTGAGGAAATGCCGGAATAGCAACCAAAGATGTCCCAAACGGATAAAACTGAGCCCCTACTTAGTCAATATCAAGCTTGAGTAAAAGCTTTCCTTATTTTGTTAGAACATATCAAAACTAGGAAAAGCACGAGCAATTCTAAACTGGGTCAGGTTGGGAACACCGTCCTCTGAAGAAACAAAAGCAAAGCCAGGAATAACTGGAAACCTTCAAAATCTGACCTTTACCTTCCAGCCCACTAAAGTCCAAGACAGAACATGAAATGTAACACAGTATAACTGCTTAATAGGGCCAGAACAAACAGTACAGCAGGGAGGAGCACGCCTCCAGTATTTTCAATCTCAGACAAAACGGAAGAGATACAAAACTCCATAGAGTTAGAGAGTTCCTCACCAGTCCTTTAGGATGAGATGTCCTGCTGCATCAAGCAGAGCAACAAGGGGAGAAAAGTGCAATTCTCTTCTGCACCAGAGTGGAAAGGCAGCTAAAACTTCTTCATTATTATGAACAAATGGGGGGGGGGAATCCCTTTGTTCACAAAAGACGTTGGTTGCACATCCTACTAAGATGACCTGATATTCCCTCCAGAAATCTGCCTGGAGTTGCCCATAGTTTCATTCAAATCACTTGTTACAGCCAAACTTTATGGCAACTCTGCCTTGCACCGAAGGGGTTTTGTTTGGTTTTAAGTTTCAACACAAAATAGTTAAGCCATGACCAAGCATGAGCTGAAGGAAAAAATCTCCCAACTCCAGTGGTGCTCTTTAGTTTAGTTCTTTAAAAGCACTAGTGCTCCCTGATGAAGAGTGAGGAACATCTGGCATGTGTCAGTTGTCCATTTACCATTTTCATGGAATCTCCCTAAATACAGGAAAGCTCTGAGATGTGCCAAAAGCCTCTGTGGATACTCATCTGTGACCTTAAGGTTTAACAGATGAAGTCTCCCAAGGTTCTGCTGGCACTAGGCAGGCTCCTTCCCCTCACAAGACTGCATATGGACAACAGGGAATGTCTGGAGCTAGTGGAACAACATCCAGTTTTCTTGGAATTACTGATTCTGACCTGAATGAGACTAGAGACTGGGCTAAGGGCAGAAAAATCTGCATGCCCCTGCAACGCCTACCAAACACAGAGGCAGCAGCAGAAAAGGCAGGAGGGAGAAAGTGTGAAGACAGGTAAAGAAAATGGGATCACATAAATCGATCTATGAGGACAACTGCTTTATTCTTGGAGCAGGCGCTGCGCCTGAATTCAGTGTCAACACTGCTTTGAGAGGAGACTGAATTCCAGTCGTTCTGTGATGCACAATAAAGGACAGTGAATGCTTTCTTTTAACAGGATACATTAACTGGACACCAACTTCAAAAGAAAGCACACTGTCTGGTATTCAGAGAATCACAGAATCCCCGGCTGGTTTGGGTTGGAAAGGACTGTAAGATCATCCAGTTCCAACCCCCTGCCTCACACTAGACCATGTCGCACAAAGCTCCGTCCAACCTCGAACACTGCCAGGGACAGAGCATTTATCACTTGTTTTCACATTTGATCTTTCAAAGCTGTAGGTTTAAGGTTTTTTTATGCTTATACTGTTCAGCAATCAAAGCTGCTTTGACCCATCCAAATGTGCGCTCAAGAAGGCTAACTTCCGGGGTCCTAATTAGTTAAAAAAGACACTGTATGCAAACTGTATAATTCTCTATGGAAACACAGTATCTGATGGCATCTTTCTGGAGTGAAAAAAAAAAGCATTGGCTGGTACCTCACAAAAAGAATGAAACTCTAGCTGCAGCGAGACTACTTAATTATTTATGTAATTCAGCGTGAGCACAGGACTTGAAAATTACATTTCCATACCCATTTGCATCCACGTAAAGACATTCAGAATGCTTGTTCACAGATTAAGTATATTATTAAGTTAAAATCCCTTAACGTGTCACCATTATAAAGCCAGAAGGAAAAAATAAGAATAAATAAAATCGTCCTTCAATTTTCCACATGTAAATGCATACAGATTCCCAGCTATGAATAAAGATTTTATACATCACATTAGGCCTTCAATTAGTTTCTCACAGTTGAAGCATCAAGCAGTTCTACTGTGCAGACAGGGAAAAAGGAAGTTCTTTTTTGCATCTAAAATACATCTGTGCCACAGGGAACACCAGGATTATTTTGATTCAAAACACACTGTCATAAATTCTGATCAGTTTGAGCATTGATCGTACCATGAAAAGCATTTTGAAAACTCTCAAAGGCTCCCAGTGGTTTCTGCTACAATCATAAACCAGCAGAAAGGCAATACTTGCTCAAAGTCATATTTCAAATTCAAATGTTCAATTTATAAACTTTATCATTATCCTAAGTTCTTAAGAAAAACAGCAATGAATGTTTGAAATTCATAATAATATAACACAGTTTAAGGAATACTAAAAGAACAAATGTCTTCCTACAAAGTTATTAAGGCTAATTGAATTGCTGGCTGTGGAAATGGCACAGAAAGTTATACTCATTACAAAGCTATTACATTAACATCACTCTAATTCACTTTTATCAGCATCATCACTAGGATTAGAATTATTAGAACACAGAAACTTACCATCTCCTCATCTCAAACATCAAATTAGCATCTTCTTTCAAATAATAACTCTCCTGTTATTAAACAGTTTCTCTTTTCCAAAAGATGTTTCAAACTCTTCAGAAAATAATAGCATCTTTAAACATGTATCACCAAAATAACATCCTCAGGCACATTAAAAGCATTGTATGTTTTAAATATTAAATTAAATATTAACATTAAATATTAAATTAAAAAGCATTTAATGTTTTTAATATGGATCTATCCTCCCCACTATACTGAATGCCCAGTCAATTATTTCTGGAGCTCTCACCCTCCACATCACACTGCTGAATTAGGCAGTGCTGTCCAAAGCCACACAGCTATCTCAGGGAGGTTTTAATTATTCATTTACAAATGCAACAGTATCTCTTCCGTGCACAAATTAAGTAACCAGGGGTATGACCAGAAGAACCTCTTATGTTTAAGATCTGAGCACAAAAATACTTGAAATGAAAAACATAGCCATGTTTTTATTTATAACCCTTTTTGGGTTTGTTTTTTACCACTTGATCTAAGGTATTTTAGACTTTTAAGTTCTTTTAAATAACGAGGCCTGTTGTTTTGGATTTGGCTCTGATGAAGAATTATTGATTGCCTTTAGTTTTTACCCCATTACATCTTGACACTGCATGAAAATAACCTATGCTGTCCCAATCTGAAACGGTTTCATCCAAATGCCCTTCACTGCTGCTTATCACTTTGTAAACTTCCCAACTTGCACAAGAGAATAATGTGTTTTCAAGAAGCTGAACAGGTTACTGAGCCAAAAAATAAGGTTCACGCCTGGGCTGCCTTTTCTCCATGCCCCAGTTATTTATCTCCTAACAGCACATACTTATTTCTCACAGACAACTCATGTCATAATGGAAACGACCAAATCAACCCCTCCGATACCTCAGAGTCAGCTCAGAAGTGAAATGCTTGGGTCTGATTGATTGCTCATCAGGAATAAGAACTGTATTTCATATGCGTCAGTTCAAGCGTAGACATGTTTTTCTCTCATGACTACTTATATAGGATGGTCTCCTCTCTAAGAGTAACTTAAAGGCTACCTAAGATCTAGCACTCTTTCTAAACAGCTTTGCTGCAACAAGGTAAACTCAATACACCGAGTTTCACCATAATTCAGCAGTTATCTTCCTGTTTGCTGGCGTAGTTGAAGTGAATAGAACTTAGTTTGCCTGGACAAAGGTACCTACAGGGGGTAATATTTTATCCAGTGTTGTATTAGAAGACTTTAAAAACCAAATTCTTGACCAACTGCGCTGTTTTGCAAGCAAGGTACACTCTACGCGGCAGCTGACGTTCCTATTGGGATACTTTCCCAAATAAAAACAGAAGCAACTTTACCACAGAAATTGCCTACCTGATGTTTCTGAAAAAAAAAAAAAAAAAAAAAAAAAAAAAAAAAAAAAAATGACAGAACTGAAAATTCCCTCTAAACATTTTATTAAACATGGCAAAAGACAAATTTACAAACGTACTTCCTATGCTTACTGGTTTACTTTGTATTCATCCTTCTTCCTCCCATATACAACATGCAAGCTATGTAATTCCTTCTCACAAACGTACCTGCTTCTTTTCTATTGCGCCAAAACAAGCATCAGGCAAAACGGTCTAGCTCAACTTAAAATGTGTGATTAAATCTCATCTATGAATGCTTTGTATTTTTCAGCTACATGTAGGTAACATTAGAACCGAAACTTTTCTGTCTAAAGATGCTACCCCCTTCAACTCAAACTGTATTCTGCCTTTCATCTGCAGCACAGAATTCTTAACTTAGCCCACTCCTAATGGCTACATTTGCCAGTGTATTGTGTTAACTATACATTACAGTGCTGGTCTTACGAAGTTCTTTACGTGTTTGCTTCGCCTGCATCTTGCACTTTGTTATACAGCAAATTATGCGCTCTCCAGTACAAATTACAAGCACACGCTCCATGGGCTACCTGTATTTCAGCATTTTTGATATCCACTATGCTACTCTGAGTGACTCACAACTTTCAAGGAACATAAACTGAAATGGCCATTGAATTCCAAAACAGAACTGAAAAGAGCACTGCATTTCCTAAATAAGAAAATTATGAGCTGATTTTAGCAACAGGAACCTTTCAGAAGTTCACAAAGACTGACAGTGAAATCAGGATGAGAGCACTCATTTCACTTTCTATTTGGAATAACAGTGCCCTTTGAAAATCCTATTTATAAACCTTTCAAAGTAATACTGCAGAAAACAGAAAACTCACATTATCTGAAGCGATAAATGATGCCATTTAAAGGTGAATTTATAAAAAAATGCCATATACCTAACATTAAGTAAAAAAATAAATGTGCTTTTGTACATGGAAAACTTGACTGGAATTACTGTATCATGACAACTACACTGGTCTGGCTACCATGGCACTTCTCTTCCAGTGGAAAGTTATCAGGAATAAAAGCCATCTGGCTTATGCCACTTCACAGTGGCTGAAGGATAATCTGCAGTGCTACAGAGAAAAATGAGAACTTCTTTTCCCCCTCATTTTCTGAATATCTAATAACAAGGACTAATAAAAAACCAAAGTGCTTTAACATCTGGATTCCAGGACTTCCTTCACACAGGAAGAAAGTCTACAATGCATTTTGATTTTAAAAATCCAATTTATTTAATTTTGCTAGGAGCAATTCAATTACGTGACTAAATATTTACATCAAATAAGAGTTCAATATATGTCATACATTATAGTTTGCATTAAAAAGGGCTTGTTTCAGCAAATTAATCCAGCACATCCATAACAGCACAAAAACCCTTGTAGCAACTCCAGCTCTGCCTCTGCAGATTGTCATTCACAGCAATCTTTCCATTTGTGCTCCAATACCACGCTGAAACTGTCTTTTGGAGATCAATTTAATTCTAGAGAAAGAGGAGCCCTGAGCTCCAAACCATCCACTGGTCTAAGACAGCATTTAGGAATAACAGAAGCAATAGTCTGAGATGGAGATTGAAACTTCTGACAGAAATCTTTTAATTCCTAAATCCTGCTGGGCTGAGGAAGCCGTCAGCCTGCCACCCCTGCTGATTTACCAGTCCCTCAATGCCTTTTCTCTCCAACAAGGAATTCATCTCCTACTACTTAGTAGTATCTCACAACAAAATATCTCTGAAAAGAAACAGCGAAGGAAGCATCGCACTGCTACTTGCAATAGACATGGAGCATGGAATCATCTTAATTACCTGCAAATCCCAATAATCTGGTGCAACGACATAGCATATGACACGACTATTCTCCATGCAGCAGGTAAGAAAACAGCAGAGATAATAAGATATTCAATGGCACTCTCAAATAATCCTCCCAGCGCAAAAGTATTGAAGGCCTGCAGGGGTCTAGAGACTTGTGGTTTCAAAGTTGATAGCTATTGCAAAGCAGCTCTCTGGGGAAAACAAAACCACCTACGTCGTAAAAGTCATCTTTCCTATCAACCATGACAATTAACAAAGTGTGAGCAACCCAAGATCGAGATTCCTGACCAACCAGGTTTCAGTGAACAGATTTCAGTGAGCAACTAGGATGCATAGCAAAGTACCGTGTAGTGAAAAATGATTAGCGGACAGCCTAAGGGAAAAAATGCCAGCGGTTGGATATAGCAAAATTCTCACATGCAAGACTTGCTATGGAAGGGAGTACAATAGCTGGAGTTACTGATGCCAGGAGCTTTCCAGAAGACTACAGGACACACAGAAACATAACTTGGCTTCCTATATGGGCATCAATAAGCTCAAAGAAATAGATTTACTTCATACTAAGTTTTCTTCTAGTCTGAAATGTATAAACATAGATCAGCTTTCTAACAGAGGGAAAAATTTAGTATATATAAATATATAGTATATATATTTAGTATATATACTTTCAATTTTAACATGTAGCCATACTTTTATTGTATCACCCAAATCTATTAAGTTTGGTATTCACGTGATAAAGGACACAAAGTTTCTTCTAGCCTGGGAAGAAAGCCGCATACTTGTCTATTTCAAATTAACTAGTGCACACTTATCAACAAATTACCATTTTCTGTATGTATTACGAAAGTAGCTTTAATTGCGACACTTCTAAATGAAGGTTTTATTCCTACCTCTGCAAAAAGCGTGTTTTCACTCTTTACTGTCCAGATCTGAACCCTTAAATGAGTAGAAACAACATCTATTTATAAAGTTTTATGTTAATGTGAGGTTACCTAGTTAAATTTGCTACCGTCTCTGGTATTACCATTCTCCTGATGAAGTTCTGCCCACTGAATGACAGGAGAAAGGGGAAAATCTGGTTTGTTTCTTTTCCAGAAGTACTTCCTTAGTGTGGACTATCATAAAACCAATAACAGAACTTGAATATGAGACAGTTGACTTTCAACAAAACAATGTTCCTACTTACAAAATGAAACTCATGAATAAATATGATTTTCTTTCCATTTGAATTAAATTCAGTTGGCAACTTAATATTCAGATACATGCAAATGGATGAGGATAGTTGACCAGAACATTAAAGAGGACACAGACATAGTTCTACTTAAAATATACCTCTGCCAAAACAAAAATTCACACCTCCTTATCTTTTCAAGACTATTATTACTAGTGACGTCTTCTGCTGGCAGCCAAAGACATTGTCTTTTAGCAACTTCTTTCTTTTGCATATTGAAGAGCACTTCTGTTCCAGTATTAGGCACAAAGGCAGTTTGCTGAATAATTTCCTGTGAGAGGCTACCACGAGAATAGAAAGAGCATCTTGCAATAGCAAAAAGGGCTTAATAAATGACTTCTAAAAAACTGGGCAACCCAGGCCTTACTCGGCTACATTTCCATGAATTAGATACAAAACACAGTGCTGACTTAGAAGCATCACTTTGCATTGTTTCCAAAACACGCAACTATGAAAGGCGAGAGAACCCTAAAAATAACATGGCTATGCATTTTCTGCTTCAATGTCACTTCCATACCATACACTGAATACTATATGGATCAGAATATGTTATAGGAAGGTTTTCTTCAGTTACAGCTCAATATCGTAAACACTCATCACAAGTCTCTCTTGTGTCAATAAACAGAACCTGAAAACAGCCTGAATTAAAGTACTGGTACACCCACCAAAAGCCAGTTTCAAGGCAGACTGGCACCTAGCTACAGAGCACTACTACACAGCCGAAAAAGATCCATCCTCCTGAAGCCTGACCCCAAGTTCCCCAAATTCTTTCAACGTCCATAGCAAATAACCAGAGGAACAACTTAATGTAACTCTCACGACTCTCAAAAACATCTCTGTATTAGGAAAATAGCCAAAAAAAAGGCAAACCTTGAACTGAGTAATCTCAGGAACCCAAAAGGCTCAGCTTTCATAGCACAGCCAAGAGATGGCAAAGAGGAAGATCTCAACACCACAAAACTTTTCAACTCAACCCTGCATAAGTTTGAAATGAGTATCCAGTGGCATTAAGGACAGAGCTGCAACATCTGATCTGACCAGCTCCAGACTGCTGGCACCCAGGAATTCTCAGCTTGGAAAGGCCTCCCTGTTCTGAAGAGTACAATATGGATCTTGCACTTTGATCCTGGCAAACAAGCAGGCATAGACAACTGGCAAATAAAGTAATCCTTAGGAGCCCATTGATCAGACAATAAAAACATCTTGAAATGCATATCGGATGATGTGAAGTCTTAGGTAAAAGACCCAGAACACTACATAACTGGAAGAT
This sequence comes from Ara ararauna, assembly GCA_028858755.1. NCBI lineage: Eukaryota > Metazoa > Chordata > Aves > Psittaciformes > Psittacidae > Ara > Ara ararauna. Next base: position 123,796,788 of record CM054379.1, read on the forward strand.
TTGTAGTACAATGGCAAGTACCTTCTCCTTTGATACATACACCTCAAGTAAGGAGAGAGGACACACAAACACACCCACTCCCCACACTACAAGGGGAAATTCACCGGTTACATGGTCAGAATACACATGGAAACTCATAAGAAGAAAAAAAGAACGCATCATATTGCAGGTATAAATGGGACTAGGGAGATATTTCTCTTTTACTCACTTATCCCCAAGTTAATTTATAACCAGCAATGGTAAAACACAGGCTTCATGCAACTGTTATTCAAACAAAATGTTTATAATATCGTACCAATGACAAATGGAGCTCAGAATCTGATGATCAAACTTAACATAAAACCTGAAAAAAACCCTATACATCTTTTCAATGTAGCTTCCCAGCAATAACATTAAAAACCATAGAGCGCTGCCACCCAGAACACAGAAAAAAGGGTTTTCTTAAAATCACTGAAATAAATTGGGATTAGGAAGATTAACAGATGTTGAGGTTAGGAGACATTAAGCAAATGTTTCCTAAAAGTTACCTTACTAAAACCTAAGTGAATGCAATGGAAACTAAGCTCTATTCCTATGTCAAACAAAACTTCTTCCTACCAAGTATGATGCGCGTTGACGACACAATTGAGCCAGTCTAACGGTTACTGTCAAGAGTCTTGTCTTCCACCTCTCCAACCACACCTTTTGCAAGCACTGTCACTGAGAGTGAGACAGTTCAAGGAACCAATCCTCAAAGAACCCTTCTGGATTTTGGTTAAGATTAGCTTTCAGGACACAGAGATTCAACAGCAATGGTGCAGAAATGGGAATAGGGCTGGCAAAAGGGATAGAAAACAGAACTGTACGTAATCACTGTACCACCAGAGCTGCTCTGTCAAACCCCAATTTCAGTCATTTTAGCTCAGCTTTAAACCTATGAAAGTTCTCTCTTGAGCAGAGCTCTGTTTCATTCTCTGCCAATTCCTGGTTTCATTACTGATACAGCTGTTTTCAACAAATTTTCAGTCATTAGGCTCTCAACTGAAAGCACAGGCAGAGATTGCCAGTCCATTACATCAGTCATTTAAAACATCTACGCAACTTCTATTACTACTAAAAGTAAGAATCCTACAGATATCTGGACAAGGGAAAGATCAAAGTTGTGGCTTCCTATCGCAGTTGAACAACATCAAAAACTTCCATGTAATTCAATGAATATTTGACAAGCACATTTTTTCCTGCTTGTGAAAAATCCAATTTCATTTTGGAATTTCACATTTTATTTCACTCTTTTTCTTTGTTTCATTGACAGTGTCAGGATCAAAAGATTCTGCAACACAAAGATGCAGCACTAAGATCAAGAAGCATTGCGCAGCAGGTTTCTCACCAGTACCGTTCACAAGGTTAAGAAGTTCACTTGCACAGATCATTGCTTACCTTTTCGTATGCAGATTAGCTCATGTACACCACAGGTTCGTTCTCCACCTGTGTGGAAATAGATCATTAGAAAATAGCACATGACTGGCTTTTTTATTAAGTCAGTATTTGGCTTCTTGATAAGGTTTATAAAGAATATAATGGCAAAAGCTGTAAACCCATGTCATTTATTAAAATGCAGAAGACTGATTAAACACATTTTTCTATGTATACATTCTATCCTTTGGGGAAAACAATAAATGTACCTTTGCCTTAATATTGCTAATGATGATGCAGTTTGAAGAGCTTTACATGGAATCTCTGCAGATAAAATTACACAACAAACAAATTAATGGAAGCCACACTAATATTCCCCAAGTATAAAACCTAATTTCCTGTTCTGAAGGAACTGCCAGCTACAGAAGAAGTCTCAAAACAGCAACTATGTTTGTATCCAAAGAGAACGCCAAAATAAGGTTATGATAATCTTCCACGGTAAAATAATGTTAACATGGCAAAGGCTGGGTTTACCTGGAATTTCTTCTTAAGGGGGTTTTCTTGGTAATTAAGAAAACAGCTATACACAATTTGAGACATCTATATGAGAATAATAAAATTGCTGCTAGAAATATGAAGCTTCACAATTTAATAAAAACCATTTTAACGTCAGCATTACAGCTATTAAGCAAATACCAGCACACAATATACCTAATGAGGACAATGAATGAGTCCACAAAGGAAAGAGCCAACCATGTGGAAAAAGGAAGGTGTGATACAGAAAGGGACACGAAACAAGCTATTGCTAAGCACTGCAGAAGAAGGAATACAAAGTCAAAGAACTGCTGAAGAGATTCTTTTAATGACATCTGGAAATTACTGGAAGAGTTGCTTCTTTAATTAAGATGACTTTATATTCAATACATTTAGAGTATTCATGATCCACTTTTAATGATACGGAATTTTAACGTATGACTGCAGGGTGTATGTATTAATCACTAGTAGGCTCCAAACACTTCACAACGCACTAAAACAAGCCTCAGATAACAAAATTCCTTCCACCTCAAAACCATGGAAATACATGGAAATATAGCACTCATTACTCTCCTTCATTCTGTAATAAGGCAATTAGTATTTTATAATACTGGTATATAGTATTATATAATATACTATAGTACTATATATACTAGTGTACATATATTAGTATATTATAATTAGTAATAAGGCAATTAGTATTTTACAATACTAGTATATAGTATTATATAATATACTATAGTACTATATATACTAGTGTACATATATTAGTATATTATAATTAGTAATAAGGCCATATAGTAAGGGCTATTATGCTATAATATAAACTAGTACTGAAACCTCATAATCAATAACAGACAGTGTTGTGGAAGTGCATTTGTAGTCAGATTCATGCTTTAAAGAAGTGTAGCAAATTAATGTATTAAAGGAAAAAAAGGGGTAAAAGATGTCAAATAAAAGGGAGTAAACCATAATTATTCCAAAATTAAATTAGATGTCTGTGAGGTATGAACTTAAAATAATCCTCATTTTATGACAACATACTTCTTTTCAGATTCACTTATGTAAAATACAAGCCTCAAAGATACTCCTGAATGGGAAATCAAGTCTTAGTGAGACTGAGTATCCCTGTGAGTTTTGTATAGTCATCGCTGGTACAACACACACATAATAATTCCCTCTTTTCAGTGCGTTCTAGAAGCTAGACAATATTTTCATTCAGGAAACATTTTGGAATGAAAACATAACAGCAATTAAGTAAAAAAAATAGTAATAATAAAACCCCCTCTTTATACAGCAAAGCATTTTAAATAAACCCCAAACTTTGGGAGAAGATTCCAACCTTCTTTAAAGTCACTGCAATGACCTGCAGGCTACAGAAGAGAAACTACAAGTGACTGGAACTTCTCTCTCGACATTTTCTTCCCCCAACAGCCTTAAAATCAGCAGCAAAGAATGAAAATGACTGAAATACAGGAATTTTTCCATTACACAGATCCTAGACAGTTAAAAATAAAGACTCACCTAGAAATGACTAAGAACAGCAGCAGCATTAGATTTTAACCCACTAGCTTGAAATCTCATCATAAAGAACTCATTTTAGGGTTAGATTTTACATTGCTACCCACTGTTTTCTAAAGAAAGGTATCTTTTTTCAATAGTTTTGATGCTAACATATTATGGCGTTCCACTAAAGGCTTTCAATTCATGGTCACGTTACTTTTGGTTGACCACAGGGCTATGTAATGGATTTATTTATACAATTTCACATTCGTTCACTCGGGATTTCCATTTCTTACATTTTGTTAGAAAATGCTGACTGATATTTCTTATTTCATAGGCAATTCATCCACTACTCCTTTTCCAAATTGCTTTTGGATGGAAATCAACGGTTAAATAAAAATCCGCCAAGTGACCTATGTGCTTAGAACAGAAAGTGGAAGAAAATCTTCTCTTTTAAATCAACCCATTTCTGAAACACATGAAATATTATCCTCAAGTGACCTGGGCAGATTGCTCTTTTCCCTAGTGCTTTTCAAACCTGTGCAATGAATACACTATTGACACCTGGCTTTTACTCACAGATTAACACATAAACACAAGGTTTTCCGTCTTTCCAGCTCCCAAGAAGTCTCTCAGCTTTGAATAACCTGGTCACTGAAAGAAGCCAAACCAAAAACATGAAAGCATTTTGCATGACAGCAAGATATCAACTGCTAATTTAGCATTTCAGTCTGGAAAGCCTGGTTTTGTGCCATTTAGCCCACATATCCCAATGGTTCAGTGACATGGTCATCTTAACTTTTGCAGTCTTTAAATGTCACTTTAAAGTAAGTGATACCACTACAGTGGTAATTCACTCTAATAGTTAATTAAAGTTTGATTTAGATACAAATTGTAATTTATTCTATTTCATCTTGACTAAGAACATGATCTCCTCCTTAACAGTTTAAAGTTCCAGGTGAGTTTGCATATATAAAACTACATAAGACTTGTCCACAATGTAATCTGAGAACACAAAAACCCAGCTGAGGACATACAGCTCTTCATCATTTCAGACAACAGAAGTAACAAGAGAAATAATGGAAGACTGAAATCATTTTTGAATAGCACATTCAACAATACTTATGGGTTTTCCTGAGCAAGAACCACCATTCAGTGGCCCTAAAATCTAACTCAATCAAACACTTAGCACAAACAGAACAGCCAGATATTTTACAGAGGTAGATGAAGCACCTGAAGTTTCATCTTCTCCATTTAAGACAGAGATGATGTATCCCAAATCCGTGTTTGCCAAGATGATTGCCACACCAAAAAGATTAGAAGTTGTACATCAAACAAGGTGAAGTATCACCTGAATCGATTAAATTGTAAAGATCTGTCTGTCTAAAACTGCTACAACTCAAACTTCAGAGTTCTGCGATGTCTGGACTTCAGCTAAACCTTCATTTCCAGGTGCTGAAGATAACTGGCTAGGAAATGTAACACAGGCATTACCATAGAGTGATTTAGATTGGGAATGACCTCTGGTGCTCTGAGAGACTTCACAGCAGGACCACCTTTACAGGAGGTTCCTTTAGACCTCCACCAAGCATGTTCTTCAAGGACCAAGATTCCATGACCTCTCGGGGCACCACTGGTTCCCAGGTGAAAGCAGGGAAGGTGTTACCCTTGTCACTACAAGCACTTCTTTGCAGCCTGTAAGGCTGTGGTGGGCTGCCCCTGGCTGGACCCCAGCACAGGCAGAACAGACTCCACTGGGGGACACTAAATTGTTACCAAACCATAGTAGGATAATGAGAAATAAACCAAATCTTAAAACACCTTCCCCCCACCCACCCCTCCCTTCTTCCTGGGCCAAACTTCCCTCCCAGTTTCTCTACCTCCTCTTCCCCAGCAGCACAGGGGATGGCAATGGGAGCTGTGGCTGGTACATCCCACCTTGTCTCTGCTGCTCCTTCATCCTCAGGGGAGGACTCCCCACACTCCTTCATTGCTCCAGCATGGGGAACCTCCCACAAGACACAGTCCTGCAAGAACATCTCCAAAATGAATCCTCCAACAGAGTCATGACCTCCTTTGGGTATAACCCTGCTCCAGCACGGGGTCTTTTATGGGCTGCAGGTAGAAATCCACTCCCTCATTAAGCTCCATGGGCTGCAGCTGGAAATCTGCTCCCCCCATTAACCTCCATGGGCTGCAGGTGGAAATCTGCCCCCCCCCATTAACCTCCATGGGCTGCAGGTGGAAATCTGCCCCCCCCATTAACCTCCATGGGCTGCAGGTGGAAATCTGCTCCCCTATGAACCTCCATGGGCTGCAGGTGGAAATCTGCTCCCCTATGAACCTCCATGGGCTGCAGGTGGACATCTGCTCCCCCTCATTAACCTCCATGGGCTGCAGGTGGAAATCTGCTCCCCTATGAACCTCCATGGGCTGTAGGGCACAGCTGCCTCCCCATAGGCTGCACCATGGGCTGCAGTGGAATCTCTGCTCTGGAGCACCTCCTGCCTCCTTCCTCCCTGACTGGTGCCTGCAGAGCTGTTTCTCTCCCACATTCTCACCCTTCTCTTCTGACTGCTGCTGCTGTTGCACAGCACTTTTCCCACTCCCCCTTCTTCAATCTGCTATCCCGAAGGCCCTACCACCATTGCCAACTGGCTCAGCCTTGGCCAGCGGTGGGTCTGTCTTGGAGCCAGCTGCATTGGCTCTGTGGGACACAAGGGAAGCTTCTAGCAGCTTCTCACAGAAGCCACCTCTGCAGCTCCCTGCACCAAAACCTTGCCACACAAACCCAATACAGTAGCTGACAGCCATTCCCACATGTGCACCTGAAGAACCCATCTTCACTTCTTAGACACCCTTACACAGTGAAAGGCTGCAGCAAGTCCCCTTCGGGTGTCCCCAGGCCACACAAACACATTTTCCAAGGCTCTCCTCCTGTGCCGCGTATTCCAGCCCCCCAGCAGTGTAGGCGGTACTCTGCTGGAGTCTCTCCAGTGTGTCAGTCTCTCTCATAGTGGGTTAAGACAGCTGGATCCAGGTCAGAGGCACATGGCTGGTCCAGGTTCAACTCGCTGATCACCAGGACCTTCAGGTTCCTTTGTGCAGAGTTCACAGAACCCCAGACCCATCAGTGCTGGAAGGGCCCTCTGGAGCTCATCCAGTCCAACCCCTGCCAAGGCAGGGCCACCCAGAGGAGGGCACACAGGAACGTGTCCAGGCGGGTTTGGGATGGCTCCAGAGAGGGAAACTCCACACCCCCCTGGGCAGCCTGTGCCAGTGCTCTGCCACCCCCACGTAAAGAAGCTCTTCCTCGCATTGAGGTGACACTTGCTGTGGTTCAGTTTATGGCCATTGCTCCTCGTCCTGTCTCTGGGCACCACTGAGAAGAGTCTGGCCCCATCCTCCTGGCACCACCTTTGAGATACTGATCTGCATTGATGAGATCCCCTCTCAGGCTGCTCTCCTCTGCACTAACCAGGGGCCCAGCTCCTGCAATCTCCACTCATGAGAGAGATGCTCCAGACCCCTGAGCATCCTTGCTGCCTCCGCTGGACCCTCTGCAGTAGCTCCTTGTCTGTCTTGTACTGAGAAGCCCAGAACAAGAAAGACAGGCTGCTTCGGGCCAGTCTGCCTGCAGCGCTGCACAGGCTTGGAGTTTTCAGTTGTCCTTGAAGTTCCTGCAGTTCCCTTCAGCCCATTCTTTGAGCCTGCTGAGCACCTACCAGACAGCAACCCTGCCATCGAATTAACTGCTCCCCAACCTGGCATCACCCACACACTCAGCACGGCTCATTCCATCCCTCTAACAAACATGTCACAGCCTTGGTTCCAGTATCAATATTGGTGTGCATGTTAGGCTACTGTGTAAAAATTACTTTATTCTTCAGTTCAGCAACAAATCCATCTTAGTAGCTGCACCATAAGGATAGAAGTCTTTGTCATCAGGTGTAAGTTTTGGGACATACTTTTTATATGATAAACCTCTTTCCTACGGAGAATTGCATTTTAATTGGCATTTGCTTAAGTCTGGACTACATTCAACGAACATTTACTTAACATTTTATTCAACATTAGACAATTATTTTCTTCCCTTGACAAATCCATGAAATTCCAGTGAATGACAACACCGTACAGGATGAGTAGCATGAACAAGGTGAGGGGCATGCGCAAGGTGCTCTGCTCATGCACAGACATGGCCATGGCCATGTACTTCAGCAGAGCTGCTTCACTCCTGCTCCATGACCCCACATCAGGCAGCTTCCAGATCACATGTCAGGCTGGCCACTGCCTCAAGCATGCAGGATTACAAGGGCATGTAGTGATAGGACAAGGGGTGATGGGTTCAAACTGAAACAGGGCAAGTTCAGCTTAGATCCAAGGCAGAAGCTCTTCCCTGTGAGGGTGCTGAGGCGCTGGCACAGGGTGCCCAGAGAAGCTGTGGCTGCCCCATCCCTGGCAGTGTTCAAGGCCAGGTTGGACACAGGGGCTTGGAGCAACCTGCCCTAGTGGAAGGTGTCCCTGTCTATAGCAGGGGGTTGGGACTGGATGAGCTTTAAGGTCCCTTCCAGCACAAACCACTCTATGACTCTATGGCTGTTAAATGAGAAGAAAACAGTGCTGTGCAGCAAATGCATAAAATAGAGGCGTTATGGTGCAGAAACATAAAAGGGATGCAAGTGATAAAGCCTAACACACTTAATGTTAACATGTCTAAAGCATGTGGAAATACGAACGCTTCTGCTGTGAATACAAGATACTTACGAAACCCAGTCTTATGCTGTTTCACATAGCATCACAAATTTATTCTAAAAGACAACCATAATGAAAGTGTTCTGGCTTACTTATAGCAACAAATATAGTCCTTGAAATATTGCCTCATACCATGAAGTGATTTTAAAGAGAAATCTGGGTTTAGATGAACAGAGAGCTAACTCAAAAGGAAAATAAACAAAAGCTGGAAAGACTTCCACAGAACAGCATACCCAACATACGCATCAGCCCATCCTCACCCATGGCGTTAAAAGACCTCTGCATTCCTTTAGCACCCTCTTTACAGTTTATTCTACAAATAATATTGCATATGTAAAAAATGAAATGCTCAAAGTTGAAAGCTTGGAAGTCAAAAAGCAAACTAAAAAGCAAACAGCATTTGAATTTCCTAGGAAAGAACAAGTTACAAAACTCAAATTTGCTCTTTTATGTATGCATTGCGTGCCCACATCTTGTCTGTTTTGTGCAATTCTGTCCCACCACAGAAGTCACAGAGAAAGGCAAAAAAAAGTCAATAAAAATGGTTAAAACCACAAATGGTTTCCATATGACGAGTGCTTTAGTCGAATAAGACACTTGGAAACATAGATGCAACTGATGGTGGATGTAAGCAGGTGAATAAGGAACAATTATTTATTATCTAACCCACTAATAACAGGAATAAATACCAAATTAAATTAGCAGATGTGCTCAAGACCAGAAGTTTTCAAGAGTAAAAGTCAGCAACCAACTCTCAGCAAAACTGCTACTGTAAAGACTCTTCTTGCTAGCACCACTCAAAATGATTGCTATGCAGTAATTTCTTACCCTAAGGATAAAGTCACCCACCTGTCCTCAGTGAAGCTGAGAATATCTTGTTTGTTATCTGACCATAAAAGCTGTAACAAACATTAACTTCTTTTTCACATGGCAAATATTTCACATTGAATTACACTCGTCATCGACAGAACCAACAACACCGATCAGGGCCTTAGCAATCAGTGGCAATCAAGCACAGCACAGATATTGCTGATTCTTAAACAAATTTTGCATCTGATGCTACCCTCATTGAAATAAACGGAAGCGCATCCATGGACTTACAGAAGCCAAAAAGAAATGGAGATAGGACAGATTTTCTAAGCTGTGGCACAAAGTAGAGATGTTGAAAATGATATCATGCAAATAACATTATCTCGGCTTCCTTTCTAGCCAGAGTGACCAGAACAACAGCCCCACAACAGACCGGCAGGTCGAGGGAAATGATTCTCCTCCTCTAATCTGCCCTCGGGAGACTACATCTGGAGTGCTCTGGGGCCCCCAACACAAGAGTTATTAGTTCACAAACTCATTTGCTGGCTCACAATGAACTTTCAAGATCATCTCCAAGTTTCTCTATCTCACTCTAGAGGCAGATTTACATAGCAATCAGAAAACACCTCCCACCTCCAGCAGTTAAACACTCAAAAATGAGGAAGCACAAGGACTTGAAACCCACTTCAGTCCCCATGTGCACATTTAGCTTTATATGCAGTACAGGGCCTTTGCCTTATGCAATTCAAAACCTGACAATATTCAGGGAAAAGTCTGAGTGTATCAGCTGCGGATCCCTCACAGCATTCATCACAAAAGCTGGAAGAAGTGTAATTGAATTAGGCTGTAAGGTGAAGAGAAAACATGACCCCATGGTTAAAGCAGCTGAAAGTTCTCCATGAGACAATAAGACTCTTTCATTTCTTATAGATCCCCTATGCTTTGATGGGGATCTGCATTTTCAATCAGGTAGTGACTGTGTGTTTGCTTTCCTCACGCCCATCCTAAACACCAAGAGCTCCAATTTGCAAAAGCACTAAGCATTAAACATGAGCAGAATTCCAGAAGGATTTCAACCTGAACACATCAACTGTTCCTCAATCAAGTATGATAGTTGCATCTCAGCCCACAGGGAGCTTGTCAAAAAGAAGTCTGTAAAGCATTAGAGGTTAGATTGTTTTCTTTTCAAAGGTAGCCTATTCTGTCATCTAGAAGGAAATACAGACCTAACAGCTTTCTGCATAGAATCATGGAATGGTTAGGATTGGAAGGGACCTTAAAGATCATAGAGTTTTCTTTATTTCAGTAGATCTATAACACAACAGTGATGGTGGTGTAACACAAATCCAATCAGAAAATTGGTGGGTTTGCGTACAGCACAAGGTTTTACTCTCATCAGCAAATAATGCAGGGAATCATTCTTATGATGACAATTCATACCAGGTACTGAATAGCTTTCACTACAGACAGCGACCGAGCATAAGACAACATTAAACAGATTCTGCATGGCTGTTCATTCAAATCTGGTATCTTGACATTTGATCCACCCCCCATTTAACAAATGTGTTTAAAAGCGGGCATAAGTATGAAATACAGCTTCTTATGTCCAGGCCTTATTTCACACTGCTGCTGCTACTCAACCCCTACCCTGGCAGCATCAACTTGCATTCAGAAGCACTACTGCCAATTCAGGTCAGTGCTAACTGGAGGATCTCTGTATTATCTTACACCCTTCTAGTACATGCTGCAGTGACACCTGAACATCCCAGGTAACTGGGGAGTCAAGCTAAAACTGCTCCCCAGGTCAGATTCAACGTATATGAGCCACACATATGATACTCAGGCACTGTACACAGCTCATTGCTCTTTAGTTTCCTCTTCTGGATTCTGGCCATTTGCAGTTAGACATAGTCTTCACAGAACCTATATGAAGCAGCATTCTAAATCCTCTCTCTTCTTATGCCCATAAACGAAAAGTAGGTTCATTCAGTAATTGCTGTCTTTGCTTCCCAAGGAAATGAGTGTTATATAATTAAACTGTTCGTTTTCTGCCCCATTGTTCCATCGCTACCAATTCACTGGCTAATTTAAGTTTTAAGATCTTAATACTTTCAGGATTCCATGTTTCATAAAACCCACAGCAGTCAAATACAACACAAACACAGACCCATCAAACATATGGTCAGCCAACCGGCCCATAAATCCCTGCACAGCACATGCAGCCGCAGCTCCCTGCTCCCAACCAAACAGCTGGAAAATGAGGAGAAGGAGGAAAACCTTGTCAGAGAGCTCAGGACCAAAAAGAATTAACTCCCCCTGTAAAGGTTCACCTCTAAATGTATTCCCTTCCTTGAGAAACTTACACTTCTCTATAGCCAACACCACATTACACCATGTTCAAGTGCAGCCCAAAAACCTGGTAAAAACAGATCCAGCAGGATATGCAGAATGTGCAATTCTGCCTCAGAGAAAGCATGCGATTAACCTCAGATTGGCTACCAGTCTGGTCTTACTACTGCTTCCAGTTTGGCCTAACTCTCTACCATATTTGCCATCCTTCCCATGCTCATACTGCCTGTATTAGACTAATTTAACCTTTCCCTGGGAAAAAGTGGAAATGTGAAACAATAAATAACCTTGCACCTTAAAGCATTTTGTTTTGGAAGACAAATATACAGAAATAAGAACTGCAAGTACAAAAGTACAATTCTTTAATCTCCTTTGAGCCAAAACTTTCCCAGCTGGGTTGCTCTCTGCTGTTCTCTCACAAATCTGAGATTGCCTAACCTATGCACACTATACACTTGATGTCTTCATAAAGAAATAACGTCTTTTAACATGACATTAACTTTCTAAAGAAAAAGATGTAATTGTTCCCACAGGCACTAAATTAGGGTTTTGAACTTGGTCATGTGAAGAACACTTCTCTTTTAAAAGTCTGTCAGTGATCACAATGCATATCTGAAGGGGGCTACAAGGATGCTGGAGAAGGACTCTTCATCAGGGACTGCAGCGATAGGACAAGGGGTGATGGGTTCAAACTGAAACAGGGCAAGTTCAGGTTAGATCTAAGGCAGAAGCTCTTCCCTGTGAGGGTGCTGAGGCGCTGGCACAGGGTGCCCAGAGAAGCTGTGGCTGCCCCATCCCTGGCAGTGTTCAAGGCCAGGCTGGACACAGGGGCTTGGAGCAACCTGCTTGAGGGGAAGGCGTCCCTGCCCGTGGCAGGGGGATAGAACTGGATGAGCTTTAAGGTCCCTTCCAACCCAAACCAGTCTGGGATTCTATGAAAAGTAAGAAAGCACTGTCACTGACCAGAATGATAGCAGTCACTGGCCATGGCCAATGGCTCCTGCTTCTCTATAACCCCTGGTAAAAACCCCTCACTTTTGAAAACCCTGGGGGCTTAGTGGTAGAACCAATGCAAACCGGTATGCTGACAAAACGACACGGGACATGGTACTTAAAGACTTCCTTCTTAAGAACAGCCAAAAGCACTTGATTCCTTGCAGCTAACAAATCCTAGAGTAATTTGAGCTCCTTCAATTTTGTGCACTACTCAAATATAACGGTGTATGTCCTGCTTTGAAGGAATCATAGAATTACAGAACCAGCTATGTTGGAAAAGACCTTTAAGATTACCAAGTCCAGCCATTACTCCAGGACTGTGAAGACCACCACTAAACCATGCCACTGAGGGGATCTTCATATTTCATATTTATTCTTCAATCAGAAGTTTTCAATCTTGCTCATTTCCCACTAAATTTACCCCCAAAAAAGCAATTAACAAATAATCTGGACAACTGCAGGGTCTTTAAAACTTAGCAGAGTACTTAAATACATTTACAAATGTACTTGGACACAACGTACATTCTGTATTTTGACTGCAAGTCCTCTGGTTTGATCCTGACTTCAAGAGTTAGTATTCACCCACATCAAACTTGTAGCTTTAAACTGGCCAGGAAACAGTACTGCTAAACAGTACAGTCAAGGCAGGCTACTGCAGCACAAACAGGAGGGCCAGAACACCGGGATATGGGACACAACCCGTAACAGCTATGAACAAACCTACAGCAACCAGCTATTGGTTGAAAACCAAGAGGATGCTGCACGCTTGCTACAGTCTACAGCAGCAAGAGCACACTGCATTTTCTGTCTTCAGGAAGAGTACTGAGTCAAAACCTAGCAGCTCACTTTCACAACTGGATCCTTCTTTTCAATCCCACTTCACATCCCACTGTAAACTACGCACTTCTCAAGAGCTTAAGTGCCATTCTGTCAATTTCACACACGCGTCTACAAAGGCAGTTGGGCGATTTCTGAAGGGCTGCGTTATTTGCCAAGGCTAGATCGCGATATCCTCCGAAAATATCCAACAGGAATGGCACATCTTGGGAATATTTTCAGATGTAACAAACTGGGATAATGCCGCCTGAAATGAAAACAGAGGCGGATTCTGAAGCACCGGGTCGTGGGGGTTTCCTGAGCTTGAGTTACGTAAAAAGTCAAGACCCAGGAGAGATTTCTGCCACCTTCTTGATAACAATAAGAGGGCTTTTCAGCAGAAAAGAACCCAACCAACTTAAAGCTGACCAACTCCTGGTGTGCACAGCTTCCAAGGCAGGGTGAACACGCAGCTTTGCTTGCGCAGTGCAACTTCTCCTTACAGAGGCCTGAATTACTAATTCAAGGATACTGACAGCACAGGAGCATCCCACATGCAAAACAAACAAGAACAGTTGGATTCTCCCCCCCCTCACTGTTTTCCTACATTCTTCAGGTTACCACAACAGATGCTTTTGGAAGAAACCAAGACAAGGAAGCAGCACACTTTAGGACCTTCTTTTGCTGGAAATAAAAGTTCTGGAATTTTATTTTTGTTTTGCAAAAGGATTTTTAACGAGGTGTAAAATCACTCACAGGATCGAGAGGGAAGGTTGCAAAAGCAAGCTCAGAAACCAGCCCATTGCAGGGGGGCTGGAATTAGATGATCTTAAAGTCCTTTCCAACCCTAGCCATTCTCTGATTCTAACCCTGTCTATTACGATGATCGCCTCCAAACAAACCCAACAAGTGCCTATTACACCTCACGGCTGCTTTGTTGCTGCTAAGTGATGCCTAGAAAGATCTGCGGACACAAGCTTCCGTACAGCCTGTTAGCTCCCGGCAGCCGGGCAACCGGCGGCGAGCGGGTGCCTCCGTCTCCCTGGGCATCAGCGCTCCGAGACTCCAGGGCCGGGAGGGACGCTTAGTTTCAAAGCAGTTGGCAAAGTCTCCCCGGGTTAGAAGGGTGGAAAACGCTGCGCACGTTCCGACATCCGCAGCCGAGCTGCGGGTCGCTCCGGGCACCCCCTCGCCCCGCCGAGGCGGCTCAGCCCCCGCCGCCCTCCGAGCCAAGGCGGCCCACAGCGGCTCCGTCCTCCTCCGGTCCCCTCCGCGGCGCCCACGGCCCGGCACCCCCCGGGCGGAGGAAGGATGCCGGCCACCGCGCCAGGGCTCCCCGGAGGGAGCAGCGACACCCGCCTCTCCCCTCCGCACGGCACAGCCCCTCCGCTGCAGCCGCCGGGGCGCGGAGGGGAGCGGAGAGAAGCGGCGGAGGCGCCCGCTGCCGCTCCCCTCAGCCCGGCTCCGGGGGCGCCGCTCGGCTCCGGCGCGCCCCCACCCCCCGGCTCGATGGGAGCCCGCCCCCCTCACCCGTGCACCGGGGGAGGAGAGGGAGAGGAAGGGGCCCGCGGGGAGGGGGGAAAGGCGCGCTCGGGGGCGAGGGGAGCGCGTTATTGGCCTACTTACCGTCAATCGCCATGATCCGCGGTGGGCCGGACCAAGCGCCGCGCACGCAGCTCTCCGGCGCTGCCGGGCGGCGCGGCCGCGAGACGGGAGCGCGGGGCGGAGGCGGCGGGGAGGGGAGGGGCGCGGCGCGGGGCTCCTCCCGCAGCCACGGCGGAGCCACCGCCCCGTTCCAGCGCCCGAGCATCCTCTGGGAAGGAATTGTCCCTCATCTCCATCTAAACCTGCCCTGGTGCAGCTTGAGGCCGTTTCCTCTTGTCCCATCCCTTGTTCCTTGGGAGCAGAGCGCAGCCCCCTCCTGGCTCCATCCTCCTCTCAGGCAGCTGTAGGGAGCGATCAGGTCCCCCCTGAGCCTTCTCTTCTCCATCTGAACCCCCCAGGTCCCTCAGCCCTTCCCCATCACACTGTGCTCCAGGCCCTGCACCAGCTCCGTTGCCCTCCTCTAGTCCCTCTCCAACAGCTCCATGTCCTTCTTATGCTGGTGACACCAGCACTGCACACAGTGCTGCAAGTGGGGTCTCACCAGAGCAGAGCAGAGGGGCAGGATCACCTCCCTCAACCTCCTGGTCACACTCTGGGGATGCAGCCCAGGATAGGTCTCACTTTTGCTAAATACAGCAGCAGGAAGATGGGAAATGTCAGCATTAAAATTACCCATGTGGCCTTCACTTACTCCATAGCGCTGGGGACACGTCACAACACGATGCTGCTGCACATTCACACACTCTTTCTTCCCCCCGTCGTACGTCTGACTCTTGCACAAGACAGATGGCATTTGAGAGTGAATCAGGACGCTGTGGTGAATAAAGACACCATCAATCTCAGGTTTGGTGGCCTCCATTTCTAACCATAACATTCTGTAACCGTAGCGGCCGGTTTCCCTGTAGTTTTGGGGGTGTAAAACTGAAATAACCTGTCACATGGAGCCACATACACAAGCACTCCATGTATCTTCGGAAGGGTTTAACACCTTCAAATATATAGCAGCCTTCAAAAACCTCTGAAAGTGAATCTAATGCTAAAAGGGATTTGAAGGAATGAGAAGGGATTAATGAATCTGCAGTGCTTTATACAAGGGATGTTTTTTGGGGGGCAGGTGTTTTTGAGTTGAAACTTGGCTATGCCAGTCACTTTCCTGTGGCTACACGCTCTGCTCACTCCTTTCCAACCCTCAGGTCCTGCCTCTGTTGCTACTCTTTCCCCTGTCCCAGGGGTCCTCGCCGTCCCTTCCATACCTTTTCCTCAGCTCAGCCCAGCCTCTCCTCCCCTGGCAGTCTGGGAGCCAGGCTCCAGTACTCTCCTCCTCACCTCCCGGAAGCTCCATGCAAAACCAGCAGCACAGTGAGCAAAGAGGATGTATGTTAAATTCCTTTGCTGTGTACGAAAGTCCGGGTAGCATTTGAAGCAATAGGGAAACCAAACCTGTTAGTCCATGCAAATAGGTTTGTTTGGACATGTATGGACTGCCAAACACAGGAGCAATCTCACAAGGTTGTCAGGAAGAGTATCTTTGGTACCAGTGTAATCCTTCTGCCAAATGTTAAGTCACTCTTCAAATCCCGGAAGCATTCATCTCCTTTAGTCTAGCAGCCTTCAGAAATATTGTGTCGTATGGAAAAATCAATGTCTTGTCTCAGTTTCATTCCTCACCTCGGTTAGAAGAAGTGAGGAGTTTAAAAGCCAAGTCCGCTTGAGCAAAATGGCTGTCTTGGAAAACACAAGTCCGGAATGTCAGACATTTGTCCAGACAAGAAGCAACTGTAAAAAGGACCTTCAAAGAGAAAATGTCAGCAGAACTTAAGGGCAAATATATTTCTCTGTGCCAGCACTGACATTTACCGCAGATACCCCGATGGTTTTCCAGCCGTTCCTAGAAAGCGTTTCAGCCCTGGAGTTTCCCGTATGAATTGTCTTGATAGCCATTTTTCTGATGATATTACTGTATTGAGCACAGCAATAAAGGCTCCTGTGGGATCAAGTACACAGTTAGAGTTGTTATTCTTCTCCTTTATTATTATCTTTATTTCATTTCTCCCCCCGCTTTCGGCAGCATCCTCATATATGAAGGAACTACGAGGCACTGACGTTAGCAAAACTTGCTGGGGCACAGGCGTCCACCCATACAGAATCTGGGATTCAGTTTGTGAGATGTTTAAAAAGTACTCTAAAACCTTTGGAGAGTCTCACATGTCACCACATTTCTGTGATTCATGGATGCAATTAACAGAGTGGGATGCAGAAGTTTGGATCATTGGACAAACTCTTTGTGAGGGTGAGGAGTGACTATGTTTGTGAATTAGTGACATTCCGATCGGAACTCTTTGTCCAGGCTGTTCATTTTCCAAACACAAAAGAAACACATTTTTACCAATGCAGTGATTTGCTCAGTTTGGAAAAACAGTTTCAGGACATGAGGAGCAAACATGATTCCGCATCGATAAAGAAATGGCATGAAAAATATGTATGAGGAACCAAAACACGACTTTGCAGAGCTCTGCTGAATCAGATCAGTTCTATTTGTGCTTTAGTTTCACAAGCACATGTTTAAAATGTCTAAGCTTTATTCAAGCATCAGATACTCCTGCCCACCACCAGAAGAGCCTCAGTTTTCAACGTTACCAGGAGGAACAAATCTTGAGCAAACTTCCAAATCTCGACTATTTTTGTTTTGTTCCCATGGTGTAATTGTGACAGTGTGAGCTATAGCTTCATCCTTTCCCTGCAGAAAAGGAGTGCAGCTGATCAGTTTGGATGTGTCATAGGCTTTCTACTAAATCCAGCGGGCAATTCGTTCTGCTGATAGCACTTACCTGTGATCCTACGAGCCTGCCATTGGCAGAGAGCTGTGCACAAACGTGACTGCAGCTCAGCACGAGACCTTAAGTAGCAGTGACAATTCAGTAATATACAAACTGTTCACAGGTTAACAAGAGTTTCTTGTCAAAGGGAAGAGCTGTCACCCCTTGTGACAGCAGATTTGCCAACAGCAGTACAACTAACTGACACTTACTGGAACAATTTCATCCCCTAAGCCCTAAGGTTTTCAACAAACTATCTACACAGGAGAAACTTCTCCCACGGCACCGATGTGAAGCCACTTTGGCAATTGAAATTGAACGCTGCTGGAAACTTTGAGGGCCATAGGAAGGTAAATACATTAAAGGTCATGAAGGTCTCAGCTACTGGGAGGACAAGTACAGTAGTAGAATGGAAGTATATGTACAAGGTACAGTATAGTTATATATAGAATCATGGAATGGTTTGGGTTGGAAAGGACCTTAAGATCATCTCTTTCCAACCCTGCTGCCATTGTCAGGGGCACCTGACGCTAGTCCGTGTGGTCCAAGGCTCTGTCCAACATGGTCTTGGACACTGCCAAGGATGGAACATGTACCACTTTCTTATACGTGTATGTATATGTATATACATTCAAAATGGGAAATCATTCCATTTTAAGACCAAGTCTCTTTAATATCCCTTAGTGCCATTGTTTATGTACATTTTTGTGTGTGTATGTTTGTTCTATATAATCGCTTGCTTTTTCTGAGTAGAACTCTGCACTGATTTTTCTCAAAAGCAGCAAATATTTTATGTGAGGTTACCTCACAGTTCTGCATCTTCTGAGCCTTGCTGTAAATTGATTCTTTGCACATTTAAGGCATGATCCATGCCAAACCTATTTGGATTTCCTTTTCCACCTTAGCCATAACCGTAGTATTAACCCAGCTATGATTAAAGAGACTATGCTAATGAAGACAAAGAGTATGTGAAAACCATAACATAAATGAATGCAAAGGCTAACTGAACGGTTGGAAAACACAGGCTATCAGTAATCAGAAGGGTTGAAGTCCTGCTAATTAAGATGCTGGACAGATTAGCTATCTGTAATTGTTTCAATGTGAACAAAATGGGTCCACAATTAAACAAACAGTGGAAGAAAGCTTCAAACAGCTGGATGTAAATCTTCTGGTGGAATGATGCCATTTCAGTCAGCTGTAGGTGCTTTGCACTGAAATGCCACTGGGGAGAGGGGCGAAATGAAAAGCATGTGCAAGACCTTTCATTTCGGGAAAAGAGCTTTTAATCTCAAGCCTTTTGGCTTCATATGATATTTTAACATAACATTGACATCTAAATGAACCATCTTGACTTTATCAATATAAAGTCTTTCAGTTTGAATATTTGGTCCTGTCTTGAAGTTTCACTTAATGGGGTGTTCCAAGAGCAGGGGGTGTGTCTGTGCATGCGCCCACACCTCCCCGTGTGTGAGCGTGGCTTTTCTCTGGTTGTCTTTCAGTCTGGAATCAAAACAGACTTTGAAGGAACAGCTCAAAACTCCCACAGACCTGCAGTTCTGTGTGTGTTCGGTTTTGGTTTATTTTGATAGGGTTTTTAAGCAGGAGCCTTACGGAAGTCCCAGAAGGAAGCAGTTTGATGTGCAGTTCTAGGGTGTTCTACCCTTGTGGATTATTTATAGGAAAGCGAAATATCAGGTGTGGCGATGTTGAAACAAAGAGGCAAACAGACACACTCAAAAGCTCTAACCCATAATGCTGATGTTAAAACACGACCTCTGAAACATCTCCCATAGTCCTATCTCCCAAAGACGTTACTGCTCCAGCAGGTGAAAAGATGGCTCGAACTCGAATGAAGTTTTGTGCCCTAACTGATTCGGGATATCAGTTTACAACTTACCCTAGGAACTTTTGGCAGCAATTCTGTGAACGCTGCCAATCAGACTTGCAACTTCACGTCCATTCCGGTTAGTTTCTCACACAAAGTGTTCTTTGTTAGGACATTAAAAACCTGACCTTTCAATATGAAGCTTTGCATTATCAAGTTATTGGCACTTGCGTAAATAATCCGTGACTGTTATTTAGCTTCTCATAGGTTTTGAAAGCTAGGAAAGACAGCCTGGGCCCTCTGACAGAAACTGCAGAGCTGCATCTGGTAAGAGCGATCTACCAGATACCCTCAAGTCTGCAATTGTTGGAAGAGGATCATAAACCTGACTCTTGAAGCAAATGATTTGGCCAAATACCACTCAGTGTGTAACTTTGTGTCCATGAATGATTGAGAAACTGGAAAAAGATTATTTCCAGCAGCACTTTCCTTCTGCCGACTTTGGGGCTCCACAAAGTCAGATTTCCAACTAGGATACAGTTGGAAAAGCTCCTGTGAGCTAAGGCAAGCAGCAAAGCTTTTTGTTCAGTTTCTCAATCTGTTTTCACTGTTTCTCAATCCATGTTTTCTCATTGTTAATCTCTGGGCAATGCATCTGCTACAGAAATAACAACTGAAAACATAAATAACAACGTGGATTTTAGTGCCAGGTTATTCCAGCCACAAGTCACATGCAGACTTCAGAGATGGATAAATTAGATACGGAGTCTTACTGGTACACTCATAAAAAGCTTCACTGGATTGAGTTCCTCAAGTAAACATGATTCCACTGTGTTGCCTTGCACTGCTCCAAAACAAAAGCGTCATGAAGATACAGCTAGCGCTGGTAAGTGCAATTCCAAAGAAATGTGCCTGTCAATGAGCATGTGTGCTCAGACAAACCACAGAAATCATAAACCAAAACTGTGCCAAAAAATCCTGTGCCAAATTCATCCAGAATCCATGCAGACATGCCAGTTTTTCCATGAACTAATGAAGTGGGCTTCCTGCAGATGTAGTTCTTCACTAATTGTCTCCATCCCTCCTAGTGGGACATCCCTAGCTTACCCCCATCACATCCTCTGTTATATCCCCAGCGATAATAGAATGTGTTGCAATTATTCCAGAGCTTTGCCCTTGCTTTTGAACAGTCAAGAAGCTGCAGAACAAAAAGTATAAATGATGAATCGTCGTAACTGATTAATTATGGCCTTTTCTTCAATGGGAGCACTAATTTCTTTCTCTTTTCTCTACGCAGAAGTGGGTTTCCATGAAACTAGAAGGAACCTAATTATTTCTGGGATCTTGATGAACTTGACCAACTGATCCAAAGCTGAAGCTTCCTTCAGCTTGGACAGGTAGAAGCGTTTGGCAAAGAGAGCATGGTCACATGAGCCTCATTTGCTTAGGAAATCAGGCTATGAATCACAAAGCCCCACAAACAGTCTACACAACTCCAGCAGAGGATGAAAAATGAGCCCCTCAGTTACACCTGCAAACCAAAACATGCAGATTAACAACAAAGCCCTCCTTGCTTTTTCAAAGATAGGTATCACACGAGTCTCCCCCCATACCAGTGGATTGGAATTACTGTACTTTCCTATAGAACAGTTACATGGACTTCTAATTAGACAAACCATAGCATGTAATAACGAGATGGAAATAGGCAAATGCGTTGTATGAAGAAACTGCCGTTCAGAAAGTCGTGTCTATTTTTTTAATGGAACGAATCTTCATCAAAAAGCTATTGAAAGTAATAAAATGGAACAAAACCAAATTCAGTCTCTGTTATTCATACTTAAAATATTAAAAGGTGATGGGAAGATACGACCCAGCTCTCCTGGAGGGCTATTTTTAGAGAGAACAAGATCCAGGATGCTAACAGAGCCTACGGGTCTGGTTCGTGCCAGCACAAAATGAATGACCTTGCTCTCACGACCTGATCTGACGGAGATGAGAGGCTGCAAATGGCTTGAATGGAGCCTGAGCTGCATCAAGCTGTAAAACTGTAGCATACACAGTGTTGGTTACTAAAACATTTCAATCTCAAACTGCTCGAATAGTACAAAGGTTTTTCTGTCAGAGTGTTAAAGTAGATTTCTCACCAACTGGCACTGAGAATACGAGAGTGGGAGAGATTCACCTCTCTGAGGCCCAGGTAGCTCATAAAAGCAGTACATGCATAGGCGGTGGTGGCAGCACAGGGAGTTAAAAGTCTTCCCAAGGAAGGGGAAATGACAACAGATCTGCACAGTGGTTTACAGTGTTAGTTGCATACAGCATGTGTGCCAGGCCTATTTTATTGACTAGCCCTGGCCAAATCTACCCCCAGTCGCTGTTCTTGGCTAACCTTGACAAAGTCATTCCCGTTGCCATGAAAGAGCTTCCTTTGCCCTCACTCTTCATCTCCCTCTAATTGCCTTTAGTGCTCTCTCTGATCCTCTGCTTTGTTTCTTTGCCCTCCCACCTGTAACCTGGTGAGCTTGAAGCTGTCACTTCTGGGTTGCACAGAGTACTTTTGTATAGCTGCTCTGCATGTAAAGGAGGAGAAACTGGTCTCTGTAGAGAAGGATGACAGTATCTGCTCACAAAAGAAAGTGCTTGACAAACATTGTCCCCTTAGCAACGGGATAAGGCTGTAGCCACAGCCAGACCTCTTAGCGTCTCTCTCTGGAACGAACCGCTATCCTTAACCGTTCCTACTGGGAGGCTTGTGCAGAGTCTATAATCTGCGTTTAATTTCTTTCTAATTGCAGTGGCTTATTTTGTGTATGCTCCTGCACAGCCTGAGAGCTCAAGCCTGTGGAGTACTCAGTACTTTCCCATTGGGTTTAGTCCCTAGGAGCAGTATTGTAAAAACTGTTTTGAAAGTAACGAGGGTTCCAAAGGCTGCATCCATCTAATTTCATGCTTCTTTTTACTGACAAAAGCTTTAGCATGCCTTGTAATTATCGCAAATATTCCGAAGGTATACAGCACCATATGATCTACTCTGATTTTTGGACTTAGCAGAGCTGTTCTTAATGCTCTTTCTGAACATATGTTCTGTTCTTACTTTTAAAATATCGACCAGAACATGTAATTCATTCTGATAGCACCACAAATATTCTATTGATGCACTAATGACACTACTGAGCCGAGGAAAAAAGAACGCAGAATTGTTAAAATCACTGTTCAATGCGGGAACCTATTTAAATACATGGTTTTGATTAACATTTCTACTGCCTATTAAAATAGTTCCTTCTGTGAAAGAAAAAAACCCCAAGTAACCCACATTATATGTAAACTGGAAGTATAGCCCTGCTTCTTTGAAAGATGACTCCTTTATACAGTTACAGTGAGATGAAGAATTCCCTGGAAGAGCAGAGCTGTAGAATCACAGAATGAAAGCGTGACTTGTATGCAGTACTCAGGCTTTATCTGCATCTTTTAAGGTAATTAATAAAAAGCTACTGAATTAGTTCATTAAAAGCATTTTCGATTTGCTAGCTGAAGCATGGGATTTTGAAAATTACCCCATTTCCAGGCTGGCTGTTATTTAGCAGAAACTTCCACAACGTTTTCTGAAATGCAAATGCCCATTTCTGCCTTCACAGAGGCACAAATGATAAAAGAACCCCTCAGTAACAACTAATCTGAGGTTGGTTTGCAACTGAAGTATGTAAAACAAGCTGCTTAAGAGCCAGTAAGCTCTCCTGCTTTCTCCTTTCCCAAGACTCAGCCTCTTCCATTAGAAGAAACAAAGTCATATATATTCTAGTCAGACCTCCTTGATTCCCTTCCAGCCTGAATTACCCTCTGCTCCTACCGATCCCCCATGGTAATAAGGAATTCAAATACACCAAACTCGCATTAAACTGAGGAGGTTTTCTATAGAGGTATAGCTCCAACCCTAGAACAGTAGGTAAGTAAACATGATTCCCCCAGGGATGCTGGCACCAGCCAGAGCTGCCAGGGCATAATAGCACTACAGCAGGAGTAGTTTGGTAGGGGAATGGATGAGGTGTGTTTGCAATGTATGGAAACACGAGCAGTAATGCCTTAGCCATATTGCTTTAAAACCTTTCCTTCTGCTTGATGGGAGTGTGACTTTGGCATAAATGTACTTTGGCCATCTAAATGTTTTCCACAAAAAGACCTATCATGATTTCTCTGCTTTTCAAACAGCTTACAGTAGACATAGTGAAATAGAACAGTGTTTCATTTCAGATGTATTACATGCCCATCGAGTACTCACATACTTTCTGAGAGAGGCAGATACACAAGTAACTTTGGGAAAAAAATGCAATGGAAAACTCAGAGGAAACATGAGAAATACCCACAAATCTATGAAATATAAAAAAACCCCAAATATCCTAAAAAACCAAGTTACAATTCCGGGGTTTTTTTTACTACAATATTGTTAAAACTGTGAGGAACAGCTGTCTAAAATGGTGCTTTCTCATTTTCTGCCTTCTTTGTCCTTTTCAGTATGAAACTTTTCGTTCTTTCCAGCTACATGTTACCCCGCATCTGGAACCTCTCCACTACTGATGTCAATCTACAATTACTTTGCCTTGGCAACTCTTGTTGGCTCCCAAAATCGTTTCCAGTCCAAGAGGTGGTCCGAGTGAAAGCTGTATTTCTCCACCACCATTTTCTTTGCCAATTCTCCCAAAGTCATTGGTCCTTGTTGCTGGTTATCATCTGTGTGCTTCATTCCTGCTCCTCTACACACACTTAGTGTCCTTGGTAGGTCAGTCTTTGGCTCTGCATTTTATTTGAACCTGCTTGCAAGCCTTACGTTTGATACTCTTCTAACTGCAGACTGTGTGGCTCTCCAAAAGAGAAAAGTACTCTACTGGAATTAAAACCCTATAGTTTAGGGCAGGATCTGGCCCACCTTTAAATTATTTAATGATATTAATCATTTTTTGCATAATAGAGTATTTTAGTCCAAGTTGCTTTGGTTACATCTTCATTGCACTGATCCCCACAATACTGTTGCAAGATAAGGAAATGAGATTTCCTTTATTTCACATAAATAACAGTGATATAGAAGCTGTAACCACCTTGCTCAATGAAACAGGACCGGGGACATCCTGTGGCTCTGGGGTCACTTGGCACAGCCTGAGTATCTCCACACTGCGCATGACCCTGGTTTCTGTTTTGTTCTCATAAAATGCCTCTGTGGTCCTAAGTCGTTATTATTGTGTGCCTGATTTTTTTCAATTCAGAATGCCTCAACTCATGGAAGAGGTACATGCAATCCGTCAGAGTGTATTTCATAGCATTTACTGATACACTGCATGCATTGGGCATGTTGTAGTGATACAAAGAGATAGTTAAGGGTGAAAGGTCTGCTGGGAATGCATTGGGAACTATGCAGTATACAGGGACCCGGTACTGGGTTTTCTGTACCACCCAGTGCAAGAATTTAGGTATGATAAATGGCTTAAAAGCTTTTTATGGGCCTAAGGAGGCCTGAAGCAGTGCTCTGTATCCCTAAAGATACATGTACTGGGTGGTCTAGATGTACTAAGGTCACTTGGCCCAGCCATGAAAACCCAATGGAGCAGATTTTTCTTACACTAATTAAACGCAAGGCACATCGCTAGGATGTAAACTTACACAGTACACGTTTTACTTCAGGGTATGGATAATACAGTGACACTGACACCAGGCAATTCATAACATGGAAGATGATGCCCTTGTAAAACAATTCAGCTTTGTTCTTTTTCTCTATGGAAAAGCAGCTTCCATAAGCCATTAGGGAAGTCATTTTCAAACAGATCTCATCTTCAGCAATGTTGCTCTGGTGGCTGAGTTCCCTCGGGTTAGTATTTTTTTTATGGAAAGTGCCCTGGGATTTCTATTACATGTCTCTATGGTTTGAAACAGAAACAAGTACTCACCATTTAGCTATTAAAGTTGATAAGATTCACAATTCATGAGCTGTGAATTAATATACAAACTGAATTAATGAACTTCCACAAATTCATAGGCTTATGGTAAATGAATTAATTTACAGACTGCAAGAGGAGATAACATATGGGACCTGATGTCGCACAGAAACACTCTGCCACTCAGCTATACGTTAACATTGCTCTCAGACAAAGTGGAAAGCCAGCATACTCAGTCTAGCAGACCAGCACCATCATTTAATCCATCCGAATGACTAGCGCTACTCGACCTTTTCCTTGGCACAGAACACAATTCTCTCACTCAAGGCAAATCTAAGTCGAGGAAGCCAGTATTCAAGTTCCCGCTTGAATATTGAGTATTCAAGTTGCCGCTTGAATACTTTTTCCTACCATGATAGCACAGCAAACAGAGCTTAGAGCATACATTCTGACAACATGATGGGTTATAGATCACAAAGTGTTCTTGCTATGTATATATATAAATGTAAATACTGTGTATTTACATATATACATATGTATAAATGTAAATACCATGTAACTTCAGTACCTGATTATTATTGAAGTGCAAGCAGTGGGGGTTTTTTTGGCTTTTTATCCGTCCTTAGGTTTAAAACTTGCCCATTAGGATTATTTCTTCCCACTGATCACCAGCTTTATAAATCTACCCTGCTTCTTCTTACCAGCATACTAAAACTGCAGCTCACTGGAGTCAATGCTTTTATTCCAAATGAGTTAGGAAACTAATTGCCTTTTGCAAAAATGATACTACAGGGGACAACTGGTCACAACAAAATCACGACACTCTCCTGCCACTCATAATTAACTTTTCCTTGGAATGAGAAGAACATGCTGTCCCGTTGCAAAAATAACAGCATGCTTGGTCGTGAGCCAGAGGCAGTGATAAATACATTTCTGATTAAGCCAGTAACTTCATTTACAAGCATCTGATTTAAAACCACTACAAACCCCCCACAAATCAAAAAACCCAAACACCACCTTTCAGAAAATACAGTGATAGGAACCAGACAACTGGGATCTAGTGTGCAAGGTTGGAGTCATAACTCTGTATCCCCACTGCTGCCACTAACCCGCTGTACCACCATGAGAAAGTCATTGGATGTCTCTGTCTCAGTTTCCGTACTTCTGGGGAGAGATTTACAGGTTCAAGAATTGAAAGTCCTTAACTGAACTATACCCTGTCTGCAGGTATTTATGGTGGGGAATTCTAGCAGAGTTACGTGCCCACGTGATATGATTAAGGCCAAAGGAGGAGAGATAATCCAGCTTTACACAAAGTAAGGTCCACGCTGCACAAGTCCCACTCACAGGTTTTCCCACACAATATGCCAGTCTTCTAGAAGCCTGTCCTTGTTTCAAGGCACCATATTCCAGCTGCATCAGACCAGACAGAGCAGTAAAATGAGCATCATTCGTCTTCCCAGTTAACGACCAGACATTTATTTTTAAAGATAACATCCTGCTCTGTGTCCTGCATGAGCCGAAATATGTGATTGAACAGAAAGCATGCAATTACGTGCTGATGTGCAGTAGGCAGAGAATAGTCCTGAGTGATTCCAGGGGGAAATGTATTCCTGGACAGAAAACTGGTCTGAGCCCCAACATCAAAGTGAAATGCCAACCCTCTAAAACTTTCTGCTTTGGGAAGAGCAAGCATCTTTCATCACTGCTTGAGAATGACCACAGAGCTTTTCTGTCTATTGGGGTGAGCCTTTTAACACTCCATTATTTTGGTTGCCCAACTTTACATATCATATTTTGTTTCCAATTGCCTATAGGTTTGCCAAATTTAAAACATTTGCCCAATGTTTTCCATCTTTGGTCTCATTTTGGAAAGTTTAGACAAGGGTTTTGCTGTTTGGGAGAGTGGGCTTACAGGAAAAGACTGTTTCAACAGTGTTAATCTACTAGCACTTGCCTTTCCCCTGTCTATCGGCTCTATTACTTCCCTGGTTCAGTACAGGGAGATGTAGCAAGTCAAAATCTAAACCCAACAGACTTCGATGGTCTCCTGTGGAAGCCGCAGTAAACTACCCCTTGCACAGCAGCAGAAGCAGGAAGTTTGCTTTGAAAATGTCAGTGCATGTCACTAAATGGGCCCATATTGATCTGTAGTGACACCAAAGGCACCAAAACACATGGGGAACAGATCTTTGCTTTCCGGGTATGTGCTTGTTTTCACTGGAGTTTTCTCTGATTCAG
Source organism: Ara ararauna (assembly GCA_028858755.1). Taxonomy (NCBI): domain Eukaryota; kingdom Metazoa; phylum Chordata; class Aves; order Psittaciformes; family Psittacidae; genus Ara; species Ara ararauna. Next base: position 123,824,348 of record CM054379.1, read on the forward strand.
AGCACAGCCTAAACAGAGCTCTTAAATCAGAATCACGCCTGCTCTGTAAAACTCATATCCTTTATTTGAAAGACTGTAAGATGTGTACTGTAATAGGTGAGGAGCTGAAGGGAGAGAAAGAATAGTTTTCTCAATAAAGAACTGGGCAGGCATTGGAGAGCTGTGTTTCTGTTCCCAGCTCTACCACACGCTGCTCATGCTGCGTTAGACAAATCAACAGCTTTTATGCAGATACTCCTTATACAGCTGATAAATGAGCTCAGGATTTGTTTTTAAAATGCTGGAACAGTTGTTCATGGGTTAGAACCCCTCAATTTTTAGAATATTATTGGAAAACATGAAGGGTTTTTATGATGCTTTGGAGAGGAAGAAGACCAGGAGAGAATGAAAAAAAGCCACACTTCACTTTCATATGTGCAAAAATTAAGATCATAAAGCAAAAAAAGAGAAATCAAAGGACCTGACTTTCAAGCTTTCAAATGCATTATTCCACCTGGCTTACGTTTTGCTCAAAGAAATAGATTCTGCTGTCTCCAGACAGGGAGAGACCGCCACTTAGGAAGCCTGTTCAGCAGAGTCTAACCAGGCTGTGACCTGCCAAGCAGCGCTCCCCCACTGCTCCATGGTGACAGTACAAAAGGGTGCGTGGGAAGCGAGAGGAGGCGTATGGCTGATGAATCCATGCCAGTGTTGTTCCACTGGCAAAATCCCCTCTCGGCGAAGGGAAGCTGCTGCTGAAGCTCCTGCATGCAGAAGGCTGCAGCTGTGCGCACGGAGTACTTATGCAACCTGGGAAAGGATCGGGGGTGGTTTTATCACCAACACATTATACCTCTGCTAAACACTCTCCTTGTTCCTTGGGGCAGTGAACAGAATTAAGCTCCGAGAACAGAATCTGTTAATATGAATGGAGAGAAATAATCAGGTTTTTTGCTACCAGGCAACTTGCAGGTACCAGAGTTTTTCCACTGCGTTTTAAGGTCCTGTTGCCATAGTAGGCAGAAGAGTTCAGAACAGTGAGCTGCTGTTCATGGGAGGGACTGGCTCTGAGGAGCTACAGAACAGAGGCTTGAGAAAGGACACAAAGGCAATTACAGAAGCTGCAGGGAAATGAAATGATTTTTCTTTTAGCCCAATGTTTGCAGTTTCTGCTTTGACACCGGGGGAATAAATGCCAAGAAAAGAAATTTCACCTGCCCTCAAAGCAATGTGATTTTAAAAAGATCAAACCATACTCCCAATATATGGTGACAGTGTTGAAAAATCAAGGACTGCTCCATGTAAAAATGCTCGTGGATTAGACCTACCGCCTGAATTTCACTATGCCTTTAGGTACTGCTTTCTTTTGACTCACCTGTTCTGGAGTATTCTAGAGTTAATTTCCATGCCTGGCAAGCTCAGAGAAATTGTTATTACGGGGCCCTTTTAGAGCCCTGGGAAGACAAAGTTAACAAACTTAGAGCTTCCAAGCACTTACACAAGCAGCCCACTTGCGAAAGAATTACATGATGCTACATTTAATTGCAGATATTCTTAATGACATGCATTCTTCTAGACCGTGGTGCACATCTAGAGCCCGGGACAAAAGCTCTTGTTCATTCAGTGCTCATTAAAATGTTGAATCTTTAATAGGAGCAGGATGGGATCATTACTATAAAACGATGTAAAAATGTACAGAGCTTTGATTCTGGGTATATTCCATTTTGCATCACTGAAAGTAAATCTGTTCTGCAAACACAGAATGAATATGTCTTTATATTTGTGCCAGCACCCACCCTGGCCTCTCCATTAGCAGCAGTAAGCTACCACAAACACAGGGGCTTGTAATAGGACAAAAACCTCCTGGTCTCGTTGGTGGGGAGCTAGAGTAACAATTATCAGCTCCCAATCTGTGTTCTGGCCTGATGCAGTGACGTACATTTGCATTTGTCTTATGGCAAATGATAGGGCATGTTAATAGCTATTTAATAGTTGAGCAATTATTTAAATTCAGGTTAACCCTAATTACATTTTCTATTAAATCCAGGGAGTGATTTCCCCACCTCCAATGGAAAGAATCACTTGGAGAGACTTACATACGAAGAAGGGTGTCTAAAGCTTTTCCCAGATGGGTTCCTAGAGGAGAAGACCTGGGGAAGCTGTGGCTTTTGAGTTCTTGCCTCTTTTCCCCGTCTTAGTAAGCTGAAGGATCAGCAAGCGTCAGGATAGAAACTGTCCGAAAGCAAAGACATTTAGCTTTGCTGATCCTCTTTGGCCTGATAGCTATCATGTCTTCAATGGCATGAGGAAGCGAACAGACCCAGAGGACCTCTTTGGAATAGTCTTTTCACAGGTGAGGGGGATTTGTTCTTCAGGCTCCCTTGCTTAGTTCTGTTCAGCAAAGAAGAAACAAGAGCATAGAAGTTGGAACAAATTCTCCCTGCGTCCCCCCAAAAGATTAAATAATTCCCCCACATCTTGTGGATTATAAGTCCCGCTTCTTCGTTACCCTCTAATGAGTTTATTACCAATGGATAGTCATTGAAACACACATAGTCCATCCCTATTATGTAAGTGAAGGTTTTATTTGGGAAAGCTTGAGGCAGTGAAATCAGAAATGAGGCCATTGTTCATTCTCACTGTTGACTGGTTTAATTTAGCTTTAAGCATGTGATTAATTTTAATACTATGGGAAATTAATTATATTTGTGTTCTAATGATCAGTATTAACCTAATTAGTGACCATAAAAATTCCCAAGCAAAGCACTTAATCGCATTAGAATTAAGATTGTAAATATTTTCCTAATGGAAAGCTGCCAGTAAAACACTAGTGCTCTCAAAGGCTACAGCCACAATAAAACATTTATAAATGACTTCCATGATGAACTTCTTATTGCTAACTCTGCTACGCAAGTTAACGGTGTCTGTAAGCCGTTAGAAACATTTCCATACATCACAAGTAAGCTGTGCAATACTTAAATCGATGCTCTTAAGCTTCGGTTCCCCCGATACAGCCAAAACCTTTTCAAGAATCTCTAATTCCCAGGCAGAAGCGGTGCCCTGTCCCTATCCCCACGGCCACTGAAAACTGTCCTGGAGAAACAAACAAAGCCTTTGCTCAACCTAACTTCTCCTTCATGTGCATCATTTTCCTGCTGTTAACCCCTGAGTGTCCACTTCCGCTCCCATTCACTCCTCTCATTTCCACTCTTTGTGTTCTCTTTAGGCACAGCAAGTAGCTCCGAAAGGAGCTGCTGCACCCTGGAAAACACAAGCCAGAGAAGCACATTCGATGGGTAGCACAGAGAATGCCACTGCCAAGACACAAGACAACTGTTCTTGCAAACAAAAGGATGATCTCCAAAAAGGCAGCATTCTTTTCTGTCTTCCAGGAGACATACAGCCTCCTGAGCTAAGCACAGGTCTATGGCAAAGAGCCTGCATACACAGTGCCCACAGAAAACATCTGAAGCCCACTTCTATTTCATTGTTAAAAAAGATATGCTCTGCTATGTTATCCTACACAGCCTTTCTTGTAATTAAATTGCACCAAATAACCAAAAGAATCCTTACAGCTCCCATGGGATAATATAGTTATTCATCCCTGAATCTGACCCTCCTTTATACTTTGGTATAAAAAGCTTTCTTTTACATTACTTGTTTCAAGCACTGTCCCAGATTTAAGCCACTTTATAATACAGGGACCATATGTGTCAATGTGATCCCCAGAGGCCACCGATCATTCCCAGGTGCTAGGATGATTGCAATTGAAGTATTTATTTAAGATAAAACCTTTGTATTGAATTAGAAATTGATCTTCCACTTGAGCAGATAGTGTTGCTTTATGTATTTATATACAGGTCTCTTTGGAAAGCTCTTTCATCTGTGTGCTGCTCAGAGTGATTGAATCTTCCCCAGATGTGAGGAAATAATACTTGGAAATGTAATTCCCAGCTTTTGTGGGGCTCAGGGTGAAAGGTACTAATTCTTCTGTCACCTCTTGGCTGAACACTTTAGCTCAGTTACCAACTGCATGCAAAGGGTGCCAGAAATGTATCGAGTCACTATTATACCTCATTAATTATGTACTGCCTCCAAACGCAATGCAGCTCATGAAGCCTAAAACACAAACCAGAAAAGCAGAGAACGTGTTCCTCCAGAGCTGCATCATATCCTTTATGCACAAGATAAGGATTTTCACTCTAAGCCCCTCTCTTTCCTTGCACCTTCTCCCCTTTTTATCTTATTCTAGAGTCCTTAATGCAAGTTACATAGAGAGAACTAATCAATTAAAGACCTGGTGGAGGGGAGATCCTGAGGGGATGCTGGCTCCAGTAAACTGCTGGTTTATCCTATGAAAGAATTTGTGACTAAAGACTTTTAGTTTCCTGTTTCTTTACATCTATATCAGCGTCTGTGCCTGAGCTCCCCTCCCAGGTAATAAAACCACCAGTGTTATTGAAGGTGTTTAGATATGTGGAGCCATTAATAGATGGCTGTGCTCCACCATATGCCATGGGCTGCTTATTGTGTTGTCTTTCACTCCGGTACCTTGTGACAGCTTATCATTGAGGATAACATTAATGACAGAACATTCCCAGGCTGAAAAGATCCTCAGGAAATACTTTGCAGAGAGCAAAAAATAAACAAGTCTTAAAATATTAATCCAGTATTGATTTTTGGGGACAATTGTCTTAAAAATCTGGATCAGTTTTCAATATCCCAAAGTATCCTGCGAATACACCGATTTCCAAAGACTTGTATCGCACTAACCTGTCCATACAGGGAGGTTTTTTTCAATCACCTTTAGGTGCTAATGGTTGAAATCCATGTTTTGGGCATCAACCCACCCTGAGGTGGGAAGCCTGGCTGTTTTGCTGGGGCTGTTCTCAAACATGCAGAACACAGGAAGCTGCGGGTGTTTTGGAGGGGATTGGTTCGTGCAGGAACCGTGTTTGCTCTCTTGGCTGTTTGAAAATCAAGAGGATTGGTCATTAATATTTTTTATAACTCATTATCATGATGCGAACCAAATCAAGGCCAACTTGTTTGATTGATGGGGATTTATTAACTGAAAGCTCTTACTGTGATCCATATACTTCATTTTGAAGCTACTGCCATGAAATAAGTACAATATATGATTGACCTACAATTTCACTTCGGGTGGTGCCAACCCCTAAAACCTCAGCGGGTCTCCTTCAATCACACTCTGCAAGTACAAACAGCAGTTTCACACCAGCACAGCATTTGTATCAAGCTCACACGCACAGGGTCTAAAAACCCCAAATGAATCCTCAGACTCATGTAAGAAAAGGGTTTCATGTTTGCAGACAATAAACGTACAACACCAAGTAGGACTGCATTGACGGTATCAGCAATAATCTCATCATTACAGCTGGCTTAGACGTTTTAAACTCAATTTATATGTCCAAAACTGGATGTGTAGCACATGAGCAATTAAATACACAAACAGAAAATGGGAGGGCTAAAGGCTTGATAGAGCAACGCAAACACCAAGTACAGCTGTGACAAGGGACCTGACCTGCTGCTGGCTTTCTTCAAGCAAGTTTTCCAGAGGGAAGCAGGGTTAATGCAATAAACCCAGTACAGCCTCAAAGGAACGTGCCCTTCCTTTGGGCATCAGTGATCTCTGATAGACTGAAATAAACCTCTGCTTGCTAACGGAACACAAAATTGAGCAGAAACGTGCAAAGGAAGCCTTGTGTTCCCCTGCTAGCAGAGAGGAAAGGAATGGAGACACCTTCAGGGACACAGCTGGGACATTTTAGGGCCCCACCAAGCCAAGCACTTGTTTTCCTTTTCATGGCCATTTGCAATGAGAGTAACTTAGAACCTCTAAATTATTCAGGGAGTCGAGACCTGCCCACTGCTGGCATACAACGAGGGAGCGCTAGGTTTACGTTCGGAAGCTTTCCGTAGCTACCCGGGGGGGTGTCCAGCAGGATGGGATCACCAGGACAATCAAACTGCTCATCTTCTCATGAAATCCATGGGCAAGTTCAGAGAGGAAGGTAAATGTGTGCCTGCATGGCAAGAGTTTTGTGCTGCACGAATGAAAGCACGAGGAAGTTTTCTATTTCTAACTGGAAAAAATGAGTATTTGCCAAAGCCAAAGGAAGATGCAGCTGAAGATGGGGTTTGGATGTTTTTGTGCTCACATCCAGATAGAAAAAGCAGCTTTTCAAATTCATTCCACCACCATTTGGAACCAACCCAAACAAATATAATGGTGTATATATAAATTCACCTTTGAGTCAGCGTCTCGTGCTTCAGCACTTCTAGTCACAGCATCTTGCAGAGCAGTACATCAGCCATATGCTTCCTGCACATCTTTTACCTTCTCAGTACACCAGAAGATGGATGCTAAAATCCAGAATGCAACCTTAAACATTCTCTTGGGGTTTTTAGTAGGTTTTATTGGTACTGCTGGTAGAGCAGATTGGTTAGTGGAAGGTAGCAACCTCTGCTTCAGAATTCAAACGGTTAATGGAAAGAAGAAAGAGATTATCAAACAAGGAACTCTTGCAGTGGCTGAACAGGAGTTTTCTAAACTAATGGGGAAAAACAAACTGTATGCAGATAGAATAAAGAAGAATAAACTCCTTTTCACTATAATTGGTGTGAAGCATGAGAAAGAGGCATAAAAGCCTCAGAAAGATGCTTTTGTTGTAAGGAAAATGGATGAGCTTGGGTAGGGGGTGGTTTATGGGTTACTTTAACCAGGATTTTTGCACTAGAAAATAATCTCAAGAGCAGGTTTCCAATCAAACAGATTTACTTAATCAGTAGGTAGAAGAAAATGGAGACCAGACAGGAATCACTGTGGATATAACAGTGATTGTCTCTTTGTGAGCCTTATAATCTCATCCCTTGAGTCTTTCTTCAGATTAAATCCTTCAGGTTAAAGGAGCATAACTGACAAAGTTTACTGCATGGCACGTGGTGCATGACCAAACCCCCTCTGTACCACTGTCATTTTACCTATGTGGACTAAGATCCACACGTATCAGTAACATATAATAACTGCATTATTGCATGTCTCAGGGGTCTCTCAAACCAAGTGTTGACATTCAGTCCTAACCCCCCCTCACATCCCACTAATGTGGTGACCCCTCACTTTTATTAGAAGAACATAGTTGAGTGATGAGCAAAATTAAGGGAATGAGAGCACAGAGTCAGTTACATCTGGAGCTTGGTCAGAATGTTGTGTAGGTAATTCTGGCTGCTTGGTTAAGGTTTTGATACAAACTGAGATGAGCATCCCCAGCTGCATTAGCATGCTGATTATGCCACTGCTCCCATTGACTTTCAACTGGATTTGGGTACCCACAGCCCTCCCAGACCTTCAGAATCACAGCTTAATGCCATAAGTGTACTTTTCCAACTGTACTCTTACAAATCATCTGCTTTTTACTCACAGTTGTCCTCTTCACTATCTGCATCTAAGCATCCTGGTATGAACCTGGTCCGTTCTCTTAATATTTTCTAGGTAGTGAATGCTTTATACTTGGCACTTTCAAGGCTTCCAGAGGTTAAGAAGAGAGAAGAATTTGCTGTATTTTCAAACAACCCCTCTGATGACAGTTGTAGATGTTAGTAACTAGGTGTAAAGATATATCTGTTCTTGCTGAGGATTCTGAATGCAATTCAATTTCTTCCTTCCATTACGTTAGGGAGAAAATGAATCCTATCACTCACCTGGTCCAGTTCTGAAATCACAGAATCATAGAATGGTTTGGGTTGGAAAGGTCCTTAACATCATCCAGTTCCAACCCCCTGCCACGGGCAGGGACGCCTTCCACTAGAGCAGGTTGCTCCAAGCCCCTGTGTCCAACCTGGCCTTGAACACTGCCAGGGATGGGGCAGCCACAGCTTCTCTGGGCACCCTGTGCCAGCGCCTCAGCACCCTTTTATCTTTAGACAGATGCAGTAGCGAGAACACGCATCCTCTTGAGCTGCTCCAGAAGCATCACTGCTCCTCCTTCCCAGCATCAGCCACCGTAGCAGAGGCCAGGAACTGCCTCCCCCAGTCAATCTTGCCATGACTGCTCCCAAACAAAAACTTTTAATCCTCACCTTCAGCAGTGGCAGCAGCAGAGAAGCATTCCTTTCATACCAAACCAAGAAAACGGGATTTACCAGCTCTGTGGGACTCTTCCTGGACATTATAAGACACTAGAGCTGCAGCACTGGGGACATCCAGAAGACTACTCTGGAGACAGCACTAACACAGAGTAGCAGATAACTTCTTTCATGTCTTCCCTTTGCATTCCTAGTAAGGTACAACATATCTGAAGCCTCAGACACTGAGCCTGTGAGATACCATGGCAACTTCTCCCCTAAGCCCTGGCCAGTGCTTACACAGCAGCCAACGCTCTCTCTTTAATCAGCATCGATGCTTTACAGGATAATGATTTCTAAGTGGGACAACTTCTCTTGTTTTTATTCACAGCAAGTCCCCTAAACCCCAGAATAGATAACAGGACTTAGAGAGGAGGATGAGTAATTCAGTGGGCTGTATTTGGTTGGTGAACAATGATATCCTTGCTGAGAGAAGCATGTTTTCTATGTTTCTTCCTCATTTGACAGCAAACTGCCTGGAATTATTGTTGTTGTAAAATACAGAGCAGGGGGACAGGAGCAGCGGAATTGATAGGAGGAGCTAATTACATTGCTGGTGGACACACAAACAAGCTGTGAAGGCAAAGAGCTCTTCAGATGGCCACAGTGACTGAAAACCAGCCTGCAGTCCTGCTAGTCCTCATTGCCCTACCTTCCTGAGATCATCTGTTTTGGTCTGAGCACTGATCTGTGCCATGTAGTAAGCAATAACTGCTTGAGTAGATGCCACACTGGGTACGAGGGGTTGCCTGGCAACTTCAATTCGTTTAGCAAAATTTCATTTCCTTTCTATGATGACTTTTATTCTAGAACATGCCGGGCGGAGAGGCTCTCATTCCTGTTTGAACTTTCCTTTGGAGTGAGCATAAAAGCAACCAGAAGAAAGAAAGGAGGAGGGAGGTGTAATCCAGCCCAGTATTATGACCTAAATTTAAGTTACAGTGAAGCAATAGAATGTCACAGTATGCTAATTATTTAATCAACCCACATCTCCTCTGCTGTTCATGTATTATTCTGACTATCAATCGAACACCATCTGCCCTCACAGAAATATGTTCCTGTAACATACAGAATGTTTAGCTGGCACGGAACCAGCACCACATTCACACTCCAAAGTCATGAACCCCAGAAAGCACGAGGAGCTGTGGGACATCCAAAACATCCCTGCCTCTCCCTTGGCCTTCCTCTGGAGAAATGGATGATTTCCATTTCCAATAATGAAATAGGTACATTAATGACTCTGAATGCAAATAGGAAGCTTTGGAATCCAGATTCCTTGTAATGAAACATTTCTGTCACCTGGGGAAGCGTGGGAAGCAGCAGCAGGGAGACAGAGGCGGCTCCAGCTCCTTATCCCCACTCTGCTGGGAGAAGGAGCCTCTTGCTCTATTAATGCACGTTATTGGCCTGGACAGCAAGTATAAGGATGCACTGTATAAGGTGAAGAGATAATTGCTGTCACCAACGGAAGAACAACTTTGTCAGTGAGATCCTGGTAAAGTGCTCCAGGGAAAAGGATTTGGAAAGGTTGTTTGGGAAGTATAGATTATAAGGGGATGTCTACCTCAAACAGACAAAATGAAGTATAAACCCTCCTCACTGGCAGGAGAAACTGAAAAGTCCTTGATTTAGACCAGGCAGTACATAGCAACAACTCAACCATCGGTATGTTCTCAGTATTGCTTTCAGACTAGAGCCAAAAACACAGCAATGCACCAGCTACTGGGCAGAGCCCTATCCCAGCCAAAGCCACTACTATGGACATTTGTGAAACTCCATCCTATATTGCTCAAGTTGGAGGTGCAGCATCTTCATCATTTCCTAATCAAGCACTGCCTGTTAAGGACCCCCAACCAGCTCTCCAAATAAACAGGCACAAGGACTGCGTGCGCAAGAGGAATACCAAGTGCAGATGAAGCCATGGTGTCTTCGGCTGCTATTTAGAAACAGTTTTTGGATACTCAGTATCTGTAGTTAATATATCAATTAACAGACTAGCTACTAGATGTTGAGTGGCTCCTTTATGTCCTCCTGTCTCATAGCCTGGGACGGAGCACCTCAGTCCACACTTCACCTGCCAGAACAGCCAACAGCTTAGAGCAATGTATCCTGTACCAGTGAAGAGCTGTAGATAGGGCATGGATGGATCCACCTGCCAGAACCATAGAATCACAGAGTGGTTTGACTTGGACCTTAAAGCTCATCCAGTCCCAACCGATGCCATGGGCAAGGGACACCTTCCACTGCAGCAGGTTGCTCCAAGTCCCATCCAACCTGGCCTTCAACACCGCCAGGGATGGGGCAGCCACAGCTTCTCTGGGCACCCTGGGCCAGCGCCTCAGCACCCTCACAGGGAAGAGCTTCTGCCTTACATCTAACCTGAACTTGCCCTGTTTCAGTTTGAACCCATCACCCCTTGTCCTATCACTGCAGTCTCTGATGAAGAGTCCCTCTCCAGCATCCTTGTAGCCCCCTTCAGACACTGGAAGCTGCTCTGAGGTCTCCACGCAGCTTCTCTTCTCCAGGCTGAACAGCCTCTATGTTTTCAGCCTGTCTTCGTGTGGGAGAATAAAAACACTGAGTGCCAATGTCTCTGTTGTCCATATCCTGGATTCCTTGGAGCAGGACCAGGGATTTCCAGCGGGACTGGAATTTAGCCCACTGTGCCACAATCCCATAAAACACAACTGTCTATTGGTTAAACAATGCCAGGCTCGTCTCAGCCAGATGCCTGTTTACTGACTACTGAGAGAGAAAAAAAGCTCTCAGATGCTATTGCTTGGGTTTTGCAGGATGTAGGACATATTAATTATGAACAAATTAAATGAGCGCAAAGCAGAGCTGAGCCATGGTACTTGGTTTGGCTGCAGTTCTCAGCATATGAAGAAAAATAACAGCACAGGCCTTGATGAACATAAATTCTGCATTCAAAATAAATCATTGTGTTATCTCGTGTCTATTTGCTTAAGGTACTTGTTCGCTTTCTTCTGCTATATGGGATAATGGAGCATAAAGTTGGTCAAATTATTGCCCATTTAGCACAAATGCTTTCTACGGTGAAGGAAGAATCCTGGTTCATTTGGCCAAGAGAAAGATGTTCTGCTAAAAATGCCTGTTCTTTCCTAGAAACAGAGAAGTCCAATGGCATGAGGTGGTATTCCCTTGGGAAACACTGATGAGGCAACCATGGCAGGTCAGTGGCTTGGTGGGCACCTAAGAGTGGCCTTCCCTGGGACTGAACCTCACCTCCCTGAGCAATTGGTTCCTGTGCCTTCATACGCTCTCCATTAAAATATTCCTCCTGGTTTTGAACCTTCATTTCCTCGTTGTTGACCCTGTTCCCCACAAAGAGCAGATGTTCCTGCTCTCTGCAGTAGGATTTCTCCTTTCTGTACTCTCTGTTTTCCAGGCTCCTCTGGACTAATTGGCCCGCACCTGCTCTGAACGCAGTGTCCCACATTAGATGGATACAGGCCAGACAAGATCTGATAGTTTGCAGTAGATGGGATGGATTACTTCAAAGGTCCTGAGGATTATACTCCTAGGAAGGTGAAGAACTCTGAATTACCCCTCTTTTTTGCCAGCATCATTGTGCTGTGGACTCCTGTTTAATCTGTGCTCCACAATGCCACTGTGATGTGGCTTTGCAGAGGCTGTTTGTTAAGCAGCACGTTTTATTGCTTTATATTGTGCACTTGATTATTCCAGGACCAAGATCTTGATCTTGTTCGAGTTAAATTTCTTTGGTTTTCCTACTTGCTGGGCCATTTTTCCTACTTGTTGACAACATCTTTAATTCAAATCCTGCCCTTTAAAGACCTTGAAGCTTCTTATCCTTTGCAAATGTGAAAAGCAGAGGCCTTTATCCAGCAGTTGCTAACAAACCCTCCAAAAGACCATTTAAAACCCTCACCAGAGCCCGTTTCAAGGCAGACCATCTCTTGAACTCCTCAGCTCAAGAAAGCAGCATCGAGAGATGAACAGAGCAAGGGAAGAACGAAACAATCCCAAGGAACTCAAACCCTGATAGTGGAAGTGGGGAGGAACCTCCCAGCCCCCCCTTTCTTGACCTTTCCTTAGTGACAGCGAGATGCTTCTCTCCCAGCAAAGCTGCCCTTGAGAGGCTGATGTCAGCTGGAGGAGCAGATGGCTCCGTGGCTCAATATGAGCCATTCCTCAGCCAAGCGGCACAAATTGCATTAATTGCCCCGCAGCAAGAGCGGGGGGCGAGCGCTCGGCACAGCCGAGCTGGGAATCAGGGGCTGCTGCTCGCTGTGATCTGCACTTGACAGGTCAATGGGAGCGTGCCCACGGGCTGGGATGGGGAGGGAGCGCAAGGCAACGCCAGGGCCAAGCACTCTGCCGGCAGCAGCAGATCCCAAAGAGCCGATGTAGATTTTGACTTTAACCTCGCCACTGAGGTGGCTTCTCCAGCTCAGTGCCACTTCCTGAAGTGTAACACAGGCAGTGTTCAAGGCCAGGTTGGACACAGGGGCTTGGAGCAAGCTGCTCTAGTGGAAGGTGTCCCTGCCCATGGCAGGGGGTTGGGACTAGAGGAGCTTTAAGGTCCTTTCCAACCCATACCAGTCTGGGATTCTATGAGAATTTCTTAACAGATGAGACATGGATTACTGCATGAGAACGGATACAGTAACACACCTAGGGAGGAACAAGATACCATTTCTCATCATCTCCTCCCTGTGCGCACCGAGACTAGGAACACCATCAATGCACCAGAGGCGCCTCTATTGTCTACCTCTTCCTGTGGCAGAGGTAGCATACAGACCACCAGTGGGCCACCTAAGAGAAAGCGGGTACCCCAGACCCCATCTCACTCCATCCTCCTGTCAGGGAGCTGTAGAGAGCAATAAGGTCCTCCCTGAGCCTTCCTTCATCACTCGCCTCAGATCTCCCATGCTTCTAGAGTGAGGCCTTTCACTGATTTCTTCTCTTAAGCAGAAGCCTGCAGAAGGGAGAAGATACCTGATTGTGTCTGACAGAAAAAGAAGCATTTCAGGGCTCTACTCGTGTGAAAGTTACTTTATACCATTTGCCTCTCACACATTTCCTTCGCTCAGTTTTACTCACTCTGCCTTTGCCCCACCATGCTGACCCTGCCCCAGAAGAGCTGCACTTCCACAGGTGCTCCCAGGGCTTTCCCAACTCCTTTTCCAAAGGAGTGTTCATTGTGTGATTAGGCTGATCAAGAGAGGAAGTGCCCACACCAACACCAAGAATAAGATTGGAGAGGGAAATCTAATAGTTTGCGCTATAAAGATGGTCAGAGGAGATGGAGCAGAGGAGTTGGCGCTGAAGTTACTTAGAGCCTTCTGCTCTGATGAGGTGCTATGATCCTTTCAGCCTCACCAAACACTAACTTTAGAAGCCCCCAATGAAGGGACTTCTCAAAGACCTTGTAAAAGTCTAAATAAATTGTATTAACTGGTTCCCATTTATCCATCTGATGCTTATGCTCACGACTTAGTACAAAACTGATTCACCTTTTCCTGCTTTGATTAAAACAAGTATGCATTATTAAAGCTAAATATTCATTCTTTAGTTAAATGCCAATGAGGGCTTTTCAAACCTGATACCTAGAAGCACATACCATGCAGATTGCTGCTCCTTAGCTAGTAGTAACAAGGCACTGGCAATGGTTTTTCAGTTATGGCCCCTGCCACCACACTCCCCTACTGTAAGAGCATGAAGAAGGGGCTGATCAGAGACCTTGCAGCATCCTCCTAAACCTAACATCATTATGTTCCAACCACTCCCCAGTTACCATCCTATTTTTGTCCTGTGTCTTGTTATTTCTCTGGATCTTACCTTGATCTTGTTCATGTCCTTTACTGAAGATTCCTGCATCTCTCCTACATAATGAAATGTTTATCTCTTGAGTACCACTCAATGCTATGGCCATCCAGCATCTCAGGTAAGCAGTTCCCATTAGCAGCTCATGCCTGTGAGCTGTTTATGCATCCCAGAGCTTGTGGTCTCAGCCCAACTCACAGTCCACCTGGTAAAACAAGCAATCCCCCAAACACAGCTGAAGCTAATGCTTAATTAAAATGTAACCAGCCCTGTGCTAATTAATTACCCTTTACTGTCAGGCTCGGCACAGAAGATGAAATTTAAAGCCACAGGGATTGAATTATGCCTTGGATCTAGTGTGTGCAGAAGCATCCTGTTGACCAGGACAAGAGCTGGCTCCAGTAATACATGTTGTAAACCCCGTGCAGTGTTTTGCAGTCAGGCTTCTGGCTTCGTCCTGGGCTGCTGCATGACGCGGCCAGTGTGGGTGCCTGCGTACCAGCAGCACCTTCACCTTGTCTATGGGATTAGTGGTCACCCAGCGTCCCTGGGAGGATGTCCTCAGCCCTCCACCTGTTCTCACCCCTCTCCCTTTTGCACAGACCCTGTGTACATCCACACAGGCTTTTGTGGATGGGTTTCTGACTCCCCTCCCCCTGCAAAGCAAACTGTTTCATCACACACACCAAGTCCAAACCAACCCCAAACCCTGGGGTAACTCCACGAGGCAAGGGGAGTACAACTAACCTGGAGCTGAGAAACCCCACAGCCTGTGAGAGCACAGCTGTAAAGGAACTGTTAACTCTGCTGTTGTTAACAGGAATGCTCCAGTTTCTCCCTCACGTGATTCATCCCGTGTCTCCCAATGCCTGCTGAAAAACTAACACCCTGCTCCCCAGAGCAGCTCCCCAGCACTGGAGCCAGACTGTCCCCAAGTCACCTTTCCCTCCCTCTTCCACTCCAGTACAGCCAGCAGCAGCAGGCTGGCTCCTGCCTTAGGAACACATTGCCAGGGGGAAGAAAAGAGGAAAATCGCCTCTTTGTCATCTTTGACAGGAGCAACAGAACATAACAACCCTATTATCCTGATTAGGTTTTCCTGGTCAAAAAAGGAGCTGTTACAACATGCGCTCATTAGCTGGAAGAATAACCTTCCTATAGAGACAAGTGTGTCTTTCTCTTGGTCATCAATTAGTAGGATTTCCTAAGAGGCAGGAGATGCTGAACAGAAAGAAATCTTGTTTAACATCTTAATCCCAGTTTATTTTGACCCTGGGGTTTGAATTCCCCAGAGCTGTTAGTGCTTCAGCACTATGGCACGTTAGCAGCTGGTGCCTGGAAAGCTGCTGGCCTGATGGCAGGCAGAGCTCTCATACTGGCATTTCAGCAACAAAAAGAATACAGGATTAGTTTTCAGTACCCTGAAATTCTCTTGAAACATCAACAAAAAAGGATTCTTAAGAGACCCCTTCATCATCACCCCCCTTAAAAGTATAGTACCTATGCCAACATGAACAGGATTTCATTTTAGATTTCTTTCTTCAAAATAAGTAGTTCCTCACCATTGGTGCATTGCTGTGAAGAAGTTGCCCGGGCAGCATGCTGTCAGGTAAAGAAACAGATAAATGTTGGATTTGCTAACATAGAGTCATAGAATCACAGCCTTGTTTGGGTTGGAAGGGACCTTAAAGCTCACCCAGTTCCAACCCTCTGCCACGGGCAGGGACACCTTCCCCTAGAGCAGGTTGCTCCAAGCCCGTGTCCAACCTGGCCTTGAACACTGCCAGGGATGGGGCAGCCACAGCTTCTCGGGGCACCCTGTGCCAGCGCCTCAGCACCCTCACAGGGAACAGCTTCTGCCTTAGAGCTCATCTCAGTCTCCCCTCTGGCAGGTTAAAGCCATTCCCTTGTCCTGTCCCTCCATCCCTTCTCCAAAGCCCCTCTCCAGGTTTCCTGCAGCCCCTTTAGGCACTGGAGCTGCTCTAAGGTCTCCCCTTCAGGAGCCTTCTCTTCTCCATCTGCCCCAGCCCAGCTCTCTCAGCCTGGCTCCAGAGCAGAGCTGCTCCAGCCCTCACAGCATCTCCATGGCCTCCCCTGGGCACACTCCAACAGCTCTATGTCCCTTTTGATGCAGCCCAGCATATGATTGGCTTTCTGGGCTGCAAGTGCACACTGCCAGGTCATCTCTTCTTATTCCATCCTAATCTCTATTCTAACACCTTTTCTTATTCCATTTGTGCCAAAACTTGAACATCTTTTAAAATTGTTGAACGTTAAAAGAAATAAAGACAAGCCCCAGATGTACATTTTCCATTTGTAGAAATAAGAGCATCCACCAGGATGCACTAGGGTCAGCCACCTTATCATCAGGAAAATGCTCTGGAAGACAGGCTTTTAAGTAACTCATCTGGAGCCAGCAGTTGCCCCAGCAGGCAAAACCTTGCCATCTGTGAAAGCACCAACCTGACATCAGAGCTCACCACCTCCCGGTACCTCCGTTTCTTTGGAGCCACTCTTGGACAACCCGCTTTGCAGAGCCCTGCTGTGACCTGCACCAGGGAGTTGTTTAAAATGAGGTGAAAAGGGGGCAAACAAGTTTTAAACAAGCCCAAGCCCTCCTCCCTGCTCACCCCAATTCCGCTGTCAAGGGCAGCACCTGAGGAGCAGGAACATCACAGCAGTGGGTAGGAGGAAGCACTGGGAATAGAAACTCCTTCCTACTGATATGGAGAAGCCTCCACATAGCACCAAACCTGCCTGAGGCACTTGGCTACGAGGGGGTAGAAAAACCCTTGCACAGTTAAGGCTCTGGCACTAACCTCTTGCTCCTTCTTCACAGTGGCTGCACTGCATCATATTATCTCGCTAAGGAGCTATTCCACTTTAGCTTCCTCAGAGGTCAGATATTCACCTCTGCGCTAAGTCCGTCCGGTGGAGAAAGACAATTCCTTAATCCTATTTTGTGTGCTTGTTTCCATATCCACAGTTCTCCCACGTCAAGCCTAGGCCATACATGAAAATTCCTTGTTTGCTGCTACTGCTGTCCAGCAGACAGATGTTCATGAAGAGAACTTTGCCATGGCTGGCCTTCATTGTCATGTGCTACTGCAGAGGCACATAACATTAATATAAAGCATTACCTCAAAATGCAAAGCAGGAAACTGTAGGCACTTGCATGATTGCAGCACCTCAGGAACTCCCTGAGAGCACAGCCTCTGAGAAATACACGAATCAAAATTAGGATAAACATCAGCTAGAACTATGTGTCTCATAGAACAGTTTGGGTTGAAGCTCACGCAGTTCCAACCCCCTACCACCAGGCAGGGACACCTTCCACTAGAGCAGGTTGCTCCAAGCCTTGTCCAACCTCCTTCACTCAAGTGTTTTATTCCACTTTGGTAGATTCACTTAAGCCTCGCAGGCAAGAGCTCCCTCAAAGCTCATCACAGGATGGACATTTCCTTCTTGCATTTGGGCTCACGTGGGGCTCATCTGCCCCTCCACAGAACAGTCTTTCCCACAGTTCTAGCACAGGCCCACAAAACTACTCTCTCTGCTTGAAGTTCCTTTTAAATTAGGCTTAGCTTCCTGGAAGGAAAAGGGGCACCACACTCTTTTCCAGTCTTTGCGAGATAGGAGACCACAGGTACTTGCAACTGCCGCACTGGTTTTGTACTCCACAGTGCTGCTTTGGTGATCGTAGTGGGCCAGGCAGGCTCAGGTTTCTCTCCTGCCAAGTTCAACCCTGTTTCCCCTTGGAAAACACTTATCCCTGGTAAAAATGGGGCTCTTGTAAACAGGAGGCAAAGGAGTTTAGGTCACTCAAGGAAAAATGCAAAACCACAGCTCCAACCCAAGCACATTCATGGATTCTCACAACTCAAGTGTGAAGCAAGTTCAACTCTCATTCAGCAATGTGCCTGTGGTGAAGAGGCTGCTCCTGCACCTCCCTAACGTATGCTGCATTAAATAGTTGGGCACATTTCTTCCCCTGGATTAAAGGAAAAAGTTGTTTTTGATATGAGTTTGCTACACCTGAAAATAGAGTGATCTTTAACTTAAAACTTATTTATCATGGCATCAATCTTGGTTGACCAGGGAGTTTTTCAGTATACAAGAAGAACAGATCTGCATTGACCTTGTTTATATACAGAAGATACCCCCCAAACCCTGCTGTCTAGAATGACATCCTCTGTTGTTAGACAGAGGAATAAAATACAAAATGCTATATGAACAATTTCAACAGAATATTTAATAAAAGGGAGTAAGAAGTTTAATATTTTCTTAAAAAGCACCATCAGCAAGTGCACGAAGAGTAGAATGCAGGTCCATCCAATGTCACTTATTCACTTTCTCCTGTAACAAAGAGGTGCACATTCTTCTTGGACTGTAGCATTTGAGCTGCACGCTCTATGCCGACCACTGCAGCCAATTTCTGAGCATCATACTTGGAGTAGAGCACAGTACACGTCCAAGTAGCATCCACTCCATTGTCCGTGGCCTTCATCATATTACAAATCTCACTGTAAAAGTGGGAGTATGTTGGTAACTCATAGAAAATGAGGTTCCTGATGCCTTTTATTGTATACCTGTAGTAGGAAAACAAAAACCAGAAGTAATTTTACTACTAATTTTTACGAGATCTGCATGTTGAACATCAGTCCTGGATCAGTTCTTCTTTCATCAACTTCAATTCACAGCAGCTGTAGCTCAACTCTACAAACCCTGTGTAGACTAAACCTGACACTAAGCTGGAACTGAAGGGGAGGATATCTAATACTGCCAGGCACAACGACTTCCTCCAGAGTACAGACCACCACCAATTTCTGCAGATTTCAGCCTCTTTAGCTTGGATTTTAAGACACAGAAGCCTGATCAGACCAAGCTTCATGAAACACTTTTCTGCTGATAGAAAAAGAAATGTTCCATTAGGAACTTCTAACTAGCCTCAGTCGGGATGTAGCAAATTTTCCAGGTGGCCTCAGCTTGCTGTACTGCATTATCAAACCAATGACATATCCTTTTCCAGAATCTTATGTAATTATTGTGGCACGGATGAACACAAACGAAAGGCACAATGAATCCCATTTTGCAGGCTATATGATCCTGGCCTGACATCAGTGGAACTTGGCAGCACTTCTGAACTTCAGACCTTCCTGAATAAAGCCCTGTGCATACCGAAGTATTAGAGTCTCTGCAAAGGACTGATAGATTTTAAACTGAAAAGCTCTTAACTTCAGTCACAGAAGTCTCCAGAGAGATCCACCGATTCATAAAGCAATATAACCCATCTATGACTAAGGTCAGACTCTACATCCAAAACAGCACACCCACAACTAAGGAAAACTCGATCCACAATTCACCTTTTGTAGAAGTGGAAGCGCTCAGTGAACAATAAGAACTGCTTCTCTCCCTTGAGGAAGAAGCGCCTCGCTCTGCAGACACCGGCCTTTTTGGTGTATTCACAAATGTGAGTAAAATTCAGCTCCTCTTTCTTGAAGTAGTTTCGAAGACGCACGTAGTCAAAATACGATGGGATGTAGATGAGAGTGTGTGACATGATGGCATCGCGATACTCAGGCAACACCTTGTCGATGAAGAACTGGAACCTTAGATAAGAAAACAAGTACACTATAACCACAGTTAACATTCAGCTTTCCAATACTGATACGACATCAAACAGGAATATCATCAGACAACAGACTATAGAAGATTTTGATTATAGTTTGCTGCCTTTAACTTCATGGGATTCCTACACGTGTAGAAGATAAAAGGCAAAGGCTTTATCAGTACTACACACTTATGGTAGAGCCTGGTATTCCTTTCCTAGGCCCTATTCTCCAGTGCTTTTGGCAAGGAGAAGTTCAGTTTTCTCTTCACCTGTGCAGGGCCTTGCCTGCATCTGAGGCATGAAGGCATACTTCTACGCTGAAATCACACTGTGCCCTGCAGGAAACAATATGCTCTACTAAATCTGAAACTGCAGTCATTTGGGCACAACAACAGAGTCTGGAACACAGAGTACCTTGTATCTATGACAGAAGTTAAACTTTCAGCTTCTAGCCTCCGAAAAACATGAGGAAGCTGGACCACGACGTGGCTAATGGAGCCGCTAAGTGGTACATTGCGGATGGCCACCTGGGGATAGGAAGCAGGATGGATGTTTAGGGAAGCAGCAATTCAAAGGCAGCCACGCTCCTGCCAGCTTTCTGCTCATCACTCTCATCTGCAGCAGTGCACAGGCTGTCCTTAAGAGAGCTCCAGTACAAAACTACACTCCATATAGAATCACAGAATGGTTTGGGGTGGAAAGGACCTTCTGATCATCCAGTTCCAACCCCCTGCCACGGGCAGGGACACCTTCCACTAGAGCAGCTTGCTCCAAGTCCCAGTGTCCAACCTGGCCTTGAACACTGCCAGGGATGGGGCAGCCACAGCTTCTCTGGGCACCCTGTGCCAGCGCCTCAGCACCCTCACAGGGAAGAACTTCTGCCTTAGATCTAACCTGAACTTGCCCTGTTTCAGTTTGAACCCATCACCCCTTCAGTACCTGATGAAGAGTCCCTCCCCAGCATCCTTACAGCCCCCTTCAGACACTGGAAGGCTGCTATACACATACCAGATCTGGTAAATATACAGGATCACCACTTCTGCCCTGACTTCCATATATTTGAGATGGACAATGGTCTTACTTTGTTTCTTTCAAAGCAATAATGCTTTGCGCTTCTTATACAACAGCAGAAAAGAAAAAGGATGAAGGCAAACCCTCCATTGCACAGCAAAAGAAATCAAATAAATAAATAAACCCAGAAAACTGGTGTGTGCCAAATTAAGAATAAAACTGAATCTGATTTCTGACATGAAGCAGCTACCCACGAAATAAGAAAGGATCAAGTAAGTATCCCTGCAAGAGAGTATTCTTTATCCTTTTGGCCCAGCATTACGAATTGTTGTGCAGCATCATGGAGATTCAGACAGAACTACGTGGGTAACAGAAACGATTGGCACATAGACAGTCTTTCTGCAACCGACTTATGGAATTTTTCCCCGTGTTGGGTTTTGTGTTCCTCTTCCCTCCCTTAGGTCGGCATTTAAAAGGAAGCATTCAGCTCCTCTGTGAACTCACCTGCCCCATGTAATTGAAGCAGTGTTTGTTGAAGACAGAGTTAACCTGGGGGTCCTGCAGGGCACTGAACAGCAGCGTCTGGCGGTAGTACCTGCACCAGTTATTGAGATTCAGCATCCGCACTCGGGAGAAGTCCACCCCGTGGGAATCCAGAGGCAGCAGGTTCATGTGCTTCATCAGGTGCTGTGCAGAGAGAAGGAAACACAGCTACTGACTGACAGCCTCAAAACCAGCCTGCAAGAGCTTCAACAGCAGTGAGAAAGTGGGCAGGGATGAGCCAGACAGCACAGAATATATAAACCAGCGGTGATTTCCCAAGACATGGCTGAATGGAATTGATTGACCACACCAAGAATAAATGACTTGATTTCCCACCACAGAACTGAAAGTTACCATCTCTTTAGTCATCAGTAACAGTGATCTTTGCTCCCAATCTTCTCCCATGGGACAAGTATAATGGATTTGGTTTTGGTATTAAAGTCAATGGGCCTCAAGTTTCTGAGCTAAAAGAACTCCAAATGCAGTTCCCATCATATTCAGGGAGAGTTTGGGTGCAAGTGAAGGAATTCTCCTTCCTGAATGATGCCTCAGACTGGCATTGCTGCTACTGCAGGGAAGGCACTTGCACCCAAAGGAAAAAAAAATCCAACAAACCAGAAACAAACCAACAGGAAGCAGGCTCCAGGATGCATCCCTTGGATATTGTGTAGGCTCATGTGCCCTTCAAGGGACATCTTCATCTTCATACTGTTTAACTCTGGATGTAACTAGTGCTTACTATCTCTGCGGTGTGTGGAGACAAGCCCCAGCTCCTATTGCTTTCTGGAAGCACCTGGATGAGGATGTACAGATTCCTCACACTGAGGCACTGGGCGTATTTTCTCTCAGATGTGATTAAAGGAATCATCATTATATTGTTCTGCAAGATAATTAAACCTATCAAAAAACAGTCTCAGATGAAATATGCCACTAAAGCACCAAATACTAAGATTTCTAGAGAACAGGTGCTGAATGTTGCCAAAATCTGTAGAAAGAATATTCTTAGTATAAGGCAAATATCACAGTGGAGGGAGGAAAAGAACAAGCATCCACGTCTGGCATCAAGTCAGTAAATATAGCAACGCTGCTGACTGCCAAAACTAAGTTCCTTCAGACTAACAAGAGACAGTGCAACACTGAAATGCATATGGACAACGCACCAGGACATGTTCCCAATTCTGCATCAGGTAAATATCTGCTTGATCGATTATGAGAATTTCTATTGATGATAGAAAATCAAAATCTCTCTTCTTCTCCCCCTCTGCTCCAATGACAGTCCTCATTCCCAGGGGAGAGGCGATGATGATATCTGAGGAGTAGAACGGTGCATAAAGCCTCATGCTCTTCTGGAGAATTGCAACCCCTGTCCAATGACAAGCAACAGCAGTTTCTTAGTTAAGGTCAATCATCAACCATATTCTTCCAGCAGGTTCTAACTGCAACTCCCTGCACTCCCTCTCCCTTAACACCCACTAATGATTAGAGCCGGACAAAGCCAATCTGTTCCAAACTCTTCTTTGCCTAAAAAATGCTTACCCACCCCACGCCCAAACTAACAAGCATTTGGCAGATTTTCATGGAGTTCAGCAAACTCTTTCAGTAGTACTTTTTTTCCTGGATTTTTCATAGCCTGGACATTTTTTAACTGAAACACTTTTTTTTTGTGATTTTCTCTATAAACGGAGATGAGGGGGTTAAAAAAGGCAAGGAAAAAAAGGTAAGAAAAAAAAGGATAAAAAAAGGGCACAAATGATTAACTACTCCTCTCTCCCTAAATCCTAAACTTTGGTGTCTGCCATTAGGTACTAGAGTAACTGTCACCTTCATCTGTCATGAAAGATTCAGTGTGGACCTCTTTACTATGAACTATCTTTATCCGTAAGGCCAAAAGAGTGGCTACTAAAACTCAAAGGAAAAGCATCTTCATGCTATGACAACTGAAAGCACAAGCTGGAGCACCTCCCATAGAAAGACAGGCTGAGAACATTGGGGCTGTTCAGTCTGGAGAAGACAAGCTGCAAGGAGACCTTTCCTGCGAGGAAGGTCCTTTCCAACCCAAACCAGTCTTGGGATTCTATGATTCCTTTGCACTGCTTCTCGCACCCCATGTTGCGGTGCACATGCCAAAGTAGCTTATGCATCACCTCTCATGTTAAAGAAAGGAAAAGGAAAGGAATCAAAGGATTTTTTTTTTCCTGTGTGATAACTGCACAGCAACTTTGCTAGGACTCGCAGTTTTCTGATTTAAAAATCCAGGTAGTCTGGCCCGTATTCAAACCACCCACTACAGTCTGCCCAACAAAGGTGTCAGTTCTCTCCCTGTGTGAAGCCAACTACCACAGGCACAGGTGGAGGCTGTCACACAGACAGCAACAGGGACCTCCCCTGTGATCTGCTTTAACCCAATGATAAAAATGGCCCAAAACTCCAAAAATTGGTTGAATTTCCAGAAAGATCTCACTTCTCACAGTTTAACAACAGCAAGTCTTTTCTTTCTGATTAAAAATGGGAAAGGGTGGTTTCGGTAAGACATAACAAATGTGTTTTAAATGAGATCTTTGTGCAGAAGTAGCAGGGTGTGAGGCACAGTAAGAAAGAATAATTATTCTGCTTCTATGACTTGCTTCTGCAAGTAACAGCACTGAAGGGCTCTTCAATCATTTCTTCACACCTAGGAAGTGGATCAAGCAGACTGTGGTATGAGAGAGGGCTGAAAGGAAAATTGTTATGCTACTGAAAGTCAAATGCTTTCAGCCAGAGAGATACTCACTGGGGAAGGAAGAAAGACTGAGTGGGACCTGCTCTCATCTTCCACTCTATCATGGATTTTCTTGGGATGTCAATTTATCTCTCAAGAAACAGTAATTTCAAAAGCCTCTGATCTGCCAAGTTAGAAAAACCGCCTACTCATCATGGCAGCTCCAGGAAGCAAGCATTAGCTGATCCTCTGCATGCTGAGTTACTACAACAGCATGAGATTATAATCTTATGAAATAGCCTCAAGTTTGCTGCTTGTCCAACAGTCTTGTTGGCTACTCCTCTGCCTTCATGAAAACCATGGGCAGCACAGTAGAAAACCACTTTGCTCAATACTGGGCTTTACGTTTGTTCTAATCATTACCCATTACAAGAAACACTGTGAACTGGCTGATTAAACCCCAAAGTTTTGCTGGTTTCTTTTCCTGACATGGAAGACTTGGCAGCATAATCAAGGCTATACTCTTTAAAATGTAGCGTGGGCAATCTTGCTACAATCAAGCAATGGCTGCAGTTTAAGCAATACTGAACTTGATGTGAAAATCATTATTTTAGGAGTTTCACTTCCTTTTCAAGTTCAGATTTTCAGAAACATCCCAGTTGCCAGTGCAAAAGCAGCATGAATACCACAGAGCCTTGAGCCTTAACAGAATGTCCAGCCCTTAGCTAGACATTTAGGTAGAACTTGTTATTTCTCAGTTCTTTAGAAGGTAAAAATCATCTGCTGAATACATCATTACCAATTCTGAAGTGGTCATCAATGTTGCCAGCAAAGACAGCTTCATAATCTTCTGGTCTTTTCAGGTTGGGGGGCTTCTCTTCTGGGTCAGACCCAAACTCCCCTTTGAAGCGCTTTTTATTACTTACATCTATTTTTCTTTTGTCATTCACTTCAAGTAGACTGATGAAAAGATGCACAATTCTCAAAGCACACTCCCTGAAGGGCACTATCATCAGTACCTGTGTAGATCAACAGTTACAACAGAATAACCCATAAAATATGAACACTCACAGTTAATTCTCTGATAAGTAATGTTTTTGACTTAGATCTGCCCCTCTGGGGCACCCCAGCAATCAAAACAGAACAACTCTGACACACAGTAAGGAGGAAGCATGCTCTGGGACGCAGTGTGCTCATGAACAGGTACTGGCCAGCAGCTCTATTTGGTTCCCCATCTTCCATCCAAGATACCATTACAGCAGAACTGAAAACAAAGCACATTCGCCTGTTCTCCCTAACTCCCGAGCAAGTAACAGCTCCCACCATACACAGGCACAATCAGTGGCTGGCTCCTGGATGGGTGGCAAGAGTCTCTGCACAGCACTCTGAAATGTAAGTATCTAATTGGAGAGTCAACACCACAACCCAACCTGCCCAACAGGTAGCTGGCACCATCAGTGACAAGCTAGCTGTTTTTGAATCCATCTGGTTACCAACTAGAGGATGCTGTGACTGCAGGGAGCATTGGTTTGAGGCCCACTCCACCAACTATGATGGGTAGCCTTGACAATAGGACTGGGATCCCTGAGGTCTCCCACTTACAGAAAGATCCTTCCACACAGGCAAGTGCCTGAAGACAAAAAATTTCCTGGGACATCCCACATTGGGTGGCAGTCTACACTACTTGCACTAATACTGAAGATCAATGGGGAGGCACCTTTTTGTAAGGGTAGATTTAGAAACAGAAGGAGGAAAAAGGCGACACGTCAGTCTGTGGTGACAGGGGTACAAAGGAAAACGTAAGTAAAACTCATGGCTCAGAGCACAGAAACAGGCTGACCAAGAACCCTGTGCTTACTACTTCTTGCAGGGACATGGCAGGTGACTTCCAGGCACGATAAAGGCATGTGGAAACCCCATGCCCAGGAACAGATCACCTGAGAGAGCAGCAAGAGAAACAGTTCTGGATAAACCCCAAGGATGTTGATAGAGCTGACCAAAAAGCCAGGGTGGGCACGGGGGAATCACATTCATGAAGCTCTCTTACCTTAGGTCTAGTGAGCCCTTGATCTCTGTGGTCATCATTGTCAGTCCCTGGCTTTTGGTTTCTTTTTTTGGCATTGTTGCTGAGCACCTGGGAATTTGCCTTCAGAACATGGTTCAAGGCATGCAAGCAGTAAGCATGCCGGATTTCTTCTCCATTGGTTAAAGCATTTCTTTCTGGATAGAACAAGTCCCGGTATGTGTTCATGATACAGAAGAGCTCTCTTTGTAATGGGGTAAAAAAGGCATCACTTGGTTTATTCACTGAGGACAGAAATTGTTTATTCACTTTTGGCCAAGTGGATTCTAAAGGCTTGTGAAGATAAAGCTGCTTCACATCAACTTCTTTGTCCGCTTTCAAAGTTTTGGCTTTCTCCAAAGTGGAAGAAAACGTCACTTGGCCCAGCCTTGGCCACTGAAAAAAACCCAGAAGCAAACAAAACCAAAGCAGTCAGATGTACCAAACTCAGTGCACTCACAGCACCACAGCTGGTACTTCACCAAGTTCATGAACTTTGAGGAATTATCTTCTCATAATACAAAGCAAAACCTTTTTTTTCAATATGCATTCTCTTTTCAAACCTGCCAGGGTAAATAACAATACACTTGAGCTCAGCAGATCTGCATGTACTTTGCAGTCATGTGTCTATAACTGTTCTCATTTACAGATGAGAAAACTGAGGAAGATGAAGGATGACATTTCTGCCTAACCCATCCATCACATCAGTGGCACACAGCAGCGACAAGATGAGAGTCCGACCACACTTACAAATGAGCCGCACTGAGGTATGTACTTTGTTTAAAGATGAGAACAGAACCCCACTAGGGAATAAATCCAGAAGTCGTTATTCAGTTGCTAAATGCAATCTGTCTGATTTTGAGGACAAAACTATCAGTGTAGTCAGGGAAAACTAAACTTTAAGCCTTCTGCCATGCAAGTTGTCCCTACCTATCTCTGTAACATAGCTACACCAAGTTAGGCAAAGATATATCACACATTGCTGCAGGTGGCACTGGTATTTTTGGCCTCCATATTCCAAAAAAGAAAGAAAAAAAGAGTTAAACAAATCACAGCTTTCTCTCTGACTGACTAACCATTGGATATCTTCCAGGGAATGTCACCCAGCATATGGCTGACCAGAATGCAAGGCAACTTTCCAAAACAAAATCAGATGTGAAAAAGTTTGGAAGCAAAGGTCTGTCTAAAAATGAGTAGTTTGAAAACCAATATTCTCTCTTTAGCAATGAGGTGCTTTGCTGGTACTAATATTGTTAATACTGGAAATAATGGGTGAAGTAAAGTGTTAAATTGCCCTTTATGGGCTTGTCAATGCATATGGAGATGCAGTCATCTCAAGAACATAGAAGTGCACCACAAGTACTTATAAGACTGTAGATGGTCACCTCATAAGTTCAGTTACAGAGCACAACCTGCTAGTGCTCAGTTAACACTCAGAAACCAGTCCTGTCCTACCTGGAGTCAAGAGCACTAAAACTGCGGGTTTGAGACCGCAGCTCTAACTCTAAAGCAACATTTCTCAGATCTGTTGCCTTATGCCTACATAACAGCATATTTCAGATTTCAACTCTTGCCCAGCACTAAGTGAAGAAGAGAACACTTCAGCAACAACACAGTGACAAAATCTTGACAATTATAATGCCAACAGTTAATAACAACAATTATGAATTGACTTCACTTGTACAAAAAAGAAGAACTGTTCTAATCCCGGACTTAGGAGCTCTGGATGGCTACAGAACACCGTTACCTGGCTTTGACTCGAAGTTTTAGGAAGTGTAGACATTTTTTCTACATCTTTTTCTTCGAGTTCTTTGTCCATGTGCTGTTTAAATGGATCTATTCATAACAACAACAGAAAAATATCCTGAGAACCTTGTAGCTAATACTAGAAGCAAGTTTCAGAATCAATTTGCAAATGAGACAAACAGTTTCCATGCTGGCCAACACCACAGTTAAAACTAGTTATTTCGAAGCACTTGGAGACGAGCAAAAGGATGTCAAATTCTCTCTACAAGAACAGAGAGAACAGATTTGACAGATTGCTTAAAAGAGAAAAAAAAAAAAAGCAGCACTTATGGAAGTACTAGAACTTTCAATCACAAAACAAATGTTGGACAGGAAAGCGATATATAGCAGAAAACACTGCGGCAATTTTCTGCCTTAAGCTCTGACACATCCATCCCTTGCAGGTGAAACAGGCTATCAACAGTAAAGACTTCAAGTGAACTTATTGCCCTTCTTAATTTATAAGCAGTTCTGCCCAGGGCTTTGCATCTTTGGCCAGTGATATGAGTACAGTGCGTGATAAAACGCACAGAAAGATTAAGTGGATTTTGGGAAGGGAGACAAAAAATGCCAGAAGTGAGCAAAAGTCTGATTTATCTAATCAGCATTTCTTTCTGGAATGAAAAGGAGGGGCAGAGAAGTGTAAAATCATGCTGTATTCAAAGATATTGGCAAGCACAGTCACATGCAAAGCTTATTTTGAAACCCAAACCATGCATACTGCCTGCAGCACAACAGCACTCACTGCATAAAGCAAACCAACTAGAGAACACTAGTGCTTGCCAACAGATCACTAGCCCACATGCAAGTTACCCAGGCCAAAGTCAAGACAGTTGCTCATCATGACACTGTCAGGAAAGTTTTCCCAGCAACACAAATGAACAGTGTATCATTTCATTGTAATACAGGCTCTCTCTTCAGTTAACTTTCATAGATTTCAGCATTTGTCAGACAAAGTACAGAGAACAGAGTGAAGCATTTACAGGAATTCTAGTGACCTCAGGACCAGAGGAGAAATTTGTCCCCTTTCTGCCATGTTACATGACTCATTTTTTGTAATGAATTATAAAGCCACCTTCAAGCTGCAGCAACCCACTGAAAAGTACTGCATCATTTATAGATTGAACAAAGCTGTTAGGATACTTAGCATGCAGTTGGAGAGCTATAGTTCTCATTAAAATGCAATGCCAACAGCCTAAGCAATATCTTCATGGTAACAAGAACGAGCTGTTTTTTCTATCACATGGCCCTTTGATGCTTCCACACATTTCATGTATCAGCTAGGCTGCCTCCCAGATCCAATGGCAGCTGCTGCTCCAAGATGACAAGCCAGCATCACTAGGGATGCTACAACACATATTTCTCTCTCTCAAACTATGCCAGCTGATATTAAAACTAGAGAGCATGAAATACGAAGAGAAGCTCTGCAGGTACTAAAGTGGTGTATCCCCGAACGATCACACACGTGTACACACAGGTGTTTGTATTGCACATGGTGAGATGGCTCCAACACCGGAGCTCTGATTGTACCCATCAGCACACTGCAGCACTGAGGTTCTGGGATTCGCCTTTAGAAGGTATCACACAGGCTCCACTGATGCCTCATGCCTTCCTGATCCTGGTGCAGTTGGACTCCTCTGTATCACCTTAAAACCTGACAGATAGCCTAAGCATTTGTCTCAATTACTGTGGCTGCCCCAAGCTTCTCAAAACTCACCTCCACTGAGTTGTGAAGGATGCCCTCACAGGTCAGCTTTGTGATTATCTCCTGTGTTCTCTGTGCCAAGAATATCTTCCAAAGTCAAGTGCAAACTTGCAGGGCCCTTCAT
Organism: Ara ararauna; assembly: GCA_028858755.1. Taxonomy (NCBI): domain Eukaryota; kingdom Metazoa; phylum Chordata; class Aves; order Psittaciformes; family Psittacidae; genus Ara; species Ara ararauna. The sequence continues at coordinate 123,853,819 of CM054379.1, forward strand.
ATTACACTAGCTTTTTATACTATTAAAGCAACAGAACACATCAACACCCCCCATGCACATTTCTAGCTCCTGATACTTCAAGCTTTATTGATCATAACAGAAACTACACAAAAATCCCAGTCCACAGGGGCTGCAGAAACAAATGGTTCAGCTACCATCTGCATTAGCGTCAAGCATTCCCTGTGGAATCAGCTCACACGTGGGCACCACTATGAATAATATAGCAGAAAAACTCAGAAGCTATATAGCATATCATTAGGCATCTGATAATTTACACGTTTACAGATCCTCCTCTAGAGGCAGATCACTAAAGACAAACATACTGTTTTACCTTCTGGAAAAGCTTGTGAAGAACTGCCATCTCTCTTATCTGCATTGCAACCTCCACTCTCCTCTTCCATGTAATTGGTTTCCAAGCTAAATTCAGATTCATGTTTCACATCAGTAAACTCCTCAATTACTCCACGGCTAAGGTCACAAGAGGTATCTATGCCATCAGCCTGCTGCTGGCTAAGCGTCTGCTCTGCCATGTCTGTAGCTGTGAAGGGTGAGAGAGAGAAATGGGTTATATTCTCCTGGAAAAGTTACTGTGTGTAGCTAACCTCTTGCTGGCTAGGTTATTCCTTTTTCTTCTAATGCTCTATCCAAAGAGATAAAAGCAGGCATTGCATTTCATGGTAAAGATGACTTTTGACTAGCATGCCAAATGTTACATAATACACAACGTGTTTCCCCAGAGAAAATGAGAGAAAGAACCTATTTAGGGAATATAAGTATCAGTTTCCAAAGACCTCAAATAACTGAAAATAACAAAAAGTTGTCTCCCCTCTCCCAGACTTTCTTAGCAGTCATTATGAATAAAGATGCCTTGTCATAAAGAAGGAGGTTTCCTTCCAACTTCCATGCTTTTAGCTCTGCTATGAGGCAAACCTTTCCCTCCTCTCAACGGCAGCAGCCAAGGCAGATGCTGTGTGAGAGAACAGCTTGCATCTCCCCTGAGTGGGTGAGAACCCCTGGTGTGCTGCTCCATGTGGATTTCCTCTGTGCTGCCGCCCAAACAACATCTGAGGAAGCAGCAGCAGGCTGTCAGCTGGGAAATAAGCACAGCTACCCTCTCCCTGCTGAATCCTTCAGCAGCCACACAGAGGCAATGGAGTAGCAGCAGCTCCAAGCCAGAAGAGCGCCCAGCCAACAAGCCAGTCTACAGCAGTATCCCGGCCAAAACCATACGTTATTCAAACTTCCTAATTGCAACAACATTTACCAAAGCATGGGAAAAGAAAAACTACCTTCTTCCTGTTCTGGTACATCATTCTGATCTTCTCCACCTCCACCTGCTTCTCTGGTCTCCAGGGACCCTTCGCTGTCCATTTCTGTCTCACTTTCCTCAGCTTCTGATTCACTTTCATCTTCCTCCTCCTCCTCACTCTCAGACTCAGGAGAGGTCTTCAGGGTAGCCAGGAGCTTATGATATACAGAGACCTGTTCCACTTCAGTCTCCGAATCGCTTTCTGCACTCGATTTATCAGAATTGTCAGACTGGAAGGCAAAACACCAGTGTAACAGCAACACTCCATCAGCCACAAGGCAAATACTTTCACTTCTAGTTCCAGGGTTATGTTTTCCCTCTCCGATCCCACCCATATGCAGATGGCATCATCATTTTATGCAAATAGTTATGCTGGACACCTCCATTTGGACTTTGAAAGCATCTTTGTACACTTAGGCTGAAGTGCCTTGTTCTGCACTGAGAGCATCACAATATGTGGTTCTTTCAGTCTCATCTGAGCAAGTACATTTGATCTCCACTGACAAGGCATCTACTGAACTGGCCCTGGGTTTTCCTAAAAAAACAACACACAGAACAATAATAGGATACACATACTAGGGACAGAGTGCACCGAAAATGCTTCTGGCTTTTAAGAGGTGACAGAGCTGTTGGTTGACAATAGCTCACTTGTGAGTTGGTCAGGTTTGGCTCAGCTGTAAAGCTCTAACCTTCAAAAAACCACTTCTTTCCTGGGCCAGTTCTGTCCTGGGCTAGCACAAACCAACAAGTACATCAGGTTATAGCCAGAATTAGAGTCAAACCAGGAGTATAAGCACAGCACCATTTACTCCATTCTTAATTCCTTACAGCCCCAAAAGACAAAACCAGTAGATAAGACATTCATGCATAAAATTGCTAAAGGAAACAAATGAACCAGAATAAGTAATTTTTCCACACTGAAACTTTGAAGTCTTTTAATAAACTGAAGAAAAAGGAGGTTACCAAATCCTGAAAAAAAAGCACTGGCAATCTGAGGGAAAGGAAAGAGCATATTTCTTTGTTCAATAAAAATGAAACACTTCCTAACTCATGCAACGCTAAGTTATTAATATAATTAAAGCAACTTAAAGAATGCTTTACTTTCCACTGTGATTCAGTAAAATGCAAAATCCCCAAGAACAGCTGTGATATTTCCTGCTGCTTCTGCCCTCTCATGGTATTAGTTTTGAGTCTACAGACACTACAGAGAACAATTCAGAGCCACACAAAAAAGACATTCAGTTTCTACTCCCGAACAGATGTTTTTTAATGGGAACAATTTAATGAGCTTGCATAGCTTGGTAAAATAAAATGCCAAGTGCTTGACTTCATTGGACAATGCAAAGACTGAAGTAAGGAAGAAATAAAAATCAATTACCAGTTCACAGACTTGAGTTACTTCTGGTCTCCCAGGAACCCTGAAGAGAAAGTACTGAAATATCTTAGTCTGTCAATGATGTTACACACAGAATGAAAGAGAAGAGAGGGAGAAGGAATTCATGCACTACACAAGTCTTAGAAAATGTAAAAGCAAGCATAAAATCAAAGCATCACACAATTAAGAACACAGACTTGGCACTTACCCTGAGAGGTTACCCTCTGAGGTGACGCTACACTCTGTACATGAAGCCTAAGTGCTCAAGCATTATAACCGATCAAGATGTGAAATGTTTCAAAGCAGAATCTGATGTTAATCGGAAGATGAAACCTTAAAAGGAATCTAAGGAATCTAACTACAAAGGTAGTTCATACAACAAAGTTAAGCAGAGCAAGAGCCTGTCTCTAGCTCTTAACTATTGATCTGTGAAGTGGGAAAACAGGCACATACCACAGGGAAAACAGCATTAGTTAACCAGTGTGGGGACGGTGATTCTGCACACAAAACACTACGAGCTTCCTTAGCACTACTTCCTTACCACTAAATATTAATATTATTAATACATTTGATATTAATTAAATGTAATATTAAACTGAAGAGGGCACTGGGCAGTATCACCCTCGCAGGCTTTCCGACTTTACAGCGGCACCACATCACACAGCGCTTGGACTAAACAGCTCATTCCTCCCAAGTTTACGTGGGGGTCCGGAAGCGTGTGCCCTTTCTGACAGACAGGCATCCCGCTGCGGCGGATCTTACCGCACGAGCTCTCCAATGCTCCATTTCGGAGACCAGAGCGGGATGCGGTACAAGCGGGGGGAAAGCTGGAGCTGTGGGCAGCCACGGCACCGCCGCAGGGTCAGAGCAGAGCGGGGCTCCGCAGGGCAGGCTGCGGGCCGCACCAGAACGCTTCACCGCGCTCAGATGCCGCGCCTCCCCTCCTCGTCGCGGGGCCGCAGCCCGGAGCGCAGCGCAGCATGGAGAGCATGCTGCCCTCGCGGGACGGGCAGGGGAGCCGCGAGCCCCGCACTCACTTGTCGTGGCAGGGGTGCTCCTCCCCGAACTCCCTCAGGTGCCGCTTCTGCCTCTTGCTCAGCCCGCGCAGCAGCGCCCGCCGCCCGCAACGCTTGCCCATGCCGGCCCGCCGCCGCGCTTTACGGCAACGCGCGTGCCGCGCCGCTGTCGCGCTGCCGCACGGCACGCCCGGGGCTGGCGGCGCGTGAGGCCGGAACGGGGCCCGCGGCCGAGCTCCGGCGGGGCCGAGGCTCCGCGCCGCTCCGTGGCGGTTCCGATGGGCCGGAGGTGCCCCAGGCTCCGTGCGGCCGCGACCCGCGCGCTCCGGCGCGTCCTCGGCAAACCGGTGCCGCCGGCCCGCTCCCGCCGCTGGGGGGGAGCCGGGGAAGTGTAGGGCAAGGAGCGCAGGTCGCGGTGGCACAGGAGGTGGCGGAGAGCCACCGCCTGTCTCTGCGCTGCATCGGCTGCAGCCGGAGGTCTGTCCCTCTGTGCCATAGCCGCTGCAGCCGGAGGTCTGTCCCTCTGTACCATTGCCGCTGCAGCCGGAGGTCTGTCCCTCTGTGCCATTGCCGCTGCAGCCGGAGGTCTGTCCCTCTGTACCATTGCTGCTGCAGCCGGAGGTCTGTCTCTCAGTACCATGTCCACTGCAGCCGGAGGTCTGTCCCTCAGTACCATTGCCACTGCAGCCGGAGGTCTGTCCCTCTGTACCATTGCCACTGCAGCCAGAGGTCTGTCCCTCTGTACCATATCCACTGTAGCTGCAGGTCTGTCCCTCTGTACCATATCCACTGTAGCTGCAGGTCTGTCCCTCTGTACCATAGCCGCTGAAGCCGGAGGTCTGTCCCTCTGTACCATATCTACTGCAGCCGGAGGTCTGTCCCTCAGTACCATTGCCGCTGCAGCCGGAGGTCTGTCCCTCTGTACCATTGCCGCTGAAGCCGGAGGTCTGTCCCTCTGTACCATATCCACTGTAGCTGGAGGTCTGTCCTCCAGCACTGCATCCACTGCAGCTGGAGGTCTGTCCCTCTGCAGGGCAGCTGGAGGTTTGCCACGGGACCGTATGACCATGATGTTTCCCCACCAGTATATTTGGGGTAGGATCAGGCAAGCACTGTTTCTGCTCTGGAAACAGTCATCAAGAGGAAGCCCTGAGCAAATAACATTTAATTCTTGCAGCATTATAGATGAATGTGGTGCTACTTCTGATCTCTAGGTATAGAAGCATAAACAATCTAAACGAACCGAGCCTACCTCGAAGACTGATCCTCTGCATGCAAAGTGGGACGCTGCAGTGGCGTATTCTCCTAGATGTTACTTGAGCTACAGCATCTTCCCAAACTACCCTAGAACCCAGTGTACTTTGCAAAAAGTTGTGTTTTTAGGGAAAACTCCTGCAGTAAGGCTGAAGGAAGAGGAGGAGGAGGGAGAGGCCCAGCAGGAGTTCTTATTGTTCAGACTGCTTTAACCTAAAAGGTAAAATCAAAAGCTCCAAATGAAATCACACTGAATCCTGGATCTTCCAACATCTCCCCGATCACTGCCATACAGGTGAAGTTTAGTGCTGCTTTAGCAGGTGCAAAGATGTACGGTCTGCCAGAAACCACCTGACATTATGCCAAATAAGAAACTAAATTCAAGTCCATGTCTTTGCTTTTAAGTTCTTTCTCTTCCTGATATCCCTGTGTTCCTGTGTGACCCAGCACAAACTCCTCTGAGTGCTCCAGGGGCTGAACCACGCTCGCAGGGACAGGCAGGTTGGTGGGTGCATGCAGAGCTCACCTGGTGCTCCTGAAGTCATTCCTGGTGCTCCTAAGGTCATCCCTGCAGTTAGGAGCAGGGAGAGGAGCAATCCCCTCTCTGCTGACTGGCACCCAGGCAGCACAGGGCTTTACACCCTGAACAAGCAGTGGGGAAAGGGAAACACAGTGGGAGCACTGAACCTGGCTCCCTGGAGGCTCTCTCCACAGCTTCTTCACAGCTCTGGTGTAAATGAAACCGAATTGCCAAGCACTCCCTCGCTTTCACAGTTTGGAAGCAAGCTGCAAGCTGAACTGGCATTTCAGAACAAGTGAAATCCTGTGATGTACCCTGGAGCTTCCAGTTGCTAGCATGGTAATGTAGCACTGACAGTGCTCTTTCTACAGATCTCCTAAGTGCCAGCATCTTTGATTCCAGCAATCATACTGGAAAGGAAACCAAGGCAAAAGCCTTGAATTACTTGTGATCTGTTCTGCTGCCCTAATTCTGTCAGCAGCCCCGACTAAACCCTGTCAACAGCAGTCTGCTGCTGCCACCTGTGTACCTTCAGCACTTTTATCTGTGTGATGTTCCACACACACATGGGTTGTAAAAGCAGCTTCCTTCTCCACTAACCTGAAGGCAAGCGACTCCTCACTGCTAGCTTACTGCCTTCGTTCTTCTGTCTCATTTCAGGTAGCAGTGCAGCAGCTCTTTTATCCTTTCTTCATCTCTCCTGTTCTACTTTTGCCTTTTCCCTTGCGAGATGCCAGATTTTCATTTTAGTTTCTGTTTTTAGTTAGATAATAAATGCACTGGAATAACGGAATAAATTTATTGCTCACCCTCCTTCCCTCTCCACATGCACAATGGAGAGCTAAACTTTAAATCATTTTGCTGTAAGTTACTTAAGCAGTGTAAGTTACACCATGGACTGTAGCATATAGGTTTATTTACTACATTTAATTGATGTATTTACCCTGTTTTGTGGCACGTAGTAAAAGAAAGATGTATAACTCAAGATACTGGTTTGAAGCAATGTGAGGAGTTAATCTCTTCCTTCTTCTCAGCCTACCCTTGCTTTGCCTTCTCTGTTGCCTCTTTCTAGACATCACTCCAGGTAACAGCTGGCACTACACAAAGATAACTACTTTGATGTTGCCTTGCCGTGCTATTTGCATAAATGTGGAGAATAACAAGAACATAAATACCAGTGCAAATAAAAAAGCAGAGGCATGACCAAATACAGGGTTTGGCAGCTGCTGACTTGAAATATAAAATGAAATTTATCACAAAAAAAAAAACCTTTCACTTGCTCACAGGGTACTTAACATATCGTAACTGGTCCTCTGCACAAGACCATGAGCACTTCTGGAACTAGCCTGGCCCCAGAACTGTGAGGATGGAGTATGACTTCCTTAGTGAAAGAATGACTATTCTCTTGTCCAGGGTAACACAATCACCCTTGGAAGCCAATTGGAGAGGCTATACCAACCTATGAAAGAGCAGAGCATGGCTGTAGTTAAGGTGACAGAGTTTTAAGACTCCTTTTTCCCTCTCTTTCTGGAATTAACAATCAACAAAAAGTTATTCAGGCAAATATTTTTTTACTTCTCTATGCAAGTTTGTTTGTTTAGTCTTAATTTAGCTAAGAACAGAACTGCTGGGTGTTTCTGTATTAAACATCTGTTCTCAACCAGCCAGATTTAGCCTAATATTCTTATTTGGCTGATGGAAACTAAGTTTAGAAACCGCTTTGCCCCTGCTTTTGTCTGTCTTTTTGCCAGTGTGAGCTGTATTTCAAGTGATGGTGTTGTAAATCGATTCTTTTGGCAATACAATGGCTGAGATGTTTACTGAACCTGTAATTCCTTACACTGTGGTTACTGTAATGTATTGATACCATTAACTTAGTATTCTTTAAAGAACTGCCAAGCTTACATACTGAAAACATGGAATATGGAGAAGATACCATCTTAAGTGCAATGTCTCTCAAAATGTTTTTTGGGGGCAGCATTTTAGAAAGATCCAAGATACATTAACCACATAAGCTGGCTGAATCCATGTGCTGCCTATAGCAACATTAGCTTAAAAACTCCCAACCCCACAAACATTTATGTGGAAGCATTTATAATACAACAGCTATATGTTACCTGCCAGCTCGGTAGACATGTGCATTCCAGCTTGTGTGCCAGAAATGGGAAACTGAAGGTGAAAGAAGGGAATGAAGACACAGCCCTAATCCTCCTGTGGCCACACAGAAAAACGGGTATGTTCTTTCAGCATTCCAAACTAGTTCTGCAGTACATCCACGCCTCCATGCCTGGTTTGCTGAAAATGGATTGGACAGAGCATGTACGGCCAGGTTCTCCAAGCCTGGGTACCCTGCACTGGGACAGGCCATCAAGTGTTTCAAAGTGAATGTCTAGATTTGAATGAGATGCTGCAGAAAAGAGAAGACACGTCTGACTTCCTCTGCTTCTGGGTGGGTGCTAACATTAGGGAAGAATTTGTCAGTTTGGAATTGATCCTGTTTCAAATACTAGAATTCATTTTTCTTCCAAGTAGTTACTGAACTAATCTATGGGTTTATTTTTTTATGTTCCCTCTTGGATAATGCAGAAAGATGGTTTTGGTCTCAACGACTCACCACTGCATTTGATTTTTGACGCAAACTAAACTTTCTACTGTAATTTCTTAGCAGCACCACCACCACAGGCTAAAGCAGCGCTAATCAGTTCAAGGTATTTGAAGTTGCAGTACATTTGGAGGCATCTTGGTGTTAGTTACGATGGCACTGTGTCTCCACAATGTAGATATTTTGACTTTCTCTGAGCAAAAGGTGAAACCTTTGTACTGGTTATGGGGAAAAGCCCTATAAATATTTTCAGTAACTAACATAAAAAGAGCTATTATTTTGAACTGGAAGTTCTTCTTTGTGAGGGTGCTGAGGCGCTGGCACAGGGTGCCCGGAGAAGCTGTGGCTGCCCCATACCTGGCAGTGTTCAAGGCCAGGCTGGACAGGGCTAGCAGAAACCTGCTCTAGTTGAAGGTGTCCCACCCCATGGCAGGGGCTGGAACTGGATGAGCTTTAAGGTTCTTTCCAACCCAAACTATTCTGTGATTCTATGATTCTAATACTGAAGCAAAGAAGAGTTAGTATTTACATGGCAGCAGGGAATGAAAGATGAGTGATACTGATGTGCTGATGTATGAAAGCCCTTGCATCAGCAGATATGCTTTTTGATACTCTAAGGTGATATCTTATTGAAGTAGAAAGAAGAAAACATGGACTTTTTATCTACGATGTTTCTTTTAATGCAGTAGTGTTTCCAAAGAAAGGTCTTTTCTTTGGAGAAGTAGGAATTTCAGATTGAACCAAGACAGCAACTTCTTCTTCAGAGAGATGCTAAACCCCAAACTCCATAATGCTTTGCATACAAAAGCATGTAGAAAAATGTTATAGAAATGTGCTGTGTGCACTGACCTGGACTAATAAACTGCTTGGATTAAAAAGGTTTTCCATATTCTTACTGTAAATGAAATATCCCATTCCCGTATCTTAAAGAAACTGGGTCAGTTGAGGCACTGAATACACATGGGCACACAGTGGTGCACCCATTCCCTGGTGCATTGATATTCTGTCACATGAGCTCCCTGGAGTGCCTTAGGGATTTGTCATGGTTGGCTTATAAATTACTGTCAGAAATGCAACTTTCTAATTTGAAGGGACAGATATTAGACTCTGCCTGTTTTAGTGCAGTTTGATCTAAGACAAGAGCAGACTTGAAGCACTTAACTACGGCTTTATATTACACTCCCTTGGACTGGCTGTATTTTCCATGGAATAAAATACAGATAGCAGTGAATTTCCTGACACATGAAATGCAGACTGGCAGGAAAGGTTTCTAAAGAGAGAAACTTGCTGTATAGTCATATTAAGTGGAGACCTCCTAGCAGCCTTCCAGTATGTGAAGGAGGCCTAAAGGGACACTAGAGAGGGAATCTTCCTCAGGGACTGTAGCGACAGGACAGAGGGTGATGGGTTCAAACTGAAACAGGGCAAGTTCAGGTTGGATCTAAGGCAGAAGCTCTTCCCTGTGAGGGTGCTGAGGCGCTGGCACAGGGTGCCCAGAGAAGCTGTGGCTGCCCCATCCCTGGCAGTGTTCAGGGCCAGGCTGGACAGAGCTCTGTGTGACATGGTCTAGTGTGAGGCATCGCTGCCTATAGCAGGGGGTTGGAACTGGATGATCTTAAAGCCCTTTCCAACCCAAACTATTCTGTGATTCTATGATTAAAGCTAACAGGCAATTAAATTGTAGTGGTATGATTAAGACTAACTATACAGACCAAACCTGAGGTAACATCGCAAGCATGACTGATAACCCTTGGCATGCATAAGAAAGGGAAACATGCTCTAGAGCACTTAGATGAAATGCTGAGAATAATTTCATACTACATCCTTAAGTACCATGGTACATGATACAGAAGCTACTGTTCACTAATTGGTTTTGCACTGAAAGCTACGGTCATATGCAAATGAACACTGCGTGTCTTGGAAATGCAGGGCAATTTAGACTGGCTTAAAAATATCTTTAATCCGTAAGTAACAGGATTTTGCCACAACTGGCTCTGAGCAGAGCCTTCCTGACAACTTTGAAATGGCTTAAAGAAAAGTAAGATCAGTGAATGCTCTAGATTTAGTTTTCTATCATTCTACAAACCGGAATGCTTTATAAACAGCTGTTATATCTTGTTTACATGATATACTGGTCTGTATATTTTTGGACATCTAAAGTAGGCTGGCAGCAGTTAGTCACAAAGTATCCGTGGAAGGAAATCCACCTCCAGCTTGCTGGCAGTGCCCAAGGGTTTTAAAGACTAAATGTACTCAAAAACTTGCCAGTTTCAATGCCAATATTTAGCAGAGGTCCTATTCAGATTGAGACAGTCTAACCACTGATGGAATGAAGAAGTTTCACTGTTGGATCTGGCAACTGCTTTCATGATACTTTTCTTAGTATTTCCTACCACTCTGTGGGGTTTTGTAACAATTTTACACGGCATCTATTTGCTATGACCCTTGGGAAAGCATTTTCTCATACTAGCGGATAGTGCTAGACACCTACCCTTACAAGCTGGAGGATGGTTATAAAGCAGCCTTCTAACTGTGAGTAACCCTCTCAGAAAAGAACCATTTTCTTCCTGTTAATGCAATTAGTTCAGGTTGTCTGCCTTACCCTTTAAATAAGAGAAAACGGTATAAAATATTTGCTCATTGGCCTGTCAGTGTTCCTGAGCATTTTCAGTTTTTTTCTATTAAAGATGTTCTGAAGCGCTCAGTGAGAGTACACCGGCAGGCTAGAACAGAATACAGCTATATGCACAGGGGCAGAATGAGCGTGATCTGATTTCAGACTACAGGTGTCTACCCTTGAACGCCACACGCAGATTACAGGGAAACCTGAACTGGGGGCAGTGGAAGAAAGGTAATGAGGTTGAAGGCTTATTGTTACCTGAGTTCATATATAGGAAAACTTCATCCAGAAAGACAGAGCATTGGCTTAACCAAGCATTTTAAAATCTCTTTGGAATGACTGTTTTGGTTAAACTTGCTTGCCACATAGGACTGATGAAGTATGAGCTGGGGCAAGAGCAGCAGTATTCAGAATCTGTGTCCTGATTATAGAGTAAGACTGCAGACTACTGGATATTGAAAGTCAGGCTTTGCTACTGCATGCTGTCAAGCCTTCTTATCCATCTTTCCTTCATAAAAAAGTGATGGAACTGATCCCCTGGATTTAGCACAGTTCCATCACTGAAATCCTCTCCCTCTCTCTCCTTAAGGGGGAAGTGCTCACATAAAGTGACACTGAGAGTGGTTTGACTCTTTCAGATTCAAACTGGAGTTCTAGGAAGGCAGGAATGCTTTGCTGTGATGCACAGAACATCCTCCGTGGCATATGTTGCCTTTACTTCACGGCATGAAATTCTGGCAATTTTGCTGTATAAATGCAACAGCTGGCATTCAGACAGGAATCGCTTAAGCTTTGGATGTCTCACTTACAAGAACACAATGCAGCATGTTCAAATACCAATGTTTATACGTGGTATGAAGCATGGCATTTTTATTAGCATCCTCTAAAAGCAACTGAAAATTTTCTGATTGAAAATGAGATGACAGGGTCAGCTCAGTAGGTAGAAAGATGACTTGAGACAAGACCTAAAGCAATGATTGGAGTGTTGCTGTTCGTACTTCCTGAGGTGGCAGAAAGCAAAATTAGAGGAATGAGTTAAAAGAATGGGAAAAGAAGCATGAAAATAGTTTATCCAAAGTTTTGTAAATGATGATCACAACCATGCTGTGAAAGTCAGAAGCCACATTAGTGGACAGCAAAACATGATCAGAGTGTACTGCACACTTAAGAGTGTTATGCAAATGCATAAGTAGAGATAAAGACAAAGATGTTGTTACGCTTTAGGAAACATCTAAATGTGAAGGGGAAGATAGAGGAAGCAGGGAAGGATCACAGTCTTAAAAAGGAGGAAGTTTCATACAGGGAAACACATGGATGAGAAGTGTGGCCTAGCAAGGTTAGTAGATGGTCACTATTAGTAAACACGGGTCTGTAACACCAGATGCTGCACAGGTCATTCTGCTTTCTCAGGCTGGAGATGCTCTGTGATGGCAGTTAACTACAGCTCTGAAAACACAGTTAAGATCCAGCAACCACTCTGAAAGCACACTGTCTTTTCCCAACATACAACGAAGCTGGAAGCAAGAAATTCTTTAATAATACTTTCAAAACATCAAGCATCCCTCTGCCATGGGGTGCGCTTACATGGGGTAATACTTTCTGCAGCTATTTCCTAAGTCTGCTCCTGTGTAGGTCTAATAACTAAAGCTGAGCCAGCTGAAAAGGCAAGCTGACTGGCCATTTAGCCAAAAACTGCAGTACAGCACCAAAAGTGATAACAGACAAACCCTTAATCTCACCATCCATCAAACCAAGATGTGGGAAGACTTAGTAGCGAGCACAGTCACTTTTCAATACTATATACAGCTTGAACTTGGCAGGTTGCTTATGCAAAACTAAAGCATGGAAGCATGGCACATTTCAAGAAAATGTAACATAGACTTGAAAGAGGCTGTACCTCTGCAGCACCATCTTTATTTAACCTGGGCAGCTCACAGTTCCTTCCTTCATGTTATATTGTCTAACATAACTTTAAGAAATGCTATTATGACTGAATACCCGGAATGAGAGACAGGATAGCTTGAAATTGAGGAAAGCAATCTCCTTGAAGGGAGAACTAGGCAGTGTATCTTCCCAGAAGGGCTTTGATTAACTTTGTTTATGGGTTTTTTTGTTGTTGCTGGGCATATTGTAGAAGATGCACAGGCAGCTTCCTCTCTATCATACCAGCGACATTGACTGTCGACTGTCATGAAGTATTTCTTCTGGAACAGCTTTGGACCTCCCTACAGCTAGAAAATGCAGACAATCTTCAAGCACAAGCTTGGTTTCTTGTCTTCCAGATGTTTCCCATTAAAATTATCCATTTCTGTCTGAAAACAACACTGGGCTTCTTTGCTTTTGTGACTGCATAGAGCTGTGAGTGCTCGGGAAGAATGATCCAGTCTCTGATTGTATTGTCCCGTGACACAGTTGGCTATTCCTTCTGTAAATTCTTTTAATAGCAGTCAGATCCAAGCACTCCCTTAATACTGGAGCAGATTCCTGCAGCTGTGTCCTTCCTGCTAACCTAGTAAAGGTAGAAGTGCTTAATGCAGTCTGAACGTAAAATTGATGATGGCTTTGCACCTAGTATTATCTCCTTTGATTCATGGGGAACTAACCTTCAAATCAGTTGAGCACTCATTTGCTATTTGTACTGTTTTTCCCCTCTAAGCATAAGTAGCGTCCAGCTAGACTGGGTTTACACAACAACAAACCCAGCCAGCTTAGAAAAAAGCCACACCTTTCCTTGTAGTGAACTAAAACACTTAGTGCACCACTCGTCCTATTCAGTCACTCCTTCTAGTAACCACATGCTTTGCAACGCGGTTCTACATGTACTTAATTTCAGTTAGAGATGTAAGCCTGTGGAAATCTCAAATTTATACTGTGATCACTATGTTCTTCTGTTAGGAAGCAGTTACTAAGACTGGAAATGAGACTATTGGAACAGTAGAGCCTAGAAAAGTCCCAGGATGCCTCAGTGTCCTCCAAGATTGTGGGGTTTGACTTACTACAAGTTAATACGCATGTATATATCTACATGCTGTATGTACACCTGAGATCCAGTTACTTCAAAGGAGCTACAGTAAAAAATGTGTAACAGTCTGGCATCCACAACATTAAACATTACACAAACGTGAAGTGGATTCTGCAAGTACTTCAGAATTCAGAAACCATTCAGTATTAAAAGGAGATTCAGATTTTCATCTCTATATATATATACATGCACTTTTATATATATACATGCACTTATATATATATACACACACAACAAATAAAATAAATTTTCACTTTCTACAAACATATTATAAATTACCATAGTTCTCGATCACAGAGCACAGTCAAACTTCTTCACTTTACAGCTGCTCCATCTACATGTACTGGAGTTGTGATCAAGAGTAACTTGATGAAACAACACTTTATTAATTACTTTATAAAATAATTTTTATTTAACAGTAGACCACTTCAGTAAATTAAGTTGACAGAAGTGACTAATTTCAGCAGCAATGGAGCCAAGTACCTGGTAAATTCATGACTTGACTTGAGTTTCTTCTACTTGAGGTGCTGTATCCCAGACTGGTTCCTTAATGTGTTCAGGTACTTTCTCTATCTTAGTCTAAAAGGGAAGCAAAATAACCATATGCTATACCAATTGGTTAACACCTAACTACTTTGCTTTATTTGGTCTGGTTTGAGACAGGTATCAGATTAGAAATGCCACCTAGTGGCGTGTTCAAGCAATGCAGTCTCTCTACTGTTGGCAATAGTTTGGAAAATGTACCTTCCAAACTAAACACATTTCCTCTGCTGACGCTAAAGACTTTGGTAATTATTGGTACTTGCATCTGGACGTAGTTTCATAACAGTTAATAATGCGAGGTGGAAACTTACCTTTTTTACTTCCATGGCCACCCCTTCGGGTAAGTTTCGTTGCACATACTCCAAGTAAACTGCAGCAGTACTGCCTGTTATGTACTTTAACTGAAAGAGAAGTAATGTTCTTTTAATGAGCTACTATTATTAATATTTCAAACAGAATACAAAGTTTGCCCAAGCCCCTCTAGCTGTTGCTATGGGACCAAACATCTTACACGATGCCAGGTGCCGTAACACTGAACAGAAGCAGTTGAGCTGTTCACAACTCTCACACAAGTATGAAGTAGTTATTTCACTCCACAACGCACTAATTATGATGGAAGGGGTGGATCTCAACACTGCACATATCAGATAAAATTAATTACAGATTATGCAAGAATTACCAGCTGCTGCATAGTCTCAAACTTCATTCTTATTAGAAATCCTGGAACTCCAGAATTCCATTGAATTATCAATTTTCCAGTTTCTCCTGGATGGCAAAGCCAGTGCTTACGGTCTGTGGGCAGCCATTTGTACTGCACGAATGTCTGGGGACTTCAAGTTCCATTTTGCTAAGCACTGTGCAAATATACAGTAAGAAACCCAGTAACCACAAAATACTGGCAGTAAACCTTTCTTCTAAGAAAGTCGACCACAGCTGCATTCTAAACCATACACAAGTCTGTGTCATCAGTCATAGAGCTGGTGGTTTGTACACACTTCCTTTCTTGTATTTCCCCCACGCAGTTCTAGTTTGCCACATGATGCTGGCATATGGCAAAGCTGTGCATTTTCAAAAACATCAGACAAACTCAGAAAGAAGAGAACCCCTGGTGACTAGTAATGGCAATGATTTAGCTGCATCTTGCTCCCATCCCACTGATTCTTGGACAGCAAGAACATAAAACATATTGATAACCCTCCACTCTACCTTTTTTTAATCATTCCTTCAGCTGTTAAGATGTCAAAATCAGCCTCTTAATCAAAAAATTATGTTGGCTGTACATTCAGACTAACTTGTGTTACATTGGCTATACCTAGGTCAGCTCTTCTATGCTATTCCTTGCACTCTCCTCCCCAACCCAAGTAACCAGGAGGTTTGTGTTCACTCCTGAACTAACGTCCATTAACATCTTTGAACTGTGTTCCTAGATCATACTTTGTTTTGCTCTTTTTCATCTTTCTTACCTCCAAACACAGGTAATGTGTTCTCATTTCATACTGAACTCTGTGCTTCTTGTAAATATGTACAGATTTTAAGAGTGTCAATCGTTCTATCTTCTTCGGAGGGTTATATCTGAACAAAGCACAAAATGTCATTTTATATAAAGTATACTTTATATAAAGTAATACAAATTATCTGAACAATTATGCTGAAATCCTTGTTCTTATTTAGAAGATCTACAAGGAAGTATCAGACACTGGTAAGTTTATAATTAACCCACATTAGCATGGTTAATACTCAGGTATTAACCAACATTAGCTCAGGGAAGCTACAGCACTGTCAAACATATTTAGAGTACGGTCAATACCCTTCACGTCGTTAAAATGCACTTCTACTATGGCAGTGCAGAGTGTAGAACTGCTGCTGCTTTCTCATCACTGTGCTGCCATCTAAGAAGTGTAAGATAATCTGAGATTACAGTTGTTCTGAAAGAAGCACAGAACCTGAATTACAGGAGTGACATAAGAAGCATCTGATACCGCATCCTTCTACAGATCAGTTACTTACACTTTTTCAATAGAGATGCCAAGTTCTTTAGCTGCAAGCACTGCAAAATATTCATAGCTGTCCAACACAGCTTTGTCGTGGCCTTTAACTAGAAGGGATAATCTCTTGTACAGTATTTCTGGCTCATCTGAAATAGATATCTGCATTTTGAAAGAAAGGACACCAGTTACCACTCCATGCTCTCCTTAGCTGACACATGTCCCACACATTTTCTTAGCCTGCGTGCCCCATTTGTAAAAGAATAAAAAGCCCCCACTGTTAGCTGCTTATTTTAGTTCATCTGCAAAAAGCTGGCAGTAACACCTTGATGGACAGTTCTCACTCTTATCAGAGAAAACAGAAGTGTGAAGAACTACCCAACCTCTGAACATTTAGATTAGATTTCTTGATCAGAAAAAGGAAGTGAATGCTAGATAAGAAGGACAACACTAGCAAAGGCAAGAATGAAACTCAGTGTTAAAGCAACTCTGGAGCAGCAACATTTGTATTTTAAACAGCTGCGTGAGCATACCTGAAATTCTCAGACTTCACTTGGATATGGACAGTAACTAGAACATTACAAACAGTAACCATAAGTCTCACTTTACTAAGTCAGTTTGTAAGTTACCGTTCTTTTGACTTTCCATTTCTGATGGCCTGGGCCACTGATCATCTGAAAAACCTTGATGTGTGCAGGAAGCACAGACTGTCCCACAGGTTTACTCCCAGGTTACAATTTAGCACAGTAAACGCAGCATGTACCAGACACAGTAGGAAGGCTGGGTTTGTACTTTAGATCTAGTACTGCCTTCACATTGTGGCTGGCTTGCATACGTCATACAGACTGAGCGTGTGTTTCTGACATCCTCTTCAAAGTCAAGGCATTCAGATTCTAAAAGCAAGATAACCAGCTCATGCCTTCATGAACTTCCCACCTCCTCAGCACTGGTTCACCAGCTTCCAAGCCAAAGGCCTTAGCTTAAGATACTACAGGCACCGAACTGAGTGTAGCCAAAAAGATGGTATTTCAGAGTTACAGCTGCACAGAAGACAAAAACAGTGATTACGAGGCAACTGTGGCCTACAGAATCTTGCTGGGGAAGGGGGGGAAATCTCAAATACCAATAATCTAAATTTCTTTATGGCAAATTTGATGTAATTAAGACAGAACTTTAAAAAGCTGCAATAAAGGAAGCTTTTCTGTCTGCCCTCTTTAGTACAAAGACAACATACAAAATACCATTCTACAAAACACTTACCAAAGGATTAGTCTTAGGCTCCTGTGTATCAACATGGGATCCAGCCAGTCGTGCTCCCAAGCTGGAGTTTCTACAAACAGGGTAATGGGAAAGCATAAGGTAAATTGCTAAAGTCAGGTATTTTTTGGGATTGTGGATGAGAAGCAGAAAGGAGGGCCTTTTATACTTACAGAAGAAAACACTGCTTTTGCATAATTCTGCTTGCATAACTGACAGGAAAAGCTGACCCCTGGATAAAACAAATAGGTTATGTTGGCTTTTTTTCCCCAGCTGTAAAGTAGCTGCTTAATACGGGTTTATTAAAGATTACTTTTTTTGCACACCAGATCATAATACATTCCTAAGCATTGATCTGCCAAACTAGAAAGTGTGCTTTATCAGAAAATGCCAGAAAACAGAAGTATGGAAATGTATTTTAGTATATAACAGCATCTAGAAAAAGGGAACACATTAAGGGCACAATGCAACAAAGTTCCTTGTGGTTTTGAAAACTTGTTCTTTTGAAGAAAACATTGAAAACCTTCTAACAAGTAAATGAGCCATATTTAAAAGATAACATGATTTTTCTGTGTTAAAAGGGGAATGCAACTGTTAATCAAGATGTAACATTACTGTCTTTCATACTAGAATAATGGCTCCCTTATGAACATTATGTGGCTTCGAGCTCCCTTCCACTAATTCTCAATTTGGCAAACTTACAGACTACTTAAGGGGAAGAAAAAAAAAGGTGGGGGAACCAGAACTCTCTCTTGCTTAACAGAAACTCAGGGCTGCAGCAGAATGCTGAAGCAAAATTAGCTACTTATCCAGCCCCTTACTACTCTTATTTAACAGGTGCCAGAGTCACAGCTTAAAGAGAGCAAACACATATCCCACACATTAGTTATGTAGGTGGCTGTATGATCAAAACATCAGAAAGCAGCCAAAATTGACACTTTTCCAGGTAAACTCGATTTAGTAGCTCACAGATATGAGTAACTATATGATGCTATTAGGTCCCATATCTTCTCCAGTATGCATTATATATTAATTATAGATCAGCAGCCAATGAAACTGTTTTCTGAAATCATTGTGCCTCGTTCACTATTTATCCCACTATTTCTGCATCCAATAAGGAAGATGATAGCAGGAAGAGTTTCCCATTTACAAAGCTGCCTCTTGTTTGGAGAGCACAGCTCACTGTCTTCCCTTAGGTAAGCCTTCCAAATCCAGACGCTCACAGACAAGTGCTGGTGTTACATTCTTAAGTGCATGACACAATAAGCAACTTCAGGAGTACTGGACATTTGCCACTACAGTTGATGACCATTCCAAATACTTCAAAGATCACATTGGGAACTACTTGAGCCTTAATACCTAAAATTAAAAAAAATACATCTAATAAAATTATCTTGCTCTCTGCACCTCAATTCTGTGTCTCTGAAGTGAGAACACTGCCTCCCTTTCACTCAACACCAAGATGAAGTACACTAACATCATCAGCTGACATCACTTTAGGGAGCACAAAAGACTGTATTCAGTGTATAGCAACTGTGAGTGAAGTACATCGCACAGAACCTGACCCCAGATTACAGATGTAAAACTATTGGTTGGAATTGTAACTAAAACCAGTATCCCTCTTTTCTGTGTGTGTGTGCGTACACAGTCTCTCCTATGTATTGTTTTACTTCTGACTGCTTTACCTTGTGATATGGGTTTATTACTTGCATGCAAAGGTATGTACACTCATATCATATTGTATTATGTGGCTCTGGATACAAAAATTTCAGTCTTTATTACATGATCATGAATAAAACAAAACGACGCTCCATCCCACAGACTAAGCTCCACAGCCTTTACAATATTCCATGACTGTGCACAGTATTCCCACCATGTCATCTCCTTTTGTTACTAGTTATGCAGGTAGGCACCAAATAAAAAGGTTTTGTAAACTAGATTAGAGGTGCTCTGTGCAAATTTTGACAAAACGACATGATGAGTACCCCAGGTAGTAAAGATGGCATTCAGCAGGCAATAAGGTATACTTGCATAGAACCACAAAGAATGGGTTGGGTTGAAGGGACCTTAAAGATCACCCAGTTCCATCCCCCTGCCACTTGCAAGGTCACCTTCCACTAGAGCAGGTTGCTCCAAGCTCCTGTGTCCAACCCGGCCTTGAACACTGCCTTGAACACTGGAGCTGCTCTAAGGTCTCCCCTTCAGGAGCCTTCTCTTCTCCAGGCTGCCCCAGCCCAGCTCTCTCAGCCTGGCTCCAGAGCAGAGCTGCTCCAGCCCTCGCAGCATCCCCGTGGCCTCCCCTGGACTTGATTTAACAGCTCCACATCACTCTAGTGTTGGGCTATTTTATCAGCTTCTTTCATTCTCTAGTTTAAACATACTTGATGCACTCTGGCTAATGGCCATCATACAAGGTGAAAAAGACACTGGGACTGCAACACTTCAAGAACATCAACTCCTACGTGAAACAAAGCCTTGCACAAAACAAAATTACCCCTCTCCTAATGCAAAATAGCCTTCATTTTGTTTGGGTGTCAGATTCTGGAGCACCCAGGAGGAGGCACATGCCTGAAAGGTAAGCAAGTCCAGAACACAGCACATATACAGAAGAAAAGAGATTAGGGCTTCAGAAAATGAACAGGAAATCCCCACTGTAAACTTTTCTCACCTTGAAAGGAAGCAATCGCTCTTCAGAAAACAAAACCAGCAGAAAACACTGGTAGCGTAAGCAGCTTTCCTTTTCTGTTCTTTTACATTATGTCTTCAAGAGTTGAAACTTTAAGACTAGAAACAGATGGGCTTCGCCTGTTTCTACGTGTACATTACACACATAAATCACAGGTAACATAACACAGGTTCTGATTTGCATCCAGTATTTAAAAGGCTTGGACTAGATGAGCTTTGAACCCGAACAGTTCTAGGATTCTACGACTTCCACGTCCGAGTGATCTCTAATTCACCCCCCCTTACAGTGACTGCCGCAAAACCAGGCTGCCGAACAGACTTCTGAGGACCTGCTACGCCGATATTGAGAGGGAGAACCACATCCCCACGCTGCAAAACCCAACCCTCCCACAGCCAAAGGGAAGCCACATGCCACCCCCCAGCCCGACGGAGCGCACGGAGGCTCTCACCCCCGCGGCCGCTCCAGCTCCCTTGTTCCCCTCAGGGGTGAAGACGCTGAAGGAAGAGGTGAAGAACCGGACACACTCATCCCCTTGCCCACCTCACCTGGCACAGCCGCCGGCACAGCCACCCCGCAGCCATCTTCTCCCCGCCCCAACCCGACGACCATAGCGAGCAACCCGGAAGGAGAAGAGCGGCCTCATCCGTCGCCCGTGAGGCGGGGGCCCTGCGGCGGCCGTTTTCCGGGGCGGGGAGACGCGTTGGGGGCTCGGGTGGCGCCGGGCGAGCAACGGGCGGCTCCCGGCTCGTCTCCTCCGCACCGCCGGTTCCCGCCTCACGTGGGCGGTTACCTCAGGGAGGACCGGCCGTTTCCCGCCAACCGTCCCCTCAACACAAGCTCTCCCATCCCGTTTTCCAGGAGGGAAGAAAACGGGAATTGTTAGAACTGCTCCCACCCCGAGGCAGGGCTGGTGATACTGCTGCGGCCGAGAGGTAGAAAGGAGGATTCTTCAGCTTTTCTCCCGCCTTTCTGAGGCCACGTTTTACCACAGCTCGTTCTTACCGGGAATATTCATATCCACCCAGCTGTACAGAGGTAAATATACATATATAGTATTTACTATATATATACATACACACATATGTGTATATATATGTATGTGGATATATATAGTAAACACTATATATAGTAGTTACCTCTATATACCTATATATATATATTATTTACACCCCCACTCTTAAAAATACAAGCCTGTTGCAGTGAACTGTATTTACCAAAGTATAAAAAAAGTGACTGGAAATGTCTTTGCGACCTCCTTCTTGTTACATATATAAATTATATATATTATATATATATTTTTTTTTTTTTGCCTGGAACTATTCAGGAACCTTTTGAAAAACAATTAGACATGAACCTGCTTTTCAACACTCCCCCACCACTTAAAAATACTTTTAACAAAAGTTACACAGGTGTGTTAGCAAAATGCAGCCAACTGTACTGTACCAAAGTGACTGGAAATGTCCTATCAATGCCTTTCTCTTTACGCATATCAATCACAGTTCATATAACACAGGTTCTGATCAGTACCCAGCATTTAAAAGGGGGGATAAACGTACTAATTCACACCACTAAACCATCCTAATACATAGATCCAGGTGCGCAGTAACCTGAAATTAAGGTGTATGCAAGTAACCACAGGAACCTGCGAGCAGCATAAATCACAAGCTCTATAAAATGGGTGGTTTTATTAGGTTCTTTTTTATTTTGTTACTTCCTCTGCCACCTAAAATTACAGTTCGCTTTTTACACTGAAGCGCCTAAAATATTTACAACCATCTGCTAATAAAATAACACTTAAATATTGAAAATAAGATTTTTCTCATAAAATATGTTTTCTATATGTACAGGTTTTATCAAAGAGGACTCGGTTCAATAGTGAACAGTTTTCCATCATCAACCATCAACAAGAAAACAAGTTTCCTGGAATAAAACTATGTTCAACTTATATACAAAGAGGCAGAACAGCATCCGTTTAACATCAGCCAATGCAACACTTAAGAATAATGAAGTCAACGTTTGAGGCCTAAATCGTGCACTTTTTTTTCCTTTATGAGTAACTTCTTTGGTCATCATTGCTCTATTATCTTCTTGGCTGTACAATAAACCAGCACCGGATTAATGTTACAGAACCAGGCATGTATATGTGTATAGATAGTTATATATACTCTGTTTAGCACAGATACCTGTCCAATTGATGGTAGAAAAGTTCCACTGTAGATCCTTAAATACAGAGTTGCTTTTCAGAATCAAGCCCACGTTTCTATTGTATTTCACTCTGTGCTTTAAGTAGAACTCTGAGTGACTTCAGTTATCACACTGTTAAACATTCATTTTTTCCCCCTGCCATTAACAGGGGAATCTGAAAAACACGTTTCCATTTCCCAGTGTAGCAGCCTTTCTCGGAAGGATCCTTAGAAGCTCAAAATCATACCAGACTGGAAGGGAAAGAATAGGCTCTGCCCGGTGGTTTCTAACACAGGCTCCTAAAAGCCACAAGTTACTGCTCATGAAAGCCTCCGTTTATATTTTCAGTGGAAATTTATTATCAGTGGATGTAAGTTGGCAGCATACAGCTGAGCACCCAGCCTGCAGAGCCTGGGTGGCGTGGCCCTTGTAAATGAAAGGTGTAACAGGACAGAACAGCAAGCTGGGGAGCCTGCTGACTGGCAGTTCAGGAAAGAAAAGGCAGCTGCCTGACCTCCTGAACCTCACAGGTACAGTAATTGAGAACATCATCCCTTACATCCCAGAGGGAGTGAAATTCCACCCACTGGTCAACACCAACTAAGAAAAAAAACCCTTCTGGAACAACCCCCCAAAACACTAAAACAAACACCACGTAACACAGGAACTTCACTAACCAGAAACTGAGAAGTGATTTCCATTCTCCTGAAGGGTTGTTCCTTAGTATCAGAACATTCGACCTCAAGTACAAACTTCAGGTCATTTGGCTTCACAAAATTGGCTTTGACAGAGAAGGCACCTCTCTGCCAACGAGTCCCATCGGGTTTGAAACTTCTGAACTATACGAAAGTGCTGTGATTTACCCTCATTTTGCATAGTTATACAAGGAAGAAAGCAGAAAATAAGCTCCACCATCTCTCAGATTCTGCTCAAGACGTTAGGAATGTGGCAAAAAAATCCCAATAAAACAAAACCAAACCCATAAAAAAAAAAACCCAAACGACCCTGAAATCTGGAAGATCTGAAATCAGTCTTATAAAATATTTTATAAAGTTAGCAATACTCTTCTAACTGTGCAAAATTCACAAGAAAATCAGTGCTGCTACCTGTGAAAGCTCTACAATCGGTATTCATATTCCGTAATTAAAGGTCCACTCAAACCTAACTTCAATACTCTCTTAATTCTTTCATTCCCCAGGGTGCAATTCTTTTGAGATCCTATTTAGAGGACCAAATCCAAAGTCATATAAATGGTGTTAGA
Source organism: Ara ararauna (assembly GCA_028858755.1). Lineage (NCBI taxonomy): Eukaryota > Metazoa > Chordata > Aves > Psittaciformes > Psittacidae > Ara > Ara ararauna. The sequence goes on from CM054379.1 coordinate 123,877,453, forward strand.
CACCCAGCATGTAGATCTGAACCTAAGGGAGGAAAAACAGTAATGAAACAGCAACGTCAACTCACCTTTGCAGTACATTTTACTAAAGAAACAACGTTTGATTTTGATGTAATGAGGACTAAAAATGGCACAAGAATAACAGTTCATGCCTACAAGTAGTAAGTGACATGTGCTGAAGGCATATGCTCCGATCTCTTCCATGGGCAAGAAATGTCTCCCTGTATTTGCCTGGTGAGAGAGCAAGCTCCTGTGCTGCTCAAGCATATGCTCTCCTAAAACCACCGAGATGGCTATTCAGCAGTGTGATTTATTGTCAACAGCAAAATATATTTCCAGTGCAATCTGATTCCCAAGGCAGCGTTCCTGATTCAGTGTTCCCGATTCAGTGTTCCCATCAGATGATGTGAACCACAGTACAATCATCTTTTTTCAATCCTTGAATTAGGTCATTTTAAAATCAGCAGATCAAAACCTTGCTAAAATGGAAGCTCTAAAACGTACAGTGTAACCAATGCTTTTGCAAACTGCCTAACATGTCTGCATTAAGGCAAGACAGAACTGAAAAAGGACTGCGATACTGCAGATGATACAGTCACTCCTGTCATTATTTCACAGTTAAATCAGAATAGGTTTTTTTCCTCCACCTCCCTTAAAAATGACAGCACAAAGAATGTAATTATCTCCTTAACAGAGATGACATTTAGTCTCTAGAAGATGCTGGAAGTGATCCAGTATAGGCAAAAAAAAGAAATGCTCCATCAGAAGTGCCTGAAGATCATTCTTGTAATTGGGGTAAAATGAAACTTGGAAGGAGTTAAAGACTAACGATCCTACTGGGACCATCTGGAGGGAAGTGACAACAGAACCATGAACTTCTGTAATTAGTGGCCTTGGAAGTTATCAGCAAAATGAGCTCAGATAAAAACACCTTATAAGAATATTTGTACCAATTATTTATTTTTCCTCCAAAACACAAATTAATAGAAAAAAAAAGGGAAAAAAGCAGATTTCTTTTTTTTCTTTTCTAGACCTGGATAGAAGGATTATCATTTTCAACAGGTAGTTTACAATCAGTGGGGAATAAACGAGCAGTCCAGGTTTCCTGATTGATCCATTCAGGGTGTGCTCAGTAGCTGTCTTTATCAAACAACTTTATTTACAACTCAGCATCATCCTGCAGTAGATCTGCATCTTCATCATCCAACAAAAGGTCAGCATCCATGACTTCATTGTCTTCCATGACATCACCCAGCTCCTGAACAACATCATCGTCAATGTCACCCACACTCCCAACATGTTTAACCAAACTCATGTGATCCAGAGGGATCAAACCATGCCCAACTGGCCCAGTAGTTCTCGCAATAGCGGCTGCCGCTTCTGCTGCCACAGCGGCTTTCTGAGCCTTCTGCCTCTGCTGTTCTTCTTGTTGTCTGTGAGTCTTCATATGAGCATTGCGGCTTTTGATTTTGAAAAACACCCTAAATTTGAAAGGAATAAGAAAAAAAAAAGTCAGATAAAAATGCATTCCTTTTGATGAAGTGAGCCAAAAAAGCCTCAACAGCCTATCAGTACATTTGCTTCCTTGTCCTGAAATAGAAGTCAGTGAAGTCTGCAATGCCACGGTGAGAATTTCAGACACAGACTACCAGATTTATACATCCTGACAGTATCAAAATGGCCTACTCCTACTGCCGAAGGTATTTTGTAGCTCCCACAGTTGCTTCACAGTGTCTACGCACATCCTAATTCTCCCTGTCCTTAGTTTCACAACAGTCCTGCACAACGAAGAAAACGTGAAGGAATCCTACATTAGGATGGACAAACTCAAGCACAGAAACAGACAAAAAGTGACCCACTGTCACATGCAAGGGTGTGATGAAGCAGGAAGCTGGACTGTCAAATGTAGACATTCTAGCAGGTAAATGGATTCAGAAGTATTGGAGTAAATACTGTGGAATTTCCAAAACATCCAAAATGTCATGCTAACCGATCTCTGAGGGTTTTGGTAAGGCAAAACTGTTCTTTTGAGACCATCAGAGCAAAATAAAGGGTTAGTTGCAATACTACTCATCCTGAAAATAAACAGGCAAACGTGACATTGCACTTATCTGCACTTACTTGCCACACTCCTTGCAAGGAAAAATTGTTGTTGGGTCGGTCTCCCCGCTTGTTGTGCTGTGGGCAGGTGAACTCTTGATGGAGCAGTACCCACTCGGCGTACCACATTTCGGCTTTGTGCCTGCGCTAGTGCACCGTGGCTTTGTCACCTGGTTTGTACCTCCATGAATGCGAGCGTGGCCATTCAGTGCCTGGCGGGAGCTGAACACCTGATGGAGAGCGGGGTGGGGGAAGAAAAGAAATCAAAACCAAGCAATACTGCACTGCAGACAGAAGTATGCTGAATGCAGAACAACCGTACACCTCTAACACACACAATCTACTTCGTCAATGCTGCTTGCTCTCACCTATATCCCACTAGAGTTAAAGAAACTTAGTCATAATAAAACAAACCAGTGAGACATCCTATTACTGCAGTTGTATAGCAAAAAGGTAATCACAGCTGTCACCATACAGTATTACTGTTGATACAACAACTCAGGATTCTATTTTTGTATTGCCTGTGTTTAGCGGGCTGGGATTTAAAAGCAGGCAAAATAATTTGTCTAAAGAGATTCAGGAGCTATCATCAGCCAGCAATAGTCTAAAGCCCTGATTTCACTAGCATGCAACCCCTCCCCCTGCTATTAAATACGACAAACACGTACAGCACCACAGTTTGGCATTTCGCAGATGAAGGAGGACGAAGAAAGTGAAAGACTCTGAAGGGCAGGCAGATCTATAGGTCCAACAAGAGGGATAGCTGGTGGATCAGGAGACTTCTGCATTTCCCTCTCTTCCTTTCTGTCTTCTTCAATGTCCTCATCTTCCTCTAACACTTCTTCCTCTCCGCTTGTCTGGAAGTGAGAGTGCATGTAAGATACTAGAAATATGGTCAAAGGCAGACAGTGCTGGATAGCAGGACACAGCACTGGAACAGCATGCTGCTTAATCAAGCGTGCTTCCAGGTTTCAGTACTTTTTCCTCATCCTGAATTCAGAATTATGGAGCAGACCTACATCATCTAGTTCAACCTCCTCCTCAAGACAGGATGAGCACAACAATTACCAAGTGCTATTCTTACATTCTTTTAGACTCACCAGGCACTCCTCTCTTCTTTTCTCTAAACGTGTTCTGTGTTTCCGTCCCAAACGCAAGATTTTCTTCCAGGTATAATAGTATTCCACACATTGTGCAACCGTCTTAGACTTAACCTGTGGGTAAGAAATGGCAGAAATAGTCCAGTCTCAATGTTCTGCTTTCACTCAACACAATTTTAATACAGAACCATAGACTCAACTTTAAGCTCATCCAGCCCAACTGTGCCCCAGCACTGCCAAGGCCACCACTAACCCATGGCACTGAGGCCTCGTCTCCACGGTGTGTGCACACTTGCAGGGACGGTGACTCCAGCCCTGCCCTGGGCAGCCTGTGCCAATGCCTGAGCACCCTCTGGGGAAGGAATTGTTCCTCAGCTCCATCTAACCCTGCCCTGGTGCAGCTTGAGGCCGTTTCCTCTTGTCCCATCCCTTGTTCCTTGGGAGCAGAGCGCAGCCCCCTCCTGGCTCCATCCTCCTCTCAGGCAGTTGTAGGGAGCGATCAGGTCCCCCCTGAGCCTTCTCTTCTCCATCTGAACCCCCCGGGTCCCTCAGCCATTCCCCATCACACTGTGCTCCAGGCCCTGCACCAGCTCCGGTGCCCTTGCAGCACCTCAATGTCTCTCTTGGAGTGAGGGACCAGAACTGAACACAGGATTTGAGGCATGGCCTCATCAATGCCCAGTGCAGGAGGACAATCACTGCCCTGGTCCGGCTGCCGCACTGGTGCTGGTACAGGCCAGGGTGCTGGAGTTAAAAGACATGAAGAAGGACAAATAATACATAATGCAGGTACTGCATATGGCATTTAAACTTGAATCCAAATACCTAATGTGCAAACATTTGTTTACCTTCAGATGCCAGAAATCAGGTCAGAACAACAGTAATGTGATACTGGCTTGTGCAAAACAATGCTTGCTTTTTTTAATAAGCAACAGTCCTATTTCACCAGTGCCCAGTACAGGGGAAAACTCAATATATTCAATTGGTCAGTATAGTCTAAGAGGCAGGCTTTATTTCTCAAAGATTCAAATGGAGAAAACCCCCACATTTTGACTACAACAGGAATACTCTTGTACAGTAACATTTTTAGTTACTGTTTTCCAGTCAAATTTGTGGCGACTTTCAGCTTCATTTCATTTCTCTGGGATTCTCTAGACTTTAGTCAGAAAATGAATGAGAACATACTTTTTTGTAGCGGAAGTGTACAACATCACTGAGAATCTAGGAATTAAAACTTGTTTCCCATAAACCCAAACGTTTTGCCACATCTGAGCTAACAAGTAAGGAATTCTGTCCCAAGATGTACACATCTTGTCTTTTCTACTTTGCGGCAGAACATGACAACTGAGGCCAAACATTTCCCTCTTTATTAAGAGGCTTCAACCCTTTCTGGCACAGAGCTCAATGCTAGTGACTCAGGTACGTTTTAACAGACTGCCAGAGAACACAGAGACGGCAGCAGAACACCATGCTTGTTCCACACACACAATGCCATCACTTGAGCTTCCAGGTGTGAAGACTTTCACGTGTAATAACAAGAGGAACCAGTTTGATTTATTTATTTCTATCTGGTTTTTCCTGGTGCTGCAGTTGCAGGCACAGGTACACCAATATTACTCCTATCAGCGTTCTCATAACCCTGGCTGGCTCTATGCCTGCAAGGAGCTGGTCTGGTACTGGAGGGTAAATGAAGGGGAACAGAAGACAGCAAATAGAAAAACCCCAGTTGACAGAACAGAAATAGCCTTACCATTTTCTGTACAAATATGAAATCTTTGCTGTAGGTGGACAGTGCCTCTTTGAACAGCCTCCTTTCTTGATGTGTCCATTTGTCAGAGCCTTAAAGAAAAGGGTGAATTCATTATAAATGGTAAAGCTCCACCATCTTTATGCTGACATCATATCTGAAACAGAAACTGGAAAACCTCAAGGACATGCTGCTACCCAAATACAAGCATGGCCGTATACTGACTTAGTCCTCAAGTCCATCTAACCAGTATCTGGTCTCCAGCAGCAGCCACAGGCAGTTGCTTAGGCAACACTAAGACCAGGGTAAGCAAATACAATGCCCCTCCTGAAGTTTTCCTAACCTCTGACCACTTCCAGGGCAGGGGATTTCCCAAGTCTGTTGCAATTTGGTTATTTAGTAATTATCATTGTAAGTGCTGACCCACTCTTCCTTTCAACCAATTAAACTTCTTTCACCCAAACCATCCTTTGCCAAGGAGTTTCATAGATCAAGGAACCCTTTGCATGAAGAACCATTTCCTCTTCTTTGGCTCATGGCTCCCTGTAGATTCACTGGAGGACCCTTTGTTCTTCAACTGGAAGAGAAAATAACCTAATTCTGACCATCACCTCCATGCTATCCAGGATTGCACGACCTCTCTGTAATGGTCATGCAATCCTCTCATGGCCATTACTGCTGTCCCTCTCTGAACCTCTTCCGCTACTAAAGCATGCCTATAGATACGAAGGGAGCAGAAGGACGCATAATACTCAACACAGAAGCAATCCAGACTTGCGCAGTGGTATCACCATGTTTTCTATTCTACCATTTGACTTGGGTTTTTTTTAGCTGCTGTAAAACGCAGAGCAGATGCTTTCATAAAACTAGCATTGCAATCCCAAGGTCTCATTCTAATTGAGAAGTTATCACCACAGAGCTCAATTTTACATGTACAGCTTGTATTGCTTATTCCCATATATGCCACTTTACATTCAACTACACGGAAGTCACCTATTATTTCATTCTCCACATCGTAACTCTTATAAGGTCCTTTTGCAGCTCTTCACTTGCATGGCTTTATGTAAGACACTTAAATCTTCAATAACAGAGGTCACAAGTAGATATTGTAGCAATGTGCAGTACAAAGTGTTTTATGAACATTTAATGGAAGCTGTACATAAAACTTTCCCATATTGTTATTCTGGGTCTGCTTCTCCAGCCTAACTGGCCGTGAAAATGTGAAATCAACATTTAGATTGAAATGAATTTGTTCTTCCTCTGTCTTAGTCAAACAGAAGGAACACAAGATTGCTATACTGCATCAAAGCAGTGTCCTGTTGGTACGAGTGGGCAGCATTACATACATTAAAGGAGGATATGCAAGAAGCTATAAAGCAGATGCCTTTGAAATGACTTACACCATGAGGAAATTCTCCTTCAGCCTGTCTGAAAGTTTCTGACACACGTACAACTTTGATCCAAAGAAATCCCTAACATTGCTCTCAAAGTCCCCATTCTCCATAGAAATGCTTGCCTCTGCGCTGAATTCAATTAACTTGGGCTTGGCACCACGCATGCCATTGAACTCCGCAGGTTACTTATGCCTATAAAAAATGCATGGATTTTTTTATTAACTGCAAGTGTTTTGTTTCTCAGCGCCAGCTCCCCGGCTCGCGATCTCGGAGCAGGTGTCTCCCTCCTCCTTCATGTGTTGAAAACTACTAAATTAACTTCCCTGCAACCTGCTTTCTGCAGGCTTTCCCAGCACTGGATATAAGCACACATTTGTAATTTCCACAGAGATTTACACTAAAGCTCTCTCCAACGTCAGAGAAAGGCCCTGGCTTCAAGCCAGTTTTATTTATTCTGTTATCACCCAAAGATCTTTCTGCTGACACACTGCCTCGCCATCTTTCCCACCCTGAACCACCATCGTTCCCTTCTAACACAGCTTGCCAGTGACTTAATTTTTCACTCCTCTGGGCAGGGGCAAACGCACCAATTCAGTCCAGTGGCCTGCTCTACTATGCCAAAGTGTAACTTCAAAAGGCATAAAACCACCAAAGGAGAGATTTTAGGCTCTGGCAAACCTCTCTAGTCAGTCATGCTCTCCTGCCTCTGCCCCGCTCTCCTCAAAAATAAATACTATAGAATCACTTCTATGAACTAATTTTATTGTACGCCCATGGAGGATTCAGGCCTTACAGCATTTCCCCAATAGCTGGGGTATTAGCAGAGGCCCTTGCAAGATTATGCGGGTTAATTGGAAGTAACCTAATTAATAGAATAAATCCTGTGTAGGAAAAGAAACAGAAGAAAAGCTGTTTTTAACTCTGGTTGCTGGGAAACCGCTTTTGCTCTTGTTAGCTTGAGGGAGATACAGAGAACGCATATAGAGAGAGATCTGCAATGCAGCAAGGAAGAATTTTGGACTTTGGAATACAGATAAAATTTTAAAGCTCATCTTTATGTTCAGACATTTATTGTACACTTTGTTTTACAGGCCCCGTTGTCTTCGCACCGATTCACTAACTATAAATATCTTCTACGCATCTGGGGGCTTTGGACCCAACCTGTCAGTTCCAAGGGGGCTACACGTGCACCCAGGGAGTCACCCTGAGAGGTGGCTCAAATCCATCACATACAGCATATGCCGGGTCTAATCCACACCCAACCACAGGAGGTACAAGAAGTTTCCAGACTGCCTGGAGCACATTATTTCAGAGACCATTTCTCCTGCGAATCTCAGTGCAGAAGAACTTCGGACCTGAGAAATTCCACTCTTCAAACTCAAATACTTCAAGTGTTTGTCACAGTGCTCCTCTTGTATTAGATACATGTTCCCTCTCTCTTCCCTAGAACACCATCCTGACAGATGGCAAAGCTTTAGGACAAAGAGATGAGGGTGTTCTCCCAGGCAGCCCTGGGTCAGCACGCCCAGCTCTCGGCATACAACAGAAAAGCCTCAAGTTCTACAACTTGGTTCCCTCACAGGCCAACAGGTTTCAAAGGCAACCTCTTTGCTTATACCCTCATCCAAAGGCAATGCTAAGGATGAATTTGGATTGATTGTGCTATCAGTTAACGCTGATGAGTCAGTGCCATGCTCTGTTTCAGTTATTTCACCTTTAAACATGGTGACAACCGAGAGCTGCAATTTCTGAGTACGGAGCAGAAAGCCCAAAGAATTAACCCACACAAATGCCACTTGAAGTTACATGAAGCTATTCATGCACTAGATTGCAAGAAATTCCCATATGCCTCAGGTGGCTGATTATCAGCCACAAATGAACTATTATTCAAGAGCTGCTGCATGGTGCTAGGCTATCAATGCAAGTTCCAATCACATGCTGCATTCAAGAGCATTAGTAAGTAATGCTTTGTCTTGTTATTTCATGGTACTTAAATCCAGACTGGTGAGATTTTGTTTCATGCTGTGATAAACAGAATCAAATTTCCTTTACTGCTTAAGGAACAGGAATACACCGATGCCCACAGGTCTCAGCGCTAGTTAATAAGGATCAGCACCATCTCATGTGAAAGATTAAACAAAATCGCCTCTCCTGGCTTCTCCCTGCACCTTCTGAAACTACCTTGAAGGTGCTTCAGTAAAGACTGTTCCTCCTCCTCTGCCACACAGGCAGAAGTGTCTTATCTGCTCTGCTAATTAGACTGCTCGCTGAGGACGAGGCTGCTGTGATAGCTCCTCACCTTCCTGCCCTCATGCCCTGGACTGTCTCACACACGATTTGGTGTCATCTCTTCATACAAGAGACCCCTGTCAAAGCTCCTGACTGATGTCCTTCTCCACCCACCCCATATTCACTCTTTGGACTACAACAGAACTATTATCAAAGGCACGAAGCATATACCCCAGACAAGACTCAAACCCCGATCTTCACATTCATTCATTCACTCTTGTTATCAGCTGCCATCAAACTTGTTTCTGTTCTTGTTCTCAGGCCAAGGGTTAAAGACTTGCTTTACAGGAGAGTCCTTGTTACCTGGGAGTCTTCCCAGTGAGCTGCTACAGCCAGGAAGCAGCTTGTCTCTATACTTGTGTTGCACAATGACTGGAACTGGGAATGAGTATATTACAATGACCACCAGATTTTTGGCCTGTTTCCTATTGAGTCTAAAACTGGAGATGGTCTCAAATCTCTTATGTAAAACCCTATTCTGGGTGTCCAAGCAGCAATTAGCCACTACAAAGCATTAGGCAGTAACATGGAGGGCTGCAGAGGAGGGACATTTCCCACCCATGCTTAGGTGATGTAACGTAAGTCCAATGGCTTAACACCACCTTGTGTATTCCACAGAGCACTTCCCCTTCATCACCAACATATAGTTTCTGTTGTGTTTGTTAAAGAAGTCGCCACTCCAGACCTCTTTCTTCTTGGCTAAATCCACAAAGAAAGGCTCTGTATTTGGTACTAAACCACTAGCAGGAGTTATAGCACTGCCTCTTTGGAAGGATGCTCATGATTATCACATTCATTTACTCACCATCGCCTAAGAAAAAGAAGGTATGATGGCAGATGTGCATATACCACAAAATGGAGCTCTTCCTGCTTGTAAATTCTGATCTACTTATAGCAGCAGTTTTAAAAGGAGCTTTAAAAGAGGGAAAAAAAGTGACTCAAGGCAGTTTTAAATCTGCAGAACCCCACAGAGCCACATGGGTGCAAAGTTTCTGTACATCATCAGACAGGCAAACCACTTCCAAACCTGCCACAAAAGGCTTCATAAGTACCACTCAGCATAGCCCACATCACCTCTCTATTAGATACTGCCATCCCTGCACAGAGAGTGCAGTGTGATCCCATGCTCCAGCCTGGAATTCCAGCCTTGGACTCTAGATACCAACAGACAGAGAGAGCACAGGGAAACCTACCGGCGTAGTGGTAATTTGCCAAAGGATGACACTTCAATCTCACTGGCTTCCTCAACAGCAGCTTCTCAAGAGTAACCTAAATGAAACAGTAGGGAAAACCAGAATGAGCAAATGGAGTCAGCTGTGGCACACAGCTGCATTTAGAAGACTATTTGTTATGAGGATATGAATTCATTTTCTCTTTTCTGCCATACAAAATCGCATCAAATTACTCCAAGGCCCATTAACAATGTACCTCACAGAGCATGTAAGGCACCCCTGTCCTGCCTTAGCACAAACGTAGCTATTTCTTAGCAACTTCCACCTCTTCCCTCCCTTCTGCTTGCCACATACAAATATGTTTATAGTAGTGATAATTAATACTAGTATTTAATGGTTGGTTTGATAGCATTAATATTTATAGCATAAAGGCTTTTAGAACATCTGTTAGGCCAACATCTGTAAGGAATGACAGCAAGGATAGTTAATTCTCCTTTGGATCAGGGAGACAAATGATCTGTGGATCCCTAAAGTATTTCCTCTCACAATGCAGAACCCCCTGTAGAGCAAATTTCACATCCTGACAGTAAGTTTAGCCTCCTGTCTCAGACCCAGCTAACAAAGCCTAAGGAAACTGGGACACAAGCTAAATCCCACTGTATTAGACAATCCTGTGAGATCCATTCCAGCCCTGTGTTCTGCTGCAGTTTGTTTTCAATTGGCTTTCCAGGAACCAGTGCAGGGCCTTGTCTTTTCCTAACACTGGGCAAAATGGATGTTTTGCCCTACTTAATAACATTCCCATCACTAAACTAATGCAAATATCTGAAATGCATTATTTATATGAGACCTGTGTGCAATTACCTCACAGTTCTGAACAAATAATTAGATATGACTGCTGCTGCAGAAAAGGGTTTTTATAAGGGCTAGGAGAGGAGGGACTAAGCTCTCTGTGACCAAATCGAAAGCTTGTGAAATATCAGGCCTGGAGTAAGTACTGGGATACATTCAAAGCCCCAAGGCTATAAACTAAGTAATCTTATCTATATGAAATATACAGTAAGCCTTCAGAGAAGCACTGCTTTGAAATTTAAATTTATTAGAGAATGAAAGGGAAAAGTCATTCACTGCAAATCAATCAGAAATCTCTTTTTTATATAACCATATCTAAATCCATTTAATAAAGCATGCTAATTTATCTGCAGAAGAGGATTCTACCTCCCCTTTCAGCTTCTTATCTTACCATAATATCTCCTTTTGCTTCAAAGAGAGAGTGCAAAGCGTATTCTGAGTTAGTTCCTCCACCAGGTAACACACTGGAACAGCTCATATTTAAAAGGTCTTCAACTGCAAGAAACAAGTCAGCATTTTACTGTTAATACACTAGCCTGTCAGTAAAACACCCAGAGCCAAGGATTCTGCAATGCCACTCAAAAACAATGAAGTTCAGGGCAGCAGATTTCATACTCTTTCCCCAGCACCTCACCTCCTGGTTTTAGGATCACTCACTGAGGAGGGGATGTGATGGGATGTGCAGAATGCAGTCCCTGGGATGGGACAGGCTACTGCAGAGCCAGAGATCTGGCTGTGAGCAGCAGCTTGCACAGGCCACTGATGCTGCTGTGCCAGGAAGGCTCCAGCCAGGGTGGAGAAACAGAAACGAACCATGCTGGAAGCAGGAACAACTTCTGCTCAGGACTGGTAGAAGCCACTGAGCCCGTCACATTTCCTCTCCATTATGGTCACAGAATAGGCCCAGGAGCTGCCTTTCACCTGTGACCTCTGCCCTTACCAGGCAGTTCAGTACCCAAAACCACCCCAAGACACCACTTCCCAGCAACAATCCTTCCCCCCTTGGCTGCACTTCATCCTGACTTCACTTTAAGTAGCACCACATAATTTGTTACTCTGAACCTGTAACATGCAGTTCTGGTCTCCTGCTCTGCATCCTCAGTAAATAATACTTTCTTGAACGTTTTATACAGGATACACACGAGAAATCAATGTGAATTTCTTCAGCAGGCACAGGCTGATGTACTTCTAAACCAGCAAGTCGTTGTACCTCTTTGTTGGAAGACTTGGTTCTCCAGTTCTGGCCACGGTTTCCAAACCAAAGTAGCCTTGTGCACATCTTTCTCCATCAGCAATCTGTCCTGCAGCTCAGGAATATCAGCCTGGAATCTGGACCCGATATTGATTCGTCTATAAAGACGAAAAAATAAATAAGTATTCAACCGCATAATGTGCAGGAAAAAAACCCCAGAAGTCACATCAGCCTCCACTTTGCTTCCAACTACACTTTCATTACACTGGTGTGGCAGGAAGTTGTGTCAGACTGCTTCACGCAACGCTGGACTCTCAGTGGGGTATTCTGAATAGAGACAGAACTGATCTCTTGGGGGAATACATAACTTAAACTGTACATCCTACCTTGTGGAAAACCCAAGCTAGCCTGTATGTGTGCTGACTAGCAAAGAGGCTTAGATGCCAGATCAGTACCTTCCATAGAGAACAGCACTCTTCAGCAGAAAGAGACATTACTGCTGAGGGACAAGCCTTGTCTGCAGTCTGACCTGGGGAACCTACCAGGTAACCCCTCCAAAGCTCCACAGTTAATATCTACCTATCTAAACAACAGTATTGGATCAGCATATGTTTCCTTCACGGCCCTCTTCCCACCCATCGCTGACTGCTGTTTCACTTTGAGTGGCTACCACCAAGCCTCTCCCAGCATTTTGAGCCATGACATCTCCACCTCTCACAGCCACTTCACTTCCAGTGTCCTCAGCCATCACCCAGAGCAACCTTAAATACATCCAGCCCAATGTGATTCCAGGCAGTTGAACACTACCTGCCCGGTTCAAAGCACTTAAGCCACACGCTGTAGTCTGGAGCTATCGATAAAGGCAGTGACAAAAACAATATGGCTTTTCTTACGGTTCAACAGTCTGTTCTCCAGGCCCAGGCGTCACAGGAATGACACTTCCATCAATACTATCTGAAACAGAGATTGGTGTTTGAGCTTAAAAGGGTATTTTGGTAACAACTGTATCACACCTGATGTTCCACCAATGCACTGGATACATTGCCACTTCCCCATTCGCATCAACGTTACTCCGGTCTATTACCAAAAATTACCCTTTATCAACATTTAGGCAGAAACTGTCGACATTTTTAGAGGTACCAGAAATGCCTTAACTTGTAGAGGTTTCTACTGCCCTGATTATGTGTGATTAACAACCTTTTTGTTCAGTGCTTCATAAGAAAACACTTCAAATGAACCCCACATCTCAAACCAGATCCAGTGGCCCAGCCACTTTGGAAGGCCCAGATGTAATCAGAGGCATGGTGGTCCCTTCTTGAGGCACACCACACTGAAAGATCACAGCCTCACTCGCTGGTTAGGCTCCTCTATTCACTTTAAGCTTTAACACCGCCTCTACAAAATCCAAGGCAAAAACCCCAATAAAGATGGACCTTTCCTGTGAAGCAGCAGAACCAGCCATGCATGTGAGTACGCATGAAAATCACTAATGTGGGAACACCAGAAGAGGTGGTGTTTACTATGGGCTGCCACTCTGTAAGTGTAATACTTACTAGACTGACACAGGAGTACCCGTGGAGTAGGTGTCAGTGGTGTAAGTGGCAGCTGAGCATGCGAGGTGCTGTGAGATGTGATGACACTGCTGAAGAGACCAGATCCTTGCCGAACTGGACTGAGCATCGGCGGTGGAGTGTAGGGGGGCAACTCATGCGTCCGGTCCAGCAGATGATCTCCGAGGACACGGGGAGAGCGAAGCTGACTCTGGTACAGGGTGGCACCCGAATGGGACATGCTGAAGTTGCAGGAAGGAGGAGGGATGAAGAGAGGTTCAGGTCTGTGCCGATACTTCTTCTTGTCCTGCAATGGTTTGAAGTTTTCTTCCAATTTTACAGCACTTGGATGAGGTTTTTTGCTAATTTCCTACAGGAAAACACACAGAACCTTAGCATTTAGGCATGCTTACATGTGGTTTGCACACAGTTCCCTACAGCTCAGGAAATGCTGTTACCACCAGGCACTTATTCGCATAAGCCTGGTCCATACAATATCTGGTGCTACATAGAAACCTCAGGGGAGTGAGAAAAGCCAGGACAAGTTACCCTCCCCTCCCTCAGCAAGCCCTTTGGGTCAGGGTAGGGCTGAGCCGCAGGCACACATGGAGAGGCTGCTTCCAGCTCTTGAAGGTGTAGGGAACAGCCCTCCCGGACCGTGAGTCTCCCACACCCTTCCTCAGCTGCAGCAGAACATCCTGGGCACGTCTGTTTGCACTGTAATACAACACACGCAGGCTGCGGGGAGTTAACCCATTCCCCAGTCACATTTTATTAGAAACTTGAGATGAGATGTTTTCCAATGCATTTATTTTGTTTGCCTAGGAAGGGCACATGAGCTCAGGGAAATTACTGCCGGACTCAGCAGCAGGAAAGGAAGAAAAATGTCATAAATTCAAATTCTTTGCCTCTTATCACTACATTCCCATCAGCTTGAGTACAGTCCAGCTGCAACAAATCTTGAACTTAACTCTCTCCTCTTTCCTTGGAGGAAAAAGGGGAGTAGATGTCCATTTGGGAAACTCACGCACTGTGCCATGCCTGGAATTCAAGAATTTGAACGTTTAAAAAGTCATTTAACAATAAATCCTTAAGAGTCCACGGAAGCAGAATGCACCGGATTTGTGCAAACCTGGAGTCTGGATTCCAGGGCGGAGGGGAGACAGGACAAAAGAGATTCTCAGGTTGCGCTTTAAGAACAAAAAGAGCTGGGAGGTGAACACCATATTAAAGGTACTGCTTTTAGGTGTTCCACAGGAGATCTTCTTTAGGATCAACTTGGAAATTGGCAGGAAATTAACAGTTACTCCACAATGTCTGCTTCATCTGCTAAATCCTACTACTATATAAATTACTGCAGTGTATGTTTAGACAACATAAATCTTTACGCCATGGGTGATTCTTGAGAATTGCATTCACCCAATAAAAACCATGTTCTAGGAGCATTAGCTCTGTCACCCTTTATCCCTTATGTTAATATGCTGCAGCTTGTGGAAATGGTTTTGATTACAGAGGTCCTGTCCTCTCTGTTAGATCATGGCTGTATCCTCTCCAACAGCTGTTGACATTTTTTCTCTCTAAAAAAAAAAGAAAGAACTAAGTTTTGGAAGAGTCTTCCTTTTGCAGGAAAAAACCCAAATGCAGCTTTACAGAGCATTTTGTTGCTAATGGCCATTCAGAACAGTGAAGGGGCGAGGGTTACCTGGAACCACAGACGTGGCTCATGATGATGGTGAACATTTTGGGTCCATAAAGGAGAAAGAGGGAAAAACCCCAACTCAAACCTAAAAAGAGAAGGCCAGATCCAAGTCTTTGATTAAGGGCTCATTTTGTTCTGCTCTTTAAATGTGAAAGTGCTGGTACTCCTTTCTCACTAGTGTAAAACTAAGTAACCAAGACAACAACCTAGAAGTCTCGTACACCTCCATCTCCTGTGCTGCTTCACCTACAGTACACCTTAGCCTCAATGTGGTTACACCAGCAAAAAAGATCACAGTGAATATTCAAGGAGACCATCACGTCTATGCATCATCACCTCAATACTTTCCTGAAGCTCCAGGAACTGGCTCCCAATACCCAAGACTCAAGGCATCCTCCTTGAGGGCCCTGCCGCTGCACCCTGACAGATCCACTCTGGGTAGATCCTAATGGGCGTCACTTGACTGCTCACTGGCCTGTAGCCTTGCTGAATATTCAGTTTCCCTCTGCTGTTTGATTTTACTGATTCCATGAGCTTTGTGGGAGTTGTTCTGGATAGCGCAAAGCACGGTACAAATAAATGCAACACAGCTTCAGTTCTTTGGTATTAAAAAGGGGAAAAAAATGGTCTCTAATGGCACAATCTCTTCACAGAAGAGGAGGGAACTGCAGCTCTTTTGGTCTTTCAATGTTTCCAATGTTGCTGCTTAGATAAAAGACAGGATCCAGAGAGGAAACTGCATGAGTTTAGTTTGCTTGGGCACTAACAAAGACTGCAAAGCATAATTCTGACTGAATGAATGCGCATTTAGCCGAACACTGGCAGATTTAATCACAGTCACTTCACATACGTTGCAGAAATACACAAGCCCAAGCCACCTACTCTGGTGTCTCTAGAGAAGATCTCCCACTCAGAGCTCAGGGATTTAGGAAAGACTGTCCCTTTTCTTCCTAGAAACCAGAAATAGACAATAAAAGCTGCACTGCTGAGTTACAAACTATTGTGAGATGCTGGCTTCGGCAGGAAAGGGCAATTTTATGTGTAAAACCTCTGTCTGAAAGGAAGCAAGTAAAACATTTGATACATATTCAAAATGACTGTTAGGTCTGAATGAAGGGCCAGAAGGGAGGTGATCCATGATGGTGTATTCTGTCCCCTTGTTTGACCATCAGCCTCATGAGAAGGAGAAGAAATGTAACCACAGGAGTATTTCTCTGCATAACACAGATAATGCCATGCAGTACTTCTGCTTCCCAGTAATCTCTTATCATGGAGCAGACTGCAAACATGGATTTGAAGGAACAAGCAGCATCTATTCCTACACTGGAATGTGAAATAAATGCCGCTTGCTCCAGGAGTCTTCCAGGAAAACAAGAAAGAGCATTCTCACATCTCCTTCAAGTACTCCTCAATTCCTCGTGCTGCCTGACAATCCCAGTTTTACAAGTGAAATGAAAGCACTGAGCACAGCTATTTTTCCTAGATCAGGTTCCCTTAGATCTGATGCATGCAGGAAGAAAGGAAAAATTACTTCATATTGGTTGACAGCACACACTGTAAGCACTACACAGTGCCCTCCTGTCTTGGGCTTTAATGAGAAGCACATAGATCTGCCTTTAAAAAACACCAGGAAGAAATAAAACTGCAATAACATAAAAACAAAGCAGCCTGAAAAGGGAAAAAACCAAACCAAAACCAGTAAAAAGATACTAAATCCCTTTGTTCTAGTGGGACAAAAGAATACTACATTCCAATTGCAAATTATTTCTTTTCAACTGAGGTCTCCATTTTCCCAGCAAAGGGAAAATTAACATTTTCAAATGGCCTAAGAAGAAATGCTGTGATGCTACAGGCCCTTTGTGCTTATGGGGCATCGTGAAGACTCTGGAACATATTCTAGAATACAGATGCTTTAGGAAGTAGCAGCACTATAAGCAAAGGGATTTAACAGGCACAGCACAGTTAGCGGCAAGAAACGCAGCACTCACAGAGGATGAGCAGGGGTTGGCCACTTTTGGACTGCATGGTGGCGAGTAAGTCATCTTCACGAGCACGGGCATCTCATCATCTGACACAGGGTTGGCAGGCTTGTCTTTGACTGTGGCAGTGCTGGCAGAGGGCTGCGTGCTGGGCTCAGGCGACAGAAGCTTTACAGGGACAGACACGGGCATGACGATGGGCGCGAGGCTATCCACCTCTTTAGGCAGCGGCTGCTGTGGTGGGTTCTCTCCTTCATCCTGTACAGACAATTAAAGGCTTTCAGCCTGAGTGAGGAGGCTACTTCTGGATGGACACACTACACAAGGTATGCACCGTGGCTCAAAAGTAGTGGCCGGGGTTACAAAACACACAACGGTGTTGCTCCCTGGACTCAGTTTGCCTTGAACAAAGTTGGTGGATTACTTATAACTCCTACACAGGCTTCAGCCTCAGTGAAAAATAACCACATGAAGCATCTTCACAAGATAACTTGCAGGAGGGGAGATAAACACGTGCTCTTTTTATCACTATAAAGACAGAATTCTCCATCCCCCACCTAAAAACAAAGACGCAGATGGTGCAACTCTGGTGGCTCTTTGCCTTCCTGTGGTATTCCCAGTTAGGACAGAAGTCATCAAATACCAGGACAGAGAAAAACCAACTGACAGGGCAAGTTCTTTTTATGCAGAACAATTCAAACCCACAGGTTTGGTGTGGTATTTGTTGATACCTACAGAACCAAAACACTTGGGAAGAAAGCTGTCAAAGATTCAACAGTCCTGCTCCTTCAGTTAAAGCCTGGGAAGGCTTCCAATTAACATCCCTTAGTCATCCGAGTAGTCCGAATGAAACTAAGGGAGACTTGATGCTCCTCATATTTCTAATGCAATAAACAAACAGGAGGGGAAAAAATTTGGATGCTCCTGATTCTGTGGGGTGTTCTTGTAACATGCGGAGACACAGAGAGGGACAAACTCTGTTCTGTACGCCATCACTGCCTCGGGCTTGAAAGCAAGACTTCTGGCCTACAAACTAACAGATTCACATCCTTTTCTGCTTACACAGGGTATGACATAACAAAAGAGCGCCGAGAAGAATGAGTTTTCACAGCGAAGCAAAGCATGGCAAAGCAAGCAAACATGGAAGGGAGAGAGCCATATACTGAAGTAAACCGGAGTGCTACCTGTTTGAAGTTAGGAGATGCTCTTACTCCTCCGTGAGACCTCATGTGACCATTTAGAGCAGGCAAACTCTTAAACTCCTTCAAGCATACTGAACACATGAGTTTGTTCTTCGCATCAGCTCTCTCAGGAAGTGTTTCTCTGTTCTGGCCACTATATTTTCATTTGGTTTTAGCATGGAACAGAAGAAGAGACATTAGTTTGGCACGGTTCCTTTGTTGCAAAACGAAGATTTTCAGTCAATAAAGTTGAAGTCAATACAATTTTACAGCTAGATGGTTATGAAGCCACAAGTACCCACAGGGTGACTGCTGTGGAGTATGTGGGCAATAACCTGGATCAGCTGCTCCCAAGATGGGGAGAAGGAAAGTACAGAGTAGGCCACACTCATGAAAATGTGGCCTCATATGGAAAACCCTGGGAACCCACAAGATCTATCGTGTCAGACCTACGTTTCCCCACTCATGACACCATTTAACAACTGCTCCTACTCATGGTAGGAAACTATACTGGAGGACACCTCAGTCCTTCAGAGGTGAGCCCTTAAGGTTATCCCTGATGCCAAAGATACAAATCCAAATCACACATTATCCCTTCTCTTACAAATGCAACACTGAGAGCAAACTGCTCCCCTGCTATTGCTCTTTCTTTGGTTCTTTTCTATGGGACACAAAGCAAAGAACTGATTTTCTTGCTGGGGGGATGGTGGAAATCACACAAACTTAAATTCATAAAGCACAGAACTAAACATGCTTCCAGTAGAGGAACAGTACCCAGAGGGCCTTTCCCTCCCCCTCTGCACCGCAGCACTCCTTTGTATTTCTCATACTTAAACTAAAAGGACTAAAGTAATCTTGTTCAAATACCTTTGTTCTGGGGACAGGGGCTGCAGTCTGCTGTCTGACAGCGGCACCTGTGAGCAACGGAGGAGAAAAGAGGGGAAAAAAGAGAGAAAAGCATTTGTCAGGAGAATAGGAATGCAGAAACGAAGGTCCCCACAACATAATGGCTGCATTTGGGTGTATGATTTTACTAATATGGAAAGCCTCGGAGCCGAGAGCCTCCCAACAGCTTTACCAAATCAGTGCCTCTGTGAGCATGGCTAGCGCAAACTTTCTTGCGCTCGCTTGCTGTTGGAAGCCATTACTCTGACCCAGAAGTGCTACCTCTGGCAACAGGCAGTTGCTCCTGAACAATCCAGCCCTCAGGTGCTGCAAAATGAGCAGAAGCATTTGTTGTAACTGGGTCCCTCCTCCCCAGAAACTGAGGCAGAACTTCCCAAAGCCCCTCGAGAGGGGAGCAGCAGCTCTGTGGTGCCACCAGCCCAGACTGAACCCAGAGATGGAGACAGGAGGAGTCTCTTAATGCAGCTCCCCAAAACATGCCAGTGATCACAGCTCACATCCTGACCTTCTGGCTCTCCTGCAGCAGCGTCATTTCCACGCCTTGCTGCTCTTATGCAAAACACGGGTCTAAGCCATTACCTACCTGAGGCCACGCGGTGCTAGGAGAGTCCTGTTGAGAGCTTTTGTTGTTCAGATGAACTCCCGAGGGTGGCAAAAGAGTTCGATGAGGGACAGCATTACCTACAGAGTTCATCTCCTGCCGTGGGGCATCCTCCGCGCTCTCTGGAGGAGTGAGGCCGACGTGGGAGTTCAGAACTGGCACCCTACTCTCACCTGGGTATTGCTTATGCTGGTCCTGCTGCTGCTGCAGTAAACTCTGCGGGTACAAGTGCCTGTACTGTTCGTGGGGATCCTGGTAGCAATACTGAGGCACTGCTCCCAGCTGGATAAGCTGCACAGGATGACTTGGATCCTGAGAGTACTGCTGTGAGTCATGCATAGTCTTTGCATCAGGTTCCCTGTGATACGGAGGAAGCGGCAACTGCATCTGTTGCTGCTGTTGCTGTAACTGCTGCATGACAGGTTGCGCTTGGTAATACTGAGCTATTGGCACCGGGCAGTGCCGCTGCTGCTGCTGCCGAGCTGGCTGCTGCTGCTCGATCTCCTGCATGGAGAGCCGAGGATGTCCCTGCTGTGGCTGAGCATAGTACTGAGTCTGCTGCAAGTGCTGCATCTGCTGCGGTAAGAGCTGCTGGGGCTGCATTTGCTGAACGTGCGTCTGTCCTTGCTGGAACGCAGAGTGCATCTGCATCTGTGATAAATGCTGCTGGTAGTCGTAGTACAACTGTTGGTGCTGCATGACTTGCATCTGCTGCTTCTGCTGTGTGCTTGCAAAACTCTGGTGGCTTTGCTGCAGCACCGGTTGGTACCGCTGCACGCTGGAAGTTACGGGCTGTTGCTCAACTGCTGGTTTCTGGGACAGCAGCTGCCTGAGTGCGCTGTCACCAGAGTTCTCCACCATCGAAGCCTCGGTGTGCAAAACCTGAGCCATGTTGTTCACTTGGATCCTCAGGTTTTGGTTGGCAAACACTTGCGTGAAGGAGTCCAGTTTATGCAGGACCCCACTGGTAATTTTTTGCGATCGATTTTCACCGGGTTGAGGGTAGGAATATTGGTATCCATCGTGGGGCTCCCCCTGCCCGAGGGGGCTCCACATGGCGCTTGGATTATTCATACTGTTCCTCACTGGGATGTGGTTTCCTGAGCCAGAATGTGTCCAAGTAGTTTGTCTGGATGTATCCATTGATCCAAGACTTTTTGAACCTACAGGCAAAGCTATACTGTCTCTTGAATCTTGGGGAAACTGTGGGGAGAGAGGGGATGCCTGAGGAGCATCTAGAACAGACGTCCCATAGCTATGATTTAGAGATGGAAGCGAGTTCATTTGGTGTTGTTGGTAGTACAAGTTCTCATTGCTGTTGGCAGTATGGTTAGCTTTATACAATTGCTGGTCCCCCATTTTTGGTCACTTCTGTTCCAAACTTACAGGCACACGAACCATTGAAATCTCTATGAACCCTGAGATAGCTGAGTGAAGGGAAGGGAGGGGAGGGGAAAAGCTAGAATTACTTATAATCCAGCATGTCCATGTGCATCACAAGGACTAAGGTTTTCTCCAGTCTATCAGTAATTCCAATCTCAGACTTGCCGTTGCTTCACATCTTCAATAAATGGACCACAGCACAAACCCTACACAGATCAATAGGCTCAGTGTGCCAGGCACCTGTAGAGGAAGAAAGAGACAAGGTAAGGGCCAGCTCTCCACATAAACTGCTCCAGCTATTGCCTCTAAGGAAACTGTAAAATCCCTTAGTTTGAAATACATAATCAGACACAAAATTGCAGCAGCTGGGCTATTCCAGAGCAGTCGGATTACTTCATCTCATCCCCTTATCCTGCCTCTAGTGCTCCCATAAAATCATTCCGCCACATAAAGGCTTATTCTTCAAAACTCTTCCCTCCCATAAAGCATGTGACCATTCAAGCAGCTTTAGCTGGCCATATATACTGCTCTCTCATGCCTAGTTTTAGCCAGGCAGTTGACTATCAAGCCAGGTCACCTTTCCTACAGTGTTGCAAGCCTTCTTTTCAGAAGCAACACCCCCTTTACAACAGGTAAAAGAAAACCCTGGCTTTGAACAGAACTGACTGTAGTCAGGTATCAGCACTCAAAAGGACAGACAGAAAACTGCAATCTGGGATTTCCACAGGGCCTTCCACACCTTCCCAACTTCCAGAGTACCTACAGAGAGCGCCCACTGGTGATACGAACATAGAGCATCACTGAAGAATAAGATGTCACAGCAATGAGCATTAATGTTGCAATAAAGAAAAGCAACTCATGAGCATAGTTACCCAACTGCATCTCTGCACATCCGTTTGTTTGACACATCTACGGGGAATGCAATTAATGGCAAGATCAAACCAGTCCATGGAAATCTTTCCTCATCACTCACCTTACCTCAGGAGCGCTGAACTCCAACTCCTGTTCCACCCTCTCACCCTTCCTTCTTCACTTTGTGTTATTTCAACAGACTAATCTATAGCAAATGCAACCTTTTCTCATTTTTACTGTATAAACTGTAATTCAAAGTAACACTTTACAGCTGTCTCTACTGGTTTTGATGAATAAGCCAGAATACATAAGCACATTATAGGGCTGTTTTACTATTCCACAGTATGAAGCAATCACTGTGTCTACAGTCACACGCACACACAGAGGCACAATATGCTTATGCAGACATAAATACGTCTTAACATAACAATTGATCCTGAGCTTTAACAAGAGCACAAAAATATTAGACCACGATCTTAACGCTGCCTCCTTCACATCTGCCTTTCTAAAGGTACCAAAGACTCCTGTGTACCCATGTCCTTACCTGTTTTAACTTAGGAGAATCCTTGATCTGGAAGGATAAATGTGAAGTCAGTGATGGAGAAAATTTTAACCATTGCCAGATGCATATTAACAAGGTCTGTGCTAGCAACAGCAAATAAGGGTAACACATAGCTGCAGGCAGAACAAACCCTCTTCCGCTCTAGCGTAATGTACGACAGAAAACCAGAGCTCCAATGAAGAGGGCTTGCAGTGCGTACAGTTTTTGTCAGAACCATCTGCAGCCATTAGCATGTAACATTTTTCACGTGACAAATAATGGCTGAGAATAATTGCGAGTTTATTTCCCCTTTCCAGAAATATAACATTGCTTCAGAGTCCCTCTCAACACGCTCCCCTTCCAGACTGTTAGAGATGCACAAGTCGAAGAAGAGAGAAGCCAGCAGTGAATGCTCAGGCTGCCAAGAAGATGGTTCAGCCCCAACCCAACTTCAAAGACTGCCTATTAAAAATTATGAAGGGAAACTGAACAAGGCTGGCACGAAACATTCACAAAGGGCATCAAAAATAAACCAAGTGTGGTATTTCACACTGAAAGGCCATCAACTTCGAGAGGAAAAGAGGGAATATGAATCTCCTCTCATGCCTGTGAAGTCAAGAAAGATCAGCAGAGATGCTCTGAACACATCTTCCCATAAAAACAGGGCGCTGTTGGGTCTGTTGATTCACCTTTTGAATAGGAGGTCTGTCCCATTTTACCTATTAACAGTGGTGTAACTTGCACCATGTTCCTTGGTTTTGGCTCTTCTTTCTAAAGTTTGAAGTGACAAGTATTAGTGAAAGGACAAGAAACAATAGTGATACAAACCAGTGAGTGAGAAGAGATGTCTCCAGGAGACAATCAAAAGGCCATCAGTATTTCAAGAGTAAGAGCACTTATTTTTGAGGCAGGAAATGACTATGATTTTGGTATTTTTTATAAATAAATATAAATATAAAATTCTTTTTATACATATATATATACACACACACATATATATATGGCAGATGTTACCTCCTGCCCCAGCAGCCACAGTGAGTTGTGTGGTCACCAGAGAGAATGCCAGCCCTCAGGCATGCACCAAATTCCAGTCACTGCCCCCTTTCACCTGGGCCTTATCCCATAACAGATCTCAGGGGACTGGAAAACAGTCTGGAAGGTTTTACAGCTGAAGCATCAGCACAAACCTCTCTCTTCCCCCGTCTCAGGATCAAAAATAATGCTCATAGAAACTTCCTCTCCAGCATCCTCACAACACCTCCAGTTTGGGAGCTGGGACGTAACTCCTGTCCCTGAAGTAGTTACAGAGTTAGCATCACAGTGACACAGACACATCTGTAATAAACCTCAAGAAAATTATAGTGGGATATTGTATTAAAATAGCAGGCCAGGAAAGGATGGGAAAGTTCGGCCCCTTTGAGCATCGCATTTGAATACATCTGCATTGTTTTCAAACACCCACTGTCCCATCCCAAAGAGAAAGAAAGATGAAAACATTCCTGTCAAAGGTATCTGGAGGGGGAGAAAAGTGCAAATGCTAAAAACCATTATTAGTATTGTACCTCCAGGAACATAGAAAAAACCAAGAGACAGACATGTTGATACAGGCAAAAACAGTGATAAACCAGTCCCTTAGATACCAGGGTAGGTTTTGGTACCTGAACAGGTTTAAATGCAAGGGCCTGGTGCTGCACACACTGAGCATTTGTTCTCACTTGAACAAAACGCTAACGGTATGCATTTCTTGTGGGATTAAAATCTAAGAGTATTCTGGTGCTGTACGTAACACCATTAAGGCTTTAGGGGCACCCAAGTTAGTCTCTGGCCAACTGAGAAGCCAGTGGCAGTGCACTGAATGATTTCTGTTTCCTTCAATGGGAGGAAGAAAAGGGGCTGGTGCCTAAACAGCAATCACTGCAATTTATCACAGTTCTAACTCCTAAACGGTTGAACCAAACAACTAAAAGCAGCAGAAGTTTTAAAGCAACAGTGGTTCTGCAGTTGTGTTTCTTCTCTTCCCAACAGCCATTTATGCTACTTAGCCTCTTACATGTCTGACATTACAGATATATCCCAATCATGCGATCGTTACAAAGGCACATCAAAACAAATGCAAATGGATAGAACCGTTTCTGTAGACTGCCTAGAAAGAGAAATACCCCACTTAAGTTCATGGATAGAATCTGGACTCAAACTAGTGGGAGTTCAATTGATTTCAACAGAGACAAGGTTTCGCTCCAACTCTTTCTCATTGTTTCAGAGCTGTCCCCTGCAACTTCCCCAGCCTGAAAGCCAGGGACATGCCAAGTTGGCTGAAATGCCTTTACACACTCCAACTCTGCAAACACAAGCAAGTGTAAGGCAATACAAGCAACAGTCTCTCCTGGAAGCATGGCTTAACTTAATTCTGGTAACCATGAAATGGAAGAGTATTCCAACGTTAGGTCATCAATGAAGGCGATCCGGTTTCCTTCCTTCATCAACTGTATTACTGGAGAGTCAGAAGAACTTAGAAAAAACAACATGAGGTGAAATATAAAGGAGATGGTACTTGTATTAAAACCCCCTAACAAGCAGAAGCATTCCCAGCTCCATCACGCACCACAACAGATCAAGCCACCGTCACACTATTGAACTGCCTGAATCCACATGGATTTCAGAGCAAGACATCCACTCCAAAAAGGCTGTCACATGAAAGTTGGGCTGGGTGTAGGCTGCAAAACAAGGACTGAATGACAGCCAGTGCCACTTTCAGAACTGAGTTAATGGAGAGGGATGACACAAGATGGTAGGAGAGCAGATGCTGAATGAAGCAGACTCATTAAGACTGCATGCGATGGCAGATGCAAGAAAGCCCTCCATGTTCAACCAGCTTCTGCAGGACAGCACAAACAGTATCAGCAGATGCTCACTTGCTGGGGCACCATCCCCTCCTGACGTCCCTCCCTGCAGCATGGTAACACGTCAGTTAAGGCAAGTTTAACCACCCCTCTTAGTCTAAACCAGTTTTTATAACACTTAAGGCAAGCCTGCTTACAGAAATGTGTGACTGCCATGTGTTCTCCCAGCACTGCAGACGTGTTTGAATGGTGCCTTCCAGCCTTCAGTTGCACAGGGGTTTCTCAAGGGGCTGTCTTTTCATTATTAGAATATAAGCTTCATTTGTAACTGCAGATAAGATGAAATTCAAAACCAAAGCTCTCTGTGCTGTTCCTTCCTTTCAATTTCCCACACAGCCTTCACTTCAACAGAAACAAAACAGGATTTATCTTACTCAGTTTTCAGCCTTTTGGGTTAGAATTTTTTTTGGCCTGTTCTGTTATTCAGAACTGTGAGATCTGCTGCCAACCTACTCCTAAATCAAGAGAGCCATCAGACGGGCTTGGGCAACATGATCTAGTGTGAGGTGTCCCTACCCACGGCAGGGGGTTGGAACTGGATGAGCTTTAAGGTCTTTTCCAACCCAAACCATCCATAATTCTATGATTCTCCTCATCTTGCTCTCTGCTTACCTTTAGGACAGAATATACAGCAGTTCCTTCCCTGGTACCCTCTGTTCTGTCAACACTGATGCAACCAGCAGCCTCTGCCACATGGGTTAACTATAACCCAGCCTTTAAGCGACAGCACAGACAGGCCTGACTTTGAGTTGGGCACTACCAACATGCAATCACCTTCAAGAGCCCATTGAGAAGAGCAGCTTTAAAAACCAGGAGAGCACTACCTAAGAACACACACCTGCATCACCAAGCCCAGCTCTCTGGGGTGAGGCTGATGACACTCTTCAGATGTGATGACTGTGGTAATAGAATCATGGATCGGTTTGTGTTGGAAGGGACCTTAAAGCTCATCCAGTTCCAATCCCCTGCCACAGGCAGGGACACCTTCCACTAGAGCAGCTTGCTCCAAGCCCCTGTGTCCAACCTGGCCTTGAACACTGCCAGGGATGGGGCAGCCACAGCTTCTCTGGGCACCCTGCGCCAGCGCCTCAGCACCCTCACAGGGAAGAACTTCTGCCTTAGATCTAACCTGAACTTGCCCTGTTTCAGTTTGAACCCATCACCCCTTGTCCTATCGCTGCAGTTCCTGATGAAGAGCCTCTCTCCAGCATCCTTGTAGCCCCCTTCAGACACCGGAAGCTGCTCTGAGACAACACTGTATGGTTGAGCAGCACAGAATCGGGAGAGGACGCGTGACTTATTTCAGCAACCCCTGTACTCTCGCAGGCGATTTAGACACCGCGTTTGCCTCTAACTCTTTGTGCAGCCACAGCTCAAGACCCAGCTCTGCTTCTTTGGGCACAGGAAATAAGCACATGAAAAAGGCAGCAGAGTACTGAAACAGAACAAATGATTTCTAGTGTCACACAAGGTGGTTGGGTGAACGAGCAGAGAGCAAAGGGGAAGGAGAGGTGAGAAGGCAACAACTCAAAGATCTACTCTACTAGTTTATAAAAGATCTATAGAAACCCTGAAGACATCTGATAGAGCAATAAAAGGAGGCAGAGGCTGAAAATAAGGCTCAAAGGGTGTACAGATCATGGCTCTTTTGTTAGAGCAAACATCGAGATAGCAATATGGATTCCAAGGACCAACAAGAATTTTCTATAGCTATGCCTAGGACAAATGCTTACAGGGTGAAAACCTTTTCATCCCAATCCAGGATACATCTGCAATTCAGTTTTGATGCTCTTTGAATGGCAGAGATCTCAAATCCATGCAAACCCCAAGGTTGGTGGTATCAGGCAAAACCAGCACCACCAAAACACTCCACTTCAGTAGGCGAGAACAGAAGCAACTAAAACGATCGATAAAGAGGGATGGAAAGGAAGCAGAATGTGCAGTACATTGGTTTTACAGCAGGTGTGGTAAGAAAGTAACACACTCTTAAAATGGAAGGGAAAACCAGATGAGCTGCTTTTTAATATTAATGCTGGTAATTCTTTCACAGTTGTGCAAATCCTCCCAAAATTATCATTCCCTTTGCAGCTGAGTTCCCTCTGCAGTGCAGTTGGAAAGGCTGCTGGGTCTCCTGTGGCTGCTCATTTAAGCTGTTCCCATTTCCACTCTTAAGACTGGAGACCAGAATGTCCTAATTCAGTTTAATAAAGAACACATTGGACTTGGGGGAAGGGAGAGCAGCGATGGCATTGGGAGGGGAACCGAGCAGTGCTCTGCTTCAGTGGAGTTAGAAAAGGCAACAAAACCAATAAACAGCAGAACCAACAGTTGAGCATCTCAGGCAAGTCTCTAGAAAAGGGGGAGGAGAAAGGAAGACAAACAAGCAGAAACATCTTCCTCTCCTTTTGATCAAAGATACAAGTAGAAAACACATTGGGAGGCACTGGTGATTGAATGAAAACATCACTTTCCCCCCCAGACTAACAGAGTTCTGGCCATTCAGAAGGAGGCTGATTTCTAAACAAAGCCATTAATGCAATTTAGCTCAAGGAAGACACAGTTCCATGAGTGCCAAAGAAAGGAAGAAGGTTGCTTCAATAAATCTGTTCCTCTTTGCCGTCAGTGAATGGGTGCTACACTTCGTAGGCACTCGGAAGGGTTTGGAAAACTGCAACTGGAGCAGGTGTCACATCATTTCATAAAATAGCAATAGGGACTGCTGCGATCTCCTCACAACACTGATGAGAAATATAATACAGACCTTAACCAATGCCAGGAGGGCACTGGAATTCCATATTCCATGACTAAGAGACTAAAAACCATACAGAAGACGGCATTAATTAAAGGGGCCGTGATAAACAATGATTTTCTAATATTCACCAATACATTTACTGGGGATTTGAGCGAGGCTGAAGCTGCCTACGAAGCCTGATTTGAAATCTCTTCAGCCAATACAGATTTACTGCCTGTTTAGATGAAATAAACTGTAATAGCTCCTGCTGAGTCCTACATCATCCAAATGAAAACAAACACATCTTACCACAAACACTGGCCTCAACTTCACATTTTAACGTACTTCTACTACTGAACTGAGTGATTTGGCTTTCCCCAGCAACATGCAAGTCCTCCAGACATAAGAACACCCTGGCATGAAGTCCTCAGGACAGATCTTGCCCCACTTATCGTATGCAGCTGCATCACAATCTCTGCTTACTGCCTTTGATTAGGGGGAGGAAGGGAAGTTTTTAGGCCTTTCCACTCAAACCTCAGCTATTGCAGTGACCACAGCAATGATAAGCACACAATCTGAGTATAAAGGTGGGCATCCTGCACTTCACCACTTTCTTCCTGCCCTCTAGGGTGTTTATGCTCTGAAGCTTGCAATGTGATTGCCTTTTTCTGTGACTGTGTATGCTGTGAAACAGGCAGAGAACATAGGCTTGGGTTTGCAAGAACAGGCAAGAAGGGAACACCCTGGGATAACAATTAAAAACCCAGGCAGAAGTCATAATAAGTGGAAAACAGCAGACGGCCGAGCTTTAGGTAGGGAAGTAACAGCTATTTGGAGCCCAGTGTCTCCCCTTAAGGAGACAGTGGTCAGAAACGTAGCTGCGAGGCCCTCTGAAAAGTCAATCCCTCTAAAACACATCCCGTTGGTAGCCAGCAATGGAGCCAAGCAAAACCCAGTGGCTGTGCAGAGCTGACTGCCATGGCTGCTGCCTTCTGTAGCCTTTTCAGACTAAGGTCACATCCTCAGCTCCTACAGCCATGGTAGCTCTCAAGACAGACTTAAATGTGTGGCAATCACACATGCCATAGATCCTGCGGTATCTATATAATGTTTTACGGGACAGAAGGTAGTCATATTTGAGAAGCCCACCAATAAAGCCACAGAGGTTCTGAAGGCCATATTTTGGGAAGCAGTCAAAAAGCACTGAGCCTCACCAGCGCCACAGAAAGTGGATGTGTGATGCTGCAACATTACCTGGTTTTTGAGGATCTGTGAGACTCCTGGATCTTGCTGTGCTGCCTTTGCCATAACATCTCATGCTGCTTTCATTCTGTGATCTCCCAGTGATGTATCTAAACACAAAGCACAAGAAAGGAAATTAGTTTTCCCCCAACCTGATTCTCTCATAAAATATCACCAGCTTGTCCCAGACCAGGAGCTTCCTACTGCAACACAACCAAATCCTAACATTTCTTCAATATAGTATCTCCATGTTACCCTGTTCTTCAAGTAGCTGTTGCAGAGGACATCTATCAGCACTGTAACTCCCTTAAAGAACAATCTTGAACCTCTTTCCCGTATCAATAGCGAGAGGCTTCTTCACTGTCAAATCTCTGGGATTGATTCATCCCCAGTCCTTCAAATTACACACTGAAACACAAGTAAATTCACCTTCTCTTTTTATTCAGCTCTTATTATTTGCCTAGTGCAAAAAGAGGAATGGGTTACAACGACGAAATAAACAGAACAACGTTGTGCCTCTATGGCAGAGACCACTGAGAATCATCAGCATCTTACACTGCTTTGACAGAACCCAAAGACAAGCTGGATGCTCTCATGCAGAAAAAATTTGCTGGCCCAGAGCTTGCAACCTACATGAGGAGCATCATACAAACAAGAGAAGGTAGAGCAATCAGGAAGGGAGGGAGTAATGAAAGTCAAGGGTGTGGGAGATATAATCAGCTTGTCACCCACTGCAGAAGACATATCTACAGTACGCATCTGAAATTACATAAATGAAAACAACACATTTGGGTTTGTAGGTGCTGCTGCCAAGATGGCTCTTAGGGAAGGCCCGGAACACCCAAGAGCTGACTGAGGTTGTTGCGAGGCTGCTCTCCATAATCCCTGAGGAGTCGTGCAAGTTGGGGATGCCCCAGAAGCCTGGAAGAAGGCTGATGTCACCCTGTCTACAAGAAGGGCTTTAAAGGAGGATCCAGGCCCAGCAGTCTTACTGGATAACTTACGGAACAGATCCTCCTGGAGGCTCTCACAAGGCAGATGAAGCATGTGGCTGGGAAAAGCCGTGTTTGACAAACCTGATCACCTTCTACAACCAAGTAACCTGCCCCGCTGATGCGGGGCGAGCAGCGGGCATGGTCTACCTGGATTTCTCCAAGGCTTTCCATGGGGTTTCTGAAAGGCCACCTCCTAGAGAAACCAACACATTCCAGTCCAGACAAGCGGTCAGTGCAGCAGGGGGAACTGGCTGACCAGCTGCATGGGCAGGGATGCCTCACACCGGGGACCCACACTTAGTGTTTGTAATATAGAGGCACAGGGAATACCTGGGCTTAACATCAGTGGAGCCAAAAGAGAAAGCTGATTTACCCCCCCCCAGTTTAACACAGCAGTTTAGAACCTGCCAAGCTATTTAAATTTCATTTACAAACTAACTGCTGTACCATGAGCAGTGACCAAAGGCATAACACACGATTTTGCTCTCTTTTTCTGGAACAATGAATGCTAATGAATTAATGAAACCTAAAAATGCCAAACTATTCTGCAGACAAAGCATCCCCTGGCAGCTTCCTACAGAGGCCAAGCCAATGGACACTGGGAATACCAACTACATGAATGCCCAGGAAAACTCTTTCCTGTGTTTCTTACTTGTTTTGGCTCCTTTTCCCACTACAGCATCTTCATCACTGGAGCTGTACCACCACTCCTATGTAGCTCTATGTAAATGACCAGGTATGTGCTAAGCTCCCACGCATAATAACACACTTAGAGAACAAAACTTCGGGCATTTTAGAGCCAAAAGTAGTGAAATGATGGCTAATAATGAAAATGGTCCCAATGGACCCAACACTGCAAAAGTACATACAATTCGCAAGTGAGGTTTTAATTCCCCTCATCACATTTCAATCAGCATCTCATTTTTTGGGAGTTAGATTAAAAAGCAATCCGATTTTATGTTTCTCTGCCACACTGTTCAGTTTAGCTCCCATCCCAGCCCCTAGGTTCTGCATGTAACCAAAGCACAGTAAGGAAAAGCTGAGGCGAAGCCTCCAGCAACACTTACAGATGAAGAGCTAAGTCAGAGATCAGCTATCCCATACCCACAACATGAATTCTCCTTCTTCTCTCTTCATTAGGATTGATGACCCTGCTGTAAAATCAGGAGCACATAATACCTTTTATGGGAGCGTAAAGCGCAGATGAATTAGCAGAGAGAGAATGAAGCTAAATCAATTTCTCATCTCGAGATAGTAATGGAGGCTATTTCTTGAACTTTACTGTGCTTGTAAAGTATTGATCAGCAAAGCTTCAGGCTGAAAGTTAAACCAGGCATTTTTCCAGCGATGAAGTGGAGGATGGCAGTGAAACTGTAGGCAACACACCTCCAAACGGGGGTTTTCTCCAGCTACAGTTCAGAAACTCAAAGTTTCCACCTACCTGCAAGTTAGTGCAACACATGAGAGGAAGGTTTCTAGACAAAGGCCAAATGAATCCTGCAGGAGCCTCCACAGGCCTTATTTAAGGAGAAGCACAAAGACACAGTGCTGCTCTAGGAGCGACAGCACAAACTCCAGTGCTGGTTATGCTACTACAGCAGCAGCATGGGGACAAGCGTTTCTACTGCAATGCTTTGGCTGCAGGTCTCCCTAAGGAGCCACTTCCCAGAGGTCTTTCAGGCTCTGCTGGGGACTACATTGGCTGCTCCGAGGCCTAATGACAGGTTAGGATGAGGAGAACCTTTGCCTGGCCAATGAAGATGCCCCGCTCAACCATCATGAAGAGCACTGACACCAAGGAAGGCCATGCAGGTGCTCCATGGGCTGGTCAAGGCCATGTGCTTCCAAGGACAATGCTACAGCTGCACAGCAGATTTTAGGTATTAAAAGAAGAATACAGATCAATGATGAGGATACACACGTTATCTACTGAAGTGGTCAGCGTGCACCCTTCTAGAATAACTACATTTACTTTAACGGGATGGATTTCTGTATCACTTGACATTAAGATCCTAACTGAAATGCTGGAATTGGGAACTCGGGCTTCCCGTAAGAGCCTCCAAAATGTGACTCTGAAAGAACACCCCCTCCCCCCCGACAACCACCCAAAACCAACAGCAACAACAAAAGGTCATTTGGGATTTCTTTTCTCCTGCCCCGTTGCTGCTGGTTTATCCAACCACACACAACCGCCAGCTAAAACCCTCCCGTGAAATGAATAAACCTCACCTACTTTAATCAATGAAACACAAGATTTGTCTCCGTTGTATTTAGCATTATTTCTATTACAACAAGGGTGACCAAGAGCATCCTGTTATCTAAATTGGCTGGTCATGATTAAATAGTAGTTAATGCTTTTGGGAGCAGAAAAGGGGAAAAGTAAGCCACCTCAAGATAAGAAACCGAAGAAGAACAACAGAGTACCTGAATTAAACAAGCAATACCAACAAGGACTGCAACAGTGATTGGCAAAACCAGCAACAAAAAGTGGACAGTACCAGAACTCTCATCACCACTCAGGTACCATTACTCTGATTCACTTAATGCATTTACATCAGAGCACAGTCTCTGCACATGCTGGAAGTCCTCTCTTAGGCATCAATTTCATGACTTCATTGCCTTTCTCTGGTTCATGTTCAGCCTTCTGATTGCACCTTCCTAGAAAACCCTCTAGGAATTCCAGTTCTCTAAGGACAGGATTCCTCATGCACACAAGATCAGTCTAATGCGCTCATTTCTACCCCTTTGAAATGCTTCAGGAATACTGTATGACACTTATTTCCAGAGAAAATCCCTTTGACAAATGGTGCATCTTACAGATGAGATGCTGCAGCACAGATAGATTACACATTCCAAAATCAGAGAATCATAGAGTGGTTTGGGTTGGAAGGGACCTTAAAGCTCATCCAGTTCCAATGCCTGCCACAGCCAGGGACACCTTCCACTAGAGCAGCTTGCTCCAAGCCCCTGTGTCCAGCCTGGCCTTGAACACTGCCAGGGATGGGGCAGCCACAGCTTCTCTGGGCACCCTGTGCCAGCGCCTCAGCACCCTCACAGGAAACAGCTTCTGCCTTAGATCTAACCTGAACTTGCCCTCTTTCAATTTGGACCCATCACCCCTTGTCCTAGTGCTACAGTCCCTGATGAAGAACCCCTCTCTGACATCCAATACACATGGTATTGAAGGCTGGGGAGCACCCCACGTTTATGCCGTGACACATTTATGCTGTACGTTGGTTTCTGCTCATTCACTAGTGAGTTCTGACGCTCATTTTACCACAGGACGACCACAAAGTCTCCTTTCAGAGCAGGAACACCTGGTGCAGCACTCATGAGGCCATACGCCGCCTTGTGACCCCACTTCATCCTCCCACATGCATTGCTTTCGTTTATCTACAAGCAGTTTCCTCTGGCATTTTATCATCCAATCCTCCAGCACAAGGAGTCCTCCTGCAGCACGTTTCAGCCAGCCCTTCTTTTCGTTATTCCTACTACCCTAAGCCTACACTCCTGCAAAATGTCAGTGCCGTTAAACTACGAGGTGACTGAAACTGTTCAGGCAGCATCGCCACCACAAATGGCATCAATAAGCAACCCTGCTTCCCTGAAACACCCTCCAACTATTCTTTCCCTTCACAGAATCCCTGGAAAACAGCCACTCTCCTCAATGAAATTCCCCAATCACTCAAGGAAAGGGGAAAAGTCTTCAAGCAAGCACTGCCCATGAAGAGCTTTAGCCCTGATTCTTCCAGTCTGGCAGAGTTGAGAACACTTCACAGTGAGATCTTCTGCCAAGAGCCTGACAATCCAACACCTGGACCTCTCATGCCATGCTCACACAACATCCCTGCCCTGAGGAGACTGAACACCGATGCCAGGCCAGAAACACCCCAACCAAATAAGCAGATGAAGCTGAAAGCCCAACAGCTACCGCTCGGCTCCAGATCCGCCGCACAGAAGTAGAAGGGGACTGAAAAGCCAGCCCTTCCCACCCCTCTGCAGACAGGCTCCTGCGCAGCGCCAGGGATGTGCTGGGAGACACACGATGTGTAAGAGCTTTCCGAGTGAATAGTCATGTCTGGAGCGAAGGGAAGCATCTGCAGGGAGAGTGGGTGTCGGAATGGTTCCTCCTCGGCACCGCCGTGCTGTGCGGGGAGGGCTGTGGATACCCATGAGAACTCAGGCCTGGCCTCGGCACTGTACTGGGTTTGCTGACAGCCACAGAGCATGCGGAGCTCTGCTCCCAGTGATCCCTCCGAAAGGGACAATCCCATCAGACAAGTGGAGGTGGAACGAACAACGGGACTGATTAAACTCCTATGTCCTGTGCTTGTATTTATCCAACTCTCTCGCACTGCTCTGGCTGAGAAGGGGAATGGGTTTGCTTGGGAGACCGAGGGAACAAAACCACACCTTTACCCCTCACCCCCATAGTTACAGACCTGTTTGGAACAAAACATAAGACACGAAATCAATGCAGCCGATGCTGGAACTCCTCTTACTGTGAGAGAAGTATGCCATTTTCCCTATCTGATATTCTAAATTGCTTTCTGATACACCAAGGGACTTTTAGCCCTTTTGGTTCCTTACGTAATTAAACACGACGCCATTCAGTTTTACAATCGCTTTTACCACTTCCAATGGAGCACTGACACTCAGCGCCTTCCTCAACTTTGTGAGGAATTCACTCGTCAAGTATTAGTATGAGTAATTTCTTCTTCATTACATTAAGAGCTCTTAGTCATCCCTATAGAAATCTTTACCCCCTTGCGCACACTTTTCTGTAGAGTAGGTAGTTATTTGCCGATCCTGTTTCCTTTCCTAGTATTCCATGTAAGCAGAAGTAGCATAGAAAAGGGGAAAGGACAACACTTTTGAACACCATGGTGCCTCCACCTTGCAGGCAGGGGAGAACGAATAAGCACAACTTATACATTTTTGTAACAACTTCAGGTTTTGCATTTAATACTTGCAAAAAGAACAACGCTCCCAAAAGGGGAGCAAAGCTACGAGCATTTTGCCCCATCACCCTACAGGGACAGATAATCACAGAATGGTTTGGGTTGGAGGGGACCCTAAAGCTCATCAGTTCCAACCCCTGCCACGGACAGGAACACCTTCCACTAGAGCAGCTTGCTCCAAGCCCCTGTGTCCAACCTGGCCTTCAACACTGCCAGGGATGGATACACAGCCTCTGAGGCTTTGAGAACTGGCTTCTTCGCTTTCTCTCAGATGACCACCTAAATTCCGGAGCATGCACGTTCCCAGCCCTTCTAACTTCACTTTCGAGGTATTTCCCACCCTAAGCACAGGTCCACGCTCCCCAATTCTGCCAACTTGTGACAAAGCACGCTGGCCACTTCACTTTCTTGAGATAGAAGTGACAAAGTAAACACACATTCTGCAAGGAGCAAGTTCATCCTGCTTAACAATTACCTGAGAGAAATCTAAACAGAGAAACACAGATTAGAGGCACATTTCCCTTCCCAGGGAGGCAAAGGAAGATGATGTGGCCAGTGTTTGTTTTGGTTGGGCCTTTTTGTCCTTTCTAATATGTGGCCAACCAAAGAGGAGGAGGAGGGAGAGACCAGAAGAGCACCTTCAGGTAAGGGCCTTTAACACAAATGAACGGCTAAAGCTTTATTTGTGACAAAATTGCCAGCTCGTTTCTTAGCAGGACAACAGGAAGATGTTTCAGAGAGGGCCCAACAAGCACCCGGGAGGAAGCCTTCTCTATAGCAGGCACAGTGCAATACCATAGAATCTTCTCCCAGGAGTGAATTATAAACAGGAAACACTCTAAAGAAGGTGATAAAGTTACTTGTCATCTATGGCTCTACCTTACATTCAAGTTAACCAAGTCATCCTTCAGAGTTACTGGAATGTTACACTTCCAACTGAAACCAATGTATGCCTGACTATCCCATACCATTTTCAGCTCTATCACAAAGACAGCTTGAATTATTGTCCCAAACAATTCAAGAACCAAAAGGCTCTGCCTGCATCTGCCCATGACTCAGCTGGCATCCTGGCACAGTGTTCTGCTCAACGGTAAAGAAACTGGGGGGGGGTCTGCAATAGGGAGCACATCTCTCATTTCAAGTCCCAATTTTGTCTGAATCTAGCATGAATTATGCACAAGTGCCCTCCAAGCAAGTGGATCTGTGCCAAGTGAACCTCATAATAGTTCTGGTTGCTAGGAGGTAGAAGTGGACATATTCTAAAGTCCCATTTATTTGAGCCATTGAGGTTCCCCTCTGGAATAACCTCCCAAAATCTGCTCACCAGTTTCTCTTTCTCTTCTTGAGACATCAGACCTGCCAAAATCTGTGATTTCCCATCTGCTGCCATCTCTGTGAATTATCTCTCCAAACAGGCTGCAAAAGACCATCAACACCTTCCTTTCACCTCCCTTCAAACAGATCACTTAACATGCCTAGCAGAAATCCTGCTCAGGTAAGTCACGCATTCACACACAGCGGTGCTCAGATGCCCAAGATCTCAGTCTTAAACTCCGCAAGGCAGCAGAGCAGACAGAACCTCAGCACTGCTCTATAGAGCTTGCCTCAGCTTTTCAGCCTGCTCTCTCTAAAAGACTCGTCTCAAACAGATACACGATATTTTTACATCCACATTCTGCATCAATTCTTTTATGTGGATATTAAGTTTCAGAGTGTGCTATCTGGAAATCTAGGCTGCTCTAGATCATGCTTTTAAAGACTTACTCTGTAATCCTCCTACCAGTTTATAGGAGCTGCATTTTTATCCTCTGATTTAGAAACACATAAAAGGATTTCCCATGGCTATCTTGGCCAAGACTGGACCAAGTATTTATTTACTGCATTGTTTACATGGACTGTGAGCCACCTGACGAGGAAATGGAGAAATAAAGACAACCTCCTCCTTTAGACCACATCATTTCTGACACCGTTTCTACTCAGAGATCTGCTCAGTTTTGGTTTATATAGGAAGAGAGTAAGCACAGACTTCAGTTTTTCATCATTTACTGAACCTATGACCATTTACTGAACCTATGGCATATAAGACTCATTTATCACCAAACCCTAGACCCCAGGTGAAATGCTAATTACAGACACAAAGACAAGGTAATGCTTTTTCAATAACTAGCAAGCAAGCAATCCTCAAAACAGTGTTACCTGATTTACGCCAGGATTCTGGAAAGAAGACTGAGTGCTGAGACACTCGTGGTTTCCCTTCTGTTCACTTTTCACTTGCAGCAGGTTCAAGCCTCTCTGCAGTATCTACTCAAGAGATCTGCATGGAAAAGTAATCTGTACCGGAGCAGGAAGGATGCTGATCTCCCCACCACTGCATCCTTGGGAACTGCCCAAGGAACTGTGGCTACAAGTAACGTGAGCAGAGGGTTGAAAAGTAATGCCACGAACCTCCGGTGTTTTTAGTTCCGACTGTGAACTTCTTTACGCATCCCAGAATCAACCAGGTTAGAAAAGACCTTTAAGATCATCAACTCCAACCATTACCCCAAGCACTACCAAGACCACCACTAACCCATGGTACTGGCTGAAAGATGCAACTGACAATGCCATTTCTAATGGCCCTCAACACCGCAGACAGCAGCAAACTGAACTTAGGCTGCAGGAGAGGAGCAAGGTGGGGTTCTGAGTTGATTTAAACACACAATTAAACAGGAGGTAAACCCAACTGCAGCAGAAACGAAAGGTGAGAAACATCATAACTGTGTTGAGCGAGTCAGGAGCAAAAGCAGCTCACACAGTACCAGCGAAACCGGAGCAGGCAGTGCTACAGCCTCTCCCACCACAGAAAGCAGCTCAAGGTCTCCCCAAAGCTCCAACACAGCCCGACATGAGGAATGGTAGGGCAGAGGCACAAGGCTTCAAGAGCCCCTCCCATGATGAAGAACATTCCCATTCAGGAAGCGTGGGGGCACACTCCGGGAGCAAAGGCTGGAGTTACCACTACATGGCCTTAAGGGCTCAGGGATGCCAAACCTTGCCCCCATTTCTCTGCCTGCACTTAGATCCAGCAGCACATCATGTTAAGGAAACACCATTGTTACAGAATCCCACACTGGTCTGGGCTGGAAAGGAACTTCAGCTCATCCAGTTCCAACCCCTGCCAGGGCACGGACACCTTCCACTAGAGCAGGTTGCTCCAAGCCCCATCCAACCTGGCCTGTTTCCATACGGGAGGTGCTCTTGGTCAAACCTCATGGTCCTTAACTCAGGTGGAGGCTGCACAACTTCCCTTTAGAGTGGTGTGGTTGCTGGGGGAGTGCGTTTGTGGCTGGGGTTTTCTTAGCACTGATGCAAGTCACATTGCATGACAGGCATCTCAGAAGTTATTGGAATACTGAACTGTATAGTTGCCATTGAATACTGATACTGAAATCTGATGTAATGGTACTTTTCTTGAGACTGAAATAGTATTACTGAAAAGAAAAAGATTTCTCTTTAAAAAGGAATACAGGTCACGTGTATTGCACTGCACTATATGGGAGCCAGGACTCCCCAACAGCAAGGCTGACAGCAGGCATACAGTGACTGACCCCAGCACAGCGCTGAGGCATTCCAAAACAGCCTTCCCCTAGAAATACACCCACAGGAGGAGAGCATCAACACGCATGAGCATGAGGAAGGTGCTCCAAAAGCTGCCTCATCTAACAAAAATCTCAAGCAGAGACTTCATGGGGAGGGCTACAGTACTATTAAAGGATTTCCTTCAACATATATATATATATATACACACACAACCCACATTTGTTCTTTATCTTGTGGAAGAGAGTTCTTACTGCCATAGAATCACAGAATCAGCCAGGCTGGAAAAGCCCTTTAAGCTCATCCAGTCCAACCATTCCCCAGCACTGCCAAGGCCACCACTAACCCATGGCACTGAGGCATCATCCCCACGGTGTGTGCACACTTGCAGGGACGGTGACTCCAGCACTGCCCTGGGCAGCCTGTGCCAATGCCTGAGCATCCTCTGGGGAAGGAATTGTTCCCCATCTCCATCTAAACCTGCCCTGGTGCAGCTTGAGGCCGTTTCCTCTTGTCCCATCCCTTGTTCCTTGGGAGCAGAGCGCAGCCCCCTCCTGGCTCCATCCTCCTCTCAGGCAGCTGTAGGGAGCGATCAGGTCCCCCCTGAGCCTTCTCTTCTCCATCTGAACCCCCCAGGTCCCTCAGCCGTTCCCCATCACACTGTGCTCCAGGCCCTGCACCAGCTCCGATGCCCTTCTCTGGCTCTGCTCCAGCACCTCAATGTCTCTCTTGGAGTGAGGGACCAGAACTGAACACAGGATTTGAGGTGCAGCCCCAGCCAATGCCCAGTGCAGGGGCACAATCACTGCCCTGGCCCTGCTGTCACACTGGTGCTGGTACAGGCCAGGATGCTGGAGTCAAAAGACACTAAAGAAGGACAAATAATATATAATGCAGGTACTGTGTATGGGATTTAAACTTGCCTCCAAATACCTACTGTACAAACATTTGTCTTCCTTCAGATGCCAGAAATCAGGTCAGAACAACAGTAATGTGATACTGGCTTGTGCAAAACAATGCTTGCTTTTTTTAATAAGCAAAAGTCCTACCTAAAAAAGAAACATATTTTCTTCCTAAATCCAATTGTCCTTATGGGACATTCAGAGACAAGTCTCCTGGATAAGAGATAACTGCATGACACTGAAGATAATTGGAAGAGTTCTTGCTTCTGCCATGTCCTTAGCATTCCTGGGCTGCAAATTCAAGGGACACAACCCAGTCTGTCTGTGCATCAGATGCTGTACCAGGTAATGTAACAATATGAATGCCGGAGATTATCTCTGAAAAGGAGCGTGAGCCCCAAGCCTAAATGTTTAATTTTATTTTTTAAATATTGGAATTCCTGCTAGGAATTTGATTTTCATCTTAGTTCTCCTACAGGGCAGTTTTCCTCAAGGAATTCTTTACCTCATTTTCCCCTATGTTCATGTCTCCGGTAACGCAAGACTCGTAAGTCTATGTGCTCCCGTACTTCCTGCTGGTATATTTTCAGTAATTCCCAGCTATCTCAAAAGCTGCATCTCTCTTTTTATGCTCAGGATATGAGTTTTACCCTGGTTTCGGCTGGGATAGAGTTAACTTTGCTTCCCAGTAGCTGGTGCAGTGCTGTGCTTTGGCTTTGGCCTGAGAACAAGGCTGATAACACACCCATGTTTTAGTTGTTGCTAAGTAATGCTTACCCTAAGTCAAGGACATTTCAGCCTCCCATGCTCTGCCAGTGAGGAGGGGCACAAGCAGCTGTGAAGAAGCAGAGCCAGGAGAGCTGACCGGAACCAGCCCAAGGGGTCTTCCAGACTGTACAACATCCTGCGCAGTACAGAAACTGGGGGGAGTTAGACAGGAGGTGCTGATCACTGCTCAGGGACGAGCTGGGCATTGGTCAGCGGGTAGTGAGCAATTGTGTTGAGCATCACTTGCTTTGCTTGGGTTTTATTCCTCTCTCTCTTTTTGTTATCCCCCTTTAATTACAATTATTATCATTGCATTTTAATTTCAGTTATCAAACTATTCCTATCTCAACCTGTGTGTTTGACTTTCCTCCAATTCTCTTCCCATTCCAGGGACAGCGGCAGGAAGGGAATGAGTGAGCAGCTATGTGGTACTTAGTTGCTGACTGGGGCTAAACCATGACACCAGGTCTAGACTCAACTGTGGGCTGAAATTCCTTTGCACACAGGAAGTTTCAGCTGTAACCTCATTAACTCCAGGCACTGAGTTCTGCAAGGCTGAAATGGTCTGAATGGACCACCCGGAAAGCCCCATTCCTTTGAGATCTCCTGCCCTTGCCAGAGGGACGGTATGAAGCATCTTCCATAGCAACAAGTGCCACCTCAACACAAGGAAGAACGTGAGGGTGGCAGAGCACTGCACAGGCTGCCCAGGGGGGTGTGGAGTCTCCCTCTCTGGAGCCATCCCAAACCCGCCTGGACACGTTCCTGTGTGCCCTGCTCTGGGTGGCCCTGCCTGGGCAGGGGTTGGACTGGATGAGCTCCAGAGGGCCCTTCCAGCACTGATGGGTCTGGGATCACAGTGACCCAGAATCACTGAATTAGCAAACTTCTGGACACTTCCTGAAGCCGTGCAAGTCCGAGCCATCATTCCCCAGAGACCTTCTCTTGAGCCGGCCCACTGACACACAGATAATGGTCTGACCAATAAGATAATGGTCTCTCAAATACTACCACAGTGGTTTTGCACAATGCAGAAGACTACTGAAAGCAGAGGAGCACCAGGCTGATGTCTCCAACTTCCCTTTATCCCTGGTGTGCCAGCGGAAGTCACAGCCCAGAGGCTGCTCTTCCATTCAGTTGCCTTTTGGAGTCTCCTCCTTCCAGACATGACCTATTGCAGGCCATGGATACATCGGGAGCTGCTGATGGATGGAGATAACCTGTCTGAGTTTTTTGTAAGAGGAAAAGCATCCCTGGTACGCTTTGTGCACGGGCGGTGCTAAGGCACTCTATGCCTCTATGCTCACCAGCAAACCAGGATACAATTGCAGACCATGGTCCTGGAGATCCATCTGAGAAATGATTACATCCTTATTTCCAATAGATATGCCTGTTCCTGTCAGGAGAACCTAAAGACGAGATTTGGATGATTTATTCATTAGTCTGGACTATTAAGTCCTGAACTGAAAAATATATCTTGTAGTGAAACATACGTGGGTAAGAATTTTCTCTGAACAACACAGGACTACTTAAGACATGAAATCCTGAAATGAACAGATCTCAGCCCTCTCTAATTTGAGGCTTCTGATGAGTCTGTTGAAGAAGATGAGATTTGAGAATGCTCAGAGGTCTTCATCCTACTGAGACTGGCACATCTTATACGCCCTCAAGCACGGGACACACAGTCAGCAAGAGGCTCCTGGTTTGTACAAACAGAGCATTTTCAGATACTTTAAATCACCATCACCAGCTTCTTGCAGATCTCACTTCTATTTCTCAGCTTCTTACAGGCTCTTAACAAGAAGATGATGCTCAATAACAATGAAATCTTTAGCAAGGCAGTAGACTCCTTTCTATTTTCCTTGTAGCCACATCCTCAAACAAACTGTCTCATGAGTAGCAGCTTAGTATGAGAAGGAACTTTGTCTGGACTTGAGAACGTCACAATTTCCAGCGGGTTCATGTCTTTTGGAAAGTCCTAAATGGAAAGACTTTAAATAAGATAGAAAACCCTGACACAACAGAGGCTTTTGATTCCATTCCCATGCCTAATGGAACACCCTAGATGGATAATTGTGGCCTCACAAGGCTGTTAGCATAAGCTTTGCTTCTAATAAGCAAGGGGAAGGCAAGATCCTCATAGCTCCTACTCCTAAATCTCATGAAGTAGTAGGAAAAGAGTTCTCCCCCCAGTGTGCTTTGAAAGAAAACTAAAGCCATCCACGTGACTGAAGTCACCCACCAGATGATTCATGACTGTCACATCTGAACCCAAAAATGCACCATGTCAATAAACAGATTCAGAAAACCTAAGATCATCAGTGCAGAGGATCAGAGCGAAGTGCATGAGAGCGATGAATTCTGACTCTTGAGAACAGATGACACAACCACTGCATCTCCTGAACAATGAGAGGGAAAAAAAGACCTATTAAAGAATCTATTCAGTGGCACAGCACCAGCCTTTGCAAAAAGGGTAAAAATAACATTCGGCACAAGAGGCAGGAATCCAACACATGAAATAGTCTGTGATGAGAACTCTATGAATAAAGCAGATGATACCAACTTAGTTCACTAAAAAACCCCAACAAAGCAGCTGTTTACAGATAAGAAGAATTCTTGCTATGTGTTTCCAAATTAACAACCAACTGGAATTAGATGGATTTGCTGGTTTAAAAAAAGCCAAGAACCAGATACAGAAAAAGACCTGGATTTGCCCACCCTCACAGACACATCGGGGTTTAACATTTACAAAGTACTGAAAGAAAACACCCCCCACCTCCGTTCTCTTGATTTGATGTCACATTTGGCACAAAACTTTCATGTTCAGAAGGAGATTTGGCTAGACAGCAGATGGAGAATTCCATTAAAACACAAGTGGCAACATGTGCCCACCCTCCCAGTCAAAAGCAGCAAACCACTTCCCAGTAACATCTGCTTGCAGATCACAAGGTGCTCACATGGATGCTTTCCCACCATATACCTTTTCATTACTCGTATCTGAAAGCGTTCTTCTCCATAAGTGAATTCCGTATTAAAAGAAAGAATGCAAACAAGCAGCCTCAGCTATCCTTTCCAGCACCATTCACTTATCCAGAAGGTTATAAAAGCCAAGAGCACTTGGTTCAGCAAGAAGTTACTATTTCAAGTTAAGCAAAACTAGGAAGAAGAGAAACTTGGTTCACTGTATAAAAAACACAAGTGGTAACATAAACAGAAAGACAAACCAGAGGGTACATTCATTATAATGATTCTGTGGTTCTCCTGTACTTCAGTCAAAAGCCACTTTATTTACAGCTCTTGGCTTGGCAGCAGGCAACCCAAGGAGAACATTCTTCATGGTGCAATTTCTAATGCAAATAAAAGGAAAGGTAACCCTAGAGTGGTTTGCTAACTTATATAACGAGGCAGGGAACAAACGGTACAAGTGAATAACGATCATGTCAAATGCATTCAAAAGGACCACAACTAAAATCAGAAATTCTTTGACAAGTATGTTTGCCTCGAAGAACTATTTCAAATAGCTCTTTTCTTCCATAAATATACAAACACTTTTCCTAAGATATTGTTTTAACAGTAATTTAGACGTACATTCCATCAACACAAAGTTAAAACCATTCCTTCCACCCTCAAAACCAAGAAGTGACCACTACAGGTAGAAGTCTGTCTTTCCTGCTCAGCAAGTCCACATTGACTGGTTTCAGAGTGAAGAGCAGTCCTAAGAGGCAATGCTGCCCAGGCAGGGCCCTTGTGCACTTGAATCAGAGAACAGAATCACAGAGTGATTTGGTTTGAAAGCACCTTAAAGCTCAACCAGTTCCAACTCCTGCCATGGGCAGGGACACCTTCCACTAGAGCAGCTTGCTCCAAGCCCAGTTGCTCGCGCAGCAGAAGGGGTCACAGACTTACACCCTATTACTTCTTTCCCTAT
The DNA here is from genome assembly GCA_028858755.1 of Ara ararauna. Taxonomy (NCBI): domain Eukaryota; kingdom Metazoa; phylum Chordata; class Aves; order Psittaciformes; family Psittacidae; genus Ara; species Ara ararauna. The sequence goes on from CM054379.1 coordinate 123,921,991, forward strand.
GAAGACAGCCTCATACAGAATGAGCTTTCACCAGCCAGCTACAACCCCTGTCCAAGTTGCTAGGCTTTTACTCAAAGACGTAACATCACAGGTGAAAAACTCCACCAGCAATCTCTCATTTCATTTTTGAAATGGAAACTAAACCAGCATTTGTCCAAGCTGTACCAGGCACAGCTTTCCAATTTCCATCTTTCCAAATTCATGAGGTTGCATCAACCTCAAGCTCATGGGGTTGCAAGCTCTCGCAAATCCTCTTTTCTCTAGCTTGCTAGTTCACTTGGGAAAGAAATACCTACAAGAACATTTGGGGCTCCCATGCAGCAGAATGTTTTATAGCAGATTCTAATAAGATAGAAAACACTCATCAACAGCTGTTAGCGGCACAGGAGGGATCTGTGTCTATACAGATGCTCATATGCTAGCAATCACTTCGCTGAAAGCACTAAGTGATGTCTGTTACTTTCTGCACCCTATTTGGCTATGGGTAGTTTCAGTTTGTATTTTGCTCTGAACAGTGCGGAGATTCAAGAGCTGATCTTGTCTCTCCACCAATGCACAAAGGCCTGCTGCATTCAGAAAAGCAAGAACAGCAGGCATAGGTTTCTTTAAGATGCAAGCATTCCTTCAAGGCTGTAAAAAGTCTTTCCCTCTGGCAAACTATTTAAATGGGACTTCAGGCCAATGCCTCCATTACTGCCCTCCAAAGATGTCCTATTTGAGAACTGTGGGTGCAGCTGCGCACCTGATACCACCACCAACTCGGCCGGCTCTTCTCCCTTGGTTTCCTATAGAGACAATCTGAAAACAACAAAAAAAGAGGGGAAACAAAAAATTCCAGAAAAGGAAGTAACCCAGAGCACCGAAACGCAGTTCCTGCTGAGCTGCCCTAAAGAAAAACACCCTCTTGTCTCTAGTGATGGCCAAGGGCCCTAATGCAGTCAGGAGCCTGGTGAAGTGAGCCAATATGGTCAGAAGCCTAAACTCAGGAATACTCGGCATGGACTGCAACGGCAGAAAGTTCAGTGAAACCTTTCTATGTTATAATTAATAACTAACCAGTACCAGCTTTTCCGGGACCAGATGTCATTTGGTTTCTGGACAGGCTATAATGCACTGCCAATGAGGACAAGATGACAAGAAAGCACGCTGCAATGAGGGAGGTGAAACGGTACAAGACACAGGGAAGAGAAAACTTCCCGCAAGGCAAACAGCAAAGATGCAATACTTCCCTGCTGTACTGAACTGTACTGAACACAAACACCAAACCCACCCACCCTGCTGAAACCCCCCCCCAACACTGCTGCTGCCCACCCACACCAAACCACCCCAGAGAACCAATTCAGTCAGAACATACCAGAGTGCTGCGGATGCTGTTAGGCCACAACAGCAGTAGAAGCCCAAGAGCAGGTAGGAAGTCCCCGAGCTGCTCCTCCTGCCCCACGTGCACACCACAGAGCATCCAGCCTTTCCCACTGGACAGCGCTGTGCAAAGAAACTGGGCAAGAATCTCAGCAGCCCTTAGAGCTGCTGTCATGTGTCTGAGAAAATCCTAACACACAGTACCACTCCCACAAAAGGGATAGAGCTTGTTCTTATGTAAGTATGTATATTATTTAACACTCAAAAACAACAGTTCCATCACATCTCTGTAAAACCAGAAGTGGTGAGGCGCTAAGGGAGGAAAGAAGAAATCATTTCTACTCTTTTCTACCTATTCATTTTGTTTATTTGCCTTCAGGCAAGTCAAGGGCCCTCAACACACTGCAGAACAAGAACCACTATCCATTTCCTTTCTCTCCCTTTGTCGCAGCACAAGGTGACTGAAGCAAGTCTAATTCACACAGTACTTGCATGTAAGTATCATCTCCTAGGAAATTATCTTTTGGATCTGGGGAAAAGTGATTACAAAACACCTTAAAGGTGAGATGAACAAACAGGTGCCATCATCTTCTCAGGCAAACAATTGTTCCTGCCTCTGCGGTCACCTGAACCAGATTTGCTCTTCCTTAGATTAAACAAACACATGTCGCCGAGATACATGCATTGCTTCTGAGGTAGATGTGAAGGAGAAGGCCTAGGTGACAAAAATAACTTTCAACTAGATGTTAGTATATTCACATAGCAAAGAACATAAAAGGAGGCAGGAAGCAGGGGAGGGAAATGTCTCTCTCTCATATCATATTTAAGTGACAGTATAACAGTGACTTTCTTCCCTGAACTGCTCCCAGATATGGGGCCACTGCATAATCTGCAATAATCTTGTAAATTCTATTCACATTTTTTTCTGAACATTACAGAAATTGACAGAATTAAGAGCAAAAAACCCATGATTTTTTTTTCCTCCCCCCCACTCATCACTCAAAAGAAACAGATGCAAAATAGAGCAAGTTTTCCCAGGAAAAACAGCTCTGTCCTACTTTGAGCTAGTTATTCCGAACTGTGCCCACCTCCCCTTGCACAGCACATTATGTAGTGCTAAGAAGCTCCTCCAGTCTCTACAAACTAGCCACAAGTTGGTTTATGGCAAACAAAAAGACATCCACATCCAGGAGTAACAGCTGGCTGATGGAAGCAGATGTGCCCCTGTATCCAAAGCCTGAACTCATCTGAGCAAGTAGCACTAGGAAAGGCCACCTGAGGGAAGGGAGAAGAGGCACAACTTGGCACAGAACTGGAAAAAAGAGAGGGTGAAGGGAATGTATGCACACACTTCTGAGATTGCACCCTGGTAAAATCTTGGACTAAGATAAATTCTAGTGACATTTCTGCAGATACAGGGATAAAACCTCCAGAGATTCAATGTGAAAAGTTATTTAAAACATGCACAGATTTAATTTGATAGTCAGCCTTTCTGTCAACCTATTTTCTGCACTTCACTGAGGGCATCAGAGGGAAAGAGAGGATGCAAATCTTAAAGTAATATGAATAAATGCATTTTCCAGTTAGGAATGTATTATTTTTAGGACCATGTCGAAAAAATCCTTCAAGAACACCATCCTTTGGTGGCATCTTGGATGGCCTGCATGACAAGCTTGTGTCCAATAAGCAGGTAAGTCAATGCCAACAATATGAAGACAAAAGCAAGACAAATGCAGTTTTACTTTAAGATGTGGCTTTCTATGATACCAGAGGAAGACAGGTATTTCTGCACTAAGCAGACAGCTGGGGCTCTGTATGGGTTACTTCAAAAGCAGCAACACCTTCTCCAGACCGTCCTTGTTCTGACTTGTTTCTTCTGGTTTTTCATTCACATTCCTGATGGGTTTTGACTGTTGCACATCAGCGTCCTGAAGGACCTTTAGAAAATAAACCCAGAATTCCAACCAACATACTCCTTAGTCCATCTCCAGGCTCCTTTTCTCTTTGTCACACAGGTACTGCCTTGTCCCAAGCAGTCCCTGCAGCACACGCAACCTGCTGCTCCATCCAGCTGCATTACTGTAAGGGGGACAACCCAAAGGGGGGTGGAACTGGACGAGCTTTAAGGTCCTTTCCAACCCAAAACCATTCTGTGTTTCTATGATTCTAAGTTAAACACAGTGTTAGGCAGTCTCCAGTAAGACCAGTGGGTCTCCTCCAAAATCACAGCATCTTGAGGCTTTCAAAGTTGATCTCACGATGCTGTTTGGCTGCATGCACACGTGTGCATCCCTGCACATCTGGGTAGCATCATTCTCAAAGTGCCTCTAAGGAGGCATATTCGCTTCTCAGAGCAAGCCACGGACTGGAAAGAATAAGCTCCTGCAGTATTAAGTTATTTAATACTTCAATGTTGTAATAGATTAAAAGAAAGCAAACAAAACACACAGACCTTTTCCCACAGTGGTTTTAAGGCAGAACCAAAATTGGTTTACTTCAATGAAGCCTTATGAGTGAAATCTACATAACTGGGTCAGAAACTGTGTCTTGGGAAGAACAGTTGCTATTCCTTAACTCCTGAGCTTCAAAGCAACTTCAAAAAAGTTCCTTTGTAATGCAGAGCTCAAGTCACCCTCAGATGTTGCCATCGCACACTAACCCAGGGGGCAAAAGGAAATCAAACCCCTCCTAAGAAGCACACGTTGGGAAATCACTGCTGTGAGTTACAAGGCTCCCTACACTGGCACTACTCAGTAAACTTAGTTCTACCCAAAGGCCTGGTAAACCTCACTTCACAGGCAGGGGAGAAACACACATTTACAGGCTGGGGCAAACCAGCATCTATCTTAAACACCAGAAGGGCTGAAGCCTCTATCTTGGGAGCAGAGTAACAGCACTCAACAGGCTGACAGGAAGATGTGGAAGAAGTAAGACGTTGCTTCTAGGGCTCCAGCGCTTCCATAAGCTGTCTAAAACAAGTGACATGTACAGAAAGGGAATCTTTTCAGCAGAAGGCAAGGGAAGTTCAGGTTAGATCTAAGGCAGAAGCTGTTTCCTGTGAGGGTGCTGAGGCACTGGCACAGGGTGCCCAGAGAAGCTGCGGCTGCCCCATCCCTGGTAGTGTTCAAGGCCAGGTTGGACACAGGGGCTTGGAGCAACCTGCTCGAGTGGAAGGTGTCCCTGCCTGTGGCAGGGGTTGGAACTGGATGAGCTTTAAGGTCCCTTCCAACCATTCCATGATTCTATGATGGAGAAGCAGAGGGATCTGCTACAAGAACCAACATCCCCCTCAATAAACTGAAACCACAACTCTCCTTCAGGTTGACAAATAATAGGGCAGGACAATTACCGGCACTGAAAGACAGAACAGTTCTCTGCATTCAGAATGAACTGATCCTGTATGAACGACTGGGATATCACAACGAGCAACACAAAGGCTGAAGCAACAGTGTCCTGGAGGGGGAAGAGCCATAGTCTTGGTGCACGTAACTGGGATTTCTGACATGATTTCTCCAGCAGATACACACTTCCATACTTTCCTCTTTGCTGCTTACGAGTTCTTTTTGCCTCGTATGGCTTTAAATCCGTAAGTATGGATTTAAAAAGGCTGGGAATTGGACTTGCAAACAATATTTGACTAAATCCTTTTACACTACTAAACAATTTGAGGTTTATGAGGGAGAGCATTTATACAGATTAGAAAGCAGCAGAGACACAAGAAATACATGAGAACAAAAGAAACAGCTTGCAATAAGGCAAAAAAGATGGGATGCCCTCAGCTCTACACCGAGATGGCAATATTTCATATGTTCTTGAAAGATGGCAAGACACGAAGGCAACACCTCCTCCCCCTGCAAAAAACTGAACAGTAAAACCCACACATAACCAACCCACACATGGTCAAAACCAGGGAAGAACTGGAAGGAATTCCAGATGAGCCATGCAGGGCCAGGCCAAGGGGCAAATTAAACCCACTGCAAATCAATAACAATCCAAGTGCATTTAAATGAGAAGTGGGAAGCACTCAGACCTGATTGTTGGGTTTAACAGTTTTGGAGTAACTTAATGTTTGAATCGAGTCTTCAGCAAACAAATGGAAAGCAGTGCTGGATATGCAAAGATACAACTTCCAAATATCCTCTTCTTTCCATTTTGAAGAGGAAAGCATTCACATGATTATCTACAGGAGAAGACCAGCAACACTGTTGTGCCACAGCATAAATCAGCAGCGCGTTCTCCATCAAAGTGCTGCGTTCAGCTCTTACCATCTGATCTCTTCTCGAGATAGCAGATGGAGGAAAAGGTTCAGAAAACAGGGACAAGAATAACCCAGGACAAAGGCAGATTTCTGTACAGTAAGGGATGAAGTTCAGAACAGCCACACTAACAGGAGATGGAGAAATCAGCACAGGTATTAAGGAATTGTGGAAGACTACAGTGCTCCCAGCCACTCTCCTCAGGCAGGAGCCAGGGCATCTGAAACAGCAATACACTCCAAGCTGCTAAAAGGATAATGTGTGGTTGGTTGGTTTGGTTCTGTGGCAGGGCTCTGGGGCTCTTGTTTTGTTTTCTTTGCATTCAGCACTCAGTTTGCCCATTATTTTGCCACAAGCTCTAACAAAGATCTCAGAAAGACCCAGAGACAGCCTACAGTCTTGCAGAGCTCATGACAATGAGTGATTTACTTGAGGCAGGGAAAAGATCAGAAACACCCACCTGTCCTCTATAGTAATTGCAGGATGCAAGGTTTTCATAGTACCAACGTTAGTTAGGATCAAACCAACTGAAAAGGCTCAGAATTTCCCCTCTGAGGCTTGAACACAACTGTCCACTTTAGGACAAAGGACATGTTAAGGCATCAGGTAGAGTCTCCACAAGCAGCAGACAGAGGACACACACAGAGGTTGCAGTACTAGTCCATTAGGACACCTAATCCTCTGCAGAAGTGCAGAGTGCTACATCCACACAGTAAGGTAGAGGAAGCTGAGAAGAAGGGACCATAGAAAGCTTTGGTTTGAGTTTTAAGCCTAAGGATGCTAGATAAAGGGTAGCTGTGTTCGCTGTTCAGAAGTGGCCTTTGCAGTGTTTGGAACAAGAAACAGCACTGATGCCTCACGAGGGCTGACACATGAAGAAGCTGCTGGGTTACAGCAGGGCAGTGCCATTGCACTGGTCCATCATTAAACCACATCCTTCAGCCCCCATACCTTTGCAGTGTTCATTAAAGTGCTCCTGTGTAAGGTGTTTACAACAGGAGCAAGGTGTTTCTGCCGTTCGTACTACAGTGTACACTCTTCACCAACTTATTTCTGAGTGTAGGAGCCCCATGTTACGCATGACAGTGCAAGAGATGTTTTTGTATCTAGAAACCACTCCAGAACTAGGTTAGCCTGGCAGGCTTGCAGCACTTCATTTACATATGAGTCAATCCTCTTGCAATACAAACATCAGCAATGCATTCCCCACTGTCCTTCTATTTATACTCACTATTTAACCTGCAGGCATCCCGAGTTAATTAAACAAATCAATCCCATTGAGATAATTGTGTCTCAAGCAAATTAACACAATTAGCCTTTGAAAAAGAAAAGCCAAGCACTACGGCTGTATTTCTTTCTATAATCATGTGCTCGTTCCTCTGACTGCAGGCTCATGGCTATCCAGGAATCTGCATTGAAATGAAAAGCACAACGACACATGAAACTGGCTGATGTACGACTGTTACAGCCAGCAGCTTCTCCCGTTGCATCATTCACTTCCACTGAAAGCAGAGGTGCCCATCAGAAACAAAAGTCAGAATCCCAGCCTGGTTAGTGTTGGAAGGGACCTTAAAGCTCATCCAGTTCCAACCCCCTGCACAGGCAGACACAGCTCCCACTAGAGCAGCTTGCTCCAAGCCACATCCAACCTGGCCCTGAACACTGCCAGGGATGGGGCAGCCACAGCTTCTCTGGGCACCCTGGGCCAGCGCCTCAGCACCCTCACAGGGAAGAGCTTCTGCCTTAGATCTAACCTGAACTTGCCCTGTTTCAGTTTGAACCCATCACCCCTTGTCCTATCACTGCAGTCCCTGATGAAGAGCCCCTCTCCAGCATCCTTGTAGCCCCCTTCAGATACTGTGCGTTTGCCTTCGCACTCATTATCCCTATCCTATGATGCCTCTTCTGGTCTTTCCATTCTGCAACAGCTTGTCCAAGCTCATGAAGAAACCCTGTGGTGTAACAGGGAGATGGAGGCTCAAATGCAAAACTGAGTTTAAACACTCTTACTCTCCTTTTGGGTCAAGATTTAGCTGTTTATGCTGCAAGCTGGGAGGCCCCACAGCCAATACAACACAGCCAAGACGGTGGGATCCTCCAGGGCAGACACAGGCTGAACTAGTAAGGACAAAATAACAGCTAGGAAGAATGGGTACCATCCTTAGAGGAGAAAGAAGTAAGGAAAGATCCCACTGCACTCGACACCTCACAGCTGTATCACTTTGAGGACAGTCCCTGCTCCAAAACAGTACATTACAGTGGCACTTACAACCACTGCAAGGGAAGTGGTGAGCTGGTTAACTGGATATAGTAGAAGTTAGCAACGTTCTCAATCCTTTCTTCTCCAGTTCAAGCTCACAGAAACCCCTCTGGAACAAAGCTGAAGTTCTACAAATGACATCTCTGGTACCCGTCCTCTTCTGGCAACCAGCACCTCCATCCCTCACAGCTCACCCTCCAGACAAGCTCTCAACCACCCTGCACCAGCACAGCCAAGGCAGGGGCAGGCATCCTTTTCTACCAGGCCTGGCCAAAGAGTCCACAGCTTCTGGCTGACAGCTGGAGATGTCTCCAGCTACCACAGGAAGACGGAGCTCTGTCAGAGCCCGCAAGGAATAGAGGTGAGAAGCGCCGAGCACCCTGCAACTGAAAATGGAAAACTCAGGAGGCCACTGTGCAAACCCACAACCTCGTCAGCTGAAGGGCCTTATCCAACCCCATTCCTTCAAGAGCTGGTGGAACACCTACGCAGTGTGTTTGCCATGCTGTGGACTAAGAGCTCACCTTCACCCCTGATGGTTACTGCGCTATTTCGCACGAGCCTGTGAGCACGAGTGTTGCTTGAATGCCGGAGACTCCATCTCGGAACTCATGGGAAACTGCTGAGCAGAGGGAGGTAAGAGTGTGTGTATGTGCACGTGGGAAAGACAGGAAAAAAGAGGAAGACAGACATAAAGACGTTAAGGAACCCAACCAGCACTAACTGTCTTCTCTGTTTCAGCAGATGATTCAAGGAGAGATGAGCTGCTCCTCACGGTGCCTCCCGTCGGCTGCTAAGCAACTGCGGCAGCATCCAGCACTGGCTTCTTCTGAGGGAATTAGAAAGGCTTTACTAGTACAGCAGCTGTGAAACTGGTAACTTGTACTAGGCTCCTGAGAGCCATTACAGGAGGAAGAGAGGGGAACAAAAGCGATGGGGTAAAGAGGGGAGGACGGCAAGGGACCAGGCTGGCACACTGCTGCCTAGGCACCAAGCACTGAGAAGGGAGGGTATGAAGGGGGTAATTTAATGGAAGACTTCCTATCCTTTTTGCAAATGGAAAATAAAGCACTTTGGGTTTTTTGGCATGTAAAAACTAAAGCATTTTTCCTTCTTGGAACATTTCATAGAATCACAGAATAGGTTGGAGAAGCCCTTTAAGCTCATCCATTCCAACCATTGCCCAGCACTGCCAAGGCCACCACTAACCCATGGCACTGAGGGCCTCGTCTCCACAGTGTGTGAACACTTGCAGGGACGGTGACTCCAGCCCTGCCCTGGGCAGCCTGTGCCAATGCCTGAGCACCCTCTGGGGAAGGAATTGTTCCTCATCTCCATCTAAACCTGCCCTGGTGCAGCTTGAGGCCGTTTCCTCTTGTCCCATCCCTTGTTCCTTGGGAGCAGAGCGCAGCCCCCTCCTGGCTCCATCCTCCTCTCAGGCAGTTGTAGGGAGTGATCAGGTCCCCCCTGAGCCTTCTCTTCTCCATCTGAACCCCCCATTTCTCATCTATGTGGTACTGTAACCAATGGAATCCACTGACTCAGCAAATGTGGCTGAGATTGTAACAGTGCTGCTCCTTCCACCATCACTCCAAACATGCCACGAGACCACGCTGGTCTGCACCAAGATCAGCCAGCCTCCTGATCTGCCCCACAGAGTTCCTGGCCTTGACCCCAGCCTCCTGACCCTCAACTGAGCGGGGCCTGTACGGACAGGCCAAGGGGAATGGCTTTAACCTGCCAGAGAGGAGACTGAGATGAGCTCTTAGGCAGAAGCTCTTCCCTGTGAGGGTGCTGAGGCGCTGGCACAGGGTGCCCAGAGAAGCTGTGGCTGCCCCATCCCTGGCAGTGTTCAAGGCCAGGTTGGACCCAGGGGCTTAGAGCAAGCTGCTCTAGTGGAAGGTGTCCCTGCCCGTGGCAGGGGTTGGCGTTGGAGGATCTTTAAGGTCCCTTCCAACCCAAACCAGTCTGGGGTTTGATGAATGCTAGCACAGACCAGTTCACCTCTGTACACTGCGCTAGGAGGATCCAGCCGTGGACCACACAGAAGAACAAGTTACTACAATGGGCTGAGTGACAACCGAGCCTTTTCCTTGTGGAAAATTAGTTTTCCAACTTGGATGTTTTCCGTGGGGGCTCACCAGACACTGCTGCCACACGAGCGGCTTGGTCGGCACAGGCACCCAATGCTGGGGCCACAAACCTGTGGTTCCCCAAGGCGGCAACTTCTTGTGTGCCATCAAATCACTCCCCATGCTCACATGGGAGATGCAGGCAGGAGCAGGTAAAGCAGCCTCTTCCATAGCCAGAAACTAGTTCTTATTTAGTATGAAAACCTTAAAAAGCACTGCTTTACAAAAAATCTGTACTCTTTGGGAAAGTAAGAAGCAAACTTAATTTACACGGCACATAATTCTCCCACTAATCTGACTTTACACACAGCAAAAATTGGAACCCTTACATATAAAGATATATACTTCTTATAAAATTAGCTGAACACTACCTTGTGTGAGTATCAGCTGACAACAAAAAGCAGAAACTTGTACATATGTATCTATTATTTATGAGTCAGAGTCAAAATGGATAACAGATACAGCAGGAACAGAGACAGGGCAGCATGGGAAAAGGGACAGATCTCTTATCATAAAGTGTATTTAGAAAACCAGTTCTGTGATACAGGATCCACAGACACAGCTGTCCTCTCATAAAGAATTCATTATTTACAAATAGACTACAGAACGCTCCATTTGAGATGAAGTACCATAAATAATTGATGCTCAGTACTTGTCAGAAGTAAAAGCAGTGGCCATTTTCTACATAGGCATTGCCACTGTGGTGACAAGAAGTGCAATTCATTAGTTTTTAAGGCATTAAATTGCACGAATGAACTTCATTTTCGTCCCTGTAGACAGTACCTTGGGTCCATTGCCCAGCGTTGCACAGCTCTACCTTGTGTCATCTGTTCCCACCCAAAGAGGCAAATCCAAAGGCAGGCAAGAAACTCAACCAGCGTGCCCCCTGTCCCAGTGCGGAAACACGGGGCAACCCCTCACACAAAAGGCATGCCCCAAACTTGACACTGCAATGGAAATGTGCCTCTATTTGAAATTGGATTGAGACAAACTCTATTTTCTATGGGTAAACAGTCAACAGAGGGGGGAGAGTCCAGTAACCACTGAGATGGAATCAACACGGAAAGCTGACCTGACCACAGAGGGTCCCCAGCACACTGGTTCTTCATTTTCCATGACCTGTGCAAATTCACCTGGTTCCCACAAGATAAAGCAAAAAGCATGCGTGAAACACTTGCTCCTAAGTTCGTTCTTCTCTCTGTTCTACCTGTACTGTTCTTTATTGCAGCAGGATACATGCATGGATGCAAAACTTCGCTGGCCTGACTCCTTTTGCGTCCTTAAAGAAAAACCCCCAAACCCCAACATCCACGTACTGGGTAAAACATCAACCAAACAGAAATGCCCCTCCGAACAATCCCTGCTCCACCTACAGATGCCCTTCTCCACATGGTGAGTAGTAAGGGCTTAAAGTTTGTTTTCTCCCTTTTGAGTCACGAATCCAAACCCGACAGATCCATCCAAGAGAGAAACTGAAGCACAACACAGAAAGCTGGCCAGTCTACTGCAATGGTAGGGGGATAAACACAAGCACAAACCCCAGACTCGGCTGGTCCATCATTCACAGCATCAGGCAGTCTCTATCCACATCCCCCAGACCTGGAAAGCAGAACAGACCATTGTAATCTCCTTGACCTTCCACCCAGGGTGTGCCACTGACCTACATGCAGATGTATTACTTGTGAAGTCCAGAACACACAAATATCAGCAATAAACTCCCATATTCAAAACATGCAGCTCTAACTAACTCTCAAGCAGGTGATCAAGAATCCAACACATCCAAGGGAACTGTTTCAGTCAGTAATTTATCCTACTTAATAATTTGTGTGTTACAACTAGTCCAGATTCACCTTGTTTCTACTTTCAGCTATTCAACCTCATCACACCTCCAACTAAACTGAAGAGCTTCTACTTTCTTTCCTCTATAGAACTTGGCAAAATACAACTCAGCCACTTCACTTAAAGTAAGGTAGGCTTTTTATTTCCAATAAATAAATAACTACTCAACAGTAAAACAGGTTTTCCAACTGTCATCAATCTCCCAGCTCTCCGAAGCCTTAATTCTTCCTTTTTAATTACTTTTTCCTAATGCAGGCACATAAGAACTGGAGCCCATATTCCAGCAAGAATCCTCTGCCACTGGTAAACTACTAAATATTCCTCCAGGACACGCTTGGCTCTCACATCCAAAGAGCGCATCTATTCTTTTAGCAACACTGCAAAGAGCCAGCACGTTTTGAGCTTTTTACCATCACCCCAGCTCCCTTCCAGGGTAAACTGCCCCTCCAGAAAGTAGCAAGCCCTTCCCTCTGTACAACGTACAGAGGTGAACTGCTCTGTGCTAGCATTCATAGAATCCCAGACTGGTTTGGGTTGGAAAGGACCTTAAACCTCACCCAGTTCCAATCCCCTCCCACAGGCAGGGACACCTTCCACTAGAGCAGGTTGCTCCAAGCCCCTGCGTCCAACCTGGCCTTGAACACTGCCTGGGATGGGGCAGCCACAGATTCCCTGGGCACCCTGTGCCAGTGCCTCAAGACTGGAAGGATAGGGGAACAAACAGACTGCTCTTCAGTAATGGAATATGTTTGACAGATACACAGTGTCCACACCAAGAGGAAATTAACCCTATGTGACAAATGACATGTCATTATCTGCCACAGCCCTAGTTCTCAATGGCATTTTCAAATTTAAGAAGAAATAACTTTGTCCAGTGTAATTACCAGTAATATTGAAGTAAGTTATCTCAGTTCTATCAACTAAAGGCTTGTACTTCCTTCCCTTTCCAAATAAGCACATTGCCTCATCACCCATTTATATTCACTGCCATCATTTCTCCATTCACTTCATACTAAGTGTGACAGAAGTCCCAGTATAAAACATGTTCCTCTTTGCAGAAGTGCTGAAGAGCACTGGGTGTATATTTGACATTCTCAAGAGCAACAGGATGTCATACTGTTCTGTCCTGGTCCATTCTGAACACTGGACACAGTATTTTCACCTTCACTTTCCCCTCCCAGAAAAGCTTCATGAGTTAAAACATACCCTGGTTAAGCGAATGCAGGATTGTGGCTTGTTGTTTCGGTGGGGTTTTTAATGTAGTATCTAATAAAGCATCAGCAACATTAACATTATGGTTATTAGTTTACTTAATATGATGATGTTCCATTAGACAAAAGATAACACAATTGTAAGTTGGAAATTAACTATGGAAACATGTTGATATGGTTATATGGAGTCATGAAACTTTTTCAAATGCAGGAGCACTGTGCCTACAATACAATTTAAACAAGTTAACTTATTTCAGCTGTGCACGTATAATGAGCTTTTGCTCTATGCTGTCATATCAGATAGTCATTCTTCCAAAACAAAAATGTTTGGTTTGGGTTTTATATACAATAACGCATTTATTGACCATTAAGAAAAGCTATAGCTAAAGTGGAGTCAGAACAACTTGTCAAAACATAATGCTTCTGGAAATTTCAGCTCAAAAAGAAGAATTGCTATATCTATTAAATGGCAGTAGTATTTTTAGACAATAGTATCAGTGTAGTTGTACTACTTTTGCTTTTCTAGAGTAAGAGAACTTCTTATCTTTTAGACAAATAGCATCAGCATTGCAATAGTGTGCTGGAAAAGCAGCATGCAGAAAGAGAAGCGAGAACAGAAGAGTCTGCCTCCATCGTCACAACAGAGCTGGGTGGCAGTTGATGTTACAGTCTGCATGAGAGGATCCCTTTGAAAAGCAGCGGTCTAGATGCAAAACTCAAGCACCCTGTGCTACTTTGCCCACAGGGATTTATTCAGGGCATAGCAACACCATAATGTAGACCTGAAGGTGTTCTTTTCCAGGCTAAAGTTTAATAGACCTTTAACTTTTTAACAAGGGTCAAATTAGTTTCAACACATCTCCATGCTAACTCCTCAGGTTAGCATGGCTTTAGCAAAACCAGTACCAGCCCTTTGCTGAACCCCAGTTCAACTGCAGAATTAATTAACAGAATTCATTATCAGCCACAAAGCCTTCCCTAGGACACTTAACTGACTGGCTATGAACACATCCACCAGAGCTCATGTCAAACTGAAGGGTTTCACAGGTCAGAACTCACAACAGTCACCAACTCGCCCATCAGAAGAACACCTCCATCATCATGTGGCTGTTCCCAAATAGCAAAGCTGAGGACTCTCTTCTCTGAATAAGAGGGGTCTGGTTTGGGGTGCGTGTTGTGTGTTTTGACCTCCATCACCAAGTTCAAAGGGGATGGAGCAGTTTCCTCATTTCTTAGCACTTCAGTATCCCAAGCAAGGGAAAGGCAGGGCTTCCACCTCTTGCCTGCTCACTGAAAGTCACACCTCACTGCTACCAACTAAAGCAATCAAAATAAAGCACAAAGCCCCAGCCATCTGAGAAAACATGAATCTTTCCCATTCATGAGCTGGCTTAAAATCACAGAATGGTTTGAACTGCAAAGAACCTTAAGATCCTCTAATTCCAACCTCCCACTAGAGCAGGCTACTCAAAACCCCTGTGTCCAACCTGGCCTTCAATACTGCCAGGGATGGGGCAGCCACAGCTTCTCTGGGCACCCTGTGCCAGCGCCTCAGCACCCTCACAGGGAAGAGCTTCTGCCTTGGATCTAACCTGAACTTGCCCTGTTTCAGTTTGAACCCATCACCCCTTGTCCTATCACTGCAGTCACTGATGAAGAGTCCCTCCCCAGCATCCTTGTAGCCCCCTTCAGACGCTGGGAGCTGCTCTGAGGTCTCCATACAGCTTCTCTTCTCCAGGCTGAACAGCCCAGCTTCAAGTGAGCCAAGTGACTTAACCCATCACCCCTTGTCCTGTCACTATGGTCCCTGATGAAGAGTCCCTCTCCAGCATCTTTGCAGCCCCCTTCAGGCACTGGAAGCTGCTCTGAGGTCTCCACGCAGCTTCTCTTCACAAGGCTGAACAGCCCAGCTTCAAGTGAGCCAACTGACTTCTGTAAGCTCACAAGAAGCCTGTGGCAGAGGAGAAGCAGAGCCTGGTGAAGGCAGAGACACTTCAAAGCTGGGGAAAGCTCAGACAGGGTAGCAAAGACATCCCCTCACTATGAAGAGGGCTTGTATCTCAGCGACATTCAGCACAGCAGATAAAGGCATCACTTGAAAGGAGGACCCTAAGATGCTGCTGGTGGTTATTCTGCCGGCAGGTTGCATGTTGGCCTTTTGTTCAGATTCTGAAGTACGATCCAAGCAGCAAAGTAGGCTGAGAAACTGTTTCTTGTAACTTCACATTTCTAATATAGGTTCTAGGCAGTCACGCAGCTCTGCGCTTGCCTTCTGTGGTTGCATGTATTTCCTATTTAAGAAAAGGACTATAGCAGTTCCTGCTTCGTCACATTCTCTTCAAATAAAGGGGTTGAGCAGCAGCTTCCTTTGCTGTGCATTACTCTGCATTGGTGACTGCTCTCTTCCCTCTCCGCTCAGAAACGCTCAGCCACTTACAAACCTGATTTACAGACACGAGGCAACAAGAGGAACGATTCCAAAACCACATCCATGAGGACAGTCCATGGGATTTTCCCCTCCATACCTGAACTTCAACCCTCCCTTCTTCCATCTGCACTTTCCAAGCTCTTTCAAAATAGCAAGAAATCATTTCTCCAGCTTCACAAATCTGGCATTATTTCATTTTCCTTGTCATTCGAGAGAGACACACAAACTATTTGGTATTAATAGTAAGAACACTGTGTACTTAGTAAAGCTTTATTCAAAGCATCCTGTGATCTTCCCCTGAAAGCACCAATCTGGCACCTTCACAGAACTTCTGAGGCACATATTATAAGACACCTCGGATAGGTGGAAGCTCAGAGGCACGCTCAGGCTGAAGTGCCTTGCTCGTGGGCTACCCACCGGAGCTCAGAACAGAAATGCACTCCGTATTGCAGCATTTCTGGCCAGTGCTTCCTGCCCCACATCTAACTTCAGAAGCTGCCGTCTCTTTCCTCGTCTATTACCACACCTACACGAGCCTCTGGCAGAACTTCCCAGACATCTCTTTTTCTTCCCCAAAGATTTCCTGAGAGCAGGTAATTAAATCACGAAGGAAGAAGTTCATCACCTGCTAAGGAAGCTACTTACACAAACAGCATCCCCACCAACAGCAACTTGTATGGCTACGTTCCTACATCCCAGATACCATCCCCACTGGCTGAACATGAAAAGCTGATGTTAACGCCTTCCAAATGAAAAGAATACTCTCAGGGTTTAGTATTTAACACTAATTTCCCTGCATAAGCGAGACTGCTGGTCAAATACCATATACATCTCCATTTGTTTTAAATGGGAGAAAAAGGACCTAGAAGTTCAGTCTCTCCTCCTGCTATTCTCCAGATACACTTCCATGTAATGGTACAAGAGTATTTCTTTACTATGAAAAAAATAAACATATGAAAGAGGAAAAGTAAACAGAAAAGTATTAATACTTCAATATTTTGGCAACATCTGAAAACATAAGGAAATTATTTCAATGTTAATCAATAGTGAAAACCAGAATCACATATGAAAAAGGCAGTGTGCTACACAAATGTGAACGCGTCTTGCATGACAGACAGCACAGGAGCTCCTAACTTTATGTGATTCAGTAGCGCTTGAAGAGCATTACTTGGTTTATTCTTGCACCAGGATCCATCAACATGACACCAGCACACACAGCCCTCCGTCTTGTTTTAATAAAGTGCTTTAATAATGCAAGAGAACACTTGCAGCAATGGTGCTGCTGAACAGCAGCCACTGGTGCTTCTACTCAAACCTCGTGCAATAACAGGTCTCAGCAGAAACCAGTAACAGAGCTTTGGCTTATCCTGCAGGTGACCTATAGGTACCTTCTATAATCTAAATTAAACAACCATTTTTTACCTCCCTTTCTGTCTCAAGGAGTCAGAGCCACAAAGCATTTCCAGACTCCACTCCTCACTAGGGTGTTCAGACCATGCCATCTCATCCCTTTCATTCCCTCACATCACCTCTGGAAACCAGAGGAACAAGAACACAGCCTCACCTTGCTCCAACCCTCAAACTAGAGCTGAGGAACAACAGCTAGCCTGCCCGAGTGACACATGGAACGCACATTGCCTAGAGAGAGAACGCAGACACCCCTCAATGGCTCGCCAACAGCCCCTCTTGGTAGAAATGGGAAGTTTTCTAGGCAGCACGGTCCATCCAGAAGTTCCTCAAAGGAAAACATTTCACAGCAAGCTGCAGAGGTACATTCCAAGCACATTTTTCATGCTTTTCAATCAGTCCAAGCCTGTTGGATATTCTCCTAGCACAGTGTCAAAAAGCTCGGCTTCAATGGAGTTTTATTTGTGGGATTGCTGGTGCAACTAGTTCAACTTCAGAGAACACTTCTAGTGAAGACTTCGTCATCACCCCCTCTTCACGCTACAAAAGGGGATGGTATTTTAAGCTGCAAGGCAGCAGAAGAAAGCAGAGAGGAAAAGGCCAGGAGCTAATCTGCTCTTCCAAGTTGTCTATTCAAGAAATCCAGAGAAAGTTTAAGTGTGACACAGTGAAGTCTACTTCATTTCCCTGGCTGTTGTTAACAGCACAGACCAGGATAACAGGTAGAGAATGCACTGCTTTTCCTTTGTGTAAGAAAAAGCATGCAAACATTAAGAGTAACACAAGTTTTCAAACTAGCAATGCACAGCATCAAAGTGACAGCACTAGTATCTATCAGAGGTAAAATTCATCTGAGCCTATACATGACAGACCAAACACAGAGCATTCCCTGAAGATGGCTTTGATGGGAGGGTACCATTACTCAAGTCCCCAGAGGTTTCCCACACTGCACTAAACAGATTACTCGAGTCACTTCAGAAATAGCCAGTGAGATGCATTTAATCATAGAATGAGGCTGTGTACAATATCCCTATGGAAGTAAAGGTCTTGTTCGTCTGAGGTGTTATCAAATACCGTACTCACAGGCCACCTTTACAATACATCGTGAAAGCAGTATACTGTTGAGGCTCAGCATCTGAAAGCAAAAGGCTAACAAAGTACTAAAGCAACAAGCTTTTTTCTCCTCCTGATAAAACGGAGGAGGAAAACCAGACCCAGCCCTGTTGGCACACTTGAGACAAATTCCTTTTGTCAATTTATTAACTTTTGTTCTCCCTCCTGTTTAACAAAATTACTTCAACAGTGTAAAAGTTGGCAATGGAGCCATCTCGGAGGAGGAAAGCTGCTCTATTCCTTCTTGGTAAGCAGTGCAAATACACACACAAAACCCCCCACCCACAGGATATGGAGAGCTATTCATTTAGTTTTCGCCAAGTCTTTGTGAGACTGTACCTTGTGACTATTAGTTGATGGTAAATGTGCAACTGTCTGGTACTTCATCTCATATAAGAACTAGACCAAGAGAAGTATCAACATTCAACTCCACCTCCAAAAAAAGAACACGAGTGGTATGAATGCAATTGTCTAGAAAAATGCCACTTAGCAAAAACAAAACAACTACACCCCCACATCCACGCAGTATTTAAAGCAAAGATCTCAAAGATGTCATTCTGTGCACACAAAACCAAACTGCAGAGTACAACTAGTTCAGTTTAGGGACTCAAACCCCTGTCAGTGTTATTCCTAATGACATGAACCCCGCTTCTTGTATTTTGGGGGGCCTGATGGGATGCTGTCCATTGCCATTACCAGGCATCTGAATTAAAATACTAAACCACTTCTTGTCATCTGCACAGAACATGAAACCTGGAGCAAGAGTAAGCAAAAACCAAGTGGGGTTACCCTTTGATAAAGTGTATTTTTTGCTTTTATCTGAACAACAGCTGGTTTCAATACAGCAATAACCCAAAGTTACCAACTCCTAGGAATAAACAAAGAACCATAAGGGTTATCCTTGGGGAACTGCATTTGGGAAGGCAGCGATCCCGTAAAATGACTGGGGGTCACGGCAGACACAGTACAGATACTAAACTGCCTGCATGAATCTGCAGCTAAGCAAGGAAACGTAGCCTCTAGATGGGCAAGAACAGTATTTTTTACAAGGCAACACAGGGAGGGAGGGCCTTATCTAAAGAACAGTAAGAGCATGGGCAATGTGCACTTCAGCAAAGAAAATACCACAAGAACAGCTAAAGAGTCAAAAAATACATCTTAGGATCTGTTTCTAAAGTCTGCATATTTGGCTTATCAAAAGGGATAACGGTTATCAGTGACTTACTGACAAAGCAGCCAAATGTCTCCACCAAATTTACTCAGAAGATAAAGAATACATTAGCCAAAACTAGGCCCCGAAGGCACACTGCTGGGCAGAGGGAAAAGTTTGGAAGAGTGCAGAATTAACCTCCTCTGCTCAACTGCCCATAGTTACTGTTGATTGCTATGATGTGTGGTCTGCTCAGAAACTCATCAACACCAAGCTTGCAGAAGTATCCACAAGAACCACTTCCTATCTTACCCAGCTGACTAAAACCCCGTAGAATTCCTCTGGCACTCACACTTCCCCACTCCTCAGCAATGCTATCCATTCAGAAATACAGACCTCTGCATTTAGGTACCTGGCACCAACGTGGCTCTTGGAGCACATCTTTCCGAAGCACCGGCTGCTCCTTACACACCATCAGAGTTCATTTGCTTCCTAAGAGCTCCACAGCCACTGGTCAGGGTATTGAAGGCTCATCCCAGAGCTCCAGGACAGACTGGGATCCACCCTTCTGCTGCTCTAGCTCATGTTAATTGGCGCTGTTAATATGTGTGGCTAAATGAGGACCACGAAGTGATTTCCAAGTAGAATCACCCATGACAGATCTGAGCACCAAAGCTTATGATACCTACGTCTTCCTCTCTCCGCTTTTTAACTCATAGCAACTTGTAATACACAAGCACACCTGGACAATGCACTTCATTACATCCCTCCAGGATGATCTCTTGTGCCCACTGAAGCCCAGAGAACTTGGGTCAGGAAAACAGCCCTACAGAGAAGCCAGAAGCAGTGGGTTTTGCCAGGTTTCGTTCCCTACATAGGCTCAGTGGGGTGAAGGACAGGCAACATGCACCTCAAACTGCAGTGCTAAACTAGACCCCATCTTGTTTGTGCTTCATGTGCTCCAAAGGGAACTTCAGATCAGCTCACTTCCCAAGCAAAAGCTGAAATGGCTCTTCCCATCTCAGCCCTATGGCTTTAATGTGCATTCTACAGTAACGATTTCAGTTTCTCTGAATTGCTTAATCAAGAGTGCAAAGCTCCTTATATCTGGCAGAACCAGCCAGCTCACGAGAACATTCTACAGCAAAAGGTGGCCTTTTGTATAAGGGTAGTCTGAAAAGTACTAAATAGGCTAATTTCCCATCTCAATTTTTATAGGAGCAACATAATTCTGATAACGAGCAGCTTGGGGAGCCCAGCGGGACAGAGGTGGGGAGTGGGAAGTGAGCGTTCCACTTTCACATAAAGAGCAGAACTACAGAAATTTGCTTTTCAGAACATGATTAGTCTTAATTCCCATATAAGCTTACATCAAGGCCTCTGTTACATGAGTTGAATGTATACCGCTGCCTTCTATCTGCTGCCTGGTACCTGCCTATACCGAGTTCTCCAAACATTCCTTCCAACTCACTTGATCCTTTGAAGCTGACAGTTATCTACACATTCAGGCACTGAAGTCATTTATTCCTTTAGAAGTGTTAAGCACGTACAACTTGCAACATCATATTGTGCAAATATTCAAATCTTCCGGAAGAAAGAGGAAAGGAAAACGCATTTACCTTGATGTCTACATTTACATAGATATTCCCCCCTTCCCTAACTTTGTTATCTGGAGGCTTTTCCTTATGCATGAGCGCTTTCCCATTTTCATCCCTGCACTTCCAAGGTACTTTCCACATTGTGACAAACAGCAAAATAACACAAGCAAAGGAACTCAAATTACCCAGTTCCATTTGACTCAAATTAACTTGCTTCTGTGCAGACAAAACTATTCACAGGCAATGCCAAAGGAAGTTACTAAAACTCATCCAGCAACAGAGCAAGAGCTTTGCACTGATGTGCATTCGCACAAGAAGGAATCACAATCTACCAGTTGATAAAGAAAGAATTCCTGGACTTTGGTTCAACTTAGTCTCATGAAAATCAAGGGTTACTTCCAGTAAAAAGCAACACCACACCAAAAACGTAAAGGAACACAAATAGGTCAATGAGTTACTCTAGTTCGGCATGTGTTAAACAGGGGTTTTCACTGCCAAGACTCGTTAAAAGGAACAACTAGAAAGTGTTTGTGAAACATACTGCTCCTATAAAGTGCATTAACAGCTATTAATAATACACATCAACCTACTGCTTTGCACATAATCAATATTAATCGGCAACCTAATTTGGAACTGTTAAGACAAGCGACCTTGGAGCTGCAATCCGTCAGGTCTAAGCTAACAGTGGGTGAAAATAGGCCTGATAACGGTTACTTCCTTGTCATTTCCTTCCAAAAGTGACACAATGCTGTTTCAGTGATCAAAGTCATTTTTATCTCATAAATGTACCTCTGAAAATAGATTAGGCCTTCCAGAAAGATTTTATACTTATTACCCAAGCTATTGGGCTCATGTGAAACTTGACTTGCAGCACACCAGGGCCCTGGGTTCCTCGGAAGGAAGGAAGAAGGACAGGGAAATACGAGGGAAGGAAAAGAAAATACTGGGTGAGAGGTCTGGCACCTCTCAACATTGCTGCAAGCTTGCCAAGGCTCCTAATTTCATCACTGTGCTTCAGGCATATTAAAAGAGCTATTAGCCATTTGTTTTAAGTCAACCGCATCACGTAATCAATAGGATGGATGCCAAAAACCAGCCGTTACATGGAAGTCACCATGGCTAGGATTAACATAGAGTTATTCCTCGCAGAGACTGGACCACGTCCCGCTGCTTTAAATGGGTCTAAAGGATAGGAACCCTTTTAATTGCAAAGGCAGCAATAAACACGGGAGTGCTTCAGAAGTACTTCCCTGGAAGAAGGAACAGCAGCGAATGAATGGGTCAGGAAATATCCAAGAGAACTCCAAGTGACCAAGGGAAAACATGGACAGCAGACAGAGTGTTGTGGTTTAGGCCCAGCCAGTAACTCGGGACCAGAGGACATGTCTGGAGCAGGATCCAGATGTCTGTCTGGAAGGACAGAAACCCAAATGTAAGTGGGGAGAGGGAATGAAGAAAGGCAGCAGAAAGTTAAATCAAGTAACACTGATGCCACAGCAGTAAGGGACAGCTGAAGTAATGATGGACACCCAAAAAGTGCCGTCCCGAGAAGAAGCAGGACCAGGACAGCCACTTCTTGAGACACACAAAGACTGGGAGTGGGGCAGTGACACTTCTCCAGCCCAGGCTGCTGGGAAAGGGACAAACGAAGCCCTCTCAGAGAAAGGAGACTGAGATCCACATATTCACAGCTCAGGAGTCATTTCAAGCTTGAGAAGGCATCTCGGAGATCAGGGACATACCATTTTCTTCTGGAGCTCAAAGACAAGAGCTGGTGGGAAGTGCTGCTGCTTCCTCCCAGAACCTCATTTTAAAGGCAGTTCTGCGATTGCCAGGCAGCTGGCTCATACTCTGTACGTGCCTGGGGCTGGTACTAAAGCCGTGGCGAGAGAAGGTGTCGTGGCCTCAAGCTGCATAACGTGCTAGAAACAGAGCCTCCTCAGTGGTGGTTTTATGAGGAAAGGGGAGAGCAATCCCACCCCAGGAGAGACAGTACAACAGCAGCCAGCTGTGCCGCAAGAGCTGCCCACGTTACAGCACACAGATCCGTCAATACCCACTCCACAGAACAGCACTTAAAATTAACTAATGAAGTAACAAGAGACAGGACAAGAGGAAACGGCCTCAAGCTGCACCAGGGCAGGTTTAGATGGAGCTGAGGAACAATTCCTTCCCCAGAGGGTGCTCAGCATTGGCACAGGCTGCCCAGGGCAGGGCTGGAGTCACCGTCCCTGCAAGTGTGCACACACCGTGGAGATGAGGCCTCAGTGCCATGGGTTAGTGGTGGCCTTGGCAGTGCTGGGGAATGGTTGGATTCGATGATCTTGAAAGAGCTTTTCCAACCTGGCTGGTTCTGTGATTCTATTGTGTGATTCTATGATGAGAGCACACAGACAGCAGCAGCGATACCGCAGTGGGCACCGCAGAAAGCCCAGTGGCAGACATGTGATGGGATGGCAGCTGGAACACCTTCGTGCACAGGGATGCTGGCACAGGCAGGCAGAACACGCTCTGAGAAAGCAGCTGTAATTATCCATTCTTGTAGCATAGGGAGACTGGTTGGAACACATGAAGAAGGTAGTTTACATAACAAATGAGGTATGCATGAGGTGCTCTGCGTAATAACTGCAGACTGCAAGACCTCTTACCTGAAGAGCTGGATTTTGCCAACTGCACACATACAAGACCACCTCCAGGGAGAAAGTAAGCTTTAAAACATAATATTTGTAATACAATTTAACACAGGCATGAAAGAGGGTAGTTTGAATGGACAAAATGCCTCACACTTGCAAAAGAAGTCTAAGCAGCAAGCAAATCTTTGATTCTTGCATACTCTACACAGTGCCAAGAGTTCTTGCTTGCACAGCCACCCTCCAAAGGGTAAGTCTACTTAGCAAACAAAACTTATAGGGGAAGGAACCAAAACCAAGCTAAAAACCCCTCAGGAGTGTCTACAAGAGCTAAATCTCTGAATCCAAGGAAAAAAGTGATTTAGCCCTGGTCCTCATGCAATGACATTATGCATTTTGCTGCCTGCATGCATTTCCATTTTCCAACCAACAGCCAAGAAGAACAACAGGTATTTTTGAGGCCTGTAAATAGCACAGAACTCAGGAAAGCAGAAGACACAAAATGAAACACGTGATAGAGCTGCACAGACACAGGTTGGAGCGTAGCTTGAAAGACAGTGACAATCCCTATGTAATAGTACTACTACGTTCGGCTGTTGCTTGAATATGGTATCCCAACAGCTAAGGGTTTTAAAGACATCAATTTCTCTCTTACCAGCAGAAGCCTCTCAACCCAAAACCAAGGGAAAAAGCATCTAAGCACTGCCTTTTAAAAGCACTGCTATTAAAGAAGGCAAAACAAAAGACCACCAAACAGCAGCAAACCGATGGCTTCCTTCAGCACTTCAGTGACAGCAAAGACTCATTTCAAACTCAAACCTAGATGTTTTCTACTCATACACACTCTGTCCTAATAAAAACAGTCCCAGTTTGGAAATACTGCAACAGGAAAAACAAGTTTTAGAAGAAGAGAATTTAAACAGCTCAAGGATGTTTTTACCTTTCCAATGTCTGCAGGGAAGAGGGGGGAAGGAGGCACATGCAGAACCTCAAAACTGAACAAAAGCTTTTCTACCTCATCTGTTACTTTATAAGAAGCTCTAAAACAGCAGGATAAGTGTAACCTCTCTTGCTAAGCCCCGTGCCTGGAAAAGCATACATTTGTGTCTTCTGGGCTTTGCCCACCAGTTCACCAGGAGAAAAGACTGGGACATAAGGTGTACGCATCAGAGATGGTCTGCGCTCGAAGGGTCACAAGCAGATGGAACTTAGAAGTACATAAATCATTTGCAGGGTTCTGTCAGGGCAAGAAAGGGTTGCCTTCAGCCTGAACAACAAACCAGTGAGACTGTTTTGTGCAGGAAGATGTTAATCTTACCCTCTCTCTTACCTTATCAGACACATCTCCTTGTCCTATTCAGAATCCAGCAAGTCATAAAATTCCATCTGTAACAAAAGGAAAAGTTTATTAATACCTCCCGATAACCTCACAGAAGGCTAAGAAGCAGTACAAGGCAAAAAAAACTGTTTAGCTTGTGCTGCCATTCCAGTATATTCTACACCCCAGGCAAGTCGCCCTCCCGTCTGCAACAAACTGGGAAACCTGGAGAGAAAGGTATTGAAGATGTTGTAACATGTTCGGTAAGAAACACGCTCTTCCTCCTGCAGCAGGGCTAACAGAGGTGGCCAAAGCACACAGGTTAGCCTGCCGAGTCATAAATAAGTCTGCAGCATCCTCTCATTAAATTAAATGACCATCAAACTACATAATGTGAATGGCTGTAAAATGAGCCCAGTCGTAATGGCTAGAAATAATCACGGCGATGTTATACATCGTGGAGACGATTTTCCATCAGTGTATCAAACCTGGGTAGGCAGCACTTTTTATCTCCAGGCCAAGAAACTGTCAGCATCCAGCCTTCCTTAAATAGAGTAAAGCAGGCAAGCAATGTATGGAACAAAGCACTCACGCAAGAGTTTAAATGATGCCTATCCTGAGCAAGTACATTTAACTTCTTAACACCTTTACAAACCAAACCAACGTAACAACGATGCTTTTCTAGTACAGGTAAATACAAGGCAGTCTGGCATGCTTGGGATCAGAGGAAAGAGTACCACACGCTTAGCCTGATAAAGTAGGGCTTAACAGCACACTTCCCATGGTACTATTAAGAAAAGGAGACATGACCTGCAATCCAGCGAGTCCATGAGTCACTAGGGCATTAGAGAGACCTCCTGCCTGACAACTTTGAACAGCATAAGAGTCTACCTAGAGTGAGAAACGCGAATCAAGGAACTGAAAAAGCAACCAAACCAACTCCTCCGCACCCCCTCTTAGCCTTTTCAGCATCCTGCCCACAAGCCCTAGAAGCCTGCTAGTCAAGTGCCAGGCTGGAAAAGGCCAGAGATACACAAGTGAAATGGCACCCTGTATTAGAGAACACTATTCAAAACAAACCAAACATAAAACAAACAGCCACCCTTCATTTTTCAATCCAGTTATCTGGGGAAAGATATGACAGGAATGAAGGGATTTGAAGCAAATAGCTTTCATATTTGCTTAGTCCTCCTGTAGGGATGCTACTAAAAGCATCCCTGTGCTTAAAATGCTAGATTAAAAGAAAATTGGGTTTAGTTGTCTGACATCAATTTGCACCCTCCTTCACCTTCCTTGGACACTGAGCAGTGTGATGCCAATGGACCCAGCAGGCACCACTGGTGCTCCACGCTAAGGAAAGGTGACATCCTTTATAGCATCCTTTGCTGTGCTGCCATTTCCCAGCCATCAAACATGGCTCACCAGCCAGGAGGGAAGCCACGGTCCAAACTACCTGCTCTGGGATGCTTCTCTTCTTCCCTGCTAAGAGCATACACTGATATATACTTTAAGTGCTAATCATAAATGTTTCTTCCAGAAAATACCATTCTCTCATCTTCTACTAACAACAATTTCTTTTTTGCCATTAGCAGAACAATATAACCACGTATTTCCATCACCACGGGGTTTTGGGGGATTCTTTTCAGGGTTTTTTGGTTCCTATGAAGAAACCTTTTGCCCACGCGACAGAAAGATTGGAAAAAAAGAGAGTCACTGCCCAAGAGCCGACTTGACCGTCCCTACCCTCCTATTCCTCTGCCAACCCAGCGAAATTCCTCAGAGCACAACCTCTTCCTGGCTATTTTCAGAGAAACTGCAGCAATCCCACAAGAACAATGGGAAGTTTGTTTTACTCAAAGAGTAAACGTTTTGCAGCTTCCAATGTAAATATTTTAATTAATGGGGTTTTTTTTAACTCTCTGCTGCCTTACTTGTGCTCACATTCACAAAAGCTATCAGCACAGCAGCACCGCTCGACGGTTGTAACACAGAGGAAGAGAGAAATGCAACATAGAAAAAAGACTTCAGAAAAACCACCTTTATAAGGACATCAAAACTCACTGGGGGAGATCTGGGACAGAAAGAACTAAAACACTGGGGCTGTTCAGCCTGGAGAAGAGAAGCTGTGTGCAGACCTCAGAGCAGCTTCCAGTGTCTGAAGGGGGCTACAAGGATGCTGGAGAGGGACTCTTCATCAGGGACTGCAGCGATAGGACAAGGGGTGATGGGTTCAAACTGAAACAGGGCAAGTTTAGGTTAGATCTAAGGCAGAAGTTCTTCCCTGTGAGGGTGCTGAGGCGCTGGCACAGGGTGCCCAGAGAAGCTGTGGCTGCCCCATCCCTGGCAGTGTTGAAGGCCAGGTTGAACACGGGCTTGGAACAAGCTGCTCTAGTGGAAGGCATCCCTGCTTATGGCAGGGGGTTGGAACTGGATGAGTTCCAAGGTCCTACCAGTCTGAGATTCTACGAAAGAAAACCGAGCCTGCTCATTCCAGTGGCCAGCTGAGGGCTCGTGTTGGGTCCCCTTGAGATAGTGGGATATTTTATGAGCCAACTTGTAGAAAACCACAACCCAAGCTGTTTCCCAAACAATATCACACCCAATGACCAGGACACATGCAAAAAGTGATGACTACCTTTTTGCCTCAGCCATCAATACAATGGCTCCAAACCACCCCACCACTCTGCATCCACTCCACAGAAACACTCCAATCTCCTATTAATGATCCATAAACCAAGCATTGTGGACTCATGAGCACCTCAGACTCACTCTCCCTGGGCAGAGCTGCTTTGGTGCTACAAAGGTGACTCAACAGAGATGCTGAGCCTTCCTGCACATGCTCCTCTGGTGGTTTCTGGATCCAGCAGCATCCCTTAGGTACAGACAGCTCCTCCACTCTGAACAGTGCCTCTCCCTGCAGAAACCATCCTCTGCCCCCAGATACAGGGATAGAGTTTGGATGTGGTATCAGCAGATGGCTGGCATTCAAGACTTCATTTGAAAAAGAAAATTAAAAGAAGTGGGACACAGATGGTGCTGTTCCTGCTTTCCCAAAGCTTGACTGGAATGTGAAGGTAGACCTGTCCTTCCTCTGCTTTTATTTGAATGGGAGGGTTTGTTCCTCCTCTACTGACCTCCCCATGCTTGATGCCTGTTAGCAACATCCTTCTGCAAGTGCAGCAATTCCCTGCCACTGTCAGCAATACACGTGCTACACTGGGTAAAATCCTCCCTGTTCTAGCCTAATCCTGCACTTGCACTCTCCCACTGCCTCATGCAGGATGGTGGCTGTGCTCTCATAAGACTTCTCAGATTTGGGGATTCTTACAACCGCACCAGCAGCTCCATCACCTCCAGGCCACCATGGCAGTGCCACTTGGCTTGTCACATCCCACTCAGCAGTGGCCAGCACTGGAAAGGATGGAAGGAAGCCCACTGCCTTTCCAGTGCTAAATTAGTAGATGCTAACTATCAGAGAGCAGTGAGGGAGAAAGAATGCCTGGGTTGAGAGATCCTCTAATTTGGAGCAGCAGGAGATGCTGGGGACAACAAGGCACCTGCTGTTCCTGCACAGGCAGCTTGTGCTGGTGCTCACACCCTGAGGAAGTAGATGTGAGTAGATACATCACCCTGTCATGGGATGCACTCACCTCAGTGCCTGTCTTCTATGAAGGGTAAATGGATACCAAAAGGCAGCACCATTTGTGACAGGGTGATTCGGAAAGATGTGTTTGCAAGACCCTTCCTGCCCCTGCCAAAGCCACAGAGTGAAACTAAATCTCCTGATCCTGGTTTCAAGTATTATTGACCACTGCTATGATGAACCTGCATGTACATTACCAGCTTTAGCTTCCACACCAGCACAGACTGAGAAAAAACCCCAAAGCAAGCCAGAAAACCATTTGTTTCCCCATATTCCCCATCAGACTTCCTGGCTATACACATAACATCAAGACACGGAGTAGGAACAAAAGAAGTAAATATCTCTTCTCAGAACAGAGCTCTTTCAAAACCAACTCATACCACTTTTCCTGCAAGACCAAGTGAGGAAGCAGGCTATGCATTAGGCCCTCAATGCACACGGACTCTGGAAGAGGAGACCTCTTAGCAGTGAGCATCCTAAGGCTTACGCTGGTCCTGTCTTCCCCTCAGACCTCTTCTAGGGAGCTACTGCACTTGGCTTTTTCATATGCCTGTTTCATCAGCAACATGAAACTCGCACAACCTTACCAGTGCCTCTGTGGTCTTCTCATCAGGGCAATGAGTGGAAACGCTCCCCAAAGAAACAGCACAATCATAACTCTCCCATGCCCACGGGATAGAAAAAGAGAGAGGAGAGAACAGATGAATGTTAATCTCTCCTCCCTGCCACCAGCAGCAGCCTGTGCTCTCCCACGCAGAGAAAAGGGAGGCTGCACAATCCGGGGAGGCCAAACTGTCTGGGAAAACGTAGAAAGAGAACTGATGGCAAATTCCCTTCTCCATGGGTTCTCTTTCCGTAAGGAAAGTGAAGGTCAGTCACCGAGCTGATGAAGGAAGATGAGACCACAGGGTCTTTAAGGGGCTGCTTTCATGCAAACCACAGAGCTGGACTACTCAGGACTGTACCAGTTCAATGTATTCGCTACCTGTAGTATTCTGTTTACACAGTGCTTGCACTATACAACTTCTCATGGAGGCTACCTTCATTGGCAGATTACATCTTTGCCTGACCACAGGAACACACAGAAAGGACCCAAGACCACCCCATTACGGATGTGAATTCAGAAACGTAGGACTCCTCCCTAGCCTACATGACTCCAAACACCTGCCTCTAAACCATGAGTAGGTAGCCAGTAAGTACACAAAATCCTGAGCATGGAGCAGTTGCCACCGCACACTCTTGGGCTCATTTGTGTCTCAAAGGTGTCTGCCAGCACACAGCACTGCACATGCGCCAAAGGAGAGCACGGGGGAGAAGCTCTAAGCAGGAAACAGAAGCTCAGCTTAGATTAGCACAGCTCACTCAAGTGTAGTGCTATGCTCAGATTTGGGTTGATTTGCAAACCTTGCTGTCATGGGGTGCGATGTTTGAAGTTTTGGTTAAAAAAAGGGCAAACAATGAACCCCAGAAAGCTAAAACAAACACACAGATGAAGCTGCCCTGGCAGCAGCTGGTACCTTTAAAACCCAAGTAAGATGAGCCTTTCCAGCTCCTGTTTTAGAGCATCCTGCTCCTTGCTCTCCCATCTCCGCACTGACAGGCACCTCCCAGGTCTCCAGCACATCATGTGCAAAAAGATGCAGCGATGAGAGCAAAAAGAGGGACCAGCCACCTCTGGCCTTTAGAGTCCCTCCCCACCGCCCCCAAATCCCTACTACAAGAGGAGCACCTTGTCGCCTGTTGAGACGTGTTAAAAGTAAGCCAAGTCCAACACCAGCTTGGCTCCGAGGACATTGGAAATGGCATGTTGGTGGGCTGACAGCAGGCTTGTAGGTCTCACCATTCCTTACAAAATGAACAGGCCTGGACTCATCACATCGCCTGAAGACAGCAGATCCTACCCTCAACTGCACGTGCCACCAACTGCAGCCACAGTTTCAATTACACTAATACCTGCCCAGTAGGAATCCCTGAAAGAGTTCATTTGCTAACACTTGACTCATGGTAAATCACAGCAGCAGAAACATAGCACAACCAGTCATTTGATAAAGGGTGAGGTGAAAGATGTTTTCCAGGTAATCTAGAGAAGACAGCTGAGGCTTAAAGGGAAAACTTAAATGAAGATTGGGGGGGAATGTACTATTTTGCTCCCTACAACCACCTGACAGCAGGATGGAGCCAGGAGGGGGCTGCGCTCTGCTCCCAAGGAACAAGGGATGGGACAAGAGGAAAAGGCCTCAAGCTGCACCAGGGCAGGTTTAGATGGAGATGAGGAACAATTCCTTCCCCAGAGGATGCTCAGGCATTGGCACAGGCTGCCCAGGGCAGGGCTGGAGTCACCGTCCCTGCAAGTGTGCACACACCGTGGAGACGAGGCCTCAGTGCCATGGGTTAGTGGTGGCCTTGGCAGTGCTGGGAACAGTTGGACTGGAGGAGCTTAAAGGGCTTTTCTGACCTGGTTGATTCCATGATTTAATGTCAGCATTCATTAATATTTGGGCTTCAACTGTGGATAAACAGACAAGAACCTCTCTGCCTCTCTACACATTGAAGTCCATGTTTACATGAAGTCCAAAAAGATGTCCTCATTTTATAAATAATTTGTTGCTCTGACGACTCCATCTGAAAAAAGTGCAACTTGAGGCTACATACAGAGGCAAAACACTTGGCTACTGATGTCTAAACAGGGGGGGCAGAGACTAAACATCAGAGTCACTAAAACTCAGCAAATGGTTTTGCTGAAGTGAAGCACATAACATTCTGCACATTCACCACATACCAAACCACAACTCCTCTCAAACTCATAAAGCTCTGATTCCCAGTAAGTCATTTAAACATTCAATAGGAGATTCTCCTAAGTGTAAACGCTCCATCTGTTGCTTATACCTGACCACATAAGCCATCCAGCCATGCCTTACCCCTCTGATATGGCAAGCACAACATATCAGAAAGAGCACCTGTGGAGCCATGGGGCCAGGCAACACAGAGGCAGCATTGGGAGAACTTGGGTCATCTCTCCCCCAGGAACAAGGAGAAATGGTTCCCGAAGGATTTGCCATCTGAGCTCAAACCCTGGGTTTTTGTTTTCCTTCATCACGTGCCCCCCCCATGGGCATATATATGGTTGTAGTTACAAGTGTAATTTGCTTAAGATCAATCACTTCGCATGCCAGGGCAGCAAGGGAAACAGAAACTGCGCACACGAGAAACTCATTACCCTATTAAAAAAATACCATTTCCAGCTAAAAGTTTCTCTTCTCTTTACCCAAATGCATAAACTTTCTTTGTTCCCAGTGTCTCTGCCCATAGCAGGGGGTTGGAACTGCATGATCTTCAGGGCCTTTCCAACCCAAACCATTCTGTGATTCTGTTTCTCAACTGAGAACCTGTGAACAGCTATGTAAGAATACCACAAGCAGTCTCAGAAGACGGCCAAAGAGATATCTGCTACCCAGAGTTTGAGCTAGACTTCCTAAATTAAGCAAATGATAGGGGTTTTGTGCTGTCCCCTACTGTGTGCTGCAAGCCATAATGCCAGGTCCTACTCTGGATATATTGCATGAGGACACGTTCTGAGTTTAAAGCGAGAGGCAATCAAGAGACCCATACGCTGCAGGAAGGAATAGAGGCTTTTCATGAAATAAAAAGCAAGCAGTACACAGGTAATTTTGGTGTAGCTCTGTTCTGCATAGCAACTGACACTGTATATATCTGATATACACTATATAGTATCTGATATACACTATCAGGAAGGAATATCTGCCTGTAAAGCAGAAGTCTGTGCTCTTAAGGAGACTTGCATTTCCTCATAGCTTACAGAGGAGCAGCAAGGACTGCAAGCATTTAACTTGAAATCAGTGACCACATGTGGTAAGAAAGGCTTGCCAGGATGTGATCCTTAATTATGACTTCATCCTGCACAGCTCCCTTGAAAAAGGATCAGCTGAGACATCTTGCCCAAAGCAGCTTCTACAGAGTGCAGCCCAACCAAAGAGGAGATCAGGGTGCCAAAAATAACAATACAAGAAGTTTTCCCCTCAAATAACGAGGTATCCCTTATAATTCAGCCCCGTAAAACCGGATTTGTCAAGTTCTAAATTGGGTTGCAGCTATATTTCATTACACCATAAATCTTCCTTACACCCTAGTAAAGATGCCTAATAATTTAGTATGCTATAGTTTTCTTTTAACCATCAAAGATCACCTGAAACAGGCATCTCTTTTACAGTCCATTTTCTATATAGGTATAGATTCCAAAATCTAATTGCTTCACACTCTTTGCATGGAAAAACGTTTGCAAAGTGAATTTACATGCAGAGTAAGAAAGGTTGTAATTCTCTTTCTTGGGTTTCTTAGATAGGTCAGTTGACATCCTACAAAGGCCTCCGTATCAGCCCATGATATTCATTGAGCATCCTCTTTTTCTGAAATCAAGCAGAACCCCTTGAAAAGAACTGCACCACCAAGTAAAAATTCCAGAAGAAAGAATTGGGAATCCAGAGGCAGAACTTTCCTTCTGAACTTGGAATAGAACATTTCACAGCTCCTTTTTTTGGCCAAATGGAACTACTACACAAAATGGTGAATTACAACCGGCTCATATACTGCTATTTCAGTGGGGTAACATGTACAGACCTCACATAGAAAAGAAGTAAGCTACCTAAATAGATGGTGAGGAAAAAATACTGCCAGCCCTTGTTGCTATTGAAACTTGCAATGCCCATTCCCTCCCAACTGATCAGGTCTGCAATGAAACAAACACCATTTCAAAGCAGTGACCATGTCTGTACAAGCCGCCGCTGGAAGAAGTTGAGGACACACATCAAGCACTACAGAATAGATACTTTTCCCTCCATTAAATAGATGTGATGAAAACGGCTCTTTCAGTTTAAGATTGCTCCAAGTTTAGCAAACCCTGATGTCATTATTTTCCTGCTGCTTCCAAGAAGTAAGCACAGTTTACATCCTCGCTTCCTGCTGTCTCGCTTTACTTCTCTTAACCCGAGAAGCACAGGACTAGCACTTCAGCACTGGGATCACTGGAGGAAGTCGGGACAACTCCATTTTCCACCTCATCAAGCCTCTTCTAACCGCAAGCCAATAAAACCTGCACTGCCAGGAGTGAAAATGAAAGGCAAACTGCCCTCTCATTTGCCACGAGCACTCACACGCTACTTTTTCTTTATGCTGCTCAGGCAGGGGTCACCAGCAGTGTATAGAGAAGCCAATTCCTGGTCCCAATCCTGTGAAAGCCCAGTAGGAAAAGGCCCCAAAAAGCATCTAAATGGAGCATGCAGCAATTAAGACATGTTTGACTCGTCTGCTTATTGCATGACTGCACTCCCTGGAGTGGAGTCTTGATCTAGGCTTAAGTGGAGCTAGTGAATGTCACAACCACTTCCCAGCTTGCTGTCAGATCTTCGAGACAAGTTTAAAAGCAGGAAGAATTCAAAGAAAAAACCAACCCCAAAACCTTCAAATATCTGACACTGGGGCAAGCCTCTACCAAACCTGTTATTTTAGGTAACTGATTCACTTTTCCCTGAGACTCAATGATACCAACCAACTCCTAAAGAGCAATCTAAAAGCAGTTCCCTGCAAAAAAAGAGCCGAGTTTGTGCCACCCGAGGAAGTGCCAAACCCTGTTGTCAGACTAATGCAGAGCTTCTCTCGGTTCCCACAATGAAACAGTGGGAACTTGCCTTTCCCCTTTACTGCAGTTACCACACCGCTATGTTTGCTGCGCTCCAGACTGCCCTCAGGGATGCTTGGGCTGGGGTGGCTGGAGAGCAGAGGCTGTCTGTAGGGCTCAGCTGGGCTTGTGAGAGGCTGTATGTTGCTGCTTTGGAGCCAAACACTGCGGCCAAGCCCGCTAACAGGAAGCTCCTGCGCTCGCCATCTCTCCCGGCATTCCCAGGAAACAATCTGTCTGGAAAAGATTAATTTTTTTAATAACCAAACCAAAAAAAGAAAAGCAAACCTCCAGTTATCTGAGATGAATGCCCAGCCGGTTTCCCCCACAGCCTGAAGAACCGGGCTGGCTCCTCCAGCCAAGGAGGAAGTGAGGCCAGACTCTGAGAGCCACTGGGCTGATGCCAACCTGCAGAAACTCCACGAGCTCAGTGAGATAATTCTGCACAGTGTGGATAGCTCCAGCAGTAAGGGCAAAGTCTGGTAAAAACGGGTTTCAGATATTGAAGCTGCACCAGCCTGAAGAACTTATTTCCAGCTGGTTGCTCACTTAAATTGCTCAAAGGAGGGACCTGTCTTAGCTGCTGTCTTTCCAGATCGGCTTCCCCAGGCAAATCTCAGTTAACTCACTGCATCTACAATTAAAGCTTACTTTTGTTGCCCTGCTCTGGGCTTTGTGATTTACAACATCCACAGCTGTATATAGACATGAAATGCACATGACAATTTGTTGTGTTTTAAAAGAGTGGCACACAGTAAATATAACTAATACAAACATCTGGCCTTATGTTACCAAATCACCAATACTTCAAGCAAGGATTTCGCCTCAGTTAGCATTCTTCTTCAAAATACACACACATCCCAAAGAAAAACCACACAGTGCAAGGAAACACAAAATCTTCTCCCTAGACTTGTATTTACTTGCCGAGAAAAGTTAATATTTTCCTTAACTGGAACCTTTTTATAGCTGGGAAAACAACGCATAAAGAATTGGCTAAAGTCACATGCTTGTACATCTATTAGTTAAAATACTTCTGAAGGGAGTTTAACCAACAGAGTTACGTCTAACATGCACAGACACAGAGTCACACAAGTAGCGCTGTCCACAAAATGCTACCAACAAAAATGTTTGTATAAACAGCAAAGGAAAGACACAGTAATGTTTATTCCACAGGTGGATTGCCTCAATCAGACCCAAAGCTTTTATGGCATTACAGTTAACAGCATAAATTCTGCATGAGCACAGCCTTGGTTAGTCTTTACCTGGCAGAGTTTGCATCTACTGCTGTCTTGATTTTGAAATCAAGGGACACAGATTAAATGCTCAACATTTATTCCTGCCTTCCCTGTCTTCAAATCACAGAGTCATCCAAAACCCATCTCCAACGCCTCTTCCCAGAGGTCTGCTTTCTAGGTTTTTCCACACAAAAGAGGCTGGAATTTGTTCCAGCTGATTTGCACAATGCTGATGACTCCATTTTCGAACTAAAAGCCAGGAAATTAGTCATGGTAGAGCAGCATCTCTAGAGGACAGTTTGGGTGGCCACCACCAAGATGCGCATGGAAGGATGTGTGAGAAAGGAAGATTGGTATCTACCATCTCCTCCTTTCTGCCAGAGAGATCAGAAGAAGCAGCAGAGTCCTTCTTCACTTACTCCCAGAGGCAGGAGAGGGCAGGGATAGGACCTGCAGGAGGACAGTCCTTTCCAGTCACCAACAGCTATATGATACCTACTTAGCTCAGAAACATCATCAGAACATCCTAAAACACCACCACCTCCCTATAGCAATCCCACAAGCAAGGCTCCTTTCTCTCCCTCTCATCTCCTCCAGGAGGACATCCCCATGTCCCAGATCACCGTAACAGGAAAAACTCACCAGGTGGAACGGGGAATTTCTTCAGGAGCTGGTCCATGCCTCAGCCCCAGCACACAGACTATGCAGCGAATGCAAGCGTGGGGCTGGACTCATCCTGCAGGCAGTCAGCAAAAGGCAGCGCTCCTACAATCTTAGACTGGTTTGGATTGGAAGGGACCTTAAGCTCATCCACTTCCAAACCCCTGCCACAGGCAGGGACACCTTCCACGTCTCTCGTAATGCTTCACCTAGCCATCTCCAACGGATGCATTTTACCAGCTGGGAAATACAAGGTCTTACTTTGTCTTCCCAAAGATATTTTAGAAGCTAAAGCGATCAGCAGCTACCCCTTGCACCAACCTGAGTAGCTTCATTTTGGGCATGATCCAGAGCTGTTCAGCTCTAATCCATCCCATCTCACCCGTTACATAAAGCATGTGTCAGCTCCGTGCACCTCAAGGACAACACCAAAAACAGTCAACGCTCAACAAAGTGGCCTTTTTTTTACCACTCCCTGCAAAATGTTAACACGCAGGCAAGGAGAAAAGGGCCAAGTTTTCCTCCAGAGGCCATTTTGCTTGTCCTAGAACCCTAACAGACCCATGCAGTGTCCAATATGACCATGCCTTGCATGTTCTGGGCCCTGGAGACACAATCCCCCACAACACATCTCATCAGCAAGAGCAGAGATGCTACCAACATGAGCATGGACGGAGAAGAAGGAGTGATAGCAACCCAGCACCCAGCCCTGTCTGGTGAGAGATGAGGAGCTGAGCAAAGGAATGGCTCCTACCAAGAGGGGGCTCATTCCCAGAACACCCTCAGAGCACAGAATCATAGAACAGCTTGGGTTCCAAGGGACCTTCAAAGCTCATCTGAGTCTAATGAGCAGGGACATCTTCATCTAGAGCAGCAGCACACCACATGTCATATGCAGGACCCAGCAGCCCTACCCTATTGGAAGTGTTGAATAAAAGCACACTTTTCCCCATACTTCCATTAAACCCTCACTTTTCCCCCATGCTTCCACATCACACACACAGGACGATAAAAGGAACAAAAAGACTCCCTGGGAAACTGGGAGAAAACTGGGCAGAAAGACCAATAACACAGCCCCCACTGAGAGGAGGGGGGAGATGGAAGCCAGAGGA
This sequence comes from Ara ararauna, assembly GCA_028858755.1. Lineage (NCBI taxonomy): Eukaryota > Metazoa > Chordata > Aves > Psittaciformes > Psittacidae > Ara > Ara ararauna. The sequence goes on from CM054379.1 coordinate 123,959,034, forward strand.
CTGAGTCCCAGGGCTTTAAAAGCTCAGTGGGCAGCTGCTCTGCCAAGAGACGTAGTCAGGGAGTAACTTCCACAACAGCTCTGAATGCTACAGGACAGCCAGAGGAGAGACCATCGCTTCTCTTCACAGGCACCATCCTTCCCAGCGGATCTCTGGCAACCTCCACATCACTGCAGCACCTTGATCTAACAAATGCTTTCCAATCTACATTACCTTCTCTCACCCAACCCTTCCTACACATCCCATCAGCTTCCCCTCCCTACCTTGTGGCACTTCACGCGGATCTGAGCACAGCACCAAGCTCCCTCCAACAACCAGAGCATGCCAACAAGCCAACATGCTGCCTCCTCGCCCCAAGGAAGCCCAGGAAGAGGAAGGAGAAGCCCCTAGAGGCGGTACCCCTGGGCAGAAGAGCTGAGCTGGGAACCCAACCACACGTGTCAGCAATCACAATTTGGCCAAACTAAATCAACCCACCTGCAACCTCAGTTCTGATGGGCTCATTAACATCACTTGCTTGTTTTCTCAACAGCAGGCTAGCTGTCATTGCTGCTCAGAGCTGTGTAAGAACCAAAGTCTCTCCTTTTCACACTGAGAAGCACCTTACAGAACAGATATTAGTTCTCCGAGTTGAAAAATATGTTGGGTTTTTTCAAGCCTTAATGGTGTCCCTTTAGCATCTCCACTTTCCAAGCATTAATATGAATTTTCCACAGATTTTTTTAACCACACAGTAATTACACAAGCTGGATCCCTTTCTCCAAACTTCAGATGTTAATTAACAGGGAAAGGGCCATGTTAATAGCCTTGATTTTTTTTAAGCTTGCTGGAATTATTACTCCATTCCAACTTCACACATCCAGGAAAGAGGAAAATGCATGCAATCAACAATGGCAAGAAGTAAGCTAGAAGTAGGCTGAGGATTAGTAAGATAAGGAGAAATTGATGGATGAATAACGCAGGAATGATGAATTAGGTTACTGACATGTATGCATGGATAAGACTGTGTGACAGGGTGCATATTTATACCACACACAAATGTTTGGCGAGTTGGAGTTTCTCTTTTGCCTTCTGTCATGCTCATTTATGTAGCTTGCTCCCACAGCTCTTAGTAAGAACTGTGTTCTCCGGCAGTCTGTGCTGTCTCAAGGCAACAGAAAAGCCTGGTTTCAGCTGGGACAGAGTTAATTCTCTTCCTAGTCGCTGGCGCAGTGCTGTGCTTTGGCTTTAGTCTGGGAACAACGCTGATAACCCCGATGCTTTTAGTTGTTGCTCAGTACTGCTTGCTCTGATCAAGGACTTTTCAGTCATGCTCTGCCAGCGAGGAGGGGCACGGGAAGACGGGAGGAAGCAGAGGCAGGACACCTGACCCAAAGTAGCCAAAGGGGTATTCCATACCACAGCACGTCATGCCCAGGACAGAAAACAGCAGGAGTCACCCAGGAGGCCCAGATAGCTGCTTGGGTCAGGCTGGGTATCGGTCGGCGGGTGCTGTGCAATTGTACTGGGCATCACTTGTGTTTATTGGGTTTTACTTCTTTCCCCTTTCAGTTTTATGTTCTCTCCCCTCGTTATTCCCCTTATTATTAGTAGTAGTATTATAGTGTACTTTAGTTACTGGACTGCTCTTATCTCAACCCGTGAGGTTTGCATTCTTTCCATTCTCCTCCCCATCCTGCCCTGGGGGGGAAGGGGCTGTGTGGCGCTGGGATTAGACCACAACAGAGTTCACCATATTTTTTCCTGGGCATTTCCTCTAGGAACAATTCTTATCATCCCAGGATAAAGACTGCACGACACAAAACACACGCTGCCTTTTGTATGTGAAACTCAACCGTTTCAAGATCAATCTTCTTCGACCTATTCAAAGAAGTCAGAAGGATTGCTGGGGGGGGGGGGGGGGGGGGGGGGGGCGAAGCTTACACTTCAGATACATGGCTTCTGATGTTTGAGAGGTTTAATACAGATACTGTCCCATAAACTCAGAGTCACATTTATGAGGCAGAGGGACACATTTATCTCTCCGGATAGGAAACATGGAGCAGATGACCATCGCATCACTGGTAAGAACTTCTATGTCATAAAATAACCCAATGCTACCCAAACTTATAAATTTCTTTAACAAGGTAGCATGTGCCAAGCGAGGCAATCCTGAAGAATTACATTAGAAGTCTATGGACTTCTCAGAAACAATGAATTTCCTCAGAACTGCATCTGCATGAAGATGTACATGCAGGAAAAGAAACTCTGACTTCTTGCATCCACCTATTTTCACTCGAGCATAAACCTGTTAGATTATTAACTCAATGAAGCTCTAAAATGGATGCTAAAATGGTGTTTGAGGGCAGCATCAGACACTCCAAAAACATATATAAGCTGAATTCTAGTGCACTATATAAAGGCAAGTTTCAACTAGAAAGCTTTACTGTGATCTGTGGTACTTTAAAAGCACTCTTGTAACAATTTTAATAGTTTAAAATCTCGAAGCTGAGTCCCAGAGAGATGCAGCTCGTGCTAAACTGCCGGTTTAATGGGATTTTTGCACCCTCTCTCCATGTTCTACTTTATAAATAAACCTCTAGACTTTGTATTGATTTTTTTACCACGATAGATTGAGCCTCTCTGGCAGAGAGGGCCAAAGAACAGCACATGAAAAATTACAGGTTCCCACTTTGTGAAAGGGACAACAATAACAAAGCCCCCAAGGGAAAACAACTGCAATATAATGCATATATGCCTGCATTCATTGCCTTTCAGATCTGCACTCTGTGTGGGTGTGTGCATATACCAAGACTTCTTCATTACATTTACTGTCAGAAAGAATTAAGAGTATCACATACAGTTATATCACATGCTGTATATCTTCCTTCTTCAGTTCCAAAGCATAAAGTCTGATTTGAGTGGCACTTGCTCTGAAGAGCTGTAGGACACCCCACCAAAATCATCTCCAGAAGTTATCTACTAGTTCAAGGTCTAGGTTCTGGAGAGGCCAAAGTAAAAGTATTCAAGATGGTACATATAGCAAGAGCCAGCTTAAGTTCATCCAGTTAGCTGGCCTCAGAGGGTCCTGTGCCAGACAGCTCATCAGGATGCTGCCCTGCTGGCCCAGATTCTGTAACCAGCCCTGCTCTTGAGAACATCACCAAGCGCACTCATGGTTGAGCTGTGAGATGCCTACTCCTGCAACCCTCAGCTCTGAAATATACTAGAGAAACACACAGTGGCACAATAAGAACTTACTACCCATGTGCAGGGATGCGAGTGTAACAGACTCACAACCTACCCACGTGAAGCAGACACTGTCAGTTTGCTGAAACAGAGGTACCTACTTTGGTCGCGTGATACATGGTCTAGTGTGAAGCGATCCTGCCCATGGCAGGGGGCTGGAACTAGATGAATTTAAGGTCCTTTCCAACCCAAACCATTCCATGATGCCGTTTTCAGTTACCAACATTTTTCAAGCCGAAGAGCTGATACCACAGGTCACTTGCTTACGTAGGGAAGAACATGAAGGACAACCAAAAATAAGAATGGAATCACAGCAGGATGCCGGCAGCAAAACCTGAACTGAATAAGCACAATCATAGATATTTAGCAGTCTTTTGTCTTTATCGCACTCGGTTCATCTCCACTATGTGGTTTTTTTAAAGCTGGATCTGTTCACTATGTATATAACTACCTTAAAAAGGTTTCTTGAACACATGACTGTGCAATATCATTTGAATTCTTTGCAGGATCTTGCAAACTCCAGTGCGCTTAATTTTAGAAACAAGGACAACAAAAAAAAGCTCAAAACCCCAACAACAACGTCTGCCATTTCCATATGTGCTCTATATTGCACTAGTTCTTCACCAGAAATTAAACACAGCAAAAGAAGCAGTAATTCCCTCCCCCCTACCCCCCCAGAAAAAGACTGTTGGGGCATTATGTCTTCCCCGACACGCCAAAATCTCAGGTACCTCTGAATTGTCAGTCTCCTAGAAATCTGTTACACCTGCCTGCAAGCTCCCCCAGGGATACACTGAAGCAATGGCATTAGAGAGCTACCTGTGGGGATGTGAAGACGATGCGACTGCAGGGCCAGGGATACTGGGGGATTTTGGCTGTGCAATGCCCCAAAATGGTTTTCAGTGGACACGGTCGCATTGTTTCAAGTCTCCCCGCATCCTCCTCTCAGTGGTTGGTCTTCAGATAATGGAATGAGATGCAAGAGCAACAATTATCACAGCAGTAACCAATGGGGACCTAATACACATGCATGCAACGTAACAGCAACCAGTGACACAACTAGAACAGCTCAGGATGCTCAACAAACATACAGGGAAAGGTGGGTTCACAGAGTGGGAGACTACCAAATCAGAGATTTCAAGTCTTATCTCCAACCACACTACACCACCAAGCAGGGGTGCAACACATGTCCAACACAGTTCCTGTGGGCTGGTGCACGCATCAGAAGGGATGTTGCTTTCCCCTTAATTCAGTCAAACCAGATATACAGACCCAAAACCAGGCTCTCAACTCCTTCCTGAAGGTCACACCTTTGTGGGTGAACTGTGGAGCTGAAGGACCAGCATTGCTTCCAACTGTGCCATTGCTCTGTGAGGAACACAACCTTCAGAGGCCAATGGTTTCAACCTGGCCTCTTTGCTGGTGTTAAACGCACAATTCGTTATCCCCATTAAGCTTCTGATTTCTAAATATCGCTCACAGGCACCTGCTACTGACAATTACCAGAGAACATATGTAAGAGAAAAGGATAACATATGGCTATGCAAGTAACTAGTGCTCCTCGCAGGCTCTAAAAGGGAGAAGGAATTTCGCTGGTTTTCCAATGGGCCACTTCCACAGTATGTGCTCAGATACATACACATGGGGTAACACCAACACATGGCCTCCCAGGGCATCCCGCAGCACTGCTCCCTCCATCCCCTTCTCCTCCACTGCTAACAGAAGAGCTGAGCCAGAAGAGACATTAAACAACAAAGCATGTGAATGGATATCCATAGCTTCCGTATGCCAAGAGCCCGATCCAAAGCTGCTCCTGCAAGCCTTCCCACTGAAGGCACCCAGAGGCCTCCTCACTTTCCTCCCAGGACACAGTGCAGCTGACAAGACACGGGACAAGAAGGGAAATCTCCCCATGTCCATTGTGGTGATGGGTGGGCTTGCTTCATAGAATCACAGAATCATTTCGGTTGGAAAAGACCTAGAAGATCATTGAGTCCAACCATTAACCCAACACTGCCAAGTCCACTATCATTGGTAGGCTCAGGCCACTGATGGTTTATACACTCAGTGCACACCTAGTATTATGGCAATCAGCTCTAAACCACATCCAAAGAGAAGATGTGTAAGGAACATCCTGCAAGCTTCAGCCAGGAAAAGAAATTACCCTGTCTGCTCACAGACAGACAGAAGCAAAGAGAAGTTCTGAGGGTCCCTGAACTGCAGATCACACTCAAAGAAACCTTCACTGTACTACAAAGTAGTAGGGATCAGTCCCTTCCACACCACCTCAGACCTCCCAAAATAATAAAGATAAATAAAACCTTCTGCATAGAGGACATTGTGCCGGGAGACTTAGCAAGAGGAGTGTCACGATGATTGTTATCCTTCTGCTTTGTCTCTGCACATTTGGTACCACCACCATCACAGTACCACTCAAACGCACCAATTCAACATCACATTTCCCCCTTCTCTCTTCTTAATGCGTTTATTTTTCCTCTGGGAAGTGACTTACTGTAAAAATCGCCTTATGATTAAAAACAGCAGCAACCAACTGCTGAAAATGTCAACTTGAATTTGATTTCTGGTTCCCACCTCCTCAGCCTCTCACAGGAAACCCCCGTACCTCCATTTCACACTTTGCCTAGTGTCAAGCCCAGAAGGACAGCCGCCAAACCTTGGTATTTCTGGTAGCGATGTGGCACTCTGTTCTCTGCCACAGAGCTCAGCTTTGCACATGGGACATGCAGGCACAAGCTAAGAGCTTCAGTTCAACAACCTACTCCGTGGCACAAGGGCAGGAGGGTTTAACCTGCAGGGCTGAGAGGACATACCCATGCGATGAGGTGCTGCAGCTAACTCCAGACCTGGTCACCTCTCAGATAATGAAGCCCAACCATTAACCCAACTGTTTGCAAAAGGCAACGGGCCATTCCGTCCTTGCTTGTTCCCCACATCAGGGATTCGGGGAACACCATGGCGTTAGGGGTCACTCCATCCAGTCACACGCAAAGCCATGAAATCACGTTACGTTCCCATTGAGCTCAAAAGGCTGTACAGCAGCCTTTATTTCTCTTCATCATACAAATTCAGAGTGCTTGTGACGAAGTCATTACTGTGCCACAGCCAGCAAAGGAAGGCTCACAGAGTAGAGGTAATATTCAGTTAATAACCCAACGGGGAGGAGAGCAACCTCTGAATTTAGCATGGCTGACGTCAGCGGTGACGTCATTTCCACACGAAGGCTCGTGAGAAGAAAAATACAATCAAAAATAGCCTTTTTTCCCCTCCCAGAACCAAGATCCAGTGATATGTAAATTGCTTGGCCTCCACTGCAAACAAACAGCGTGAGATAACCCAAAGACGTACCAACGCTCCCAGCCTTCGCTCCTGCTCCTCGGAGGAGTCGAAGCCTACAACAGGCAGTGAGCAAAGCGCTTGTACAGGCACGCAGCCGCAGCGCATCCCAGCCGGCACTGCCAGGAGCCTGCTGCTCACTCCCCAACAAGGGGTTTGGGGCTCTTCCTGCTTTGGAGGAACTCGTTTTAAATAAGCCGTATAAAATAAATAAACCTGTAAGAACCAAAAGGCTTTTTGGTGCGATTGTGGCAGAAACCAGTAAATTCCCCAGGACAGATTAAACAGGTCAAGCAAAACAGGCGCAGATCAGAGGGGAAAGGGCATCTAAGAACTGTAAAAGATGCCTGGTTAAATTAACAACAAAATACTCAGCCAAACAGAGAAGAAACCACTGAAAGCAAAGCCTGAAAGCACAGAAATTCAACTTGGCGAATTTGGGTAACTCAGAACAGGCTGTGGAGTAATTTCACCACTTTTAAACAACATTAACTTCTTTTTTGAAACAAAAACCACTTTTCCCCCCCAAAAAAGTAACTCCTTAATACAAAATCTGCCGTAAGTGCTACACATACCTATTGTGCCGGTAAATAAGTTTAGAACTTGAGAGCATTCATGAGAAAATTCAACCTGGAGGGTAATTTTCCTGAGGTTTCTGCTTGGCAAACGAAAACAGTGTTTTCAACAGATGAATATGCTGCCCTGTAATCGTCAGTCTGTTAAGCATCATGTAAATGGGTGTTTTACCCAAATGCAGCTTGAAACCTACCTACTGGAAACAAAGAATGAAAGGTATCAAACCAACCTGCACAGGACAGGGCAGAGCAGCGCTAACAACATGTAAGCACAGGTTTCTAAATCATACAAAAACCCCAAAGTTGTTGCATAATTTATTCCCTTTCCTCCCAGTTTCACAGATGAAGATAGCAGCACCAGGAGATAACCGAAAGAGTTCTTTTGCCTTTAGCTCAGTAATTTACAAGTCTTCAGGTTTTTGGGTTGGTTGCTTTATCACTGGGAAAATTCCGTGGAAATACCACTTCTCTGCATTCCCAGTCTACAAAGTTCTCTTGACAGAGGCGCATGCCCACCAAGCACCATGAAGGTTTACAGTAAGCGGTGACTAATCTCCACAGCGTACACTGTATGTGGATCACTGAGTCAGCCTGAAAGTTGGTTCATTCACTCCAACACAGCTTCTTCCATTCTCCTCTCTCTCTGATCTGCAGGCATATCTGAGATCTGCCTTCCCTTCATTCAAGAAGAGCTTCTTATTGCCTTAATAGGCAATAGGTGCAGGTACAAAAACTTACTGCTATCGTGCAGGACTGACCTAAAAACCACAGGCTTGCCTAGACAACAGCAAAAAACAACCCCCAAGAATACCAAATAAAAGGACAAAAGGAAAGCCCTACATAAAAAGCCCTACATTTATTGCTCAGCAACAAACTCCCATGCGTGCAAGGAAGAAGCCCCACAGGAAGGAACTCTCTAGGGTCTATGCTACCAGGAAAACATCCCAGCTCCACTGTTTTACAAGGGCATGTAGTGGTGAGACAAGGGGGAATGGCTTTAACCTGCCAGAGGGGAGACTGAGATGAGCTCTTAGGCAGAAGCTCTTCCCTGTGAGGGTGCTGAGGCGCTGGCACAGGGTGCCCAGAGAAGCTGTGGCTGCCCCATCCCTGGCAGTGTTCAAGGCCAGGTTGGACACAGGGGCTTGGAGCAAGCTGCTCTAGTGGAAGGTGTCCCTGCCTGTGGCAGGGGTTGGAACTAGATGGGCTTTAAGGTCCCTTCCAAACCCAAACCAGGCTGGGATTCCACGATTTGGCAATTTGATTGTACAAAGCCCACGAGACATGCACAATTTAAGTGATCTGGTTTACAACAAAAAGCAGCAGCAGAAGCAACACAGGCACGTACTATGGATAGGTGGAATGGCCATGGATGACTTTGCATTTGCTGAAACCTAAAACAATTGCTCCGCTTTTTTGTTTTCTTTTTTCATTTCTTATAATTTACATAATTTGCAGCACGGATTTTCCAGAAATAACCTGAAAGTAAAAATTCAACCTGAAGAAAAAAAACCCAACAACCCAAAACCTGTTTATAATAAGGATAACATGGGGCTTAAACGTAAGGATTTTCTCTACAATAATTGAAGCCTATCATCCACTATATAACTACAATTCTTCAACTAGAAGACTACAAATATTACAGAGTAAAGTAATTGCAGCAAAGAGCTGCTTTATATACAGATCCAACCTTGCACCTTCTTTCAGTCACACAGGTCATCCAACCAACTCCAGTGCAGACGAGTAAAAACTGACTGATTTGGCCAATACTGAGCACATTTAATCCATCAGCCAGCTTTATGGAGTCTGTGTGCTATAGCCACAATGTCTGCGCTGTAGCGTTATTAGTTTTGGACCATCGCCTGCTGGCTGAGAGCAGGTCTTTAAAACCAGATGAGCCCATGTTATTTTAATGAACCCCTACTTGTAACTAAAGATCAAGTAGTTAGCCTAGGGATCCTACTGACAGACTTCCAGCATGGAAGTATCACTCCTTTCATAAATTAGTGTAATTCTGTGGCATTAGTCTGGCGTTTATTTACGTGCATTCAACAACCAGATTAAAAGTTCTTTTGGAAGTTGGAAATCACTTGAAATAAAAGCCTGCTAGGACCTTGTTTTATCATCCCTGCTCATGTTAAGCAGTACCTTACTATGCAGGCAGTCAGGTTTGGCTTAACTTACGTTCTTTTCATTAACAAAAGAGCACTTATCCCAACATCTCTTTGCTGTGCACCCCCCTTTTTCAGGCGTATTAGTTTGTTAAGTCTAAAGCTGGTTTTAACTTCAAAGACAAAACTGCAAGCAAAATGAAGAATAAAATTCACCCTCTGCAATGCTTGTTTGGTTTTCGAGCATATAAATGGTGAAGCCTTCTTTTGTTTTACCTGCAAGGCATATTCTCTTATTCATGCTTTTTCATTATAATAGCAGCAACTTTAGAAAAGTATTAAAGTTCATTATGAACCAGCTCTTTCAAAATTACATAGTCCTAAAAAAAACACCAAAAAACAACCCCACTTTTCCTCACTTCAGAGAAAATTTGCTTCTCAATTTCTACTTTTATCAAACGCAAGCAGGCAGCGGCAATACTTCTTCCTCATGATCCACGCGGCTCAGATACCAATTTACTGAACTCTGACAGCATAAACCAAGTTTATCTGATGGAAAAAATACAGAGAATTACTGTTCATCACCATGACTGAGAAGCCTTTCCAGTCTTGGAAATACACAACATCAATGGCAAAAGGGGGAGAAGCTGCCTGACGGTGCTTCTGCAGACGTATCGGCTTAGAGGAATTATTGCCACCTTCAATGAAGACATGTCCCTCACATACTCAGAAACAGCAGTCTAACAGAGTTATGAATATGAATCTCACTTTTCCAGACACCAACTGCTTGCTGATTTAGGAAACTCCTCCATTTCCCCCTTTCTACACCTGACGCTTTGCCATGCAGGGCTACTGAAACACATGCGGATGGAGTGCAGGGCATTCCTGCAGATGACGACTGAAAGTTAACTAGTGCTTCACTGCTTGTGTTCAGAGACACCCTCTAACAAACCAGGCACCTGGTTCCGATGATCTGTCTTGTCTCAGCGCATCTGGAGGGTGAAAGACCTTCCAGACAGAGGCAAGAATGCCATTTCTGACACTCAAATGCCTACAGAAAAGACTGCATCCTGCCCTGCCTGGCATGCTGCTGCTCGCAGCAACCGTGTTGCCAAAGAAAGCTGGAACTTCAAACAGCCTTACTTGATTCTTTCATATAAAGCACCCTGGTTCAGCATCTCACCACTAAAGCACATCAGTCTGTGAGATGGTTTTCTGCCTGATTCTTGCCAGGAACTCATTAGAATATCACTGCAAGTACTTGTTTATTATCATAAATAACGCTGTGATGCTGAATTCACATTTTTACACTGATCAATAAAAACGAAGTCAACACACTACACACCCAGCCCACACATGGAGAAAACTCACTTAACAAGAAGATCAAAGTTGTCTGCCTTCTACTGCTGTAAAATCATAACCAGCCTTTTGGCTTGCGCCAGTTATCTTTGAAGAACGACTGGAAATTAACAAAAAATAATTCTGGAAGCACATACTGAAATTGCAGATACAAAACAGAGATAGGAGGTAACCTGCAAATAACCATGTGGGAGACCTTCTCTTGAATTCGAATTGCGTGGCAGGCCAAAGAGACAGCTGGAGCATCAACACTCTGCAAAGCTGCGCCATTCAACATAGCTTAACATTCACCAGCTCTTTTGTTTTCTCAAGATACATAAGGGCTCCTTTGCAATACTCAACATAAGCTTTTGAAAAGTAATAAAAACAACCCAAAAAGCGAGCCAGCAAAGTTAGCATCTGAACTGCTCCCACCCTTTCCCCCCCAGTATATTACAGGCACAAGAAGCAACCAAACTGCTGTGCTCAACACCTAGCTACATGTGACATAAGACTTGTAGTTCAGGTGACGACAGCCTCCTGCACTCAGCAGCCACAGAGCCCATGGTTATTTAAAGTCCCACTGCAACCTAGGAGCCATCGCAAAGGGGATGCTTTGAGCCTCCAGAGAGAGCAACACGCAGCCCTCTCCCAGCTGAAAGCCCTGTGTAGCCAACTCAAACCCTACCACCTCTCTGCAAGCCCGGTTTTGATGCTCAGCACAAAACAGAGAAGAGGCAGGCCAGAAAGAAGCAACTGGAAGATATTTATGGACCTCTAAGTTAATACGTTAATTATCCTAAATATCGCAAGGCTTTGGCAGCCTACATTTTGGGGAAAGAAAGCCCAGTTTAGCAAGGCAGGGTCTTCTAAGTGTTCATACTTGTGGCAGGTAGGGTCTTCCAAGTATTCATACTTGTGGCAGACTTAAAGAGCGCTCAGCCTCCATTTTTGACTTAACACACTGTTTGCTCTTGTTGCTACCACCAATCTGAGCACCATAAAAGAGCAAATAACTAGCAAATTTGCTTATGAAATAACAGTGACACGATTTACTAGTCAATTGTCTGGGGTCTTCCTGGTACAAACAGGATCTTCCACCAGGACATCTTCTCCATCAGCACAAGGAGACACAGCACGGCAGCAGCAGAGACGAGGCGCCCATGATACAAGTGCAGTGGGCAGCACTGATAGCAGCCAGCAGCTACCGAGTTGCCAAAGAAGCCCCATTTATCTGCTCCTTCTTCAAGCACTGCTACGCTGTCCAAAGGAGTAAATCTTTCGTATTAATAGCTTCGCTTCTTATGCCTCCACACTTTCACAGATCTATTATGCAGGTTTTCCTCATCGGCAGGATTTAAAAACTGTATTAAAATTACACAGGCTCTGTTTGAGGAAAAAACTATTACAAAACATGAATAACATCACAACACATCCTCCTGCTCACCCATAAATTGTACTCAGTTCTGCACGTAAAGCAGAGGCTATTTCCACTTACACAAAGCTCTAAGAGCATCCATTTCACTAGGACCCACGTCAGATCATACTCTTGCAGGGGTGTCTCTATGCATTTGTGCCCTAAGATAGCAGGGTTTACCCTACCGACCCATCCAAAACTGCATGCCAGCTTTACAGTGTGTGTTCTGTTAAGAAAAATGCAAGAATTTACTATTTAGGGGAAGAGTAAAATTAAACATAAAATTCAAACTACAGCCTTACTAATACAGCTGGAATTGGCACAACCCTCCAAGTGCAAATAGAGATCTTGCGAGGAAAAGGCATTTCAAGTTCTGATTTGGCATGCGAAACATGGCAATACTGGGAAAACCACTTTTCTCCTAGGACAACTGGAACTCAGACGGGACTCTTACCCACGCAGAAGTGGCGCAAAACCTTTTAGTCCCCTAATACATACTATTTTACCAGCAGAATTTTGGGTTTAAAGGGGAGAATGTATTTAAGGTTATTTCTAAGCACACCACCATTAGGTTCTTTTTTCTTTAATATTTTAAAAAGTAGAACACGGACTTCCTTCCTATCCTCCCCCACACATACACTAAAAATATATAAATATATAAATAAAGGAAATGAAACTTCCCCATCAATGAAAATGGGGGGGGTGTGGGGGGTGTGGTGAAGAACAAAGACAAAAATTACAGAGAACTTCAGCCATTAGCACATTTTAAACTGAACGGCCACTTGTTTCATAGGGTTGGGTCCTTTCTTCCCCCTATGCTGAAGTTATTTAGGACTTGACACTCACTTAAAATGAAAGCACCCAAAATGGACTCTGTCCTTTAAGAGCCTTGTTCTAGCCAGTGTGAACAAAAACCTCTCACTGTCAGGGACCTCAGAAAAAAGGGCTGCCAATAACGTAACATTCTTCTTATACCTGTTTTGCTGGGGCAATCCTTCCCCAATCTGTATTTCTGCAGTCTTTACACTCCAGGGTTAACTGGAGGTTTTAGCATCCGACTCTGAGCTTATCCTCGTTAATAAACATGAGATTTTTAACAAATGACAAAAAAAAAACAACCCCAAAACAAACCCCAAGTATCAAAAACATCATCTCCAACAATCTCGCTTTGCTCTGGTTGTAATGAAGCCTGAACATGAAGAGGCAAAAAAAGACAAAGCAAAACAAAACCTTGCAGCTCTGCACTTCAAGGACATATCACAATGCAGGCTCTATCAAAAATCTTACCATGAGCAGTTGATGAGGAGAGGGAGGGGAAAGACAACAACCGTTTCCTTGCTGAACTAAAAAGACCAGAGCAAATCAGCGATAAGGCCCAGGATGGCTGTTCAGAAAGGCTGAATGAGCGGGGTAGGGAAACTCGGCCCCTGCAGCCCTGCGCCTGGAAAGTGACCCCCTGGCAGCTGAAGATCATCAATTTGTGTGAAATTCTAACAGAGTTTGAACTGGAAATTGGAGAGAGATGAACCAAAAAGAAAATTAAACAGAAAAATTTAAAAACCAGCTACCTTTTGAGTCTGTATCGTCATATCAGCATTTTGGGTCTTTCCAGAGCAAATCATCAGTCAACTCTGAAAACTTAGGTGGGCTGTTTGTGTGAAGCACGTTACTCTTTGTTATACAGTAAGCTGAAACCACAAGACTCATTTCACTCTGAACCTCAAAATACACCCAGCACTACACAACTCCTCCAAACCCCTGCAACATCCCCGTTCTAATATGAAGAGTTCAAACCTCTTTTACAATCCCTATTACACGGTAATACAAAGCATGCGCTGGGTTCCCCAAACCATTATCCTCTTGAGAAGAAAGTCCCATCAACGACGTATTTGCCTTGGAGTTTCTGCAGCAGCAGGTTGTAACCTGAGCACAATAACCAGGTTTTCCCCACACAAATCAATGTCTTTTTAGTTTCTGCTGCTGTTTCGAGCAGGGCCACATGAGCCTGCACCACCAGAGAGCAACACAGCCAAGGCAGAGAGAGAAAAAATAAACTGCTGTCACAAATACTCTTCCTTCTGCCCACAGAAACCAATATCCAACAGGAACCAATACCAATGCAACTCGACAACAGACCACGTTACCTACATCATCCTCCCGGCCGCGCTGGACCACGCGCTACCTGGAGACACAGCGGCAGCAGCGAGGAGGTGATGGTGCAAAGTCCTGTTCTCAACATCTCCAGATCTGAAGGGATACACCCCCCATCCCCAACTCTACAAGATCACTTGGCACACAGATGCTCAAAAGCAGATTCAATGGATTTTCTTAAATCAGTTTGGTTTCAAGCTAAAAGTTAAAGAGCAAACCCAAACTGATAAAGTCGTTGGTACCTCCCTTTGAGCCACGCTCAGCCCTACTCTTTGAAGGAAGAGCCGCTTTTCTTAAAATATATTTGAATGTGCTATTCTTGGTTTTATCTTAGAAGGCCCCATTTCCCCTCCCAGCCCCGCAATTGATTACAATAATAGGTTTCTCAGAGCTGGACAAGTTAAGAAGAGGTTTTAGAACTTCAAATGCAGCAAAACATAAGGACTTTGCTGCAGCCTTTTTTCATTTGAGTTCCAAGCGCAGTCTCCTCACACCCCACCCTACAAATACACTTGCAGAAGTGTAAGCGCAGTAACACTGTGAGTAGAGTAACTCTGCTCTTCCAAGCGGCGCCATGAAGCCAGGCTACATAAATAGCCAAGTGCACGGCAGAATTCACACCAACACTTAAAGATGCTTCTGCTACATCTCACGAGTGGAAGAAAGGCAAGAAGATCCCTTAATTTAGGGACAGAAAAACACACAGTTCTGATGGTAATTTCTCACTGGAAGCTATGCAGCCCCCCCCCCCCCAAAAAAAAAACCACAATGGGAGAAAAAAACCTGTTTCCATATCAACAGTTATTTTATCTCTATTAACTGTTGCTTGCTTTTTTCTAAATAAACATATTTCTATACTTATTTTCATCAATGAAACCGCCTTATCTTGCACATTATGATGACACAGCATAATAATGTGAGATACAACCTTCCAGAATTTCACCATGCCATCACGGATTGCAGAGCCCTTCTGCTTTAGTTTAGTACGGTCCCACGGCAGTACTGGAAGAAAAGAGCCTTCCTGAGCACTGTGCTGAGTAAGTTTTCAAGTGACATATTCTTCATTTGGTCAGAGCAAACAAAAAGAGATTAAAACAGAATGAAAATATGCAGATCAAAACATCCTGCTTTAGGAAACCTACAGGGCATGACAGGACTGCTCTTCTTATGCTTTTGTCATACTCCCTGCCGAAGCCCAGGCTAGAAGCTCAACTTACGATGGCAAGCCTCACTGTATCACTGGGAGAATTCAAATGGCCAGAGCAAAAGAAGTAATCAAGTTCTGAGTTTAAAATCGTGGAATTCCTTCTAACTACCTGGACTAGTCGAGCGCTACCCAAAAGCGAAATAAACCAGACCCAAGGACTCACTCTGTGGTCTTAAATGCATAGTGGAGTATTCTCAGAGACAAGTCATCAGTGGCAACGTGAAGGTTGAGAAACATTAATGGATAAGACACGGAAACCTTTTTGGTCTGTCCAATACAACATGAGCCAATGGCAGAGGGTAGTCACGCCATGGTTTATTTATGCTCCTGCTGGGCCACGCAGGAGTGATGCAAACACTGGAGGCAGGATGCCTACCCAGCTACCTCCTGGCCTCTTTCCTCTTTCCCACGGCAGGATGCCAACAGCAGGACATACACTGATAGCAGCCTGATTAAGCTGCGGCCTTACTTCACCAAGAGGCCGACTCTGTACTCCTCACTCAGGCCAGCTTCCACAGTGAGGTGCAGGACTTTGAGCGGTTTTGGCTTTTCAGGAACCACTGGTTTGACTGCCACGCCGACAGCGCTGCTCAGATCCATTCTGGAGCCTCCCAGCTTTACAAACACAAGGCACTTATCAGTGGTGGCAGAACAGATCCTAAAAGTGTCAATTTGTGCCAGAACTTCTGAGTAGGGTATAATTAAGCCTTAATTTTTTCCAAACTGTATCAGAGTATCAGTTAGAGAAGACAAATGCAGACAACACATTTTCTTTCTATGAAAAATCACTTATCTAAATTCTAAACAAATACATTTAATCGTAGAATCCCAGACTGGTTTGGGCTGGAAGGGACCTCCAAACTCATCCAGTTCCAACGCCTGCCACAGGCAGGGACACCTTCCCATAGAGCAGCTTGCTCCAAGCCCCTGTGTCCAACCTGGCCTTGAACACTGCCAGGGATGGGGCAGCCACAGCTTCTCTGGGCACCCTGTGCCAGCGCCTCAGCACCCTCACAGGGAAGAACTTCTGCCTTAGATCTAACCTGAACTTGCCCTGTTTCAGTTTGAACCCATCACCCCTTGTCCTATTGCTGCAGTCCCTGATGAAGAGCCCCTCTGAGCATCCCTGTAGCCCCCTTCAGATGGAAGTGCTCCAGCCCCTGATCATCTTCCTGGCCTCCTCTGGACTTGCTCCAACAGCTCCACATCCTCCTTATGTTGGGGACACCAGAACTACACAGCTTCTTATGTCCTTAAAACATTTGCTTGTTTTAAGCAAAACGGCATAGCTTAACTTCCAGGATGCGTATGTGTGGATAAAGCATTGGAGAAGCAGCACCTTTGTTGTTAAATATGTGCCTTGGACAAGCCTTAGCGAAAAAGGTAACATACCAACCAGGGGACATCACGGCCTGTCACTTCAACAAAGTGCAACGGGCTATTTCTAGGTAGATGCATTAAGGAAATGGCTCCATTCTGATCCCAATTAACATCCAAACAAGACCACCAAGTCGCTGACAGCAAGCAGAAAGGGTCTGCACATACACCAACACTGCAAGGCCAGTCACACCATCCTACACTGCGCAGGTTCAGGGAGCTCAGGGATACGGGCAGCAGGGCAGCCCTGCCAAGCAGCCCGGGCTCAAGCTTGCTGGATGAACTCTCCCCGCTTCCCATACTTACAGTCAAACTATAGCTGTCAAAGAGATAAAACTTCCCCCCCAGTGATTACCTGCCCAAAACATTCATCACGCTGTGAAGCACTCTGCATTGTTTTCCATAAATAGCTTAGTTATGGGTCACCGTGTTTATTTTGCCGCTATCGTATTAGGCTGTAAACATCTATAAGCCTCAGCAGGAACTACCTGAAACACAACCAGGGCTGATGCACTAGGACAGCCAGCCCTGGTCAGTTTCTCCTGGACCCCCGCAACGTTCCCATCTCGGACAGTCAAGCCTGTCTAGTTGACCGGCAGCTGCGAAAACCACTCTGTAAAGTCAGCAGAAGGATGAGTAGGCATTATCCATTTATTAACTGGTTAACTGGCAATCAATCTTACTTGCAAATCACCTCTTTGGTATTTAAACACCGGGCCAAGAGGCGCCGTTCGTTACCCCCTTACTCCCTCCGTTTTGACGGCCGTAAAGCGAAGCCCTCCTGCACCCACCAGCGCTCATCAGGAGCAGATACCCGCGTTCATCCAACCAAGTTCTCCCCCGGCCGCAGGGAAGGGAGCCGGGGACCGCCTCATCCCTAACACCGACCCACACCGGGGCCGCGCCTAGCGCAGGGGTCGCGCCTGGCTCGGCCACTCGTGCCCGGGGCCGGGCCAAGGGGCGGCGGGACCCCCGCTGGGACACAACTTCCGCGCCCAGCCGCGCCGAGCCGCCCTTCCCCGCCTCCCCTCGGCTCTGCTGGCCGGGAGCGGGAGCAGCGCCGCGGCGGGGCGCCGCGGCACCCGCACCCTCCGTCCTCCCGCCCGGGCCGCGCAGGTACCGCGCACCCCGCGGCGGCCGGGAGGAGGAGGAGGCAGCAGCAGGGCCTCGCCTCCCGGGCGCTGCAGACCGAAAGTGAGCCGCGAACTGCAAACTTTCTATTTTACCCCTTTTCTCTCTTTTTTCCCCCCCTCCCTCCCAGCGCAGCCCCGGCTCCTGCAAAACCGAAACTTGCGAAGCGTTCGCCCTACCTGGCGTGGAAGTCTGCAACAAGTGCAGGCGCGGGGCGGGTGTCGGCGAGCAGGGCGCAATCGCGATATGGATTTATGACAGAGCCGCCCGGGCTCGGTCCTACTCCACTTACAGTGCGAGGCTCATCCTGTAAACAAATATCGCTCCGCCAGGAAACATACTCCCCCCGGCCCGGCGCGGCGCGGCCCCGCTGCCCGCTCCCACGCCGGGGCGGCGGCACATGGAGCGGGGCGGGCGCCCGCCGCACCCCGCACGGCGCAGGGGGAGGCTCCGGGGCAGAGGCACTTACCTCAGCGCGGCCTCCCCGCGCCGCCGCGCTGCCTTTGCGAGTCCGCGGTGCGGAGAAGGGAAAGAAAAAGAAGGGTTTAAAAAAAAAAACCCGGTGTCAGCAAATCGCTGTCAAATTATTCCCTCGTAGGGGAGAGGGAAGGGGGGAAGCAGAAGCAGAAGGGGGAGGAGGCTGCGGGAGGCGGCGGGATCCCTCCGCCGCGATGGGTCTGGTAGCGAAGCAGGAAGTAAGGTGTCGGCGGCGCCGCGGCCGCCCGGCCCCGCGGCGGGGTGAGGGCTGAGGGGTACCACCGCCGGCCCTGCGCCTCCTGCCGCTTCCCTCCCGCTCCGCTCTGCTCCGCTCCGCCGGCAGCTCCTCCTCTCAGCGCGGTGAGCGCGGCGCAGGTGCCGGGGCCACCGGCGGAGACCTGTCAGCGGCGGCCGGAGCCGCGAGTCTGCGGGAGGCGGGCGAGGGGCTGCCGCGGGCTCCCGCATGCCGCAGGGCGCTGGGGACGGCGCCGCTCCCGCTCCCCGGCGGCGGCGCTGGGGCCGGGGGGATCCCGCCGCTGAGGGGATGGAGGCGAGGAGGAGGAGGACGGGGAGGGCTCCCCGCTGCTGCCGGGGGGTGTCCGGCGGGGCCGGGTCTCCCTCTGCGCTGGGGCGTCAGTGCCGGACAGCGACCGCTGCGGTGGAGGCGCGGTCTCACCGGGAAGGGCTCGGTTTGGTGCTGGAAAGGCTCGGCTCGGGGAAGGGCTCGGCCCGGTGCGGGAAGGATTCGGCCCGGTGCGGGGAAGAGCTGCCGCGCTGCCCGCGGCCTCGGCTCCTGCGCCTCGCGTTAATTTGGAAGTTAATTCTCTAATACAGCAAGCCCTGTAGGAACTTGCTGCTGTGGTCACTGAGCTTTGCCGCTGGTTGTCTAAAATCACCTTTTTCTTTCTTATTTAATTCCACAGAAACGGCATGGTGACATTCCTCATCGGTCCTGCCTCCCTGGAGCTCAGAATTCGCAATAGATTGCACCAAAATGTTCCCTTGCAGGGAAGGATTTTGCATCTTGGGAACAGCTATGTGATGCATACAGCTTACGCAGTGCTCTGTTCAAGCTCACGGGCAATGACAAGTTAGTGTAAGAAACCATGGCTGGAAAGAGAGAAACCGAAACAGGGCCTGCTTCTGCCTTCAGACAGGGGAGAAAAAAGCCAACAGAACTCTCAAGGGCTGTAACTGAAACAGAAAAAGGGCTTTGGTTTTAGCATTTGTCATTCAGCCTTACATTATAATGGTTACCAGCAGCTTCATTTTCTTTTTATGGTCATCCTGGTTTCCTGGCTGCATGACACTTCCACCGGGCCACTGCTCTTAATAATTTAACCTTTTATGCGAGTGCTTTGATTTGCAGTGTAGATTAGAGCACGAGTGAACAAGTATGATATCACCCATTGGCTACTAAACTCCTTTGTACTACAGCAAAGGTCTCCGTTGCTTAAAACA
Organism: Ara ararauna; assembly: GCA_028858755.1. Taxonomy (NCBI): domain Eukaryota; kingdom Metazoa; phylum Chordata; class Aves; order Psittaciformes; family Psittacidae; genus Ara; species Ara ararauna. Next base: position 123,978,858 of record CM054379.1, read on the forward strand.
TCAAGAAAAGGCTTTTTGGTGTTTTTTTCCCAGCCAGCTAGCCATTTTCTGATTTTATTTTTACTGCAATGAAAAATACCATTCAGATATTGTAACTCTCCGTGCTGAGCTGTGCAAAGTCTGGGAGTTTGGGATTCAATGGCTGGCTTGTTTTCTTGCCGGAGTCCTCAGTCATAGAAACGATGTTGAAAATAGAATTAAAACCACAACTCAACATGTGCCTTGCCTCTGTTTGTTTTTTTGTGTCTAGTCTGAAACCCAGAATAGCCCAGATTGCTTCTGATTTCCAAAATTACCTTTGAAAATAAGCAGTGGAATTTAATGCAGCCCTTCTAGGTCTGTCTCAGCTTCTGGACTTGCCCAGCTTATCGGTACAAACCAATCTGTATGGAATTGGCCAGGTGTGACTTGATTTACCCAAAACACTCATGTTTGTGCTGTAACTCTCAAAACAGAAGCAAACGTCCTACTAAAATTCAAACAGAGTCATTCTCGAGCAGCCTTTTGACGTACTACAAACTGGACCCGTCTTCCTCTGCTGTAACAAGTTTAGCTACGCAAAACTCTTCTGAATGAAGTCAGGTAGTTCATTTAGCTTTGGTCAACACCTCAAGAGAACTGGGGGGCTGGCTATAACCACGCTGCATTCTTTGTAGGTACGCTGTAATTCACAAACTGGTCTCCATCAAAAGAACAAAGCCTGAATTTATGTTCTCAGTTTTCCTGAGCTTCCGTCTAATCTTCAAGGCTTTGAGTATCAAGCTGTCTGGTTTTGAGTAACAAACCATATTACTATTTACAGTATTAAACCTCAGAGTAATTCTATGGGCTTGTTGTGGTGCTGTTTAACAACACTTCGGCACTGATAAGTGGTGAGCAACGGGAGCCCTGAAGCCACGGTGAAGTCCTGGCTGGCTCAGCCACCCGCTTGCTTTCAGAAGGGGGAGACCTTGCTCTCTCCTCCCTGCCCCGCTGAGCTGGTGCAGCTCACCAAGGCAGAAGGCTCTTCCCTCTCCATTTGGGTTCATTTCTTGCCATTTTGGTGAGGTCCAAGGGAGCTGCTGCAACAGCAAGCTGCCAGGGTGGCTTAGCTAAAAACCTCCCGAAACCTCCCGCCACTTACAAAGAGCAGCAAAGCAGCACATGTCTTCTGGTATCTGCCATTGCTCTGTCAGGTTCTTGTTAAAGACTAATGAATTGAGAGCTGCTGGAGCAAGTCCAGAGGAGGCCACGAGGATGCTCAGGGGCTGGAGCACCTCCTGTATAAAGACAGGCTGAGAACATGGGGGCTGTTCAGCCTGGAGAAGAGAAGCTGCGTGGAGACCTCAGAGCAGCTTCCAGGGTCTGAAGGGGGCTACAAGGATGCTGGAGAGGGACTCTTCATCAGGGACTGCAGCGATAGGACAAGGGGTGATGGGTTCAAACTGAAACAGGGCAAGTTCAGGTTAGATCTAAGGCAGAAGCTCTTCCCTGTGAGGGTGCTGAGGCGCTGGCACAGGGTGCCCAGAGAAGCTGTGGCTGCCCCATCCCCGGCAGTGTTGAAGGCCAGGTTGGACATGGGCTTGGAGCAACCTGCTCTAGTGGAAGGTGTCCCTGTCCGTGGCAGGGGGTTGGAACTGGGTAAGCTTTAAGGTCCTTCCCACCCCAAACCATTCCATGATTCTGTGAATTTTATATTTTTCTAAGTTGGGCTGGTTTAGAAATGAAAGAATTGCAGAAGTTTAGAAGTGACAGAGGTCTGCGGTCATCCTCCTGGTTCATTCCTTTCTGACCCAGGACTGCTGTGTCGTTATCTTCCCAAAGACCATAGTTTTTACCAGGAGGCTTTGCCTTGAATTTGTGGCCTTTCCAGGAAAGCTAATGCTTAAGAAAATTTGGTGTGAGTGTGGTAGAAGGCAGCATACCTTTGTTCAACAGCTGGAGTCATTAGAAGAAAACCCCATTAGGACTCTAACAAATCACATTTATGCAAGCATCTTACACGTCCAAGTCACAACAGCCAAATGGGTGTCCATCCAATTCCTTGGTTATGAATGCCTGTTTCCAGGTTGAATTTTGAATTGTGGCTGTTATCTTACAAACTAATAACCAGACCTTAATTATCCAAGTTGGTTGGATAGGCTTAGTTTTGGTTTAATGTGGAGATATTGAGCCATACTGATACAGGATTTAGAAGCAAGTTTGGTCTCAGAATCTAGCATCCTCCATAATGTGGAATGGAGTGTTTGTAAGTGAGGTTGTAACCTGCTTAGTTCAAGTTTATTTACCTGAAAATAAAGAAAAGTCATTATGGAGATTTCCAGAAATGGCAAATACACCCTCTGCCACCCCTTGTTCTGGTGTATTCACTGGTAACCTCCTTGCTTCTTCATTCCAATCTGTGAGTATTCCAGCATGACACTGCTGGTTCTTTCCCTACTAAGTTAGTTGGTATCATCTGAATCCCTTGCATTTAGTCAGTCATTTACTTTTGTCTCTTCCCTGTTAGATAAATAAGAAACAGTGGAGCCTTACAGGAGTGACACTAGTGGGGTCACAACAGTTTAAAAGTGTATAGCATGCATGAGAGGTGGGAGGAAATTCAGTAGTAATAAAAAGTCAGTCCTTTACTTTTGTCTCTTTGCAAGGATGCTTGGAAACAAAGTGAAGCCTGTGACGTGTTTTGGTTCAGAAGTTACAGGTGGGACGATTAGAAACAGTGACGACTCCAACATTGTCTCTCAATGACACTACTACCATTTTGCAACTGTGCGCGAGCCCTAGAGAGGAAAATGAGCTGGAGACACTGGGAGCTTTAAAGGGGACATTTTTGCTTCATTTGCTTTGTGTCAGCTCCCTTCCTCTTGGATGAGGCGCCTACACTGTCATGCTGTCAGGAACAATCTGTGGGCATCTGCATGTGCATGTGAGAACTACAGTGACATGGACCATCCTGCGGGATCACATCCTAGTGAGCAGCTCTCCCGTTTGTGGGGCTTTCCACATGATAGAGAAGAAGAAATACTTTATAGAATGCACTGACACTTGTATTTATAAACATACAATGTGTGTAGTATATACATCTATGAATTATATTCCCTACATTTGTTAATGATGACTGCATAAACATGGAATACTCATGTATCTTCATCAAACATGAGTGAAAATCTCATCTTTTAATTTTTTGACTCGTTTCCAGGCTTTAAGCTGGTGCTGTGGTTTGAACTGTTCTGAACTTTGAAGCCACTCACTCTGCTACAGCTTTTTGCATGAGTAGATCAGACAGGGTCTTATACTCAGGGGCCAGTAACACTGTCCTCATATTGCAGATGGGTAAACTGGGGAACAGAGAGGGTCCAACATCACCCAGGAAAGCAGCCACAGATGAAACCAAGTGTCCTGAGTCTGCGCTGTGTTATGTCTTAAAGACAGACCAGTATCTTTCCATAAGTCTTATGCCCCACTGGAAATGTTTGGAGCTCCGACTGACATGCAGGAAGTTTTATCCTCCTAATTTCTATGCACTCCTGGTGGTACCAGCTCAAAACTGCTGCATGAAGAAACACACCTTATTGTAAATGTCCCGCTGCTGTACTACTGGAAAGAAATATCCAGCCCTGTTTGCAGATAAAGATTCAATTTAATTACAGTATTCAATTGAAACTGCCTTTACAGAGACACTGTCAACTTGAAATGCAGTGAAAGATAGGAACAGATTTAAGGTAGTGCCTCCTAAGATTTGTGTTGAATGCCCCCACCAATCTTTGTGAACTGTTGTTGCCTGGCTTTAAAAACGTTATGTGGTAAAATTGACATATGCAAAAAGAGGCTTTAGGATGGTGCTTACACAGAGCTGGCCTAATTTCTAAGTTGTTGGCTGAATGAGAGCAATTGGGAAGGAAAAATGAAGCTGATTGTATGCAAAAATCATGTAAAGATCAAGGTAAACCGTTATGGAAAAGATGTGTGAGGAGAGTAGAAGGGAGCCTGGCACCTGAACTTCAAGCTGCAGGTCATCTAAACCATTTTCTGTAACAGAAAGATAATATCTCAGTACAGATGTGATTAAGTCAGTGCAGTTCCCTACCACAGTGCGCAGCATGGCCAAGTCCGCTATGCCAAATGAGATCAAGATTCAAGTTTTTCAGTGCATGTAGTGAATTTCAGTGACCTCAGGGAGCCACCTCTGATAAGAACCATCCCCGTCATCCTATCCCCCTTCTTGCAGCAGTTCCTCCATTTTCTATTAGGGACTGTAGTGAGAGGACAAGGGGTAACGGGTTCAAACTTAAACAGGGGAAGTTTAGATTGGATATAAGGAAGAAATTCTTTACTGTAAGGGTGCTGAGGCACTGGAATGGGATGTCCAGGGAAGTTGTGAATGCTCCATCCCTGGCGGTGTTCAAGGCCAGGTTGGACAGGGCCTTGGGTGACATGGTTTAGTGGGAGGTTTCCCTGCCCATGGCAGGGGGGTTGGAACTGGATGATCTTAAGGTCCTTTCCAACCCTAACTATTCTATGTTTCTATGATTCTATTTCATATTGGCCCTGAACAACCTGCTCTAGTGGAAGGTGTCCCTGCCCATGGCAGGGGGTTGGAACTGCATGATTTTAAGGTCAATCCCAACCCAAACCATTCCCTGATTCTATCATTCTATATTCCTCAGCACAGAAGCAAATTATTGAGTTGAATGTTCTCTGTGTAGGGTTTGTAGAAGGAGTTTAAAAGAAAACACATCTTCTGCTTGGAACCTGAGAACTGTAACATGAATTTTTATACAAGTCTTTTCATAGTCACATATGAAAGGGCCACGAGGATGCTCAGGGGCTGGAGCACCTCCCGTATGAAGACAGGCTGAGAACATTGGGGCTGTTCAGTCTGGAGAAGAGAATCCGCGTGGAGACCTCAGAGCAGCTTCCAGTGTCTGAAGGGGGCTACAGGGATGCTGGAGAGGGACTCTTCATCTGGAACTGTAGTGATAGGACAAGGGGTGATGGGTTCAAACTGAAACAGGGCAAGTTCAGGTTAGGTCTAAGGCAAAGCTCTTCCCTGTGAGGGTGCTGAGGCGCTGGCACAGGGTGCCCAGAGAAGCTGTGGCTGCCCCATCCCTGGCAGTGTTCAAGGCCAGGTTGGACACAGGGGCTTGGAGCAACCTGCCCTAGTGGAAGGTGTCCCTGCCTGTGGCAGGGGTTGGAACTGGATGAGTTTGCAGGTCCCTTCCAACCCAAACCAGTCTGGGATTCTATCATTATATATACTAGTTACTTCTAGGTCACACTGCATCTGAATTGTTTCTTCCCTACAGTCTGACAGTGGGCAGACTGTCCCCTGAAACTGTGCGAATACAGCTGTCATGATGTAAAAAATACTATTAACTAAATGGCAAAGGCTCATATAGCTGATATGTGCAGTATATTCTGTTTATAGTCATGTAGGGCACTTTACATCATTAAATTAAAATAAGCTGTATAGTTTCACATTTTTATAGTGATGGAAGTGCACTTACAGTAGAAGACAAGCACATTTACATTTCTGTGCCAGTGTTTTTGGTTGGTGGCCCCAAAACACTCGAGGAGGTGAGAGCTAGGCTGAAAAACAGAAAGCAGAAAATGTGATGGAGTTACTGTATAGCTTCAGTAAGACAGGGAACTGCAAGGGACCCCTATAGAGCAAGGTAACAACATTGATATTAGAGGAAAACCAATCTGCTCTATAGCTGAGATGGTTTTGCCAGCAGCAGCTGAAGGTCAGCAGATTACCAGTAAATCCAGTCATATGTAAATATGTGAACTCTTACAGTGTGCTTTCTGATGGACTGATTTTACTCCTAGAGATGAAGAAATCATCTCCATCCCATTCAAACAGCCTGTGAGTCTCCAGACAAATATGGAAGTTGAGAAATTAAGCAGAGGGTCCTCCAAACAACCTCAGTGTAGAGCTCCAGATGCAAGCTTAGGTCTGTGAGACTGAAAGTCTCAGCCTTTGGGTCCGTTCTGTTGAAAAGAGAGTTAATGGTGCAAACGGGGAACTCTCTTTTCCTGTAAAAGTCTCCAAAGTTTTCTTCTAGGCATGTGGGGTACCATCTTGTCCTCCTGTATCTGCGACCTCCCTCAAACTCACTAGTGATGACTGAATAACTTAGGGACCAGAAGGCTCATCTCTTGGTGGCACCCACAGCATTGCCAGCCTGCTAGTAAAGCTTGATGAAATATGGGGAGTCACACCTAGGGAGGGAAAAGAAGTTTCTCAAATCGACGTTTGCTTTAGTTGCTCTCTGTAGAATCCAGTTCACTTCATTCAGATGTTCTAACAATGACAAGGCAAGACTTTGTGTTTCTCTGGGTATATATTTTGCAGCTTCTATGTCCTCTCATTGTGCAGACATCTCTTCTAAACCCCCTTGAGAGGACAGGTTCAACTCCATGGATTTTGGTCAGAGACCCAAAGCTGTGTTCAGTTCTGGGCCCCTCACTACAAGAGAGGTTTATTCTGATTCTAGTAAAGCTGACACTGACTCACCTGCAGGTAGTGATACCTGGAGACTGCCACACTGATAATTCCTCTGCACCCCCAACAGAGGCAAAGGAGCTGCAGTGGTTGTCAATCAGTTGAGGAAATCCCCACATGGGGACTTGTGGGTGTATTTCACTTTCTTTGCACTTCTTGTGTGCTGAGCTGGGGACAAAGGAAGACAAACACATAAATTCAGCCCTAATTATTCAACTGAGCCTGTGGCCTTAAAATAGGCTCAACCCAAGGAGAAAACCCAGGGTTGGGTGAGCCTTCTTCCAGACTGCTTTTGTGCCATCTGATGCACCACTAGAGGCCATTCTTGCTGAAGTGTCTGCTGAAAACCCATGAGTCTGTGTTTAAGGAGCAGTCCTGTTTGGAGTCCTTCCCTAGTGGGTGTGCCAGTGGTTTTCCCTTCTTTTTACAAGGCTATCTGAAGATCTTGGACCTGTTCCATAGTGAAGTTCCAAGCATCTTTACTGTCTATCTGCCCTTGCAGTGTGAGAGGCTGGAAAGTTTTACACTCTGGCTTTCTGTAAGGCTTGTTTCACAATCTGCAGAATGTAGATTACTCTGCTTCCCATTTCCACTTCTGTAATGTTTAGTATGCTCAATCACATGTCAGGTTTGGTGTTCATTTCTGCAGTTCCTACCTACATTTTATGCAGTTCTTCATCTTATCTGCAATTGCTATCTGTGCTCTCAATCAGCTTATCTCTTTCTATTAGTAATGGATCCAGTCAGTTCTTATGCTTGCGTATGCTCTAGGACAGTAATGTCTTGTCTTGCCAGCAGACAGAGATGTTGAGGTTATGATAACCTATATGCTTGTCTGAGGGATGTGAAAATAATGCTATGAATGTTGTTTATGAAACCTGGGTTTTGTACAGCCTCAGTAGTTTCCACATTCCATAGCTGACTGTCCTCAAAGAAGTGACAAGTAGAGCTGACAGTGTTGCAAGCCCATAGTTTACATCTGATCCCATTTTCCCTCAGTTACCTCTGTGTAGATACCCCTGCGAGGACAGTGTTCTTTAAATGATCCTACACTTTCTTTGTTCCATTTTAACCTCTGGTTATATTTTGTTTCCTCTTCCTTATTTTTCCTTCTACTGACCTTGCACTGTGCACAAACATTCTCCATCAGGAAATCAGTGAGATATTTGGAGTTGATTCTTTATGTCCTAGATTTTATGCCCAGTACATAATGATCCAGCTACATCCCAACCTGTGTGCTGTAACCCTGCTTTCCACTTCTGTCTACTGCCAACAAAGCATGTTTATTTTCTAATAACCTCCTTTTATCCTTAACTCTCTACAGATGTTTCCCTCCTTCTTCCTTGTTAATTCAAGTCTCTCTGCTTCCAGGGACCCTCTGCCTAGGATGGCGCCTGTCTCCCTCTGTGTCATTTTCCTCTCTGAGACGGAAAGTGACAGGTCCTTCTGTCCTTCTCCATGCCTGAGCATCGCAGTAGAAGGACACGGGCTTGCCTAAAAGGGGCTCTGGGCCATGCTTGTAACCAGATTTCCAGCGAGTGTTTTGAGAACTAGTTAGGCACTTTTCCCACTGTAGACAGGCTCATAGAAGGACCATTAATTACTCAGCACAGGCTTAACTGTGGGCAGAAAAAGGGGGCTTTTGTGCCATTGTCAACCCCTCCCCATTACTCGGACTTGTTGGTTTTGTCTTTAATCGGATTACATGACTTCTTTGCTCTATATGCCAAAATGGACGGCTCCTTTCAGTAATAAAACAAAGGCAATAACCTGAAAGGAACCATGGCTCAAAAGCACAAACTTGACCTCTGATTGACCTTGACATTTACAGACTAAAAAGACTTTCTCTTTGAATAGAGAGACCAAGTCAGGGAGCCAGCAAGAACCAGGAGAAAATCAGTTTGTTGCTTTCTGATTACATTGTTTAAACCAACATAGTCCATGGTTTACAATACTTCATTGCAACGTATTAGGGCTTGGAGGTGATTTAATGTCTGTTTATAACTGAGACTAATCTTGAAATAAACAAATGAATGTTTGGAAAATGGATGAAGCTGTTCTGCTGGAGACAGCGTTGAATGCATCCCCGAAGAGTAAATCATGGCTGTACAGCACTTAAATGCTTTTTATTTCTACCTTCGGTTGTATCTCAGTAGTTTTATCTAACAGAATTAATCATGGGGCAGTAGAAAAGGAACTCTAATTGGTCAGGACAGTGTAGCGGCCATACATGCTGTAACAGATTCACAATGTACAAACTGGTTAGCCCTTTAAAATCAGGGAAGAAGATAAACTGGGAAATGCTGTAGCATTACACGAGGCACCATGGTGATCTAAATTAAATCTGTTACAACCTGTTCTAATTTAAAATCGCTCCGTCGTGCGAATAAAGGGGAAAAGAAGAAGAGTTGGGTTAGTTGTTCAAAGCATTTTCATATTCCCAGATAAATCTTCCATCGATCCTGCCTTTGCTTGTGGGCTTTATGTTCCTGTGTTGCTGTTTCCTCTATGCATCCTCTGTCTAACTACAGCCAGCTGAACATACGAATCATAGAATCATAGAATAGTTAGGTTTGGAAAGGACCTTAAGATCATGTAGTCCCAATGCCCCTGCCATGGGCAGAGACATCTGCCACTAAACCATGCCACCCAAGGTTCTGTCCAACCCGGCCTCGAACACTGCCAGGGATGGAGCATCCACAGCTTCCCTTGGGCAGCCCATTCCAGTGCCTCACCACCCTTACAGTAAAGAACTTCTTCCTTATATCCAATCTAAATTTCCCCTGTTTATGAGCAGCTTGTGTCAAGGCAGCCACGAAGGCCACCAGCATCCTGGCCTCTATCAGCACCAGTGTGGCAGCAGGACCAGGGCAGTGATTGTGCCCCTGCACTGGGCACTGGTGAGGCCACATTCGAATCCTGTGCTCAGTTCTGGTCCCTCACTCCAAGAGAGACATTGAGGTGCTGGAGCAGAGCCAGAGAAGGGAGCAGGAGCTGGTGCAGGGCCTGGAGCACAGTGTGATGGGGAACGGCTGAGGGACCTGGGGGGTTCAGATGAAGAAGAGAAGGCTCAGGGGGGACCTGATCGCTCCCTACAACTGCCTGAGAGGAGGATGGAGCCAGGAGGGGGCTGCGCTCTGCTCCCAAGGAACAAGGGATGGGACAAGAGGAAACGGCCTCAAGCTGCACCAGGGCAGGTTTAGATGGAGATGAGGAACAATTCCTTCCCCAGAGGGTGCTCAGGCATTGGCACAGGCTGCCCAGGGCAGGGCTGGAGTTACCGTCCCTGCAAGTGTTCACACACCGTGGAGACGATGCCTCAGTGCCATGGGTTAGTGGTGGCCTTGGCAGTGCTGGGGAATGGTTGGACTGGATGAGCTTAAAGGGCTTTTCCAACCTGGTTGATTCCATGATTCTAGGATTCTAAGAACATGTTTTCACACAGAGCCAAGAACTCTTCCTCCAGTGGTTCAGTATCAGTTCTTGTCTCTATCAGCCAAGCACAAGCAATGTTGTCAAGTGTCACCATTGCGGTGCCCATCTAGAAGCTCCTCTGCGGTGCTGGAGGCAGCGGCCTTGCTTGAGGTGGTTGCTCTGGCATCTTCTGCTAAAGGATGAGTGCAGCTGTGCTTGTTTTGCTGTCCATCTCTGTGGGAGCCTCCTGCTTCTCCCCTTCTCCTGCCTCTCCTACCACCCAAGGCTCTACCATGGCCCCCAGGCATTCCACAGCATATTTCTTATCTTAGAATCATGGAATCGCACTGGTTTGGGCTGGAAGGGACCTAAAGCTCATCCAGTTCCAACCCCCTGCCACAGGCAGGGACACCTTCCGCTAGAGCAGCTTGCTCCGAGCCCGTGTCCAACCTGGCCTTCAACACTGCCAGGGATGGGGCAGCCACAGCTTCTCGGGGCACCCTGTGCCAGCGCCTCAGCACCCTCACAGGGAAGAGCTTCTGCCTTAGATCCAACCTGAACTTGCCCTGTTTCAGTTTGAACCCATCACCCCTTGTCCTATCGCTGCAGTCCCTGATGAAGCAGCCCTCCCCAGCACATTCCTAACAGCTGACATTCACAAACTGTGTTGAACTTTCCTAAGTACTGGTCTCTGAACAGTTAAAGCCTGAGTTACAGAACAGCCCTGAAGTCGGATGGTTCCCCCTGTGCCACCACCCACACCCTTCCGGGGGCACACTGGAGTGAGTGGGAGTCGGTGACGGCTTGGAGCGGAGGCAGCAGCAGAGACCTCCTGCGCCGCCATGGTGCGCAGCCTATTGCCACCTAGTGCTGCAGATAGGGAAAAGCAAGGGTTTGCCTCCTGCCCAAGGCTGGGACTCCTGCGAAGCAGCCGCCACAGCGGTCATGACTCAAAAGGTCCTCTTCTGTTGCAGCCGCACTGCTTAACCAACCTACTTCACTTTCTTGTGCTGCAGTTGATGCGCTTTTCTCCCACATAGCAAGGGATGGAGCAAGAGGAAACGGCCTCAAGCTGCACCAGGGCAGGGTTAGATGGAGATGAGGAGCAATTCCTTCCCCAGAGGATGCTCAGGCATTGGCACAGGCTGCCCAGGGCAGGGCTGGAGTCACTGTCCCTGCAAGCGTTCACACACCGTATAGACGAGGCCTCAGTGCCATGGGTTAGTGGTGGCCTTGGCAGTGCTGGGGAGTGGTAGGACTGGATGAGCTTAAAGGGCTTTTCCAACCTGGTTGATTCCATGATCCTATGATTGCTCTTTCTTAGTGCAGGGGTTTTCAAAGTCTGGTCCTTCAGCATCCTAGCATACACAATTACATTTCATATGGGCGGCTACCTGTCTGCATACTCCTCCATACAGACACGAGGGGCAGAAGTCTCAAGAATAATTAAGTTTGCCCATTGAAAAACAGTCAACCACCCAAAAGACAGGCCTGTGAAGAGGAAGGTTGCAACATCAGCCTGTATGTTCATCGGCATCAGACAGGGAAGGACGACAGCTACAGCAACAACTTCAAGTGGTGCTTGCAGCTTTCCATGTGTCAAAGCTGACCACCCATACACCACACATGTAGGCTTTCTTGGTACCAGCTCACAGACTTCCTGGTATTAACTGCTGTGTCTAAATATACACCAGCATTGTTGTGAATTTACAGTATAAACCAATGAGATCAGGCACTATTTTACACACATGGGTTTTTTTCCTTCACTCCTGTGTTTATTTTTCCCCTCGTACACCTCATTACTGCCTATTCCAAAATAGCTCTTGTTATATCTCTTTCAGAGGCTGGTGTTGTAATTTACCATTGAGCTTTAGACTGTTGACATGTTACACTGCAGAAAGAAGTGAAATTAACATGGATTCAGTTTGCACTGTATTTTCCCTAAGCCACTGCTTGGTGAGAATAAATCACGTCACCTTGACATGATCCGCTAATGAAGACACACACCCTCTTGCCCTGCTCTCTTCCTGGAGAACCCTTCCTCTGCCTTTTTTCTTCCTTTCCATGGTGGAAGAAGCTTTCTAATTCCACACATCTTTCTGCTTAGCAATATTGCTGTTGCCTCATGCAATAAAAATCAGTTGTGTAACTGCCTTTGCCAGGCTTGCAGAGAGCATTCGCCAGACAAAAAGATGGCCACGGTATCTTTCTGCTTTCCATTATGTCTCCTGTGTTCACTGTTATTAAGCAATATATCTGCTTTCAGTATCTTTTTAAAATCATTTCTCTTGACATCATGTTTAGAATATTGCACACGTGTAATCTAAGATCATGCAAAGGTAAAAGCAGGGAAAAGAAATAAGCTTATTCGGCTCTATTGCTGAAAGGGCTGATATTACAGCTCTACTGCCTCCAAGGAACAAAGAATCACCTACAGTTTGACAGATAGTATTTTTAATCCTCTAATTCTGAACCAAATTCCTAAAATAACCTGTGTTTGCAGATTTCCATGTGCTCTTTTGTTCTGAACAATGTCTTGCTTAGCGAGCTGTGTCTTATCAATCCACCAAGTACTGGGTGTCATTGTTCACCTCATTCACAATTCATCTTTTAATTAACATTATCACAGGCAAAATTCTATTTTGCTCAGCATCATTTGTCACTGGGATTGGCAGCACAGAAATAAAAGAATTACCATCTGAATTTATCTGAAAACGATGTAGGAGATGGTGACTACAAACCCACCTCATCCGGCACTGATGATGATGATGGTGGTGGTGGTGGCTTTAAAAGTTCCATTTGCTGTATAAAAATCACTGCGTTGGTCATTCCATATCTGCTAAGAAAACTGATTGATCCAAATTAGTGCTACTGACAATATAAATCTGGATCCTGCACTTAGACATGTCCTGCATTTGGTGGACTTAGTGAAGATTAAAGAGATCCAAATGTCTTTGCAAGGTGATGATCTTAGATACAGGTACGTAATGTCAACTTAATGCAGAAAAGTGCTAATCATTTGCTTTAACAGTTTAACTTTGAAGTGAAGTTACAACTGCAGGATTGTTTTAGAAAGCACACAAGGAAGTTGTTTAATGTCTTTTTAACTGCACCAGGATATGTACCTTTCACAAGACTTGCCTTTCATAATGATTGCCATAAAACTCCATCGATGTGGGGAAAATTAAATAGCATTTTATTTCTCTGCGTCTACAGAGAGGACATCTATCCCGGCAGCTTAGATATGCCACGTTTTTCTATTTATATTTAAATTAATACAGCGACAGTAAATGGACTGCATTTAAGGTACAGTGAACACGCCAGCAAACCAGCCACTTAAAAATTCCTTCCAACATCCCTTTATCTTATGATTTCATGCATTCCTAGCCACAAATCCGACAGGCCCTGAAGGCTGGGTTGGACAGAGCCTTGGGTGGCATGGTTTAGTGGGAGGTGTCCCTGCCCGTGGCAGGGGGGTTGGAACTGGATGATCTTAAGGTCCTTTCCAAACCTAACTATTCTATGATTCTGTGAGCACATTCAAGCAGTACCCAGCCAAGATGACAATCATTTCTGTAGTCAGAGCATCCCTTTGGAGCATGGTCCGCTGTAAGCCCTTTCTCTTTCATAGCTGGGCTTCAGCTTAGCTACTGCTGGTGACTTCTGCTGGACTGGCATCGAGAGGCAGTCTTCTAGTGTGGAAGATGCTGTTTTGTTAGTACAATCTAAAAGAGCTTTTAAAAAGGAACCATCAGTCCCCACTGTCATAATTAGTATTTGCTCAGTTATGCCTACATACATTGTGTTTTTAATGGATGCAGCATTTCTTAAAACTACTGGAACCTGAGCAAGTTAATTGAGCCCCAGTCAAAGTACCATTTAGCTTTGATTTGAAAGAGATACAGATGATATCTGCATCTTTCATGTGTGTGTTGAAAACAAGGTGATTCCCAGAAACGTATCAGCTAGAGCAGGGAAATCCTACAAAGGTTTACTATTAATCCGTTCAAACATTACATTCTCTAGATTTCTTCCATTTCTAGCTGATAATAGACCTGGGAAGAGTTAGTCTCTTTGGCAGAAGATAAAGGCAGTCTCCACAACCTTAATTATTGTTCCTGAATTTGAATAATATCTTTGCTTATGAAGTTAATGGCACAGGCTAACAGTTATGGAACATTCTACCCAAAGTTATAAACAATGACACCCAGGAAGTTGCGATGCTTATATTGAAATAATGGCTTTGTAGTCTGATTTCTTTTTGGGTCACCCACCTTTCTAGGTAAAATAAGATGCCTTTCACACTACTAAACCCCAGGTTTTATTTATCCCCAGGATGGCTTGTGCCCTCCCTGGAGACATTCCAGGCCAGGCTGGATGTGGTTCTGGACAACTTAATGTAGTCGAAGATGTCCCTGCTCATTGCAGGGGGTTGAACGAGATGAACTTTGAAGGTCCTTTCAAAACCAAACTATTCTATGATTCTATGATTTTTCTATCATTTTCTTCATGCAGCCCAGAACGGGAGACAATTAAATCCTACAGCTTTCTTTTACCCTCTGCCTTGCTCCAGAGAAGCGTCATGTTCTGTGTTCCTTAAGCATCGACACCACATGAATGAGAAACAGCGTGGGCTTTACTGATCTTCTGAGGAATATATAATTATTTGCTGTGTTCTAAGAAGGGTTACTCAAAAAGTGGAAAATTAGATAAAAATAAAGACAGTAGAAAGATGGAGCCAGCATATAGTGGCAAAAGGAAATTACACTTGTTCTTAGACTATTAGGTGGTAAAATTAATATTCTAAAGGCCATCCTTTGAGCATTCTATGATTCCCTCCTAGCACTGGTGAAACCCATCTTTTTGAGTTGTTGTTGTCAGTCTTTCCAGATGTGTACATTCCCTTCATCTCAAAATTCCCCAGAACTCCCAAATGCAGTAAGTGAATGTGATGGTATATAAACCCTTGAGGTTTCAGAAACAAGCGCTTATATAGTATGACTAATACATGAGTGTGCTGCTGCCCCCTGATGCAGGGAATGTTAAATCTTTTGAAGAGCAGCCAGGCAATGGCACACAGCCTACCTTCTCTCTTATATTAATATATATGGCTGTAGATGTAATTGTTACTGCCTGGACAGACATAAGATAATGTTATCTCCCCTGGGTAGCTCAATATTTAAATTATTAGTTGAGAGGAGAAAGAGGAAAAAGGAAGAAGAGAGGAACGAGATGAAAAATGGAAAAGACAACTCTGCAGGCGCACTATGAGAACGTTTAAACATGATACGGAATATAAGCTATGAACTGGGAATCACTTTTAATGCACAGCTTTGTTGTAAGTTAGTACTGTTTGGCCAAGGGAACATTTATGGCCACTTTTGGCTAGCACTGCAGGCAATTAGAACTCGGTTTGTCTTTGCCATTCCCCTCCCCTGCACTGTCTAGATTTGGGAGTGTAAACTGTCCTGATCAGAGACTTCCTCATAGGATTTGCTGGGATAGGCTCCTGCGGTGCAGGTCCTCATCTCTGTGAAGGCTGACAGTGGGTGCAAGGTGGAAATAGCATTTAGTTTGTGCACGATGCTTAGGTCCACACAGCAATTCCCCAACGACAGTGTGGTGTTAAGCCCTTGGCATGGCTCAAGCAGCCGCTCGGGTGCCGTGTGGTTTTGGGCCCGGCTGTAATTACAGTGGTGAGGCGCTGACACGCAGACAAGCCCATGGCTACAACAGTGGTACAACAGGTTTTCACAGGCACCTCATCAGAAGCAGAGCCTGCATTAACTCTAATGAAACAAATTATGGAGGGTGGTTGTTTACCTTGTTAGGGGTGACTGTTTTTCCAACTCGCAGACCTGAAGCTCGACCGCAATGAGCAAGGCTGGGCTGCAGGGCTCAGCTGGGGTGGAGCGGGGCCCTGGGGGAGCCAGGCAGGGGACGGCTGGGTGACAGCATTTACAGCTTCTGCAGTATGATAACACTTGTCTTAAAGCTGTAGTTGCCAGATTCAAAGTTGAACGTGCAGGTTGAGAGAGGTGATCCTGCCCCTCTGCTCTGCTCTGCTCTGGTGAGACCCCACTTGCAGCACTGCATGCAGTGCTGGTGTCCTCAACATGAGAAGGACATGGAGCTGTTGGAGCAAGTCCAGAGGAGGCCACGAGGATGCTCAGGGACTGGAACACCTCCCGTATAAAGACAGGCTGAGAACATTGGGGCTGTTCAGCCTGGAGAAGAGAAGCTGCGTGGAGACCTCAGAGCAGCTTCCAGTGTCTGAAGGGGGTGCAAGGATGCTGGAGAGAGACTCTTCATCAGGGACTGCATCGATAGGACAAGGGGTGATGGGTTCAAACTGAAACAGGGCAAGTTCAGGTTAGATCTAAGGCAGAAGTTCTTCCTGTGAGGGTGCTGAGGCGCTGACACAGGGTGCCCAGAGAAGCTGTGGCTGCCCCATCCCTGGCAGTGTTCAAGGACAGATTGGACACAGGGGTTTGGAGCAAGCTGCTCTAGTGGGAGCTGTCCCTGCCTGTGGCAGGGATTGGAACTGGGAGATCTTAAGGTCCCTTCCAACCCAAACTATTCAGTGATTCGATGGTTCATCTCATTTAGTGGGTTTCACGCTTTGCTTTCACCCCGGCAGGGTGAAGCAGGAGGGGCCTCCTCGAAGCCCTTGCGGGCCCCTCGCCCACAGGCAGCACTGACAGGGCGAGCGGGCCTCAGCCTTGGCAGGGCACACCGGGCTTTGCCCCCCATCACGGGCACCGCTTGGCGCTGGAGGCAACGAGTGGGGCCATGGCCCGCGTCCGCCCCCCGCAGCCCCGCAGGGTCCCGCACCGCGGCGCGGGGCACGGGCACCGCCTCCCGTTTGACCGCTGAGGGCGAACGCGCCGGGGCCGGACTACAGCTCCCAGCGCCCCCCGCGGGCCGTGACGCCGTGCCGAGGCGGGGCGGAAGCGGGTTCCCCGGGCCCGGTTCCGGGTGTCCGTGCCGCGGCGGCGGCGCGGGGGGAAGATGGCGGCGGCCCTGGAAGCGGAGGTGCCGGGCATTGACCGGAGCCTGCTGGAGTGCTCCGCGGAGGGCATCGCCGTGGTGAGCGCGGGCCGGCGAGAGCCACTTAGGGCGGGGAGAGAAGGGAGCGGGGCCCCGCGGGACCGGCACCGGGCCCTGAGGGCCGGGGGCTGCTGGTGTGTCCCGGGCGAGGCCGTGGCGGGGCCCAGCGGGGTCCGGGGGATGCTGGCCGGGCAGGGCGCGGGCGCGGCGCTGCCTCCTCCGGCTGCCCGCAGCCTGCTCCGGGCGCCGGCGTCGCTGTTGCAGCAGCGGGGTCCGTCGGAGCGCGCAGCCGGCTTTTCCTGTTGTTGTGGCAGCTCCCAGCGAGCCGCCCCGGAGCGGGTGGCTCTGCCGAGGCCGCCGCGGCTCCCCGCGGCTTGGCGAGCAAGGACGGCCGCGGTTGCAGCGGGGCCGCCGCTCAGGACCTCGCTCCTTCGCTTGCTGCTTCCTCGCCTTCTCCAGGCAGCCGAGAAGTTCAGTCCTGCCTCGTTGGCTGCCTTTTCGCTTCTCTTGACCGGCACTCGTGTCTCGACGAGAGAAGGTTTCCTCTCCCCAGTTTATTTAGGTTGATGTCTGCCCGCAAATTAGGTTTTGCAGCGCTGAATTTACAGGGTTCTTCTTTCTTCTTGGGCATTCAAGATGCACTTCTAACAAAGGCTTGCACTGGTTAAGCTTAGGGCTATTGAAATAGTAATGAAATCATTGTAATATTTGAAGTAATCTACTGGTGTTAATGTACGTCTGTCACTTCTATGAAAAGTAGTTGAAAGTGAAGTAGGGGTAAAGTTCTCAGAGAAACTTGTTTCTGGCACAGATGCCAGATCTTAGACAGTTGTGCATTTGAGGAACCGCATTTATGTATTAAGATACTGGGGCTGCTCATGGACGTATCTGTAGGTTAGGAACACGAAGAGCTGCCTGCATGTATTTCAGTGAGAATTACATTGAGTGCTTTCCAGAAGAAAATATAAGATAGCGTTAGACTGGATGACCTTCAGTGGTCCCTTCCAACCTTCGCAAATTCTGTCCTGTGTTAGAGTTCAGATTATGCTGGTATCTTTACAGTGCAGACAGAGGTGTGATCAGATGGCCAAATGCACATCGTTAGCTATATCGTAGCTAGTTTAGCTCCAGGATTAGGCTTCTTTCCCCTCAACAGCAAACTAAATAGTTCATGAAGCACTTCATAAAGTAGCCCAAACTAAGATCAGACTCTATTGTCTTTGTGAGTACCAGATTATTTTTGGGTCACACTATAGATAAGCTAAGGCAAATGTGCAGAAGTGGAACACATTTAGGAATTCACTATAGGTACACGCACCAGCTTAAATTTGGTCACTTTCTCATTTTTATTCTCTGTCATCACTAGCACAAGCTATAATTGGCTTATTTGTATTGCATATTTTGTTTTCCTAGTATCTCTTTATTTTAGATGTGGATTTAATAGAAGCCCTGATGGACTGTTTGGTCAATGCTTTTCCAGGGCAGTCAAAAATTGCTGCAGGAGAATGAGGGGGAGGAAGTAACAAGGAATACACTTCCCTCTATGGGGAGAGTGGAACATTAGCTTTTCTTCCATGTGGCTTCAGGTTGGAAGAGAAGACAAACACCAATTGAAAACTTGCCTGAATACAAAATGCTTTTGTTGAAGAGGGAATTGCCACATTTTGAGTAGTTTTGCTGGAGTCCAGTGCCTCCTAGGCAGCACAGCAGGCACATGCAATTCTACATGCCCAGCAGTACTTTGTGTTACCTTCCTGACTGCTTGTCCTAGTAGCCTGTACTTCCTTCTGGTATTCCTTGAGCCAGGAGCTGATATTCAAACCCTTATGCACAGTTATGTGTGTAGAACTGGCTCCAAAAGGGGTGTGATGACGTTCAGTGTTGCCACACCTAACTTCCAGGCAACTACTCCCAGAGTTTTTGGGGATGGGAAAGCTGTTTACCTGAGGAACAAGAATTTTGTCTGGCTAGGTATTTGTCTGAGCTTGTAGGGTAGCTAATGTGCACAGTGTATGTTCTAGGTAGAAATCAGTAGTGTACTGCTGCATGAAAAGGCTGAAATTAAAGGTACTTTATTTTTCTTCTGAGGAAAATGCAGGTGTAATAACATGTGCCCTAGAAAATAATCTAAAAATGATCTTATTAAATGGAAAGCATAGAAGAGACAAACTCGGTTTCACTGTGATTAGGTCAGTTCCTGGTGGTAGGAAACACTTGACACAAATGGTAAAAGGAGAGGGAAAGATTAATGAGCTAGGGGGAAATAAGCAGTCATGAAAACTTCTTCATTTGTCTGGTATTCTCTGGATCTTGGTGAGATGATCTGTAAACTTCTGTACTGTTGGATATGGCTTTTTGGCAACCTTTTTCCATGGACTTTCTTGGAAAAAAGCTGGCTGAATAAAAATAATTGATCAATACAGAAAGATTTGGTAGGTTGCTTATGATTTTAAGGATTCAAACTTATGGAAAGAGAAGTGAGGAGAAAGCATCTTAGTCTACTAAGGGCTGTGCTGACAAATAAGTTATTTGGTTTTTTTAGTATCAATTTCTGCTTTAGATAATGTAGTCTAGTAAATGAATATTAATGATCAATAATGAAACTAATGTTAGTAAGTGAACAGTATGTTAAAAGCAAGGGCCAAGTGCTGTGCTGTCTCTGGCTGTGCTCCTAAGGAACTTACTACAACCATTGTCTCAATCATAACTTCTTTAGAGTAAGTCATAAATAATTCAGAGTAGATCAAGCTGTAACATATGATTACCAAACCCAGTTGTTTTGGTATAATTAATTCTTGGTTTCCATGTACAGTTTTAGGTTGATTCCAAATTCTTGTTCTGAAGTTGCCAGGGGGTATCTGGTTGTCATATTTATGATGAGAAATGGCAGACTGAGGCTGTTTATGTAACACAGGATTTAATCAGTGCACACTTGCACTATGGGCTTGCTCCCAGTTGTTTATTTTAAAAGCCTTGCAACCTTAATTTACAGTTTGAGCCTTTATAAAGTTGTAATCCATAAGGCAGACGTAAAACAAATGTTGTCCTAGAGGGTTGTTTTACTCTGTATGTATTCAAGGGGAAAAAGTCCCAAACAACTCAACAACTGGCAAGAGCGGTGAGTTTTTCAGTGGCTTATGGCAGCTGCAGATCTTTATCTGTTGGCTTTTAAAAACCTTTGTCAACATTATTTTTTACAATTCATTGATTAAGAGAACTGTGATGAGTTGACCCTGGCTGGACACCAGGGCCCATCAATGCTGCTCTGTCACTGCCTTCCTTAGCTGGACAGAGGAGAGCAAATACACCAAAAGGCTCATGGGTCGAGACAAGGACAGGGAGAGATGCTCACCAGTTACCAGCACAGGCAGAACAGACTCCACTTGGGGACATTAAATTGTTACCAATCAAACCACAGTAGGATAATGAGAAATAAACCAACTCTTAATCACCTTCCCCCCACCCCTCCCTTCTTCCCAGGCTCAACTTCACTCCTCAGTTCTCCACCTCCTCCCCTGAGTGCCACAGGGGATGGGAATGGGGGCTGTGGTCTGTTCATCACACATTGTCTCTGCTGCTCCTTCCTCCTCAGGGGAGGACTCCTCACGCTCCTCCCCTGCTCCAGAGTGGGGTCCCTCCACAGGAGACAGTCCTGCATCAACTTCAGCATGAGTCCTTCCCATGGGCTGCAGTTCTCAAACTGCTCCAGCCTGGGTCCCTTCCATGTAATGCATCCTTCAGGAGCAGGCTGCTCTAGCCTGGGTGCCTTCTACAAGTGCCTCCTTCAGGAGCAGGCTGCTCCAGCCTGGGTGCCTTCCTTGGGGTGCCTCCTTCAGGAACAAGCTGCTCCAGCCTTGGTGCCTTCCATGGGGTGCATCCTTCAGGATCAGGCTGCTCCAGCCTGGGTGCCTTCCATGGGGTGCATCCTTCAGGATCAGGCTGCTCCAGCCTGGATGCCTTCCTTGGGGTGCCTCCTTCAGGAACAAGCTGCTCCAGCCTGGATGCCTTTCATGGGGAGCATCCTTCAGGATCAGGCTGCTCCAGCCTGGGTGCCTTCCATGGGGTGCATCCTTCAGGAACAGGCTGCTCCTATGTGGGTCCTCTTTGGGGTCACAGCTCCTGCAGCAAACCTGCTCCAGTGTTGGCTCCTCTGTCCACAGCCCCTGCCAGGAGCCTGCTCCAGTGTGGGCTTCCCATGGGATTACAGCTTCCTTTGGGTATCCCCCTGCTCTGGTGTAGGGTCCTCTATGGGCTGCAGGTGGAAATCTGCTCCCCCATTAACCTCCATGGGCTGTGGGGCGCAGCTGCCTTACCGTGGGCTGCAGGGGAATCTCTGCTCCGGAGCCTGGAGCACCTTTTCCCGTCCTTCATGGACCCTGGTGTTTGCAGAGCTGTTTCACAATTGCTCAGGTGTTTTTTCTCACTCTCCCTTCTTAAATCTGTTATCCCAAAGGCACTACCACCACTCAGCCTTGGCCTGTGGTGAGTCTATCTTGGAGCTGGCTGCATTGGCTCTGTTGGACATAGGGGAAGCCACCTCTGCAACCCCCTTCCTACCAAAACCTGGGGCCACACAAACCCAGTCCACAAATTCATGGGTCTAACATCACACTTAAAATAGTAACTCAGATAAGTTGTTTTGGTGGTAGGAGAAACCAAATCCCTTTAATTTTCATAGATGATGTGTTGAAATTCAGTGAGAGGGACTGTTACCTAATGCTGTGTTTGCCATTCTCCTTGTACTTTTTGTCTGTGCATGTTCCTTGCCAACTCCAGGCTTCTGCTCCTCCTCTGTCCCCAGCTGGCAGCATCAGTCTGCACTCCAGAGAAGTGCAACCAACATAGTCTGGGCCTTATTCTAACAGTCACTGCTAATCTTGGACATTTTCCTGGTCATGCATCCCAGAGGAAAAATTGTAACAATTTGGTCTCTTAAATCTTGTGTTTTTGCAAAGAATTTTGCATGTCAAAAGGATAAAGTGTGCAGGCAGGGGAACAAGTGATTCCTTTTTTAATGTCTTTCTGATCATCCAGATTTCACACTTAGAAGGAAGCCTGGCTTTCTAGCTTTGCGTTGCCAGTTTACATTGTTTGATTTAGAAATAAAGAAGTCATCTTGATGCTAGAACTGTGATTGGTATTCTTATTAATGAGCAATTTGTGTTCTTATTCCTTTTCATTTGAAAGAAATGGCTGCAGGCAAATGACCTTCAGAAAGAAGTATACCAGCATCTGGCCTACTATGTACCCAAAATTTACTGCAGGGGGCCTAACCCTGCCCCACAAAAGGAAGACATGCTGGCACAACACGTTCTGCTGGGACCAATGGAATGGTACCTCTGTGGTGAAGATCCTGCATTTGGTTTTCCAAAGCTTGAGCAAGCGAACAAACCTTCCCATCTCTGTGGCCGTGTTTTTAAAGTGGGAGAGCCTACGTATTCTTGCAGGTAAGTTCAGTTGAGCATTGTGAAATGTTTAGAATTTGGAATGTTTATAATTTCGGGGAACGTTTTTGAAGAAGAATATACTGTCTTTATGAAAAGTTCATATCCCAAATGTAGTTCAAAGTAACCTTGCAGTGTTTCATGACAGCTGGAACCAGGGGAAAATGAATGCGCTACGGATCTGTAAATGGAAAAATATGAGTTAGGAAAATATTGAGTGTTTTCTGTACAAAAGAAATGTAAGACTCTTCATCAGGGACTGCAGTGGTCGGACAAGGGGTGACGGGTTCAAACTGAAACACGGCGAGTTCAGGTTAGATCTAGGGCAGAAGCTCTTCCCTGTGAGGGTGCTGAGGCGCTGGCACAGGGTGCCCCGAGAAGCTGTGGCTGCCCCATCCCTGGCAGTGTTCAAGGCCAGGTTGGACACAGGGGCTTGGAGCAAGCTGCTCTAGTGGAAGGTGTCCCTGTCCATGGCAGGGGTTGGAACTGGATGATCTTAAGTTCCTTTCCAACCCAAACCATTCTGTGATTCTATGATAAGATTAAGAAAGTGATTGGGGTGAACTGTCAGTGTGATTTAAGGGTGTTAATCAGAAGTAAGTGGGCAGGTTTGTGTGCATGTTATTGAGGTGTTTAATGTCAACTGTCAGAGTTGATCCTGTATTTTTGACCATTTTCCATGACCTGTTCAACCAATCTATTGGATGCTAAAATGGGAGTACTAGCTTCTTGTTCCATCCCTGCCTCTATCTGTAGGTCTCTCTAAAAAATACCATTTTACTTGAAAGAAGAGAGGAAGCCACTAACCAATTCCAAATAGTTAAAGGAAATCTTCACTTTTAAGCCAGTGTATTCCTAGCTGTATATTCATTACCTTGTTTTCTCTTTCCTGAATTGTCTGTAGTTTAAGTTTAGTTTATACCCACAGAGCCTTCTTGTTTCATGTATGGTTTCTACCACTCTCTCAGACACTTGAACACTTGGTGGGTTGGCAGAGGGGGGGTTGTGTCTGTTTTATTGCAAGGTTTTGTTTTTCTTCATTTTCATTACCTTCATTTAGGGGATGGAAATGATCTTAGACAAATGTTACTCTCTAGTACCCTCCTCCTCTAGAAACATGATGCCTTATTGGCCTTACTCTCTGAAGTTCTGATTCAGGGTGGACTTGAGATACTTCAGTTGGTAAGGTGCCTCTTCAAGTACAGTAGGTAGTTTCGGAGGTGTTTTGCGACCTCTTGTCTTGAGATGGATGAGATTAAACTGGTGTGGACTTTAGATACATGCAACCATTAAGAAGACGCCGCATGTCCTCTCAGGTGTTCTTAGGGTTTTCTTTCATACCTATGAAAAGTGTAGAGATCTGGGTAGGGAGGATGAAGACTTTCAAGAGGCTATAAAAAGAATTTCCAGATTTTCTTTAGTACCTTTTCATGAAATCTGCTCCCAAAGAACTAAAAAACCAGAACTAGTGTTTTCATTTAAGTCAGGTTGCAGCCTAGAAGTGATATGTTAGTGAATGAATTCTCTTCATATGTACTAATGGAAACTGGGGGAGTTTTGTTAATTTCTTTTAAACACTTGATTTTTCAAGGCAAACCACTCAATATAGAAATGATATCCTTGGGAATACTGTCAGGTATGTTGAAGACAGAATAGTGCAAGCCACTGGTGTAGAATTTAGAGAATGAGTGAATGTACTATTCATACTCAGGGTCTTTACGTAGAAAAAAGATTTAAATACAGCAATATAATCATGATGTTATTCAGGTTAGAAAGGATGTCTTTGTAGGCCATCTTATCCAGTCTTCTGCTCAAGTCAGGGTCGAAAGTCATTGCAAAATATTTTTGCTGTTGCTTCTATCAAGGTAGAGTTTCATCTTCTTTGGATTAAGAACAGAACATGGATGTAAAACTGTTCATGTTTCCTGTTGTGCATTAACAGTTTTCTTTGATTTGTAGCTGGTAATGAAGAAGAGTGAAAGTTTAAGCTTTTGTGGGATACAGAAAAAAAATGTTTTTCTGAGTCCGTGAAATCCAGTAAAAGCAGTGGCTTTTCTGTCCAGTTGGGAAGCTTTCAGGTCTGCTTTTAAGTATATAAGCATCCTTGGCAAATGGTACTGAGTTTGTAAGTGTACTGCCACAGGTTTAGAGCTCTGAAGAATCAATACCCAGCATTGTAGAACTGATCTACCCAGTCTTGTAGGTTTATTGTTGCAATAAGTTTATTTTTTTAATTTAAGAAGAATTGCTATGAAACACAAATTAATCTCAGTCAGAAGAGCTTCATATCATTGTACTTTGACTTTTTCACCTTCAGTGGCTCCTCTAGAGAAAACAAATGTGAAAATGGTACTTTATGCAGAGTAAGGCCTGGTTGCCTGGTTATCTTTCAGTGATTAACCTGGTTTAATTTATTTGGTGGAATAAAATGAAGAGAATTCTTGATAATAACATTTCATAGGAGCTCTGGTGTTTTCTTTTAAGCAAAATCAATTGCTTCTCTGAATTCTTGTTCTAATAATAACCATCATAAGACATTCATTCTCTTGGTAGTTATTTTTACATTGCAAAACCTGACTCCCTTAATCTTGAGGTGCTTTAAGTCAGTTGTGTTACACACATTCATGTATTTTCAGTGTTCCTCAGGGAGACAGTTAAATATAATGCATAATTCTCTCATTCATTCGTTTACCGCCTTTTGCTAGAAATATTTCTTCTATCTAATTATAGCAATGCTTGTAGACAGGACCTTAGTATGGTCTGTGATCTCCTGGTTCAGGAAACTGCATTCTTGGACCTCTTCAGTGAGCTTGTAGGGCTAAACTTAGAAGGAGAGGATAGATGTAATCTGTTGTGTGCTATCTTTCTTTCCAGTGTTCAGTGCAAAAAATGTCTTCTCCAGTTGCTGGAGGTTGGTAGTGCTTGTCCTCTGTACTTGAGACCTTGCTTGGGTTTATACTGTGTTCTGGAATCCATCTGTTTACTTGCTTGTATACTGGTCTCATCTGTTCAAGTCAATGGCTATATTGGCCAAATATACATGCTGCTCAGACAATATTGTGAACCCTCTTCTTTTATGAGAACAGATTATTTGATTCTTCATTTATTTCTCCCTCTTTTCCTTTCCTCTTTCAGGATAATCTGTACTTTAGTCAGATGGTTCATTGGTGATATTTGAAAATTACCTGTTGTGAAAAGCGTGACTAAAGGCAAACCCATTTGTTTAACACTGCTTTCTTGTTGTTGTTCATTTGTTGGTGTTTGCAGGGACTGTGCAGTTGACCCAACTTGTGTGCTGTGCATGGAATGCTTTCTTGGAAGTATTCACAGAGAGCACCGATACAGGGTTAGTAATACTGCTGGAATGCATGTTGTAGTCATTAATTTTGTGTGTGTATGAAACTCCTTGGTTAAAGGTTAAGAATGTAGAATTCCAAAATGTTGGATGGACACAAAGTTTGGAATTCTGTCTGCGATAATCTTTCAAGAACTTTAGTGTTTTGATCTGAGTGTAAATTCTGAAAGTTAACACTTGAAAGTATCGGGCAATTACACTCTATGCACACCAGTTAAGCTTACAGATGTGTGTTATCTTTAAGATGTGAATTGGATGCAGCATTGGAGTTGTTTTTTGACTTGATTTCACCCTGATGTTTGACTGTCTTTAAAGGAATTGAAAAACTTTTAATAAGAAACCTCTTTTACTTAAAACTGTTTTTTTAAACATCTGAATCGTTATCAAAATCTGTACAATAGCAGCATTGTTGTTTGCTTTTGAACCTAAAATAGAAAGCTAAAACTGTAGATGCTGTTTATTTTAGTAATATACTGCTGTTAGTAGTAGAGATGAGGTAAAAAAATCCTGCTGTGAATACCCAAGAAGGCCTTGGTGTGTTTTTAAACTAAGAAGCTGAGTGAAAACTATCAGTGCAGCCTTTCTGTAGATCAATTTCTGACAATACTGAACTGCTGTTAGTATCAGTCTGATCACTGCATGCTTACACTGAGCTTTAGGATTTAGGAAAAAACAAAACACCAAACACCAAACAGAAGCCCAAAACCCCAAACAAGAAACCCAGCCCAGTTTGCTGATACCAGCATGCTTCTTGGATGTTGGTTTTCGGTTTGGAAGCATAGTGAATTAGCAAGTCTAGGTGACATACAAAAGTGCAAGCAAATGTTCTTTCCAATGTCCATCTGTAGGATGTATCTGTATATACAGAATGTACTTGTATGCCAAAAATAGGTGCAAGTGGAATTCTTCCATATATCAGTTAATAGTTGTGGTTCAAAAAACGTGTTATTACACTTGTTAATTTGAGGTGGTCTTAGCCTTAAAATAAATGGTACTAAACCAGTGTCAGTATATCATTACAGTTTTCAGATACTTTTTTCTGTGCTTGCTTAGACTTTATGTGAGCAGTGTAAGTTTTGTCTGTGAACTCCTTCCGCTAAAAGCAGCATATCTTTTGCTTGCTGTGTAATAGTGCTATATGAAACAATACAGCTTTGTTCAGATTCCAGCTGAGAATCTGGAGTAGTACAGATGGTATTACAAGTCGTAGAGTCAAAACCCCTGACATCCAGGAGAACCCCACAGCCCTCAGGTGGGGCAAGATGGGGGGGTTGGAAGTTTTTGTGATTTTGTTTGGTTTTGTGGGGTTTTCTTTACTTTTCTTTTGGCATAAGCAAAGTGATGAGGGAGAAAAGCTTTCAGCTACCATAGAAGCAGATGTATTTTCACTGTGCTACTTTAACAGGGTACTGGCTAAAGCTTCGTCATGCTTTTGTAGTTTAGCTATGAATACTCATGTCTTAATGTGCATGTATGTGTATGCATATTCACATGAACTGCTTTGCTTTAAAATAATTGTAGATGACGACATCAGGTGGAGGAGGTTTCTGTGACTGTGGTGATACAGAAGCTTGGAAAGAAGGTCCTTACTGTCAGAAGCATGAAATTAACACTTCGGAGACTGCAGAAGAAGAGGTGATAACAATTGAGGCATTGTGTTTCAAAACATCAACTGTGTGTATTTATGTGTATATATAAATCATGCATATGAAGTTATTTTCAGTCTTGTATTCCATGCATGAGAGGTGGGAGGAAATTCAGTAGTAGTGTTTGAACCTCACTGTGTTAGTTAGACAAAATTAGCGTCTAACTTAAAGAGTTATTTAGAATTACATTTTCTACTTAAAGGCTTCATTTTATGTGTTCTTGGTTCCCTCTGCAGCGTTAGTTCTGTTTGCTTTGTTCTTCTGTCCTATTCTGAAAGGTGAAGGGAGTCTGCCATGTGAAAACAAATATCCACATGTGATCATGTGCATGAAGAAGCCAAGTTAAGCTGTCTGCGCTATATGTGTTCTGATTCTTACCAAAGCAAAGTGCACAGGTTTTTAAAATCAAAGCAACTTGCTGTTAAAGGGCAGTCATAATGGAGGTATAAGATAGAGGTCTATAAAAGCTTGTTTGGTGGTGGAGAAGGTAAACAGACAACTTATCTTCACCATTTCTTATAGCTTAAGAACTGGGGCATACCAAGTGCAGGAAGACATGCTACTCCTACAGTCTGAATTCAAGCTGTTGGACTAGCTGTTGCAAAACACCATTGTTAAAAGTTTATATATGTTCAAAGGAAATTTAATGTATTTGTGGAGGTAAAAAAGTTATCAATGGTCATTTAAAATTGCAGATGCAGTCTTCAGTGTGGAAAGTGTTAGTGTCTTAAGTTACTAGAGACCAGAGCATTCTGTCCTTTTCTTACACACTTCCCTCAGTGTCTGTTACTACATCTGGGGAATGAGAGTGTCTGTTTGGTCTCCTGGTCTAGCCACTCGTGTCTGTTCTTCTGTAATACAATTTCTGTGAGATTCCTTTGAAGGAAAAATCAAGGCAAATTTCTGTAGTAATTGTGTTGATCTGACATTTGAAGTCAAACAGCTGTAACTGCATTTGCAGTGACAGTGGTCCTTCTAAAATCTATTCTCACTATCCCAGCCCTAAGACTCTATCACTGCTGCATGGACTCACCTCTTGATCTACATGCCAGTTCTTGTTCTGAACTCTTGCCTGGGCTGCTGCTTCTGTGTCCAAAGATAGACAGTGAGTGTAACTGACAGAAAAATTAAGGTGCTGGGCAGGCTCTGTGTTTCCTCTCTGTGAGTGGTGGGGGTTGAGATCTCTTACATTATGCAGTGTTGTGTTCAAGGTAGATCAAGAATCACTTGAGTGCTATCAGAGCCTGTTTTCTGCCTTGCCTAGATAAGTGTCTTTGAAAGTGCTGGGAACTGAGGCAGTGCTGCTGCACAAGGTTTGCCTTTGATTTTGGTGACTGATAGTTCTTCCTACCCTAGATAAGTCTGAAATGAAGCAAGAAGAAAAAATAAGAGAGAAATGGCAGTTGTTAACATTCCTGTAAAGCTTCCCAATATTCCCAAAGAATCTTGGGGAGAGAGGTGTGCATTAAACTTTACTAGTACAGGTGAACTGCTGACTGTGAAGGGCCTCCTGGAGATAATGCAGACTTAAGTTCTGAAAAGGTTATTGTGACCATTTTTATACAACAGAAACTGCAGTGAAACAGAATTAGGTACTAGGTAATCCTGAACCAGGAATTGGGCTACTGTGAAATATTTTAATTGGCTAGCAGTTACACATACTTCAAAATATCAAATGAGGAATTGAGTCAGTGACCCAGTATATGCCAGGTGACCTGCAGGGCGTGCAGTGTTCCCTTTCTAGCTTTGTAGAATAGGGACTAGTTGCTCTGAACATCAAACATTTGAACTAGTAGTAGAATAATCCTTTCAGAGGAAACTTTTAAATGTTTTCTCTTCACACACAAATCCCTTGAAATGGATTGGAAGGAAATGGCAGTGGTGCCTATACTCTACCTGATTCAGAGTTGGCAGTAGTTCTCATTTGCTGCTCCAAAAAAGTAGACTTTGCAGACTGAGGCAGCCCTCTTCTTCCTTCCCCTCCTCACTTCAGTTCACCCACCTGAAGCAGCAGCAATTCTGCTCTGGAAGGGAGAGGAGTTTGTAGTGGATGCCGCTGATGACAAATGGAGAGCACCCTGGAGAGTGCAGAACAAAGACAAGTGGGTGTATAGTCCGCATACAAAAGGAGAACAGCTCACTGTAAACAAGACTGGGACATGGGGAGATCATTATCCCAACCCAACCCACTTTATGATTATGAAATGCGTAGATATATTTAGGCATTCTATTATTTATATACCACAGCACGTTAGAGATGTGCAGCATCCATCATGATCCCAGTGTGATGGATGTTGTAGAAACTTGGATAGATAAGACTTGCCTCTCAATGCATGTATATAAAACAAGGCAATATATGCATATATAATATATATGGTTGTATTCAGCAGCTTACTAGTATTGGTAAGTGGGACAAAATATACAGTGATTTCAAATTCTGTTTTGAAGACATCGTGGAAAAAGCAGATTTTGTTACAGCTGAGATTAGAAGATCTTCAGAACTATCTTAGAAGGGGGGTACAAAGACGGTGAAAATGGAGAAGTAAGTGGAAATTTGAGTGATTAGAGGCCAGTTAACATTTAGGTATTGGATGTTGGATTACTGCTTTGGTGGTTGTCAGTGAAGAGCTGGAAGAAGGAAACTGGATGTTTCCTGACTCTATTCCTTTCAAATGTGAAGTCATTTAGAGAAAGTCATTAAAATGCTTACATCGTCTTTGACAGAGAGGTGCAAATGTGACAATTTCTGTTCTGAGTTTCATTCAAGTTTCCAATTGCTCTTTTTATTTATTTTCCAGGATCCTCTTGTGCACTTACCAGAAGATATGGTAGCAAGAGCTTATAATATTTTTGCCATCACATTTAAATATGCAGTAGATATATTAACATGGGAAAAGGAAAATGAATTGCCTGGCCTAGAAATGATGTAAGTATAGTATTTGTCTTCTGCCTCTTAAAGGTTTGCAGATATTTACAATAGCAGATGCAGATTTTGATTTTGAAGTACTTTTTCTGCCTTTCCTAAATTGTCAGGACTATTTTGCAGACAATGAAATTAAATAATTATAATCTATTTGTTTTCTCGTATTTTTTTATTCATGTGATTATACAGCTCATTTCTCTCCATACTGATGATGAAACAATATCTTTGTGATACCTTTGTTTTCTTATCATTGAGAAGGAAATACTAGCAGAACACAGCACTGTAAAAGAAGTGGCAGGTTAATTTTTTATGATCCAAGTTACTGAAATTGTGATGGAAAAAGGATTTTGTACTTCTGGTGCTCCACTTACAAATTTCAAAGCATTCAGACTGTTTAAGTGGATCGTAGCATCACAGTTATCATGGATTCATTTGTTGGTATCTTTCTTTGTATTGTGTGAGTAAGAATGCTACGTAACTAAAGGATGGGAATCAAAAGATGCACTGAATTTGTATAAGCTTAATAAGATGTGGCTTTGAGGATTGTGGAGTTCGGGCTTTTTAAGAGCCTGCCAAGGTTTTGTTTTCTCATAGTACCTTTGTGCCATATCAGGGAACCAGGTGTGGTAAAATAATGCCACGATGGGTGACGTCTGTCAGAAGCTATGGGGAATGCATTGAGCACAGCTGCACTGGAAGGTCAAGTCTTCTTCTTAGTAGGAAACTGTCAAGTCACAATTAACAGATGTTAACAAATAATACGCAGACTTCAGTGTTATCTTAAGATTTCACTCATTTGGGACTTAGTTCTCCAGGAAAGATGCACATTCCTGTAGAAGTACTGGGTGGTCAGATTGAGATATGTTCCAGTATCGCAAAGGAAGCTCAGGCTTGGGTTGTCTGCCTGTTAGAAAACTTGGTTAACCTAGAAGTTGATATTTAAAATTACATTGCTTTGAATTATATAAATTCAATCCTTGCTTTGAAGTGAGAAGAGTGACACTTACTACTGCATGCTGTTTAATGATGAAGTCCATACCTATGAACAAGTTATTTATACTCTTCAGAAGGCTGTCAACTGCACGCAGAAGGAAGCTATTGGTTTTGCAACAACAGTCGATAGAGATGTAAGTAAATGTATTGCTAGAACTTGTGATTACGCTTACCCTAATGTTTATTTGGTATGACTATGTTTAGTTTGTTTTCCCAAAATGTGGTTAATGTGTTTGAGCCCTGTGTGTCAGGTTGCCCTGAAATACCTTAACTCATTGGCTAATCCAAACGAGACCTAATACTGAGTATATCTCAGTGTTACTGAGTGTAACCGTATTCCAGTAAGCATTGGGAGGGTAGACAGCAGGGTGTGTCTTGCTGCTGTATAAAAGACAGGTAGCAGATTTAGCTCATCACTTACTGTATACCAGGAAGCTGACATTGAACGAGCCCCTGTATGTGCTCCTGAGCATTGTAAATGCTTCTTGGAGTAACACCAGTTGACTGTGAGGGATAAAATCCTTAATTGACTGCTTTTGCTCCGAGGCTCCTGGAAATATTTGTGTTTGCTTTGGTTTTAATTTCATTTTCTTTTTCATCCTTGTCAGAGTGGCAGGAAGAGATAATGCATTTCACACAGTGTTTAGAAAGAGCAATGAGTTCAGAATCACTACAGGCTGAATATAATTTTAACTAGTATGTTGGCATCAGCTGTGTTTGCGTTGTGGCTTGTGTGCCTTTTTTCCAAGAAAGGGACAATTTCTGGGGACAACTGCATCTTTTTTTTTTGTGCCATAGGCCTCTAAGCAGCTGCTGTGGCCTTTTTATATTGGTTTTTATATTGTTTTGTTTGCGTGTGCCTTTTGGGGGGGACTGCTGTGGGGAGGAAGGCTCTTCCAAAATGGCAAGGAGAATTGTCATTTTGGGTTGTTAAAGTTACTTCAAGGAGGTCAGTGGGAAAGGAAATACAGCTGCTTTATATTACTTAACACGAAATAGACTATGGTTTTGTATTACCACTACTCTGTGCTATCAGTTACCAAAAGATTTGCTCTTGATCTCTGAGGGTGTGCTGACTTGAGCACATACCATGGATTGTAGGATGCACTTCGGAGATTTTTCCCTACTGGTTATCCTTGCCCTCATCCTAAATATGAATCCGTATATACTTGTGCATGTATGTACGTATCTAAAAGAAATGAGAAGGTTATGCCTGAAACAATGATTTGGCATCAGACCAGATCTAAAATCTCAGTAAGCTATTCTGTCTGCAATACATTAGAAATTCAGTCAAGTATTTTAATGTATGTGCTAACAGTATAGAAAGATGGGAAGTCTTCCACTTTGGAAATCAACCAGGTGCTTTATTTGTATGTTTAGAAGACCAGTTAGCTTTAATATCTGCTTTTTAAAGGCTTTGAAATGTCTGAAATATCTTTAAATTCTGCCCAAACTAATGATTGATGCATTAGGACTAAGGATAACTTTTCAGTTTTTGGAATGTGTGCTGGTTACATCTTACTACACACAGAAAATGAAAGAAAGAGTGGTTAAAGTGCATCTGAAACTGTTACTGTATGTTTTCTACTCATGTAAAACAGCATTTGAACTTCTTGTTCAGAGTCTGGTGGTAATGTTACTCCTTTACGCATTTCAAGGGACGTAGGTCTGTTCGGTACGGAGACTTTCAGTACTGCGATCAAGCAAAATCAGTCATAGTGGTAAGTCAATTGTCTACTTGTTTGCCTCAGCTTTACCTCAATATGCATAGTAGAGGTATCAAAATACAGGTTGAGGCTCTGGTTTTATTTATTTGTCTACTCTGGTCTATCTTGCAACCAAAATAATTTCCTAAAGAGAAGTTCCTAGACAACTTTTCCCATCAGTAAACAGAGTGTGATCAGGCTCTTCAAATGTCTTCTTTCAGACCTGCATGTCAGATCAGATCAGTGAAGTTCAACTCTTCTGGTTTTACTCCTATAGATGAAGTTATTTGTGTCTTTTCACAGTTAATGGAAATTGTTGATGGAAACTGACTGAATCCAAGTGTGAAACTACAAATACCCTTTCATTTTGTATGTGTGTATTTACACGTGTGTGTGTATGAGTAATATCTGTATATTACAAAGTTCTTCCATGTAAGAACATGGCAGTAATTTTTTCTACTCAATTTTTCTTGAAGTGCTTCAGTGCAGTACTTAATCACATGAAATAGATGTGTAGTAGTATACTACTACTGAAAAACAAGTACTGCAACTAGTAACTGGCCTTAAACTTCTTTTGACAACATTAACATATCTGTAAAGATGAAGTTGTGCGATGTTTTTAACTTGCCACCTATGCAAAGAGCAAAGGGCTTTTATGTGTAGTGTCTAACTATTAAGGTTTCTAACACAGAGATAAGGGGAAATACTTTTTCTTGCTTTAACTCTGTGTGTTTAATTTGTATTTTTGAAAATAGCCCATGGGCAATCAGTTTCTTTCCTTGGTGTGTGACTTGCATGTCGTGGGAGGAACAAATGTGCATGGCTATGTTAGGTTATGTGGACCTGCTTATCAGTAAAACGCAGCAGAGCAGTGTGT
The DNA here is from genome assembly GCA_028858755.1 of Ara ararauna. Lineage (NCBI taxonomy): Eukaryota > Metazoa > Chordata > Aves > Psittaciformes > Psittacidae > Ara > Ara ararauna. Next base: position 124,012,753 of record CM054379.1, read on the forward strand.
ACATTGATAAGAGGCCAAGAGTGGAAAATGGATTGGCCTAAATGTGTTAACACTGCATGAAATAAGGTCCTTGAAATATTAATAGGTTGAACAAAGTTTGGACTTTCTTGGTTTTATTGCTTCCCTATGTAGGTGTTAGTAATTACAATATGTATTGATATTAAAATACTGGAAATAATCATGGGAATGCTTTGTTTCTGTACAGAAATGTATGCTAGTCCTCACTTAAATACGCATTACATCCTTTTTCTTTTTCTTTTTAAGAGAAATACCAGTCGTCAGACAAAGCCATTGAAAGTACAAGTTATGCATTCATCTATTGTTGCCCATCAGAGCTTTGGTCTGAAGCTCCTAACGTGGCTTGGCAGTGTTATTGGATATTCAGGTGGGCAAACTTGGACTTGCTTGAGATAAGTTAGAGAATATTTGTGAGGCAAGCTGAATTCCTAAAGCAGTTTTATCTGCTTCTTTCAGATACGTAATATATAAGGCAAAGCTATTAATAACTTGTCAGACTTCATTCTGTTTTCTCTTACTGGAATGCTGGTCTGAGTTCTAACTTGCATATGAAAGTGCTACCAGTCTTGGTCTTCTCTGGTGCTGTTTTATTTTGGCTGCTGTTGAGCAGGAGCTGAGAATCACTGTCAAATGCTGGATGCCAACGAGCTATTTTTTTCAGTCCCTAGTTCTTTTGAAATGGATGCAGTAAGCTGAAAATAACCTGATTAGATAAACCAAAGCTATTCAAAAGTAATACACCTGTACATGTTAACAAGAAGCATCAGGAAAGCATGCTCAGCTGTAATATTGCATGTATGTTCTACGTAGGGTTCTTCAGAAGTTACATGTTTTATTAGACTGATAGTTGAAAAACTGGCCAGGATTCAAGGCATAGGATCTCTATTTCAAGTAATCCTTTTGAAAGTTAAGTAGTTTATGTTGGTATAAGTTTATTTTTAAAGAGACATAGACTTCTGAAGTGTTATGGTTGCTTCTTGTTAACTATTTGCCAGTGTTGCTAGCAAATAATAGGTATTAATAGAAAGGAGTGACATAAAGATATTTAATTTCTAAAGTAATTTTTCCTTTCAGTGTAATGTGTAGGCAGGCACTGTCTTTCTCATATTCCTTAAGCCTAGATTTGTGCCATGTCATTTGTGCCACGTGCCAAAGTCACTAATTTTCAGCACTAAATTACAGCTGTAAAAAAGCAAGTTGAATATGTTAATGGTGTATCAAAGTACAGATGAAAACATTGAATATATGCTTTGATTTGTGTGTGTGGTGTTTCTGAAATTCTGCAGAGTTCACTTCATTAAATGTAGTGTCCTTTATGATTCAGAAGGGCAAAACTAAGGTTTGATGGTAAGCAGTATGCATACCTTTTGTCTGTGATCTATGTGCTCAGCTACTTGAAATGCCTCACACCTTGTGATGCAGACTTGCAGTGTGCTCTTGAGCCTGGTTTTGTGAAATGCACTCTTACAAAAGTTGGTTTCCCTTAGCTTTTTAACAAATGCCCCCAAACATCTAGATTCTGTTACTGTTTGGTGTGCCGTTGTAGCCAGGATGACCAATAGTATCCTAGGATGTATCAAGAGGAGGCCAGGGGTTGAGGGAGGTGGTTCTCCCACTCTACTGACCCTGGTGAGGCCACATCTGTGTCCAGTTCTGGGCTTCTCTGTACAAGACAGATAAGGAGCTGCTGGAGAGGGTCCAGAGGAGGCCTCAAGGATGCTCAGGGGTCTGGAGCATCTCTCTTATGAGCAGAGATTGCAGGAGCTGGGCCTGGTTAGTGGAGAGAAGAGCAGCCTGAGTGGGGATCCCATCAATGTGCCAGCGACAGGATGAGGAGCAATGGCCATAAAGTAAACCACAACAAGTGTCACCTCAACATGAGGAAGAACTTCTTTACGTGAGGGTGGCAGAGCACTGGCACAGGCTGCCCAGGGGGGTGTGGAGTCTCCCTCTCTGGAGCCATCCCAAACCCACCTGGACACGTTCCTGTGTGCCCTGCTCCGGGTGGCCCTGCCTTGGCAGGGGTCGGACTGGATGATCTCCAGAGGGCCCTTCCAACACTGATGGTTCTGGGGTTTTGTGATCTGCAAGATAGGGTGACAGAATTACACTGCTTAGATGGTTACATTTAAATGTCCCTGACCAAATGGCATTGGCAGGTGGATGGGTCTTCTGCTGTGCCACAAATTTAGGTTGAATGATTGTTGTGAAATGAGCATCAAACTCTTGTCTGCGAATAAAATGAAAAACCTTACTTTGGAACTTTGTCACAAGCTTGACTACCACGTTCGTTCTAGCAAGTGCCAGTTCTTCAGTAATAAGTATCTGTTGTACCATAAAGTAGTTTCCGTTGATTTGTTACCCTTCATAACAGTAGTTGGAATTGAACTCTGCAAGGCAGAAATAACCCCCAGACTGCTGTAGGAGTTTACAGACTCTCTAGAACTGCAGATTGTATGGTGCACATGGCACTAAGCCACTGTCAGCCTGAGAGAAGCTGAGGTGGCTCAACAGAGAGCAGAAATACAGGCTAATGCATGTAAGTCATGGAGCTGTGTCAGTGAATACGTATCACCTGCAGCACAGAGTGAGGTTGAACACTTCTCTGAATATGTCTCTGTTGAGTTCTGTTGCAGAGGGAGGCTTCCTTGCAAGCATATAATTATTTACATGGTCATATAATAACAATTATTACTACTTTCCACTAGAAGAAAAGAGCTTTAAAATAATAGCAGCTAGTAGGTGTAAACTAAAAACCCCATGGGTGTATGCGTTATTTCATGTATGAATTCTGGTTTCCTTTTGATAGGACTCTCAACAGGAAAAATACCTTAGAAAATTAACCTGTGGTATGATTATTCTATCAGTAAGCAAGCAGCACTTTGAAGAAAGCACATTCTTATTTGCTAACTTTGAAACAAATGGTTGGTTGGCATTTTTCACAAGGTTCCAAATGTCCCATAAGGTTAGTGTGAAACCTGCAAGGTATAAAATATGCATGTTTCTCCTGGCAAAATCTGAGCAGCGTTACTGAGTTGGCAAGGAAAAGAGGGTTCTATGGTGTCTACTGTGTCTTATGAAAGTTGCAGTATGCCAAAATGCACAAGTTTGTGTGTAACTATAAGTAATTTATATCATTTCTCTTCATTAAAGATGGCCTTCGTCGAATACTGTGTCAGGTTGGTTTACAAGAGGGGCCAGATGGTGAAAATTCTTCTCTTGTGGATAAGCTGATGCTATATGATTCTAAGCTGTGGAAAGGTGAGTTTTCTCAAGCTTCTGGAAAATACTAAAGAATGCTATGCATAAAAGTTTTCCCTTTACTGTAGCTGCTAATATTTGATCATTTTTACTGTGGTGTATTATAGACAGAATTGCCTGACTTGTTATAATCTGTCCCTTCATGATGCACTGCAAATACATTGAAGACAAGAACATAGGGAGACCATTTGTAGCTGTAGTTGGTGTTAAATCTGATTGTTCAAAGGAGTCTGAAATTAAGCCTAACTTAGAATCATAGAATCAACCAGGTTGGAAAAGACCTTTAGGATCATCAAGTCCAACCGTTCCCCTGCACTGCCAAGCCCACCACTAACCCATGGCACTGATGGTCTCATCTATGCGGTGTGTGAACACTTGCAGGGACAGTGACTCCAGCAGTGCCCTGGGCAGCCTGTTCCAATGCCTGAGCAGCCTCTGGGGAAGAAATACACAGATGACAGTGGAACTAGATGATCTTAATGTCCCTTCCAACCCAAACCATTCTATGATTTGGGTTTCCCTGCTTTATAGGAACTCATCAGCTATATCGTAGTGACCAAAATGCCTCTCTTTAAGGGGTAGGGCAGAAGTTTTCTGCTTTGACTTGGGTTTGTGTTCATGAGAACTTTCAGTGCCAATTATTTCTGTTCTCTTATTTTAGAGCCCTTAAAAATTTGAAAGTCTGGTGATCCAATGGTATTGGCTAGAAAGTTGTAATGTAAAGGAAGTAGAGGAGGTAGTTCATTTCTTTTCCCTCATGGATTCTGGGTCTGATTTGATATCCTGAAAGGGCACGTAAGTCTAGGTGCAAGAAAGAGAAGCACAAAGAGAAGGCAAAGAATGGTGCAATGTGCAAGTCTTTTCCTTATTTAAATGTGAATCCAGTAGTTTGAAGATTGGTACCCTCCCCCCAGTATCTTGTTGTTCTTCAGTTCTGAGGTACAGATACGCTCCTACAGAGTAGTAACATCTCTTTGTGGTCTGTCTTGGGAACTTCTTGGAGCAGCAAGAAAAGAAGTAAAGTGGAAAGTGGGCTTCCGTCTTGGGTGAATGAATTTCTGGCACTCAGGTTTTTGGGGGTTTAATTGGGGTTTTTTTGACCACAAATTTGGTGATATGAGAGGTACTGCTTCTGTGAGCATTTGCATTACAATGGTTTTAATAAAGGTTTTGTTAGGATCCTGTCTTTTTACATAAGCAAGGAGTAATTTGCATTTCTATTTCAAAATCAGTATATCTCTTCTTTTTCATGTTATTTCTAGTTACTTTGTATTAAGGAAATAGTGTAATGGCTTCTGACTTAAAAGTGACCTACAGAAAGAAATTGTACACGTCTGCATGTATTTCCAAGCTACGTAAGGCAGTTCCCATTTGTATTAATGCTGCTCATTCAGACTAGAAATTCAGAGCTAGCTAAGCTGATTCTTTTGCAGGTTGTTCACAGCTAGCAAAAGTTATTGCATTTCCCAGGACATCTTATAATAATATGCTCCTTGCTTACCTTGGGCCATCCAAATCCTCTGTTTATCCTTAGGAATAGAGTTCTGTTCTTGTTTGCCTGACTTGCCTTATATTTGAAGGTTTATGTTCCCATTCAACAGCTCAGTGCTCTCTTACACCGGTGTAATAAAGAACATTGCTTGATGAATTTTGTTCCATGTATCCATCATCCTTTGCTACCACCTGATTTACTTCATCAAAGCAGTTTCTCCTCTGTAAAGCACACTTATACCTCATCCTGTAAGATTTTCCTTACCTCATGCTGTAAAACCTTTGCTTTTCTAAATGCTTCCATGTTGACAGAAAGTAGTGACGTGCAATATTTCATTCGTTTTTCTTGACAGGAGCAAGAAATGTGTATCACCAGTTGTTCATGAGCAGCCTGCTTATGGATTTGAAATACAAGAAACTTTTTGCTGTTCGCTTTGCAAGAGTAAGTATCTTTCTTAAAAAGAGCCAATAAAATGCTTAAGCTGTGTAGTGAAGAGAGTTTAGTTAGCATCCAGTGCTTCAAATGAATTGTTATCCAAACTTTTTTCCCTTTATTTTGAAGTGGAAAGTTGAAATGTAATGCTGCCTACCTGTTTCTGTCTTCAAAACATTAGTTATAATGGCATCTCATCTCCTGGGAAGAAAATGGCCTTTCCAGGCTCTCCAGAACTAAAGCAGTTCAGATGTTTTTGTCTTCATCATCAACTATGCAGGCCATTGCTTCTTAAGAGCTAATCGCTTCTCATTGTGTAAGCTGTTGGAGCACTACTCAGAAATAGTGCTGAAACTCAGTTATGCTGATCAGTATTTTTGCAGCAATGAGTATTTGAAATGCTTTAAATGAGCACTGCAAATTTCTGCTCACTCTGCTGAAGACGAATCACTTTTTGAGTAGAAAATAAAGCATTAGCGTTTGTTGTGAAGATGAGAGTGAGCAGGTCTCACATGTGAGCAGATTAAATTGTCATGTTCTTTGTACAAAATACATGTCTAATAATCCCTAAGAGCTTCTCTTCCCTTTATCATGGCATTAAAGTTTCCCAGAGCAGACATTTAAATTCAAAACTCAGGTCAGTGTGGATTAGAGGTGAATTTCCCCTTGTTGTTTAGAATTACCGGCAGTTGCAGAGAGATTATATGGAGGATGATCACGAACGGGCAGTATCGGTGGCTGCTCTGTCTGTCCAACTCTTCACTGTACCTACTCTGGTGAGTAGTGCCTGTCTTTCTTTTAAAAACTGATAGTTGGCACTCCTTGCCTTTTTTTGCCTCCTTCTTAATAGAACTATGAGCGATTGCAGAGTGATTTTATGAAAGATGACCACGACAGAGAGTTCTCAATTGCTGACCTCTCGATACAGATATTCACAGTGCCTTCTCTTGTAAGTACTAAAAGACCAAAAAAGGAAATCTTTCTTTGTTGAAAGCCACTCAAGGTTCTTGAATCAAGACTGCAGATTTCTGTAACGTTACTTTGGAAATAATAATACGTGGAATAATAATTGAATGTCACAGGAGGACTCTTCATCAGGGACTGCAGCGATGGGACAAGGGGTGATGGGTTCAAACTGAAACAGGGCAAGTTCAGGTTAGATCTAAGGCAGAAGTTCTTCCCTGGGAGGGTGCTGAGGCGCTGGCACAGGGTGCCCAGAGAAGCTGTGGCTGCCCCATCCCTGGCAGTGTTGAAGGCCAGGTTGGACACAGGGGCTTGGAGCAAGCTGCTCTAGTGGCAGGTTTCCCTGCCTGTGGCAAGGGGTTGGAACTGGACGATCTTCAGGTCCTTTCCAACCCAAACCAGTCTGTGATTCTATGAGATGCAAGGCACTGCTGCTGCCCAGCAGTCAGACTGTTTACGTTCATTACTATGGGTTTAGAAGTTAAAGCGTTCAACATGGCGAAGTCTGACTCTGAGTTCCCAGAGTGGGCTGGGTATTTTGGGGTTTTGTTTTTCTTTTACCTTTTCTAGGAAGGTACTTAAATGGTTATTTAGATACAGTCAAACATGTAAATTCCTCATCATACTAAGCAACGGTTACTGCTTGTAGGAGTCTACACTATAGTTTGCATATCGTGGTTTCAGAACATACCATTCTGGGGCAGTTTTCTACATGATCCACTTTACATTAACTTACCAATCAACACAAGTGCAAGTAACACTTCTCTCATTGTATTTCCTACTTCCTGTGGCACTTCTAGACTTGGATGATGCCTTCTTTCAGGTTTCTAGTTAGTTTCTCTTGCAGTACTTGAGGCGCTGTTGCTTCTTGCAGCTCACTAAGTCTGCTGATCTTTCACCAGCTTCTCCTTGTTTTGGGAAATGTCTTTATTTGCTCCAGTCTCCAATGAGTCTGTCTTTGCTTGTATTGCAAACTGAACAAATGAAACTTTGGAGCTAGACTGAAAAGTCTGATTTCATAGCCAGAATTGTTTAAAAAATGAATGCTTCTGAATCCTTCCAAATTGACCCAGCTTAATTGAGCTCTCCAATTCAATAGTAGCATGGTAGTTATGATCCCAATGGCAGTTATGATCCTGAGCAAAGCTGATTTCAAGTTTCCTGTGTGTGGATGTTATTCGTGGGAATTCAACAGGACAGCAAGATTTTGTTTCCATGGGTCAGGGCAATATTGTGTTGCCTCTTCTAATCTTCATGCTGCCAATAGAATGTTGCCTATATTCAGACTCCCAGTTAGACTTAACCAACTGTTACTCAAGTAGTTATGGTATTATTTTTTCCTTTGGCCGATGGGTGGTGAAATACATGCACTGGTACATTGCTTTTTTAAAAGGAGTTTCCTTGGAGGAGAATAATTGCAATGTCCCTCTACTTGTTTTCTATTTCAAAACCATGCAAAAACAGGAAAGCCAATTTGGTTTTGACTGTTTTGTAGGATATAATAGACTCATGACATGAAAACAATGATGATGAGCTCCTACCATGTGATTTTTATCTATTTATATGTATTTTAGGTATTTATGTATATTCATTCTTAATAAATAAGTTGAAGAATGTAAAACCACCCCGTGCCTCTGGGAGCATTTTCAGTCTGATCTCAGTAATTTAAGGGGTTGAGCTCTCAAGTAACTGAGTTTTTTTGGCTTGAGAGAGGATGGGTGGTTGTATTGGTGGTGATTTCGTGTTGGGAAAATCGTAGCTATTGGATTTTATCCCACCCTTCCCCACAGTAGCATTTTAGAAACTGTATTTTGGAGTCTCATTGGCAACTGTAGAACCCAGAAGCTCTAGTCAATAAGCACAGTGTCATTGAGGTCGATCAGAGTGGCCAGTCTTGAATCTACCGGCCATGAAGTAAAATCCTCTTGTGATCCAAGAACTGCAAGACTCATCCCACTTACCGTGGTGAATCAACAGTAGGGGGGAGTTCTGGAAGAGCTCACAAGTAGGAGGTGGCAGTAACTTCTTAGTGCCCCCTCATCTGTTGTCAGGTTGGGTTGGATTAGATTGCGTGTGGAGGATGATTATCGGGCTTTGTGATCCTTGTTTCCTACAACATGGACGTATGCAGTAGCTTTTGGGGAGAATTCTAAGTAATTTGATGTGATTTCCATGTGGAAATTGCACTGTACAGTTCCTTAGTAGTTCGGAAGATGCTCCGCAGGGCTTGATGGTTTGTGAACAGAGCTATCACTCCCCTAAAGGGGCCATACTTCAGTTATGAGAGAGGAGACAGCACATACTTAAAGGGAGGTACAAGTTAATTATAAGGCACATAATAACATATGCCTTGTGTCATAATTATATAGGTTAGCAGGAGCCTAACCATAGTCAAACTTCTGTACAGAAGGGATCTGAAGAAAGAGATCTGGATTATGGTTATTTCTGGCTAGATGACATTTTTCTCCTGTGAATGTTTGGAAGATTGGCTTTCAGTATGTTCTGGTTTAATTACTGATTTAACTCTTTTGAATGAAAATTCCTGTATTTGATAAGCTTCATGGTGCAGTGTGACACTGTTTGTTAGCTGTGCCTGTTAATTACACCAAATTTCAATGTACTTTGGCATAGGCTCGAATGTTAATAACAGAAGAAAATCTCATGACCACTATCATCAAAACCTTTATGGACCACTTAAGGCACCGTGACATCCAAGGCAGGTTTCAGTTTGAACGTTACACTGCTCTGCAGGCTTTCAAATTCAGGCGTGTTCAGAGCCTTATTTTGGATCTCAAGTAAGTATCTTACATATTGACTATGTGCTGATTTGATCAATTGAGCACTTAAGAAGAAAACCAAAATTAATACTTGCATCTTTTCTGATGGTACCCAGGTATGTGTTGATAAGTAAGCCAACCGAGTGGTCAGATGACTTGAGGCAAAAGTTCTTGGAGGGGTTCGATGCCTTCTTGGAATTACTCAAATGTATGCAGGTATGTAAATCTGTGAATTCCAGAATCTTGCAAAACTAAAGCAGAAAGATAGCTATCATGAGAGAAAAGAGGAAAGAAGTTAATGTACTCTCACTTTTATAACCAGCGCCATATAAATTTTGGAGCCATCATGTTTTCCTGAAACATAACATCTCACCTAACTCTTTTCAATGTAGCTTGTTGCAGAGGGCAATAAAAAGGAAGATCATTTCAAAAAGAAAAATGGCATTTTGGGCTTATTGTGCAGTTTTAGAGGCAGACTAAGACACAATTAATTGTGCGAGTGAAATCTGGTCCATCTTAACCAACCGTTCTCCCTCACAGTGAGAGCCCCGGTTACTGCTTACGTGTTAGCAGAGTTGCTCTGTGTATTGAAGAATATTAATTCCTGACATACAAAGCGATCTCTTTGCTGTGTTTTATTCCCCCACCCTTTTCACATGCTGTGTTACCTTGAGAGGAGTATTTTAAAAGCAGCGCAGCTTTTACGAGGGCAAATTGGCCTTACGATCAGTAAAGTATAAGTCAGAATCACTCCCATTTTTCAGTAGTTCAGTAGTCTACTTTTCTCAATACTTAGCTTAGTGTGTTTATGATAGTCTCTTGAATATGTTGTAATCCCCAGATCGTGCTGGTTTTATTTCTTCTTATGCCAAGAACTGATTAGGTACCACAGCACTAGTCTTTATTCAGAACTTCACTGCATTTAACAGTACATCCCTAGAAAATGTATTCAAAAAAACCCCACATTTAAGATAATATGTGTATGCAAATGCTGTTGTACTGCTCATAATACTAAAATCTCTTCAGGTGTTTATTATTTAATAGAGTTCAAATCTGAAACCTTTCTTGTCTCAGTATTCTTTTCTTCCAATTCCTGATTCGTTTTCTTGTTATTCTTTCAATGTATATAATTCCTTTTTCAGATGGTCCCAAGCTTCTTTTTTCCTGTTGTACCCACGATATGTTTGTAAGGACAAGTAACCACTGTCTCACATTTAGGCTAATGTTGTCAGCATATTTCAGTGATACCTTGTTGAAATGGGTAATTCTTTTTGTTCTTAGGGTATGGATCCCATAACTCGTCAAGTAGGACAGCACATAGAAATGGAACCAGAATGGGAAGCAGCATTTACATTGCAGATGAAATTAACACTTGTTATTTCAATGATGCAGGACTGGTGTGCATTAGATGTAAGTTCCTTGTGAATTCTTTTTCCATGTGGGTATGTGAAGGGGAAAAAACCCCAAACACTAATATGTGTAACACTGGAGCTAAACGCATAGCTACAGCATAAGCCAATATCAACTTCTCTGAGCAAGTGCAAATCTTTTCTGTGTTTAAGCACATCTTTTATGACTTGAACTGACCAATTCATAAGGAGGTGGCTAAGCTGTTTTAAAAACATTATAGAGGGAGTTCTGTCACACATCTGAAAGTTGTGATCGTCACAACACCATCAGGTTATAATCTTCAGAGAAGAGAGAATAGGAGTGTTGGCCCTTGATATATGAAACACTGCCTGATTATAAACCATGGTTTTACCCCATAAATGTTTGAGGTTTTAGGAGTACAGAACTTCAGTATGGTAAAATATGGCAAGGGATCCTGGAATATTTGAACATTCTAGTTGGCTTTAATCTGTCACTGTTAGTTAATGTGCAGCTTTTACTACCCTGGCATGATCATTGCTCAGAAAGTTCCCATAATATCAGTTAGGAAAAGAGCCCCCAAAACCAGTGGGTGTTCTTCTAATCAGGCATACTGGTATGAGTTTTGCAATCTGTTCCCCCTTAATTCAGCTCTTTTTGTTAGATTCCTTATATTAATTTTGCAGGACTATTAATAAAGGTAAAACCCCCAAACCCATCAGACATTTTCACATTGGCTGTATTGTTTTGCAGAGCTATGGTGGTTTTTTCCTAATCTCTATAAACTGCAATCTTTTTCTTTTAGGAAAAAGTGTTAATTGAAGCTTACAAGAAATGCCTGAATGTGTTGATGCAGTGTCATAGTGGTTTTACTGATGGAGAACAGCCGATTGTTCTCAGTATGTGTGGACATTCAGTGGAGACCATCAGATACTGTGTTTCTCAGGAAAAAGTTAGCATTCATCTCCCAGTTGCTCGTTTACTTGCAGGTATGAACTAGTTTAAAATGTTTTAGGAAATGTTGTATATAGGGGATTTGGTTTTTGTATGGCCATAAGGAACCACACAGCAGTTGGTTAAAGACTGAACAGGATGCGTTTTGGCCTTTTTCTAGCTGTTTGATAGCCTCTATCAAACAGGAGAAGTCCTCTATCATAAGGACTGATGGAAAGGATGAGGTATCGGTTATGATAATTTGTCCTAATAGACCAAGGGCTCTTGGCTGTCACAGAGGGGACATGACAGAGTCAGGAGAGAGGCAAAAATCTCACTTGTACTGCAGGTCCTATACGGATACAATGGGGAAAGTGAAATTCTCCTCAAATGTATGCTTTGTAATATGTCTCTTCAGGAAATAGCTGCGTAGCTCCAGGGTGATAAATCTGCAGCCTTACTTGTAGCTGTGTGCAGAAAATGGTTCACTAGTTAATGAGATGACCTTTGTTGCCCTATTCAAATGATACAAAATACTGTGTGTAATATTATGTATGGTTTTGTTTCATGTATTTATGTAGGCTTGCATGTTTTGCTGAGTAAAACTGAAGTGGCATATAAGTTTCCAGAGCTGCTACCCCTGGTATGTAATTAAATGTAGCATATTCATTAAATATAATTAATGCTGAATGTGGAATTGGTCATGTAAGTGTAGGATATTAAAACGAAGGACCTTTTTGCTAAGACTTCTATTGAGAGAGACTCTCTTTAATAGATAAAATTACCTCTTAAAAAATGAATACATAGGTATTAATGACTTGAGCATAAGCAATTGGTGTTGCTTCCCTGAGTAACTTAAAACTTAAATTTAAGGTTTATATTCTGTTCTTTGTGCATTACCTTCTCTTGGTAGTAGAAATTCTTGGCAGGATCTGATTCCTTCTCCTTGGCCTAGGTTCTCATTCTCTTCCCCAGCTGTTCCTTGCTTCCTGCTTGTTCTTATTGATACGCTGTTTCTTTAAGGGAAGTTAAAAAGAATAAGATGAATTAAAAGAGAAAACATAACTGGGAGAAGAAATCTCAGTGTCTTTTGAAAGAAGAAGTACTTAACCTTCGAGTGAGAGACAGCAAATGACAGTGTTGTTAAATTGGTAGTGTTCATGTTTTAAAATAAGAAACCTGTCTTTAAGAATGAACTAAAGCCGTTGTGGCGTGCTTCTATGGAGCAAAGACAGAATATAGTGTTGATTAACATGCATAGATTCTGAATAGGCTCATCAAACGCACATTTTGTAAGGGGTGTGTGTGATTTGCTTCTCTTTTGTATTGCCAAACTATTTTAATGTTCACAAATATCCTCCTCCTGCCCCTTTTATTTTCTCTGTGTATATCAAAATACTGCATTTTCTTAATGCAGAGTGAACTTAGCCCGCCTATGCTAGTAGAACATCCTCTACGATGCCTAGTCCTTTGTGCTCAAGTGCATGCAGGGATGTGGAGGAGAAATGGGTTCTCTCTTGTTAATCAGGTAAGTACACAGTAGCCGTAGAATCAGTGTTTTCTGTTAACTGCCCAAGATAATTGCAGACCTGAACTTCACCCCTGTAAACCGTATGGAAGGCAATGCAAGGGAGGCATTTCTACCTGCATTCATATCATTTGAATATTGGTGATGTTAAACTGGCCTTTGATTTCTTAGTCAGAAGTTACTTGTTTCAGGGCTGCAGCAGTGCTCAGTGAACTTTTAAGCTCTGTGCTTAAAGAAGTTTTCGTATAAGGCAGTTACTGCCTTGTTGCTATTGGACAGTACACAGCAAAATGAAGTACAGAATTAATCTGTGCATCCTCAATAATGCATTCACCTTCACATCATCAAAATGTATCACATATCTTCACAGTCACATCAAAATGTATCGAATATGAAAATATACACCATTAAGATTATTACTATTTATGTCTATAAAGTTATTGGAATCCAAAGACCACACAGAAGTATTAGAACCAGCACAGAACTGAGTGTTTCTCAGCTTTTACCTCTCATACTTCTTTTGTACTGCTGGAGACTAGCTCCATCCGTTACTAAACTTATGTTCTCTGTGTTTGTACAAATGAGGTCTTAGGTGTTTCAAGCATAACAGCTATAAAATGGGTACTGGAGTGTCAGTGCCACCCACCAGGGTGATAGTCTAAAGTGATTTTCTCAGCGAGACACAGATTAAAACAGAAATAGGGTTTGATTCTGTGAGGTGTTAACTTGATTTATTTGCAAGAAACTTCTTTCCCTCCCACAAGCCCTCATCTTCACTAGATAATTGCATTGCCTGTGTACTAGGAGACTGAATTAAGCTTCTCAAACGTATTCTGCCACTTTTGCCTCTTAACATAAAGGATATCTAATAAGGTGATGTCCTTTATTGTTAATAAAGCGAAAGGAGGTCTAGTTATGTACAGTTACAGCACTGCCCATATTACTGTAGGCATACATCAAATCTGGAATTTCAGCCTAGCTTTTGATGGATAAGTAAGTCTCTGTGCTCATTTCCCCTGCTTGTCAGCATCTTGAAGACTAGAGCGTTGTTTAGTTTAGGTAATACAGCTCTCATAGTCTGTAAGTCCCTTTTTTTCCTTTGGCTCTAGAGAGCTCATGTTCAGCCAGTTTCTTCTGGATGTTTTCCCAGAAGATGGGAATAGGCATCTCTAGGTGTGGTTTATTAGTGTGGGGAAGAGAGGGGAGACATGCCTAGCTCTTTTCCATGTAATTCTGGTGAGAAATAATGTCTCTAGAAGAAGGTTCAGCGTGCTCAAGATTGTTCCCAGTTCCAGGTGGAAACCTCTTTATTTTTCCTTAATTGTGGTAGACTCAACCTTTCCCATATTTTAGTGCCTTGACTGCGGTGTTGCCACGGCTTGGTGTAGTACGTGTTGAGTTCACTGACAGGACGCTTTGGCTTAAGAATGGTGCTGTCACAATATGAACACTTTCTGAATCTGGCAATTCCTGAAAGCTTGTATCTCAAATAATTAAAGAGCAATTCATGGAGCAAAGAAAGAGCATTTCTCCAACTGCAAGGGCTTTCACTCCTGTGAAGTTCAAACAGTTCATTGCTGAACAAGCAGATAGATTAAAATGAAGCCCAAGGAATTCCACAAGATTATTCTTCTAAGTATATGCAATCTAGACATTAAATCAACACAACCCAGCCAGCAACTACGCTTGGTTTGTGCTATATTAAAATACTTTTTACATGCAAATATTTGTGTCATTGTTTTTCAAGCCACAGATTCGTATTTTGTTTGCTAATACTGTAGAACAAAGTCGATTTTTCCAGACTGAAAATAAGTTCTGATTAAATCAGTTTGTTAATGGTTGTGGTTTTGGTTTTTTGTTTATTTCAGATTTATTACTATCATAACGTGAAGTGCAGGAGGGAGATGTTTGACAAGGACATAGTAATGCTTCAGGTAACCACATGTACCAGTTTGCACTTCGATTGAACATTCGCATTTTATTTTAACTTCATCAGAACCTTTTAATGACAAGGAGAAGAAGTCATTATTTGTGGGATTTGTTTTTAAACTGTTTAGGTACTATATACTAAATGACATTATGTTGACCCAGCAGGAACAGGGTTGTAGAGACAAACCCAACTGACCAAGTGTCTTTCATCAAATTTTATTTAGAGTATTTGAGATAGAAGAAATAGGCCTGAGTATTTTACACTTAAAAGGGCATCAGAAGCTATTGATAGAGCATAGAATCCTGTTTGTCAAACATGCTGTCACTTGTATTATTAGAAAGTAACTAAATCTCCATGCCCAGGATAGAGAGAGGAGTGAATGTCATAAAGAATATACTGTGAACATGGTATACAAATATACAAACACGCTATAACAACACCCTGTTGTTGTATCTTCTGTTTCTAATCATTTTTTTCTTTAATAGACAGGTGTGTCTATGATGGATCCAAATCACTTCTTGATGATCATGCTGAGTCGCTTCGAGCTTTATCAGATATTTAGTAGTCCAGACTATGGCAAAAGATTTAGCACCGAAAATACTAACAAGGTATCTTAATTTCTACTGCAAGAGAAAATGTGCAACTTTGTGCTGTTGTACCAAGACTGTGCAAAACCTGTCCTATTTCAGTTTTGTTTGACCAGTTTGAAATATGCATAAATGCTTCCACCTGCTGAACTGGTAAATGTCAGAAACTCTTTTGCATTGTTGAAGAAGTTTAAGTCAGTCGTGGCTGCATTTCAGCATAGCTTAATTTGGGAGTGCTAAGGGTGAAACCAGACAATGTTTTGAAGCATTGAAGAAACATTTTCAGCATATGGAATAATTCTTTTACCTTTGATTGAAAAATGTAAATTCTTTTGGTTTGTTTCTTTTCTTTTAATCCAGGATGTTGTTCAACAAAATAACACTCTTATAGAAGAGATGCTGTACCTCATTATAATGATTGTTGGTAAGCTCAGAATACATTTCATTATTTGTTTTTAGTTTGGTTTCTTTAAGGGTTTGGAATGAGCATTCTTCATTGGCATCTCAAGTTCAGTTCTGTTCTGAACTTCCTGTAGTTCTGATTTCTTTCTTAAGCGAAAACCCTAGAAACCTCCTTTTTGAACACTGGGGGTGAACACAAGTTTTCACAGAACAGACTTATTTTCCAGTCTTTTTATATGTGTATATATTATACTTACAGGTGAAAGATTCAGTCCTGGAATAGGACAGGTAAATGCAACAGATGAAATCAAACGAGAGATTATCCATCAACTGAGCATTAGGCCAATGGCTCACAGTGAATTGGTGAAAGCATTACCTGAAGATGTAAGTAACTTGTGGGGGGAGAAAGCAGCTTCAACCTTTTATAAGACTGATTGCTGAAAATTTTTCTCGCACAGTTTTATGCCACTGGAAAGGGAGCAGCATGATTATGCTAAGAGCAAACTTAACATGAGTACAGATTAACAGTTGTCATGGAGAAGGTAGGAAAGAGCTATAGAATAAGAAACAGCATATGAAATGGGCAGGAACCTGAGAGCTGCTTCAGCTTTTTTCTCTTTTTAATACTGTCTCTTATCAGGCCATCTGGCTGGCAGTGTCTGCAGTCTATTTGTAAGCCATGAATAGATGTATGGAAGGGGGTTGTCGGAGCTACACGAAAATAGATGTTATATTTTAAAGCCTAACAATAATTGAAAAGCCATGAATTCAGAGAGAGCATAATGACTTGTGGAACAGAAATGCTTAATTTCATGGACAGGAGCATTTGTCTGAATTCTGGTATGAGGGGCTTTGTAGGAGAGCATTATGGTTTTTTAAAAACACTTTAAGCTTGAATGGAAGAGCAAACTAGGTTTTGAGTTCTAAACTGTATTGTCAGTCTTAAATACTTTTTCCCTGGCCTGTTAATTGCTGTGAATATGTATTGCAGGAAGGGGATGGGAATATTAACAGTTAATTTGTGTGTGAAGTAGCATTGTACATATTTGAGCTGATTTCTCCTGCTACCTTTTGTGGTTGTTTTACCATTTTACATTATTGGGTCTTTTTAGCTTTCCTAGGTTAGTTTCATTTTAAAGGGCTAGAAACCAGAAATACTGACTGTATATTCCTATATAAGCTAACTTGAAGTTTTTTCTTGTTACTGTGACATCCAAGTTTGTTATGACAGGAATAAGACAGAAAAAAAAAAAGTATTTAATACATGATATTTTAACAATACTTTTGCAGAGATGGTATTCCTCAAGGTATTTTCACCTTACATGCTTTTGTGTCCTCTTCAGTGCCTGTGAAATGTCTTCCTACTACATTCCATTGGCGTACTTATCTAGCGTTGCATGGTTTTGAATGTGTTTAATCCAAGCACTACAGTAACATACTGTCTTGTCTTTTCACTTACTGTAGGAGAACAGAGAGACAGGAATGGAAAATGTGATTGAAGAAGTGGCATGTTTCAAGTACGTTTCCCTTAATTCTAATATTTCAACTTTGAAAGTGGAATATCTAAATCAGTGAAAATGAGATAATAGAAGACAGGGGGCTGTGTCATGGTGTTTTCCCACGGCTTTACTCATGTGCATAATGCTTAATACTGTTGTTAATTTGATTTCTAGAATGCCTGTTGAGCAGTGGGGTTTTTTAGCTGTTTTAGTTAACCTTTTATGCTCAGATGTTAACAATCAATGAACATATTGTTTGGGTTGTTCTGGTTTCTTGTAGGAAGCCTGGGTTAACAGGCAGAGGGCTGTATGAATTAAAACCAGAATGTGCCAGGAACTTCAATCTGTATTTCTATCACTTCTCAAGGGCAGAGCAATCAAAGGTAACTAATAATTGAACTGTCTGGGGTTTGGTTTGTCTTCTTGTGGTTTGCCTTTTTCCAGAGCTTGATGAGGTTTGAGGTGAAGCAGTATTATCAGCTGCTTAAAAGTTAGCTTTTAAAAGTTAACTTATTTGAGAATGTTAACAAAATTTGCCCAAGATTTTGCAGTGATTTCTGTGCCACCAGATTCTGCGCCCTATGCAGAGCACCTGCGATCAGTGGACCTTCAGGAGCTTTTAAAAGGGTTCTTTTAAGTCCTATTTTACTGAAAGTATTTAAACAAGTCTGTATTTTTCACTTACCTTGATGGAAAATGACATTTTAGCTCAGACTTGCCTACAATTTTAGGCTAGAAAAAGAAACCAGGCTGGCTCAAGGTGAAAAGTTGAAGTTGCATGCCCTATTTTACGAGTAGATCTGAAGAAATGGAAGCTTTCTTGTTTTATTTAAGGCTGGGGAAAAGGGGAAAAACCAGTAACAATGTAAGAGAGCATGAATGCCTTTTGATTAGTTTTAGATTCGTATAGGTTTTTGAGATATATTGACATCATTCTTTTTCAGGCCGAGGAAGCGCAACGAAAGTTAAGAAGGCAGAACAGAGAAGATACAGGTATTTAATTCTCTTTGAGAGAAGATGGAAACATCTATCAAAGTGTGTATTGCCCCAGTACTTAAACTAACATCCTGTTCTTGGGCTAGCCAGAAACTGGTTGAAAATGTAGCAATTTCTGTTATGTCTCCCTGGTTATAGACATAAATGCAATCCATCATGAAACCAGCCTTATTGAAGGGCTTATTCCTTTGGCTTTTCTGTTACGTGCAAGCCACGTTGCATGCTGCAGCCTGTTATCTGTAATACTGTTTAGCAGCATTATGAGGGTGCTGAGGCACTGGCCCAGTGTGCCCAGAGAAGCGGTGGCTGCCCCATCCCTTGACCGTGTTCAAGGCCAGGTTGGACGCAAGGGCTTGGAGCAAGCTGCTCTAGTGGGAGGCATCCCTGCTATGGCAGGGGGTTGGAACTGGATGAGCTTTAAGGTCCTTTCCAACCCAAACCATTCTGTGATTCTGTAAGCAGCTGTATACTGTCTTGGCTTAAGTTTTTAAGCTCTCTAAAGTCAGCCATGTTATATGTGTGTTGCAAACTTGAGAGATGCTGAAATGTCACACAAATTTCCCTTTCAGCGCTTCCACCACCAGCTCTTCCTCCTTTCTGCCCGCTTTTTGCAAGTCTGGTGAATATTCTGCAGTCTGATGTCATGCTGTGTATTATGGGAACTATACTGCAGTGGGCAGTAGAACACAATGGCTATGCCTGGTCAGAGTCCATGCTGCAAAGGGTATGTTTCCTTTCTTAAAATCATGCTATGCTAAAGGATGGAGTGTGTATTTTAGCTTTTAACATGGGTTTATAGGTTTGGGTTGTTTACTTGGTATCTAACATGCCCAGAATACTCTGAATGAGAAGAAAGTTGTGTTTTCTGATATACAATACTAGGGAAGCCCCTCTGCCTGCGATGCAGTATAGTTTTAAAAGTAAGTGGAAGACAGAGGTAAATATCTAATGGGATGCACAGGAGAGGGGAGAATTCTGCTTGAATCACTTGAAATCTTGTCTGTTGTGGTGGAGAACCAGTTTATCTGAGATTATGCGTATTGAGTAAAGCAGAGTGACTTTTATTCTTGATGTTCCTTTGCTTATTTTCAGTGTAAGTTAAATCACTTTAGGGGGAAAAAAAAGTCAGAACTACAGAAAAGAGTTTCCTAAGTTGAAAATGTGTCAGCTCTGGGAAACTTAAATGAGCTCTTGTTTTTCCTTATTTGTCTTGAGAAGCCTGGAGGGTTACTGCAGATTTTGTTGTCCATGATGTCGTTATCTATGTGTGTAGAGAGAAGCGGTAAGCTGCCATCGGAGGGCTATTCATATCGGTGGGGGTTGTTGGTTTAGTGTCCAAACCCACGCTTGTAAAGAGTGTTGATGGAATTTATCAATAACATTTTGCAGTGAACCACCAGCTTTGAGACTGAGTATTGATTTTTTGGCAGTCAGTCTCATTGACCATATATTTCCTTTTAGAGCTAAGCTGAAATTTCCATCAGCAATTCTGTAGTGCACAAAAGTTGAAAATGGAGAAATACATCAGTATGATAAACAGAAATTAAAGACTGTAGTTACATTTGGGTGATGTGAGAACACCAGGCTTTGGAATAACTCTTTGGGTAATGTTTCATTTTCATACATGGAAACTGAACTAAAACATGCTCAACCATTTGAGTACCTCTGTGGTGTTCTCCAAACTGTGCCGTTCATTAAGGACCTTGCTCAGGAACTCATGGCACTTTGTACTCACTGGTGCTGTGCATTTGGACTGCGTCTTTCCCAAGTCAACCACTCTTTGTCTTGGAAAGTGTCATGCAAGGGTTAACATGAGACATGTGAAAGAGGTGACCCATATCTGATAAGACCTTGTTAGATCGATGTGATAAATTGAGGAAAAATTGACTGTTACTTCTTAAAAGAAATGGTGAAAGTTTTCAGACTCTGCTCAGGTTTTACCCCTTTTTCTGTGGGTATTGAAGACTGCTTCATTTCAGATTTCAGTGTTGATTCCGGGCATTCAGTAATGCTTTTTGTCTAGAATTTCCTGCCAATCTGTATGGGGTCGCGTGATAGAGTTCACCACCAAGGTTTAAGTATTTCAGCTTTAAAATGCCGTTCAGACTACTTTAGCACCAAAGAGGGTAATTTCCATTTTGAAGTTCAAGGAGATTACAGACCTAAAAGGGAATGTTACTTTACAGTGTATTTCTAGAGTGTTCGAATAAATTTAGTTTAATCATTTTAACTTGCCAGCTGAATTTTGTATGTAAAAAGGATTTAAAGTGCACCATGCTGCTGTCCAGAGGCTTGTTCTTGTAACATGCAATTGCTAGGGAGAAAGCTAAGAAGCATTGACTTCTTGCTCACTAGACAGGACAGCAAACAGAACAATACAAGTGATGGAATGTGGACAAAATGTCAAGGCTTTGTAAGCAAACGCTGTTACTCCTGTGCAACAGAGCTTTGGAATGTTGTATATGGAAATAACTTCTACGTTCTTGCTATATAATTTTGTGTATGACTTCCTTGTCTCTTAGTGAATTACACAGTCTATGAAGAGATTATATGGATTCTTTAAGAAAAGAACTAACTTGTAATTTTTACCTAGGTTTTGCATTTGATTGGAATGGCACTACAAGAAGAAAAACAACACCTGGAGAATGTCAGTGAGGAGAATGTTGTAACATTTACCTTCACTCAGAAAATATCAAGTATGCCTTTCTTTTCAGTTATATAGCAAATTTTAAATCACTGAAAATGCAATTATACATGGTTCATTCTTCTGAAACTGTATTTACGAGAAGAGTGTTACTTGTTTATCCATCAAAATTTTACCAAGTCGACTATGGATGGGTTTTACCTATGTGTAGATCCTATGACAGTAACAATAATAAGGTGTTTCCTAGAGGAGAAATCCAAGAGTTGAATAATTCCCAGTAAATCTGATTCTTGATATCTGTAAGTAGCATCTCAAGATGTATTGCTGTACAGGATCACATGCTCAAATTGCAACAACTGTGGTTGTGTTCTTCATCAGTCTTTTAATGTTGACTCTCCTTTGTTTCTTCTGACTAGTGCCTCTAGTTTTGTTAAGACGTAAAAGCTGCTAAGACTCTTCCCTTTAAAATAGATGGGAGATAAAATATTGGCAGTTCTACATGGCAGCTCCTGAGATGAAAACAGCCAGGCAGCACATAGAGTGTATGTCTTGTAAGAAAATACAGTCAGTGAGCAAGGCTTTTAAGACTATTGCCTCTAACGTTTCAGGGTTTAGAGGGTATTAATGAAAGTGCTTGCAAACGGGGGAATGGAAGTTATATATTGTGCCTATTTGTTGAAGGAATTCTTCAGCTGCTGAGCATACCCAAGGGTTGGGGTTTGGGTTTTGTTGTTTTTAATGTTAGTGAATGATTAGTTTGTCAGATAACAGTATAATCAATTGTGATTGTCATTTTTCTCAGGGCCAGGAGAGGCACCAAATAATTCCCCTAGTATACTTGCTATGCTAGAAACACTGCAAAATGCACCTCATCTGGAAGTTCATAAGGATATGATCAGATGGATATTGAAGGTAAATATTCTACTTTATGTAACTGCTGAAAATCATGGAAAGAAGAGTTTTGAAACTTTCCTGATCATGTTGTGAAAGTTTCCATATTTCATATATTGGTTTGTTGTGTACCTACTTTGTTCCTCTTCTGGAATCCCAACACTGCACGTTGTCTGGCAGCATTAGACAGTTAAATTCACATGTCACAAACAAATACATGTTGTTTTTTTCTTACAGACTTTTAATGCTATCAAGAAACTAAGAGAAAGCTCTTCTACAAGTCCTGTGGCTGAGACAGAAGGAAATATAATGGAGGAGGTAAAAGCGAGCTGTAACAGTTAGCTGATCCAGGGCGGGTCTGGGTTGTGACTAGCAAAGGACTGTGTTTCTAATTGCAGCTTTAAATCAGAGATGGGAAATATCAGTGATTCCTGAAATTCCGCTCATGGATTTGTAGATCAAACTCATTTGTTTGAAAGACCTATTGGGAGAGTCCCTGGACTATTTCCTTTGATTTGTAGATTGTAGTCTTCAAATCTTTTGCAAGTGTACTCCCTAGAACTGTTTGTAGTACTGATCACAGCATTTAATGAATCTGCTCTTCCTGTGATTTCGGCCTCCTTGGAAAGCTAAAAGAAATGATAACTGTATATTTTTGCCATGCTTATTCCAGATAAGCTCTGCCAATTCGTTTATCTCGACATGACCTTCTAGATGCTACACAAAGACCTTGAAGCACTGTAGTGGATTTAGGAATGCAGCTAGTACAGAGGGAGAGCAGCGCTAGAGACAAGATGTGTCACTTGCTTACCTTTTTATCTATCACCGAATCCCAAAACCATCAGTGCTGGAAGTGCCCTCTGGAGATCATCCAGTCCAACCCCTGTCAAGGCAGGGCCGCCCAGAGCAGGGCGCACAGGAACGTGTCCAGGCGGATTCGGGATGGCTCCAGAGAGGGAGACTCCACAACCCTCTTGGGCAGCCTGTTATGAGTGCTTGAGAAGGGAAAAGAAATAAAAGCCACACTTAAAGGTTGAGGGAGAAAGGTACCCTTCTGGATCTGCACAAAAGGGGGCACAAAATAGGTTTTTGGTAGACTTTTGTCTTTGTTCATGAGATTTTCATTGTTTGGAGGTTAGTACAAGTTACACATAGCAGTAGCTAGAGTTGTCTGTTGCAACAAGGTTTAAAAGTAACTGAGTGAGCAATATGATTTCAGAGCTCACGCGATAAAGACAAAGCTGAAAGGAAGAGGAAAGCTGAGATTGCCAGATTGCGCAGGGAGAAGATCATGGCCCAGATGTCTGAGATGCAGCGGCACTTCATTAATGAAAACAAAGAACTCTTTCAGCAGACTTTGGAGGAGCTCGATACCTCAACCTCTGGGGTACATGAAAATAGGTAAAGCAATCTCATTTAAATTGTTTTTTCCTTTAACTTTGATACCAGATTGTCCTATTGTGACTGCTTTAAAAAGTGCTTTTATTAGTCTTGATGGGGAAAACCATTCAGAAGTTTCTGAGACCCAAAAAGCAGCAGTAAATGGAATGATTTCCTCCCACTTTCTGTCAAGATGGTGGGATAAATATTGATTCCTCCCTCATCTCATCCTCATAGTGTTCAACATAGGCAAATAATTTTTTGTATCAAGCCATTGAGTAAATTGTTAATAACACTGAAAAGACCGTTTGCTAAAACATAGTAAATGGAAAATAGCTGATTATATGTTTGTTGAGGATCTGGAAGAAATTCTCCTCCTAGCTGAAAACACAAATGGAAGCATGCTGATGGTTTTGTGGGGTAGTGGAGAGTGTTTTCAGAATCTGTGTCAGGCACTTACAGGATGGTGCTGATGAAGGGCTGCAGACACAGTTTCTGTGTTAAACTGTGTAGGGCTATTAGGAGGGTATGAATTTTTTCTGGAAAATATGTTCTATTTCTTGGGACACAGGAATTGTATAAATGCCAAAAGTCTTTTTTGTCAGCATTTATCACGAAGCTCAAAAGCTCCTTAATCACATTTGCAGTGTTTTCAAATCATTTGCTCACTGGTATTCTTTGAATATTCCAGCCCTGTAATTTCGGATGCAAAACTCACAGCCTTGGGACCAGAGCAAACTGGAGTAGCTGAACACAGACAGGTTGTTATGTGTATATTGTGTCAGGAGGAGCAAGAAGTTAAAGTGGACAGCAGGGCTATGGTCCTGGCAGCATTTATTCAGCGATCAACTGTGTTGTCTAAAAATAGAAGCAAAATTACTCCAGACCCTGGTAAGTAGTGTTTAGAGTTGTCTTTAATATTAAGGAATGTCAAGTCACTGTAACAACCACCTGCTCTCCTTTTAGACAGTGGCCTCACCTTCTCGTGTTAACTGTGTAATTGTGGATGACTTCATTATGATCAGTGGTAAAACTCCCATATTTTTAGTGAGGTAGAAATGTGTATTCTAAATCACTTCAAGGCATTATCTAAATGTTCTGCCACAAATAATTGGAAGCAAATGGTTTAAAAACCCCTTTAAAAGCAAAAGTATTTATTCTTGAACACCACCCTTACCATTACAGAGAGAGGAGGTATTGATGTACTGCTGCAAAAGCCCGAGAGAGACCTTTCCTTCCTCTCAGTTACATGATCTGAAGTGCCTCTTAGTGGTAATAAAAAACACTTGGATTTAGTTGGTGAAACAGATCCCAGTGATCAGTGAACATTGTTACAAAGGTTTCTCTATAGTCTCTATGTAGAATCATAGAATCAATTAGGTTGGAAATACCTTTAAGATCAAGTCCAACCGTTCCCCAGCACTGCCAAGGCCACCACTAACCCATGGCACTGAGGCCTCGTCTCCACGGTGTGTGCACACTTGCAGGGACGGTGACTCCAGCCCTGCCCTGGGCAGCCTGTTCCAATGCCTGAGCACCCTCTGGGGAAGGAATTGTTCCTCAGCTCCATCTAAACCTGCCCTGGTGCAGCTTGAGGCCGTTTCCTCTTGTCCCATCCCTTGTTCCTTGGGAGCAGAGCGCAGCCCCCTCCTGGCTCCATCCTCCTCTCAGGCAGTTGTAGGGAGCGATCAGGTCCTCCCTGAGTCTTCTCTTCTCCACCTGAACCCCCCAGGTCCCTCAGCCATTCCCATCACACTGTGCTCCAGGCCCTGCACCAGCTCCATTGCCCTTCTCTGTCCTCACTCCAGCACCTCAGTGTCTCTCTTGGAGTGAGAAGCTCAGAGCTGAACACAGGATTCAAGGTGCGGGCTCACCAGTGCCCAGTGCAGGGGCACAATCACTGCCCTGGTCCAGACACAGAAAATTTCTGCACTCAGTCATTTTGCACTCTCACTCTGAAGATCAGTGTTCTTGGACTCATTTTTTAATAGTACTGAGCCACCAAAACTGCAGGTAGATCTTGGGGAGTTTTACCACAGCCCAGTACCTCCGAAAGCCTGAGTACAGTACATGCGCTCAAAACAAAATGATGCGATGCTCGTAAATGCTCTCAATGTTGTGGATTAGTAATAGTTTTTATGCTTCATCAAATGAGTTACACTTTTGTCATGAAGTTTAATAATAACATAAATGTGTAGTGTTTATCTGTAGTTAAATCTTTTGATAATTATTTCAAAGTTGTTTGTTTTATTTTAAATACAGAAAAGTATGACCCATTATTCATGCATCCAGATCTGTCATGTGGAACACACACGGGTAGCTGTGGGCATATTATGCATGCTCATTGTTGGCAAAGGTAAAAAAAGCTTTATATCAGTTTTTAGTCTAAATAGCATGTCATGCCATCAGTTTGCTTAATGGCAGTAATTTTAATGGCAAAATGAGTGGGATGGAGTAAAGTTAAAAGAATTTCATATAGCAATTAAACCAGCTTTCTGTTGGGGAAAAACAAGTAGTAATCATTATAATAGAATCATTGTAATAATATTATGATACGTACTGTAAACTTGTTCATTTACAATCTGTTGTCTTGGTAAAGAGGAATCCAAATCATAGAATGATTTGGATTGGAAAGGACCTTATGATCATCTGGTTCCAACCCCACACGTGGCAGCTTTCATTCTCTTTGTTTATCCCTGTGCATAATCCCCTGTGGTGCACGTAGAACACTGCAGCTCAGATTTGTGGAGGTTTTGTGTAGTTCAGTAATAAACGTGTTCCTGCTGCTTCTTGTGCTCTCTACTGGAGTTTTAAGTGAATACATTCCTTGCGTTCTTAATTCCTTCTTCATGTTGAATTTGAAATGGAAACATCTGCTACCTAGTTCAAGTTCATCTTCAACATAAACCCAGTTTTATCTTTTCTTCTTAGTCTTTTTTTTTATAAACCTTTTTTCAGTGATTTTTATTCTTTCATTTTTGGAGGGGGATAAACATGCTTAGTGCTACGTGACGCCAATGCCATATGACAAATGCAAACCACTCAAGCCTCTTGACTTTGATTAGGCCTTTGCTTTGGTCTTTGGCATGGACCTGCTGTGTGTGTGAAGGTTGTTAGGAGCTCCCAGAGATTTTGTGGCTGTAACCATGCACAGGTTCATGGTCGTTGATATCACTCCTCACTGAAGATGTGTTTTGCATCTTCTTGTGTAGCTCATGTACAGTCCTGTGTGGTTGCCATTAACTCCTGAAAATGTCCTTAGGTGCCTGTATTCAGTCCAATTTTGGGTCACTGTCAGGTGTGCTCTAAACCATCTCAGAGGAGTAGCAGTTAGGTTTAACAAAGCGGTGATTCCAGTTCCTTTTCATATAGACTTGGAGATCAGCCACCATTTCTTCCAGTTAGTGCTCTCTTGTGGCATGTAATGGAATAAGCACAGGGATAATGCTCCTGACATCTCTTTTAAACCTTCATGTGAAACTGAGAGCTTTCAACTTTCATTTTGCCTCTTCCTCTTACCCTTATTATCGTAAATGGAAATTGCTATAGCTGAGACCTAACAGCCCTGTGACCTTCAGCACTTTGGGGGATTTTGGCTGCCAAAAGCTGAAGATAGTCTGCAGTTAGTAATACTTTCTCAGTCACAGGGTAGAACTTTCTTCTTCCAATAATTCTTTTATGTATATCTGGGAAAGGCAAAAGAGGGCCTTCATGAGAATTTATTCATCTGTATGTTAATGTTTTTATAATTTGCCACTAACATCTTGCTCTTTTCTAAAGGTATTTTGATGCCGTCCAAGCAAAAGAGCAACGAAGGCAACAAAGATTACGAGTACACACAAGTTACGATGTAGAAAATGGTGAATTCCTTTGCCCGCTTTGTGAATGCTTAAGCAACACTGTTATTCCTCTGCTTCCTCCACCAAGGGTTTTATTTAACAGGTCTGTTGGCTTTATAGATGTCCTCAAAAAACGCAAGAACCAAAGTCCCACACCCCAGAACACCCTTTCAAGATGTTTATTATCTTCTGTTTTGATAATCTCAAAGGGATTGCCTGCCTGCTTATTTTGGCCTATGGACTTGACTTGATTATTGAATAGTATGGAATTTATAGAGTATGAAGGAAGAGTAAAGTATAAGACCTGCAGGAGAAGAACTGAACATAGAGAAGTAGCACAGCAGAGATTGTTGAGAAACACAAGAACATGTGATGCCTATGAAATACTAATTCAGCATATAGTTTGTTTTTAACTCATGTATGTTTATATATATTCTTGGACAGGTTAAACTTTTCAAGCCAACCAAACCTAACTCAGTGGATCAAAACTATATCCCAGCAAATAAAAGCACTGCATTTACTTCGACATGAAGATGGTGCAAGTAAGTCTGAAATGTGTATATCTGTATGTGAGAATGTTAGCGTATTCATGGAAAAGACCAAGTATTTGGTTCTACCACAGTGGAGTTAAGAAATGGTTGTGAAAGTGTTGAGAACAGCTTGGAATGTCAGTTTATGACTATATCCTCCTGCACCTTTTTATACTGCAGTAAGTACATTTAAGTGAATAATCTGTGGTTTATTACTTCTGTTTGTACAGGCAATTCTGGTCATTCAGAAAAAATGGATCAGCTGCAATTACCTGAAGGATTTAGACCAGATTTCAAACCCAAGTATGTATTTCCATCTTAATAAATCATGAAAAATGAATCATGAAATGGTAACATGAAAATAGAATGTGACTCCTGTGCTATATGGTCTCAATAATTAAGGAAAATATATGGATTTTGCTTTAATTAGAAAACTTGATCCCATTATTATGATAATATTGAAGTCCAACCCACAAGTAGTAAATAATGCAGTAGAATTTCAGAGGTGAATGTGGTAAGTGGATGTGCAGAGATGCTGCAGTTGTATAGACATCAGGATTAAGCTTTGTTTCCATATTGCTTGTAACTGGATGAAAGAGTCGTTTTAGAGCTCAGCACTACAAGCAAAACCTGAAGACTGTGAAATGGGAGAGTATGTTAATATGTAATTTCAGCTATTATGGGGTGTCTGTGTTTGAGCATACCCTTCATTGGCTTGAGGAGCAGTCACACCCCGTTCTTTTAATTTAGCCCTAACTATATTAATTTTGAAGTCTGGATCTTAATACTAAAAAATGAGATCAGTTCCAATCAAAGAATCAAAAACTAATTGGGGAGTGTATCTGTCACAGGGAAGAGGTTACAGAATCTCAGATCCAAACAAAGGTACTGGAGTTCTCAATTGAACTTGAAAATCCAGGTGTTCAGCTATGGGGTAAATGCTCATTATTGAAAGTTCTATGCTGCCAATGGAGAAAATGATGAATTAGTAATACTGTCTTCTTCGTTTCAGGAATCCTTATTCTGAGAGCATAAAAGAGATGTTAACAACTTTTGGTACAGCAACATACAAAGTAGGCTTGAAGGTTCATCCAAATGAAGAAGATCCACGTGTACCTATAATGTGTTGGGGAAGCTGTGCTTACACGATACAGACTATAGGTATTAATGTATTCATTTTGCTCCTTTTTATCTGAATTTTGGAATTTAGTTAAGTTCACACTGCTGAAATATACTGTGGGTTTGTTTTTTTCCAGAACGTATTTTAGCTGATGAAGATAAACCGTTGTTTGGTCACTTACCTTGTCGACAGGTGAGGATCAAGTAGCAATTCCTCTCTGAATCAGTGGAAAAAAGAGGGAATTATGCTGCTTTCATGCAGAATAGCTAGATTTTATGTTCCAGTTATGTGATAATTTTATTTGTTGGATACCACTGTTGCATCAATCAGTTTCTGATTATTCATCTACTTAACAATCAAATCTAGCAAAACCGTTATATTGTGGGTTATTTTGCTGTAATTTCATAGTTTCTCATGGTAACAGTCAAAATAAGAAAACTGAAGGGAACTTGTATATTTGCATACACATAAATATCTGTCATGTACTTAGACACTAAACTGTAGCTGATGGGAGCAGTTTGAGGGGTCTTCTCCAATGCTGTAAGTCAAACAACCTTTTCTTGTTGAGGAACTTCATTAACTGTGGCCGTGTCTCTTTGTTTTTAAAGGATGACTGCCTTAAGTCATTAACAAGATTTGCAGCAGCTCACTGGACGGTTTCATCTCTTTCAGCAGTACAGGGTCACTTTTGTACTCTCTTAGCATGTAAGTTCACCACCTTATGCTGTTCTTTACGAGGAGATACAGAATAATGCTTATGGAATGTTGTTAGTCATGATTACATGAAGATTGTGTTATGCTTTGGTTTCAAGTAATAAGCCAAGAGCTGGTATTTTCACATTTCAAGAGAAGCATGGATATTTTGCTGTGAATGAGTTCTTTTGATTCTTCCCAGCATTTCTATTGCTGATTTTAGATACCCAAAGCAAAGGAGAAGGAAGCAGGGTCCTTCAGAAAAGAAAGGTTACAGGTGGAACTGTAAAGAGGAGGAAATAAAGATTAATGTAGTATTGAAAGGAAACAGGGTATTTGCAGAGGTCTATAATATATCCGCAAACTTCTCTGTCTTTGAAAAGTAGGATCCATGATAAGACAAAGCTTACTGAGTAATGTCATATATTGAAAACTTTAATGAGAACAGCCAGAATGTTCCAAGCTTGAAGCATTTGTAGGTGAACCGTCTGAAGTTCAGCCTAATGCAGTAGTTACTCATGAGAGGGTTATTCCGAAAGGCCACTACAGCAGGGAAACTTTTAAAATGCATTCAGCCACTGAAATTACTAATAGGATTGATACCACCTTCTTCAGCAGCTCTATGGGGAAGAACTTAATTGACATTAGTTTGTAGCAGTAATGATTGAGCCAGGTTCCATGTGAAACAGAAGAGAAAATGTTGCTGTTTGAGTTGAATGTTGTATATGATGTTCTGCATGGTTTGTGTTTTCTTGAAATCTTGAATCAATGTTTCTTTAAAGCTCCTCTTCCTTACAGGTGACAAAGGTTACTTCATTGCTTTTATTTTTATGAAGGAAAAGTGTTTGCTAGTGTATTTTTCAAGGCTAGGAGTAAGGAAAGGTATTAGCCTTCAATCAGTCAATATTCTATGGAGGACGCATAAAGATAACTTAGGGAAGAAAAGTTGAGTTTTGGAAGTCCCTTGCTCTGGTCACATTTTTGATGGAAGCATTTTTCATACCTGTGGTTTGAGTTCTGTGGCTACCTGCTTACAGAAGTAAAAGCATTTGATATCAGCGTGGTGATGGTATGTCTGCTAATAGAAGCAGCTTCAGGATATCACAGATTAAGTTTTTGGCCAGCAAGGCAGCAGTCTGCAACTGAAGCTTTTTTAAGTCATTGTGATGAGACCATTTTTTACTGTAGTAGTATTTTAAACTTGGGAGCTTAATGCTTTCATCTATATTGTAAAACTGTTCTCATAGCTGCACTTTTGCTCTTGTATTGTAAACCAGATTTTACTTGCAACTGTTCCTTGATTGTTACTTTAAATATGTTGTAACGTTTTCAAGACAATTTAGGTTTGCTTTTAGATGGACTTGGGATTTATGAATTTCTGTTTTGTGCTTTGGTTAATACTTTGTGGTTACTGTGAATGTGAATGCTAGAGAGACGGAGAGACTGATACCTAGTTCTTTCTTAATTAGGGATAAAATAATGAATGTAAGAGACCCTTTAGCAATGCATTTTTGAGTCTGTCACACAGATGAGTTACGCGAGGCATGAACCTTGTTTAGTCACAAGCTCTCTGGGTCAGAGCTTGAGATTCTATCTCATTTTATCTCCCACTGGGAACCAAAGCAATGAAACAGAAGTCAGTATGGGAGTAGTGACTGGCAGTATTTATTTTGCGATAGTTACTTTGGGTTTGTTTCATTTCAGTGCATTATAGTTAAGTAGGCAAAAACCTTTTCCAGTAATATTGAAAAACTCTTGAATTCATGATTTTCTGGCCCAAATGGGCACATTCAAAGCATATAAACCAAGGAGATGGCTCTGGTTTTATAGCTGAAGTGCGCTAAAACCTTGTAATGTCTAAATGTTCAATTAATAAGTTTTTTTTTTCTCTCCAAAATACTCAGCACTGGTGCCTAATGAAAAAAATGGAAGTCTTCCTTGCATACTTGATATTGACATGTTTCACTTACTGGTAAGTATTCCATCAGATACAGTAAGAATGCTTTGATCCAGTAGGATCATGTAAAAACTTAATTGCAAACTTCCTCTTTACTCTGGGTTAGGAACGTTTCGTGATGTTCAGGGGTTTAGTATTCTTTCACTACTTAATACAACTTAAAGACTTTTTCATTTCAAGTACTCTTATCTATAAATAAAAAGGGGGAAATGAGGTAGAATGTGTACTCGCTGAATGTGAAAGCAAAAGAAAAACCCAAGCCCAACCCTGCCACCAAACCACTAAACCCGAACAAAACAGCAGCAACAGCAAAAGCACACCAAAACCAACCAAAACTCAGCACCACCCCCAGAACCCCTTGATATAGTTTCTCATTGTTCCCTTAAATTGTGGCTGGTTATTTAACTTCAAAATTAGCCTTAGCGGGGCTGCAGCACAAGCGGAGAAAATAGGTAGATTCAAAAAGAAAAGGCATATTCCAGCTTTCTTGTTTTCTTTTGCAGGTAAGCTTGGTGCTCTCTTTCCCTGCCATACACTGTCAGGAATTTTCAGGGGTTAGTCTTGGCACTGGAGATCTTCACCTGTTTCATCTTGTCACGATGGCACACATAATACAAATTTTACTTACCTCATCAACAGGTAATGCCACTTTCTTTCAGCTTTCAATGAAATGATTCCTCAGTTCTGTATTTGGAAAACACTAGAGTGCTGTTGGTAAATCTGTGCGGTTTATAGTCGCAAAAAACTGATGAATTCTGTTCGTGAAAGTTCAGTCTTCTGTCTTTATTGCTTAACACTGCAGGCATTTTGGAGCATAGCTAATCATGAATCCTAGCTTTCCAAGTCATGTAGCAATGTAGTATTGCAAAGACTTGGCTTAGGCATTGTGTGATGCGTAAGTTGCAGTTAGCAAAGAGTCCATGTATCTCCTGGTAGGAGGAACTGGATAAGGTATGGTGTGCCAGAAGCTAAGAACTCCAAGCAGGTGTATTAAGAATCCCCACTGATTGAACATGTAAACCAGGACCTCTCTGGTGTTAACAGTTGCATAAACTTACCACATAAGATGTGCAGCTGAAAGCCTTTTTCCAGTACATCGTATTGTAGCCCAGTGGAATGTTTCACTTAGTTTTGGCCTTTTTCTCAAAACTTGAAGAAATACGATCTTGGTGTAGAAACACTTAAATATGAACGTAATTTGGTTATTACTGCTTTCTTCTTCAGAAGAGAATGGCATGGATCAAGAGAACACTAACAGTGAAGAGGAAGTAGCTGTGCTTGCACTGTATAAATTTCTTTGCCAGTGTACAGGAAGGTAAAAGTGCAATGTTTTGATAACATTTTGTAATGCTTTCTCTCTCCTGGAGTCAACAATAACTACAGACTGAATTCCATATACTAATGCTGTCAAAAATGAGATGTTTAACTTAGGAATTCATTCACCTGGTTTCTTATCCACTGCTTCTAGAAGTAACTTCTTTTGAAGTAACTGTTTCTGTCAATTCCTGTGTTTATGAAGATACCTGCTCATGAGCATTATGCTGTGGAACAGTTTTTATGCAGCTTGCAGATGCGTAGTATCTGGAATTGGCAGTGTCTGAGTACAGAAAACTTGGTGAGATCTGGAATGTCCATGCACAATTTTCCTTAATTTTACTATCCCAGTTGGTTTTGGTTTTATGAATCTCTATTTTGTTCTTTGTCTTGGAGTCAGCTGTGAAATAAACACTTGGCATAATGCGTACGTCAGTTGAACATCAGTAATTTAGTATGAAATATGACTGAAGACTTGCTAAATAGAGCTGTCAAAGTGACATGATTTTTTATTGTGTTCTCTTAAGTGCCTTGAAAGAAATTTCCTCAGGCTGGCACCTGTGGAGGAATCTAAAAGCTGGAATCATGCCTTTCCTGAGATGCTCTGCTTTGTTTTTCCATTACTTAAATGGAGTCCCAGCACCCTCAGAAATTCAAGGTAGTATCTGTTTTGTGTTAAATCAGCTTTTTAATACAAATAAATTACATTTATACTCTCTTTTCTAAGCTGTTGAGTGAATGAATGTGGGCTTGTTACCAGTGCAGAATCATGTATGCGTAATGAAAAAATTAAAGAAAATATTGATTCCATTTTAAAATGTCTTTTTAAAATAGAGGCAAATGCCATTCTAGATTATTTAAAACAGAAAGTGATGTTCTTCTGTTAAGAAGTGGTGTTTCAATTATTTCGAATCTATTGATCACTGTTTTGAAATGAGATATGCTTTGCATTGGTTTCATTTGAATCAGCATCCACCAGCAACTTATATCTCTCTATAAATACACTGTGTTACATTACACCCCAAATAATTGATGTTAGTAACATAGTTTACTATCCTCCACATATGGTGTATGTAGGGATAGAGTATGAACCTGAAGATGCTAATAATAAGTGGGTTCACGCTGCTTCAGGACTCCCATGCTGAAAACAGTTTGATGCTTGGTGCTGAGCTAACATGAGACAGCTCTAGTCAGGAATATCTTTCTGACTTGGATCTTGTTGTAGGATGTTTCCTTGACATTTTCCTTTGATTTTCTGTAACAAGGTTTCTCAAGTTCATTGTCTGGACCAGTAGTGACTACTTGAGTTCTTTATGTTATGGGTACTCTAAAGATGAGGTCCAAAGTGCATATGAGCTTCCAGACAACAGATCCAAAGGTCTTTAGAGAGCTGGCTATAGGAGAGGGGGAGAGGAAGGCTTTGCTTCACTTCTTTTACAATCCTCAAGTCTCAGGGATTTGGATGGCCCTGCAGATCCCCATCACTGAGGGACATTCTGACGGTGGCCGTGACAGTGGGTGTTTTGCTTTTCCTTCCCATTTCCCACCCCAGGACCCACTGATCCCACAGCTGGCCTGTACTGCTCTTCTCTGATGTTTTACTGCGGGTTGCAAGATGGCAATTTACATGGCCATGAGAGGGAAGCGAGCACAGCTTTTACTGTAATTCACTTTGTTATTCAGGAGCAAAAGTGGCTGTGCCATGGGAGAGGTACTGGTACTCTTTGTCCTGAAAGCTGGGAGAGCAGAGGCCCAGGGAGTCAAACCAATAGACTGCTATGAATTATGGCAATCTGGTGGTTATGTCCTGCATATTTTAGTAGAGTTTGGCATTGCAGGCATTGGCAATGTCTGTATTTCTGAGGCTGTGGTATACTGCCTGTCACAGTCTACCTGTCTCTGTGTCACAGTCTCTAAGGAGCACGAAGTAGCCTTTTAGTGCCTGACATTAGAGCAAAGACGTACCAAGTCCTAAAGGCCATTGAAACCTCTGTGATGGTTTGTATATGACATGAAAAACAGGCTTAGGGGGGGAAAGTTTGAGGAAGGTTGCTTTTTGTTACAACCAGCTGGCTGGCTGCTGCCTTTACTACCACTTTTATACTTCATACCACTTTTTGGGGAGAGGAATACAGCTGATTAAAATACCAAACAAGGATAGCTGTCCCATTATTTAGAGCTATATTTCATTTATTGTAGGTAATACCATTTAAGAAAATGTAATGATAAGTATGCTTTTTCTTTCAGTCAATGGAACAAACCAGTTTGAACACTTATGTAGCTATCTTTCCTTGCCAAACAACCTCACCTGCCTTTTTCAAGAAAACAGTGAGATTCTGAACGCATTAATAGAAAGGTAAGTCCTGTTTATATGCTTAGCTTTAATAATACAAGGAATCCTGCACAAGAGTCATGGAAGTATTCTCCCAGGAGAGCATATCTAGAAGTGAATTGTAGAATTTGAAAAGCGTTTGTGAAAGAAGTGTTTTGAAAGCAATCATTCTGGTTGTAGAGATTACTGAATAGATGTACCATGGATTTGTTGCTTATTTGGGTTTGGAAAGTAGCATCTTTTGAAGTTAAAAGCTAATTTTTTTCTTTCTTGTAGTTGGTGCAGTAACCATGAAGTAAAAAGGTATCTGGAAGGCAAGAGACATGCTATCAGGTAAACATGGACAAAGGTTAAGCAGAGACAAGGGAGGAACTTTAATGTTGCAGTTTTCTCCAAATAGTTCTTTTAAAGGATGCTTATAATAACATAGTATCACTTCTGGTTTGGTGAATGACAAAGATACTAGGGAAGAAGAAAAGAGATTTGGGGAATCCTGTAAGAAAAGTGAAATGTTGCTTAATTAGCATATTTTAAAGGCGAAGTTAATTATTACAGTTTTATCTAGACTGATCTGCAGTAATCAGAGGCTATGACATTTCTTTTCGTGTTTCCTGTAATAGATTTGTATCTTCTAATTCAAAAGAGATGCTGTTGCTAAAAGACATCTACAACCTTAAAAA
The DNA here is from genome assembly GCA_028858755.1 of Ara ararauna. Classification (NCBI taxonomy): domain Eukaryota; kingdom Metazoa; phylum Chordata; class Aves; order Psittaciformes; family Psittacidae; genus Ara; species Ara ararauna. The sequence continues at coordinate 124,048,319 of CM054379.1, forward strand.
TACCAGGCATTGAAGAGCTTTTTAAACTCTCTTATGAAAGAATCCGAATTCTTCAGTGAAATCAACACTGCGTCAGTTGCTAAATGGAAGATTTGCTTTTCATGCATTTCTTCTTGCTAAGCAATTCTTTCGGATTCAGAAAACCTTTAATGCTTAGTGGGCGTAGAAAAGCGTCTGAGGTGTTTTTCTTTGCGAAGGTTGGGTAAAAATAGTGGTTATCAATTCTCCAAATAATTATAAATGGAAGTTGACAGTGCTGTCATCAGAAAACATATCCCTGTATTTTAATGTCCTCTGCTAAATACATGAAGTCAATCTTTGTGTTGTAAATACAGTAAGGCAAAGTGACAAAAATAAAGATTAATCACTTCATCTGTTAAATGCCAGGCTGTTCACAGACTTTCCTATACAGTAAGAAGAGCAGAACCGATTTCCTGTTATGTGATTGTTGCCATTTCTTGCCATGTGTTCCTTTTGCTGATTCTTAACTACTCTTTCCAGGATGGTTTAACTTGACAGTGATTTTGTCTTCCTCTCAGTATGTTGTTGTGCATTGTTACAAACCTGTATTTACAGGTCACACTCAAATTTGTATTATTATTAGAATTGAAGATTATTAAAATTTAGTGTATAGTATCTGCCAAAAAGTTCACTTTTAACTGTTACTTCTGAAGATACAAATATTTGGCATTAAATAGATAACTTTTCAGTACATGAATATTTTATGCTCTTCAGGATACAACTTCTCTGAACTTGCGAGTCAAGCTATTTTCCATTCAATATTAGTAACAAAAGGAAAATAGAATCCTAGAATGGTTCGAGTTGGAAAGGACCTTAAGATCATCCAGTTCCAACCTCCTGCCATGGGCAGGGACACCTCGCAGTGGACCATGTCACCCAAGAAAATAAGAAGCAAACTGATAAGGGAGCAGAACAAATACTCAGTTAAACCTGTAATGACCTCCTCATGAGTTTTGCTAAAAGCATACCTACGACGTAGGTGTTTTTCTGACTTTCTGCCTGTCACATAAATCCATGAAAACTATGACTAAGAAGAAACTGGAGGTGGTCTGATGGAGAGATGTGTGTTTCTTCTTCGTGTGCTACCCTTTTACTCTGTGAATGGCAGAGGAAAACTTTAACGATGTAATTATTCCAAGATACTGTTTAGATAAGTGAGGAAAACGTGAATGAGTTTGATATCACTGTGTATTATTCACTGAAGTATGAGTAGTTTATTTGCTTGCTTTATTCTAGCTATGCAAGAGAATCCAACAAATTAATAGACCTTCCGGATGACTACAGCTGCCTCATTAACCAAGCATCCAATTTCTCGTAAGTTGTATGCAATTATAGTGAGGAGCCCTAAAGTCTTCTGCTCCTTTGAATGAACTGGGAACCCCCTAACCTGAAAGCCTTCAACATTGTTTATAGACTCAGAAAGTTAATGGCACATACTGATTGTCATGGCTTCCAGCAAAACTGCTGTGTTAGTTCAGTGCAGTGGAAACTGCAGGGATTTGTTTAACAGTTAACATCGTAAGTGTTGAAAAGTAGATTAAAATCGTACCTTTTTACCATCTAGAACTTTATGCATACAAAGTATTTTTCTTATTTTCTTTTATGTTTTGCTTAACAAAAGATGTCCGAAATCAGGTGGCGATAAAAGCAGAGCCCCAACATTGTGCCTTGTGTGTGGGACCATGCTATGTTCTCAGAGTTACTGCTGTCAAACTGAATTAGAAGGAGAAGACGTTGGAGCCTGTACTGCACATACATACGCTTGTGGGTCTGGAGTGGGCATATTCCTTAGGTAAGGAACTGAACACCTCTACTTACATTTCTAGGTTAGATGGTGTGTGTAGACATGAAATGAATAGTTCTATGAATGTGATTGCAGGAGTGCTTTGTAAAGGCAGTGGTTTGCTAGCAGCGGGGTTGCCTAAAAGCTAGTGTTTATCTTCCTTATGCTGTGATACAAGGTTTAGAGGTTGTTTCTTGAAGACAAAGTATCACAGAAAATTTGAATTTCATTTTAAAGTGGATTTGTTTTCTCTGTGCTTTTATTTCCACTGAAGTATTACAAAATGCTGAAGGCAAACACCTGAATTTTCTTCTTGTTGCTGCTGTTGAAAACATGAAAATTCATTTTAGTTGTCTTCTTCAGAAGTGAAAGGTTAGAAAATGTCTGGTTTTACTTTGGCAAAGATCAGTGAGAAGTGAAATGATTTTATTCTCTTGTGTTGAGGACTTTATGTAGGTTCGTGTCACATTATTTGCGCTCCATCTTGTTTGTAACTGCTGCTGAGGAGTTACAACAGGAAGAGAATAAGATCATTAGTTTAAAAGAAGTACCCTTAACAATCTGTACGTGCAGACTGTACAGAATGAAAGTAGAGTTGGAAAAGGAGTATCTACAAACTGCGAGAAACTATTCACCTAGAACTCCATACCCAAAATCTCCTCTGTGTTTCTCTAGAGTACGAGAATGCCAGGTGCTATTTTTAGCTGGAAAAACAAAGGGCTGCTTTTATCCTCCTCCTTACCTTGATGATTATGGAGAGACAGACCAGGGACTCAGGTAAGTGTTCTAAAAAATACATCTTTTAAAGACAGGAGTTCCAAAACTCTCTGGTTTGTAACATACACTTTCTATGTTACCTTTTAATTTTAGTTACATAGGTAAGGATATGTTTTGAGGTGGCTGCTGCGTCGAGTATCTTCAAACATTTTAGTGCTAATATGTGTTTTTAAGTTAAAACCATGGAAGATCATTCCCAGGTTATAAACAGTTGTCCTGAGGTATAGAAGTTGCCTAGAAATTAAGGCTGAAAATCTTATTTGTATATAGTGCATTTATTTGCATAACCTACATTAATTTAATACCAAGTGAAAATACTAGGAGTTTATTTAATGTGGGAGTTCTTTGTCTTAACTCCTGTCTCTGCTTCCTCTGAGAGTAGTTGGGGCTTTGACACTGTTAATGCTTGCTACTTTGGAAACTGATGTGAAAATCGTAGAATCTGAACTGGTTCAGCATGGAAAGATTGCCGAAAACCTCCAGTCAAGGCTTCTGTGGGCTGTACATGGGATTCCCAGTGGCTGGAGGGGACTGTTGAGCACTGAGGGTGGGTGACCGGACACAGTGGCACTCCAGTGTCCTAATCCAAGTATCTGTTGATTTCTTCTGACAAGAGAATGCTGTTACAGGGGTATCTATATATTTGTAACATTTGAAAGGGTCATCTAATATTTCACATGTCCCACGTGAGTGTTTGTGCTTGGCTGCAGTGTTTTCTCATTCCTCATAACTATTCTCACCTTTTCAGACGTGGGAATCCCTTACATCTGTGCAAAGAACGATTTAAAAAGATTCAAAAACTCTGGCAGCAGCACAGCATCACAGAGGAAATTGGACATGCACAAGAAGCAAACCAGACGCTAGTTGGCATCGACTGGCAGCATTTATAATGGTTGTCTGCTGAAGACTGGAACTTTGTTAAGATTTTTGTAACTCAGTAAGCTTTTCAAAAGAGGGATTAGGAAACAATGTCTGAGGAGGGAAAAATCCCCCCCCCCCCCCCCCCCCCCCCCCCCCCAACCCAGTCCTGTTATTTAATCCTTGTTTTACAATGTATTTCCTAAAGATACCAGTTAACATTAAGCAAGTAAACTTTCTATGTGAGCAAGTTTTATTAGTCCTATAATTTGCACTGTGCTTCCTTCACAGAAATGTCTTGGGTTATAAACCTGGGCAACCAAACTTGAGTTTCTGATACACAAAAAAAAAGAATGACTCTTTTTGGAAGTCTGACAATGATTTTTCTTATAAACTGCAAGAGAAAAAGACTGCTGAAACAGAAACCAGATAGAGCACAACTCTGGATTGTGTTTTGCCCCTTGCTAGTAATCTGAGCCGTTTTATTTATTACTCTGCATTTTAATACTTAAGCTGTGTGTACATGCAATGGAATGAAGTAAGGAAGCAAATAATGTAGCAAATGGATGTTTCTGTCTGCATCAGTGGGTAATTCACTCTTTCACTCGGAGTATCTAAAATGATTTTGCCATTTGGACTCTTGCAGCTTTCTTGCTTCCAGGCTTGTTTTAAACTAAAAAACCCCTAACACTAGCTTTTACAAGTAAAATAATTTAATTTAAAGCTGTTTCCAGAGCATTGCACTCCTTAGAATGATGTAGTTTGTAATCTGAATTTAGCTGGGAAACCCTTTCACCTTCAATTATGTGGTTGGTTATTGGTATTCAAGGGTTGACGTTGTGCTTTGGAAGGTATTTTAAGCTAATGACGATACATAAAATGTCACGTATTTTATGTGAATTTGCTCATTTTATGCTAATTTGCAGAAGCACAGAGGATATTTTCATCATTTTTGGTAACAGTCAACTTTTAAGGTGCAAATCCCATCTCCTTTTTGTTGCAGACAAACGAAATGGTTTCCTCTGGCTTTGAAAGGGCCACAGTCACACTGCCCTCATTTTTGCATAGACTCATGATTTTTTTTCTGTTGTCCCATCAAGTATAACTTACTTTTTGGCTTGATTTAAAGCTCTGTAAAGATGTTTGCATATAGTATATTTTATAAATATATTCTATAACTGCGCAGATTTGCACTTGATCTGAGGGTGCCTGAAGGCAGTGAGGTTTTCTAGTGGTATGTAATTAGACCGCCAAGGTGTCTCTAAAAAGTGGCATTCTGCTTACTGATTGAAAATAAAACCCATTACCTTCCTCTCTCCTATCTTCTGACAAATGAGTGAAATCTTGACTTCCATAGTTCTGTTTCCTTAATAACCTGTGGTTCTTTTCAGTCAAGTCTTACTTTCTGACTGCGTCTTCAGCCCAGATAAACAGTCCCTGAACTGCCTGCCACGTCTTCAGTTCCACTTGGTCTGACTGAATTGTTTCTATTTTTACAGATTTAATGCTTCCGATCAATTTTGTATATTCATGGTGTACAGGACCCTTTTTCAAACATTCAGTAACAGTATTGAGTGAAGATGTGACGTATGAAATAAAGAAACTTGGCCAACATTGATTTCCTTTTCTTAAAACCGGTACAGACTCCTCGTGTCTCTACTACCTGTTGCAGATCGAATCACTTATGTACTGCAGTCTCTTTTTATAAAGAGACATGCAGAAGCTGCAGGAAGAAAATGACATTCATGCTTCATCTCTGCCTTCCCCTGCTGAAGCTGGTTGATGTATCGACAATTTTCTGTGCATGGTACTTAGAAATCACACTTCTTTGGTGATGTCACTATTCCTTTGCAGAGAGTCTTGCTTCCTAAGCTGTGTGCCACAGTTTCAGATGTGTAACTGCATTGAAGAGCTCTTTTCCTGTAAGCATAATATTAAAAAGATAACTGATAAGACTGACAGATTTCTCTGTGCGAAGCGAAACACTGACAGCAAGAAGGATTATTTCTTGTCTTCCTCTGGGATCAGAGTCAGAGACTGCAAGGTTGAAATAGGTTGGTAAAATGATTGACCATAAGTAACTGCAAAGTACACAAGTTATCATTTTTTGCAATTTAGTCATTCTTTACTCAAGACTTCTATTTTCTGATTTGTTTTGCATGTATTTATATTAATGTAGAAATATTTATATATAACATTGTTTCAGTATCAGGGAAATAATATCTGTAATAAATGGGCTATAACTTTAATATGTATGGATTGTGTGTACAATCTAGAATGTATTATGTGTCTGGAGGGAGGAAAAAACCCAACCCAAAACCCCCTCAAAGTTCTCAAACATGAAACCATCATAACAGAATACAAAACAAAGCTGAAAGCATCAAGTGAATGCTTTTGGTGTTGACATTCAATAAGCATTTGTTAAATGTCGCTTTTAGAGTTTTGCTGAGCTTGTTCCTTCAAGTGTGTCACCTTGTTAATCACAAGCTACCAGAAATACCTGGATGTGCAACATCTGCAGTTCCCTGGCTAGAAATGTAAGATGATTATATTATTAGTGTCATTTGCTTCAGTCAGCTAAACCTTTGTTGACCTCTACCAAAGAGTTCCAGTTGTCATCTTAAAGGATTGTAAATTGCACTTTTTAAAGGGATGAGAGGTGAGGTTCACATCGCTGATGGCTTTACTCTGTTCATACTTTGTAGTCCCCCCAAGCTGCCATAGGGAGCTCGCTTTTACTGTGGTGGAAATACCTAACCAAGACAACACCTCCTGCCTTCTGACCTGTGCCAGGAACCTCTGCTCCCACAGCTCTCTACCTACTTCATCTGTAATGTTACGGGGAATCTGTTGGCTGAGGTCAAGTGCTCGTGGATTCTCAACCTATCTACATCTCGGCTCTCCCCCAGTTCCCTACAGCTTCTTCGTATGTCCTCAAAGCAGTATTCATGCTGATGATTGAGCAAGTAAAATTGCTGCCTCGTTTCCCACTCTACCACTGAGGACAACCTGGACTGAAGGGTTCAGTGTGCTGCTGCATGATACGGTTCACAACTTCTACTGGGACAGGGACACTGCACATGCAGCTGCACAGGCCCTTCTCTGTCCTTTGGTGTTTGACGTGGAGCCCCACCAGCTCTGGTGTTCCAGCCCTGGCATCTTCCTTTAAGTGCATCTTATTTTATGCTAAATGACTTGGTGTTTTGTTTAAAAGCAACATCACTGTGATAATTTTCTTCATGACTTGGATGTGTAGAGGAGAAGTCAGATGCAGGTACCTTCAGCACAAAATCCCAGCCATTTTCCTTTCTGGAAGATGAAATTGGACAAGGGGAATTGCATCTCGTATCTCCTCACAGTAGAGTCCTGTTACAACCAACTGAGTATGCAGTCTTCCTCCCTTCTGCCCTGGACTCTCCTTTTATGTTCCTTTCTAGTAATTGCCTTTGGCAAGCAGTAGTGGCTCTGTATTTCCATTCCACTGTTGAGGTTATTGAGTATATGTGAAATGCAACAGTATTAAACAATTTTGGCTTGAATGTAAGCCCCTGGGAAATGCCACTTGTAACTGTTGGGATTCCAGCTGTTCATTGCTACCCTCTGAGCCTGAAAACCTAGCCACGGTTCTGTCCACCTTGCATTCTGTCCGCTCTGCATCTCCCTGCGTCGATTACAAGGATATTGTCTGGAATCTTACTGAAAGCTTGTCTAAAGTCAGACATCTGCTGTACAGAGAAAGCAGGTGTACAGTAACTTCCGTTTACTAAGAAGCAGAAGAGGAACAGGCCTCTAATCCAGCAACTGAATGACTTTTGTCCGTGAGCAGGACAGGGAGGCTATCTCTGATAAGAGCAAGAGATAATTGGGGGTTGATCTTTGTGGGGCTTCTGGCGTGGTCTTCCATGGCAGGGGGTTGGAACTGAATGATTTTAAGGTCCTTTCCAACCCAAACCGTTCTGTGATTCATGTTTTCATATTGAAATCTGCTCTGCTTTTGGTGAGGCAGGACTGTTACATGGCCAGTCCTGCCTCTCAGTGGGAGCTGAATGGTGCTCTTCGTAGCTCAACTGGCATTAGAGAGCTTCCTTAAGGAGGCATTCAGTTCTCTACCATGAGCTGTTCAGTTCCTCAGCCCCTTATGGTGAGTGTCCCAGAGTCCTATATGGCCCTGCATAGAGAAGGTTGGAGACTTTAGTGACATGGTTTAGTGGTGGCCCTGGCAGTGCCGAGGTAAAGGTTGGACTTGAGGATCTTAAAGGTCTTTTCCAACCCGGTTGATTCTATGATTCCGTGATTCATGGGAACAACTCTGGATTCAGGTATTATCAAGGCTTGCCTTCTGCAGGAATGCTTCCAGGTGCTCAAGGAGTGAGGACTGCCAGGAAGCCTGGAGCCTGCCAGCCCCACCTCTGCCTACACAGCCAGGATGTCTCCATGTGACTGTCCACCTCCTCTGGGTAACTGGTTCAGGTTGAATGGGACTGCTTCATCACCTGAGGGACAGGCACACAGAAAGGTTGCTTACCAGTCACGGGAACTCTTGGAGCCAAGTTGTCTTTGGGGAAGCATCTCTCCTTACCATGAATTCATGTATTTTGTTCTTTCCAAGTGTTTAGAAGAATGGGAAGGAGTGGAGTTGGTTTTCCTTCTGAGCTGCATTCAAACCAAGGTGGGAAGAGTCCCACAGTAAGAACACTGCAAACGGGTATTGCTGAGGCAAGAAAAGTCTCCATCGTGTAGTGCCTGATGAAAGTCTGTGTGTGGATAACACATCATAATCTCTGGTTGCTCATAACTTCTGGTTTCTAGTAAGTGTTGCAGTGTCATTTGTTGCTTTGGGGAACCAGCATAGTCCCTAGCCCAGGCGCTGGGAGCTCTTCCATTGGAAAGCCCTCTGAGGCCGGACTGGAAGCCCCACAGAGCTGTGCTCTTCAGACTCTTGGCAGCTTTTTCCAAGACGAGGGAGAAGGGGGGTTGCTGTTACTGATTTTACTCCGAGGCCAGCAATGGTCAGGAGAAACAGCAGTTCCTGGGTCTGTTCTGGGAGAGTCAGCTCAGTTCCTGATGCCTGAGTCAGGTGTGGCTTTTATTTAGCTGTGCTGAGGTAGTTTTCATAGAACCATAGAATAGTTTGGGTTGGGAAGGACCATAAGGTCACCTAGTTCCAACCCCCTGCCATGGGCAGGGACACCTCATACTAGACCATGTCCCCCAAGGCTCTGCCCACCCTGGCCTTGAACACTGCCAGGAATGGAGCATTTACCATGAGTTTGCCCGTAATATTGCTTTCATCTGAAATGAATCAATACATATGTTGTTAATGATGCTACAGGCTGCTACGGGAACAGAAGGTGCAGTGAAATAGCTCAGCCACTTACAGAGCAGGGCCCTTTGAACAGCACATGTTGTAAGCGTGTTGTACCCCTCTGATCACGTAAGGAGTGTTTTGATGCTGTTTAGTGCACCTTACCATGACCTGAGAAGTACCTGAGTATTTACGGTGGCAGGTGGAAGCTTTGTACTAAACCATCTTCTTGCTTCAGCTCAAGTCCCCAGGGAAGGGCATGTTGGAGCTCCTGCGCTGGGTGTAAGCAACACATTGCTCAGCGTCTACCTACCCACTTTACTGGTGTCAGTCACATCCCTGCTTCTCTATACCTGCTGCTCTGTAAAGGCTTACATTATTCTTCCTGTTTCATGCGTGCATGTTTCTTTTCATAGTTTACTCATAGCAGCTTTAACATTCCTTCTACAAATGTTTGCACCAAGGGTAAGAGCCGCTTTGCGTATTCTTATCTTGAGGCTGTTGCACGTTCATCCTCTGGTTTTTTCCTGGTTTTCTGCCACCTTTCCCCCTCCCCTGGCATGCAAACATCAGGAGCCCGAATCTCACACCTCTGTGTCTTGAGGGGGAGATTTGTCACTCTTGGAGGCAAAAAGAAGAGGGAGACTATAGGCAGCTTTGCAGTGTGCTGGGTGTAGAAGCTAAGAAAGGGCAAGTGTGAGCTTCATCTCCATGACAGCAAGGATGAGAGTACTTATTTTCACAGTGGCTTTCAGACAGCCTGAGCTGGGGGGGGGGGGGCGGTCCAGCTTGTCCTTTGTGTGGGATCCTGGAAGGAAAGAGCCCCAAGCAGGGACCGCCGAGCTCCGGTTAGTGCCGACATCTGGGCGCACCACTGCAGGGTGCTTTAGGGACTTGCAAACCAAGGGGTGGTTTGAAATGAGAACCCCATGTTTGAGGAATCACGTGCGGGATGTGTTTCTGTACTTGCAGGGCTCTAAACGTGGAGGATGCTGAAGTGTGTTAACACATCAGAGAGAAGGCGATATAAAAATACCGAAGGCAAGGAGATCAGCAGTGTGTGCTGCAGGGGTCAGCACTGACACTGGGGGCTGCCCAAGACTCAGTGCCCTGATGCTATTTAGCAGAACAAAACCTTTGCTTCAGCTCCTGCAGAGTGAAACTTCCAGGTTTCAACCTGCTCTCGTGTGAGGTGTCCCTGCCCATGGCAAGGGTTGGAACTGGATGAGCTTTAAGCTCCCTTCCAGCCCAAACCAGTCTGTGACTACGGAAACGTTTGTGGGTGGTGTTCCAGGCGGGTGGGCAGATGTGGAATACAAGCTATGCAGGAGCTGAGAGGTGTCACATCACCTGCGACACCAGAGCCAAGAGCCAGCACAGCTGCTTCAATGCACCTGAGCATCAGTGGTGCTCAGCGTGGAAGCCCTGCTCCAGGCACGGCTACCGAGGTGTGTGTGGTTTCCCAGGGCTGGGGTTGTAGGGAAAGGAGGATGGGGCCTTTCCCTGCTCCCACAGCCTCAGGATCCACTTGGAAGTCTTCACCGGTGACCAAGATCTGGTTGTGAACCACTTGAGGAGGGTCTGTGGCCCAGGCATGTGGGGCCTGCATGAGCTGCACCCCGGGTTGAGCACCGGCTTGCAAAGAGGCAGGGGCCAAAGTCTTTTTGTCTCACTGGAGCTGGGGCCATGCTATGGTAGTGATGGTTTGAGCTCTGGACACACTGCTGTGAGTCTCTTCCTGAACGAAATGCTTCCTGAACTAAACTGAATGCGTTTGCAAGGTTACCTCATCTCAGGAATACCCCGTGGCAGGGGGTTGGAACGGGATGATCCTGAGTGATTTGGATGATCCAAACCCCTCTGAAGTGATCTCAAATTAACAGAAAAAAAACCAGAAAGAGAATAAATTGAGAGTTTAGGTCCTAATTGTAGGGTGTAAACCAGAAATGCTGCCATAATTTTACTTCAAATATGCCTGCAGCAGCACTGCAGAATCAGCGTTGCTTCTGCTCCTCATTAACTTGTGTAATTAATGACGGATTCACTCCTATGAACCCGAGACCTCACCGTGCCCCTGTTTGCGTTTCCCACCTGTATTGTTGCCATCTTTCACCTCGGTCCGTTACCGGCGTCAGAGAAAACACGGGGGTGAATGGAACCCCCCCGCCAGGCAGTGTGCGCGTAAGGCAGAGCTGTGCCGCCCTCTCGACGGGTTACTGGGGCGGCTGCGAAGGCAAAAAGCAGCGCCCAAAGGCAAGCTCTGCCCGCGGGAGCTGTCTTGGAGCCGGGGACTGCGGGAGCTGCTGCCCGGCCGGAGGGGGACGCGGCTCTTTCACGGTCCTGGTTTGGGTTGGGAAGGACCTTAAAGCTCATCCGGTTCCAACCCCTGCCACGGGCAGGGACACCTTCCACTGGAGCAGGTTGCTCCAAGCCCCTGTGTCCAACCTGGCCTTGAACACTGCCAGGGATGGGGCAGCCACAGCTTCTCTGGGCACCCTGTGCCAGCGCCTCAGCACCCTCACAGGGAAGAGCCTTTTGCAGCCCAGCCCCTGTGCAGCCCCTGTGACCCGGTGTAGCCTGGGCTGCCTGCGGGAGCGAGCGCCTTCCATCAGCGGAGAGGCTGCAGCGCTGCCCTCGGCTTTGAGAGCGGGGCGCGGAAACGCGGCTCCGCGAGCTCCGGAGCTGCCTCACGGTCGGGGTTCATCGGGCCAAGGCCGCCCTGCGTGTGCAGCTACGGAGGGGCCGCATGGACGGAACAGGGCTGCGGAAGGCGCTGCAGAGCCCGCGCCGTGATGGAGCCCGCAGCGCTGAGCTCCAGGCTCCCTCCGCCTTTCCCACCTCACCAACGTGCTTCGGATCAAAGCTCAGTGGTACCCATGAAATGACCCAGGAGCAGCAAATGCAGGCGCTTTGAGAGGAGTTTCACTGCTTCAGTGTCCCGGTCCCTGAGCACCGTAGGGCCGATACCACTGCAAACAGCGATTAAAAGGGAAGTTTCACGTCTGCATCGCTTCACAGCTGAGGAAGCTGCGTTCCTGTTACCAGAAATAAGCGTCTCTAAGCCCTCATCTCCCCGCAGGGGGCCGTTATCACATGGCTCCGGTCTATTTTGCTGCCCTTAGCTCTTAATTAACTAATCTCTAATAATGCTCTTCCTTTTTTGTCTTTAATAAGCATTTGTGATGTGTCCCCGTTTTACACCCCCGATGGCCAGAGCAGCACTCGGGCTCCTTACAAAGCAAACAGGTTCTGCTGGAAAAGAAGGGTTTTCCCGGGAATCCTTTTCCTTTTCTTTCCATCAGCCTGGAAAATCTTCCCTGGCCATCAGCCGGTGCCCCGGAGCCCGATATAGCATCCCCAGGCCCTTTGCTAAGCTGCACACATGCATTTGCCTGGCATAAAGTGTCCCAGCTCATGTAACGCACAGAGGCTAATCTGATCAATTGCATTAAGGTTACTTAGGAATTAATAGCTTTAAGGAAGCTGTTTGTGTTTCCTCTTCTAAAGCACTTTAGTGATCGTTCTGTGTCCCTTCAGACAAATGTCACCAGTAAAGCAGTGCTCTTGTTGGCATCTCTTTTAAAGAATGAACGGCGTTTCTTAGCAGTTGACAACTCAAGGCCTTGGGCTGGCTCTGGGATCCGGGTACTTGGACTGAAGCCGGTAAATCCATATGGAGTTACCTATAAAGAAGTGGCCTGGTTTGTGTGTATTAAGCTCATGTCCTTCTGAAGTTTCTTAGTGGACAATCAGGGCACGGCTCTGGATGTTGTTGGGTTGCTGCGGGCAGATTTGGCCACCTGAGCTTTAGGCTTATATTTAAAGTAGCAGCAACACATTCCTGGGAATGCCAGTTGCAAGTTCCATTGAAATGGGTGGAAAAAAGAGGTTATAAACCCAGTGTAGCTGAGAGCCAGAGAGCCTGAGGGTGCCGCGGTTTCACCTCTTGAGCACCTCTAGAAGTTAAGGCCTGTGAAGATGTTTTAATTCCGGTGTGCTACAAGAGGCTGCTACTAAAATGGATCAGCGAGTTCTATTTCTTGTAGGAGGGCAGTGATTCAGGGGTCTGCTTGCACATCCTGAGCTTAGCAGGGTATAGAGAAGGGGAAGGTTCGCTTTCTCTCGGTGCATTATGTGTAGGGGGAAAAAGCTTCCCACCTAGAGGGGTGCACGAAACAGGCCCAAGAAATGAATTCAGAAGCAAGAAGTCATCAGTAATGCAAATTAAAGAAATCTGTATTAAATTGTGTATATTTAACCATTTTCTTTCAAGAGGTCTTTACTTGCAATAGGGTTTTTAATACCTACATTCACATTTGCAGGCAGCAGAGATACTTTTATCTAGAACAGCATTTGCAACGTCACAAGAAAGTAAATGTGAGATTGGTAAAATGATATATTACATGGAATATTTTACAAAGCAGTCATTAAAATCTTGTAGTAATGGTGTTACAAAGATCTTCATTAACCAGGAGGCTTTATTTTAGGCAGCATTAGCATGTACACCATTGTATGAAAGCCTGATTCCAGTACTATTCTTTATAAACCTGTCTCAGAGGGTGTCTTTACCCACCTAATACCATGAGACCCGGGCTCCGGGAACTGGCTGCTCTAATGTGGTGTTGAAAGAGGAATTTGACCATTTGTTGTGTTGCACTAGCAATAGGCTGAAAGGAAATTGAGAGACCACAAATAACTGGAGCGTCTGTCTAAATGAGCGGCCTAAACCAGATTCTAGGGCAGCAGTACATGTAGGTCTCAGTGAAATCTCAGCTGTTCAGTCAAGAGACTGGTATGAATCACAGCACGCTGAAGCCCCACAAGCAGAAACCGTGGTTAATCCCTGCAGTGCAGCTCCTACCCTTACGTGACTCCTCTAAAAAGCTCTTCTCTGATACGTGTGGCCACATCGTGTGCCAGCCACAGTCCTTTTCTAAGGGGCCAGCCGAGAGGAGCAGCCGGCCGCGGTGGTGTCTTATTGAGAAGGAAGGAGTTGGTCTGGTTCATACAGCTCTGCCGTGCACAGTGTCCCTCAGCAGAGCAATAGATGATAGGCTGTGGTGAGTAGCAAGTTGGCTTTTATGTTAGCGCCCTTCTAGTCAATCTTACGTACAAAACAACAGAGTTGACTTTTTAATTCATTATTGTGACTAAACTCATTGCTGTAACTAGAGAGAAAAGCTGCGACCTGCTTTGGAGAAGCGAAAGGGTACCACAAACACCTGCCAAAGTCAAACCTTGCTTGCAGATGGCCTGAAACAGCCTGGCCACCGAGACGTAGGCCATGGCTCGATGTACGGATGCATCCTTGCCTGTCCCGCTGTGAATGGTCTGTCCATCCTAGAAGGAGTTTGAACCAAAGCTGGAGGAGCTGAGGGCTGCTGGGGCAAGTACACAAGTGATTAAGAATGAAAACTAATGGGCAGTAATTACAGCAGTAATTAGGCAGCTGCAAACATGGCTTTGTTTGAAGACCAGCCAGGACCCACTGAGAAGCAGAGGTTTTGCGCAGCCAGGGTAAAACTAAATGTGGTGCCTGGCTTGTAGCTGAGATGCTGCAGCTGTTTGTGCAGGAGGCTGGGGCTTGCTCTCTGGGGTTTCTTTCCCTTTACCCTCAAGCTGATGGTTTAGAGCATCACTTCTCTTCCCCATCACCTTCCCTCCTAGAGGCCGTGCACCACTGCAAACTCTTTCCGCGTCTTACTCCAACTTTATGTATGAGAACAGGGTCCTGAGAGACGCAGCAGCAAATGCAAAACATGCCTTCCCTCTGACTTCAAAGACACAGTGAAAGGTGCCCTATCCCTGACAGAGAAAAACACAACCTGTAAAATTTGATCTCTTGGGGCCTGATTTAAGCTTCCTTTCCCCTGGCCTCAAAGCTTGAGGCTTGACATACGTGTGGATGTACGGCGTCCATTCGCTGGGACCCCAGAAACATTCAAAGTGTTAGTTCTAAGTGGCCTCTTTTTGTGCTGCTGCTGTTTTGTTGGGTTTTTTCTTGTCTTAAAACCAGTTGGACTTGAATATTGTGGAGCCAGCAACGACGTGTTCCATACTTCTTTCCATGCCCAGAATACCCAGAACTGGCACACGCTCGTAGCACTGATTCCACCCGCTACAAGAGGAATCTTCTAAGCTTCTGCTTGTTTAAATGCAAGGTGAAGCAAACGTCGACACCAGGCTCACTCAAGACATCCAGGCTGCAACCCCCCTGAGAAACAAACCCCATAGCTCTTACCTTAGTGCTGTTCCCATTATATTTGTGCTGCTTCATTAAATTACAGTTTTTGCTTAGGATGTAAAATCTCAGGAGAAGTTTGCATTTTGTTCTATGTACATCTTAAAAACACAGCAGGAAAAAATACCATTGCTTAGCACATTAACAAAAATGACATGATATGAGAGGTTTGACAAAATACCTGTATCCTAAGTTATATACAGCTCTGGAAATCCTCTTTCCTTTGACTTCTAACACGGTACTCCCCAGACAACCAATCTGTTTGCTTTCTAAAGTGAAGCACATAAAACACACCGATAAACCAACCTGAGCAAAGAAAAGATGAACTTTTCCAGTTCCACTTGTGATTTCAGAATGAGACGGGATGGGTCACTGTGTGGGTTTTAAACTAGCTGTCCCTGATGAGGAACACATGAATCTTGCAAGTCCTAGTGGGGTCATTACCCCAGTTAGATACGTAGATGGTGTATTCACACTGGGGATAAATGTGTTATCCCGAGGTGCACTATGGTGTATACTCCCATGTACAAAAAGAAAAGCATGTGTAGAACTGTGTATTCTGATGGTTGACGCGTAGCTTGTAATGTAGATATGCACAATTCTCAGTTTGTTTACTCTCCGATAACAAGTCCACCTCGGAGAGGAGCTCAGCTGACCGTTGTGATGGCTGGTGTCTTCCCACCTTCCTCTCCTTCGGCCCCTTCACCTTCTGCTTCCACCTGGTTGAACTTACCAAGCTTTTTCAAGCTCTCCAGCGCGGATTTCAGAGTGTCCTTCAGGCTGTTCTCCAGGATCCACCCTTCACTTTCACATTCAGGGTCTTCAGGGTTTGGGATGCTTTCCAGAGAGGTGTGCAGGAGACGCAAGCCAGCCATCACGGACATCTGAGCCACGGGAAAACAGAGAGCATCAGGCAAACCTTCATACCCTGGTCTGCACCTTCACTGTCCTGTGCTATCAACAGCCCCGGCTGCTGGGGTGAACGGAATGCCAAAGGCACCAGGTACAGCTCAAGGGCTGGGGGGATGCTCCTCGTGAGAGCAGATCCCAAGCAGACCCTTGAGGTGGCCGGGAGGGGTGAGGAGCAGCTGGCAGGGGGAAAGGAGAGGGTGGAGGTCTGCAATCAGTGAGCACCATGGGGAGGGTGGCACTTGGTAAGCAATGAGTGGATGCTTCAGCTCAGGAAGGAAGTGCCAGCTGCAGCGTGGCTTTGTGTGGCCATGGCACAGGGGCATCCCACGTACCCCATCCCAGGGCCAGCACCTCCTGGGAGGTGTTAATGAGCCCTCTGCTCCTGTACAGATGTCTCACATGTGGCTGCTCATATGTGTTCACATGTAAGCTCCTCATATGTGTTCATATGTGAGCTGTTTATATGTGCAGCAGCCTCCTGGAGCGCCTGCCACCATCCGCTTGCTTTTAACTCTCCGTATTTTTACTTTGCCCTCGACACATTTGGCAAGTACATTACTGTGATCAAGGAGATATTAATGAATCAGCACCTGTGCAGAGGAGAGCAGCATCAGGATCGGAGCCATCAGCTCGTCCACTTCCCATTCTGGTTTTGTATTTAGACAGGGATGTGCAAATAAGGAAACTGAGGCAGCAGCGACCTGAGCTCTCACTGGCTCCATCTCCAGTGAATCTCCACTTCTGATACGATATTGACCAGTCCCAGCAGCCCTGACTGAGACTTTTCCTACTGTTTGAAGCTGGCGCAACACCCCAAACCTGCCTCCAGAGAGAAGGAATGTTCTCAGCCAGGCTCCTGCCTTCTAACACCATTCAGAGCAACCGGGCTCCCACTGTTGTTGTACTTGGAAAGAAAAGGCATTGATCTGTGAAACAGAGCAATAATGAAAAGGCAGTGCCCAGAAGAGGCAGCTCAATGAGGTGACAGAGCAGGTGGTGAGGATGGGGCAGCAGTGAGACTGGTTTAGTCCTTCATGTGACGGGTAGAGCTGAGATTCTTCTGAGTCTGCTCCCAAGGAACAAGGGATGGGACAAGAGGAAATGGCCTCAAGCTGCACCAGGGCAGGTTTAGATGGAGATGAGGAACAATTCCTTCCCCAGAGGGTGCTCAGCATTGGCACAGGCTGCCCAGGGCAGGGCTGGAGTCACCGTCCCTGCAAGTGTGCACACACCGTGGAGATGATACCTCAATGCCATGGGTTAGTGGTGGCCTTGGCAGTGCTGGGCAATGGTTGGAATGGATGAGCTTAAAGGGCTTTTCCAACCTGGTTGATGCTGTGATTCTATGGTTGAGGCCACTTGTTAATGACCTCATGGGGTGACTTGTTTAGTAAGGGAAGTACCATGCCTCTCTTATCCTATCCGAATTCCCAAGGAAGTTATTCCCTCTGGTGCTGTTAAACTCTATTAGAGGTTGGCATCCCTGCGTGTTGCTTGCACAGCCAAGGCCTGCAGAGAGCTGCCCTGGACCTGCAAGGACCTGCTTTCTGTTGAGCTTTTGCCCTAGAGCTGGAGGGAGCTTGGAAGCTGCCATTCAGGATCACAGCACTTATCTGAGGCTGGGATTCAGCCACGTAGTGTGGCCAGTGGCAAAATTCTCATGTGGCTTTTGGACTCATGGGACTCCTCACGGATGCGCTCTCATGGACCATTCATTAGCCTATCAGTCTTGGTCTTCCTTCTCGTGTATGATCAGGGCCTCCAAACTGTTGGGAGACTGAAGCTACCATTGGTTACTCTCAAATTTTGGGATGTCCATGTTTCTTTGCCTTTACTCAAGACCAGAAAGGGAAAAGAATTGGTCGAAGAAGCAAGCTCCATCAAATACTCCCATAGGCAAAGGCAAATTTTCATCCTGTTTAACATAGGAATGCACAATTCACAACACCTTGGTTCTCAAAGAAGTTTCTATTGGCCCTGAGTCTGGAAATAGTCTCATTTTGTTGTGGGTCTTATGATGACTTAAATCAGTTGAATATTATGACTTAAATCAGTTCAAACCCTGTTCTATAAAAGTCACAGGAAGTGACAAATCTCATCACTCCAGTCTTGGGATTTAAAGCCTTTGACATCTTCCTTTCCATCTGAATCCCAGTTTCGTTGCTCTCTGCCATGGGTCTAATACCTTTCACATCAATGGCTGTTGCAAGCAAATATTAATAGGCTTGGACTCACCATTTGACCTCCACATTGCTCTCCACTTGTGCCACCTCCCTGCAGGTCAGCAGGAGCATTTCTGGTGACTGACTTAGTAAGTCCCACTGTTTGACAGCAAAACCAGCCTCACTGACAGGCTCCCTGGCTGCTTCGAAGGCACTGAGTATGGTTGTGCTTTATGAAAGGAAGGTGCTTTGGGGTCCCTGGGATGAGATTCCCTAAAAGCAGTGCAAAACGTCTGGAGTCTCATCACCTCCACTGACCAGGGCCTGCCTTCTCTTCTGGATGAGAAGAGTCCAGGAGGTTGGAGACAGCTATTAGCAGATCAGTCTGTCTCTTATATGACAGCACAGAGCCTCGGACCATCAGTGTTGCTGAAGTCCTGAATGAAAAGCCCCATGCTGGGGGTGCCAGGCTGGAGGCAGCTTGGTAGTAAAGGGCCTTGAGGTCCTGGTGGACACCGAGTTGAATGCAGGCCAGCAAATGTGTCCCTGAGGCAAGGAAATGGAATGGTGTCCTGGTCCGCATGGACAAAGCACGGCCAGCGGTCAAGGGGGGTGATCCTTCCCTTTGCTCAGCACTGGTAGTGCTGGAGCAGTGTCCAGTGCTGGGTTCTCATGGACAAGAGAGATGTGGGCCGTAATGGAGGCTTCCAGCAAGCGGCCACTGGGATGATGAAGGGGCTGGAGCATGTCTCCTATGTGACCAGGCTGAGAGAGCTGGGAATGTTCAGCCTGGAGAAGGGAAGCTCTGTGGGGACCTTATCAATGTGTACCAATAGCTGAAGGGAGGATGCAGGGAAGATGGAACCAGGCTCTTTTCAGTGGTGCACAGCGGCAGGACCAGAGGCCATGGGCACAAACTGAAACACAGGAGGCTCTGTTGGAACATCAGGAGGGTGCCTGAGCCCTGGTACAGGCTGCCTAGAAAAGTGTTGGAGTCTCCCTCCTTGGGGATATTCAAAATCCATCTGGACATGGGCCAGGGCAAGTGGCTCGAGGTGGCCCTGCTTGAGCAGAAGGTTGTGGAGAAGATGATCTCCAGAGACCCTCCCAACCTCAACCGGTCTGAGCTGCAGCCCTGTGCTTAATCACCACCCGCAGAGAAGGCTTGGGATGAGGGTCCCAGTCTCACCGAGTGATGCTTTTCCTTGGCCAACAGACAAACTGTCAGGAAAACTCCTGTCATTTCACAGCAGCTTTAAGGTGGCAGCAAGAACGTTTCCCCATGGGCAGGCTGGGCTGGTGCTTCCCCCTGCCCCACAGCATGCACAGCCCCTCCATCTGTGCCAGCAGAGCCAGCTCTGGCCTGGAGAGTCCCTCTGGTCTGGTTAGGGGGTTACTGGGACTTCAAGAGACCAGATGCACTCTCCAGTGCATGACGCACCTCCTGCTCGTGTCCCATCACCCTCTGGAGCTCAGTGCTGGGCTCCCCTGTGGCACCCATGTGGGACGGATCTTGGGGTCCTGGCCATTGCAGCAGCTGTAATTGACCAAGAGCCACGTGTCTGTAGAGGTGAAGGACCTGGAGCACCTCGGGAGCCATCCTCTGCCTCCCTTCACTTGGAAATGCTCCCTTGAGCCCCCATCTCCTCTTTGCTGGCTGAGGCAGGTCAAGAAGACATCGAGGCGTGGTCTGCTTGACCTTCTGCAGCGAAGCCCATCTGTTTACCAGGGTTTAGCCTGAGGCGGCTTAGCTAGAGCAGGGGTGATCTTTTTTTGTCACCCTCATGACCGGTTGTCACTCATGGGAAGCCTCCAGCTCCTGCTGGTACAGGCAGCGTGTGGGTGATAATGCATTGCCAGGAACAATGACTGACTGTGTGGTTGGGCTCTTTGTACAAATAGAGGTTTTGATGCTTCCCAATAGGTTTATTCTTCCTTGCACCTAATAGAGAAACATTAAACCCCCCTTGAGGGCCCTGCACTGGTTTGGCATGTCAGCTTCAAGTGGGGACTAAAGCAACGTCTGCCCCCTGCTTTGGTTCCTCCCTTCGAAGGTTGGCTTAAAAGCAGAGGGAGTTTGAGACCCGAATCTAGACCCTCTATGGTGGAATATCATCAGGGAATATCAGACATAAATATTCCGGAGGACCTATCAATCCCATAGCCCAGGGCTGGGATAGTTCTTTAAAGCTTTGCCCCAAGAGGCCTGGAAAAAAATCTCACCTTCTATTTTGAAAGAGATGAATTAAGACAAGAGAAGATCTCATTTCTCATTGTGCCACCGGTTGGGAACACCTCCTGGGTGCACTGTGGAGCGTGGGGAATACAACAGTGCGGGTTTATTGCTGCTGTTAATGTATCGTGGCTGTGACTCTCCCACAAGCCAGCAGAGGTGCGTTACAGGGGTTCCTGCTCACCCTTTGGTGCAATATCAGCATTTCTGGGCATTTTTCCCCTGAGTTTTTGAACTCCTTTTGATTTTCACACACAGCTGAAATTCCCCTCTCTCCAAGAGCTTTTCACTTGAACCTGGGCTAAGACACGAGCTCCTCTTTCTTTCCCAACTGGAATAACGGTCCTACGAGGAGGTTCTGCATCTCCTGCCATGCAGAGGAGGTATGTTTAAAACAGCGCGATGTAAAGGAGGTTTTCTTTTCAGTTCATGGATTATTTGGGTGTTTCTTTTCTGAAAAGCACCTTTATTCCTGGCAGGTTGTAGCTCAGTGCTTCTATCAACATACAATGCAGGGGCTGGCCATGTTTTCCTCCCCTGGAATGAATGCACTTGGGTTCTGGTGCCCACAAAACCTGCACTGGGCAGTACTGGCACCTCTTTACAAATGCAATAAAATGAATCCATCTGCTTCACCTAAACCACTTCTTGAATGGAAACAGCGGTGGAGCTCATGACGGACCTTCAACCAACTGCTGCCTCGAAGCTGGGCACCACGCATGGCCCTGGGGCTTGTTTCATCAGCACATAAACCCCTTAACTGCACTTTCTGTCCCATAAATCACTGCCCTCTTGGCCTGATGCTTTGCGTCACTCATGGTGACACACTTAAAATGAACGCGTCTGCTCAGCCGAGCCCTCGCTGCTCAGCACCCTGCACTGGGCAGAAAACTGTTCCCTTTTCCTTTTTGACGTGGGATGCTCAAGGCTCTGGCCCCTCGCTGAAGGGGGATCTGTAACCTCAACCCCACCCCATGCTTTCTAGCTGTGCCTTTGACCTTCCCGGCCTTCTGCAGGTGTTCCCTATGGGATGCTCTCTCAGCCACACAACAGTGGTAGATGACTTCTAACAGATCTAATCTGTACCCCCGAAAGCTCCGCAGCCCCTCCAGAGCTGGTGCTGCAGCCAAGCGGGGCAGAGGGGACAGGGTTACCTCAAAGAGCCAGACGAGGAGGACGACGGCGCCCATGGAGCTCATCATGCTGCTGTAGTAGTGCAGGAGGGCTTCCCGGCAGCCGCGGCGCCAGAGGTTGAGCTCCTCCGTTTGGTAGTCATAGCTGTAGTGAGCAGAGTTGTTGGTGACCTGGTACTGGATGCAGGGTCTTGGCGAGCTGGGGTTGCAGCAGCTGAAAGGAACACCATCCACCAGGTACCTTCCGTCCACGTTGCTTTTGATCCGACTACGGGCAAGGGCAGAAGGAAGCGTGAACACACACACATCTAAAGCCAGACCAGGGCAAACGTGCACAAGAAAGGAAAACAAAGGCAATGTGGATTTTCCACTATGCCTCCTGCTCGTGCTGTTTCTCTCTCTGTTCATGTAGCAGTGTTTGCCCCAGGTTTATTTTCCTCTCTGAAGTCCTTTCTGATGTCAAGGCTGCACTGGGTCTATAATGAACTCTGAGTGACGGAAACGTGCCCCCTTGGGTTGCTTTGAAGAAGTGATGTTGTAAGGAAAGTAAATGGCAGAGAGAATTTCCAGGAGGGGCAGTCAGAAAAGAGTGATCACAGCATAGAGCAGAAGGGAGATGCCCGAGGTGACCTGAGCTTGGAAAAGGACCTACAGCAGCTTTAGGGCTCACCATATCCAGCTAGACCACTGATCCAGCAAACCTAATAGCTTCTCTCTGTTAATAGCTCCAGAAAGGGACTATGCATTTATTCTTGGCTTAAATACTGGCTACATTAGTAAGGTAGCCAGTATTTAAAACATGAAACGTGCTTCTAAAGTACTTGGAGGAGCTCCCCAACTATAGTTGTCTTGAGACTGCGGTTGTTCTCCATAAACAGCCATTTAGTCTGGTGCTTTATGAGATGTTTAGATGAGAGCTACTTAGAAGGCAATTAGTTCCACTGGCACTGCGAAATAGACCATAGTAACAGGACTGCAACTCTAACAAATACTATTTTGCTTAGAAAATGACAGACTGGAGAGCCCCAGTGACCTAGAAAAGTGAAAAGAGAATCTGAGAGTCACCTGTAGCTTTCTATATGGGTATTTTAAAGCTGCGTGATAGAGAGGTGATCTCAGTGGCCTGGTGAAGCCACATTCCACTTTGCAGCCATGACCTAAATATATCTAAACTCCAAACGCAGCTGAGGTTTTATCTCTGGATTTAATGTATACTCTGAGTTGGGTCTAATTCGCATGGATGTGTCAATGGTCCACCAGTTTCAGACAGATCGGCTCAGGTCTCTGCTGTACAAATAATACAACAATCATGTTGCAGGGGATGGACTTTCCCTGGAATTAAGGAGATCTTTGCTATTGGTTTCAAAGGGGCCCGAATATCCTACCAGGAGTGTGAGCAGAGACCATGCACCACTGCGTAGCTCAAACCTTGAATTAACATCCGTTTGTGGACTTTTAGTGCCCTATTTCCTGCCTCAGTAGTACAAAGAAATTGCTGGGAGTCTCAGTCCCAAACAAGCCATCAGTTATTAAGGACGCTATAACCTTGTTTTCCCTCTGTGCTTTGCCCTTCCACTGCTGCTGGATTAAGTTACAGCCCTCAAATCTCTATATAATGCTGGCAAGGTGTTTTCAAGCAGTTATTTATACCCACGGGCATACCTTTGCAATGAAAATACTCCCTTATTAAACAGCAAATGAATTTGCTACACCCCCTCCGGCTCCATAGGTAAAGCCTGGAACAGTTTTCACTCTGAAGTCCTGATTCTGGATTGCAAGACCAACCAGACCACCCAAGTGAAAACAATATGCAGAGAGACACACAGCGAAATAGCATTCACACAGTCAGGGAGGGATCCCAAGACGGACACAACATTTCTTCAGTCACTTTTAACATAGGCAGTACATCTAAAAGGCAGATTGCTTCCAGCTTATGAGGCCCTTTGTGCAACCACATGGCATGAACGTTAGCGGATGATGGTCCCGAAGAACTTTGAATAAAGACCTCTTCCCCCAGTGCTGAATTCTCTAAGAGGTTGGGGGTATTTCTGCTCAATGCTCCTTTTTCATTGCAAAAGTTCATGTGTTCTCATGCTTATTTTTTCCCCTGCGCTTACTGCACCTAACCTGATTTGGAGATTACTGCCTCTTTGGGCACTGACATCAGAGCCATTAAGGTGTTTCTGCTCAACAATCTGTTCTGGTCTGCACAGAAGGAGCTAGTTTGCACGTCAGGTTTCACAAAAATAGGCACAAGTATACACACAGAACATGGCTTTATGAAGGAGAGAACTTAAAATGCACTTGGCTCCAAGGGATGCTGCGTAAAGGTAGAACATCAATGGGTGTTGGCGCTCAATCTTTTCACAGCAATCCATTGAGGGAATGGAAAAAGAAAACTAAACCTTAAGGATTCAAAACACATGAGTTATTGGCAAGGCGTTACTGGTTCTATTTGTTTCCACGAGACTGACTGATTGCCAACATCTAGGTGGAGTTTTAAAAGTGGTGTCAACAGAATATAGCCAGGGAAGTCTATTTTTAGAAACTTAATAAATTGCATTGAAATCTGCTTTAGGTTTTGAGAAGTTCTGACGCTTCCCTGCTGCTTTGGGGAGTACATATGCATGGCTCAATGGAATGGCTTTATAAAGAGGTAAAAGACAGTAAAAAACATGATTTTTAAGCCCGTCTACATCATACTGAGAGCGAGAATTGCATTTTGGTGCTTGACATTTAATGTCCTGGGGAACGGTTGGACTTAATGGTCTTGAAGGTCTTTTCCAACCCAGTTGATTCTATGATTCCATGGATTTGCAGGGGAGGAAGCAATCTCACCATTTTACACAAGACCCCTCCAGTCACTGCCTATTGGTACATTTCTTTAGTGTAATATTTGCCAAACAACGCCACTAAAGATACAAACCCCACAGGGTCACTTACTCTTTCACTTCTTTGGAGCTGAAGTCCAGGTATCTGTTGCTGATCCACTGGATTTCGAACCAGTCTTTGAAGCCATTGTTCCCACAGCACTTGAACTCGATTTGGAGCATGTCGATGGTCTTCTTCATGAAGCATCTTCCCGGGGTGTCTGTGTCCCGGTAGAACTTCATGCCATTCTTGAGCCCCTGGGCCAGGGTGCTCTCCAGAGAGCCCCGCATGAGAAAGCAAATCAGAGCAATGAAGAAAATAAGAATGTTAAAGAGGAAACATAGAGCCAGGTAAGGTCTCAGCAAAGGCTTCCACTTGGCAAATTTAGCAGGATCCAGAGAGTCGTAACAAATTTTGCCAGCAAACCCATTGAAGGCGGAGGATAATATACCCATCAATATCAAAGAATTGGGCACAAAGTGGCTTTCAGAATTGTCCATCACTTCGCTTCGCTTCCGGAGCTCGATTTTAAGGAACAATCCCATGCTAAACACGAGGATTCCAGCAAACACCGAAAACCAGTTCATGAGCCATAGTCCCTGGGCTAATTTTACCCTTTTCTTCTGGTTGAATTTGACTTTCAGCAGTGCCATCTTTGTAATGGGAGATGTTGGAAGGTTTCACAGCCTGGACCCCTCTTCTCGGTGGAAGCTACTTGAGGAAAAACCATTCAGGCATTGGAAGAGACCCTGACCAGCTTAGCGGGAAGCAAACCACTGCATGGTCCTTCCATCCTGAGCTCCCCACGCTGGGGATTCAAGCAAGTAAAATATACAAAGATCCCAGTGAACAACTTCACATTAGTGGAGAAAACCAGGCAATCGGCACCTCCAGCTATTGGTGGTGGTTCCTTCCAAGCAAAGGAGAAACTGTCCCAAGGTTTCAGATGCTTTCCTCTGGATCTGCAAGACGTCACTCTAATACCTTTAATCATTTGATCCAATCTGGAGAGATGTCTGTCAAGAGATGAGTGGAAATAATCCCTCATTTTACTATTTAGTAGATTTGTGCTTCCTTATGATAGGCTGCTGGGCAGAATATGAAAACCCAAAGACATAAAAAGATCTTTGTTGCCAGAAGAACCCTTTGAGGATAAAGGAAGAGGGCTTGAGATTAAAAAAACAAAGGCTGTTTGAATATAGAAATACACTTCCCCTTCATGAAGCTGATCCATTCATATCTACAGTCAAAACCACCTCTTTAGTCCTTATCTTTCTGTGTTGGTTGACTCGAGATGCCACCCCGTGTCTTATGTGTTCTGGAAGCAGATAAGCATGTAGTTGACAGTGACCTAAAAAACCTAAGCTTGGCATTTTCTCCTTATTCACATGGCTTCTATCATCTCCAGGGCCTTCATAGGAGGGAATGAGAAAGGAAAAGTTCAGAGAAACTCAGACAATAGCCTCTGGGCTGGAATCTAGAGATGCCGTTATGAAAAGGGAGCTGATGTGAGAGGTTCCTGCTAATCCCTGAGCCAGGAGGGAAGCAGCGCTGCCCAAAGGGACCGGGACCTGCCGCCAGGAAGGAACCTGACCCAGCAGCTGGGGAGGGACCCTCCGGTCATTGTCAGTACGCAGTGCAAAGGAGGAACCCCTGGGGTTGGGCAGGAAGAGGGGGATGGAACCCCCTCCTTTGGTGGTGGCCTTCCTCCTTACGCCACACAGCGTTCCAGGCATCACGGACGCTGCGGTTCTGCTCTTTGCAGTGCCGCAGGAGCTTTGCTTTGCTCACCCTGCAGAGGGGCAGAGCTGTGGGGGCAGTCCTGTGCTGGCTCACCACAATGAGCGTTAACCTCAGGCAGTGCACCATCACCCTGCAGGTGTGTGAGGGTGTGAGAAAACACTGCAGGTGAGAAAGGAGCAGCCTCAGGAGGGGAATGGGAGGCTCTACCCAAGCCGGGTCGGGCTGCTGCTGCCGCCCCAGCGCCCTGGGGACATCCTCTTGTGGCTGCTGGCACATGGAGCACCAGCCCTGAGGGGAAGGTGGAGGGACCTGCCCAGGAGGAAGGCAAGTGTGAAAACTGATAGTGGTTAAACAATAAGGCACTGAAAACCTGCCCCTTGGTAGAGTGCTGCCCTGTGTTACTGTGGATGCTGCTCGGTTGCCATTTGAGGTTAGGGAGGTCTCTCCAGTAAGGACAAGGCTATTGAGCTGCTGCTTTTTTCTGCGCTAAGAGGGGTTTTGTGATGGAGCTTTCCTGGCTGCCCAGGGCAGTGCTGCTGTCACCGTCCCTGCAAGTGTGCACACACTGTGTAGACGAGGCCTCAGTGCCATGGGTTAGTGGTGGCCTTGGCAGTGCTGGGGAACGGTTGGACTGGATGAGCTTAAAGGGCTCTTCCAACCTGGTTGGTTCCATGATTGCAGTGACCTGGGGAGCAGCTTATAGATGGGATGTTCCTAAAGCAGGCCTGGCTGCTGGCATTGCTGCTGCCTTGCATAGCAGGGAAGGAGGAAGGCAACTGTCCATCAGGGACTGCTCTCTCTGCTTGCCATGAAGTGGATGAAAAGTGCTGTTTCTGTTACAGGGTTTTGTGCAAGGAGCTGTAATAACAACCGTCCTGGTTTCTTGCCAAAATATCCCCTAACCATGCAGTGCATGTAACTGTATCTCGCTGACTCCTCTGGGGTTCAGCTAGGAAACACGAGGTAGTTTGGAGGGTGTATTTTACCTGACAGCCTGAAGTCAGTTCTAGATAAATGAACTTGAAACTATTTCCATTCTGGTCAGTGATGACAGAGTGAAGCTTTAGTTGAAGTGAAAAAGAAAAGTGCAGTTAGCAGGACAAGAAATAATAAACCTGCCCACAGCAGATGTAAGCCTGGTGCTGCTCTGGATATGGGGACGTCTGTATTCAGGAGCACAGATGAGTCTGAATACCTCAATAACTTAACATTCAGATGTCTGTGATGAATCTGCTGCAGCAAACCCAGGTTATTGTATGATGAGGGTGTTTCCTGTTCATTCAGGAGTAAAATAGTGAAAGAGAACATGCAGCATACGCTTCAGGGCTCATTGGTCCCTCCAAATTTACTCTTCTCCTTAAGCCAAGGTAATAGGAGGGGGTCTAATAAATCGCTCCTCAATGTCAGTGTTTTCTGGGTGACCATCAGTGATTCACCTCATGCTCAGGAGGGGACACTCAGGTACCAATTAGACCTTTAAAGTCATCACAGAAAAGGATCAACACAACCAACCCGATCCAGATCTGGAAAGCTGATGCTTATTGAGGTAATTTCAATAGTCTGACACCAGCGGGGGGCATAGAATCATTGAATGGTTTGGGTTGGATGGGACCTACAGTCCAAAACATCCCCAACTCTCAAATTAACTCTCACCATGCTGGGAAGCTTTAAGGGGGATTGGTGGCAGTAGTAAATCACAGGCTGTGCTCTGAGGCTTCCTTTGAACGTGAAGTTAACACGTTCCAAAGAGGGGAGTTAATGCTTCCCACTTATTCCAGCCAGGTTTTGCCTGGGCGTGCTTTTCCTCACACATCTTTATCTCAGCTGGGATTCACCTTTAATCAGGCAGACTTACTATTGCTTCCTACCTCAAGCAGGAAATACTGAAGCTGATCTATAGCAGACAACCTAATTGCTGCAAGGGTGTTTGAGTTAAGGGTCTCCTTGGAGGCTGCCTAGTGAACACAGGTGTGTAATTAATTCATGTGCTATTCTGGAG
Source organism: Ara ararauna (assembly GCA_028858755.1). Taxonomy (NCBI): domain Eukaryota; kingdom Metazoa; phylum Chordata; class Aves; order Psittaciformes; family Psittacidae; genus Ara; species Ara ararauna. The sequence goes on from CM054379.1 coordinate 124,076,357, forward strand.
AGAGAAGTGTTAGAATAAAATCCTGAAAATACTATTTTGAACTCACCATGAATGCATTCAAATCCACAATATTGCTAAAATATCATCATTTTTATGGATAACAATACTGTATTGATAGTTTTCCAAAAAACCTATGCCTGCTAACCTAAATATAAGCCACAAACCTACCAGTTAATGCTAAGAGGGAGGAAAAAGTTGGTTTTAACGCAGACAGTTCAGTCTGGTATTTGCTATAGAGTCTGCTGCCCAGTCCTGGACCGACTGTTATTGGGAATATGAGGTATAAAAGGCAAATTCCCTTTATACAGGTATATCCTGTGTACCTAAAATACGGAAGCGCTGTTAGTTGGTAACAAAATAAAACCCTGGCCCCATTTTTCTTTCATGCTGCTCTGTGATATGAAACGTGGCTTTCTTGGGTTCTTTTCTGTTTCCTTTCCTCAGAAGTGGTTAGGTTTCATGGCAAGAGTGAAGCTGTCTGGTTTTACCTGCGATAGGAAGTTACTGTGTAGAGATAGGAGGGGGGTTTATGCACTGTATCTCGTGGGTTTGCTCACATTTGTAACCGTGTGGTGTCTATAGGGATGTTCCTCAGGAACAATGTGTTAAGATGCTGTACCACGTTGTATGATTAAACAGGTCTTATTGATGACTTCTTTTTTCCTCCTATGTACACCACTAAGTTGGAAGGCTGCTGTGTCTGAGGGTCTCGAGGCTGGAAACAGAGGCAAGTTGCCAAATTCACTGCTGGGGCTGTTGGACACATGGGAAAGTTGACTTGACCCGGATCCTGTGGCTCCCGAACTACACCATGGCAAATGGGGAGACAGCATTGCATGGTTTTGCTCTGGGTAGCTCCCAGCATTTCAACCATCCTTATCCACAGTGTAACATGTTCAGAAAGCACCTTTTTTTGACCCTCAGGATGGCCACTGTGAGTATTTATCTGTATATTATTATGCTACTACTATTATACTATTCTGAGTATGTATGATCGTGATGCCTAGGGTGCAGTGTTCCCTGCTGGAAAGAAGGGGAACAGGGAAAGTTATAGATCAATGTCTGTACTTGTAGAAACGGGAAAGAAGTATGCTGGGAATTGAAAGAAGCTCACAAAAGGCTCACAATAGTTATTACTGCTGGAAAAGAGCTCAACAGATCCTCCAGTGAGATAAATCAGATCCTGATGCGAATGGAAATGCTGAGATTCCGCAAGCTGCACGGTTTGGGATTTTTCTTGCTATTTGTATCTTTCCTGGCTTTTTACAACATGGGCACAAGGTCTCTTGTGCAGATCCAGTGGCTGTAATGTGAAAGCTATGTGGAAAAATAGGCTGGAGATATAAGAGGTGGGGAGTGCCTGATGGAAAGGGGGCAGAGCTGAGGTGTGAAAGGACGATGCATAAACCTGATGGAAATGCTGAAGCAAATCTCTAACAGACCTTAATAAGCTGCAATTGCTATACTGCTAGAGGCTATGGATATGCTAGTAAACCTTTTCTAGTGTGTAATTTGTGTTCACATACTTCTGCTTCAAAATAGTTTTGACTTTCTCCTAGTAGGATTTTCCAATAGGGAATCAACGTGTGCAACCGTGTGTGTTCAGAGGTACAAATCACACATAAGCATTTGCCTGAGCACACTTTTTCAGGTTTGCTGTTCTCAAATGGCATTTTCTTGTTTCATGTCATGCTTGAGACCAAGATTCAGTTACTGGCTTTGTATTACAAAGGTAATGGCAAATCTTTTAGTGCAAGTAATTGTCTGGAACATCTTCAGCAGCCTCCTCTAAGTCATGTTCCTGAAGAGTATCACCTGGTAATCCCGGTTTGACAAAGTTAAGTACTCGGACGAAAGAAAGGAACTGGGATGTCAGTGACTGACCTCTGACAGCTGTCACGAAGGGAGCGTTTTCAGGCTGAAATTGAAATCCAAATTCCCTTGTTTTGAGTCACGCTCTGTTTACTCAGGCAATACTGTGTGCAGTGGACCAACAGCGAATAAGAGTTACATGCCAGTTGGAGGTGTACAGAGCAGCACTCATCTCTGACACCTGCAGTAGTCTCTCCACTTCTAGATTTGCCAGTATCTACCAACACAGTAAGGAAACTTGCAGTTTATAGCTTTTGGTGGGCAGAACAAAGGCATTTCTGTAATTCTTACAGGCTGCACAGCTTGCAATCCCAGGACTAGAGGATGCCAAGGGGATTGATTTGTCACTGCCAGGGTATGTGAGACAGATTAACCTCAAAGTTCTGATCACATTCCTTAACAAGACATTAAAAGTTACGTGCATGAAAGCAAGACTAAGGGTTTTCTTTAAACCATTTTATAGTCCTGTTGATGCAAAGAGGAATCATTAGTGAAGGGACGACTGAAATCAGAGCAAATATATTTGAAATGCAAAATTTAATTCAGTCAAAAAGTATACATTAACAGGAGTAAATAAAAAGTTGTGAAAGAATATACAAAAGTTCCCTTCTTTTTCCTCCCCCTTTAAATTAAATACGCTGAAAACCCCTTCGTTTCTCTACTCAAACCCAGTCAAGTCCTCCAGTGAAGTTTCAAGTACTTCTCACGGCAGTAATGCAGTTTTGATAGTTCAGCCAGTGTTAATTTTGTTAGAGGCACATATATGACATACACACAGCATAAATACTTTGCAGTTTTAAAATAGAACTCTGATTCTTGCAATATGTCACAAGTCAACGAGTGGTTTTGGAAACCTAAAACTACTACGTATGCTTTATGCATGGAGAGCGGTCACTTCACCAGCACAAACAGGGCACAGTAAAAACGCTGCATTCCATGCTGCTGCTGCTACTTTTTTATTTAGCAAGAGTGAAGAAATGCGACTTAAGTCACATTGCACTTTATGCAAGATAACATCCAGTGTGGGAACTGAAATACAGCACCTCAACTCCCCATTTTAGTGACTCCCTCTGTCAACACTGCACCTACACAGTAGCAGTGTGCTGTAAATTAAGCACAGCACCAAAGCCTAATGTCTGGTAGACAGATGAAAGTAGGAGGATGTCCCTGAACACCTCTTCTGAAGTTTGACTGCAGCAGAGCCGTTCACCCAGCTTCTGTAACATTGATCAGCACTTGCAGTATACCCCTGAAAGTACACTCATTTCATCCATCCCAGGTTAAAAGTGTTTACAGAAGGAGCATCCCTTCACAAACTCTTTCCAGACTGTGCAAGTTCAGTATTTATACAGCCTCTGCAGGTTTATTAATTTCAAGCAATCAATACATAAGGGGAGCATGAAATGTTCATTAGGAGACTTTTCTAACTTTAGGCTTCTCTCACTTGAAATAAAAGCCTAAAGAAGACTTTCAGATTCCACCCCTATCAGCAGAACCTGGCTCATAAATATAGCATAGGCTTAAAATTCATCTAAAGTCTGCTTTACTGTTCAGCTACAAAAACTCCTTTGTCTTCTGTCTCATTACTCCCCAAATGTCCCCTCTTGTGCTCCTCATAAGGTAGCATACTGCTGCCTGCAACTTCAGAACCACTGAAATATGAAAAACTTGGAACTTGATCTTTCCATTCCAGTACATATTATACCATTTGCTGCTAATTCAGGCTCTGGATGAGTGAAAACAACACAACAGCTCCGAGAGGCTCATTTGTTTGTGCATCAGTGCCCCTTGTTCCCCCTTAATTAGGAAAAAAGCCTGCAATTAGGTACTGCAACAGCGGGGAAATTCCATAGTGATACAGAAAGATTACAGCAGCACGTAGTGCAGGCCAGTAAACTGTATTTGACTGGTATTCTTCAGCTAAAAAAATCCAGTCACACCTTGCAATTTGCAATCTAAATACTGAATGCAATCATTTAATGGCACACATGGGGTTAAGTCCCACAGTTTTGAGTCAATGCATTTACACCAGGATTTCTCGCTCAGTACGAAGCTGCCCCTGCAGTCACTCCCAGCAATTGATTCTTTCCTGCTCAGGAATCAGGCTCCAGTTGGGTGAAGGCATGTCAGACGCCAGCCAGTCAAAGTCATCCACCAGGTTCCAGTTGTTCCTGTTCCTGTCCAGCCCGGACGACTCGAAATCTCTCTCAATACCAGGGTAGCTCCAGGTGTAGGGGGCAAAGGAGACCTTGGTGCAGTCCTCGATCACGGCTCGGCTGGTCACCTGCACGTAGAAGAGGCTGCTGCGGGTGCGATGGGTGCGGAGCTGCTGGCAGGCCAGCGCCAGGAGGCAATCGCTGCAGCCGTCCACCAGCACGGAGGTGGACACGGGCCCGCAGAGCACGGTGCAGCCGCGGCAGTCGCGCACCCGCAGCGTGTTGGCGTTGCCGCGGAGCCGCACCCGGCAGCCGCGCAGCTCGGACAGCAGCACGTCGCGCTGCAGCAGCTCAGCGGGGCCGAGCTCCAGCTCCTCATCCTCGAAGCCGCTGAACCCGCACAGCGGCGGCCCGCCCGGCTCCCCTTCGGCGGGCCCGTAGCCGGGAGCGGGCGCAGGGGAAGCGGCCGGGGGCCGGGCGGGCTCGGCAGGGCGCGACTCGCAGCTCGGAGCCGCTTCCTTCTTGAGGGTCCGGAAGGCGAATTTCTTCTTGGGCTGCAGCTGCTGGCGCCGCGCCCCCAGGTCGCTCTGGAGCCGCGCCACGGCCTCCTGCCCCTGCCGCACCTCGTAGGGCGCCAGGAACCGCACGCTCTCGGTCAGCAGCTTCTGCAGCCCCTGCAGGCGCGCCGCCGCCTCCTCCAGCGCCCCCGCCGCCAGCAGTCCCTCCACGGCCTCCCGCTCCCGGGCGAAGGCGGCGATGAAGAACTCGCTCCGCTCCTCCTCCACCACCCGCGCCTCCCTCCGCTGGCGCTGCCGCTCCGCGCCCTGCAGCCGCTCCGCTTCGCGCCGCTGCAGCCGCTCGGGCAGTACCGCCGCCGCCCCCCGCTCCGCGCCCGGCGCCGCCGCCCGCGCCGCCTCCATGTTGCCTGCTCGTCCGCTCCTCCCGGCCGCTAAGCGCCCGCCCATTGGCTGCGGCCAGCCGCGGTTGCGCCGGCGCCGCGCGGCCCGGTGGGAGGGGTGCGCGGTGGTTTAAAGGGGCCGGCGCCCGGCGGCGGGATGGGGTGAGTGCCGGCGGCAGCGGCGCGGGGTCGGGGCGTGCGTAACCCCCGCCCTCCTCCTCGCCCCTGCCCGCCGCTTCCCACCCTCTTCCCGTCTCCCAGGCCGCGGGGGTGCCCTGGCTGCCGGCGCGCCCGACCGCGCTCCCCCCGTCCCGCCTCCTCTGCCCGCCGCGGGGCTCTGGGGGTGGAGGGGTGCGGCTGAGGCCGCAGCTCGCGGCGGCGCTTCCCTTTGCCGTTGGCCCGGGGCCGTGTGGCGCTGGCGGGCGCGGAGCTCCGGGCCTGGGCCCCGCGTTTCGGGGCGGCTCCGCGCGGTGGGGCGGTAGCGACCCGTCCCCGCTGGTTCCTCGTGTGGAGCGGAGCGGGTGTTAGGCGCTCGCAGGTAGCCGCGGAGGTGCTGCCGGGCGGGCTGTGTTTGCTCTTGGCTGCCTGGTTGGTTTATGGAGTGCTTGGTGCTCGAAGAGAGCTCGGTGGTTGAGGGGGAGCTGAGAGCTGTGCCTGTGGTTATTGCGCCGTAGGGAGGGGGCCGTGAGAGATCCACACGGGCCTACGTGGACTTATGGTGAGGAGGGCTCTCTTCACCTGGTTAAGTTTTCACAAGTAGAAAAGTGACCGTTGTTCTGATGTGTTTTGAGAACCGTGCTTCTATGTCACGGCATGGTAATTTTGGCAAAGAAAGTTAACACAAAGCACTCTTTTAAGTTACGTAAATCCCATCCCGTTCTACAAATACCATCTCCCATCCCTTTGCACTTCAAAGTATCTTATGATAAGTTAGCATCGGACCTAAACCTACCAGTGGCACAGAAAAGGAGGTAAATCCAAAGCAGATACTCCAAATTTACTGTCTTCTAATTGGGTGATAGCATTGATCTTCGTTGGTCTAATTTTCCTGTTGGAAAATACAGATTGTTATGCTGCTTAAGGTTAGCATTTGAAAGTGGCCTTAGCTTGGAAGTAGCAGTTGTTTCCTGTTTCCTGAGAAATATGTTATTAGACATAACATTGTTAAGAGTTAGTAGGGAGTACCTGAATCTTCCATGTAGTAATGTCAGCACAGTTAGGATGATGAAAGGAGGACAGTGAAATACCTTTAATCCTCATAATGCACAAACTACTTGCACTAAAATAGAGAATATTCCTTCCTTGTAAAGGTTACAGGATGAAATCGGAGGGTTTTCAAGGGGTTGTAGTGTAACAGCTCCTGTTGTGCAGGAGCAGGCTGGATGGGGGGCAGCAGGATGGGTAATGTCCTGGTTCATGCATTATAGCTCTGAACTGTCACAATGCTGCGTGGTTCATGTGGCCAGAATTCTGTTCCTGGAAATATAGATTTCTGAGTCTTAAAAATCAAAACCCTGTAGAAGGAGAGAATGCCCAATCGTGAACAAGGAAGGAAGGATATCTTGAAATATTCTCACTTAAGTGGTTGGTTTTTTTACTACCAACGTGTTTAAATGATGCATTTAGTATGTCTTAGGTATTTTTGCTAGTAAATAATGAAATCCACTTCTGCAGCAATTACAGTAATGTTACATCAGGTGAGAATATGGTGCTGTTAATTCACTGTAAGAAAAAAGAAATCCTTACTTCTGTAGTGTTTCCTCAGAAATGGATTTGAGTTCTGTTTTACATAGCAGGCTTCTTTGCCTTATGCTCCCACCATTATAGGTAATACATGTTTATCCCATACATGAGAACACGGACAGAAAAAGGCTTTTGCTGTTTTTCAGTATGCACAAATGTTACTGGCTTTGGTGCTGTTGCACAGATGTGGCCAGAGAGATGAACTGCAGTGGGTAAAACAACTTTATACCTGAAAAGATTACAGTAAAACATTAACGTGCACAGCCTAAAATAAATGTTAAGTATTTTATGCTGCAGTATAATTATAACTTTTTATTACATTTGGGCACTTAGAAAGCTTTGGAAAGTATTTTGTATTGGTTTTAAATTTATGAGGCTCAAATGCACTCGTGAATAGGAGCTTTTGGGAGAGACCGGAATCTTTTCACCTTGCTAATGTGCACAAAAAACCCCAGATACAAGAAGGTGAAGTGTACTGAAAAATTAAAAAGGGAGCAGTAAAATTCTGCCAACTATCTCATCTTGATGTTCCAAAATTATTTCCTACACCTACAGTTTGAGGTTTTGGTATGATTGATATTGGTGTATATTTATCTTTCTGTGGTAATACAAATACTGGCAATATTCTGCCTGTCTTTGCTGGCAGCAACTTTGAAGGCTGTTTAGCCTGCTCTGTTACAAGCCATAGAGAACAGAGGATTTACAACTTCCCAAACAGTAACCATCTGAATAACATGTAAGCCTTCTAGCTCAGGTTTGGACTCATGGTGGTAAGCTGCAACAAGCAGTTTAGCTATCTGAGGCTATTAGATAAAAGTAAAGTTGCCATTTTTTCCTGCTTTCCGTTCTCCCCCCTCACTCCCTACTTGAGCTCCTCTCTGGTTTGAAGGTAGATAGTAGTCATTTTACTAAGCCCTTTTGCCGTTGCTTGGGCTGTAAGGGGTCGTTTGTTTTCCAGAAGCTGCAGGTTGCACTTGCTAACTTGGATCTAGTGCTATGAAACTCCAAAGCATAAGCTCCGTTACACGTGCTTCCGTGCTTAAATCTGTATCCCATAGTGATGGCTCTTGAATGCTCTTTACCTGCAATATTTTGTACTGACTTAAGCTGGCTTAACAGCATTAATTTACAACCTTTGGAAGTGAGCTGTATTGCATAGTTCAGGTGAAAGTTCAAGATTCTGTCTCATTCCATCATTATTTTAAGAAAAGCGGGGAGTAACAGCGAGATCCAGGGAGGCAACTGGCTTTCCAGCCTCATAGCAGTGGATTCTTAAACCTGAGGTTCCTGAGCTTGCAAAGTCAAGAACCTCATAGGTGTGGCACTATCTTGAAATGTAGGTTTGTGCTCAAGCAAAGGAAGGAAGTAGATGCAGTTATTCCTTATCATCGGTCTGTGTTCCCAGCACTGACGTTTTTAGTTCCAAAGGGTGGAATGCATGTACCTTGCGCTTTCACACACAGAATGCTGGTTTGCCTTTTATCTGTGTTTTCAGGAAAAGCAGCAGCCCTTTGTCTTGCATGGAGCTCTTTCTTATCTGATAGATGGGATCTCTGCTGTTACACAGAGTTTCTCCAGAAGAGATTAGCACATGAACATAATTACTTCTGGCTACAAAGTAGGTACTTCAGTGGCTTGTATAACCGTCATCACATTCTACTGCTGGTTTTTGCAAGGGCTCTTTGAACTCCTCTGGCACTGTCATCAGGCATTAAAGATGTAAGCTGTAGTGTGATCAGGCATTAAAGATGTAAGCTGTAGTATGATCCATTTAAGATACTGTACACTACATTTTTCACGGTGGAATGGGGCTGCAATAAAAGTGACTGTCAAGTCACTGTATTGCTGTTCTGGAAAAAAAAAGATAAGTTTCTTTACCATTACATTTGGCATACTTGTTGTTTTTTAAAAAGCTTTTGTTTGGACTAAAATGTAGTGCCTTACGTATTTGGCCATATGGAAAGGCAAGACAATGTAAAATGTGTGTGTTTTAAATCACTAATTAGAGAGAGCTGCAACTGTAAAACTTACTCAGTGCATCTTAATTGCTGTGAGTAATGCAAAAGCTTTGCAATGTAATCCTTGGGAACGCTTAAGATACTAATTATATTCCAACCAGGCAAGGCGCACTTGTTGGGAAACGAGTCTGAGCTGGTCCCTTCCGAAAACTTGGTATTGCCAATGCCAAAGGTGGAGAAACAAACTCGTTTCTAGAAAAATGAGCCACCCTCCAAAAGCAGGGACAGACTTCAAAGCGCAACCTTTTATGAAAGGGGCACCTCAGGACGAACAAATCAAGACACAAATACACAGAGCGCAAAAGCTCGAGAGCAGAAGAGCTCCTTGGTTTGGCCCAGGCCTTGTTGTAATGGGAATTTAGAATCCTAAACTTGCTAATTGAGTTAAACTGTGAAGACCAAGTGTGTAAGCTGCAGATGCTGTCTTACATACTCTCCCTTTGAAGTAATAATTCCATTAGTTTTGGAGCTCCTAAGAGAATTTCCCATTTTGGAATTGTGGATCTTAATTGCAAACATGTTCCATTTTTTTTTCTGAATAATTTATATAGAAAGAACTTGAAGTCATTATATCCAAGTTTCCTGATTTTCTGTTAGCTCTCCTGTAGTATATTTATTAGTTAACTAAGCTAAGAATACTAAGAAAGTTACTCTGCCTTTTATTCATCTCATGAGCAAAATCTGTCAGCTCTCATTGTGAAGGAGGACTGCCTCCACCTGTTACTAGCATTTATTCTTCAGTCTCAGTCTCAGAATAAATTCCATTCATGGCAATACACTTTCTAGTGATAATATTAAGACTTACCTTTCAGCAATCTTTATTCATATCCAAATCTTATCCGGCTGGTTTCTAGTAGGGTCCCAGAATTACCCGTGTAAAACCATTCTTTCTCAAAAGTTGGGACTTAGATGGTGTTTCATTCATAATGTCCATTTTGTCTTGTCCTTCTGCAAGTATAGCTTAGCATGTTTGTGTTATTAATGTTTTTGGTATAACTTACTATTCCACTGTTTCTGTTTCCCCTCTAATGCCTCTTTTCCTGTTTTAGGTCTTCATTTTTTGTTTAAGTTCCTTCTGGTTTTACTTATTGATTTTTAAATCATCTGCAGCACCTCGGTTGTATTTGGAATGGTCCTTTTGTTAGTTTCAAGGCTCACCTGCTGGTTTCAATTACTAATACTTTAAAAACCAAACACAGCAAACCTTTGTGTCCATCTACTCGTTGCATACTGATGTATTTCTGTATCCTTACTTACCTGGTCTTTTTTCCCATTCATCTATGAATATTATAGAGGTTTTTCCCAGCTTCTGCCATCATTTTTAGTTTAAATTGCTTATGTAAATCTTGGCGGTGTAAGTTGTTGAAGATTATTTCTCCAGACACAGTAGTAAGGTTCTATCTGCAGAGGTGGTTTTTCCCCAGTACATTTCAGTGGCTTACTATCTTAAGACTATTCTAAATAGGAAGTGAGTGCTGTAAATCTTTCAAACTTAATTCTCCTTTGTAATGTACTCTAAGAATATGACTCTATTTAAATACCCTCGAACATGAAAGAGTAATTTTTGATCTGTTTCAGTAATAATTTTGCATTGTCATTTGTTTCGATGTGAGGCCCAGTTACCACATTTTCTCTGGTTTTCCTTGTCTTCCATACATCAGATCTACACCTTACAGAAGCACGTTCTCCAAAATCTGTTCTTCAGATTCATCACAGAACAGCCCTGTTGGCATTCACACTACCTCCAGCCATAGAAACCTGTCTGTCTCCTGGTACTGGTGTAAATCTCTTGTTCTGAGACTCACTCTTTGTTACCTCTTCTTACTACCTGTATTGTAACCAACCATCCCTTAAGATACCTATTGGTTAGACAGTCCCGTGTTTGATGTGATGATTGATACTGGAGTCATACAGCTTTGGAAGTTAGATCACGCAATTATGAGCCTGGTTTTGTAAGTACGGTTTTGTGCAAGCTGAAATTTGTCACGTTTAGGAAATTCTTACTGAGACAGTCCTGCTATCAATAATCTGTACGGATATTGAACTGAATTTTTCATGTGGTATGTTGTGTTTATATTCCAAATTAAAGTCTTTGTCTCCCTTCATGCCACTGTATTTGAGTGCCCTATCTTTTACGTGTTGTGACTCCTTCCTTTCTATTGCTGCTGCCTTTCAATGATGACCTATTTGTGCCTTCAAGCTTAGAGTTATTCTTATCTATATTAGTAATTAATAAAGCAGTATGGAGTTGGATAAATAGTGTGTCTGGTGATGAGCTGACACAAGAAACAGATGAAGTGATGGAGAGATAAAGAAGTGCCATCCATAGAGCTGAAGCACTCAGTCTGAGGAAGCAAGGCAGTAGTAACCAGCTTTCTTTTCCATCCGATATACCTCAGAAAGGATGCAGTGAATTGAGGTTACAAAGCAACTACTCAAGCAGAATCTTGGGATGACTGTGGAATTCATTCCTTTAATGCAAATAGGTTAGTCCGTAAATTCTTTTTTATGTATCTGCTGTCCTTGATCTTTTGGAGTACTAATTTATGATTGCACAAGGATTGGAATGCTTGTGATACAAACCTGGAGAAATGGGCTGAGTAATAATAAAGTCACTTGATCTGAGAGAAACCTGGCGACAGAATGAAGGAAGAAGGTGTTTAGTATCCCCTTATTTTCTTCCTCTCAATATCTAAGTCTAATTTTTACTTCTGCACAATCTTCTGTCACTTCAGAGCCATCTATCTCAGCTCACTCGAAATGTCACTTGGTGTCTTTGCACACCTATGAGAGTGGTAGTTGTTAAACAGCATGGTCACAGTTTGACAGCTGATGTCAAAGTACAGCAGAGTGGTGTTTTGTGTGTTGGGTGCACATGATGTTCCCAGTAGCTGTACTTGAGAATTATTATGCCAATGCCTGTTTTCTAAGGGTTTCTCCTATTCCTTTTTGACATTGGCCTGGCCTTTCTTCTCATGCTTATTTCCCCTTACTTCTTCTGAAGCAGCTACAGGAAAATGGATGAGAAAACAAATTAATGTGATTGAGGAAGCAGAGAGAGACAGGAACTGAATGTGCATTGTACACAATTCAGAGAACAGGACTTTGGCTGAGGACAGCAGCTCTGGGCAGGTGACCTGGGGGTAGAAGAATTTTGATGCGTTTTTGTGTTAATGCTCTTAGGCAGTGGGAAGAGGGGCAACCTCCTAGGGAGTAACACCCAGTTCAGAAACACCATGTGGTCCTCTTTAAAAATGAGCATGAGAACCTCACAGCAAAAAGCAGTACTTCTTTATAAATGTGGCCTGGAAAATTCTGTAGTATACCAGAAAGTGATAACACCACAACTGAAGGCTGCAGCCACACTTTTTAGTACCGAAGGTAACGTTAAGTGTGTGCTTCAGTCTGACCTATAAAATCACATCTACCCATTTCTACCTGATCCAGTTTTGTTTCTGAACCAATATAGCAAAGATAGAAATATATGCACATTTACTTCTGCAGAGAGTACAGTGTGTTCTGGCGTGGTTTTGTTCACTCAATGGCAATGTAAAGGGTTTTCATTCTTAAAGTCACCTGTTTGGGTAGATCTGGAGAAATCTAGTGCTGTCAGGGCACTTCACTGTATTAGATGTTAGCTCTCCTTCCCTTTTTGTACTGTCCCTGCTTAGCAAGGTTATTGCCAATGCTGCTTTAAAACATCCTTCAGGGAAAGTAAGTACAAATTATGGTACAGTCATAGACAATTTAGGTAGGCTTGCTCATGTTACTTACAGGAAGGAAGCTACTGAAAATCACTTGGCCTCCTTCCTCCTCTTCTTTCTTGGTCTTGCTTACTTCCCACTGTGGTTTTTGTAGGACTAGGAGACTAATAATAACACACTGATCAGATGTTCTGCCTCATAACCTCTGAAACAAAGTTCCTTTCTGTTAATCAGAACAACGCTTGTGGTGGCCCTGCAGCTCACAAGCTCCTACTTTAGCAATGTTCTCTAATTCTCAGCCAGTGATGCTGAGTAAGCTTTAATTCAGAGCAGTGTTTGGTCCCCTGAAGCATTTGCTGAAGTTAGGGACCTTCAAGTGTGGCCTTTTCCATTTTCTAATGCTACTGTCGGGAGCATTATGGGCTGTAAGTCATCAAGATGTGGAGCTCTTTAACATGTGCGTGTTTCTGTCCATGTTGTTGGCTAAGTCAGGTTCATACTGTATTTATGAGAAGTGAAGTTAGTATTTCAGCTGATGGGGTAGGCAGCACCATGCTTGTGTTTGCTATGTCTGGGCTGCACTAAGGATCTGTTGTGCTCATGCTAAAGCCCAACCCTTCCCTTTAGGGAGTGATTTGAAACTTTACGTGAATTTTCCACTGTGGGAATAAGCGTAAACAACAACTGCATGTCTTGGCTTTGGAAAAGGTTTGGAATCAGGCTTTTAACCTTTGTTTCCCATATAATACTGTGAGTTGGTTGATTACTTCAGTATTATAACCGGATCCTAATTGAAAACAATGCTGAGGTGCTGACTTGTTTTAAACATAGGAAATCTGGTCCACTTCTTCAGGAAGGTCCACTTAGTACACTGCCTGTAACCATTTGGTTGTCTTTTAAAACCTCAAAACCTCAAGTGCTTTTTGAGCTGTAAAGCTAATGAAGCGTGTGTTACTACGTAGAGGCTTCAAATCCTGGTCTCTAGGGAGTTTAAGTTACTTTTTGCACAACCCAGAGAAGGCTGCTGTGTACAAGTCCCTGGGAATTACTACTACTAGCAGAAAAAGGTCTCAAAGAGACTTCTTGTTTTAAAAGCATTACTGTATATGTATCTACATGCTAAGAATCTCTGTTTTCAATCAAAATGTTGTTTAAGAAACTAGGCTTGTCTGAATCAGCGGAACGAAGAATGCTTTAGTTATATTTTTAATGAATAAAGTATTTTGAGTTAGTTTTGTGGAACCCAAAAGCTTTGAGCAAAATGATCGTGTCAATGCTTTCAGAAGCAATAAATTGTAGAACGGTATTAATGAACCTGCAGTGCTGTATGGTTTGCCTCCAAGCGAGCATTTTAACCTAAAATGCTCATTTTGCAAAGGAGCACTTCAGGTTACCCCTAGCTTTTTTTAAAGTAGCTGAAATTGGTGTTATCTTGTTTCCACGCAGCAGTAGGAATGCATCTAAAACCCATCCAAAATAGGGCAACTTGTAAAATGGTCAGATCTGACTTTTCTGTCAAGGTGACCTTGCATTTTTCCGTCCCCCCTGCTCCAAGTGTGTCGTGGTTTACAACTTTAATATGAAGGAAAGCAGCCAGGTTGTTAAAGTTAATGCTCTTTTTAGTTGGGAAAAGAAAAGGGAAAAGCTGGTTATTTCTTTACTTTTCTGTAACCCAAAACACCCCAATGTTTAACCGAAACTAAACGGCTCGGCCGTGTCTACAGTGCCAGTTGTACGGCTTTCTCAAAGGGGGGGGTAAAAAGGGGAGAAAAGACAAAAAAGGAGCTAAACTTTGTTAAAGGGACTGACTGTGGCAGCGGCGAGGCGAGGATCGCGCTGGAGCCGGGGCTCATGGTGCCGGGGCCGCGGCAGCAGTGTGTCCCGCCGGTGCGGAGCGGTGCGGAGCGGAGCGGGGCCGCGCCGTGCCGTGGTGCCGCGCCGCGCCGTGCCGCGCTGTGGTGTGCCGTGGTGCCGCGCCGCGCTCTCCTCCCGCTCTCTTTCTCTTCCCCCCTCCCTCCCTCGCTCTCCCGCTCTCCCTCTCTCTCTCTTACACTGCCAGCCCCTGATGTGATGGCGAAGAAACCCCGTTGACAAGGCACTGCTTTTTCATGACGGTGAGTTTCCCTTTGAGTGTATTATAATTTTGTGATAAAAATTTCAAGGAAAAAAAAACCCACACAACCTCCTTCCTCCCTTCCTTCGGGGAGGGAAAAGAGAAGGGGGGGTGGGGGGGAGAGGAAAATCTATCTCCAGACAGACAGAAAAGAAAGAGGAGCAAATTAACAACCAGGAGTTGCCAAAACCAGGATATTAGGTTTCAGCCCAGAGAGCTATTGGCTCTGGGGCTATGTATATAAATATATATATAGGGAGAGAGCGAGCGAGAGGGGAGACGAGGAGGAAGAAGAGGGATATTTTGTGGGTGGCTGTTGTTTGGGCAGATGTGGCTTCACATGGAAATGAACTCTCTCTCTCTATATATATAATTCTTCCGCGGGGTTGGTGGTGGTGGCTGCTGAGGGCACGTAAAAAAAAAGTTGTTTCTTAAAATAAAGGCGGAGGGGGGGTGTGTAGAAAGGAGAGATAAGGTTTCAGGTCCAGGCTGATAGCTGCAGAGAGGGGAGAGGTTTGGGGTGGGTTGTGTGGGTTTTTTTTCCCCCTTCTTGCTGATGCCATGCAAATTCAGGAGAGGAGGGAAGAAAAATCTCTTTTAATGACTCATTGATTGAGCCGGTTTAAAATTAGTTGTTGTTGTTGTCTTCTTTTTTTTTTTTCCCCTCTCTATTTTCCGCCCCCTTGACGGCCATCAAGAGAGGGATGGAAAAGAGGAGAGGAGGGAGTGTGTGCGTGTGTCTGTGTGCGAGTGCGAGAGAGTGAGAGAGGGGGATAGAGAGAGTGTGCGAGGGAGAAAGAAAAATAATCTTTTCAAATCTCCTCCCTCTTTTTTTTCCCCCCTCGTTCCTTTGCTTTTCCTCTAAAGCTCTGTGGTCTGTGAAACACTCTTTCATCCTCCTCGTCGGGAAAATGGAGACACTCCGTCCCTCTCCCGGCCGCGCAGCTGGGAAGGATTTTTCTCGCCTTTTTTCCCCTTTTTCACTCCCGGCTCGATGTTCGCCCCTTTCCCCCGTCCGCTCGCCACCACCCTCGCCTTGCCGTTTCTTTCTCACATGCCTGCCTTCTGGGGATCTATTTTTTTTCTGCTTTTCCTCGTTTTCGGTGCCGCCACTTCAGATTTTGATGCGATTCGTTTGGTTCTTTATTTGCCGTTTCCTCGGCATCGCTCCGTGCCTCCCGCTTCTAACCGAGCAATGGAAGCGGTGCTGCTTTTTGTGGGTGCGCGGTAGGTTTGGGGCTGATGCGCTTTCCCCCCTCCTTTTCGGGAACAAGTTTGCCGCCGTCTTTTTATTTTTTCTTCCTTTTTACATTTTTCCCCTTTTTTTTTGGAGCTGTATTTTCACTGTAACGCCTTTTTAAAGCATACCAATAAACCGTCTTTTTCTGGAGTAACCCGCTTGGCTTTGCTGTGGAGTGGATGTGAATCCTTTGTGCTGCTGGGGTGATATTCCGTACAAGAATCAATACTTTCAAAATAGTTCTTTTTCTTTGTTTTAAACCAGGAGGTGGTTGTGGAGGGGATATTTCCTAATTCCTCAACAGCTACGTTTATCGGGTTATGGTGGGGGGTCAGTGCTTTACATTGTATTTTTTGCTATTAATTGCAAAATTCATGGCGGAAAGCGGATGTACCGTTGAAACTCGCGCAGAATTAAGCGACTTGCAGAGGGCACGTTTGTGTTTACCCAGAACTTGCTACTAATCCCTGGGAGACAGAACGCGACGCGGAGGCCTTGGCTTTTCCGCGCTGCTCCGCTCGCCGGGGCCCGGCACAACGCGGTGAGGAGGAGCAGAGGAGCCGTGCTCCGGCGGCGGCCCGGCCGTGCCCGGCTCGGCGGCCGCTGGGTGCGAGCGGGGAGCCCGGGGAAGATGGCGCTGCCTGGCTCCCGGCCAGCGTTTGTTGCGCAGTTTCGTTCCGTCTCTCCTCCCCCACGGGCGCCATTTTAGGGTCCTTTCAGCTGTCACCGCGCGGGGCGTTGCCGTCGCGCCCCGTTCGGGCCGTTTGGGTGTCTCGGGAGCGTTTTCTCTCTAGGGCCTTGAAAGCTTCTCCCCGAAAGAACTCGCTTTCCTCTGCCCTGTCTCCTTCTGTGTTTGCCGGGAGGGGTTTGATGGGGGTGTGCTCTGGCGAGAGAGGCGAAGGATTCCTGGCTGTGGGTTGGTTTGGCATGGGTCTGTTGGGAAAGGGGCCCATTGCCCCGAGTCGCTGCTTTCTCCATCTCCTCAGTACTGTGGGGCTTAGTCCCGTGAAGTGTGAAACTGGCTTGGCTCAGAAGGGCCTGTGGTCCCGGCTTAAACCGTGGAAATGTCACCTCAGAGCTTGTGCTGTTTTCCTGGTGTGTTTCATGTATGTTTCTTGACGTGAGTGTAGGAAGACGACTTGAAAGAGCATCATTCATCTGTTCAGTTAAAAGCACAACGTCATTCAAAAAGACAAAATGCTCTTTAAAAAACGCTGTAATGGAGCAAATGGGGCCAAGTAATGGTCATTGCAGAGCTTCCAATGCCTTTAGAAGTGCTTGCAAAAATAAAGGTGTAAGCAGCTTTATGCCGTGTGGGTAAATAGCTGATTTTGTTGCATCGTTTCAAGTTTCTCCCACTCCTTTATGTCTCACAGGAAGCAGTGCTTTTCCCAAATAATTCCAGTTTGGCAGCTCCACTAACGTGCTTTGTAAGCTTCGTTTTGGTGCTGTTTTATAGGGAGAGTGTTGAAAACGGTCTCCTATTTTCCGATCAGAACTTCCTCTTTTTTGTTTTGTTTCTCCATTTCTGTGTAATGTGATCAACTCTCATGAGGCCCGAGTTTCATACCAACATCATCTGTACTGAGGAACAGCGAGTGTGCCGCCAGACCAGCTCACGCTGCGCCCACTGAGG
Source organism: Ara ararauna (assembly GCA_028858755.1). Lineage (NCBI taxonomy): Eukaryota > Metazoa > Chordata > Aves > Psittaciformes > Psittacidae > Ara > Ara ararauna. Next base: position 124,093,737 of record CM054379.1, read on the forward strand.
AGTGTGGGATGCTCGTGCGGTTCCTCATTCTGTGCTTGTGACAGATGAGCGCAGGGATTCCCCGTGCCTCGTGCTCGTTTCTGAAGGAAGCAGGAGACGTTCTCAAATTTGGGATTAATTCTGAGACCGTTTAAATCCTTTGCCTGTTGGTGCTGAAGGGTTTCAAATGACTTCTTGTGAAATACACACTTTTATTGCTTGTTTGGGTACAGACTGTCTTTCCAAAGGACTTTAATGGGGACAACCTTGTTAACATTGTATGTTTTTAAACAATATATCTGCTGAAGCTTCAGTTGTTGAAGATCCCTTGAGTGTGGAGCAGAGTGTTCACACACTTCAGAAATCTTATTACAAGGAATTTGCTCTTCCTTGAAGTGATCATTTTGTGTTTTTGTTGACAGTAGTCTTAGGATCAAGTTAGTGGTTTTTTAGTGGTGCTGTAGTTCAATACAGTAAAATTATTGTGCACTAATGTCTGGCAGAACATGGATTTATTTTATTAATTCATGAAAATAATGAAGAAACGACAAAAATGGGATAAAGCAGACCAGTTTATGTTCTCCCAGGGCTTAATACTCGCCAAATGATTGTGTATCCTCTCTGACCTGCTTGCATTAAAGCAAACCACGTTCTCCCCTTGTGTTGAGATATTTGATGGGTAGTATTTAAGTGCACTAGATCTTTTTAGACTTAGTTCTTTAGCCATTGTCTGAGCTTAAAGGTTTTTGTTGTTGTTGTTGCAGGTGGTCCTTTGTATTTCACATAGCTGGTTTGTGGTGTTGGGTGCAGAAGCTCAAGGTGTTGTTACATTAGTTCAGTTGTAGTTCCATTGGTGCACCTAGTTTTATTCACTAGTATGATACTCATGTAGTTCTAAGTGTGTTCTTTTTTAATACTCTGAACACTCGCCTTGTATATTATACCTGCATTATTGAGTTGATAATACTCTCAGGAGATGCGTGGCCTCCATAAAGTTTGGCAGCAGAGGTTGAAGTCCATAGTGTAGAGCTGAAGAGCTTTGCAGGCATGGGTGCATTAATCTGCTCCTTGGGCATTCATTGTACTCGTAGGTGTATTTTCAGAGTTCCCAGCAAAGTTTATCTACGTATGTGTCTGTAATGGACAACGATTGTGTCTTTTGATGCTGCATTAGGCTTGCGGGAAGTCTAATGGCTGGTGCTTTTTGGCATATGTATAATCCGTGAGAATGTGAAAGTGTGTCAAGCCTAAGTAACAGATGCAGTCCGGGTGGAAGAGCCTCTTTGGTAAGTTCATCCTGCTCAGAAAGCTGTCATCATTCCTTCCAGTAGTTCTGCTGGAATAAGCTGCGTCTGTGCTTGAAAGGTTTTGCTTTTTATGGTGATATTTCTGGTCCAGCATGGACATGGGGATTGTCTGCAAAACCAAGTGTATTTTGCTTTCTTCCAGCAGAGGAAAAGCAGCAAGATCATAAACTGTTCTAACATTGGTTGTGACCTGCAGCTGTTGTAGTTTGAAAGTTGCAATAAGTAGTATCGGTGAAGCCCTTGTTGCACCAACATAATGCTTAAACACCAACCTGAACTGATGGGTTTTTTTCAACATCATCATGTAGATAAATGATGCTTTAAAATGCTCACTTGCCTGTGCTTTCATTGTTGGAAAAACTGCTACTGGGTCTGTGTTGTTCTTGCTTTGAAAATCACTTGAGGTTTACACAAAATAAAAACTGACATGATTAACAGATAAGGGGTTTTTATTGCTTTCTTTTTGTTGCACTACTATTAAAATGTTCTAGAGCTGCTTCTGATGTTACTTTGAGTAAGGAAATGCTTAACAAAAGGAAGAGCGAGTAAATGAGCAGATCACTGTCAAAACTTAGTAGAATAGCTTTTACCTCATCAAAGGTATTAAGAAATGGTGGTGACGAGAGGGGAGTCCAGGGAGAAAGTTTTAACTTTATTGTAAGAAACAATAGTTTTTCTAAGGGCTGATCTTGTCTCAGGTGGAACTTGCAGTAGTTTTGCTGTGAGCTTAATCCAAGTGTGGCTTTCCAAGGTTGGGTGCTGAAGGTGTCAGCTACAGAAAAAATCCTGGCCCCCAGTGGAGTAGGTGGCAATATCTCCTTTGGCTTCAGCAAGGATGAGATTGGCAGTGGGAAGGATTTTCAGCCTGGTTTTGGGGTTGTTGATCCCCACTGCACTGCTGAATTAGTTACATGTGTGTCAATTCATTGTATTCAAATTCCAGTTGATTTCCCAAACATAGTAACTAAAAGGAGTATAAGTCTCTGTTCATCTTTACTAACTGGCAGTTAGTGTTACTAGCTTGGGGGAACCATAACTGTGGCAAGGTAACCTTTTTTTATTACCATGTTATTTTTAATTTAAACTAGCATGGACTTCATAGCATGACAATGAAAAGGTATTAATTGGGCATTGGTTCATAATTCATTGACAAATGATTATAAGTTCTTAAGGAAGTTATGTTCTGGGGCTGCATAAGTGAGTTCTCAGGATGTTTGGAACTGATCTGCACAGGGTGAGAAGCACGATAACACAGATACTCTCCAGTAGGAATATCCGAAGAACTCAGATGACTCAACATTTCTTGAATTGACTCAACATTTATTGAAGATTCTGTTGCACAAATGACGTCTGCTAATATGTTACTGCATACAGTAGTTACTAGAAATACTTCAGAGCGTCTAACTTCCTTCGGGCAGGCAAATATTTCTTTCCTAAGGAGCTGTTGAGATTATGCCTCCTCCTTTTCCTCTTCTGGGAGGAAACCAGGACTGGTTTATGCAGTGAAGAATTTATTCCTGAAGAATTTTGGTGTATGCAGTGGAGCAGCTTAGAAGATGGAGGCAAAAATAGGCCGTAAACATAGTGATGAGGATAGTCCCTGCTGGAAGAATGGACCAAGCCGAGTGAATCCTGTGTGGTAGATAAGAGCCCTGACTTCCAGGCTGCCAGTTTCATTGTGTGTTTTAAAGAGTTCTGTTCCCTGGTCGAAGTCTGGTCAAAGTACCAAGTGTTTGGGTGTTCCCAAGAGCAGCTCTGGGTGCAGTAGGAAGAAAAATGTATTAAATAACTTAGAAATCTGATGCTGAATATGTGTGTCTGAAGGAGACTTTAGAGAGCTGCGCTGTGGGTCCGCACATGCACTTGGTGTGCTTGGCTGTAGCTGGATTAACCTTTCCTGTTGTAGATACTGTTAACAATTCAACTGCACATTCTCATTTTTTCCTTACTATATTAAAGTCTCAGTGTAGTTTTTGGGAGTTACTGAAGTTTTTGCTAAGTTTCCACGTTTGCCAAACTCAAAGAATGTTTGTTTCTTTAGATGGTATACTAAGACTTTGATAAGCAACCTGTTGTAGGTTGTCTGTGCTTTAGTGTATGGTTCTTATTTGCCCTTCTATGTGTGGAGCTGATCCTCTTCGGTGTTCATCTCCTGCCAGATCTTGGAAACCATGAAGATGTGTAATGCTGCGCCTAGCAGTTCATGAGAGGTAGCACTTTGGTGTTTCTTTTCTTGCTGCTGTTTATTTGACTTCTCAATAGTTGCCATTTTTTGGAGTAGTTTTTCTTAGGTTTTGCATCACTCTTCTGGATATTTGAAATTTCTGCTCTTACTCTGTTACATACAGATGGCTTTGAAATAGTGAGGATTAAATGCAGTTCCACGGGCATTTTCAGACGTTGTAAATTCGTCTTCAAAGTACTACTCATCTGTAGAATCTTGGGATGCAAACACGTTTTCATACATACAGAAAGCTCACACTTGCGTATTGCGCTCTGTTATGTGTTACTAGGTTGGAATCCCAAATTTCTTACTTGCTTAGCTCTTTTTTAGAGTGCAATTCCTGCTAGGTTTTGCAACAGTATAGTAGTTGCTTTTTGTGGATCAGTCTGAAAGAGAAAATATGCATATGGGGTAATCCCATATTGCAGAATATGGGCACAACATGGTTTAAAAGTGAGTAGTTAAATCCTTGCGTTTCACAAAGTACACCTTTAAAATGGATTTTGCTTCCTTACCCCTGTTGCCCTGAAATGGCAACACCTTGATAATCATGCCTTTGGTATTTTTGCCTGAGTAAAATGGAGAGTGAGATTTTAACTTGCAATCAAGTTTTTCAGGACTTAGCTCTCGTCCATTGAATACCATGTCATTATACCACAGCACATAGTTTCTGATGATGGGAGAGGTGGAAATACCTTCTAATATTAGGTTTTTATGTTCCATCTATCTAGAAGTCAGTTTCTTGAAGATAAAGGGCTTGATGGGATGAGCAGCTCTAAAGTGGATCATAAAACATATGCTTGGTTAATTACAAGAATCTGAAATTGACCACTTTGCAAGATACTGGATTGTTCAAAAGTAGCATGGACTTGAAATGTAACAACACAATATATGGTAGTAAGGGTCTGAGTTTGTACTCCTTTCTCACGCTCCTGTACGGCAGAGAATGCAAATGGGGTCTGGTTGTTCCTGTGTAGGTGAGGTTCCTTCAATGAATCCAAGGCTGCTGCTTTGTTAGGAACCTGAGATGTAACTGCCAGTGTAAGGCAGTAGTTAGCAGCACCTTAGCAACTGGAAGTGTGTACTGTTTAAATTAGATGTCTTGTCTAAGATGTGGTAAAATAGCTTTTTTTTTTGTATTCACTTAGTTCAGAAGCACACTGAACAAAATGTTAGCGCTGCCAAAATGAATGGGGGTTGTGGTGGCAATATATGTGAGGGAAGGACTTCACTGGGTGTTGTGCCTCCGTGGTCTGTGGAATCACTTGACGTTGCTGTGATCCTTTGGTGTAATTGGACAAGGGATGGATGCTTGTGTTGTGTTAATATTGAGTTCTCTTACATCTGTATTGAAAAAGGATATAAGGGATGAAAATATCATCAGTTTGATGTAGCACTCTATTCACTGAAGTTCCATTCTCTACAGTGACTCTTAACAGTAACTTTCTTCCATTTTTGTTGTTCTGATGATTATTGGTATAGTGACAATGTATTTCTTCAGATATTCCATTGTGAGGTTCCTGTTAATGTTGGGATCATAGATGAAAATTCTGGAGAATGGTGTAGAGCAGCAGAGGTACAGATGTGATGGCTCAGATCCATTACAAAGAGTTCCGACTGATGGGATGTGTACAGTGTCTCGCTGAACTCCTCAGGGTTAGTGAGCATCTCTTCACTCATAAACAGTAGTTGCTGCAGGTGCTATGTTTGTTACTGTGTGCAGGTTTGATTATCTCCCACTGTAAAGCTGTAACTACAGCAGTCATTTCCTTGCTTTAAGGCACTGATTTCCAAAGATCAGTGTTCACTCTCTGAAGTCATGCTGCCACTCAGGAATTGATCCCATGTGGTTGCATGGAAGTTACAAGTCTAGATTTTTCCAGTAGTTTTGCAGATAAATGTATTTACTTGCGGCTTCCCAAGCTTTCATGTTGATCATATCACACTTCTGGGAATGATGGCGCTAAATGTTGCTTTTCTAAACTAGCTTCTTTCTTAGGCTTTTTACAGAAGGCGGAAATGACATTTTACTGCATTGTACCTGAAGTTATGTATTAAGGTTGTATGAAATTATAAATGAGAAAGGGAAGTAATTCTTTTGTGACAAGCTTGAATAGAATTTGTATTTAATGCAGGATTTACAATGGTTTTGAATACTCCCATTTTTTTAAGTCATAAAAATCACATTCAGTGTATGAATAGCTGGACTGTGTCTGGACAAATCCAGTTGTAATGACTGTGCAGGTGACCCTGCATGTGTTGCATGATACTGTGGATTGTATAGCATAGTGATTAAAAACACAGGCTGGTAAGGATTACTGGAGTTTATCTGGCCCTGCTGTAAGCGGAACTAGCTTTGAAGTTAGGGGAGGTTTGTCATCACCATTTGGTACTGACACCATTTGGTGATTCCACCCTCTTGCTTGAGCATTCTTCTTTGTGAACTTCTTTTTTCCTCCCATGCGGTTGGGATTTTCTGGGCTGCATGTTCTGGCTGTTGCCTTGTGTCTCACTGTGTGTTGATGGGAAGAGGCTCTGCTCATCTCAGTACTCATTTTAGCTAGTGACAGACTGCAGGTAGTACCAGCCTGAAGAAATGAGGTTCCCTCAGACTTTTAAGAACTCAGTGTTGTGTACTTGTAGGATTTTGTTGATACTCTTCTGGACTCTCAAGTTTTTCTGTATTTTGAAGGTGTGTTTGTGTGTGGCAAAACCAGACACAGTATTTCAGATGGGAGCTCACAAGTGCTGAGTACATGGGAGTAATCGCTACTATTGACCTGCTCCCTGCATGGCAGCTAGCGTGAGGTGTACATATGGAGTTATAGTCTGACAGCTGCTTTAACCTGCCTGAAGCACTGCTGCTTCCCTTCTACTTAACCACCTAGCTCCCTTGTTCCTACTCCCTCTATTGTGCTGGTACTAGCAGCGCTCTTGTAGCCTCATGGCGCACCAGAACCACATGAGGAAGCTAATGCAAGTTGAAACAGATAAATGTATTTTGTCAGATCGGTTTTCTGTGCCGGCTGACTGTTCAAAGCCTCCGGCTAACTCGGGGATCGTAAATGAGGGGGGCATGGCACTGCTCTCTTCTTCTTTTGTTGGTCACTGTATAGTAGTCAAGAGTGTTATAAGGGAGGCAGAGGCTTTAAGGCCAGGTAATAACAGTCCCCCAGCGGATTGGCCTGCAGGACTGGGATTCCCTTGTCACTTCCATTACTTTCACCTTTTCTTATATTCTGTTTGGAAGCATGTGATAAAGGGCACCCTGGCTTTTCCTGGGCAGGACAAGCAGTGCTTCTTCCACACATGTGTGCTCTAAGCTGAAGTATATCCTGGCTTCACCAGTGCAGTAGCACAGGTATTAAATAAAAGGGTAGAGGCTTTGCTAATAACAAGTAACAGGGAATATCCATGCTGGGCTGTGACTAACTAGTAAGGATTGCCCTTTGTAAAGAGTAATGGGATGCCCCAGCAGGGCTGAGGGTGGCCTGCTTAGGAGAACATGGTTACACTGTAGGGTAGTATTGATGGTAACTAGATAACTTGCTTCCCCTCCGCTGTTTCTGGCATGGGCTTATGGCGGGCCCCTGGCTGCGGGGATGGGTCCTAATGGCTGGGACAGACTTCACCAACACCTCTTCCAATGAACTGGAGGCCCTGTTAGCTGATCTGTGTGCAGAAGTGAGTCAGTCTTCAAGAGTCTAGGCCAGTGGTCTCCAAATGGTTTTGATTGCACATCCCTAGTACTAAAAGTTTTTTGGGTGTACCCCCTGCTAGACGTGCATTTATTTCACAATTACATGTATGTACTACTGAAGTTCTGGGTTTTCTTCCCTCACCCCAATATCGGATTGCCTTGCACAATTTTAGACCACTGGTCTAGGCTGTGTAACTAATCCTTTAATTCCACTCACTGTTTTGAGTTGTATTTTCAAAGTGTCTTGGCTTTAATACTGTTTATATCCATTTTATACATCAGTCATTGATTTGGCCAACTGTGTTAATTGTGAGGAGGACAGAATTTGTATAACCTCAGTATAGAAAACCTGAAGAGACGGCAAGAAAAGCAGCAACCTCCTCTGGCAGTTGTACTGTAGGAAACATGTTACGGATCGTCTCTGTCAACATCTCATGTTGCTGGAGTTTCTTTTCTAAACAGGCTGAAGGAGTTGTTGCTTGTGGGTGTGCGTGGACTCGGTCTGACTGTGCACCTCTGTTGCTCTTCTGAAGTTGACAAATCCTCACTGCAAATCAGGATCAGTTAAAAAGATTGCCCTGGTTTCGGGTAGGACACGGTTAATTTTGCTTAAGATTATCTGGTGCATTGCTGTGTTTTGGCTTTAGTCTGAGGTTAATGCTGATAACACACCCATGTTTCAGTTGTTGCTGAGCAGAGCTTATACAGCGGCAAGGACAACCCATCTCTCACCCCAGCAGCGTGGAGGCTGAGGGTGCACTGGAAGCTGAGAGGGGACGCAGTTGGAATAGGGGACCCCAGGAGTGTTCCATGCCATGTGATGTCATGCTGAGCAGTGAAGCTGGGGCAGTTGCCCGGGGGATGGCCTGCTGCTTGGAGACTGGCTGGGCATTGCAGAGAGTGGTGAGCAATGGCATTGTGCATCACTTGTGTTACATATTCTTTCATGATTATTACTATTTTCCCCTCCTTTTCTGTCCTCTTAAAGTGTCTTTATCTCAACTTGCTAGTTTTACCTTTATATCTTACTCTCTCCCCATTCCACTGAGGGTGGGGGAAGCGAGTGAATGGCTGTGTGATGCTCAGCTGCCTGTTGGGTTGAACCAACATGCAGTTGTGTGGTTATCACAGAATGGTTGGTGTTGTAAGGGCCTTCTGGAGATCATCCAGTCCAACCCTTGCCAAGGCAGGGCCTCGCAGAGCAGGGCACGCAGGAATGTGTCCAGGCGGGTTTGGGATGGTTCCAGAGAGGGAGACTCCACACCCCCCTGGGCAGCCTGTGCAGTGCTCTGCCACCCTCACGTAAGGAAGTTCTTCCTTGCATTGAGGTGGCACTTGTTGTAGTTCAGTTTATGGCCATTAATGTTACATAGATCTTGGGTATGTGTGGTGAAATAGGAACAGAGTTTAGTTTAAATAGATATGTTAGCGGCTTGGCTGTGATCTTGAGTGCTCTTTCACAGACCACATACGCATAAACAGTGCTTGCTGTTTAGATCATGTGTTGGTCCTGTGGTGTTTCACAGCAGCACCGCCATGCAGCATCACCTTAAATGTAATGTGTTCTAACCATCATGTGTGGGGATATTGCTGTGGCAGTGATCTGTCTGTGCTTTGTTTTTAGAGAGATGAGCTCTTTGGTAAACCAGCATTAAAGAAAAAAGCTGGCATATTTGCTTTTTCCCGTGTGTTTAGAATCCTGCTAGCGATGGCAAGAATGTTGTTAAAGCTATGGGAAGATACACTTCTGGAGGGGGCTGGCTGTGATTCTTGGTGTGTGTTTTGTTTGGGTTCTATTGTCCTTTGTAATCTGGTAGGCACTTGCAGTGTGCCGAGTAGTTTTGTCTTGTATCATGTTTGTGAAATGGTAAGATCCAACAAATGATTTTGCTTCTAATAAAGCCAACTGCACATGCAGCTGAAGGGCTGAAGAGTGAAGGTTATGTGTTACCATCAAGGCTGTCTCTTCTTGGTGTGTTCATGCAGTTTATTTTTCTTTACATGCAGTTTTAAAGGATTTAGTGAATGTACCAAAAGTGTCTACTTTGAGTTGGTAGTTTTAATACCCACATGAGTAGTGATTGAACAAAATCCTGTTTGCTCACTTTGGATAATGTTGACCCCTTACTGTGGTATAATCACAGTGAATATTTGGTTTGGTAAAGCAAAGATGTGTTAATTTAGAGTCGTAATGTTAGTACTGCCATAGATAGACACATGGGATGGGATTTTCAACAGTAGGTTTGCAGCATGCAGCATGAGAATGAAGATCGTGTTCGCTTTCTATAGAGCTGATTTTTACTTCTGGTTGGGTTGGAGTCTGTAACCTTGCTCTGGAGGTGGGTATGCTGCTTAGCTGTTAGAGGAGCTCACAGCTTTCTGTAAGCTGTGCTAGCAGTGCAGTTAAAGCAGAGTGCTCATTGCTTAATGCTAAGCACTTACTCATTTGTTCTTACTGTTGCACTTTTAGATTTTGTGACATAGAATGTTGTTACTTCCTTAGCGTGAGGTTGTAAGATCAGTGCTCATGCTGGTGCCTGCATCCAGCAGTGAGCAGATGTAATACTGAATCATGAATTCAGGATGTGTGATCACCTCCTGAATGCTGTTTTTGTTGAGATCTGAGGTAGTTCTCTGTAGCTGTGCTTTATGTTCCTGTTTTCCCAGAGAGGTCGTACTGAGGGATCCTTACAGTGATCTATGCTCCGGTTCTGCTTCACCCTTGCTGTAAACTACACACAGGAGACAGAAGGAAAAAAGGCTGAATGAGGCTATGCAGTGTGGAGGACAGGGTACCCTCTGCTAGGCTAAAATATAAACTGGTTTCAAAATCAGTGGGGTACAGAAAAGCTTCAGGAAAAGAGGTTACAGGCAGCTGAGGTGGGGAGGTCTGGAGATCACCTCGTCCAGCATCCTGTCCCCAGCAGGCCTAGCTGGAGCCGCTGCTGAGGGCTGTGGTCCAGCTGGGTTCTGGGTATCAGCAAGGAAGAAGACTTCATAACCTTGCTGGAAAACCTGTGCCAGTATTTGACTACTCTCAGAGTAAAGGAAAAAACAAACGGCAAACAAATGTTTTTCATCTGTTTAAATACATGTTTTGTTGTTGTTTTGGTTTGTTCCTCATGTTCATTCACTGGATTCCACTGAGAAGAGTTTGGCTCGATGTTCTTTACATCTTCCTACCAGGTATTTATACACACAGACAGTATTCCCCCATAGCCTGCTGTTCACCAGGCAGAACAGCCCTGTGCTCTCAGCCTCTTGTATAACTGATGCTTCAGTCCCTTCAATTGCCTTAATCATACTGGAGATGTGTATGAGGGAGAACCTGGAGAATAGCTCTTGTAGATCTGGTCAGGGAGAGTAAGTTTCAGTTTGGCAAGAAGTGAGAGAGGGTACAGAATGAATTTGAACTCAAACTATATTAGTAAGTTTAAGGGATAAATATTGTAGCAGACTGTTAAAGGGAAACTGAGGAAAAACCCAAGCATGGAATGCACAGTGACTAAGTTCATATGATTAGAAGTACTCTGAAGATGAAATTGGGTAACTAAATAGAAGACAGGGTACCAAAAGGTTTAGGAAATGCTATCAACTGTTGTAAATTGAACTGGTGGGTTAGATGGGATCTTTATAGAGAGAACAAGGGAGGACAAAGTGGTCCTGAGAGTCACTGACAGAGAAATTGACAGTTATTGATAGAGAAGAGGGAGAAGATAGAGTTTTGGATGACATTGTGAGAGTGAACGTGAATGGGAGAGCCAGGATATGCAAATGGAAGCTTTGAAAGAACAGTGGTGGAATATGTTTGCACAGGCAGCACCTGATGGAGTATGCAGCGCGTTAAAGTGTTGATTTTCATGCTGCTGTGAGGCTAAAAATGCTCTGTGCCCAGTGAATGGCCACTTATGTTCAGCTTTGGTAATGCAAATGGAGCCCATGGTTGGTAAAAGGGTTCCAAACTCTGTGCTGTTAATCACAAGTTCACTTCTGAGTCTTGTTGAAAAGAAACTTCATAGAATCAGTAAGGTTGGAAAACACTTTGGAAAAGATCATTAAGTCCAGCTATGACCCAGCACTGCCAGGGCCACCGGTAACCACCACTGAGAGCCTCGTCTCCATGGTGTGTGCACACTTGCAGGGACGGTGGCTCCAGCACTGCCCTGGGCAGCCTGTGCCAATGCCTGAGCACCCTCTGGGGAAGGAATTGCTCCTCAGCTGCCTAAACCTGCCCTGGTGCAGCTTGAGACTGTTTCCTCTTGTCCTGTCACTTGTTCCTAGTGGTGATGTCACTAGCAATAGCTAGGAAAGGTCTGCTAGAAATAGTGCCCATTTGAATGCTTTGTAATGACTTGGCTGTAGTTCTGGTTCTAGCCTATACCATTTTGGTCGTGATGCTGACCTAAGTTTGTTCACCTTTTTGGCTGGTCAGTGTTGTAGCCATTGATTCGCAACAGTCTTTGTAGGTTCTGTAGTGTTTGATTATTCCTTCGCTGGGATTAGCTGGGAGTACTTTCCTATACGAGTACTTTGATTGGAGTCTTGAGACGACATTCAGTGTTGATTATTTTACTACTTTCTTTAAGTCACAGAAGCTCTTTTTAACCAGTGCGGTTTAAGCATTTTTCTTTCTCCAGTTTAAAGTCTGAAAATACCCCTCAGTGGTAAAACACTGCATGAGATTTTGTGTATCGTTCCATGAATTTGATTTTGAGATTCATCAGTGCACCTCTGCAGAAGGTTTAAGAACTTTGCCAGTAGTAGACACCTGTCAGCTTCAGAAATAGTTTAATAAATACTTGGTCTGAATTGGTGATCTTTTGTCTGATATGTATCAAATATCCCTTCTTGTTCTAGTTGTCATGGATGATGACGACGATGAATCCTGTCTCCTTGATCTTATTGGGTAAGTTTTACTTAAGCAATTCTTTCAAAAAAGTTGGGAAAAACAGAGGGTGATTCTGTCTCAGTATTGTTTCAAGAGTGGGTGTCTTGCAAATGAAATGAGCAGCTGTGCTTCGTCTCCATGTGGACACGTGTATCCGGAAGCCTTCAATCCCAGTCTGTACTAACTAGCTGACAGTCCACTTGCAGGCATTCTCCTCAGGAGAGGCTAGGGAATGAGCATGGAGGTTGGATTTATCAGCAGTTTTCTCATAGAGACTTGATTTTAATAAAGTTAGAGATTTTAAGTGGCCCTGGCTTGTTGGGGGGGGGGGGTGTGTTTGTTGTTTCATTATTTCCAGCTTTATTTAGAGGTTTTTATTTCCATATGGGAGCCTCAAAAAATGATGAGGACAGCTAAAACATGAACAAAATATTTGTGAATTATGTGTGACGAGTTCCCTTCCTGTGGCTAACATTGGTGTCATATTCAAGAACAGATAATATGCTATAATGCATTAAAAACATCAGAAGGAAATTGAACACTTCATATATAATACTTTATTCAAGCTCTGCCAGAAATGAGTTTGACATCAGTGTTGGAGCAGCAACTAAAAAGATCATCTTGGTTTCATATAAGCATATTTTACAGTCTTAAATGTAGTAAAGAAATAGGCTTTTACCTTCCTCACGCACTCAAAGCTTCCAGTGAAACCAGTGAGAGCTTTTACTTCAGAAAACCCCAAGTATCACAACAGTGGCTGCTGTCATATGGGGGTTACTCAGTGGATGCTGTTAGCAAACCTTGCCAGTCATGGCTCACAGTTCTATTCTCTGAGGTGGACTGTGCAAGATCACTGATTGTAACTCTGTGAAACCACATCCTGCTTGGAACATAAAGGTGGTAATTGACTGCATGGGACAATGAAGTGCTCTGTCATGAGCATGAATCATGAGAATCCTGGTACAAGTTCACAGGTGGTCCAGAAAAGTAAGTGCTCTCTATAGAGATGAGTGTGTGAGAAATGAGTGTTCTTCCTGCTGCTGGCAGCAGTTACTGTCTTAAGTATCTAGAAGAATGGAAACCAGCTTTTTCTTATACCTGATCTTTGATTTTGGTAACTGCCTTCTAAAATTCCTTCCTTACTAAAGACAATATTTAAGGTGAAGAAATGTTCTGCAGTTCTAATTGTAGTTTTCATTATCTAAAGCCAGTGAGTGTGAGTAAAATTAAACAGCCTGGTTATTTTATTGATAAATCTTGCCAGCATAGAATCATAGAATCCCAGACTGTTTTGTGTTGGAAGGGACCTTAAAGCTCATCCAGTTCCAACCCCCTGCCACAGGCAGGGACACCTTCCACTAGGGCAGGTTGCTCCAAGCCCCTGTGTCCAACCTGGCCTTGAACACTGCCAGGGATGGGGCAGCCACAGCTTCTCTGGGCACCCTGTGCCAGCGCCTCAGCACCCTCACAAGGAAGAGCTTCTGCCATATATCTAACATGAGTCTCCCTGATGAAGTTTGAACCCATGAAGCATGATAGACCCTATATGAGATCAAGTTCTAGGTTCCTTTATTCTTGAAGTTCAGTGTAATCTACAATGGAAATGACATTTTCAATTGAAAATACATGTAACCACTTCTATGTTGTACGCGTAATTGTACCATAAAGTCTCTGCGAAGTACTGTCTAACACATCTTCTGTGAACACGTGAATGCAGCTTGTTTATAAAATGAATAAAAGAGGACTAGAGGTGTATTTATGCTTTCAGAAGACTGATTGTAAACCTGAAATATCTTGTGCCATCTTTATTTTCTAGGCTCTTGAAGAGAGTAGAGAATTATTTAAATTCGTACTTTACTTACATGAGAATCATAGAACCACAGAATAGTTTGGATTTGAAAGGACCTTCAAAGCTCATCTAGTTCCAACGCCTTGCAGTGAGCAGGGACATCTTCAGCTAGATCAGGCTGCCCAGAACCACATCCATCCTGGCCTTGAATGTCTCCAGGGGTGGAGCACCTAATGCCTCTCTGGGCAGCCTGTGCCAGTGTTTCACCACCCTCGTTGTAAAGAAACTTCCTCACATCCAGCCTGAATCTCCCCTGTTTTAGTTTAAAACCGTCACCCCTTGTCCTGGTGCAAGATGATGAGTGTCTCCTGCTTCTCAAAAATGTTTTGGTGTTACCTGTTAATCAGTAAGGGTGTTTTAAAATAAAAAAATCCATTTAATTTTACTCTTCATGCTAATGGACACGCTGGGAAATGCTGTATCACTGTTGTATTACAATAATCCCATGTAACACAACCTCTCAGTGTTTCTTGATTTGGTTTGTATGTGCAGTTACATTAATGTCTTTTGGTTTGAATTTCCAAGACTCATTCTGTCAGACCACATCCTAAAGCTGAGTTTTGTTCTCTGATAGTGCTAAGTTAATGAAACACCCTGAAATTGTATTTCCCAATATTTGATCAGTTATTTTTATGGTTGATTTAAACTGGTTGAATTACGTTGAGGGTGGCAGAAAACATGTTCAAGAGTCAGGTCTGTAAATACCCTATTGATTTAGTAGCTAAAAAGGCATTATGGTTCATCTCTGTAGAAGAGAAGGTACCTTGTTTAATTCTCATGTTATTTGGTGGTAGTATTTTCCTTAGGTTTTGTGCTCTATGCAGTCATACTGTGTGTTTGAAAAGAATATGAGTAATACCCACATAGGGGGAAGTAAAGTAGAATGCAACTAAAATTTTGTGATGGACGTAGTTTACTGCTTGAAATACAAATCGAGTCAGCATCTGAAGGCTGTGTTGATACAGAAACACAGATCCTCCCATGGTACAAACTTTCAGCTTTGTCTTTTGTTGCAGTCAGTGCAGGGTGTTTTTACCATAAACCTGGCCTATCTGAATACAGTATCTTAGTTAAATTAGCCTCAGTCCTAGAAAGAGCTTCCTGAAAGTGGTAACTTTTACTTTTTGTTTTTTTCCTTCCCTTAAGGGACCCACAGGCACTGAATTACTTCCTCCATGGGCCTAGCAGTAAATCTGTAAGTAGCTTTCCTGTGTGTTAGACATACATAAGCCTCAGTGAGTAAATGACTTTTAACCATGATTTGTCTTTTTTTTTTTTTTTACCAGAGCAATGAAGACTTGACTAATGCAGAATATTCTGTAGCCAACTCAAATTCCATTTTTGCCAACTCCAATGTAAGTGCTCAGGAGATAAATAATACTTGTATCGAGATTGCAGGTTTCTGGTATGGCTTTACGTGGCTTTTAGAAAAACAAATGAATTAGATGTTTATTTTGACCTTTTTCATATGTAAATTCTGGATTCTAGCATAGAACTATCTCCTGCTGTTGATGTTGAAGTGTTTCATTGGGTTTTCAGCAGGGAATTAATTGACAGATGCTGCGTTACTGGGCCACGTCAGTCTGTAAAGCAGCTTGCTCAGCAGTGAAAATACTCACAGGTATAACTCTATGCAGAAGGTGAAGTTGCTGCTGACTGAAGGGCAAGAAAGCAGTGTCTGTCCACTCTTCCTCCCTTGCCCTGATCCCAACCGTCTCAAACTGAGTGATTGTTTACCTCCTCTAGTGATTCCAGGTTTGTTTCCTTGGGCGGTTGTCAGTCTCTGTTATAAACCTCATGAGAGGCTTCCATAGCCATTGCCCTGTTAACCAGCTGTGCTTAGTGACTGCTTCCACCTTCCTACTCTAGTAGTACAGGTTAAAAGAGCAGAGTATGGAGTCAGCACAAATAAGATTCTCCTTGGTAAGCAGGTACATGAAGTTTGCAGAGGCACTCATTTCTTGTTGAAACCAGTCTGGTGTTGTGGGTGGCTGTTGTGAATCTGGGCAGCAGTGATTCAGATAGAAACTTGGAAGGTCTCTGCTTCCAGTTGGTGCACATAAAATTGGTTTTGGATGTTAAGCAGTCCTGGTAGGAGAGTGAAACGTGGGATTCTTCATTCCAGTGGGAGAGTTTCAAACTATTAATCTTGTTTGCATGTAATCCTATTTATTATTACAATGACTGTTAGTAGTAATAGTTGTATTGTTCTTACTAGCTAGAATAGTGTTAAATGGAACCCACTAAATTACACAGTTGTGAAAGATTCCAGATTGGTCATTGTCACTGGAGACAAGTTACAGATGCAATAGGGAGTTCTGCACAGGAACCTGAGAGTTGTGAGTCCTAATAGAGCCCTAATGAGTGATTCCTTTTTACTTTGCCTGATGGTAGCTAGGGACAGCTGATCTGTAATTTTGGGTGTTCATGTGCAGACATTGAGACATTTCAGTTCCAGTTTTAATTCTTTCTGTGAACACAAATGTAAAAAGTTCTATTGTCATTTTTAATTACCTTTTGAAAATATTTAATTTTAAGATAACTTAAGATAATTTAAAACGTGAGCGAAGCTTCATTCAAAAATACATAGGATGATTCTGAAACAGACTGGGGTATATGCTTGGAGAACTGAAGTGTGTGTGGGGGGGATGTTATTCCACGTGATGATTACAGCTTGCAGCATCTTCACACTGTTTATATGAGGTGAAAAAGGTAATGGTTTTAAACTGGCAGAGGGTGGATACATGAGCCCTTAGGCAGAAGCTCTTCCCTGTGAGGGTGCTGAGGCGCTGGCACAGGGTGCCCAGAGGAGCTGTGGCTGCCCCATCCCTGGCAGTGTTCAAGGCCAGGTTGGACACAGGGGCTCGGAGCAACCTGCTCTAGTGGAAGGTGTCCCTGCCCGTGGCAGGGGGCTGGATCTGGATGATCTTAAGGTCTCTTCCAACACAAACCAGTCTGGGATTCTATAAAACATCCACGACCTTGAAGCAGTGAAGGGTTGGAGTATGAATGTGACGGATAATTTCAAACCCACATTTTGCATTTGTCCTGACCTGAAAAGAAACTGGATGTTTTTGACTAATCACTACATGATTTTGCAGTTTAGAAGGGTGTTCTTAGTCTAACTTAAAACTGTTGCCATGAGTATTACACATTTAGATTCATTATTTCACCTGTAGAAACCTGATACTTGTCTAGAGTTTCTGGATGTAGATTTTTAGGAGAATCTCACTGAAAATAGGCCAGAGTAACATGGCCTAGTTCTGATTTTCCATAGTGCAATATTTACAGAGGTAGATTTGGTGCCACTACAGTATTAGCTGAAGTTTCAGTGTTTATAGCTGTCTGCAATTTTTTACTGGCATAAACTACCAAGTCTGTAGCATTGTTTTTCTTACTGTTTTTTTCCTAAGATTTTTCTAAACAAAGAATTACCATAATTCCTTAACTGTATGAAAAGATGGCTAATTTCCACTGTGTAACTAGAAATGATAGAATCACAGAATGGTTTGGGTTGGAAAGAACCTTAAGATCATCCAGTTCCAAGCCGCTGCCATGGACAGGGACACCTTCCACTAGAGCAGGTTGCTCCGAGCCACTGGGTCCAACCTGGCCTTGAACACTGCCAGGGATGGGGCAGCCACAGCTTCTCTGGGCACCCTGTGCCAGCGCCTCAGCACCCTCACAGGGAAGAGCTTCTGCCTTAGATCTAACCTGAACTTGCCCTGTTTCAGTTTGAACCCATCACCCCCTGTCCTATCACTGCAGTCCCTGATGAAGAGTCCCTCTCCAGCATCCTTGTAGCCCCCTTCAGACACTGGAAGCTTCTCTGAGGTCTCCACACAGCTTCTCTTTCTGTTCTCCAGGCTGAACAGCCCCGATGTTCTCAGCCTATATACGGGAGGTGGCTGCAGCCCCTGATCATCCTTGTGGTCTCCTCTGGACTTGCTCCGACAGCTCCATGTCTTTCTTATGCTGAGGACACCAGCACTGCACACAGTGCTGCAAGTGGGGTCTCATGAGAGCCAAGCAGGGGGCAGGATCACCTCCTTTGACCTGCTGGTCACGGTCCTTTTGATGCAGCCCAGCACATGGGTAGTTCCTGGGCTCAAGCGCACACTGAAGCGGCTCACGTTCACTTTGTCATCGACCAACACCCCTAAGTCTTCTGCAGAGCTGCTCTGAATCACTTTTCCACCCAACCTGTAGCTGTGCCTGGGATTGCCCCAAATATTGGTGACATTTAGGAGATGGATCTCCTATGACAGGGGAAGACAGTGAAAGAGGAGCTTTCTTCTGCCTTTATCATGCTACTACTTAAATCTTGCCCCAAATTGAGTTAGAGTGGAGGTCTTCTGATTCCTCCTTTCTTTTACCATTTTGTCCATACAGTGCTCAGCTTGAGGAGGGGTAAATGGCACTTAAGGAGCATGTCATACCCTCTTGAAACAGTGCAGCTGCGGAGCTGAGTGCTGTGGAGATAGGGGAAGTGGAAAGAGTGTAGTGTCTCCAGCAGTCTGTTACGAGGTCATGGTTGGGATGTGACGCACATGGTTATGCTGGCCCAGTGTCTAGGATGAACGTCATCTTGTGTACATGCTATGCAAAGAAGAAAGTTTGTGTGAGAAGCAGCTTAATGAGGAAACAAGGTAGAGCTTGGGGTTTCTGCAATGATGTGTTTCTTGTTTTGCATTTCAGAACACTGATCCTAAGTCGTCTGTGAAAGGTGTAAGCAGTCAGCTTGGAGAGGGGCCTAGTGATGGACTGCAGCTGTCCAGTAGCCTTCAGTTTCTTGAAGATGAACTTGTATCTTCTCCTTTACCTGATCTTACTGAGGATCAGCCTTTTGATATTCTTCAGAAGTCCCTGCAGGAGGCCAATATTACTGAACAGACTTTGGCAGAAGAGGCATATTTGGATGCCAGTGTAGGTTCTAGCCAACAGTTTGCACAAGCTCAGCTTCATCCTTCTTCATCAGCATCCTTTACTCAGGCTTCTAATGTTTCTAATTACTCAGGTCAGACGTTGCAACCTATAGGAGTTACTCAAGTGGTACAGCAACCTGTTGGAGCATCTTTTGCAAGCAATACAGTTGGTGTGCAACATGGCTTTATGCAACATGTCGGAATTAGTGTTCCCAGCCAGCATTTGTCTAATAGCAGCCAGATCAGTGGTTCTGGGCAGATCCAGCTAATTGGTTCATTCAGTAATCAGCCTTCCATGATGACCATTAATAACCTTGATGGATCTCAGATCATACTGAAAGGCAATGGTCAGCAAACACCTGCAAACATGAGTAGTGGCCTCTTGGTTCATAGACAAACCCCAAATGGTAATTCGCTGTTTGGTAACTCAAATTCAAGTCCAGTAGCACAACCTGTAACTGTTCCGTTTAACAGCACAAATTTTCAGACGTCGTTGCCTGTCCATAATATCATCATTCAGAGGGGGTTGGCACCAAACTCTAACAAAGTACCTGTTAATATCCAACCAAAGCCTGTCCAAATGGGTCAGCAGACTGCTTACAATGTGAATAACTTGGGAATACAGCAGCATCATGTACAGCAAGGGATTCCGTTTGCTTCTGCAAACTCACCTCAGAGTTCAGTAGTTGGTCCTCATATGTCCGTTAATATTGTTAACCAACAGAACACAAGGAAAACAGTTACACCTCAGGCAGTCAGCAATGCTGGAGGTAGTATTGTTATCCATTCTCCTATGGGACAGCCTCATGCACCTCAGAACCAGTTTCTCATACCTACAAGTTTGTCTGTTAATTCTAATTCAGTTCATCACGTCCAGGCCATAAATGGACAACTTCTTCAGACTCAGCCTTCCCAGCTGGTTCCTAGCCAAGTGTCTGCTGAGCATGTAATGCTCAATAGGAACTCTACAAACATGCTAAGAGCCAACCAGTCGTATTCAGGGCAGATACTGAATAATCAGAACACAGCTGTTCAGCTTGTTTCCGGCCAGACATTCACAGCTCCTGGAAACCAAGTCATAGTCAATCACGGAACCTCACAGATTGTGGGTGGACAGGTACCCCTGCAGCAGGCGTCGCCAACCGTGTTGCACTTGTCACCCAGTCAAGCTAATGTTTCTCAAGGTAGGTCGAGTTTTACCTCGATGTCCCCCGGGCAGTCTGCAGTCTCCAACATGTCAGCTTCAAACCGATTTGCTGTTGCAAGTTCTTCTGGGTCAGTACATCCTAGCTTGGGACCATCAGTTCAGTCTGTTGCATCAGGAGGAAACTTCACTGGAGATCAGCTCACACAGAACAGAACTCAAGTTCCCATCAGCGCATCACATCGTCTTCCGGCATCCTCTTCCAAATCTGTCAGCACCTTCAGTCACACGTCGGTGGGAGTAACACAACAGCAGTTTGCTTTTGGTCAGGTATGAAAGCTGCTTGAGAATGTAGCCAAAGAAATGCTTCTAAGCTTTGCTAAAACCTGGTTAACAAAGGATTCAAGTTGGTGTTAACACAGAGAACATGAATTTTGCTAGTTTGTGGTGGTACTGTGGAACTGCTGAACATTACTGTGAGCCAGAGACATGATTTCACTCAGTATCCTAAAGTCACCGAGTGAATGAGTCTGTCACTTCCATTAGTGCAGAAGATTTTGCTGGTGATTTCTAGTCATATTTTCAGAACTGCATAGCACTGATCTATTTCTGCTTCCATTTAAAGGAATGGATGCTCTAGCATTACTCTGTGAGCTCCCCTGAAAATCTTAACTGGAGAGCTAGATGTGAAGGCTTGAGTACATTCTGAGCACTTAGAAGTCTTTTGGCCTCATTAAAACTCTGGTTTTTAAGATTTGTTCCTTAGAATCCCTGAAAGGAAATACCTTTTAAAGCAGTTTGTAAAAGCATAACAGTTAAAAAATACTTTCTCTAAGAAGAGATTTACTTAATAATAATGGACAAAGCTTCATGAATTTACCCTAAAGGTGAGAACTGGGCTGTTTTCCTCCAGTGGATGCAGCTGTGTGCAGCCCAGGTTTGTCTGCTTTCAGGAGTGAACTTCCAAACTCTGCCCATGTTTAACTCGGTGACTTATCACACAGTTACTCCATTTCTGTCCTTTTTCTGCCTTTTTTCCCCCCTCGTTGTCATTATAAAATACTGATAAGAACTGTCTCCGAATGCATTTGCACTGATTGTCTTGGGTTTTTCTGGTTTCCCAAAGGTCTGATGGATCTTTTTAGCCAAGACCAAAAGGGGCAATGAAATAACATGTCTTAGAAAATAAAGTGTATTTAGAACATGTTGTAGAACCACCTTTTTACTCTTGACCCAAACTGCTAGTGCAAGTTGTACTGTTTTGTTTGCACATGAGTTATTTCAGGCCCATCTGACTTTCTCCTGTGTCTGCGTCTTCCTGTCTGTAGGGTATGTGCTAGGTCAGTGAGTTCCAGCAGTTACAAAAGCAAACTATTTCTTACTGCTGTAAAAGATGAGCTGAGAATTGGAACCAGAGAGTACAGTTTCTACTGTTTACTAGAATCATTGTAGTCTGTTTGTATTTGCATTTTAAATGTTGTACTGTATTGTACATAAGCTGTGTATCATTTAGTCCCTGAACACTGGATAGCTTGTGCCACTGTGTATTTTTAGTTGTGAGACAGCTTATTTAGTCATCTTGCAGTTCTGAGATGCATAAAAGCTGAGCTTTTACCAGCTTGTAGTGGTAATTCATGGGTCTTCTGGGATAGAACTGGTGTAGATTTGTACTTTTAGTGGCATTTATGTTCCTCCCTGATTTACTTCATCAAATTCTTGAACATAAAAGGAAATGGGATGCCTGAAATGTCACCACTTAGGAGTTTGAGGTTGCAAATGCATGTGTAGAGCTGAATTTTAGTTGCCTTTTTGCCTTTGCCTCTCTTTGTTAAAGCTTTCAGTAAATATTTGACTTCTGTTTTTCCCCTAATGTATGCGGCACAGAAGAAATCTCTGAACCAGACGTCACCAGTTTCTGCATCGAAGACACAAGATAATTTGAGGCAGCCTCAGCTAACAAGTCTCCTGAGCAACACACTATCAGGTCAACTAAGGTCTTTTTAAAATCATTTTCTTAAATCTTCCCCAGCAACAGAAATAGGTTGTTCAGAGTGTCAGACTTGCTTTGCTGGCTCATGCTGGCAGGGTCCTAGAGGTTATCCCAACTTTCATTTTAGACTGCATTTCCTTTTTAAACTACATTTTTCAGTATTGAATGCGTGCTTTTCTTTTTCTCAACCAGGGCCCTTCATTTTGTAGAGAGAAAGGTTGAATTTCTGTAAGCAATCGTTCTCCCCTCTATCAAATCCCAAATTGTGCCTTCTTTCATTTTTCTTACTTTTTTCAGCTTAGGAAAACAGGAATCATTAGTTTCCAAAATATGGGCATCTGCTTAAAAGTGCTATGAAACTTATAGAGCCTCTCTTGTGATGGCTGCTTCAAATCCACAGGAAAGCAAAGCAGGATTACAAGGTTCTGCGCAGGCTTGTCATCACTTGATTTGTTACTGACTGGGTCACATTCAGTTAGGCTAGTTAGTAAACACTGGCCTTTTCAAGCAGCACCATCCTACTAAAAGAGCATAGAATCACAGGATCACAGAATGGTTTGTGTGGGAAGGGACCTTAAGGCTCATCCAGTTCCAACTCCTGCCACCTTCCACTAGAGCAGGTTGCTCCAGGCCCCTGTGTCCAACCTGGCCTTGAACACTGCCAGGGATGGGGCAGCTGCTGCTTCTATAGGCACCCTGTGCCAGGGACTTCTTCCTTGTATCTAACCTAAACAAAGCCAGTATGTTAAAAGTAAGCAGAAGAATGCAGTAACCTTCATCTTCTGTTTGTATATAAGTAACCCTTTTGAGTAAGGTCCCATAATCTTATCTTTCATTCTGTACTGGTTGTGTAAGCTGTCCAGGCAGTTCTGTACAATCAGCACAGCATGGGTTTTTTGGGGAAAGAAATGTTTGTGTTGGTTGTGACATGGCATGCCTGGTAAGATGCTGTTTGAATTCCTGGGTAAGGCAATTGGAGGAAGTCTGGCTATCTAGAAAATCTAGAGGAAAAAAAAAACAACCTCCCAAAAAAGAGCTCTAGAAAAACTGGGTTTATTTGCTTGAGGGAGGGTTAGTATTGAAAAGCTTGATGAAATGCACTGTATGATTTTCAGTAAATCATTGGGATGCTCTACTTACGGTACTTGAATTGCTTCTTACATTGTAGTACTGTGGATGGAGATGATTTATGTGTGAGGATTTTTGTAGTTTGCAGCAGAAAATACCAGTCCTGTTTCATTTTTACGAGCCAGTTTCTCTCCAGCGTAGTTGCACTAACACTTTAAAGCGCAAGACATGTCTCTTTTTCCTGAAACTCAAGTGAAGTGATCAGGATAGTTAAATGAAATTACTGTGTTCCTGCTTAGGATGACAGAGTCTTTTTAACATATCTTTTATAGGACAGGACTCTGGAGGAAAAATCGTGCAGCAGCCTCTAGGAACAGCACAGGCACAAGAAAAAGTAATAGGATCATCATCAGTTCAACAGAGCATACAGGTAGAGAATACTTCTATTTATATTCTTTCCTTTGCCTTAAAACTCTAGTGCTGTTAGGGATGTTTCAAGTTGGTCTAGGAATCCTTGCAGTTGTTTAGAGTATATGAAGTCACCCAAGCTTGTCACATTCTCCCTTGGGCTCATGACTGTTGAGTATTCTGCTGATTGATACTCTGCATGCTGCTTTGAGATGTAATTTAGTCAGTGGATTCTGACTGCCCTGCTTCCTGAAGAGATGTTTGTATGCTGGAGTAATTCTTCATTAAGTCGGACAGAAGTTAGACCTGCTCTTATGACTTCTTACAACATGGTTGTTCTCTAGCTGTTCGGAAGGGGTAGGTTGTGAGAAGTAGCAGGAAAATTCATTTGGTCTTTGTCTGGTTTACTTTTTACTGAATTGTCGTCTTTTTTATGACCACAAGTTCTCCTGTATGTGGCACTTCTGTACAAAAATGGAACACTGCAGCCAGGGTTTCAGGGTGGAAGGGGAGGCAGCCCTTTTAGAGAGGGAATACAGGAACTTTGGAAGGGAAGAGAGTTGTTACATTCATGGACTGAGTAGGGTTTAATGTAGGCTTGAAAATGTGGGATTTGTTGTGGGAGGAACGACAAAATCATGGAAGAAAATGAGGATCTGATTTAGAATTGTTGTTCCTTGCTGTAAATATCTTGGTCAATGTAGTTTGACATGAATGTTTTCCTTTTCTTACTAGCAAGCAAGTAGGGCAGAAGATGGAGTAGTACTCAGTTATGAGTTCAGCCTGGTTTGTAATTGTTGGTTAGATGTTTATTCTCCTGTGGTAGTGAATATGTTTTACACTCTGGAGCTTGAGGCTTTTGGGCCAGCAAGTACCATTACAGTGTGTCTGCTTCATGCTATCCTGCTTTGCTAAGGAGGATGCTCTATACCACAATGCTTTTTTGTTACTTCTAACCATGTTCAAAAGAGCTTCCATGCAGTCGTCTTTTAAATCCTAAGTAGCTCTGTGACCAGTTTCATTGGTAAGACTAGTTTTGATTAAAACAACCCCCAACCATTTTTTATTATACAAAGACTCTTTGTTCTAGAATGGCAACTTTGGGAGAATACTTGGATAGCAGTAATGCCTCTCGTACAGTAGGAACATGAGCCTTTGCCATATTAGAGAGCCTGACCTCTTAAGACAGTGTTCCTTTGAAAAACCTTGGCTTCATAAATGTCTGAGGAAAGGAGAAAATGATACAGGGTCTACCTGATAGGTGTATCTGTAGCATTGACGCTGGGACAGAGTTCCTAGAACCGCTTTCACCCCTACGCAGGCACCATGGCTTGTGAGAATTCAAGTTCACCACCTCAGCCTGCTTTTCTGACAGGTATTCTAATCCGTGAAAACCAGGCAACAGAAATCAACTGAGAAATGCAGAGACAGTTCTTGAGAGCAGGTTTCGTTGGAGAAGTTCTTAATTGTACCTTTTCACCTGCTAAATTTGATAACCAGTCTCTTTCCTAATGAAGTATGTACGTGCAGTGCTGTGGAATTTGCCTACAAACAGCATTACAGGTTTTTGGTTTGTGGAAGAGAGGTGACTTCCCTATTTCATTGATACGGTGCCCTAGCAAAATAGGAGAGAGTTGAACGTGTTTATACTTCTGTGGTGGTTACAGTTTGTTATTGGTGATCTTCGCAGAAATTAATGTTGAAACTTAGGCTTTGCAAAGGAGAAAATACATTGTGATTTGTCTTTTATTTTGAATTCAGGTGGATGGTCATTTAGTTGGACAGAAAAGGCCTGCTGCTAAGCAGTTAACTAAAGGAGCTTTGTAAGTCATCCTTCTTTAGTAATTTTATTGCAGATGTTTCCTCTAACCTTCATTTCTTGTTAGTTTTTGTCAGTGTATAGACTTCTGTTAGAGTATGTGTTAATTATGTGTCATTAATTTTCCTTCTAGTATCCTCCAGCAGTTACAGAAGGATCAGATGCATGCTGTGACGCCAGATAAAAGCCAGTTCAGATCATTAAATGATGCAGTTCAGAGACTCCTTTCATACCATGTGTGCCAGGGATCGCTGCCAACAGAGGAAGACTTGAGAAAAGGTAATTTTTTTTCTCTAAAAATAGGTGCTCAGTTTGTAAGCAGTCTGTGGAGAAAATTATTTGTGTAAGTTGAAGGAATGAGAAAGGGCACATGTTGAATTTTGTGCAGGCTGCTGAAGAGCAGTGTGTGAAAGTATACTCTTGTCTTTCTAGTGGACAGTGAATTTGAAACTGTAGCTACACAGCTTCTGAAGAGGACACAGGCTATGCTGAACAAATACAGATGTTTGCTTATAGAAGATGCGATGGTAAGTGGTGTAACCGAGGTACATTTTATGTTTATAGGGTGTGATTCAGTTTGTTAAAAGGAACACATCTAAAGGAAGGTGAGAGCTAGCATTACAATTCATGTTGTTGATACTGTTTATCACCTTAGGAAGGTGATGAATATACAGAAAGGTTTTAGATATGTGTGTGTATATATATGTATATACACACACACACACACGCACACAGTGTACTTGTTATTGCACCAGCAGTCTTAGTGGCCAAGCTGCATTTTTAAGTGTGTGAACACATCTTAAAATCAGTGGAATGGGCTGAGTTTGTATTTCACATGCTGCCCTGGGAAGGGTGCTGTTATATATGTAAGTTCCATAGACGTTGGAAGTCGCATAAACTTCTTGATTGCTTACCCTTTCCTCTTGCCTTTAACAGCTTCTGGTAGTCAGGCAGGTGATTTCTCTGTATTTCTGTAGGTGACAGAGCCTGAAAGAATGTTGAAAATCTCCATTCAGTTGCCTTTAGTCATGTTCTCATTGGAGCTAAATCATATTACAATTTAGACAGTCATTATTTCTCCTTAGAAGCTAGGTGGAGCCTACGTTTTTCATAAGGAATGCATCTGGTTTAAAGTACATTCACAATGCCAGGCATGAGGTAAAAACAAAACTGACAGAAGTTACTTTAAGAATATATTTTCAAGGATCAGGAAATGCCATTGTGGCTTTAGACATGTTACTTTTCAAGCCTGGAACTTTTTAAAATTAGATTATAATACACATTTAAATCACTCTGCTTTAGAGACAGGAATCTGTAATACAAGTGTTGGAATTAATACCGGTTTGGAATCTAGCAGTGCCATTAAAAGATACTAACCATTAAATACCTGCAAGTAGTTGCAGGTGTAAAGCAGGGATAGAGGTTAAAATCTGTTCTTTTAGAATCTGGCATCTTGTATGGTAAATCCCATTCAGTCATTTTGAAGAAGTTATTTCACAGTGTGTTCAGGTTTGGATCTAGTTGCCTGAGTTCATAGCCAGTGAACTTTCCTCCGTGATGAATGGATTCACCTGATTTGAAGGCAAAATGCAACTCAGTGCCAACTAGTTAAAAGGATGGAAGAAAAAGTGCAGAGAAGAAACAAGATGACAGGGTGGTCCCATTGCAAGGTTTTTGCTGGCTTTTTCTCTAAAAAGGAAAGATACTGTATGGTGTAAGAAACTGTGATGCACAGTGGTGAACATACTTGGCCCTGAAAAGGTACAGTTCTTAAAATTGGAACAATAATTCCCTGTTTTACAGTCTTTTAGCAAATACAATATACCATGAAATGGGAATAGTCATTTACGTTTGAGTTTCAGTAGTGGTTGGGGTCGCAGTCAAGGTTGTTGAGGATGCTGTGGAATTGTGAACATTCCCCTCATCTCTTTAATGAAAGAACATTTCTTTTTCTCTGGAGAAGTAACTAAACTACAAATGTTTTGATTTGGTACTGACATATGAGTGACTACAGATTTATTCCCTTCTCTGCAGCGGATAAATCCCTCTGCAGAAATGGTTATGATTGACAGGATGTTTAACCAGGAAGAAAGGGCATCTCTGACCCGGGATAAGCGTCTTGCACTTGTGGATCCTGGTAAGTAATGGTTCACTTCTGAACCATACAAAAGCAGTTTGAGTATGGGGTGCTTACAAATAGTTGAGGCCAGAGTGAGGCACTGATTGCTAGGGATTCCAGTAGCTGAAATACTGCATAAGCATTTGCAAGTGAAATTTTAACAGCTCCCTAATTCAACAGTTTAAAGACGCTGTAAGGCTGAAGGAAGTTATTTTGGGAAAAAATATATTTGGCCTGTTCAGCAGAGAAATATTCCTGAGTTTCTTTTGCCAATAATCATGACTCCTGCATGGTCTCAGTTCTAGTAAGGAAGAAGCTGTGAGTTTGCTGGCAGGCAGAAAGAACACCCGTGTCTGAAGCATGAATACTCTTGCTCATCTTAACACAGTGTTGCTTTTGGAATGGCATGGCCACTTAAATGTCAGCATTTTTAACCAGACTGTTGTTGAACATAACAACTAAAACCGCATTATTTGTGTAAGATAACAGTTACTAAAATGTTCTGCATATTCTGCATATTTTTAAAAGCTATTCAGAGGATGGATTGAAGAAAGTGTTAGTCTTCCAGATGCCTTATTTGCATGTTTAGAATGCAGAGAAGTGCCCTTAGTCTGGTTTTATGTGCATAGTGTGCTGATTAATTTGGTGATACTGTCCACTGGATGCAGCAGAACATTTAAGCATGTGTACATCTCCTAAAGGCATGAATCTGTAGGTCCTGGGTGTTACTTGAATTTAATACTCAGAAGCTACGTTGAAGTGCCTGTTATTTTGATGTATAGGTAATTTAATGTTGCTACTTACTTTTCAGATGGTTACCAGGCTGATTTTTGTTGTTCCGCCAAACAATTTGATAAAGCAGTTGAAGAAGCACAGTCCAGTAAAAGTGACCATCAGCCTAGCAAAACATTACCTTCTCGAAGTCAGACTACCAAAACCCAAGCCAGAGACCGACCAAAATCCAGCTCAGCAGAGTCCACAAATCACAGTAAACTTCCTCTAGTGCCTAACAACGTTGTGACACCACAAGAAGGAATAGCTTCTGCTAAGAAATCGGAGAGCCTCACTAAAGCTTTAAAGTTGGAGAAAGCTAATTGTTCTTCTGAGAGCCAGTACATGGCCCTCTCTGAAGAGAAGCTGGCTGCGAAGGATCTTGCCAAGTCCACTGAGAATTCTTTGAGTTCTGAAGACTTGTCCAAAACCGTGTCACGAGGAGGTCCTGGAACACACAACAAAATAACAAGGAACACAGTTCAGCCTTTCTCAAAGGTAACGTGTAATAATTCCCTCCAAGACAAAACTCTGAGGAGCTCTCCAAAGAATGAGGTTTTACATCCTGATAACAGGAAAGGCTCTGGTGAACCCCAGCAAGACTTACTGCTCAGTAAGAGTTTAGAAACTACATTTAAAAACATCTTGGAACTTAAAAGAGGTGGGAGACAGCCACAGAACGAGGCGACAAGTAGTGGCTCAGTTGAATTAGAATTCCCCAATTTTTCACCTATTGCTTCACAGGAAAACTGCCTGGAAAAATTTATTCCAGACCACAGTGAAGGTGTTGTAGAAACTGACTCTATTTTAGAAGCTGCTGTAAATAGTATCTTAGAGTGTTAATAGTTCCAGTACCATGGACAAGTGATGTTTCTCTTAGCAGAAGCAAATGTGAATGACACCACAAGTACAGCCTGACATGCATTTAAGGTTAACCTTTCTAAACTAGATTCTGTTTGGTGTTTGAGAGCAATACTCATTGTGGTTACAGTGAGAGATCCAAGTAAAGTTAATCCTTGGTAGAATGCAGTCTGTTAGGGCCTTACTGTTTCGAGTATTATTATGCTTGTGCTTTTGGTAATCGTGCAGTACTGCAACATCAGAAGGTTGCAAGTCGTTCGGCCCTATGTAACACGGTAGTATACTGACAATCACAGTCATTTGAAAGGATATATTTATTAAGAAAGTGTTTTTAAAAAGTGATGGAAGCAACAATTTTCCCCTGCCCTTCTCTTCCACGCATCATCCAGTTTTTAGTTGTTCTGGGAAACCCACTGTACCTCTGTTCAGAAGATTTGCTTTGTTGATGAATCTGTGTTAAAGGATTCTTCAGCTGGAAGGGTATCATCAATGTGTTTACAAGGCTTCATAAGTTAAAGTGCTTTTCTATTGCTTTCTGAGCAGAAACTAGTACTTGATATATTTGTAGTAGGTAACTTTAGTCTGTGGGATGGTATTATATGATCTTAGTCACAGTGGCATGATATGAAGTAATAAATGCTTGACTAAGGAAGGTAGAGTGGAAGCCAGGCAGTGGCGACGTGTACAGGATGAGGCCATGCTAGAGCCATGAATTTATATATATATAATACATATATATGTTAACTCTTGGGGAAAAGATTTTGCATTTTATAATTGGATGTAGTCAGCCTCGAGTCTTTCTGAAGTGGTATAACTGTTGTTTTTTATTTGTTATTTTTTTATTTTAGACCAAGTGTCAAAAGCACTTTTATTTGAGAACCGTTCTGGTATTTGTAGCTTCTGTTTGAAGAGGACATTAGCCTTACTCTGATTCAATTTGAAGGCCAGTGTTTTGTTTTTCTGCTTTTTTTGCTGTCAGAGAATGTTAAACCATCCACCGTAGCAGTCATCATGATCAAGAGCTGTACAGACCAAAGTCCATCAGCAGTCCCAGTGCTGAAACATATCGCCGAGTGTGTAATGATTCACTCAGATTTGTAGAGCCAAGGGAGACCATTGCATGGTTTGGATTTGGCTTGCTGTCATGTTGTTAGGATAGAATCTTACTATTTTATTTATTTATTTTAATCTATGACTTTTTCTTTTTGCTGCCCATGCTGCTTTTTCCTCGTTTACTTTGGTCACGAGTGCTTTTGTGCACTGACACTTGTCACGTGCATGTAATACATGTGTCTGCTCAGGAGGATCTAGCTTTTGTGGTTTCTAAGGTATGCTCACGTTCTCCCCCCACACCACCTCCACAGTTTCTTAGGAGAATTACCAGCCATTTTCCAGACTTGCCGATCACAACTTTCCTGTTAGAGAGTCATTGACAAGCTGTGGTTGTCAGTCAGATTGCCAGGAAAGAAAACAAAAAGGTTTCACTGCTGTGTGATTTCAGTCCAGCTGAATAGCACGGGAGAAAGCAGGATTAGATCCTTGTGACAAGAGAAGATTACAGTGCAACTCAGTACTGAGCTGCACTCCGCTATCAGACCGTTAAAAGAAACCAAATCTCGAAAGTGATGTGAGAAAGATGAACTTCGTTAAAATTCATTTGCCCTTCAACGTGAATGGAAATACTGGGTTTGTGTGTTACTAATTGCCATTTAAAAAAGAAATGTGCCAATTTTTAAGTACCTGTTTTTAAAACCCAACATTCCCAAGTGTTGTATGAACTATTCAAGGTAATGATAAGTATTGCCAGTTTTAAAGTTTTAGTTAGGTGTCCATAGTATAGGCTCTCTGGCATTGAGTTGTTTTCTTATTGGCAAAACTGACAATAGAAGTCTCAACTATTGCCTTTTTAGTTTTAGCAGTATGCTCATGGCTGTGTATCCTGATGTGTGTTTTATTTGGTCATTCTGGAAGCTGAACAATTCTAAACCATCTAGGAAGACAACCGGGAGGTTACACAGCTGTATGTGAACTAGTTCCAGTTTTCTTCTACAGGGAAAAGACAAAAAAGAGTCAAGTTGCACATGGATTGATCCACTTGCTTTTTGTACCACCTCCAAATGGGTACATGGGGTTTCCAGCCTCACAGCAGCAAATACATAATCGAAGTCTCAGGCTATGTGTCTTCTGTTGGATCTCATTTGGGGATGGGGGACAATGTCAAATTCCAGGAAGTAATCATGGTTGATTTGGTCAGACACATTTCTCTGAACAGCTACTGAGGGGAACCCATTGAACAATCCAAGCAAGATTCATGTTAGATTTGTTAGTGTGCTGTTGTTCACTCCTTTGAATTCAGTTCTAAAGGAATTCCGGTACGTGGTGAAGCAGTAAATGAAAGAAGTGTATTTTTGTGGTGCTTTAAAAAAGAAAAATATGAATTTATAAATCCTATGGGCTCATGTCCAGCGAAGTCCTGTGAACGTGCATGACTTTCCAACATGTTTTCATTATTTTGCTGGATCCGCATTGTGATTTCCATGTTATTTAATACTGCCTAATAGTAAAACAATTTTTCAACTGGCAATTAAGAAAGCTATGTTCATTTTGAAGATTTTAGGATAATTTATCTGTTAGATTAGGGAGGCCTTACAGACTGACTTCACTTAAAGAGGATGTGTCACTTATTGTCAGTGTGGTATGGACTTTATTTGCTTAAATACCTTCATTTGTAAAGTATGTCTCACTTGAAATTGCTTTGTATACATTTTGTAAAAATATTTATAAAATGTTTTGTAAAAAAAGAAGTATAACAAATTGCAGTTTATTTTGTTATGTTGGATAAATACTGTTAAAAGACACAAGTCAGTAAATATATTGTTAATCCATGGATAGGAAATGTTTAGTTGGAGATTACAAATTGAAACAACCATTGCAATACAGCCAAAGATTTGGGAAAAACATGTCTATCTGTGGTTGTCTTGATTTAACCAAGTTGAGTATTTACATGTCCAAACGAGGATTGTTCTCAGTTGAAGTCATATGGTATGCAAAATGTTCTTCCTCTTGTGCTTTTTCTGATGCAGCCCTGTTATAAAATCCTGACTAGGCCAACTTCTCGTACTCTTCATGAATCTCTCTGAACGTACCCTCTTAGGATTTGGTTCATGTGGCATTGTAACTACATCTAGTAATGTTGATCTCGAGATCACAAGATTGCCAGTGGTCCTGCTCCATTGCCTTTAGTGATCTTCCCACAGTGAGGTTGCTGTGACACACTCTCCTCCTCTAGCATGTTTCCACAAGGTACAGGCATCATTTTCCTGATACCTTGGAGAGATGGAAGAAACGAGGGGGGTTGTGTTAGTCACCGGGCCACTTTCTCTGTGCTGCAGGTTTCAGAGCTGTGCCACTTGTATTTGCAAGATTGCCCATTCCTTCCTTGTTTGGCTGTGAGAAGAGATGACAATTGCTGGGGGTGTAGTCCTGCTTCCTGCTTCTGAGGGGTGATGAACCTTTTCTTGCTGTGATTGAATTTTTCAGAAAGCATGCAGAGCTTCTGCTGTAGTAAAGCTCTTATGCCCGGAACATCAACACTTCGTTTTTGGAGGCTATGAGGCTGACGGATTGAAGTGCACTGCCTCTCAACTGGGATTAGGGCCTGCAGTGTTGAAAGGTAGAAAACTTCATGGTTAGTATGCGTTATTTTGTCAGTGATACAAAATAAACATGCCTTTTGAATACTTCCAGCATGGATTCAGACAGTAACACAATAAAAACAGTCCTGTATTATTTTGATGTCTGTTTGGGTTAGGATAGCTAAACAGCTTGGATTGGTTTTTCTCTTTAACATATCCCTGTAGAACTACCAGGCAAACTTTCTGGGTTGGGAAACATTTGATGTACAGTTTACCATGCAGCTGTCTTCACTTTAGAATATCATTCCATTACAAGAAAATGGTGTTGCTTTTAATTGCCTTTCAATAGCATTTTGCTGCTCGGGATTGTTAGGTTTATTCCAACATTCAGGGCAGGATTTCTGAAGATCTGAGCATGCCTGTTACTGTATAGCTTATTTCAGAAAGTCAGAACCCCTTTCATTTTGAGGATTGGTACAGAAGAAGTGCCAGAATGATTTTGGCACAGGGAAAGGTATGTAAGGGATTTGAAACCTCAGAGAAGTTTCTCTCTTCTTCAGGAATTGTGTTCTTTATAAGCCTTTGAATTTTTCTGTTAGAATTGTACACACTTTTCCTTGGAGTCCTCACAAGGATGTGTTCGTCAGCGTCAAGAATTGCAGGAAGTTCTCTTCATGACTTTGGGGGTCTGCTGTCGCTTTAGTCAAGGAAAGTCACTGCAGAAAATGAGCGCAGTGTGGTGAAGGCCTGAAAAGCAGCACACTCTGGGGCACATACAGTCTACTGCACACAGATTTCAGTGCAGGAGCAGTGGGTATTCTGAATGACTTGTTCAGAATGGATGGATTGGCTTTGTGCTCCTGGTCTTGCAACCAGTCATTGTACTGGAAATGGAAATAGAATCATCCATAATGTGTTGCAGCAAGCAGGGAGCTTCTTGTTACCTATCACAACACATGATTGTGGGTGATAATAAGCAAGCAGAAGAAGCTTGCTGTACTGGGGAAGAAAAAGGTAAAAGGAACAACGTGGCCAGCTGCATCAATATTTTTGGTGTACAAGTAAAAGCCTCTGAAGTTGCCCTATTGTGTGCTGAGCATAAAACCCTGCTTTATTTTTTTCCTGCTTTCTGGAATGTACTGCTCGCTCTTAATTGCTGCTTTTGCTCTGCAG
This sequence comes from Ara ararauna, assembly GCA_028858755.1. Taxonomy (NCBI): domain Eukaryota; kingdom Metazoa; phylum Chordata; class Aves; order Psittaciformes; family Psittacidae; genus Ara; species Ara ararauna. Next base: position 124,127,597 of record CM054379.1, read on the forward strand.
GGATTTGTTGAGGAATTTCTTCCAATTCTGTTTGTTTTCTTGGGAATCATAGAATCATGGTTGGAAAAGCCCCTTGAGATCATTGAGTCCAACTGTTAAGCTACAGTCAGATGAGGTATTCTTACTTGAGGTAAATTATCTTAGGATCTTAGAATGGTTTGGATTGGAAAAGACCCTAAGTGCATCCAGTTCCAATCTCCTGCCCTGGGCAGGGACACCTTCCATTAGAGCAGCTTGCTCCAAGCCCCTGTGTCCAACCTGGCCTTGAACACTGCCAGGGATGGGGCAGCCACAGCTTCTCTGGGCACCCTGTGCCAGCGCCTCAGCACCCTCACAGGGAAGAGCTTCTGCCTTAGATCTAACCTGAACTTGCCCTGTTTCAGTTTGAACCCATCACCCCTTGTCCTATCGCTGCAGTCCCTGATGAAGAGTCCCTCTCCTCCCCTTCAGACACTGGAAGCTGCTCTGAGGTCTCCAAGCAGCTTCTCTTTCTCTTCTCCAGGCGGAACAGCCCCCATGTTCTCAGCCTGTCTCCATGTGGGAGGTGCTGCAGCCCCTGATCATCCTCATGGCCTCCTCTGGATTTGCTCCAACAGCTGCATGTGCTAGCTATATTAAACACCCTAAGTTTTAGAACTCCGTGCTTTGAAGGGGCAGCAAGTTTAGTTACTCAATGCCGATAGCTCTAGACAGCTCTTAATGCTTCAATTACCTTTTGTGTCAACACAGCTTTTCATTACACAGCACAGTCATACCAGAAGCCACATTTTCAACATTATCATGAACCCTTGGCTATGGGAGTTCCTCACTGTTGCATGCTTATTACATGTTTCATTCTGATTGATTTACCCAAACAGGCTTGCCCTGATGGAGCTTCACTGTCTCGTATCACCACTGAGGTGGAAGCAACATAGACCTAACTCTGAAGTTCCTTTCTAGACATGTGGCATGTAGGGCCTGTTCCCCAGTCTGTTGAATGAGTGGGAAGATAATTTCAATTCAGGATGATGGTGGTAATACTTGTCTTTAAAAAATAGAGATAAAAAAAGCATGACATTGAATTGATACAATACCCTTGGGTGGAAGGCGATGCAAGGACTCAGGTTGGCTAGCGGTGACTGTCTTGGCACTTAGGTAAGGTAGCATTATTGAGTTAATGGTGTTACCTGGGGTACTGATGGAATAAAATGGCTTCATAAAGCAGGCTGCTGGTTTATTTTCCCTCTAAACATTATAAACACCTGACAATTCCTGCTCAGTTCTGAGAATTCAAAGCTTTACTCTCTTCTGAGCCCTTCGACACCAAATATTCATACTGAGGTGCGGAGCCATGCACAAGTCATGGTGAGAAATACAATGCCAGGAAGTGGTACAGTGGCTGGAATTGTGAGGTGAAATAGTTGACATTGACATGAGGTTAAAGTCCTGTCTGAACTATTGTGGTCAAGACTGAAGTTCAGCAGCTGAAATGAAACGTAGAAATTACCAGTTGTGAAGTTTAATTGGAGAAGTACAAGGTTGAAATCATTCAAGTAATGCGTGTCATTCCTGAGCTGAGATTCTCTTTGACTCCAAGCTTTGGGAATTACTTCATAGGTAGTTAAGGCTGACGGCTTTTTGCAGCTATCAGGTGGCACATAAAGGACCCTGGGAAAAGGTGCTTGGTTTTTAAACCTGTAACTTCTACAGATGGAATCACAATTTACGCTGTGATTTTTGTGAGTGATTTCCATCTGCTGATGAGGGGGGCAGCTCATAGGCTTCGAGAGAGCTGCATGCACCATGTACTTGTCTGCATAGAGAAGACCTCAAAATCTGGCTTCAGAGATTGCTGTTGGAAGTCAAGGGGCTAATAGGTATTGAGATGCCTTTCGTACATAGTAGCATTCAGCCACTGGGCCAGCAGTGACAAAATACATCTATAAACGTCTGCTTTGTTCTCTCTAGAGTGCTTTAACTGATGTAAACAAGAATATTTCTGCGCTGTTACTGGGTTTGATTATTATTTAAACAAGTTCAGTTCCATTTGAAGGTGATTTTGTCTCAGATTAGAACTTCCAAAGTCTCATTCCAAAATACAATCCGCACGAACTGTGTACTGGGTTTTAAATCCCTGGCTCGATGTTTCAGGCTCCTTTGTTTCAGCTGTACTGTAGATGGTGTGTCTGTGATGCGTATCCTGTGAGCAGCAGCAGCACCAACAGTGCTGGAAGCTTGCTGTGGTGCATTTCACAGCTTGATTCTGCTGGGTGTGCCTGAGGCTGACAAATGGCAAACAGAAGAAACACACATGTGGTTAATATTACTGAGGTTGAACAACTCAGTTTCACCTTCCTTTCGAGGTAAAATTAATCAGGTGTTTGGAAGGCCCCTATTAACAGAGGCAAATAACAGACTGGTCTGCTGTGTCTGAGAAAGGTTGGATGTGGAATGCTCAGTAACAGACTCGGAAGCCATTGCATATGGAGCAGGAAATGCAGATGATGCTGAAGGAAGCAAGGCTCCAGGCTTTGGAAGACATGAGCAGGAAGGTAGGTAGGCATGTGTGGGGTGGGTTTTGTGGGGACCTTTGAGACTTGAATGACTAAACTTGATTTTAGAAGCGTGGGATGTATTTGAACAGGAAGTTGCATGTATCCGTTTCTGTATTAGATCCTTAAACATACTGTGTTTTTTCCCCATTGCACCTCTATGAAAACACCTGGGTGATACTGGGTGAAGAAGGAATTTAGCCTCGTGAATATTAGGCTTGCATGTACATTTGTGTGTCTTACTGCTGCAAGGATGGGCTCAACACTCAGTTTGAAAGCTGGATGTGAAAGCAGATACCTAACATGCAAGGTCTGGTTTTAAACCGAGCAAGAACGTTACTAGGAATTGTGGGTGAAATCCAAAATACTGTGGAACTGATGAAGTGTTTTCACGATGCTGAATGGGCATCATTGCCCCCATGCTCTTTACCAAGAGGTAAGGAAGGTGTGGAAGCTGTTTGCTACTATGCTAGTGTTTTCCCTGAGGTTATATTTCCCCCATTATCGGAGTAGGTTTGGAGTATTCAGTGAAAACATATACAATCTCCTGACACCTGTAGTAGTTAAGAAGGGCAATCTTAATTCTGTTGCGGCCAGGCTGAGAGTTACAACTGGAGTTCCCAAGGAGTTGAATGCCTGCTTTTTTTGAAGTCATATTACACCAGGTTTGATTTGTGAAAGCTAAGAGGGGTTTAAAGAGGGGAGATTTGGGTTAGATCTAAGGCAGAAGCTCTTCCCTGTGAGGGTGCTGAGGCGCTGGCACAGGGTGCCCAGAGAAGCTGTGGCTGCCCCATCCCTGGCAGTGTTCAAGGCCAGGTTGGACACAGGGGCTTGGAGCAAGCTGCTCTAGTGGAAGGTGTCCCTGCCTGTGGCAGGGGGTTGGAACTGGATGGTCCTTTCCAACCCAGACCATTCTGTGATTCTATGCCACCCTGCTCTGATTTGCTGGTTTTGCTTTAGCCCTTAGCAATCACATTTGAAGCCCCAAAGTAAAGAAGGTTCTCAGATTCTTTGAGTCACTTTGACCCGTTTCTGCAGTAGTGTTGTCAGAGAGCCGGTTTCTTCCAGAGCCATTTTCATCAAGCAGCATCCTACAAACAATTGTAACCGATCATCTTTGCTGCTGTTTTCCTGAAATGAGAAGTAAGACCTTGTGGGGGAATTCAGGTTTATGTCCTCAGTTTGTAAACTCTCAAGCTAAGAGACCCCCTTTGCCCTTTGCATGCAGATGTGTTTAGCATCTACCCCAAGCAGGAGGGAGGTATTTTCTTCCTTACCTGAAATAAATACTAATTGAGATAGCAGGGCGAGAATATCGGTGACAGTGAAAGCTGCAAATTGGACTGTGTTTTAGATTTGCCATGTTCTGTCAGACCTGAAGGTGCCAATAGCAGTTTTCTGGCTGCAGCTCTTGATACCAAGGGGCCAGGTACTGAAAGAAAGCGAGACTGAAGGTCGGAATGAGCCATGCCACAAATGATAAGACGAGGGTAAAGGAGCCTCGAACTGTTACAGGCAAATATTAATCTGTACTGCAATTCAAACTGACTTGGAATTCAGTTTCACTGTGTGTATGGAGAGGAAGAGGAGAAGGGGCAGTCATAAATTGTTAAAGGCCTCTTGTTTTTCAGAGCCGCCCCCCAGAAATATGACTTTTGGTTGTTTCTTACTTCCCATCCTTTACTTAATGCTGCAGGGGCTTTGGCATTGGTGACTTGATCTGTGTGTGTGTGTCCATCCCAGAGTAGTTCAGCAACATCAGGTTCTGTGCAAATAAACAGTGGGGTTCAATTGTCTGCTGCTAATTATCACCCAAATCCGATTTAACGCTCTTCAAAGGGCCTCATATCTTTCCATTTAGTTATTTGTTTCAGTGCCATGAGTCTTGAATTCAAACCAAACGTGGGTCAATTTCCAAGTGGAGCAAGAAATGCCTAATGGTGGGCTTTGAGTAACAACAGGAAGCTTAAAGCTGTGCAGGTGTAACCAGGTCTCACTGCGAGGACATTTTTTCCCTGGTTATTATTTCCCTTGTGCAGCATTGGGTCAGTTGGTCCTTCACAAGCACATAGTTCCTTTCTCTTTTAAAATACAGTTATCTTTTAAATCCTTTTAGGCAGTCTCTTTGCTCCGCTGTCTGTAGCGAAGCAGCTTCCAGTTTCTGAGGGCATTGACATAACGGTTGGATGCTCTTCCTTCCCCGTAAGCATCTCCTACAAATGATAGGCCTGTAATGAGAAAATAAGGCAGTTTAGGAAACATTTGATGCAATGACTGGCTAAGTAAATGTGAAGCAGTGCTGTGTCATCTCGACATTGTCTTGGGCAATTGGCTCTAGGTGAAATGCTTGAGCCAGAGGCATTGGGCAAGATGAGCCCCAGTGGTCCCTTCCAACCTCAGCCAGCCTGTGATTCAGTGCCAATGATACTGTTGTCACACAGCATTCATGTGCTTACACATGCTGCATTCCTGACCTTTTGGACCGGCCATTATCCTTGGCTGTCAGACAGTGGCTTAATGACAAGACCACCTGCTTTTCTTCCAAGGATGCCTGTCTCAGTGCATAGGACAGCACAGGCACCTTGTACTGCAGTCAGGTCCAGCTGAAGACTTGTCTGTGTGCCATGTGAAACTCATACCAAGCCTAACGAGGCCATCTGAACAGCAGCTCCAGTTCCCAGGTAAGAGTCTGTCCCCTAGCAGCATGTTTAGCCTCAATTCCCACTTATTTAGTGTCTTCCAAATTTCCCCTGATTGACTTTACTGGGAATCACAGAATCCCAGACTGGTTTGGGTTGGAAGGGACCTCCAAACTCCTCCAGCTCCAACCCCTGCCACAGGCAGGGACACCTTCCACTAGAGCAGCTTGCTCCAAGCCCCTGTGTCCAACCTGGCCTTGAACACTGCCAGGGATGGGGCAGCCACAGCTTCTCTGGGCACCCTGTGCCAGCGCCTCAGCACCCTCACAGGGAAGAGCTTCTGCCTTAGATCTAACCTGAACTTGCCCTGTTTCACTTTGAACCCATCACCCCTTGTCCTATGGCTGCAGTCCCTGATGAAGAGTCCCTCTCCTCCCCTTCAGACACTGGAAGCTGCTCTGAGGTCTCCAAGCAGCTTCTCTTTCTCTTCTTCAGGCAGAACAGCCCCAATGTTCTGAGCCTGTCTCCATGTGGGAGGTGCTGCAGCCCCTGATCATCCTCGTGGCCTCCTTGAGAGCAGTGATCTCAAGATCCCCTGGGTACTCTCAGTACCAGTCTGTGAAGCCAGAATAGCAACTGGCAGGGAAGTGTCACCTTTAGCAGAACTGTCTCTTGAGTATTCACTGAACACCTCTGGTCCTCTGTTGGGGAGCCTGCTGTATGCTGCAGCTCATACGTAACTCCAGGCAGGCATTCCCAAAGCGTTTGTGGATGGAGTGAGCGCTCTTCATTTTAACAGGCCTTGCCTGTTTTCAGTGTTGAAAGTGTTTGATGTCCAACCTCATCCGCAGCCTCTGTTATCTAGTCTGTTATCCACTACTGCAGTAGCTGTCAGCTTCCCCTTGAGAACAGTCTGGATCTCTTCCTGCAGCTCGTGGTGAAAGCAATGCTGGCAACTGCTCTCTAAGCACAGATGGCAAACTTGGAAGTGTTCGGACATTTGAGCCTCTGCTTTTTGTGCGTTCAGTCTCTGTGATCAGAATGTATTATTTATTTAGTGCCTTTGAGCAGTAATGGATCCAGCCAGAGAGCAATCTGCCATCCAGCTGGTGAGGCACTTAGCAGCCACAGCAGGCATCAGGGTAAATCCAATCAGTGAGCTGCTGCCTGCAGAGGTGGTAGTGAAATCCTTACCTAGCCCTGGTAATGGGAACAGTTCTGTGCAGCTGCAAGTCCAGACTCTTGCAAAACACTGTGTTGGAGACTGCACACTCCTGTTCCCCCTTCTGCATGCAGGACAATACCGACCTTCCAGGGCCAGGGTCCTTGCAACCCTTGTTGGAGCCTGCCTTGCTTTGGGATGCAGATTGCACTGAGCTTGGTTAGAGCAGAGAAGCCCAGACTGAGAAGGGATCTCATCAATGCAGATCTCAAAGGTGGTGCCAGGAGGATGGGGCCAGACTCTTCTCAGTGGTGCCCAGAGACAGGACGAGGAGCAATGGCCATAAACTGAACCACAACAAATGTCACCTCAACGCAAGGAAGAACTTCCTTACGTGAGGGTGGCAGAGCACTGCACAGGCTGCCCAGGGGGGTGTGGAGTCTCCCTCTCTGGAGCCATCCCAAACCCGCCTGGACACGTTCCTGTGTGCCCTGCTCCGGGTGGCCCTGCCTGGGCAGGGGTTGGACTGGATGAGCTCCAGAGGGCCCTTCCAGCACTGATGGGTCTGGGATGCAGGGTCTGCCCTCCTCTACCCTCAGGCAGGGGAGTGGGGTTAGGGACACCTTCCCCTAGAGCAGGTTGCTCCAAGCCCCTATGTCCAATCTGGCCTTGAACACTGCCAGGGATGAGGAGGCAGCCACAGCTTCTCTGGGCACTTCTTTTTCCTTCATTTTCACTTCCCTTTGGAAAGAACCCGCTTGTGTGGATGCTGTGAGCACACAGACACAATAGCTGCGAAGTGTGAATTTCTCCCAGCTGCCTTAATGGAGTGTTGATTTTAAAACCTAATTTCACTGCTGCTTGCTGTGCAATTAACACCCAGTTAATACGTTTGGATAGTTCAGCTGTGTGGCACCATGCTTAGTGTCAGGCTGGGTGTCAATACGGACACTTCCATCAAAACATCCCTTTAAGATAAGTGGGTGGTCAAAGAACAAAGTGGGGCTATGGAAGCAGGAATAAGCCAAGGAAGGCTGGTAATCTTGCACTTCTGGATAGATTAATTGTAATGAAGTGTTAATTTCTGTTTTGCTGAAAAAAACCCATAGCAAAGAGAGTTGAGAGAGGGGTAGTTGGAAAATGTTACTGTGCATTTACAAAGGTATCAAGTGAAAGGGAAACCGACAAAAGGGGCTGACAAGGATGGTGCATCAGAGAGCTCCATGTAAGCCTGAACTACAGCAGAACAGGACAGCTAAAGAAGCAACGATAGTCAGGTCAAAGGAGCTTGATAGTGAGGTCAAAACCCTTTTATTAAGCATACAACTGAATAGGAACAAATAGCGCTTACTGCCATGTGTGACAGCAACGGCCTTTGCTGGTACCTGGAGTGCAGCGAGATAGAAGACCAAACCCAATGACCTGCCTGAGGGCGCTTGTTAATGACAAAATAACCTGCAAAAGCTGTACCTTTCAAGCTACTTTAAGGTCTGACAAATCCTTCTTAAGCGGCTTCTCTGCATCTCCAGTAGATTTGGCGATGTTCTGCACTAATGAAACAGATCCAGGGCTTTTGACCACTGAGATCAGGAGGCGATTTCCAGCCCTTCTGGAGCTCCCTGGGCCGGGCATGGCGCATCTCCCCGCGTTCAGAACGCCCGCGTTCGATCAGCTCTTGGTGGCTGCACTTTGCGCATCAGTTTCGTGGCTCTCCACGAGGTGGAGGAAGCGGTTTACGTTCGCTTTGTGCCCGGGGCTGTGCCGTGCTCCCGCTTCCCGCCTCTCCCCGCCGCGTGTCTGCCCGCATGGCAGGAGGATGCAGAGCAGGTACTGAAGCTTTCTTGCTGCTTGAGAAGCGATAACGGCGGTTTCAGCATTAGGGCTCCTCAGGGCTTCACACGGGGCTCCTCCGTGATCCCAGCGGCTTTGCCATAGGAGGAGCTTCATCCCATAGCGAAGTGTGCGGTGGGTGGCTGGGCTGGCGGAAACCGCCGGTTCTCTAACACTGTGTGCTGCGGAGTATTCGCCCCTAGGGACCACTGTGAAATCGGTGTTCTTTAGGGATGAAATACAAGTAGGACAAATAAAGGCTGGTGCCTGGAGTTAAGAGTGTAACTGACACTGAGCTGCAGGCTCCCAGCTGACTGCGGTGGGGTTTGGAAGGACTTAACCCTGCACAATCAGCCCCAAGCTTGTGTGTCTGCATCTTGTGTTTTCAGTCCTTGCAGCTAAAATCAAACCCCACGTAATGTGCGACTTCCTGCCCTTGTCTTAAACCCCCTCGTCCAATTGATTCTGGGTTTTGCCTGCATGAAACGTGTCACAGCCCAAAGTATTGGGTAGTTTCAATATTCAATTCAGTTGATTTCTGCTGGAAAAGAAAAGAGATTGCTGTTACTGCTCATCTACACGTGGCAGAACCCTGCTTCTGTTCTTAAGGTCGTCTCGTGGCAGCACATGTGAGTTGTTTCTCAAGGCATTAGTGTGTTTGCAGCGGTGCTAAGGTGGTTTCTGAGTTGCACAGGGCTAACTTGATTGTGTCAAGGTAAAGTGCCGTTAGAATAGGATATTATAAGGTCATTTACAATGAGTGGACAATGATATCATAAGGTCATTTACAGTGAGTGGACACAGGAGTAGAACTGAAGGCTGATAGTGAGCTGCTTGGAAAGAAGGCTGGAAAGGAGTCTCGAGGAGCCGTTGTGGTCTTTTCAAGTGATGCCCTGTGCCTGTGTTGTTCTTGGCAGGATTTGGTCTGGGAGTTGACACAAAAGGGTAGTTCCATGAGCGGCTTGTTGCTGTGTCCCACGAGCACCGTGAGCTGCAGTGTGAGGTGTGGAAGAAGCAGGGGGTGAGGAAGGTGCAGATTTAGCAAACAAGGGAAATCGGGGAAAATATCCATGAACCTCTTTTTGAATGGACAAAGGAGGGTGTTCCATAGTGACCCAAAACCTTTATTTTTGGGGCAGGGGCAGACGGGGGGTAGGTTTAGGTGATGCTTTCTCTCTTTTGATTTTACCCTTTACTTGCATTACTTCTGCCAGTTCCTTAATATACAAGTTATTTTTGCCACAATACATGGGGGCTTCTAGCCTAGCCTTGCCAGTTAGGGCTGTAATTCCTTCTTGATTCTGGTTGCTGTTACCTACGATAGTAACTCCTCCAGCCAGGACTGAAGTTTCTAGCAGCTTGGATATGTGAGCTCTACTTCAAGTGAGGTTTGGTCTCTGTTCCCTTGCATGTGTTGCTTGTGACAAACTAAATAATGTTAACGTAAACCACATTGAAGGAGGTTTCTGGGAGTCAAGCTTTGCTCGCTTCTGTGACAGCTGAAAGAATAGGGTTTGTTACTGAAGACTCAGTTGATTAATGCCAGTGATGTTAGTGTGGTAAATCAGTCCGAAGACCAAGCCCCAGTTCCTCTCCAGAGGCTTAAACTTCAGGTGACTGTAGTTATGACTATTAGAATCTTAGCTTTAACAGAACTCATTCCACTTCAGTAATAGGGAAACTCAATAGCAATGCCTTTTCTCTGGGTGGAGGGGTAAATATATTGGAACACACTCCAAACTGCTTGAAGAAAAATGCATTTATCCTGAAGATCCACAACTGAGGCCAGAGATGCCTGATCTCTGGAGCTGTGCCCAATCACGTGAGTTATCTGTCCCAGCTGAGGCAAAACTTACTGCCAGAGACCTGAAAAACGTTGTTGGCTTTGCTATTTTATTATTGGCACGGGACTCAAGTTGGGCAATGCTCCCAGGTACCCTCCATGGGAGGTAGGTCACATTGAGCAGCATGGAACAGCAGTTGCCTTAAAGCTTCACCCTGTTTTCTGTCTGGGTGGGAAGGGGAAGGACTGCCTCAAGTTCTCCAACAACAGCAGGTTTAGGGCAAAAAACAAAGGAAAGCTGCAGAGAAAGCTCTGGTGGCTTCTCTACAGGGTCGGGACTCTTCCATCAGGAACTGCAGGGATAGGACAAGGGGTGATGGGTTCAAACTGGAACAGGGCAAGTTCAGGTTAGATCTAAGGCAGAAGCTCTTCCCTGTGAGGGTGCTGAGGCGCTGGCACAGGGTACCCAGAGAAGCTGTGGCTGCCCCATCCCTGGCAGTGTTCAAGGCCAGGCTGGACATAAGGGCTTGGAGCAGCCTGCTCTAGTGGAAGGTGTCCCTGCCCGTGGCAGGCGTTGGAACTGGATGAGCTTTAAGGTCCTTTCCAGTCCAAACCATTCTGTGACTCTGTGAACACTGTCTCCTCCTTTTGAAGTGATGGCTTTTGTAGCTCAGACTGGGACCGTTCTCCTGCTCCAGGAAGATCTGTGTCTCAAAGCTTGCAACAGCATTGTTTGCCCTGTATAATCCTGATTGCTGGTTGCCTACATCACAAAGATGCTATCATCTCCAACAGCTTTTCAGTCTCTATCAGGCCTTCTTCTGTTTGCTGGTGGCTCAGGGTGGCTGAAAGAAACCCCCAGATAAATGTATAAAACATGTGGTGAAGTGAAAAATACACCAAAGCTTCCCTGCAGTGCTCTGGCCAAATCCATCTCCTGGGAGCTGCCGCTCTCCCTGCTCTGTGCTGCAGAGCCATTTGTCTCATCTTCACTTGAGCTGCAGCACTGTGCTTCCTCCTCTGCTGCAGCCAAACGCATCTCGAGGAAGAGCTGCTGGCTTTGCCAAGCATGCAGCTGATGACACGTGTATTTATGCTCCCTGGCAAGCCAAGTTAAACAGGCAGGGGTGAGGCTGGGCAGATGTTGAGGAGGGAATACCTCATTAGAACTCCACTGTGAGCGGCTGTTCTCCTTCCCAATTATGGCATCCCTGTGCATCGCTTTCCCAAGAGAGAAGTGTTTGGGGGGAGAGAATTCCTGCTTATAAAGCCTGGGAAGGGCCGTGGCAGTACAGTAGGGCACAGTAGCTGGAGTGACGGCTCTGAGCACATGTACATCTGTCTCATTCTGTTAAAAGCGTGGTTGTTTCTACCTCAGCTATTAAACTGTTAAATGAATTCCTGAAACCTCAGCGACCGGGTTCACAGTGGGCCTGAATTCAAGCTGCGTTTCAGTAACATCAGGTTCTGTGCAAATAAACAGTGGGGTTCAACTGTCTGCTGCTAATTATCACCCAAATCTGATTTAACGCTCTTCAAAGGGCCTCATATCTTTCCATTTAGTTATTTGTTTCAGTGCGATGAATCTTTAATTCAAACCAAACGTGGGTCAATTTCCAAGTGGAACAAGAAAATGTGAGGAATGTGTTTATCCGCGGTCGTATCGGTGCCTCCTTTGGGGTTTCTGTACGTGGTGATTCATGGCCTCGGTGGGGAGGTGAATTTGTGTCACTCTGTGAATTGGCTTTGCCTGTTTGGTTGGTTTGGAAAGGGCTTGGCCAGTTGTAGAAAGGCTGAAATAATTCCTAATAGTTCCTAATGGGATGGTTCTGGTGGGCTTTACAGTAAGGAGTGCGCGTCCTAAAGTTACACAGGCACGGGGAAAACCTTGTAGACTTCAGTTCCCATCCTAGCTGTAAGAAGATGACTTTAGGATGAGACAGAGAGATGGGATAACGCACCCTAGACTCTGCTGCGTTGACTCTCCATCATGTGTGTACCCTGTTTTCCTGCAGGCTCTGTGGTTGTCACCATGACTCTGTGCCATGGGCGCAGCCAGGCCATTTCCTTCACAGAGCTGCAGGAATCCTTTTTCTTTGTAAAATAAACAGAAAGCACCAAATGCAAGCGAGGGGCTGGAGCAAGAAGAGGATTTCACCCTAATAAATACCACATGCGGCCACAGTTTACGAAGCACACAGTAAAGAGCAAGTTAAAAAGAGAACTCCTTCTATTCCCTTTCATGTGGCCAAAGGCAGCATCGTTTCTGGCTGTCTTTACTGGAGATTTACGCAAAGATTTAACACCCCCTTCTGTTTTCCCTTCTCCTGGAAGCTCGGAGGAGGATGCTTTATTAACTTGCTATTCTTTAGATTCATATCTGACCTCTGTTTTCTTTTCATGTGGAGGTAGTTTGGGATTCTTTCGTTAGCGGACACTTTGAGGAGCTTTCCATGCTATGATGTAGCATTTCCTGCGCTTAGTTATTTTTTCTAGTGGCTGGAGTAAATTGACCCTTTTTTTATAGAAGTCTTTGAATACTGAAACCCCCTCCTCAAACTCTGTGTGTTGTCTTTGGATGCTTTGCAGAGCAGTTATTTAGTGTCTCCATAGAAGAAGAACCCATTTTGGTTTGGTGCCCAAACGGTCTCAACTGGTGACCTAATGTAAAAATGTTTACTGCTGTCAGTGGAGGCAAGATGCCAACTTCATGGTAAGTATCTCTTACACCTCTCTGCTTTGGGCTTCTTTCAGTCACAGTTAAAAGCAGGGTCCTTGTGCAGTGGCGTTGTAATTACAACATGAATCTTGTGCATTTTTATTGCGGCTGTGTCTGTAAAGTGCATCTCAACAGGGTTTGATGCAGGGAATTCTTCTTTGCTGAATGGAAGCTTTCTGCTTGCGTGGATCAGTGTTTCTGGATTCCAGTGTTGTGAGGCTGCTTAATCTCCAGAGTATTTTTACAGTTTAATTTCAGTCCTGCCAGATCCAATCCGAACAGTTGTATGCTTTCCTCCTACAATGAAGGCAGAGTGTGTGCTGGTAGAGCTAGTACAGCTTACACGTGAGGACATACAGGTTTTATGTTTGGATTGTCTCAGCATTTGTTGATGAAGGCAGAGGATTTTACTTATTTAAATAAACCAGAAGTAAAACTTGACTTAGGAACAAGCACTTGCCCGTCAGGATAGGCATGGGATAAATCTTATGGTAAGGACTTTCAGATTCACAGATGTATTTAGTGTAAATTCCATGGGTGTTTTGTATGGTTTGGTTGTGGTGTATGGAGGCACCTCTTATTTCCTAATAGCCATAGCTATTCTGCATAGGTGATGAACAGCAACAGGAGAAAGACTTTGCCTTTCTATGTGCTCAGAGCCTTCAGGTAATATCCAAAATGGTTTGTCTCTTAGTGGGGTGAAGGCCTAAAGGAACAGGCACCTCTGTGCAGTCGGGAGTGGGTGATTGTGAGCTCTGTTAGGTTCTCCAGTGATTTAGCCATAATCTTCATTGTAGTTGGAGCTCACTTTAGTAAAACCTTCACCTTTAGTAAAAGCATTCCCCTCTTTAAGGATGTTCTGCCTGCAGGTTGGCTGCCTGGAGCAATGCTTATACCATATGAAGCATGACACCACTGCTGAAATACCTTGGAATCATACTGTTTTGTGTCTCAGTTCCATCAGAGACTTCAGTCGAGACTCTGGGAACATGTGGATGTGATGGATACAGTTTGAAACCACCAGTTCCGAATGAACACATGGGCTTTCTCTTGAGTTGTTGAGCAGCAGTAACCAGCATCCTTCAGGGTTGTGTTGCACACGCTGGTTTCACAGTTCTCTGTAGTTTGGAGTTGCTCTTTGAATTTTCAGAGTGACCTGAAGTTCTCTTCTAGCCAAGTGGTAGAGAGTAAATGGACTTGAAAGCAAAGATACATTTTTGCAGATATGTTTGTTTTGAAATCCTTTTGTTTTGGAAACAAGTCCTTTAGTTTTGTACCAGACTGCTCCAATTCTCCTTCGTGCCTCTGGTTGTGATATTGTGGAGGAGGAAACTTTCCCACTCAGGATCTTTCACTTGCTCCTTCTGTCACTCTGTTTCCTCTGACCCCTTTCTCTTAGCAAGTTTTTTATCTGGAGTGCTCTTTTGATGCCTGTTTTTGTAGCCAGCTTTGTGGCTTTGGCCTTACGTTGTTGGCTCTTCACTTACGAAGAAGATACCGAACTGCAACTACCTGATGCATTCTTGGTAACTCAACACATAGCCTCCTAATTACATAGATCAGTTCAGTCAGAGAGGAAATGTTATGGTTTTCCAGACTGGAGGATAAGCTAAAATCGTCCTTTGCTATCTAATAACTTCAGTTCATTGACTAGTTTGCTCTTGAATAGATTGCATCCCTGCTGCTCATAAATCAGTAACACGGTCTGCGTGTGCCAGAGCTTGTGTCACCAGCTTTGTGCTGGACGTTTGGACTATCCGAGACTCAAATTGCTTTTACATATGGAGGAATCTCCAGTATTTATTTCTGCTTTTGGTCTAGCAAATCTGTTAGAGCAGGATGAGGCCTTACGTTGGATTCTTCTGTGGTCCTAAAGTAATTTGAATTGTTTGTCTAGTTGCAGTCAGAAATGAAGTATCAAAAGAAGAAATGTGGAGAAATTCAGCTCAGCTGTATGTGATTTTAAATAGGATTTCCAAGCTCGGTACAGCTCAGTCCTGAACTGAGAGCAGAGAAAAGGGAACCGACCTCTGTATGCCTCTGATGGGGCATGGCCCAAGCAAGCTCTGGACATTTTATCCGCTGAAATTCCTCCATAGATCCTAGCTAATCTTCCCACCTGAGGAGTGTTGGGGTTGGTGGGGCCTCCCACGCTGCTTTTACACCCAGGTGGCTTCCTTTCATCAGGGTGAGGTCAGGAAACTCTCAAAGCTCAGTGCAGATCCATAGCCGAGCCTTTATAAGGGCCCCACCATTAGTGGCATAAAAACGTGCTGAGGAAAGCCTTAGACAACGATTCCACTATTTTCCTCCCTTGTGTTGCCATTTCTGCCCAATGGAGGAGCCTTGTGGCGGTTATCCATGCCTTTGACACCTTGGTGCTGTGTTATGTTCTGGCCATGCGCTCCATATGGGACTGTGTGCTGAGACCCTTGGAAACTGGAGCTGGTGCACAATGCGGAGCTTCGTGCCAAGAACACTTTAGATCAGCTCTGCTGGTTGTTAATAAGTTCCTGGGCAGAATTCAAGGTGTTAGTTTAAACCTATAAAGCCCCAAATGGTTACCCAGGGGGCTGCTTCCCTTCCTACAGCACTTGGAACTGGGATCAGCCAGAGACACTTGACCTCGGCTTTGGAATTCACATCCCACATCCATCCACCTGGGCTGGGCTCTATCAAAAGCCAGTGTGTGCTGGAAGCTCAGCTCTCTGCCTGGTGAGCTGGTAGGGGATGGTGTGAGGTTTGCTTTCTGCTCGTGGTGGGGTATAATTTTACCTGCTGGTGAGTGGGGTGGCTTTTCCTTTCTCTTTATGCTAGAGAGAACACTATTGCTTTTGAAATGATACTGCAGCTACAGCGCGTGGCTGGAACCAGGCATTGCCAACTGCATGTTAATTGCATTTCTGATTCCATTGACATCAGTGGGAATACACATCTCATTCCTTGGTACTAGGTTTTATTCCCCTAAGCAAAGCTTTTGCCATCAGATAAGAATCTATAAGAAAGTTCTGTGTAAAGATGGATGAGATCAGGAAGCTCTAATAACAGGACTTGCCATGCCGATATAGGGTAGAAATGTTAGCTGTAGAGGACAAGGACAAACAATAGAGTAAAGAGAGGCAAAACCCTTGCTGAAGTCTGTAATGAAATCTCTTTTATTCTCAGCTCCTTAAATGAGGTGCAGAAGAGGGGAAGCTGCAAAAGGGTGGGATGTGGTTGACCTTGATTTCTGCTGGAGAGGGGTAGGATGGGATGTTCAGTTACAGTTCTGCCCTCAGAGCACACAGGCTGGGCTGACTGTTGTGCAGGGCAGGCTGAGGTGCCATGGTGTGGTCTCACAGGGGGCATCGAGGAAGTTGAACCTGGAAGACCAAACCTGGGATATTTGGGCATCTCAGTGATTTTGATTGGCTGCGCTGTGCCCTTTAAGAAAGTGCCTGTAAAACTATTTGGGGTTTGGAATAGTGCATTGGAAATGGTGGCAAATGAATTTCTCGTGTTTAACAATAGAAATAAATAATAAGGCCTGGCTGTTTTAAATGGGAAGCCTTGGAGACGTCTAGTGACTTGATGAGAGAAAGATCTATTGCTTCGCTGTTTCACCTGGAACTGTCAGGAAAGGGAGGATACGATCTTAGAAAGCTAGGATTATATATAAATCCCAAGGCTGGAGTATTTTATTCACTAGTGGCTCATCCCTAATATTGTTTGGCCGTAGCCCAAAGTTCCTATCTGATAAGACAGGATGTAGAAGTGGGAGTAATCCATCCACCAAGCAGCACAGGCCGGTTTTCCTTGGTTTTGCATGTATAAACAGCTTGCCCCTGCATTTTTATTCCCATTTATTTAGACAGATCCCACTTCAGGTATTGCACTGTGTGCACTACGTCGACAGCAGAGGGGCACTGAGCCCCCAGTGAACTGCAGGGGCCTCCCACCCACAGACCCCAGTGCAGCACATTTCTTCATAGAGAAAACATGGCAGATGCTCCGTCAGCCCAAACGGAATGTTCTGCTGCGTTTTCAGCTATAGGGCTATAACTGGTTTAGGCAACCTGGAAATCTGCCTCTCCTTAAAGCCCTTCTACATTCACACAGTGAACAAACCCCGCGGGTCTGTCAGGACGGAAGGAAGAGCCACCCTTATGTACTCATGGGTTTTCTAAACTGTGTGTCCGTTGCTACTTAAAGAGCTCTGTTTTACCCCGGGAAAACGCACGTCCTGGCTCTAATCAGCTTATTTGTAAGTCTGATTGACATATGATGGGCCGAAGTCAGACTGACAGTGACGTGAAATTTTACACCCTATCTGGACACAGTATATACTTGGTTTATGATCCAGCTGGGCATGCTTGCTAGTTATTGTTGAGGTCAATCAAAGTGTAATTGGAACATAGGGAAAGACGGTCCCAGGGCTACAAAGATTTGTTTCCAACAGCTGTTCTTCATTATTCATTAAACTCTCCCTTCTGTTTGTGAAATTAATAACCCTTGGCCTCCTAACATGGCATCAGGCTTGAGGAATATAGAGTTTGAAATCAAGGATGCACTGGTTTCATCCCCAAACAAGTGAGAGCACAAAGCACTTTAGCCAGTAAGAGCAGTTGGCTGCAGAACTTGGTATTTCTGCTTGTGCAAAACCAGATGTGAGTTAATTAACCTGAAATTTATGGGCACTCTCTGCTGGATGTGAGAGAACCGACTGGTGCACAATAAACCCCAAGCCTATGGAAGTCAGGGGGAACGCTCGAAACTTGAGTTAAATAAGATTTCATCAGAATTGAAGGCAAAGTACAGTATCACAAGTTGACAATGGGGGAATATCAGATTAACCAGACTGTATTCAAACTGGCACTTGCATCTCCATTAACTCCGAGTTTTTCCAGCTCCAACATCCATTTGCTATTGTTTGTTGGAAGTATAGCACAGGCTTTGGCTCAGGATGATGGTGGAAGGAGGCACGTGATGTTTCTATCCCATGAATCCCAATCCTGTGTCCTTGTGAATGGTGCTGCGCTGAGATGTGACACGGGAAAGGTCTCAGGACACCTTTGGAGTGTGGCTGGGGACAGGGAGAGGTTCACTGCCGTGCTCCTGTGCAGCTCTGGTGCTGCTGAAGAGCAGCCACAGAGGGACCCAGGCACTGGATGCAGCTTCACTGAGCCCATTGGACAAACAGTGCTGCTCTGGGAGTGTTTTCTGTAGGCAGGTGAGGGATGTGGTTTTGATTCCATGAACCACACAAAGGGAACTGCGGTGGCTGTGATTTGTTGGGATGAGAGCTCTGATTGCTGAATTACAATGGCAGTTGTCTTGTCCACTCCAAGTTTCTAACCTCTGCAGCAGTGAGTGCCTGCTGCTTCAACTGGCCTTGGAACAAAGTGGTCAGAGCAGCTTCCAGTGTCTGAAGGGGGCTACAGGGATGCTGGAGAGGGACTCTTCATCAGGTACTGCAGAGATAGGACAAGGGGTGATGGGTTCAAACTGAAACAGGGCAAGTTCAGGTCAGATCTAAGGCAGAAGTTCTTCCCTGTGAGGGTGCTGAGGCGCTGGCACAGGGT
This sequence comes from Ara ararauna, assembly GCA_028858755.1. NCBI lineage: Eukaryota > Metazoa > Chordata > Aves > Psittaciformes > Psittacidae > Ara > Ara ararauna. The sequence continues at coordinate 124,145,822 of CM054379.1, forward strand.
GCCCAGAGAAGCTGTGGCTGCCCCATCCCTGGCAGTGTTCAAGGCCAGGATGGACACAGGGGCTTGGAGCAACCTGCTCTAGTGGAAGGTGTCCCTGCCCGTGGCAGGGGTTGGAGCTGAATGAGCTTCAGGAACTTTCCAACCCAAAGCATTCTGTGATTCTATGAAATGCATAGCTGTCAGTGATATTATGGGGTTAACAAAAGTTATGTGGTTAGCCACAAGCAAGCTTTGTGACAGACCTATACCCACGTATCTATACATCTGCAAAGAAGAATTATTTCTTTTAAATTGCCTGTTTCCAGGGGAAATCTTTCAGCCTCCCTGTGGTGTGAGTCTGAGCATGGGATGCAGCACTCTGGAAGCAATCTGATGAGGAAGAGATACTCACTTCGAATTCTGCCCAGCCAAACCTCCACCAGAAGAGCCAAGTATTTCCTAGAAGTCACAACTGGAGAGCATCATCTGTGGTGACATTCCCACTGTTCTGAGATACCCATTGAAGAGCAGTGCCCTGAACATCCTACCTGAATGTAGGATACACTCCCTTGGTGGTGAGTGACTGTGATAGGACTCCTTGCTCTCTCTGAGACCTCCTGCCTTCCAGATGTCTTGGGCACAGTCACTGAATAGTGGAGTTTCATATCCTGTGCATAGAAATGGGCCCTATGTCTCTTTCTTCAATGCATTGGACTGTTCTGTGTTGGCATGAAAAACTTGCAACATTTGCAATTCCCCTCCCACTCTTAATACAAGTTATAACAAAATTTAATAGCAAGCACCTAAATTTGTGCTCATGTTTCTCCTGGAGTTTTATGTCAAAGTCAGTGGAAAACTTCCTTCAGTTGACTTGAGAGGACATTGGGTCCAGCCCAGGCAAATTTTCCCTGTTTCCTCCCTTGGTCATCAATACAGTGGCTAAAATATGTACAGGATGTTGTGCTGAGTCTGGGTGTCTCTGTCTCTATGGGAAATATGATTGCATTAACTGTGATACATGATCATAAGACCAGTAACTATGGTAGTATATCCTAAAGTTACTTAAAATTGGTCTGACAGCGTTAACCCAGCAATCTCTCGACTCTCTGAACCAGTCTCTCATATCCTTTCCTGTGTAAATTCCACTGCTTATTCACATGGGGTACTTTAAACCATCACTAAATGTTACACATATGACACGTTTCTAAGCAAACACTGGGATATCCATTGCACATGAGCATGTTTCCTCAGCTCTGCCAGCCTTGTTGGGCAGCTTATCTCTTGTTCTCCCTAAGTCTGACCTTTCATGTTTAGGTACTTTAAAGACACTAGAAAACCAGCTATCTTCTCAATTTCCTTGTAGCTTGGGGGTAAGGTTAAAATATCATGTAGCTGCCGTATGTTTGACATTATGCAGCCACAAAACTGATAAGCAAATATTTTCTTTTTCAATACCCGGTACAGTGTGCAAGAGGACATATAACAAGTGTTCTCATTCTTTGTCCTGCAGAAGGCCTGATGTTGTTAAATACAGAGAGTTGCCACTGGTGTTTATCTTACTAAACCTGTTCACATCAATTGGTTCTGCCTACCCCATATTTCAAAGCAAAATGACGGGGAAAGGTCATATAGATTGCCCTTCTCTTCAGTTCTTGGCTTAAGGGTGTCCTGTTTGTAATTAAGGAACAATTTCTTTGGTGATTGTAGTCAAGAAATCTGTCTTTCCCTCTTTCTCTTCATGTAATATTTGGAAAGGGATGTGGAAGGCAGAGCTCAGTTAATGCAGGTGGGAAATGTGTTGCTACAGAGGTAATTTGTTTTATGTTTTTGAGAAAGGCTGAAGCTGCTTCTGTGTTTCGTATTCCAGTTCCAATCCATCCGCTATCGGCACTGGATTTGGAGGTGGAGGGCTGGATGTGGAGGCTTTGATTGCATTGCCATCTGGCATCACTGTGAGAAACGTTCCTCGGTGCTTTAGAGAAACCTAAACCACATTGCTCAGTAGGTGCTGACTCCAATGAAATTGAACCATCTTGGTGCAGGTTTGTTGTCTGAGTGTTGGAGAGGCTGTGGGAAAAGGAGCTATTTCTGTACTGATGAAGTGGCTGTGGCGGAGAATCATGATTTTAAGGGAAAAGTGCAAAGTGGAACGCCTGGCGTGTGGAGCCAGACTGCTTTACCATTGTAACTCTTTTATTTTAACTTCTAGGAGGATTCATGCAAAACGGTCCCTTTTAGAAGACCAGAATGAGATAATGAATGTATTGTTGCTCCAGTCTGGTCCCAGGGAGATAGACACTGAAGAAAGATCAGACCTGTTTTCCATCACAGAGCAGCCTGAGAGCGTTTGGACAATACAGAGACGTGTGCTTCTAGAGGCTGGTATTGGGTCGATCTCCAGAAGCCTGAGCTTTCAGGTTTCTGTGGAACAGGATTTGTTTTCCTGGTTTTCTTCAAGTCCCGGTGCTGTGTTTACTCGCAGGCTGCACTGCTTGGATGGATCTGAAGGGATTAGCGATGGGATGTAAGGGCTTTTCTATCTAGGTCAGGTTGGATTTAGCCCTGACTGAAAATGACCCTGGTTGTTTAGGACTCTGGATCAAATGTTCATAGCAGTCTGGGGCATCTGGGGTCATAGTGCAGCTCAAGTTGAGAAAGCAGCTAAAGCTGGAGCAGCATTGTCAGACTGCTAAGCAGGGAAGGACAACACTGACTGTTCCCATACAAGGTTTCATTCGGATGTGTTTCCTCTTCCCTTTTGAGGCTGAAGGCTTTAATCCTAGATGCTGCATGTAATGCATTTATGAGCTGGGAAAGCATGCGTCAGGCCAGGCATAAACCTGATGAACTGGGTTTACTTTGAATTCTGGAGTCTGAATTGCTTTGTCACTACTTTGAATCAAGAGGCTGTTTCTGATGCTGTCAGCACGTTCCGAGGGTTTTCCTTTAGGATTTGAGGGGAGGAAAATCTTCTTTACCTTTGCACTTTGTACAAGATTTATTTCAAAACTTAAATAATTAGGAAGGAGAAGTCTAAATATCCTACTAAAAATGTGCATATAGAGAGAGCCTTTATATTATAACACTTAACTCAGTGTGCTACAGGCTGAGAGCATTGGGGCTGTTCAGCCTGGAGAAGAGAAAGAGAAGCTGCGTGGAGACCTCAGAGCAGCTTCCAGTGTCTGATGGGGGCTACATGGATGCTGGAGAGGGACTCTTCATCAGGGACTGCAGCGATAGGACAAGGGGTGATGGGTTCAAACTGAAACAGGGCAAGTTCAGGTTAGATCTAGGGCAGAAGCTCTTCCCTGTGAGGGTGCTGAGGCGCTGGCACAGGGTGCTCAAGGATTTTGTGAATGCTCCATCCCTGGATCTCAAGGTCCTTTCCAACTCTAACTATTCTATGATTCTATGGAACATCCAGTTTCAGGGACTTTGCAGTTGCAGATGCCCTGAGCTGTGCTGGTTTGGGCAGACAAGATGCCTTAAATCTTCACTCTCTGTGATAAATTGTGTGCTCATGAAGACAGAACTTGCTTTGATGTGAAACCAGGTTAAAAGAAGAATTCTTCTGATGAGACAAACCCAGAGAGAATGAGAATAGCAAATTAAGATACAGGGGAAATAATGGATCCTGAAGAGGAATTTTTGTGTGGACGATGACAAATTCTGTACAGCTACACCTGGATATTTGTAGCATTTGAGTTAAGATCCAAGGGGTGCATTTAAAACTACTGGTAATCACTGAAAAATCTGGTGCTGCATTTTGGGCATAAGACAGGTTTCAATGTAAGCACACCTCCTCCATTCCCATAAAGCACAGCCTGTGTCTGTATGTACAGCCTGTCTTGCGTTACTCCACAGAAAGGGGCTGCTTAATTCTACATCTAAAAGGTAGAAGGGATGATTCACCCCAAATCCTGTCTGTGGGGATCACTTTGATGCTCTCACCAGGCTCATGTGCAGTGTGTCAGGGAGGGAGCCCTCATGTTAATTGGTTTCTATGCCCTTGGTTTGGCTCAGTGCTGCATCACTCCAGTTTTATATCCATGTAACACCATGGGGTGACCGCCAAGCTTTTTACTTCTATGTCTCAATGAGGCATTTATTGAGCATCTTCTTAACTGAGTGCCTTTCAGTCCTGTGCATAAGGCTGGCAACTCTGCCAAGGGTAGAGCATGTGTTGTTGTTGCCTGTCCACTACAGCTTCAGGACCAGATCATTTAGAGCCTGGTGGTTTATCTCTTGATACCTGCAGATTGGTCACATATGTCCTAGCATAAAGCACACTGAAATAACCAGAGACTTTGCTACAGACTGAAAGGTCACCTTTAATAACAATTATTCCTTTTTTACAGTTCGCCTTCAGTCATGATCAGGCTGCACGTTTTTATGTGTTGCTTTCATTTCTCCCACTGATATTGGATGTTTTAAGGAGGTAAACCCTGGCCTCATTTATCATTCTGTCAAATGCTGAACATCAGACCTGTACTTGAATTATCAGTTGCATGTGGATTATGTTACCTGTCTCTGTTCTGATCTGTTTCTGTTTTCCATAAGATACAGCTGGTGTAGGGGTTTTTCATCATATAAAAGCTATAACCTGGAAGAACCAACATTAATTTCCTCTGGAGCCTTATGAAAAGTATCAAGGGTGCGCCTGACTTGTGGTGACAGAGCTTTTCAGCATGCTCTGAGAAAGAACTGCTTCTGGGCACACATGGCAGCCAGATAGAACTTACACAGCAGCATACGTATAGTACTAGTTCATTAACTTTCCCTTCACGAATCTGCTAAGCAGATACTTTACTAGCACTTTTAATGTACCATCACATGTCTGGGGTCAGATACCAGTAATACCCAGCTGCAGATCAGGCTGAGTTTCCATAAGACCTCAAACAATAGTGATTAGTTGAAAGCTTAATACCTTTAGAGTCTTATAAACTCTGTCTTCTATATTACATCAGGCATTCATGAAAGGGAAGACAGAATAAATTAGTCAATGTAAAATGTATCTGGAAGCCGAAGATAATCCTGTAATTCCCAGTATTATCCCTAATAACGTGACCCCAAAACCAGTGATGAGATGAAGCAACAGGGTCACTGCATGCCAGGCTTCAGATAAGATCTTCTTTGCATTCTTTCCTTCAAGATCTGACTAAAGAAGTTGGAAGTGATTTGAAAAAGCTTTTGAAAGTAGTCTTTAGTCTGAAGGGATTAGGAGCCCACAGATGAATATGATGCTCCTCAATCTTCCTGGTGAAAAAGCTTTGCTGAATCAGCTTCAAACCCCTGCAATGAAATCTCTGTAATTCAGGAATCTGGGCTCTGTTTTGTCAATTCCCAGACACAATGAAGCAGATATTGGGTATGAGATATCATAGAATCATAGAATTGGGGTTGGAAAGGACCTTAACCTCATGCAGTTCCAGCCCTCTGCATTGGCAGGGACACCTACTAGACCATGTCACCTAAGCCTCTGTCCAGCCTGGCGCAAGGGTACTTTAAATGGACCCTGCATGGGCAGCTGATGGAAGAAGGAAAGAGAAGTGGCTGATGTGGAGCCTCAGCTGATGTTCACTTGGTCCCATGCCCATGGCTGGGTATGGAGGAGGTGGGTGCCTGTGGCCTTCTGGTTCTTGGGACGTTGGGATGACTGTAAAGGAGGGGTCAGCAGCTTGGACAACAGTGGTCTGATGGGCAGGACACCAAAAGGGCAGAGGCACATGCCCTGAGAGGGGAGCCTCAGACCAAGAAAACCTTGGGATTCGTTTTCTGTCTGCAGCCCAAAGACAGGAACCAGCAGAATGCAACTGACCCCAACGTATCTGCTTATCAATTAGTGGTGCTCGTGATGTCTGGGCCTTAGTACCATGTAGTCCTCCTTGAAACCACTCCCTGTTTGTTCTTCCCATTGGATCATAGGAGAAAGGGTAAGCCAGAATTTCTAGCTCCCACTGGGGCAGACAATGAACGCAGGAGGGTTTGCTATGATTTTCTCTGGAAAGGAGCTGTGGTTGGGACATATGGTCTTTTAATTTGGAAAAATCTTACATTTTCCAGGGTGCTTGCCATGAGCCAGGGAGAGTTTGGGTTCACGGCAAAGATGGGGGTTGGAAAAGCTGGTTTATGGGTGGGGGGTGTTATGTGCTATTTATTGTATTTCTCCAGCTGCGGCTCTGCCGCACAATGTTTTTCACTCTGTTGCTGGAGATTTTGCCACTAAAACTTGGGAAGAAAGGAGCCTTCTTCCCCATTGCAAGGCTGGTATTGTTTGGGATGCCCTGCTGGGCTTCTGAAGACAAGTGATGACAGACACCCTGTGACAGGCATAAAAAGCAGCTTTGGAAGCTGAACAGCAAATCAAGCATGTGAGCAAAAGCTATGCTGACTTGTGTGTGTCTTCATCACTGCCTGCCAGTTTCAACACAGGCTATGTCAGTTACAGCACTTCACGTGCATCTTGGAAGGGTTGACTGCTTTGAATAACTGAAGAGAAATGTGAAAGGTAACTTAAAGCTATGAAATGCTTTAAGTGCAGTTTCTAGAGAAGCAGTGCAATGCAGGGATGTGGAGATCTGAGCTGCAAGAACCTGTAAGTCACATAAAGCCCTATGAATTCACTTGTACCATAGTGAGAAGATTCCCAGTCCTCAGTACAGAGGTGAGACCTCTATGCCCAGTCAGAAAGAGCTCAGCCCCTTAGGCAGTCATCATTATATCCTTGAAGTGAAATGTCTGGCTGTATCATTAACTTCATATTGGAGTATAAGAGTGATGGTGTGCTATTCCCACCCTGTGATTCCTATGGATTATGGGCATCGTTGCAGTGAACAGCACAGTTCCTATGTGGATTGATGTGGATTCAAAATCACTGCTATGGAATAAACACACGAGTCTCAGGCGAGTGAGCTCCAGTCCAGTTTGGTTTGACAGCAGCTTCCTACATGGAAGCATTTCCAGTGTCGTTGTGGCCCAAGGGGACCTGGCCTCACCTGAGAGCAAAAGGATGATGATGGATGACCAACGGAAGAGCAGGGACAGAGAAACAGCATAGGTCCGACATGGTTAACCCAGGCTGGTTAATCAAGGGCTGTCTGGGGTATAGAGAGACAGCCTTAAGGCAAGGAGGAATGGCAGGAGCAGCTTTTGCTCCCCATAAGAAAGAGTTGCGTCCTCTAGATCTACTTATACTGAAGGAAGAGGAACTTCAGGCTAGTATACCTCATCAGATCCGACAGTGCCATTCCTCACTGAGCACACCTCAAAATGCTTCTCAGAATCTTATTTTGCTGTTTTCCTGTTTCTAGCTTCCTAACCAAATATACTTGCGTACTTCCAAGTTCTAGAGGGGTTAATTCAATGGGACTGCCTTGGGGATAGAAATATTTGGAAGCACTGGAATTCCTGTTTCTCCGAGTGTGAGTGGATGTTATCTGTTCATGTCCGGCTGTGTCTTTGATATCCTCAGATGGAAGGTGATGGTGACGCCCCAAGCCGGTTCATGCCAGCCATATATCACCGTTCTGGCACCAGTCCTTTGACATCTGACCCAAGTACTATCAGTTGCAGTGCATTCAGTTGCCGACAAAAGCCAGCTTTTTGCTGTAGGGAATAATATTTCCTGTAGCTCCTGGTAGACCCAAGGGGCCAGAGAACTCAGAGGGCTGGGCTCTCCCCTTGAGACTGTGTGAAATGCCTGTTTCCACCTCAGAAGAGGCCCTCTTTGCTCATGCGTAGCTTGCACCTTTGAGGGCAGCTCAGCCTTGCACAGGATGGGTAGCACACCCTGAATGAATGAGCAGTTATTTGGCATCTCACTTCATTATTCCATGTTTTCTTGCCAGCTTTTGGGTCATATATGTTTCCAAAGTGTCCTTTATACGAAAAGGTCTCTTTTTATAGACTCTTCTGTGGTGATGATCATGAAGTTATCTGAGACTTCTAAATCAATGTGCTCATTTTTACTTTGCCCCTGTGAGGTGAGGAAATGGCCCAAATCAGTGGTAGAGGGGATTAAGACTGCAATGGGGATATTGAGAGTCTTCAATAATTTCAGCTGGTTTTATTATTAACTGATTATTAGCTTATTTCAGCTGGTGGTAGTATTATTAATAATAATATTATGACTATTTAGATAGCATTATTAATATTACTCTTTAGATAGCATTATTATTATTATTATTATTATTATTACTATTTAGATAGCAGTGTAGCCAAATCTGGTTCAGACTCACCCTGAGTCATAACTCCCATAACTGGTGAGCATCTGTAGGGAGCTTTGAGTACCTGAGCTTCCTAGAGCCACCTGAAAGCATTGCCCATCAGCAAAGGTAAACTTGAATGTCTGAGAGCAGCATTCGTGTCCTTGGAGCCATGACAATGGCTCTCCCTGCACGCACTTTGCACCTTCAAGTCTTCCCAGCAGAAGGGCAGCATGAGGAAGAAAACAACAGTGATGTAAAAGCTGTGGATGGTAAATACGTGGTTTCATTGTTCGGACTGAGGAATACAAAAACAAGGAAAAGCTTTGCTTTTCCTTCAGCCGCCATTATTTAACACCGGCAGTTCTGTCCCTCTGAGAACAGCGCTTCCACTGAGGCGCAGTAACTAAGTTCCGACTTTGCTTTTAAGCCAGATTTCATCTAATATTGGGAGGGATCGTACTTCTCTGCTCCTTTATACCTTGAGTTCTTAAAGAAGAAAGACAAAGCTTCTCTTGCTGACAGAGTCCATTGGAAATTTAGGTTTTGAGGTTTATATTGTTGCTATTGGCATCCCATGGAAGTACATAGATGATCAGGACTTTTTACACGGGAAGGAATGGCAAAAGCAGGATGAGAGCGAGGTCCAGCTCTCCACCTGATGGCAGCGGTCTCTTGCAAGCAGCGCTGCGGTGGGCAGTCCCAGTGCGGTGATTTGTTTGATCTGTTATAAAGCCCTCTGTGCCAGTGCGTCGCTACCACCCACTTGTATTTATTGTGCACTTTTATTTTTGCTTGGTAATATTTTTCTGGTGTTTATTTTAAAAGGTCTGCATTTTGTGGTGACAGTCTCCCATTTTCGGAATTAACTGCTAGCAGATGTTGCTGTGTGGTGAGAAGCACACGCGGCAGCTTAAACCGCCAGGGTCTGGATACTGGCTTAGGGAAAAGAGCCTTTGTGTTATTCCAGCAAGTTTCAGGAGTGTCCATAAAGTACTTGGGTGGAATCTTATTCAGAAAAGAAATTACTGTTGTTTTTATAGCTTTTAGGTCGTTTTAGCACTGGGAATTACTGCAGAAACCTTACAGGTCTGTACCATAGCTTGAGAAATGGAATATCATTTGAGTGGTGTTATTTGGGAAAGGATTAGCTGCTGATATGTTATATACAGGCAAATGCAGGTAAATTGTACTTAGAAGCTGCAACTGCGTAGTATGGTCCCTCATAAAATCCCTGCTACTGTTGCACATGTCTGCTAAACCTTAGCTTTTGGAGCTACAAGCTTCCGTGTGAGCGGAGCACTTTGATTAGGCTGTTTGTGAAACTATGGCTGAAAATGTGATTGAGAAATGGGGGGCTGTGCTTTTCCTGTTGGAACAAGGTATTGCAGTTCGGCTGGGGCGTTGTCCTGTTGCCAGGGATGTGCTTTTCCTGTTGCATCTGTGAAATCAAACCCAGTTTTGGACAGACCGTGCTGAGGTTGCGTGTGTTGCACAGTGACTTGCTAGGCAGGTAACTAACCTGTCCAGACCATTTATATGCCATGTTACAATTGCTTATCCAGGTAACTAGGTAAGTTTTAAGCACTCACTGTCCTCCATGCCTGTCATCAGCAGGACAAGAAGGGGAAAGAAAGGGTGTAACAATACAGCAAGTAATTCACTAACCTGTTGCTGGATTGCTCAGGAGGAAGCTGCAGCCCCATCACAGAAGGTTGTTAAGATCCATTTTTGCTAGTGTTTGCTGGGAAAGACACGGGTATAGTTGGTTCTGCATTAGAGCAGGGACATGGACTTAGAAAACCTTTAAAGTTTCCTTTTAAATCTACCAATCTCTGTTTGAACCTTCCTCAAAGAAATAGGAAAGTTACCCAGGTTTGCCCCATGGGATGCGCCACTGGAGAAGAGCTGTCCACTAGATGTCAGTGGCACTTCACTGAAACAAGGTTTAAAAAGCCTTTTCTGGTAGCTCCTTGTATATATGGTCCAGGTATATATGCATATATACCTGTGTATCATCCCTACCAGGGATGATACACAGGTATACAGGTGAGCATCATCACTTGTGCTTGCATCCCTCAGCGCCGCTCCTGTGGTGTGGCTTGTCCTGTCTCTCCTCAGACACCCCATGTTGGCCTGTCCCTTGGTTAAGACCAGAAAATGAGCCTGTGTTCCATGTTAAGGTTTTGCAGAGTCTGTGGATTGGTGCAGTAACGTTTTTGGGGCTAGCACCATGCAAGCACAAAGGATTTCAACAGGATTGCTGAGGATTTTTTTTCCTTCACTTCCAAACGCAACAGCTAATTCTGCGTTTTATTCTAGGACAAAACTCCATGCTCATAGGGAACATGCAGCGGTTTGTATGCTTTTTCCCTCCTAAAGATCCGTAAAGAGGACCTGAATGCCCAATAATCTTGTTAAAGATGGGTCATGGTGAAGATGGCAGATAAACAGAAGCTGGTTTTCACCAGTGGTTTTTAATGCTTAAGTTGGACAAATGATATCTGCTGTATTTCACTAGACCTACTTAGAGGTCCCTCCAGTTACATCACCTGTAGTTGGCTCATAGTTGCCCTTTTGTTCACTTATTTAATCACCTGCCTGGCTTTCAGAGCAGGCTAGGAGCATTCAGACTCAAATCAGTCCTTGGAAAGGTCCTGTCATTAGGCAGTAAGGCTCAGAGTTGATAATCTGCCCGTCACATAATGTGAGCGCAGATGACAATCACTTACCTCTTTTATGTCATGATATAAGGCTGAAATTGCCTCAAATGAGGAAGAAAGCCATTATTTAATCAATGGAATTGCGTCAATTGAGTAAAATTTGTCTCTAGTGTAAACAAACGGAATGTCTTTGCACTCTGTGAAAACAAGAAGAAATTACTTGCAGATCTTGCAGATAGAAACCATAGGAAGTGGACTTGTAGGCTGACACATTCAGGGGTTCAGAGTATGCATTTAAAATGATTATCCAGCTTACACTGGATTGCTTAATGTATTTTTTGCACCATGTGTACACGCTTCTATTTTTGAACCAGTGCAAATGGCATTAGTTGCCTCTTCAGTCGTGTTTCATTACTTGAGAAATGCCTTAGAACAATGCGGGATTATTCCTCATAAATGCACTAGATAAATAAGAGAATGTCAAAAACCATTTTTACCTTTTGAAGGTGAAGTTTTGAAGCATGTCCCCGAACAGTGGAGGTTTTGGTGCATGTACATATAAGACTTGATGTGGGAGAATCATAGAATCAACAGGGTTGGAAAAGACCTTTAAGATCATCAAGTCCAACTAAAAATAATAAAACCCCAAAGTTTCCCCCTTGTAGCCCCATACATATAGAAATAACAGGACACAATAAAGTGGCATTTCTAGATTCATGTATTTACCCAATTACCCAGTTTTTAGTACTATGAACATTCAGTATTTAGTGGCTACCTCCTGAAGAGCAGCCTGTGTGTGTAAAAAGCAGAAGCTGCGTGGCCTATTTGGGATATCAGCCTGCAGATATTTTACATATCCTGAACTTTTCCATAGGCCCAATGGAAGAAGATTTGACTGTGTTAAAGATGTACGTTTCTAATCTATAAACACTATAATTTTGTACTTATTCAAGTGAATTTTGTTTGCATTTTTGTGACTGGTCTTAAGTGACCAGCTGCGTTAAGATCAGTCAGGGGTTGGAACTAAATGCTTCTGAGCATCCTGATCTAGTTGAAGATGTCTCTGGTGTTGCAGGGGGCTTGGACTAGATGGGCTTTGAAGGTCCCTTCCAACCCAAAGTATTCTATGATGCTATGTACTTGGCCTGATGCCTCCAGAGTGCAAGATATGCCTATGTAAGTCTCCCTTGGCAAATCGGAAATTGGGATTGCTCCACAGATAAATCTGTAGGAAGCAGCTAGTCTGGGAACCAGGTATTTAATCTTTTATTACGACTTTTCTTACTTTAAAAGCTTCTTTGTAGCCTTTTTGAGATAACGTTGGATGATTGAAAGCAACACTGCAGGAAGGGCAATAAACCATGGGTTTAATATTTGCTTCCAGAGGTTTCCAGGGCAGCCCCTTTACTCTATGAATGCCTGAAGAACCAAGTTGAAAGACATTTGATAATCTCAGCACTTTATAGGAGTGGTCCTTCACTGTGACACCTGATAGTAAAAGGTAGAGAGGGGCAAAATTTCAGCACCAAAGATCACAGAAAAGGCATAGTCAATACTCAACGCATTTGTCCTTTCCTTGCTCTTCTTTGTCTGGAGTTGTGGTTAGGCAGTGATTTTGAAGGAGTAGGATCCACAGCAGGGAAGCAGATATCAATCGGAAAAATCCACACCTCTCTGCTGTGGTGTCCTGTTCTGCCATGATCTGTGCCAGGCTCTGACCTGAGGAAGCTTTTACACTGGCTTTTACAGTGCTTTTCACAGCGCTTTTACCCCTGCCTTTACACTGTCTGTGTGCAGAACAACGTGGGTCTGATTGCCTAGCGTCTTTGTCATTTGTCAAGCTAATACCGCATGGAAGAGAGCATTTGAGAGATGCTGGGCTGCATATTTTGCCTAATTGGGGGTAGGTGTTTTCTTCTCAGATTTGTTTTCAGGAAGATAAAATGAGAAAGAAAAGGTATTTTGGTGGAGCTGGAGGTGTAAGTTGGAGCTCTTGGTTCTGTCCTTGACCCTGCCAATGAAGGAGCTGCAAACGGTGAACCGAAGTTACAAATGAAATGGGGGTTCCTTGCTGCCCCAGAGTGTTTGGTCTGGATTTCTGACAGTGCATGAGAGCGTCCTGTATAGCTGTTTATCCACAGGAGCCAGAGATTGTGTATTTCCATGGTGTCAACTTCCACTCTACCTATGTCAGACTCTGCAGGTGGCCTCTTGCAGTGAAGTGTGTTTCACATTTTATAGTGGTGGCATAAACTAAGGGGTCCTGTCTGCAGGCAGGAGCAGAAATGGTTTGTCCAGCTGAAAACAGACTGGAAGGGCATGAGTGAAGAGGCTGTGGGTAGCAGGGTCTGTAAATCCTGTGGGACAGCTCATATTATTCTGGATTTTGGGAAATCAGCAGGAAGGTGACTGCCAGCTCTGGTTTCATGAGGGTGATGCTCCCGGAAGCACCCTTGGCACTGGCTTTGTTTACAGGTCAGTGTAATAATAAAGTTCACTTCCTTCCATTGGAGGGGTTGCTTTGGCTGTCTGAATATATTCATTCAGGAATGCCCGATGCAGTAGCTGATAAAGAGAATACTCTGCTAGATTTTCATAAAATAAAGATATCTAATAGCCAATAATCAGAGTGACATCGCTGTATTTGCCTGAGAATCTGATTCCTACCACTCCTAATTTCATGCTCTAGAGACTTGTTTCTCTTCTTTTGTTATTTAGGATAATTTGTTACCTTTTAACTAAATTAAAAGAAATGCCCTTTATTGTTATGCTCTGCATAGTAATACATACTTAAGCAGCCAGGTAAAGGAATCTGCACCTTGAGAGAGTATCGTGTTGTACCGAGACTTCTGAGAGATTAGCTTTTGAAGACCCTCTTTGTTTTTATTCTGAATATGATCCAGTCCTGGGAATTTAATTTTCTTCTCCAGATCATTATGTTTGCATGTTTTCTTATCAAAGCAGGAATAAGTTTAGGGTATGAGCCTGTAAATCTCTTTTCACATAATTTATTATGAGTCACATGGTACTGGTGCCATTGAAGGGAAAGATGCTGTTTATCTTTTAATCTCACAGTGACATTTAGTCCTTTCAACACGGTTTTCATCTTTAGAGCTCACTGTGTTATTCTGGTTTCCCGCACTATGGTTGTCCAGGGATTGGCAGGTCTATGAATAAAACTCAGGGCAATTTTGCCACTCTCCCTTCTACATCTCCTCATCATGCGTATCATCCAACAAAGTCAAGTTGCCTGCAGTAATGCAGGGTCTGCTCTTCACTGGATAGCCTTGGTTGGACAGAGAAGCAGAAGTTTAGCATGAGCTTCTAAGTTGTGTGGGTTTTCTCTCAAGTCAGCCAACTTTCTCTGTTCAGAGCTCAGATAATTATCCTGTTGTTCAAAAGGCCGTTCTTGTCCATTTTCCACAGAGAAATCCACCCATTTCCACAAAGGGTTTCTTGTTTCTTTATTGTGATCCCTTACCACTTGCTGAGGTTTGTGAATGACCGTTTCTGTTGCTTATGGAAATGCTGTGGAACACTTTGTGGGATTTGGAGATAAAAGTTTCTGCTTTCCTCTTCCTTTCTTCCATTAACACTCTGAATAGCACAGCCTGTAAGAAATGATGGTGTGCTGGTGTGTCACTGCAGCCAGGCACAAAGGGACCACTTTTGGCTCTGAAGAGAGGAGGAACAGGACCAAAGTCAGTTTTACAGGTAGATTTGCAAGCTGTGTCTGGGTCATTTAGATACCCTTCTTATTAAGAGTTCAAGCATTAAGGTAGGAAAAGTGGAGCGATCTCTTAAGGTCTTCAGCTTCCATGTCTGTCTCCTGTCGATGTTAATGGGGAATGGGGTCACGAGACAAAAATGGTAAATGTGGCCTCCAAGGATGAGTATAGTTGTGATTTCCCAAGCCTTTGGATCCTACTGGGAAACCTTCAGACAAAAAGACAAAAAGCTTCCTATTACCAAGTGTTCAAATACTGTATTTAAAAGGGGCTTCCTCCGTGTTTCTGAAGGGAGCTGATCAAAGTGGGGCTTTGTGCAGAGAACACAATGTGCTTCACATGCACCCAAATTAAGTTGCTTTCCCGAAGCAGCAGCGTGGCTGCGTGCTAGCCTGTGCTTCTCTTTGGATGAGCAGCTCTCAGCAGGCAGCTGCTCTCTAGTCTCTACTTGGTTTTAGGTTAGCCTAGTATAGAGAGTGGGATTTCATAACTGTGGGGAAGAAAGTGCCAAGGATTTTTGAGTGCTTGCAACACTAAGTTGTACATTTAGTTGTAGCAGGTGCCAAAGACTGAGAAACAATAGTCTGTTAGTGCAGGAGCTGGAGCTCTTGTTTGATATTGTCCTTTCAGCTCTGATGTAAGCATGCCAATACCTTACTTGGAGCAGAGGCGGTGTGAGCCAGACAGCTTTTGGGCTGGGTCTGAAACCCTAATTTCATAGATTGGAAGGAGTCACAGTTCCTGCTAGAATTGACAAGAGATGTAGCTGGCAATGCTGCTGAATAGCAAGACTTGATTCGAGTTGGATACTCTTGGTTTCAAGTGGGTGGCTGAAAATGCTGCTTCTAGTGTCTCTGCATGCCTCTTGAAGATGCGGGATACTGTCAGGCTTGGCTGACTGATATTTGCCAGTGTTTTTAAGATCCCCCAGATGTTTAAACAACTGTACATTACTGTTGTTGTTAACAATCATAAGGTCTGTATTTTATTATAACTTGGGCGGTATTTTACCCATCTTCTAGTGTCTATGAGTTATGGTTTGATTCCTTGCTGATCAGTTCTCCAAAACCTTGGTGCTCTGGATTTTGCTTTGCTCAGTGGGAGAGCCTGAGCTCTTCTGGCCTTGGGAGCAGTGGATAGGAACATGCGACACTGCATTCCACAAATGGCATCACGCTTACAGTGCAAGGGTCTGGTTCACCTTGGTGTTTCAGTTCGTGCTGCCATAGTCCCATTTATTTCAAGACAACTGATCCAGAATAATAGAGGCAATAGAAACCCAAGCTGAGGCTTCTTAAAAACTGCTGCCAAAAGAACAAAATGTTGCTTTATTTCGTTTTTTTTTTCCCCTCCTACTTTCAGTTTCTGATGAGTCCTGTTGTTTTTGTGTGAATAAACCTGGCTTCATGTCATAGAATCATAGAATAGTTAGGGTTGGAAAGGACCTTAAGATCACCTAATTCCACCCCCCCTGCCAGATGCTGCTTAATTTCTCCTGATGAGCCTCTTCACTGTTGTTGCAGACACAAGTCAAGATTCTTTATTTCATTTCCTGGTTTCTTTTCAGAACAGAATAGGGATGAGGATTCATTACTTGCATTGTGTTAGGCCTCAAAGCCTGGGCTCTTCCTCAGTTGCTCCAGGAGCTATATAAAACCAGAACAAAGGCAATGCGTGTGCATATTGCATACTTTTTGACTGGTTATTCTAGAAAGGCGGGAATTTTCCTTAAGAGTGAGACAAATTCTCTTCTGCTTAACTGCATTAGCTGTGTATTGGGATTGAAATGTCTGACCATTGTCATTTAATGGTAGATGCTCTGCATGCTGGCCTTGATAACCTCATTGATGAGAATAAGTGAAATGAGAGCTTGCCTGTTGCAACAGGTTGCATTTCAGAGGGTAACTTGATGATCAATTTTTCCTGAAAAGGACATTATGTCTTAGTAACTATTTCCCTTGTGGGAAATTCTGGTCCATCCAAGTCTGCTCTGCTGCGTAGGTACATCCAGGTTTCACATGAGGATGAAAGACCGGACACTGGGATGTCACAGGAAGATTTTGCAGGGGCTTAATGTAGCGTGAGCCAATTTAGCAAATGTGGTCTGGATTTATTTTCCACATCTGGCTTTCTAAGGCATAACTGGTTGTTAGTGTAACCTGCTTCTGGCCGCTCTTGCTGGTACAGACCTTTCCATGTATTTGGAAGCTTTTTCTACTGGTAATCTTTATGCTGATAAATAAACCCAAATACTAGAAGGCAGCAGAGCTCCTGGAGAGCCATCTTGCTTATATAGCTGTTCCTTCCCTGGGTATCTGCCACCGCCTCCAGGGAGCAGGATGCAATGAAACCATAGACGTTCCTTTGAGGGATTCTCACTGAGCTGTTGACAAGTTCTTCATGGGCTGTGGACGATCTACCACTATGCACTTGTGTCGCACCACAGGGCCTCCCATTGACGCTTATCCTTTTCGTTTGGCCTATGACCTCTGCTGCTTGCCACTTAGTGAAGCGGCAGTTCAGAAAAGAAAGCAAAAGTCAGGCCAAAGTGGCTTTCATCTGCCTTGCATAGCCTGGCTTGTGCTTCTGGCTATTTGTCAAATGACTAATAATTAATGCAGATCCTAAATGTTTTTTCCCTATTTTGAAATAAAGCCCGTTCTTGAGTACAAAGGCACAGACCAGCATTGTCTCCCTCCTACCCAGATGTGTGTGTTTTCACCCTGACATCATGATTTTCCTTCTGTTTTTTTGTTCGGAGGTAATGCAGAACTAACCCCAGAGAGTTAACAAAAGCACAAATGCAAATTTACAGGTTTGGTCCCTCTGTAGTTTCTGACTTTCACACATGTTTGTGATCTGTGCTTGGGCTGACGGAACTGAAAGCGAAATGTGTGTTTAAGAACAGTTTAGACAACGCATGCAGTAATGATTTCGACTGCAATCATCTCATTCATTTGGGTAATTAGAACGCTTATTGCAATTGTTCAGTGTATAAATGCCAGTCTTTGGAATCTGCAGTGGAAACAATTGTACTACTCTGGATGTGTGACTGTAGAGCTACAGCACCCCAACTCTTCACATAATGATGCCCAAGAATAACTCCAGTGGCCTCTGAGTCTTTAAATTGAATTCCTGCATTACAGGAGTGCTGAAAACCTTCTGACTCCAACCAGGATTTTGTGCTGTCAAGGTGTTGTACAAAATCAGAATGAAGAATCACCTCTTGTGACACGTGGGCTGGAAAATAACCCAGGGAGCCTTCTTCATTCCTCTGCTTGACCCCCTGTAGTGGTTGAACGCTGCCCCTCCTCCTGCTGGTATGGAAGTGGTCATCAAATGACAGGGTAGAGCTAGAGGGGGGAAGATGCTGATTTAATTAGAGATCTAAGGGGTCATTTTTTTCCTCAGCGTGTAGTGCTGTTGTAAGTCAGCACCTATTGATGTGTGATGGTTACAGACAGCCAAGAAACAGGCCTGTAGGTCCACTCTCCTAGACTTACGATGACAGAGACAGGACCCTTTGCTTTTAAGAATGAGCACTTTGCCCGGTTCATTTACAGTCAAGCTGATGCAGAGAAAAGAGTCAGTGAAAATGAAACTAGATGAAATATATAGGAAGGAGAGCTGGAAAAGCAAAGCAAATGTGAAAGTTTGACAGTGTCATTTACAAACCAGGCAAAGCTCTGAAAATATGCTCAAGAGATCTAGAAGCATAAGTTTTCTGGCATGTCAGCAGGGTTTGTGTTCGAAACCCAAAATAGAGTTTTGAGTCTTTTTTCTGGTATTTGTACTTCAGTTTAGCAGGAAGAAAATTTATTTAAAATGTGTAGTTTTGAAGTTTAAGGTGCAGAACTTTGGGAAATGACTAATTTAGCTTTAAAGATGTTCATGGTTTGCATCTTCAGTCGTGATCAGAGGTTTTCCGATTTACCTAGTGCTGCTGAGATCGGAGTATGACTTGAGAAACTATGCTTTCACTCAAGAAAGAAAATAAGGCTCTGCCTCTGCACTGGCTGGAAGAGCTCATGATTTAGAAAGCTGACTTGTATATTGGGGATGTCTGAGCTGTGATTTTAGTATTAATACTTGCTCTTGGCAGGAGTGTGATAAAAAGCAACAGTCAGAACAAAAGTTCCTTAGTGACGATTAAACATCAAGGCACTAGTGGTGAAAGGAAGCTGCTGGATATCCTAACAACTTAAGCTAATGCTGTAATCAAGTTACCTTCATTGCTTCTTTCTTTCATTAGGGTAAATGAAATGGTGGACCACAGTGAGCACTTAATCCTTTTGCATGGCTCTCCATGGACTAAGAAGGTGGTCCTTGCTTGAAACAGATAGACAATCATCAGACCACTGAGGCAGCCAGCTGTGGCTTCTTTCACACTGATGCTCAGTGTTTGCGGGATCAGGGCCAGTATTTGTAACTGCAATCTACTGCATAGCACTTTCTTGGTTCTTGATTCTTAACAGGTGCTCTGCAGACTGTGAAAGCAATTGAAGGTATTATGGTTAGACACATCATGGAGATTAACTTGATAAATGATCAATTCTGGCCTCATGCTGGAGATCTAAGTCAATTGTCTGGCTGAAATGTGTAAATCCCTGTATAAGAGAGATTTATCTCTTTCCAGACTTTTCAGTGCTCTGCACAAGATGAAAGCAAGCAAGTGCATAATCTTTTCTGGAGGTGATGCTGTATTTTTGCTTCCACTAGGAATAATTTCCTAGGATGTGGTATCCAGCTGTGTGATGCAGTGGATGTCCACGAGAAGTCAATGCAGGTACTTTGGTGAGTGTTTCCACTGGTGGAGCTCTGAATAGCCTAGGATCTGATAAATATCCTGGGTAGGAAATGGGATCTGCCAAGCACTCCCACCACTCTCCTACAGGTCACATCCCTGTGCTTGGGGCTTGCCCCTGACAAAAGTGATGGAAGTATTTATTCTCCGTAATAGCCTGCAGGAATTCTGCTGCATATGCTTTGGTGGGAATATTCCCTTTTCCTCTTTCCTCTTTCCCTTCCTCTCTCTCCTGACCCCAGCTTCTCCCTGTCTCTTACCTTTACTGGGTCGATTGTACGTTTTCCATGTTTAAGGCTTGCTTGTTTTCCCATTGTCCCTAAGTGGCACAGCTGAAGTATTACAGACCAGCCATCAAAGCACCTTTAAAACAGGGAACTGTCAGGAACTCACATGTGTATGAAAGACTTGTCTTTGTGCAGCAATTTTCGTGGGTTATCAGGGCAAAATATGACTTGCTTTGACAGTGGTCCCATCATAAGCTCTTACCTTCAGGAATTCAACCTCCTACTTTTACAACCTATTCATAGTCCCTTTGGAAATTCTAAACGCAGCATGGTAGGATGTTGGTTAACAGCAAATAAACCTGTGCTCTGACCTGCCCATGTGCTAATAATAAGTCATGAGTCTGCTTTTTAAGAAACTCTGTCACAAACGGTGGTTACAAAAATAAATGAACGCCTGAATTCCTACAGATCAGACCATCCAGATGGGGCTGCTGGGGGGTAGGTTAATGAGTTGGCCCTGTGGCCTTGACAGTCTTCCTTCAAAAACAGGGGCACATGTTGCTCAGATGAGCCCTTGGCCTCTCTAAGGTGAAATTTAGTGTGGAGAGAAGGGCCAGGGAGAGGTCTCTGCCTCAGGCTCGCATGGGGCTTGACTGATAGATAAGGTTTGTGCTAGCAAAGCCCATTTTAAGGGATTGAACTAGCCCTTTTGGTGAGCTCCTGAAGAGCAATGAAGTCTGGGCATGAACATTTTGGACAGGCTTTTGCTGTACTCCTGGGACTTAAGGATTTGCAAAGAGGCATTTCTGGGTTAGATAGGGGATGTATGATAATCTTGCTGGTACCTTTTACTGAGAGTGCATAAATTGTGTATGTGGGGTATACACTGTTGGGTGTCTTTGCAAGAATTGGATGGCTTTCATTTTAGAGCTGTTTTTTTGTTATATCGCTCTAGTAATTAGTTTCACTTTTCCATAATAGTAATTAGTGCAGTGTTTTCTGAAAGGACTTTTTTGTACTGCGGAAATTACTTCCATTTGAGTGCAATGTTGGATTTGCTTAAAATAAGAAATGAGGTTTTGGCCAGTAGACACGCCAGATATTAAGTACCTTTTCTGGGGGGTGGGAGCTGGCTAAAGAAGAACACCAATAGAAACAACAGCAATATGCAGCTATTGCCTCTATTGCAACAGCATTTTGGTTTCTATGTGTACGTAGTGACTCTGTTGCTTTATTCCCTGGACAAAAGCATAGCAGGGATAAGGACAACTAAACTCCTTGGTCTGGGGAGTTGCTTCCTCTTTTGGCTGATACACAATTTACAGAGTTAGTTTCATTATTTCTGGTGTCTCAAGAGTGCATTAGAGTTTCACAGCAGGAGATTTGTAAAAGGGAAAGGAATGGTGTACAGGGAATTAAAAGGTCTGTAAAACTAGAGGCTCGCTCTCCTGTGAGGAGTGATCTTGTCTAAATCAATAAACGTCCATGGGCCCTGTTTTTCAGCTGTGATTATTAGGACAGTGTTCAGTCAGTGTGTTCCGAGGAGAGCCAATATCGGCTAAGTAATACCCAAAAACGTATTTACAGCTATTTGTCCAAATTCTGAATAACCGTTCCTTTTGTTCTCTGTCTTTTGCTATTCCCAAACTGTAACGCAAACAGGTTTTGGCTCTGAATCCAGTGAAGTATTTCTAAGCATGCTTAACTCCAGGCACATGACTACTCCACTTAACATTTGTAGAGGCTTTCTACAGGCTTAAAGGTAAGCACATGCTTGAATGGTTTGTTAACTCCGAGTCTCATTTTTCCTGAGTATTTAGGAGAACGTTATTTTTAATGACTGCACCAAGCACAATAAGAGATGCTTTTGAATAAAGATCGTTATTGTTCATTTTCCATTATTCTGTACTCGGTGTTACCCCTGCTCCTGTTAAACTGTTTATCTTGAGTCAAAACCTGTAGTAAAGGGGCATCAATGAAAGTTGCATTTTGACAGAACAAACAGTCAAAGGCAATGACTGAGCAAAAATCTTAAAAGTCCAAATTTGGCTTTGAGAAATGCTATGTGAGCACTTGGAAAAATGAAATATAGCTAAAGAATAAGGAGACAGTAAAAAAAGTCTGATTGCTGCCAAGCCTTACCCTACAAGGTCCTATAGGCATTACGGGTTGCTACCGCTCGGTAGCTAAGTAGGCTTAATTCTCTTGCACTCAGCAGTGACTGACTTTGCCTACTCTGATCTCTTAGAGCAACTCGAGTGCTTAGCTTCTGCTAAGTGGGGTGACTAACATTTAATGCTGTAAAGTTAGGTATCTACCATAACAAAACCAGAGTAATATTGGCAGTGAAGGGAAACCCTGTTTTCATTTACAGTAATTATTAAATTGGTTCTAATTCCAGGGTAGCAGTTCAAGAAATGAAATTCACAGGTATTGGGCAAAGATACAGTCGCAGCTGAATTCTTAAAAGTAAGACCATGAAACAGAAAACCAACTAGCTGGTTATGAGGTGGACATGTTGTTTATGAGCTGTTGGGTTACATATTCTGCTGATCTGTCTGCCTTTGGAAATCCCTTGCTATCCCTTGAAGACTAAAATGTCATTCTGAAGATAGAGGCAGGACTCAAGCAGTACCATTCTCCCCAGATATCTTCTGATGAGGTGTCAGCTTCCTTTTGGCAGAGTCTGGAGGATAGATAAGGGGCTGTGGTTACAGGCACAAAGGGCTTTTATGACAAGGTGAGAAAGAGAAAGTTTCAGATTAGCAGGAATTTGTATCTTTATTGTGCTTTTAACTTCAGTTTCCAATCTTTAAACAGATTTTTGCTGGTCCATGAACTCAGTGAACTAATGTCCTATTGCATTTTAATTTAATCACTCTGACTCTCTGACTTCAAAGCCTGCTCTAAGTCTGGAGAAGAGCTCACAATCCGCTTGATTTGGCTACAGGAAAGTGGGTTTGTTGTTTATGGTCCCCAAACAGGGAGAGCTCTTGAAATAGACCAGCCAAGAACGAAAAAGAGCCATTGTGTTTGTACCTGGATAAAGAATAATTTCAACTAGCTCTTCACTGTTAAAGCAAGGACTACTGATCTGTAAGGAAACAAGCAGAAGAAGCCTCTGAGGTAAGTGTTTAAACTAGATGGAAACTAAATAAATCAGTAGAAGAAATACAAGCCCCTGCAGGATGTATTTCTTTCCTCTCCCTAACTCTCCCATAGTTATTTTCTTCTCTTGTTTTGTTCATCCAAAACAGATTTTAGATTTGAAAATCTACGAGTTCAAGTTTTAAACAAGCTTTAAAATGGCAGCCCATCACAGTTCACTCTAAGCCTGAGGGATATATCACGTTCCATGACGGTGTTAAAACTGCCTATCAGATCAGATGGAAATGCAGTAAAACGCAGTAGTATCTCACCCCACTCAGCATTTTGGGTGGGCAACCTTTGAGAGAAAAGCCACTGGTGTGTGAATTCAGTTATTTCACATGCATCAAACTTTCCAAATCACTCCTGCGTAGCCATGTTTTAGGTGTACCTATCCCCGTTACGTTACTTCAGGGAGTGTCAGCTGTGCTTCGACCTTTTGGGAGATGAGATCAAAAGAAACCAGGTTTGGTTCATTGGAAAAGGACAATTAAAGAGAGTGGGGCTGGTGAAAGTTCAGGGGGTAGATTTTAAATTCCCTTTCTCTAAGTTGTGGATGAATGTAGACTGAGGAAACGGTGTTATTGCAACCACTGCTCTGTATGGAAACTGCAGAGCACAGATCTGCAGAGTAGTAAAGAGGAGACCCCAGGTTTTGTCCTGAACATCTCTCAGAAGAGATAAGAAACTCAGGTCTCTGTCTTCTTCACTGGAAACTGGATGGATAAAAACAGAGCACCTGAACAGGAAATAAGCCTGGTGCAAATACTGTTCTTGTGGTGGTCCAGCATATCTGTCAGTCCATCCTCATTTTTCAGTGGGGGTCTCTGTACAGTAGCAATAATTTGGCCTTTGGTGCTTTGGGACAACTTCTATAACGAGATAAGTAGTGGCTAGTACTGAGCAATACCTGAAGTCTGGTCCTGGATGTACATATTAGTCCACAACCCCATCTCTGTCAATCTGCAAAGCTGGATCTGTGGTTCAGTGATGAAAAATGACACTTCTCTTTGTGGTCCAGGGGTACTGCTGGTACTCAAATGGTTTCCAGGGCAGGACATGAAAAAGCATAAAAAGATGCAGTGCCTGAACTTCAGGAGTTTACTTCAAAAGTCTTGGTAGTCCTTTTCTGGGCAAAGCAATTATCGACTTCCTCAGAGTTTTCATAGAATCATGGAATCAACCAGGTTGGAAAAGACCTTTATGCTCATCCAGTCCAACTGTTCCCAGCACTGCCAAGGCCACCACTAACCCATGGCACTGAGGCCTCGTCTCCACGGTGTGTGCACACTTGCAGGGACGGTGACTCCAGCCCTGCCCTGGGCAGCCTGTGCCAATGCCTGAGCACCCTCTGGGGAAGGAATTGTTCCTCATCTCCATCTAACCCTGCCCTGGTGCAGCTTGAGGCCGTTTCCTCTTGTCCCATCCCTTGTTCCTTGGGAGCAGAACGCAGCCCCCTCTCACTTCATCATGATGTGAGAGCTGCTGAATAGGCATCTATCTGTTTTTTTTTGTTTCCTCAAAAGCAATTTGTTTATTTCTGCTATATCTTAGTGTATAATATTAGCATTCAATGGCAGATGAATATATAAACATCCGAGGTTGGTGTAAGCCAGCAGTATCCATAAAGAGTTTGGCCCTATGTGCTCACTTGCATTATCTGGATGTCTCTAACTTTTTCTATTCCGTGTACTACATGAAGTCTCTGCTACTCTCATATCTGTGCAAGGAGATTTATTTGGTAGTAAAAATGTCCACTTAAATTGAAAGTTCAGTTATTTACTTTATAGACATGAATAGCCTTCAATAAATCAGTCTTTCTCTCTCTTTGCTATTATTATTTATTGTTTACATTACTGTAATAGACGTGGCTCCTATAAAGCCTTTCAGCTTTAATCCACCAAAAAGGGGGAAACATGGGATGTCGAAGTACAATCGAAGCAAAGGAACAGCCAAACTTCTGAAGTTTATTCCCCACTGATGGTGAGGGGCTGCTCTCTCTTGTCGTTCAGCATCAGGAGTAAGACATTTTCACTTGCTTTTTGCGGCAACTGTTATTGCCTCCTTAAAAGGGCTTCTGGGGGCCTGGAAGAGAAAGACAAGGGTCTCCCAGAGGGATGCGTGGCTGCTGCCACAGAGGGAATGACAGAAGGTAGGCAGTATGCTGCAGTAAAAGCGCTGTATGAACCTCCTACACAGTTAGGGATACCTTGTGTAAAATCCCAGATGCCCATCTGTAACCTGGACACCTCTGTTTTAAAAACATGACTCTGGAAGTGTCTTCTGGGAGGGATTTAGGTCCTTGGTGACAGCTGAATCCCCTTTCCCTCAGAGTGCTCTGGCGTGGTGCGGGGATGGTGGATCCCATTCACTCAATACAGTTGTTGCCCTTGGGTAGAACATCAATTACATTAATTTTGTGTGTTATCTGAGAGGGTAACTGCACCAACACAGACATTTATTGTATGATTTAGGTGTATTAACCCTGTTGATGTCTTGGGTGCCTTCATCCTTTCTGTAGATGTTTCACCTCTTTGTCTACGCTTATTTACTTCTTGTACTGCTGAAAATCATTTGAGAGCATCACGATTGAAAGAACCCGACTAAATGTGTTCTAAGGAAAAGCAGGACAAGTGTGTAAAATTGGTTGCAAAATGTGCTCATCAGCGTATGTTGTGGTATGGGATGTACTCCGTGGCAACAATCCCTGCTCGGTCCCTGCATCTCTTCCTTACATTGAAATTGCTTTCAACCCTAATGTTATTTCTGTCTGTGTTTTTGGCAGCAGGGTGAGCAAGTTTAGATTTTGAAAGGTGGGGAATGAGAGAGATACAGAACTGCTTGGTGAAGGGGTCAGAAAGGACAGGCTAGCTGAAAGCAGTCAGGACTGCTAATGCATTCCTCTTCTGTCTCCTCAAGGGGTGGAGGAAGGTGAAATCCTACATGGAGCTCAGAGGTCCCTTCCCCCCTCTTTCATCTCACCCACCCTATAAGCTTCGTGTCAAAGCCAACCTCTTCCTGCTGGAGGATGACTGGATGTGATTCCTTTCAGAGGCTGTCAGCGCTTCTCCTGTAACTGCCCTGTGGAGATGCTGTTGAGTGACATGAAACACTTTTTCTCCTCACTGGATTAGCGAGCCATCTCTCCACACTGCCCAGCTTCTCCCTCTGCCTCCACTAGCTCTCTCTATGTGGCCACAGAGGCACACTTGGGTCTTGGATAGCAAAATAGCATTGGTAATTTCTTTCATGTTTATTGCTGACAGAGGAACTGCTGTATTAGAGGAAACTTTCACTCTTCACACAGCAAATTAACCCATTTTTGGAGCAGTAACAGGAATTGTGCATCTATAGCCATTTCTTTTGTACCTCTCCATTTATATCTCATGAAGCGTAGGGATTATCTGGAGTTATTCCCACTTGGCAGTCTTTCCACATGAGTTCCTGCTCTGACCACAAGCTCATCAGGTGTTCTGTAGGAAGGAGATGACAGTGGTGGTTAGCCTGTCCCAGCAGAAATGCCGTCATCTCTGATAATGGAAAACTTCCCTTTTTCTGGGAAGACATATGGTAAAATCTTGCCAATGGGACTCCCAGAATCAGGGGTTTTATCCGGGGTATAAATTTTTTCTCCCGGAATAACAGTGTAAAATGGACAGAGAGATGTTTTTTAGGCTCTCTAGTGGGTGGTCAGGCTAGCAACTTGCTGGAGGAAATCAAGCAATTGATACTCATCTGTTTCTCCCCTGTGCCAGTGTTGACAACTGGTTATCCCGTCCCTCTCTCCATTGCCCCCTTGGCCAGTTTGCGCTCTCCATTATTATTTAGCTATACTGGGGGACTCAAGTGGGTCTCACCTTTCATTTGACTCCTTTCCCTTCACCCCAAAGTCACTGTGGCTTTTTTCAATGAATTCCTTGCCTGTGCTTCTGTTAACTTAAAGCGTGCCTGCCAGGTCTTCAAAGACCAATTATCTTGCCTTGCATTTAAATGTATACTTTTCTCATTGCCAAAATACAGATGAAATATGCATGAAAAAATACAGTTATTGCATGACTCTATAAAATGACTAGAAAAAAGGAACATAAATTGTTTTCATTGCATATATAGTGGGGTTAGGTTTTATTCAGCCAAGCACGTATTCAGGCTATTCATTCAGTTTGAAGTATGTACATTGAAATCAGTGTTGGGCCTGCTTAGGGGTTGAATCTGGCTCTGCAAACGTACAGTATTAGGTTACTGCATTACAATATGCTGTCATGTTCAAAACTTTGTATTTATTAAGCAGGATGTAATATGCCAAATCTTTACAAATTACTCATTGTTTTGGTACTGGATGTTGGCGGTATTATCATTAACATAGCAAGCCAAATGACCCTTGCACTAGATTTTCTAAGCAGATGTCAATGCAAGAAACTAATCTCAGTTTATCTCAAATTATTGTACTTTCAGATGGTTATTCAATCTGTGAAGTATGGGATGGTCCATACTCACATTATCCCAAGGGAAGCCCTTTGAAAGAGCTGCGACCTCTTTGCCTTTGAAGGTTAGAGGAAAGCATTTTCTTCCAACTCTTTACAACTCTGCTTCCATATGCTGCCAACTATACTAATCTTTTTTGCCAGGGAGAAACAGTCCTTTCCTTTCTGTCCTATTCCACCTTTAATTTGTCATGTTCAGGCTTATTTCTGGAGAAGAGGACCTGTTTCTTCTCTGAAGCAGTCTTTTCTTGCAACAACTGCTCAAGCGTTGTGGGCTCACCATGGCTTGACCCTTTTGGAAACAGTGAAATGTGAAAAAGGGCACTTAGATCCCATGGTGATGAGCAGGCTTAAAACCACTTAGGTAGATCAAAAAGGCTGAGTTGCTGAGTTTTGTGGCTTCTGTTTGGATTTTTTGTTTCATTTAACCTGCAGTGTCAACAGAGCCAAACCTCTGAAACCAGACAGGAAAAGCCAGTTGGGAAATGACCTGAAACTGCTGTTGGCACTGCACTTTAAAAGCGAGCCTTTTTATTGTCTGCAAAGAGGGGCTGCAGCTCACTCTCGTGTTGTTATTAGCTGGTGCAGTGCTTGAGGATACCTCTGAATAGTGGCATTCCGTGTCTGAAATGAAAAACCCAAGAAAACTCTAATTTCAGAGCTGAAGTTGTGATTTTTCCCTACAGCAGCAATTCTTCTTCATCTGATTTTGAAGCCAAAGGAAAGTTGTGTCGCAGGGCCTGGCTTTTCATCAGGCACTTGAACTCAATTACGAGGCATGCTGAAAACACTTCAAGAGTGCTTCAGAGAGTCCTGACTATTTTCCTGACACTAACTTCTTATATTGTCTAACTGGCATCACTGAGAAAGACAAAATGGTTGTCTATACAACAGTTATGCCATAAAAAGAAAGTAAAGTGAGAAAGGCAAAGGCATTATAAACCTACAAAGGAAACCGAGCATAGTGACCTCTCTTGCTCTTCACTATCAAGGCAACAAGTATGTTGTTTCTAAATGTCCAATTCTAGCTAAATTTGATCTCTACACTGTCTACCATGTTCCCTCAAGGGAATGCAATGCCAAATGAGCATACAGTGTTCTCACATTAGAATCTTCCATCAGCATTGCTGTGGGGGATATTAAGTCAGCCCATCCCCTTGCTGCCCTAGCCTGAAGAAGAGGCCGAAGTTCAGCAGTTTCATTAATTCATTCAGGAAGAGAGGAAAGTAAAACCAAACCAAGTGTTTGTTTTCATTGATTGTCCAGGTTTCCTTGATTGTTCAGGCAACCAACTCACTTGGTTGTCTTTTTCCCCCCTGTAGAAATCAGGGGGTTATGGAATTTTAATGTCAGCAATAAGGATAGTGAAGACGCTTAAACCAATCATTCCATCGTAGTCAGGTTTTCACTGAAAATGTTAGGGTTTGCTTTAAACTTCCTTCACTTCCTTAGTTAATTTTATCAGGCTGATTGATAGTAATTTCTAAGCATAAGCTCTTTATTAGGCTCTTTATCCAATGAAATGTTTCTCATTTTCTTTCCCTACTAGTCGCAGAACAAAGACAGAGTTTCAGGAATGCTGCCTGGTTTGCAGAGCTCTGGCTGTATGAGATAGCTCCTTCTCTCTCTGAAAATGCAACCTCACGTAGCATGGAGCAGTTAAACTGTTGGGAAATTTGAGAAACCCTGTGGTCACAGGAGATGCAATCCTACATTGACTGCAAAACTCCCTGCCAGATGAAATAAAAAGAGCTATTAATTTCACCATGTTAGGAGCTAAGAGCGCATACGGGAGCCAAGATCAAAAGCTATCCCTTTGTACAGGCTTTCCCCCAAATGTAAATGCAATCATGCTGTCAAATAAAACCAGAGGCAACAATCTTAATATAAGGCACTGCTGTTGCACTTGTGTAATGTGAAGAAATGCTCGCTCTGAGTCTGATGGGTACCGGTTTGAGAACCACACTGGAAACTCAGAGATCACATCCACTGTGCTAATGCAGAGTCCACCCTTACAAATGTACCCAAGTCACAGCAGTGAGGACAAAGAAATGAAAGAGGGGATCAGAAATATGGAGGATAGCAATAGATTACCTTGGGTAACTTCGTAGTTCAGGAGTTCATGAGAAGTTTGTGACTGCTGTCCTTTGTTTTTCTTCTGCAGAGCAATTTCCCCTGTCCTCTTCTGCCTCTTTCATGTTATTTATTTCCTAGAAACACTGACCTTCTGCATTGAAAAATAAAGAGAGTTTCCTCCTCAAAGAAGGACTCTTCCATGGGAAAACATGTTTTGGGGATATGAGTTCGCATTTTGTAAATACATTTTCTTGCAGGTGTTTCTGGCTCGTGCATAAAACCGTGCTTTAGATTTTAGGTAAACGCTTCAAAAGTGCATGACTTGGAAGCAGACATTCGCTGGTTTTCATTAAGACCTGAATTAGTCTTTTAAGACAGATCTGAAAATAGAGTTGAGGCTCATAAGTCACTTTGGTGCTTTTCAAATTTACTTCTAGGGGTAAATCCTGAATGCACTTTCCCCCCCCGTGTATTGTTTATGATAATAATCTAATGTTTAGCCAATGCTTGGCTGGGGAACAGCAGAGAGTTGTGAGATGACCAAGCTCATTTCCTGAGTTGCATCTTTTTGTTTTCATAACAAGTCTCTATTTAACGTTTCATTTCACAAGCCTTGTGGACTATCTCTTGATTAGATTCTGCATGTTTCCTGCCACTTGCAGGAACTGAGAAATGTAACCTTAAAGCAAGAGCCAATATAAATATTTTTCCATGGAGTGATGTAACAACCAGCTTTTTGTTTCACAAAAATCAGCCTTCCATGGAAACTCTGAAACTTGCCTCCATTTTCAGGCTGTCCTGAAAAATCCCGTCAGGATCTAGGTGAGGAAGCTGGGGATTTAGCATTGGAGGAAATTGCTGCAGAATCATTATAAGAAAAAAAATGGTTAAACTTACAGAAGAAAGATTGGGATGTCAGTATGTGGCCTAGGATAACCCTTGTGCATTGCACTTCTTGTGTGTGTGTAAAGTAGGAGTTCCCTCGAGTTATTTGTTCACTGTTTGTGTATTCATTGCTATGCAAACATGTTATAAAAATCTGCATCTAATTTGCCTTGCATTCAGAACCAACTGAAACTCTTTCCTCCCTGCCTAATTCCTGGATTTAATTGCTAATTTGTGGCACTAACTTTGTAGGCTCTTAGGTTTCATAGTTGGAAACCTGGAGTAACTTCAGCTGAGCGAAGTTACTCTGCAAATGTGTTTGTGTGAAGGCCAGCAGCTAGTCCAGGAGAGAGTCTGAGCACGAGGCAATATCAAGACCAAGAGAAAATGGAGTTGGAGTTAAAGGGAGAAGTGTGCACTGTAGGCATAGTTTTGGGGAAGAGGCCAGCTGAGATAGTAAAGACTGAAGGTTGTCACCATGGGAAATGCCCCTGAGAGGTTCAGCCAAAGGACTTGTGTGTTGGAAGAGTTTTAGTTGTGTTTTTTTTTACCCTCAACCAGTGTAAGATTAATTTATAGCATTTGGGCAGGGGGGAAGTTGGGGAATGGGGTCAAATGGGTGGCAAAGTGCTGGAATCTGCCTAACGTCTTTATCAGAAGAAAAATAAACCTTCATCTGCTTTTCTGCAGTCTGTGAGTGTGAAAATGGGTATGTTGCAAACCAAACCCAAGTGAATTCTGAATGCTTCACGTTTATGAGCCATTATTAAACCTGTAGTTGTGGTGGGATGTTAACAATTGCTGAGTTTTACTGCCTTTCGTCGAGTTCACTTTAAGAAAACTGAAAAACCTCAGTGCATTGCTGCTGCTCTTCGTTTCCAGTGGTCAATGTTCAATTGCTGCTTGGATTTCTCTGCTGGCTGTTGTGATTTGCTGCTCAAAGGCCAACACGTAATTCACTCAGTCTGGTTCCTGAGCTTGATTATGATTTTATAGTGCCATCTCCGAGCCTTAGTCTTTATAGGGTTTTGCGATTGGTGTAGGGCCATTGCAGCTTGGTTTCCTATTGTGAACTTTCAGTGAGATGTGCCAGCTCTGCAAGATGGCCTTGTTTTTCCCCCTTCTATCTGATTGTTGTGAAACTACACTTCTTCAAGGACACCAAAGCTCCTAATATATTCTAATTTACTCTTTGGTATCCAAATTAATCCTGGTCCTAGAAAGTTCCTCTGTTACTGAATTTTCCTTCCTTTTCTATCCATTTCCATAAAGCTATTCTTGTCAGACCCTATGAAATAAGACCCTATTTCAGTCACTTCAGCTTTGCCAGACTTTAACTGTTAGGTTTAAATTTGTAAGGTGTCTGCATCAAGCAAAGTGTGTTTCCTTGGACAAAAAATGCACCGGCATTCTATTCTAGCATCCTTCAAAGTAATGCAAAGGAAAGAAATAGTTTCTTTTCTACTTTAACTGCTAAGTATTAAAAGGATTAAAAAAAGAGTATTTGTAGCCGCATGCTTTGAATCAGAGACCTGACAAAGCCAGAGGTGTCAGTATCTGGGCCAGAAATCTATCTTTTGACATCTGCCATCTGACCTTATTTGATGCAATTATCATTTCCTTTTAGAAATCAGAATTCAAATCTATTTTTCATGAATGTCTGAGCTTGTTAAGTGTGAATTATATGAAGCATTTCCATTGCCTGGGTGTTGCAAATTTCTGGTTTGCTCAGCTATTACCAAAGTAATTTCTTCTTTGCTGCCATGTGGTAAATGCTTTTGGATATTATATTTTGAAGCTATTGCACTGAAAACGTTAGCAAGTCAATTCCTAATTCTGATTTCTAGAAGATTCTGAGTAAGAATGGTAAAAAAGAAGGCAAAGTTCCTTGTCAGATGAGGACATTTTCTCATCACTCATGGTTAAATCACTTGTGGTGGATGTGGCAGTGATTTGTGGTGCATGTGGCAGTGATTGGTGGTAAAAGTGGCCTACAGCCGGGCAGCTGAAGAGCCTGTCATAACAAATACACAGGAAAACACTGGAAAGGGGCAGATATGGATTCTCCTAAATGTTAAGTTTGTCATGACCAAAAGCATCTTGATTCAGGGAGTTTAATTTACTGCCATTTAACATAAAATTTGTTTACTGGTATATTGAGGGGAAAAAAGGCAATTCAATGAACACTTGGGGAAACACCTTTCATCCGCTTTCCCCAGGCTTGCCATTAGTCAGGCTCCTCTCCTCTCCCTTCCTGGTCTCAGCACAGCTTCCCAGTCCCCCCTGTGAGGTGACACAGCAGATTGGGGTCACCAGCCCAATGGCTTGCTGTCACTCCTTACTTCTTGTATTATTTGTTATAAAAGAAAACCTGAAGATGTTTTATTGGAGGGATTCAAGTTGCTGTTTCCTGGTTGAAAGCTGTCTTGATACCTTCAATAATCTGTTGAATTCATTGAGCTGGGAGCAGTATAGGTGAGCAGACCCTGAAATCTCAGTCTTGGAGATGACCTTCAGATTTGGTACATTGGGAGAGAGCTGACTCTTTGATGCCTCCTGTGCTTTGCTACTGCGTGGAATTTTGCATTACCGGATTTTTGATGCTTTTCTGCCAAACTTTAAGTTTTGAGAGGGAAAAGAGACATCAAATATCTTTTCCAGTATTTCTGGCTCAGGCATGGAAAAGCTGCGACAGCTGATTTACCCCTCCAAACATTAGGCACTATTTGAAAACACAAGAAGCCCGATGGCAACAAAAGCATGGGTTTAGTGGAAGATGTGAGAATAGCTGACTGGCAGAAGCAGGGGTGGTTATTATCATGTTTTCAGCCTGCCAGTGTGTTATGCTGATTTTGGAATACAGTTCTAATGAAAATAATCTCTCTACTTATAGCTGAACTGCAGTCACCTCCCTTTGTGCAAAACACCGGGTGATATGAATTACGCCAGCCAGAACTAAAGATAGAATATGTTATTTGAAAGCCATGCTTGTCAGATAAAAGGAGGAATAAATTATTATGTACCTTTGGAAAAAAAAAAAAGACATTGAAAATACAAACAGTGAAGAGAAAAGCATTGGGTGAAGAAATACAGTTAAAAGAGCACATCTGTTTCAAATTCTTATTTGGGGCAAAAAGTCCCCACATATGTTTTTGTTTTAGATTTGCATGTGTGTTGTTATCCTTGCATTAACTATTAGGTAAATAAAAGTATTGAGAATCCATTTTTCAGTGAAGCTTTGTTAGGAATATTTGTACACATCGTGAGGAGATAATTTGAAAGCTTATTGAAGCTTTGTGAGGAACCAGTTCCCTGCAGGTCCCTGAATTGAAAATACCTGCCTTTTGTGTACTGGTATTGACTCAAGGCACTTCTTTATTTTGGGAATGAAATGGTTTTACCCCTCAGTTTGCATTCTTGCCATGCCTTGCTACAGTACAGCATAGCACAGAACCATGTCACAGCTACAGCTGCAGCAAGAACTGAACTGTAGAGGAAAACACATTTGGTTTTGGTTAATGAGGTACATGTATTCAGCTGTGATTGGTTCAGATAGTGATTTTAGATACACTCTTGTAAAGTTAATAAGTTTTCTACTGACTAGATTGGGGTATCTCCTGCTAATAAAGCTAGTCATTCGAGCATAAGTGGGAGGGAAATTCCAGTCATTGCAATCTGTGGTAAAATCAGTTCCCTTCAGTGGAACTTGTATTTTACCTCATAGCCGCTGAATGGGTCTTCCAATCTCCATCTGCACTTCTATAAAGATTTGTAGTAGAGATCTCAGAGCAGCTTCCAGTGTCTGAAGGGGGCTACAAGGATGCTGGAGAGGGACTCTTCATCAGGGACTGCAGCGATAGGACAAGGGGTGATGGGTTCAAACTGAAACAGGGCAAGTTCAGGTTAGATCTAAGGCAGAAGCTCTTCCCTGTGAGGGTGCTGAGGCGCTGGCCCAGGGTGCCCAGAGAAGCTGTGGCTGCCCCATCCCTGGCAGTGTTGAAGGGGCTTGGAGCAAGCTGCTCTAGTGGAAGGTGTCCCTGCCCATGGCAGTGCTTGGAACTGG
Organism: Ara ararauna; assembly: GCA_028858755.1. Taxonomy (NCBI): domain Eukaryota; kingdom Metazoa; phylum Chordata; class Aves; order Psittaciformes; family Psittacidae; genus Ara; species Ara ararauna. Next base: position 124,180,079 of record CM054379.1, read on the forward strand.
ATGATCTTAAGGTCCTTTCCAACCCAAACCAGTTTGGGATTCCACAATTTTATGTTGCAGGATCCTTGACATTAGAAAAAGTACTTGTGTGAGGGTCTAGAACCATCCTGTTCTGCTTCTGTCATCAAGTTAAACTGCCTAAATTAGGAGCCTTGACCCTTTTCAAGGTCAGCTGAGAGAGATGGTGCAATTTATCCCTGGAGGTGACTACGGAGCTGCCTTGTACTGTGCCCAGGTGGGAGAAGTCAGGCTGTGGAGCTCCTCATTACAACTGCACTTCCCTGGAGAGCACCCGCTCCTCAGGGGTGCATTGATCTGCTCTATTCCAGGCACTCTGAGGAACTGTCACTGGAATAATGCAGAACAAAAGAGAAGGGTGCGACTTTTGAAGTTACCCCCCAGGTAGCTGCACAGTGTGAGCTCACCCCCTGAAGTTAACTGGGAGAGCACACAGGTGAGAGGGGTTTTTGACTCTGTGTTTTGCAGGAGCTTGGATTGTGTTGGTCACTGGGCTTTGAATGCAAATAACTTTATGGACTCATTACACTGTCTTCTTCAGTGCGGAAAAGTTAATGATTCAGTACTGCTGCCTCTGCTGCTTTATTACTCCAAGAAACAGCCATAAAAAGTAGCAATAGGGTCATTAGAGAGCTCTATTAAAACTATCCCTGTGCCTCCAACTGCTGCAGGGAAAGAAAAGGGACCAGAATTTTCTATCCAAGATTTTTGCCCTCTGTAGAGATGAAGGAGGCTAAAAATGAAATCCCTGTCTGTAGGTCTTGCCAAATAGGCATGGCTGCAGTGTTTGGAGAGTCCCTCTTGGGAGATCAGGAATGGCTTGATGTAGAAAGATTTATGGGCACTTAAAGCTTATAATGAAACTGTTATCTTTGCTCTCTCTCCTCTTTCCAAATCATATAAAGTCAGGTGGGACGTACTCACAGTAGTATTAATAACTGTCAAGTCAGATAGAAAGCAAAAAATATTCCGAACTTGGGTATAAATTAGAGCTGAGGATGGAAATGTCAGTGGAGAAGTGATTTTTGTGTTGTCTCCGATAGTAAATAAGGTGCTGCTCTTGCAAATCATTCTGTATAGGTAGATCTTGTGCCAGATCTGGTTAACTTCAGCAGGAGCTTCATGAGAGGCTGGGGATCCTGCCTTTCAGAGCAACTTATGTGACTGAGGCTGAGGTGGAGAAAGAGCATTGTATGTTGGAGGGCAAGGTGCGGAGTTGCTGGCAGAGGCAACTAAGCAATGAAAGGGAGAAGGGGAAATGGGAAGGTAGTTGTGCCATTACACTCAGAATAGTTTTCTTGGGTTAAAATCCAACTGAAATGCACTATGTTCTCTTTCATTTAATCCTGGATTGCCAGGGATCCATCCTGCCTCCACTGAGGACACTGAAGTCTTCTTGGTTGGTTTGACAAGCCCCTCTCAGATCATTCACATATGAGTATTTTTGAATTGTACCAGGTTGTCAGAGCATTGCAGGGTTGGTTTAAACCCTCCCTTATTTTTATGCTAAGATGAAAACATTTTGGAACCCAACATGGAAAAAATGAAATCCTGCAAGAAAACACAGGAATTCCTGTTACATCCTCTGGAGCTCATGTAGGAGTATAAAAGTTCCCCAAAGCTGGCCTGATAAAAGCAGGAGATAGAGGATACATCATCTTATGTGTTTTCACTTTCCCCACCTTTAGCCATCAAAAAGGGGTGCTGTAGTAATCATTGCAACTTATGCTCTGGGGAGTGAAAACTCAGTTGGTCAGACTGAGGTATCCAGAGGGGGGAGGTGGGAACATATCTTGAAACCCACAGTTTCCATTTTCTCCACTTGTTATCTTGTCAAGGAAAAGTTTTTGTTGTTTTCTTTATTTTCTCCTACCCTCTTTAGGACCCTCAGTTCAAAAGCTGGTTCTCTTACTGTCAGGACTGCTCTGCTCACCTCATCCCCAGCCCAGTCCTATGTTCTGTCTCATAGAGGCCAGTACCATCCGTGCCAGTGAAGGTTTCACAAGTCACTGAGATAAGTGTTGCTGAAAAACCTGTCTTTAGGGTAAGTTTCTTCTTTCCTCTCACCCCCTTTAGTAAGGGTTTTGCTGATGTGGTGAAGTCTGAGTGCTTGTCATTAATAATGATTAAATGATAGTGTCTACAAGTTTGAAAAGGCTGATTGAAAACAGGGCTGTACGTGAATTTTGTGCATTCAGAATTAATATATCTACTCGTGCTGTACTACATTATAATAGATATTATTTTACATAACTTTCTGTTACTTTCAGAGACTTGATACTTGAGTTCTAAAGTGGCTAAAAAATGTTAACCTCCTGTTCCTAAATCTTGTTCTTTGTTCCATATATATGGCATCTCATTTTGAAGCCTTACTGTTAATTTTTATGATTGGTGTACAAGAGAAGCATGGAATCCAGGTCAGTTGGATTGAATCCATGGGAAAATGCCCCTAAAAATTAACTTATGATGGATGAGATTGATGCTGAAAAGGCTGATTTCATTTGCTTCGTTATGTTTTGCAGAATGAAGCTGAAGGTTTGACAGCACCAAACTGAGGTGAGCACAGCAAATCCCACCTGGTAATCTTCATTCACAACTTTGTCCATGCAGCTCTTTAATGCTGGGTAACATGCTGCTCTTTGTAGCTCCTGAACAAATCCTGAATTCATTCTGCACAGGGGAGATACAAATCACCAGCGTGATGCTGCTGATGGTGTTTATTCTTCAGAGATGCAAAGCAATGGTTCTGAAACATAGGTTGGAGGAGGGGGCAACAGGAGAAATGGGGTAACCAGAGTAGGAAAAGAGGGTATTTCTGACCAGTGAATGGAGGCTGAGGGTACTGAAGACTGGGTACTGCTTAACCTGTGGAAAGCTTGTGTCCTTAGCAGGGATTGTCCTTTCCTATGCACCAAAACTGTATAGTGCTTTGTGTGCGATGGTCTGCTGGTAACAAACGGATGTCAGCAAATTGATTTGTTTGGGATCAGAATAATCTTTAAGCTTCTAAGATGGCATCCTCTTTGTATGCCTTCATCCAACCAAGTCAAGTACAAAGTACAGATTTTTATCTTTATCTTCAGCGTCAGAATAGCTCTCAAATATGTTATTGAGAGACCTTTCATGAGCAGAAGCGTAAGTGCTGCCCCTTCTCATTTGACTAACGAAGGGAATGACTAATGAAGTGAGAGTGCGAGAGTTCACACTTGATTTCATTCTATTTGAATTTGAAAATGCTGAGCTACTGAAGTGCTAAGCATTTCCATTTGTGGAAGGAAGAGGAAGATGACTGCTGGAACAGAGCCCTCCTTCGAACTTCTTGCAGTGGTTTTCTGTAGTATTGCTTCTTTTGTTGTAGGAAAAGGCAGAGCTTCTGGAAATAGTATTTCCATTTGAAACAAAGAGAGCTGTGTTTCTGGGTTAGCAAATGCTGGTGCTGTCTGTGTCTTCCTATGTGACCTTGACACCCTGGATCCATCACAAGAAAAACAGGGGGATTGGCAACTAATTATTCCTGATGGGAAATGTACCTTCTTTGTCACCAAAACTCAGGTTTAGGAAAAAGGAATTTTCTTTAAAAACATGCTTAAGTCTATGTATAGATTCAGCCCAATTTCAGGCACAAGTAACCGCTAGCGCCTTGTGGTACATCAGGCAGCAACGCTGTAAATCATTCCCCATGCAAACGGAGTTTCCATATGCAAACACGAGGAAGCCTGTGGCCACGTAGGTGTTTACAAGCAAACACTCCGTGCATGTTTATGACTGCGCACCAGTGCGTGGACTTTGGCTGTGGAAATGTTGTCAGTACAGTGCAGAACCATGGATGGATACATAAGCTCATTCCCTGCTTGTTAGCAACCTGCTATAAACCCCTGTTGACACAGCTATCGGTTGTGAGTAATCAGCGTGCGCGTTTTTAACTATCACGTTCAGATTCCCAGTTTCTGGTAAAATCGGACACTGCAGTATTTTCTGTTTTTATTAATACCTGTGTGGATGAGGTGTCTGACAGAGTTATTATCCACTTCAGTGATGAAAAACTCCTGCTGAGGTCTGGGAGAACAGGATTGCAAAGATCAGCACGGTGTCTGTCTTATAAAGCGCTCATTCTTCTGGCTGACCATCTGTGTGTGAAAGAGGACTGCTCTTACGCAGCAGTAGTTTTGTTGAGTTTGGCCTTGAGTTCCTTTTTCCACATTCTGCCTAGCAAAGAGGGAGGGCGAGAGGGGAAAAAGGGAATTTCATTGGGGAATGGAGGAGGTGGGGGTGAAGGGAAGGAGGGCTGAAAGCCGAATGAGTGACTGGTGGAAGAGTACAGTGAATAATTTTACTGTCCTGGTGTAGCAGCTTGGGAATGTGCCATGTTAAACAATAACATCTTCCAAGGGAGAAAGGCAGAGAGGGAGAGGAAAGGTAGGGAGAAGCATGGGGAGGGGCGTGGAGGCAAGAAAGGGATTGGATCCTTGAGAACAGTCGTTGCCAGTGCTTGGATCAGCTACTTTTTCTTTTTCTCGCTTTTTTTTCCATTAAATAGTTGACACTGAGTCAATGCCCAGGATATAAAAATCTGTGCTAGTCTGTTAGCATTGCTTGGCAAATAACATTACAGGTAGGCTGCTGGCTTCAGGTTTTACCCACGTAAGCTAACTCCTTATTGCTTCTTTGGAGCCCAGTGGACCTCCCTTCTCTGAAATCATGGTTGCGGCACTGAAGGGGAGATCTAGAGGCAGGGCTCCAGGAAAGATGTAGGGGCTGCCATGCAACTTGGCCTGGGTCTTTCTTAATTTTCTTTCCATCTGCCTACTGAAAATGCTATCCAGGGGCTTTTGAAGGCTTCAATGGATTTATCCATGTTTTCCAAATGTCTAGGAGGCTTATTGATTAAGATACCTCCTGCTAGTTTGCTCTTAGCCAGGACCACGGCGCACATCTGGGATGCTGGCACAGGAAGGGGTATCTTGGTCAGCGTGCTGAGCTGCTAAGGAAAATAAAGGTAACTATGCATGCGCATTTGGTGCCTTGGCAAGAAGTATGCTGGTTTGGGAAGCTTTGGGTAAGACCTACAGAGCATTTCCTGCTCTGTCCAGGCTGTTTTCTGTGCCTGGTTAGCCACAGCGATGTGGTGCAGGAGTGCTGGTTTCATGTGTGCCGTGCAGGATGAAGAAGGCTTTCAGGACATGGTGGCCCAGCAAAAAAGGGCTGTCAGTTTGCTGGTGGAGAAAACTACTTGTCCTGACAAGTCAGTGTGTGTATGACTTGTCGGTGTCTTGTTCTGACAAGAGTCAGTGTATGAGGCTTGGGCAGTGGCCACCCTCAGTCTGGGTTAGGTCTCCCATGAATACAGTTTTTGTGGTACCTTGCAGACATCTGGTTTGGAGGAAACTGATGCTACGACTGAATGCGGCCCTTAGTTTAATTAAAAGTTAAACTCCAACAGGTCTAATGCGCCATCTGGTGAGAAGATGCACTGTGTGTGCCTGGGTAGACATGTGTGGTGCGCTCCTCCTCTTCCCCAGCATCAGTGCACCAGGGACAGTGGCACCGAGGTGCTGCTGGAGCTGCAGGGGATTTCACGCTTAAGCCTGCATTTCATTGGTGGCTGACCAGAGCCCACGAGATGTGTTTCTCCGGAAGGGTGCAGCAAACATGAGTTCCAGCTGCCAGATTGACTGGTGGCTTTTCCTGGAGGGTTTGAGGTTGTGGCAGGTTCTGTGCTGTGCAGAGGAGGAGCAGGATTAAAAACTGGGGAACATTGCCATGAGGATGCTCAGGGGCTGCAGCACCTCCCACATGGAGACAGGCTGAGAACATTGGGGCTGTTTCGCCTGGAGAAGAGAAGCTGCGTGGAGACCTCAGAGCAGCTTTCGGTGTCTGAAGGGGGCTACAGGGATGCTGGAGAGGGACTCTCCATCAGGGACTGCAGCGATAGGACAAGGGGTGATGGGTTCAAAGTGAAACAGGGCAAGTTCAGGTTAGATCTAAGGCAGAAGTTCTTCCCTGTGAGGGTGCTGAGGCGCTGGCACAGGGTGCCCAGAGAAGCTGTGGCTGCCCCATCCCTGGCAGTGTTCAAGGCCAGGTTGGACAGAGGGGCTTGGAGCAAGCTGCTCTAGTGGAAGGTGTCCCTGCCCGTGGCAGGGATTGGAACTGAATGATCTTCAGGTCTTTTCCATCCCAAGCCATTCTGGGATTCTACGATTCTGTGATTGCTGGGATAATGAGTAACTTCGGGCATTTGAGCTAGGGGTGATAGGAAGCAAGCCCTGGATCTACACTGAATTGGTCTGAAAAAAACCCTTGAACTAAATGCCAACCAAGAAAAATAAAGAAGATAGAGGAAGCTGAGCTTCCTGTAATAGGTTTTTGGGTTTTGTTTTTAAGAGCTAACATGTATTGTTGCATTGACGGAGACCCAGCAAGGAGGTAAGAAAAAGAAATGTGTTGCTTTATTAACTCATAGCCCATGTCAGCTAGAAGGTATTTCATGCTTTTATGAAGATGGATGTGGCAAGTCTCCAAGAAATGGGTGAAAATTATGTAGAAAACACTTCCGCAATTAGCTAGAACATCACAATAGTGTAAAAGAAGGAATGGCAATCACAGAAAGAGGAAGTTACTGATAAAAATCTGTTCCATGTTATTCATATTATTCCTGATCTAAAAATGAGGATAAGCAGTAAAAAGACAAAATTTGGTGATGATTAAAAATACTGAGGAAAACCTGAACTCAGCTCAGCCCTGAGGAAATGCAGATGCTGTTGTGATGCTGAGCAGCTGAACCGCTTTTCTCAGGTTATTTTCTAATCTTAATAAATGAAGACTGGAGAAACTAGTGTAAATTATATACAAGCCATGACTAGCAGGAAATAGCTATTCCCATGTAGGGGGGAAGCATTTTGCGTGTCATCATGACTACCTCTCTGACATGGCAGAGTCAGCTAGAGCACTAGGAGGGAATAGAAACCCAAGTATCCTGCCACGGAGTATTCATGCCATGTCCCTTGTGTGAAACTCTGGAAACGTTGTGATTTAAAAATCCTAAGGATTTTAAGAGAAAAAGAGAGAGGTAGATCATAAGGATGCTATGGAATGACTTCTACATGATGAAGAGCTTGGGAGGCTTCCTAGGCTGGAAGAGAGTGGTTGTTGGGGAAAGATGATCATTAACTTTAAAAGCAGCGAGGGTGAATGAAGAAGGATGGAGAAAGTGAAGAAGAAGCTATCTATGAATTGTTTCTCACTAAAAAAGAGCTATGATCACTCACTTAGATTATCAGATAGCTGATTGTAAACAAGCAAAAGGAAGTACAATGAAGTCACAGACCTCACTGCCACAGGATGTTGTCCTGCACAAATGTCTAAGCAGGTTCAGAAAAGGATTAGGCAAATCGGGGAGGATGGGTTCATGAGTACCTATTAAACATGGTGGTGTAGAAGCAAACTCTCAGTTTAGGAAGTCTCTTCCCTTGCTGGTAGCTGGATATAACAGAAAGAATGACTCTATATACATATTTCCTTATAGCTATTATTATTATAGATACTTATATGCATTAATGAAATTATGAAATATATTTTTCCTCATTTGGTAACATAAGAAGTGACTTGTCAACCTGGTACAAATGGCACAGCACATTGCGAGTGAATGAGGAGGGTGTTGGGTGATGAGGTGGGCTCTGCACAGTGTGCCAGGAGAACCTGCGCTCATGACAAGGGTGCCCACATTCCTCTCTGGCTTTACAAGTGGAGGGGATGATGGAAAGTACTACAAAGCAGCGTACTCTTTCTTTGCTACAGATCATCTGTCTTAGTCCCAGAGGTGATTGAAAACACATTTTGACAACAGGAAATGAATGGCCACAGTTAATTTGGTAGATGGGGATCTGCAAGTGTACAACAGTTGATCAGAGGTCATGTTCCTGCTGATAGTGCGGCTGCTTTCCATATCGGTGTCAAAAAGAGAAACCAGCAGCTCCTATGCCAATGAGAGGGCTATCTGTTATGAATGTCAGCACTTTGTAAACTACTTCGCTATGCTCCCTGTCTCTTCTCTTTACCTCTTCACCTCTGCTTTAATAAATATTTTAGATAGAGAGATATTCTCTGCAAGACCTAAATGTGCTCTGTAGATGTACTGTAAATGTGTAGAACAGAGCCTCCTTTACCACCTGCTCTGGTTTCCACTCACAAAAAATCTGATGGTAAAAATAAGTAGGATAGACTGAGCAAAATCAGGTTAAAAAGTAAATGTGCTGCAATTCAGACATAAAAGCTGATATTAAACCACTGAAACCCTTGAAAAGAAATGTATGTGAGTAGACTCCGACTTTTGGAGTTTAATGTTACTGAATTGTGCTCAGGTTCTGCATCATTTAAGTGTTTTCATCCTTTTTTTTTTTTTTGTGACTTCTGATTTTTGTCCAAAAGTAGAAGCTTAGGAAATCCCTCAAGAAAGGAAGTTCTGAAGATTTCCAGCTCAGTTTGGGGCTCTAGAGATTCAGATAGTTTGGGTAAACCTGTGAACTTTTGGATGTTTATCTGAACTGAACCTGAACTCTAAATCTTCTAGGGTTCATCCAGCTAAGTCAAAGGGAGGAAGACCTATTAATGATAATTTTAATGTTCTTTTCTCATTCAGCCATGGCTATGACCCTTCCCAACCTCCTGAGAGTTTCTATGTGCTGCATTCAACAAAAAGCAAGCTAAATAGCGTGTATCACATATGCACAATTAACCATTGTACGCACCATTACAGTTTCAGCTGCTATACATCCCAGTTGCTAGTTGCTGTCTTTGTAGGAGGATTTAGCTAGGAAACAGATGACTTTTTCCAACCTAATCTTGTCTCTAATGACATCTTTCATGTCAGATTAAGATAACTTACAAAAACCCACTAGAAACAAAGTTACTGAGCTATGGTAAGCAAAGCAATAAAAAGAAAAGTAAGTTCATTAAATAAACACATACATGAATATTTAGTAGGTTTTGGACAAGTTTTGAGAAGTGAATATAGTAACTTCTTCTTTGTCTGACCTTATAATCGCAGCATCTGGGTTCTTGGTGTTTATGTATGGAGACCTGTGGGAAACAGGGGAGCAGTTTATAATCCCTATTCTATAGAAAAGCATTTTCTGTAGTTCCAAAGACAACATCATAGCCTTCTTGATGTCAAAGGCAAGGCACTAGATGATTTTTCTTTCTGCAAGATTTTACTAGTAGAAGTTAATGTAAGACGTCCACAGCAGAGTGAGGATCTACTTTGCCAAACAATACCCCATCATCCACTGCAGTTATCACTGCGCCAGATTTTTACTTGTGTTAAATGTGAGGAAGCCATTGTATGTTCCCTGAGAGTTCTCAGCTTGGAAATATCCAGAAGCGCTACCCTTGCCTGGCTCTCACATCTTCTGTCCTTTTGAGACTCTATCAGGGATGACAGTACTTTTACAAACATTAGCAAATAGGTGTGGTGAAAAAATAGGGTCTATTCCAGTGTCATAGAATGATAGAGCTCCAGACTGGTTTGGGTTGGAAAGTACCTGAAAGTCATCCAGTTCCAACTCCCAACAGGAGAGAGGGCTAGTAAAACCTGGCTCGCTTTCTGGTGGTGCCTGGAGTCACAAGGGGTAAATCAAAGCTTACTTCCCGTGTGCCCTTCCCAAGTCATCCTTCTAAAGCTTATGAAATCACTATGACTGTGTTACCACAGCAGCAATCGTTTATGCCTTTGGAGCTGCCTGCCACTGCAGGGGAAATTGGGAAGAGCTCATTTGATTTCCAAAGGAATTTAGAAACCATTAGCTCTCAGTTTGAGCTCCGGGGTTTTCTGCAGAGCTTGGCGTTCAGCAGGAGTCACTGCTCTCATCAGCTTCTCTCCATGGGAGCAGCTGTGTGTTGAGACCTCTGCAAAAACTTAAGGACTGCTGTTAGGGCCTTCAGTCACATGGAATGTCTGCTGCAAAGCTTAAACTGGGCTTGTTCACAGAGTTTTGACAGGACTTGCAAGCGAATTGCAGTTAATTTATCCTTTTGAACAGGAACTAAGTGGGATTCAGTACTTCTGTGGGATTTCCAGGTTTCTGGAATTTGGCTAGCTTTCTGTTTTCTTCTGTGTGTGGATCCATGTAGGCATCAAATTCATAGGTATGAAGCTAGGAAAGCTGTAGCTTAAAGAATGGTTTTCATCAGTCCTTGCGAATGGACTCTTCTAGTCTGATATATTGCACACCTCACTTCGCATTGCACTCAGTCTCTAAAATACCACCTCCTATAGAGGATGCTTGAATAAACACTTTCTAAACCCATTCAGCTTGTATACATCCTATTGGAAAAGGCTCATTTCCTCCTACTGAATGCAGTGGAGCACTAAATGGGAGAAAGATATTAATGAACAAATCCTCTAGAGGTAATGGCTTAGGAGAAATGTCCATGCGAGTAGGATGCAGGAATACCTCCGTGATATACTTAACGTTGTATGTGCAACTGTGTTTACAGAGGAAATCAAAGATGAGCTGCTATACACAAGGCCTGAGGAGATCTGAACGAGGGGAATTATACTTACTTGAAGGATACAGCACAGTGAACTTTTTATGATCAAAGATTGCTTTGGGAGCTTTCTCACTGATCAAACTCTTAGCCTTAGCTTGAGATGCAGGTATAAAATTGATTCAAATGTTCACTGTCTGAAACCTTTTTAGTTCAAATATGCATCGTTCCCTCTGCTCTTTTCCTAATATCGATAAGATGTATTTTGCCATCCAAAGAATGGTTATTACTTACTTCAGAATCCACAGCGCTGGCTGCAAGTTTACGAAATGGAATACTTAGGATGTGAGTCTTGCAATAGCTTTTATTCTGGAAGTGTTTTACAGGGAAGTCCCACTGAAAGCAGGTCACCATCTGCATTAAGATTCTAGCACTGATGTAGCTTTATCTCAGAGAGAGAGAGAAAAGCCAGGCAATAAAATGGGATTATCAGTGGAAATGAAAACATTCAAAGGAGTCAAGCATAAGAATAAACAGTCTCTCTCACACGCCCCCAGAAGAGGATCTTTCAGCTGGGGCTTCAGATAAGGAAACATTTCCACTAGAGGGGCAATTAGGAGAAATAATTGGGTCAGTTGAACTCTGGGTCAGTTGACCCTGGACCTTATCGTGGCTTAGGCCTGATTCTGCCCTGAGCAAGAACAGAGCAGGGATTGTGACTGTACACGACCTTTGTGGGGCCCAAATTCATCCCTTTCTGAGTCCAAATGCTACGGGTTGAAATGCTGACTCTTAGTATTGCCAAACAGCAGGGCAGTTAAGATGCAGATCCGGATGGGATCTGCGCAGTGTGGTTTGGATCCCCTTTATCCCTAGGGCCCTGCCGCATGCTATCACACTTTTGCTTTCCCTTGTTGCACTTATTCATTTGTGAGTCATGGAATTGTCAGCTCACAGCCTGGTTTCTTCTCTCCTTATGAAGTCTGAGAATGGTGATTAATGTCTTATGTTGTGCCATGAGTTGCCATGGGAATGAACTTGAGGTTGCAAACCTGATGAAGTATCCTATCTTGTGGAACAAAGAAGCAGGAATTGGTGATGCTGTGGGCAAGAAGCCTTATGTGAAAGCCTGTTGTCCAAGATCAGTTTAGGTCTGCCTGGCTGTCCTGGTACCCCTTATCTAGTGTTTTGGCATATCAGGAAATCTTATTAGAGCTTGTTCTAATTATGAGTTATTAATTACTTAAATATGGAGCTTAGAGCCTAATTTCCTATGTGCTTTTTAAAATAATGGCCCTGACATTCTTGTTGTTTCCTGACTGAAAATTTCCTACTTGTAGAAAAGGCTGGAAAATAAGTATATGATATAAAAACACATATATATTACTTTTGCTTTTATATTGTATATAAAAGCAAAAAATAGATGGGGCAAAAAATTCAAGAACCTCTTTCTAGCCTGTGCTTTCTAGTGGGTGCCCTGAGAGGAGTGTAAAACCAGAGCAATGGTAGTGATACAGCTGGTAATCTGCAGTGTAGGGACTTCCCGGGGCAGGGGTTTTATCTTGACCTTTCTGTTCTACAGCCAGTGGCTCTCACTTCCTTCACCTCTAATATGCTTCAGAATGATACAGGATTTTTCAGGTTGGAAGGAACATCCTGCTCTGCACAAACTTCGTAGAGAGGGTGGTGCAGTCTCTGCACAGCGAGTGTTAATGCTTTCCCAGTCAGTGATGCTGCCAAGTGTGTAGGAAGCTGGATTCTTCCTGTGCAAGTAGTTCCCCTAATTTGCACCTTAATTTGCACTATGCTGAGGGAAAATCACTTCCTGTCCTGTGGTGGGCTTTTTTTTTGTCTTTGGGTATGTGAAAAAGCTGGAAAACTACGTGGATAATGCGGTTGCTCGGTGCTGTCCTTTTCCACAACTCTGGTCCATGCGGTGTGCAGGATTGTGCTGGGAATTTTCCCCCCTCGCTTTTGAGTCCTGCCTACGATTTATAGGAGAAGGATGGAAATCCTGACATTTGGAACACAGCAGTGCCTATTGCTTATTTCCCAGTGGAACTTTTGACTTAAAAGATTTAGATGCTTTTCTTTATTAAATGGAGTGAATACCTCAGTGTTTTCAACTTAAAGCCCATCAACATATCTCCATATTTTGTCAAGGGGCCCAGCTGCCAATTCCCAGTGGAAGTGCTGTTAGCAGTGGTGGTAATCCAGCATGGTGGTCTGAGTGAAGGATAGGAGCCAGGCATTTGCATTCAGGCTCCAGTTTTCTCACTTGCATTTGGCTACAGGCATTAAAACCAAAACTTAAAAAATAGCCTCTGGTTTGTGATAATCAAGATGGTTCCCTCAGAATCAGGACTCTTCCTCCTCCCTGCTGTTGAAAATGCTGGCTCTTACCTTTGTACTTCTCTTTCTTGATACGTCAGCCTTCAATGATGCTGTAACTCTGAAGCCAGGCTTGGCTGTTTGGTAAATGTTTGCAGTACAATGGTTAAACCTAAGAAAGTAAACGTGTGGATGGTTGTTAATTTTGGTCTGTAATTGCAGACTGTGACCAGGGTAGGAAAAGTCGTACAAAACTGGATTATTTATTTGAGGCTTTAGTTTCTGCCACTAAATCTCCACTATCTCTCTGTCTCTTTCTCTTCCCCTCTTATGCACGCATGTCCTCAGGCCTCATAATCTCTGCTCTGGCTCCCAGCTCATCCCCGCTGTCACCACAGTGGCATTTGGCAGTCTCTGAGGTGAGAGAGGGAGCTGAAAGTGTGCTCTGTGGTGTCCTGCAGCTCTGTCCTGATCCAAAACACATTTCCCACCTCCAGGATGCTTTTCCATGTCTCCCCTTTCTGAGCATTCCTTCTTCCCCTGCGCCCACAGGACTGCACTCCCTTTCCTTGAAGAGAAGTTTTATCTCCAGATTACTAATTTTAACCCGATTATTGTTTGTGAAAGCAATAATTGGAAGGAGTCAGTTACTGGTTAACAGCTTTAGTGGTAAATCAGTTCCAGCAGCTTGCTGTGCTGCTGCTAGCAGGAATCCACGTGCTTCTCAGCTAGAAGCTCTCGCCTCGCTCCTCCCTGCCTCCCCCTCTCCCTGAGAGCCTTTGCTGGGTCCATATGGAGCTGGGGATGTAAGCGCTTCAGAGGAGTGGTTCAATATACAGTTATGATCCTGATTTTTGGCGTCAGCTTTTTATGACGAGTTGTTGCCTGGCTGGAGGCGTGAGAGAGTGGGAGCAGGGAGGGTTCTGGGCCGTGTGTGAAACAAGGAGGCAGCAGTAGCAGAAATAACACAAGAACTTTTCTTTAGAGCATGAAAATGGGCTCCGGAGCAATCCTCTTGGCTCCTCATCTCTTGCTAATCGATATCTGTTGCTTGCTGTATGGTTTAAAGCATGGACCATCACAGTTTTGCTGGGAGGAAGGGTCAGGATTTCAACCACAATAAAAGTCATGGCTCCGGCTAGCAATGTGAAGTGTTTTGGTCTGGCAGAAAAAAGGGTACATAAAGTATGAAGTTCAAATCTCTATTTCAAAGTAAGACCAATTCTAGGTGCTGGTGCTCATTATCTGTATTGTCTTGAGTTTGATTTCCATGTAGGTTTAAAAATGCAATGAAAATGTAAGCAGATGGGTTTCTATGATAATACAGAATAAGCTCCTGATACACAGCAATTCGGTTTGTATTTTATATTAGGCAGAAGCTGATACTTATAGCTAAGGTCAGTAAATGCAACAGTATTTCCAAACAAAACCAGTAATGATTGTACAAGATTGTGTGAAATCATTAGTAAAAGGCAAAGATGCGGAGTAATATAGTTAGTAATTATGAAACCTGGACACGCAAAGTTAAACCTAAACTCACAAGGGAATGAAGAGATGTCAGGGACAGATATGCTCAGGTTTAGGCTCTGTCCTGAAGTGATCTTGTGTAGTGGCCTCATAATACCAGACATTATTGCCATGTACACGTACCACACAGCTCTCCCCAGCAAAGCCCTGATGTACCATGGATGATGGAAAAAACAGAATAACAGAGATTTCCTGGGGCACAAAGGGAGAAAACTGTCAGACTGACTTAGCACAGAGCCAGGTCTGATCCACCTGAAATTATTACCTCTAGTCCAACACCAGCCTTCCTAAATGTAATCTGGTCATTATGTGGGTCTCTGTGTACCATGTTCCCTTGTGCTGTGGGTCATGCTGGGCTTATAAAAGAGATGAGAAGAGCTAGAGCAGCCTTGTGAGCACCCGAGGTAAGAGCATAGGTATGTCCTGAGAAGGTGGCTGAGGGCTGGACTTGCTGGGCTGCAGCAGTTGGATATAGACTGCTGATGGGCAATAATGGAGATCAGAAGTTCTCAGCGAGGTGCTAGGTGTTGTGGGGGGTTTGTGTCTTATCTTAGGCTTTTACCTCCTCACAGACTGTGCAGGGAGCTGAGGTGCCTTTAAATGAGGGCTAGAGGTCCCACCTAGAAGTCAGGACAGACTCTCTGCATGATATTGTGCTTGCCTGTAAGAGAAACCTATGTGGTCTGTTAAATTTCAGATGAGTCTTCGGCCTTTGTGGAAGTAGCTAGGGAACAAATGAGTGTACAGAGTCCTTCTGAAAGAGGAAAGGATGAGAGTATTCCATGGAGACATATTAAAGTCAATCCAAAGTGAACTGATGACTTTACCGCCCTCAAGCAAAGTACCCCAGATCGTTTGTTTTGCGCAATAGGATCACATATGAAATATGAAGATGTGTACATAACCTTCTTTCAAACTGCTCTGCTTTATTGCTGCTAGAACCATAAGGGAATCAAGAGGAGCTTGTGAAGACATCAATGTTATGTGGGATTACAAAATGATGCTAGGTGTGACCAATTCTTTCTGAAACCCTCTAACCACAAGAAATCTGCTGCTTTACTCAGAAGTGAAGTGGGTGTTTCATCCACTCTGATTCCAAAAAGCTTTAGCTCTCTAAATGGGGTTCGGGAAGGTGATGTTTGCCTTTTTTTAGCATTAGTTCCATGCAGTCGTACATGTTCCATGCCATTTCATATATGTTCCATGCAATCATCTGCATGCACATAGGTTTTGTAGTGATGACAGCTTTCAACTGCTAAGAATTCATTCAAATGATGCTGGCGGTTTTGTTTTGGGTTTTTTCCCCCCACCTTTTGCAGGTTATTCAGAGCCTTTATTTGCCTTCCTCTGCCAAACATGTTGTAGTTTAAAAGCTAAACTTGTGTTCTATGGCTGAGCTGACAATGGGATAGCACAGCCTTCAAATCACAATACAATTACTTGTGTTTGGGAAGGTACCATAGCATGACTTCTGCTTTTCATTGCTTATGGGTACTTCCTGCAGTATAGCAGTAAGTCTGTCTGATATTTCTTTTTCTCCTTTTCTCTGTGTGCATTTGTGTACAACTGGTGCATCAAGCAGCATGCCTGAAACCTTGAGATCTGTCAGTATGGATCATGTTAATTGTGTCTGCATCTCAGCTTGAGGGAAGTCTGACTCACTATTACTTTGTGGCTGTGTATGACAGGGATGTCTTTTTCTAAGAAAAAAAATATTAATGAGAAAAACGTTGTACTCGGACGAGATTAATAATTTTAGTCAAAATTTCCAATGTTGCGGTGAAAAATTAGATCCTGTAATGTTTATTTTCTTACTGTTGCTGTCATTTTCATCCAAACCTGTGCATTTGTTTCAGTTTTATTTTCAGATGGAAGTTTTTGCCTTGGGGCCTTAACTTGAAAGTGATTTTTTTCCTTTAGGTCTGTCCTTCAATAGGGATGCAATCAGCTCAGGAGGCCCTTGGTTCAAGAGTCAGGACTTTGGGACTGTTAAATTCAGGATTGTCAACCACCGGTGTAAGCAGAGCTACAAATACAAAGAATGTAGTGCTGTATTAGCCATGTTTTATTATGTCTGTAAGTTTGTAAGAAAACTATGGTCTAATGTGCTTGGATGTTTCTAGTGTGTTAAAATACACACAACAAACACCCATTAATGAGTTTTAAAACTGTGATGCTTATTCAGTCCACTCTGTGCTCTTGAACACGAGCCAACATTAATTCAAGCCCAGTTGATCCAAATAAGTAACTAAGACCCCATTTCATAAACATGCAATTCTAGCTTGTTATTTCTGGCACTGCCATAAAACAAAAGTCTCTCCCCTCAGTACAACAGAATTAAGAGATTAGGGATGAACTGAAAATTGTGAATAATTCACAATTTCTTCCCTCCTTTTCTCCCCACCAAAGACCACTCTAGAGAGGCTCAATAACTGCAATAGCTGCTCAATAACTGCTATAACTCAATAAAGTTATAGGCCTTTTCTTCTGTAGCTTACGCACAGGAGTGTGACCTGCCAGTGCAGTGGGATTTACTCATATTAGTGGAGTCTGTAGGATTGGATGTAATGTCTGATACATTCTACTATCATCACAGGTTTGCTGGGACAAAACACCAGTGACTGCACTAAAAGCTGCTACTTGAACTTTGCCATCCTGAACAGGGAGGGATCTTTAGTGTCTAGCTCATGTGTGTTGTGCCAGTATGTACTTCTTTTCGACATAATCAAGATCTTGTGGCAAAGGAGAAACCTTGCAGCAAATTATCAGGAGGTGAGTTTATGATGTAAAATCCAGTGAGGTAGGAGTTCAGATTAAAGCTGCAAAACTAAAGCTGAAAGATAGAAAACTGATGTATTTCTCAAAACAGACATTTCTTACTCAACCTTTATCTGTACCAGGCCACTGGATTTCTCACACAGCTGTTGAAGTCTTAGAGCTGTAATTATAGGTGTAGGACTACCCTTCGATGTGTTTGTACAATGCTCAGTCACTGGTGTCTTCGGCTGTCTGAGCTGTGCTTTACAGTGATACAGAACAGGGTAAGAGGTGAGAATACACTCTGCCTTTCTCTTGCAGTGAGAATGCTTGCTTATGTTCATGAAGTCTGTGTTGCTAACATACTAGGACAAGCGGAAACGGCCTCAAGCTGCACCAGGGCAGGTTTAGATGGAGATGAGGAACAATTCCTTCCCCAGAGGGTGCTCAGGCATTGGCACAGGCTGCCCAGGGCAGCGCTGGAGTCACCGTCCCTGCAAGTGTTCACTCACCATGGAGACGAGGCCTCAGTGCCATGGGTTAGTGGTGGCCTTGGCAGTGCTGGGGAACGGTTGGACTGGATGAGCTTAAAGGGCTTTTCCAACCTGGTTGATTCTATGGTTCTGTGATCCTCTTTTACTCAGTCTCTGAGCTTTCTTGCTGATGCTGCAGTGTTCATCTAATGCTGTTGGACTGTTGCAGCATTGTGCCAGAATTAGAAAAAGAAGCCTAGTTACATTAAAACCTGGGATCCTAATGGCCTTACAGACCTGCTGCCGTGTGTACTCAGCGTCAGCGAGTGGCTGTGCTGTTCCCAAGTGGTTGCTGATGTTGTTATTGTTCTGGACTTGCTTTATTCTTCATGTGCAGTTGTTGTTTTGATGGAAGCATGCAGGCAGAATGCTGTGCTCACAGCTGTGTGGGGACCAAACCCGAAGAGGCTAAGCCAGTTTGTGAGAGCAATCAGGTGTGTTGCCATTGAGTTTTGGGTCAGTAGCAGGGCACCGAGTGGTTTGGCTTTCTTAAGAAGCAGACTAAGGCTTTTAGTTTCTGCGTCGAATAGGGGAATGCGTGCAACCCACAGAGACTGGAGTCTCTCCAGGCCTATCTAGCAGAATGAGAGAATTCTTTGTGAAATGCATTAAACGATGACATTTTAGTGGTGACTCAAATATTTGATTCCTTTTTTCCATAACCTAAAATACTGAGAATGTTCTTTTGCAATCCCATTCCCGGTGAGGACTTAGGGATGTGTAACCGCACCGTACATCTACCTCAGAGACATCTCCAGGGCACTGTGTGGTGATAGGGAAAAATGAGTTGAAAAGTCTTTTTTTCAAGCGCCAAGGAAACATTACTGGCATGTTCATCTGGGAAAACACCCAGAAGATGAACTTAGAATCGCGACTACAAGTCTGAGGAGAGGAAAGATGGTCTGGGTGAGGTCTGGTGAGTGGTGGCCAGGGAGATAAGGGTGCTGGCACCCCAGGAGACTGCAGCACAACCCTGGTCCAGGGAAGTGAGGTCTGGTCCCAGCCTGGCTGGATGCTCAGCTGCCTCTTTGTCCCCTTTCCGTGCACGCTGCTCCCTGTCCTGCCCTGAGAGAGTCCACATGCCTGCTGAGCTCTCCTGGGGCTGCAGTGGTTTCTCCTCAAGTTTGGACATGGAGATCTTGGCCCTGTGGCCTTACAGCGTTGCTGCTAAAAGGGTGGTGTATTCCCGAGGAGTTTTACAGTGAAGGGCAGACAAACAGAAAGGGATGAAGCTGCTCTCAGCCCTGGCTGAGGGCTGAAAAGCCTACAAGTCATTGAGATCTTGTCATAGTTCTGACAGTCGTTACTATTTATCAGTGTGTCAGTAATACAGAAGGGATGTTGGCACTTTGGAACGCAGAGGAGATTTCTGACATCCTGTAACATCTGTGGCTAACACGGGTGATCGGTTAACATGGTCTTTAACAGCAAAACTTATTTGGTACATTGAGAAGCATGATTTAGCATTTCAGTAGCAGTAAAGAACATTTAAAATGTGTTAAATTGACTCTTGGCATTCGGAACATGTGTGCCCCTGCAATAATAGGAGTACTTCACACAGGAGAAAAGGATAGTCTCTGCTCTGTTGAAATGGCAAATGGACATTCAGGGTTGAGATTCCCAGTACACTGGGAGCTGCATTGCCATGTGAAACAGCAATAGAAACAGGAATAGGTGGGCATTGGATGATATCCATTTCAACAGCTTGGGATTGCCTTAAAGGTAGAACCAATCTTTCTATTCCCAGTAGCATCATATACCTGCTAGCAGAGGACTATGTGTATTTAGACACTGATGTCAGAGTATGTATTGCTCAGCATGGCTGTTTCATCAGACTAAGGATGAACATAAGGGATAGTTCTTTCATATTTTATATCGTGTAAACACAGAAAGGCAGTTTATCAAAGGGTAGGTTGCAACTGGACTGTGCTGACACAGCATTTTGTGGGGACACAGAATACCCTGAATGGCTTTTTCTAATGTAAAAGCATGAAAGCATTTAAAGCTGGACCAGTTTCATTGATGAGTTAGACCATGAATAGTCCGGTTCAAAGGAGCTAGTATCTCTAAGAGGTAGAAAGACTGGGAGGGAGTGATATATTGTCAGAAGATGAGCCAAGCTATCATGCCTGTTTGCCAAATTAATTATTTGTTTCAATATTTATGAAAGTGAATAGAAAGCAGATGGTAGGAATGGAGATGCCTGTTAGGTTTCTGTAATAGAGAAAGGAGAAAGAGCAAGAGGAAATCGGAATCCCACTGTAAGAGAGGAACAGGAAATTAAAATGTCAGACAACTGACAAAACTGCAGGACCACACACAAATATAAAGAGGTTTCCCATCAGATCTCTAAAGCATTTTAAATCTATGTCTTCTCTCTTTTTGCCACCCAGAAATCAGAATAAAGATGATTTTTTGTTTGGTTTTGTTTTTCAAAAGAAGGGGAAAGTCAAAGCACAAACCCTCAACCCCGTGGTTAGAATGCAGTGTACTGAAAATGTCTTTGGAAACATGTCTGAGTAGTCTGGAAAACTCCTACTGTAATATCAAGTAAGCAGACACAAAGGGGAGGCGATGGGGAATTCCTGACTCATGTATCATGTCTGATGGGTATCTACTTGTCCTTGGCAGTAAGAATTCATGGTCATTACTCTGCAAGGACTGGTGATATGGCAGGCAGAGGTCTTGCAGACCATGTTTAACAGCGAACTCCAGGTTCTGCTTGTCCTCTGTAGATCCATATGGGATTCTGGTAGTCCCCCTGCAGCCAGCATGCAGCAACCAGCTCTCCATGCCTGTCACTAGAAGATAGATCTGGAAAAGCCAAGTTGCTCTTTACAGAAATCTGCTTGTGCTGCATCATTATCTGAACCAGCTGAATTTGGAAGGAGATTGTGAATCCATACAGGGTTACTGGTCTCTTCCCCTCTCAGAACTTGCTTCTGACTTTTAGTATCTGTGGGAGCACAGGGAGATATGTGCTGGTTCAGTATCCTCCTTCCCAGCTAGGGAGGGTTTGCTGCTGCTCCAATAATCTCTGCTTCTTAGCTGCCCCTTGCTTATGTCTCTTCGTATTCAGCAATCACTGCATAAGGGCTGTCTGCTGACCTTTCCTTCAGCAGTAAATTCTGAGCCAACTGCTGCTCTGCTGAGATACGGATGTTTTTCTTTCTGTCTGTCTGGTGGTAAGGTTTTGTGTGTCTCACTTTGACTCTGGCCAAGTGCCTCACAAGCTGTGGACTCTGAATGGCTGCCTTATTTGGAGGAAAACATAGGCTTTTCAGTTGCCTTGACCTCCGAGTAGGTTTTCTACTTTCCTTTGACCTGTTTCTGCCTTGCCAGCCTTTGTAGGAAGCTTTTTTCTTTCTTGCACATCTAAAAGTTCACTGATCCCTCTTCCTTCCCCAAGAAAAAGAAGATCAAAATGTTTGTAGCTGTGGCTAATTGTGCCCCAGTCTTTCTGCTGGCCTTTGATGTTCATCCCAGGGATAAGACATTTGCAAGTTCGCATTCACATCAGGTCAGCGGATGCTGCTTCAGAAGATTCTACTGAAACTTGTGCAATAGTCTACTTTAATCATGAGTATGGACAGGTCTGCTCCATAAAACTATTGCCCACTGCATTTTAGCATAGACTGGCAAAGTCAACCCTTTGCAAGCAGGCTCCATATAAAGTCCCTGAGAAATAGTCTATTGTATCTTCATGTTCCAAGAGCAGTCTTTTCAGGTTGAAAATTGTGTGAATATAGTGGTGAATATAACTATAATTTTGGAGGCAAATGCTGGTCCCTCAGTTGCATCAATGAGGTCAAGATTAAGCCCTTTAGATCAAACGCAGACCAGAGTCCACTAGAAAAACGACTTTAGAGTCAACTCTTCCTCAAGTTAACAACTCGTAAACCACAAAAAGTGAGGAGCAAAACTTGGCATGGGGGAGCCCTTGGTCAGTGGCAATAAGATGCCTGCGAAGAGGGATTTTCTGATTTCAAAATGGAAGGAGAGGAGAAATAAAAAGGCAAACCAATGGTGCAGCAGTTCAGGGACAAGCAGTGTTGTATGGATCCGTTCTTTATTTGTCTTGTGGTCTAAAATGGGAGCTTTCTATAAATGCATGGCTTTATGTGGTGTTTGTTGTAAGCAAGTAGTTTTGGGAGCAACAAATTGATTTGGTTTTGGTATGTCAAAAGGAGAAGGAGTTGCTGCTTTTCCTTTTGCTTTTCTCACTTCCTCCAAGCACTGGGAGCTTTAGCATCTGCCTCTTTTGGATGATAGGTATCTCAGGAACCTGGTGTTTCCAAAAGATCTGAATTACACTTGTTTGAAGTTACCACTTACTGACCATGTGAAGACATAAGGGATGTTCATGTGTAGGACACTAGGAGCCAGAGTGAGATGTGACACCCGTGAAGCAGGGCATGAAGGAGATTTTTGTATAGTTGTCATCTACTTTTCATCTGACACCATTTCAATAAAGCTAGAGTGGAATTCGTCCCAGGGGCTACTCCAAAGTTGAGTTGTATTTGGTCTGTTGTATTTGTGACTTAAAGGCTAAGAGGAAGACATGCATGTTACAGAAATGGTGCCTATGACTGCCTGGAGAGGAAATAGAGTCCAGTCCCTTGTCCCAGCTTGTTCAGTTCTGTGGGGTTTCTCCCTTACAATTTATTGTTTCAAGGGTCTGCCTAAAGCTAATGACTAGCCTAAAATGAATCTTAAAGGTATTTTCTTCCTTTCCTCTCCACTGATCTGAAGCCTGGAATGTCCTGAAAATTGCCCTGTCATTCTTTCTTACTGTCCCTACACCACTGCACTCTCACAGGGCTGCAGTTAATCACGAAGAGTTGTCACTGTGATGGGTAGGAGTGACTTGAGTAAGGCTCAAGCAGAGGAGAAATGCACTGGTAGGCAGGGAAAGAGAAGGTTGAGCTTCAACACAATACCCAAGGAACCGATGTCTTTGTCAGAGCTATGTTTATCCATACTCTTAAAGTGTGCTTTTCATAATGCTTCCTTCTCCTCCAAGCCTTGCAAATGCCAGCCTCTGGTGGGCTGCCTCTTTGCATCCATCCCCATCTCCCCACAGAGCAGCTGCTGTCTGTGTGGTCTTTGAAATTCACACGGCTTGGTGGCAACCAGTAGGGGGGGAAAATAGTGTGTTTTATTTATCTAGAGTCAAGCACAGTTTAAATGCCATTCTAAATAAATAAAAACTCCTAGCCAGATTTATATATAAATAAAAAAGCAGATTTCCCCCTCTCTTTTGGCTGCTGTCGAACAGCATCAGTTTCAAGACCACACATGGAGCTGTGCTGACAGCTCTGAAATGTGCGGTGGAGGCAAAGGTAGGAGGGGTAGGAAGGACCTTGATAACTTGCTCTGGGTTTCTAGCGCATGGAGGTACCCTGTGTAGAGAAAGGAGTAGCCCTGACACTGTGGTGGGTTAAAATGTTGGAAAAACACTGGAGCATCTTAGGTCTTTAATGGTAGTATATTTCCATAGGAGACCAGTTTTTCTTCAGATTGTTCATCCACTCTATCAAGTCATCCGTGTGAATGGATTCGTTGGCACAGCTGAGCATTATCATCTCAGTCTTTTCATGTAGCCTAGAGGTGATAGAATGCCCATAAAAAGCAGTGGTTTGGGAAAGAAATGTTTTATTCTTAGAAGATTGATCACATTTGGCCTTTGGGGATATGGTCTGCATTGCACAGAGATTCCCAGTTTCCATCAAATGGTGCTCCCACACAGGCGCTGACAGTGCCGTGTCTGCTGTTACAGCCATCACTTGGGGAACCTCCAAGCATGGTTTCATTTTCTTGGGAATGAAATGCGTTATGGCTGCACAAGGTTTCAGATCTCTCTTCACTTGCAGACCTGCCAAGCTATCAGGAAGGGTGACAAGCAGCGGCTCTGTGGAGCACCTGGGTTTTGTTAGTCCAGATGAGAGATTATAACAGGTCTTAAATAGATGCTTGCAGCATTTACTCCACTGCTCATGGATGAGGATGGGCTGGAGGACATGCTTCTTGTTGGCTGCAAGATTAGGCTGAGAACAAAAAGGGCCCAATTAATGATTGCTATTTTGAGACTGGTCAGAGGCCAGTTCTGACCGCCCCAAAAAATCAAAGAAACACTCTTGCTAAGCGAAGCTTTGCTCACAGCTCATTACCTCTTTCATATTCTGAACCTCTTTGGGCTGGCAGACAAAATGACCAACAGATGTTAGTCACATTGAGGAAAAATTGAAGAGAGTAATTTTTTAAACATGCCTTCTTACATCTCTTACTTGAAGCACTTCATATATTAATTTATGTATCCCACAATACTTCTACATTGTCTTGTTCTCTTAGTAAAGCATCAATTCACTTTCCTAACTTAGTGATGCAGCTAGGGTCACTGCTTGTCATAGGCAATGGCATCACAACAACACCAATTCCTAAACATCTTCACAAAAGGCTTATCCTTAAGGTAGTTAGTTACATGTATCTCAAGACTGTATTGCTCTATGGTCCAATGAGCAGTAAAATGGCATTTATCTGTGCACAGATAAGTCATTATCCTCCTCCTTCTGCTGTGCCAACTTGCAGATGGTTGCCAAAAACCTCTGACATAGCAAACAGTCTGTGCCTGCCTGCTCAACCCAGAGATGTGAAGAGTTTCTCTCCTGGCTCCAGCTGCTGGTGGCTCGGTGAGTTATGTTTCCTTGAGAACACGGTTTGCCTTGCTAGAAAGAGTGTTCATTTGGGAAATGCTGCTTGGTGCATGAACGTGATAGTGTGGCACAGGCTCACCCTGCCTGCCTGCAGGGATTTCAAGGCCCCCCAAGTTGTTCCATGCATAAGGAACTAAATTCAGTTTTTATGTGTGCATGTTTTAGGGCAGTGATTGTGCTCCCTCACTGGGCACTGGTAAGGCTGCACCTCGAATCCTGTGTTCAGCTCTACACCACTCACTACAAGAGAGGCATTGAGGTGCTGGAGCAGGGCAAGAGAAGGGCACCGGAGCTGGTGCAGGGCCCGGAACACAGTGTGATGGGGAAGGGCTGAGGGACCTGGGGGGTTCAGATGGAGAAGAGAAGGCTCAGGGGGGACCTGATCGCTCCCTACAACTGTCTGAGAGGAGGATGGAGCCAGGAGGGGGCTGCGCTCTGCTCCCCAGGAACAAGGGATGGGACAAGAGGAAACGGCCTCAAGCTGCACCAGGGCAGGTTTAGATGGAGATGAGGAACAATTCCTTCCCCAGAGGGTGCTCAGGCATTGGCACAGGCTGCCAGGGCAGGGCTGCAGTCACCGTCCCTGCAAGTGCCCACACACCGTGGAGATGAGGTGTGTTGTTTAGGGCCTTGAAGATAATTTAATGTGTGAGTTTTAGTTCTTTTCTAAAAGTGATAGCAGAGCTGTTTGAACTGAACTAGAAGGCAGGTGGTTCTACATCTCTTGTATTGGTGACTATGAAATATCATCATAGCGGGTGGAAATGGATTCCTGGAGAAATTCTGTGCATATTTACAGAAAACAAGCAGCAAATCTAGTTCTTGGCATTCTGAGAATGCCAAGGAATAACAGAATAACAAAATAAAAGCCTAAGGGTGGGTAGGTTTAAGGAAAATAAACAGGATAATCTGTGTAACTGTAGGCAGGCTAATCTGGCACTGATTCTGAACAAAAGTCATTAAAATCTTCTTAGGACATGCAATTAGCTGAAGATTGCAAAGTAGCTGTTGCCCAAGAAGAGAGTTTTACTTGAATCTGCTCTTGCCTAATAACTAGATTAAATTTCAGATCTCGTTGATGGATTTAAATATGATGATAAATTGTTCACTTCTGAGTTTAGATTAAGAGAATTAGTAGGAGATAAACCCACTCACTCCTTATTACAAGGGTTTAAACTATTTTGTAAGAGAAAAAGAAGCCCTTTAAAAAGGGTATCATCATTAGCCCAAGGGTAGAAAAGGAAGTTTTATTGAAGAAGGCAGCCAGGCTAATTGCTAGCCCAGTGCTATTCATTTGACTCATTTCTTCCGGTTGTTTGGAAATATGCGTGCAGTTACTGTTAAGAAAATATCCTGACGTAATCCCACTTTGTTCTGGTAAGACCTTTTTGCTAACCAGGGGGGACTGTTTGATAGGGTATGTTTGGAAGAACAGGCATTTTATCACAGACAAATGTGAGCACGAAGTTCTATATATAAGAGGAAAGGGCCCTGCATGGAAGAGTTGTGCATGCTAGAAATCAGTGACCCTGAAAGTTCATGGTAGTCATCTAAGTTAATATGAGGTATTGGGAGCGTGACTACAGAATTGTATGGGCAGGTGGGAAAATATTGTGGTAATGTGTCTTCTTCTCCATTACAGTAGTGTCTGTGTAAAAATCTTAGCCATTTAAAAGCGCAAATTCATTCTTTTATTAAGCTATTGTAATTCATCTTGCTTTACCTTTGTGCTTAAATTGCATCAGTATCTGGTATGAGTAGTATTGTGTATACAACTATAGCTCCAGACTAGCTTCACTGATCTCAGTAGCATGACGGGCAGTAGAACTTGGCCCTCTAAAATTTAATATGTCAGGCCTAAAATAATTTGAAAAGGTATTTATATACCTTCTCCTCCTCCTTCACACTGCTTGTAACCTGAGAGCATCCATGTGGCTAAGAATACAGACTTGGCTTTTCTAAATTGAAGACGTTCTGCTCATACCACTGGAGAAACAAACTACAAAATAAGGCAACCAGATGTTTAAAAACGTTGAAAGTTCCTTTTTTTGGAAAGGTAGCTATGTTAAATAAACATGAAAATGCTATTTTTTTCTATGTAACTATTCATTTTAATGGCACCCCCAAGAGTTCATCCAAGGGTCTCTAGGTCACCTGGGAGAAAGTACAGTATATTTTGGCTCTGCGGTCTTTGCCTTCCTACAAAGAGCTAATTCTCCCAATCAATGCAATAAACGTTGCTAATGTAGATGGATTGACAAATTATTTTAAAGGCTAGTTAATTCAAGTAGATGGTGAGCCTGATACAACTAGAATGCTTTAAGAGGCCGTCCCTGGCAGGAAAAGAAGCTGTTGGAAGAACAAGGTGTAGTGACTGTTCACCCCCATTCACCTGCAATGAAGCTGGGGAGTATGAAGGCTTTTTGTCCTGTAGGGCTTTCAGTAAGGCTTTCTGTTTAGGGTCAATGGAACCTGTTTGGACAAGGTACCAGTGATGAACACCAACAGCTGAAGTAGTTGTAGGTCTGGGAGTCCCTGCTGGGAATACTGCAGTTTGATAAGCTATTTAATAGAAAATCAGGTTAATTTCTGGTGTCTGTTAGGAAATGCAATGATAAACCAAGAAAATACAGGAAAGGAATTCCAGGGATGCTCTGAAGTTCATCAATACTTGCTTTATGATCAGATGCTGAGAAGCACAGAAGCTAAAAGGAGAATTTCAAGGCTACAAGTCTGTTTGTGAGAGTAAAAGGCTTTCAGAAACAGTATGGTCTCCTTTCAAATATATAGCCCCTTCTTTGGTACAGTACCCCAAAATAGCCACATTTTAATTCAGCTTGCAGGTTTATGAAAGCAGTTGTATCATAGTATTGATATCCAACATGGATCATCTCCATGGATTAATGCATTTATGTGTGTCAGTAATGGTGAAGGTGGGTTACTGCATACCTGAAACCCTCTGCAGGGCATATCGATGTCTGGCTGCAATTTCTGAGCCTTACAACTCTAGCTAACTAATATGATAACCTTTGTGTGTCCAGAAAGGAAATAATACTCACTGTTAGCTGTACTCCACATGGTGACAGAAGAGTGTTCCTGCCTTGATACCTAAAGATAGAATCATAGAATCATAGAATAGTTAAGGTTGGAAAGGACCTTAAGTTCATCCAGTTCCAACACCCCTGCCAGGGGCAGCGACACCTCCCACTAAACCATGCCACCCAAGGCTATGTCCAATCCAGCCTCGAACACCGCCAGCGATGGAGCATTCACAACATCCCTGGGCAACCCATTCCAGTGCCTCACCACCCTTACAGTAAAGAACTTCTTCCTCATATCCAGTCTAAACTTCCTCTGTTTAAGTTTGAATCCATTACCCCTTGTCCTCTCACTACAGTCTCTCATGAAGAGTCCCTCCCCAGCATCCCTATAGCCCCCCTTCAGATACTGGAAGGCTGCTATGAGGTCTCCACGCAGCCTTCTCTTCTCCAGGCTGAACAGCCCCAACTTTCTCATCCTAAAATGATTTACGGAGAAAAGCTCCTGATCTCTCGGGGGCACATCTACCTCTAGTTATGGCTTGAAAAATACAGAAAATATGAATGGAGAAGTCAAATGCAGGATTCCTTTTGCCACCTTTGGAAGCAAAGCTTGAGGTTCTCAGCTGGTGCCCATCAGTGTACTGCCAAAGGGCTGTAAGGTGATGTAGGATGTTGCTAAACCTCCAAATCCTGACTCAGCATCACTCTATTGGGAAATGCTGGACCTCAGTCTATCTAAATAGGTGGGGGTTTTCTTTCTTCCTGTTTATGGCAGGGGAGCATTTGGAGGCTGTTTTATTTTCAGTCACTTGGTGCTCAAATAAGAGCTGTCAACCCTCAGAGCAGTGTAATATTACAGATAGTTGGATGTTGTTCACTGAGCCCCAAAGGCTAAATCACCTCTGGTTTAAGTACCAATTTTCTTTGTCAGTGAAATCTGATTTTTTCTAAAGAGAAAAGTCAGGGATACATGGAAGAAACTGACTTATCATTCATGTTCTGGTAGTAGCTTAGTCGTAAAAACAGGTTGTATTTGCAGTACATAAGAATAACCTCTTATAACGTATTGTTTACGTAGCCCAGGAGAGAAATCTCAGCATCGGCCAGTGCAAGACTTTTGTTATCCCTTCTCTTGGGAGAAAGGTGTGCAAAGAAAATCATTCATTTGTTGGTTTAAGAGGAATATATTGACCTTCCAAGAATTACGTATTGCACATTGGTTTGATTACTACCATTAGCCTATCAGCTGCTGCAGGCTGTTTGCTTTGTTTCTTAAAGAGAGAACAAAATGTGGCAGTACAGCTCAAACACGGGTTATAACGAATATGGATTTGCCTTCAATCAGGCTGCTTTTCTGGCTGCATCTATTGATTGATGTTAAGAAAGCAGCCAGTGAAGCAGTTTCAGCTGAGAAATATGGGTGTGCTTAAAAGTCTTTTTTCTGTTTTGGTGAAGTTTGTAGAGGGAATAAAAGACACTCCCAGTTTCTCCAGCTGCATCTGGCTACAGATTGCTCCAGAATTCTTGTGCCTTCAGCCTCTTCTTTCTTTTCTGTCTTTCTTTTCCCTCCAAAGACTTCGAAGAGCCAAGAGGATACTTGCTGGTATGCGATGGAAGGCTCTGAAAGGAAAAGAATAAATTAACATCAAATGGGCTTCTCCTCCTCCCACTCTGCATACAGAATGTCTTAAGGAGACCGTAGCACAGTATCAGTACTGCCTCCCAACATGTTCTGTGTCCCCAGGACCTCTCCTAGTCCTTTACAATCTCCAGTAACTTCACTTAAAACTCCTCTTAGTGTCTTGAAGAACTGTGATTGTAAGGTGCTTTTCAGGGGCTATTTAAGGATAGCATCCTTAATTAATGCCCAATAGGATTCTATTGGCATCTGCTGTTTCACACCATTAAAGAAACTGGTATATGCTTGATGTCACCCATCTTTCCAAGGGTACCCTACTTACGTTGTTTCTATCTAGCCTACGTAGGTTTGTAGCTTTCCTTTGTCCTGTATGAGATAAAACAATCATATTTAAACCTCATTGAAGGCGGCCAGAAAACCCTTGTCCCTACATTGTATCAGCTTTCATAATTTGGATTTGGTTATGTATTTTTCGTTTGTTACAAGCTTCCAATTTTTCTTCTGTACTCAGAGCATTGGATCACTTTTCTCCATATCAGTGAATCTGCTTCTTGACATCCTGTTAGAAGCCTGTGCAAATAATCTTCAAAACTGAATAAATGAAAGATACTAGTGAAAGCGAGGTTTGACCAGAGGGCAAAGTTCTGTCAAAGCCACTTTATCTTTCTTTGTTACTGAGACACGGCCAGATGTTTGTTTAGAACAAAATACCTGCGTTGGGATTTTTGAATGCCCAGATGAGGAGAACTGTATCTAATTGCTGCTAGGAGCACAGCCACGTCCTAGCTGCAACCTGGGGTGCTGTGTCCTAAAATACTGTATTTGGAGATTCTGGGAGTGCAATAGCCAAGCGTGTTTGTTCTCGCTGAAAGGAGATGGGGCTGTCAGTTCAGACACACGCGGAGCATCTGCTCTGCCTGTGGTTTAACTTGATTAAAGCCCAACATTAAAATGATCATCAGTCTATCAGGATGCTTCCTTGGGCTGAGAAGCTTCCCATCACACTCAGTGCTGCAGTTTCCAGAGAAGCCAACGTGTCGTGGTAAGGAAAAAAACCAACCTCAAAATCACAGCAGTGAAATACATCGCAACTGTGGCTTGTTTGGCTTGTGTGACATCGCAGATGAGTGTTTGACCTGGGATCAAACAACTTGGAATGTGTTGCCCTAATTGATTTTAAATCGAGCTAATTATTTTGAGCACATCTTGACTGTAAGCTTGAGTTAGCAGAATGAAATGTAGTTCATGTTCTAGCTTTGGGAGAGTTTCCAATCAATGAAGCTGTAGCAGGGACCACAAATTTGTGTTGTTTCAGAGGCACAGAGATGATTTTCCTTCATTTAACTCCCTAGGTAGCCATTTAATACTATTTGACTATAGGTCTTATAAATTATAAGAGTATGAATTGTCAGGAAAGCTCTGTTACTTTAATAAAAAGAAAGCCACCATTACAAAAAGTAAGCCCAACCCTGCCAGATAAATCTTTGGTCAGCATTTGGCTGTGAGTTACTTTGACGGTGTATACAAATAATCCTTTGCCATAGAAAAATTACTAACAATTGTCTAAATATTGGTCTGAAGTATCTTACATGATGATTTGCAAGGCCTTTTGCTGCAGAATGACTTAGAATTAAATGCCTCGTTGCATTTATTACTGTATTTAAACAGTTTGGGTTTGATTTTGTTGGAGTGAAACAGAGCAGATAGAAATGTGTATTTTCTTCTGCACAGTGCATGTAACAGCATAATTCTTGAAGTCTATTTAATTTAGACCAGCCATGTATTCAGTATTGTGGAAACACAGTGTTAATGAAAAGGATTCTATAAATCAATGTACAACAAGTTGATGTTCCCTTTCAGAAACGCCCATTGCATGTTGAGGGAGCATCTGGTGCAACGTGGATGTTTTTTGTCACTGATTTTAATAGCCACATGTGCAAAAGAGCTTACTGCAAATATGTCAAGATTTTTGCTGATGGAAGTTGCAGATACAAATGGAGAGACTGGAATCAGGGGACAGATTATGCCTATTTGGGGCCTAAAGCACATTATAGCATACAGATCCTGTGTGCTTCTGC
The DNA here is from genome assembly GCA_028858755.1 of Ara ararauna. Taxonomy (NCBI): domain Eukaryota; kingdom Metazoa; phylum Chordata; class Aves; order Psittaciformes; family Psittacidae; genus Ara; species Ara ararauna. The sequence continues at coordinate 124,211,198 of CM054379.1, forward strand.
CCCCCTTCTCATTCCTTCCCTCATACACTCTTGGAGCTGCAGCGGGAGGAAGGTTTCCCTCTCAGAAAACATCCGTGATCCTTTTCTTTTGCAGACAGGGAATTTCCTGGAAGACAGAATGCTGTGTTCTCCCATGCTTTGAATGCTTGGTCTGGCCTGCTGCACTTTTCTCCTGGTAATATTTGACTAGTCCTTTGGCCCCTTCTAGATGGAGTGATGCTGAAAGAGACCTTGAAGCAATAGATCTCACTGAGAGGATGTAACTAGATGATCTTAAGGTCCTTTCCAACTATGACTCTTCTATGATTCTGTATTGCAGACCTTAAAAAGACCACGCGACATCGGATAAGCGCCATGTTGTCAACATGTTTCTTTTTAATGGTGGGCTATAAGAACTTGAAAAATAAAAAGGAATATTAGCAGAGAAACCCCTGATCTGGGGTGGTAAGGAACAGCATTTAGGTGTCTGTACGTTAATCTCTCCTACCCAAAACTGCAAAAAGGCACATTTTCAGACAACAGTGTGGTTCAATGTAAACTTTTGAGGGAAAGAAGCTCTGCTCCTTAAGGGGCAATGATCGTGCCAGAACAAAGCAGAAACATCAAGATGAGGTAATTGTTATTTTCTCATCTTGGATATCTTGTTTCTGTTGATTACTTGACCCTGTCAGATTACCGACGTCATGTCCCAAAATTCCAGCTCCTTTCTCATTGTAGCTGTTACTCTCTTCCAAAGATAAGAAACATTGTAGGGACCATGGATGACTTGTTGACAAAAGAAGTAAGGTTTTCATTATGGAAGGAAGCATTCTCTATCATTTCGAATGCAATTTTAGTCTTCCAAATGTCCTCAAAAGTCACCATGTGTTCCTGGTGACTACTCTATTGGAAGGCATGGCTTTTGTCTGATCAAGGTTGTGTGGTTAGCATTACATCACAGATGTTCAAGTTACTGATAATTCTCTTAGGATGCATTAGCGATTTGCTCTAGTTGGTCTAAACTTCCACTAAACGTTAGGTGCCACAAAGCAGCTTCATCCTGGGAGAAGAGCAATGGGTAAGCTGCTGAAATGAAGCACCAGTTCAATTGCAAGGAAAAAAAATGGTATGCAGAAAGGTGATTTTGCTGGAGCTTCTGTTGAGATGGTAGACATTTATCAGATAAAAGGAGACACGCTATATGGAGAGAGGTACAAAGAAATCAACACCAACAGCTGTGAAAGGCATTGCACTGTCACCAAAGAAAGTTACAAAACTGGTGAATTAGCAGCTTTAATCAATGGACCAGAAGCTACAGTCTTCAATCCAACCTAGTTGATTCTATGTTCTATGGTATGCAGTTGAGCTAGGAGTTCTTCAGGAAGTGTCAGGTGTAAATAAAAAGCTTTTAAGATAAGAAAGTCAGAGGCACAACAGGGTATGAAATTAGAGTATTTTATGGTTACAGTGGTGGGAATTTGAGAGCGGGTAAATCTATTGTGAAAAGACAGATAGATAGAAGCTTATGAGAGCAAGCAACCAATTTTGGTCCAATTTGAAGAATGGACATTGTCTATGGTGATATGATTGGGCTGAGCAGAATGGAATAACAATACCAGGTTCTGGAAGAACAATGACTCTGCTTTGGGATCCTCAAGTCTGCTTTGGGCCAAAAGAAAAACAGGCTGCTGGCACACAGGCTAGCAAGAGAGTGTTTCATACCTTGATTTTCTAATTAGAACTCATATGCAATTACATTTCTCATTTCTGTGGTATTTTCAGACACTGCATCAGATTCCACACTGGACCCTGTCAGCGCTGGAGCCTAAAAGCAGAAACCTCCCAACAATTCAGCTAGGAGCAAGGTAAGATGTGACTAGCTGGGATGGGGATGCGCTGAGTCAATTTCTCAGGTTACCACCATCTGAGCTGGCCAGAGGTGGCTCAGACCAACACTTCCCATAGGGATCTGCCCCGTGACTTGGGCTGGCTGCTCTGGATTGATGGCAGAATGTAGCTGTGGTCACCATGTGTCACAGGGTGAGTGCTCACAGCCTGTCAGCTCTTCTCCTCTACCTGCCCCATCACATGCTCGCACCCCACGTCTCAGCTCAAGGGCAAATCTGACACAGTTTTACACAGTACCAAATGCACAGGCAGTTGTTACGCCAGCAGTTAATGCACCAAAAAGTTACTCCTGAGCTTGCCTTGTTCAGTGTTTTACTGACACCTGAGGATTTCAGGAAAGCATGCAGTAATTGCAGTGTATTATAATCAGCTGCATTTCTGATACGTAGCTTATCATAGAGTGCCTCTTAAACAATTTCTTGGTTTTTTTCTTGAAGTGTTGCTGCAAATGACATCATTTGTGTGTGAACTTCAGCTGAATGTGGTAACACCTTGTAAAGTACTTTAACAAGACAGAAATGCTTAAGCAAAGTTTGGGTTTGGTTTCAAAGATCTTCCCTTTAGGAGGCTGCGGTAAATTCAACGCCCAGATTGACACCCTTTTCTCTGTGTGAATTTAGTTTTCCAGAGTTAACATTTCTTCATGGTGTCATTTAATTTCTTTACAAGGAAAAACTACAATAGTGCTATATATCTATTCCCTAGCTTTTGGAAAGTGTATGGTTTTCCAGTTAAGCAACAGGGATGCTCTAGTCTGTCACATATTTGCGTTTGTTAAATCCATTAGCAAGCAATAAAATCTCTGGTATTCAATCTTGCTCTCTATTTATATCTTGGTTTCTCCCACTCACCCTTGGCTTTGATTTTGTTTTCACTTTTGCCACTTTATTTACAACCGCTAAATAGAAAAGAAGCAACTCCTTCTTCACAGCTCAGCAGACAGGTATGAATTGCCACACCGGGCCAGGCCAATTCAGCCTCTGCTGCCTGTGTAGTTCTTTTATAACTAAGTCTTCTCCATCACACCTCTGAAGCCCCTCTGAATGAAGTCTGTCTGGTAAGACCAGGCTCTTCAAGTGGATGTGACTACTACAGGTTTCTTGTAATTCTCTGGTTTTAGCCATTTAAGCACAACAGGTTTTCACAATATTCTTCTTTAACCCAATATACTCCTGCCCTCTCTAGCCCAGTGGAATCCTTTAAGTGCTGGGCAGGGCATAGAGGTTCAGCGAATCCCAAGTGATTCAGTGTCAGTGTGTTATCAAGCTCCAAACTGAGGTTTACTTTTAAAAGATTAAACAATAATAAGAGAAGGCTAGAACTGAATAGGTTCTGTGTGCACAGTTCAGAAGTATGTGTATGGAATGCAACACTGACCTCCCCAGGTTCTGACTAATCCCCAACTGGATTGCACAACACGAGGATGTCTCACTTGTAGGGGTTAGCCTTATGGGATCAGGTCACGTCTATCCTCACTAGGCAAGAAAGGGAAAGGACCTCACCCTGTTAGTCACCATGGTGGTTAGAGCATTTGATGGTTGTGGCTGGGAAGAAGTGATGCACAAAGCCTGCTCCCTGTGAATGTGTCAGCCACTGGACTGGTCACGGGGCATGGTGCCCTTTGCCGCAGTCTGTTGTGTAATGGGTAAACTCCTCTGTGGGACAGAGCAGACCTCTAATAAGACCTTCCTTGAGCAGTTGCAGATGACATCCACATTGATACTTAGAGAAAAAACTGAGAGAGAAATAGAAGTCTGAAAGAAATCCCAGGGAATCATTTGGAATTCGCTGGGCAGGCTTTGGAATTTCTGGAGAGAAAAAAAAGATGCTTGTGTGGATCTTTTGGTGACTTTAAAATCTTACAAAGAAAAGGCAGAAAAATCACAAGGCAGGTGAAGCCCAAAGCCTGTCATTTGTTTTATGGCAATCTTGAGTCCTGGTGACACCTGGCATTTGGATGGAGGTGTAGGAACTGAAGGAGTTTGGAAGTGTTCACAGAGAGTACACAGCATGCAGAAGGGGGGGGTGTGTGTGATAAAATTGCCACTAAACAAGAGAAGTTCCTCTGGGGAGCACTGAACACCAGCACAGCAGGTAGATTAATCTGGAAGCAATTTGCTAGCTGTTGGCTGGGGGTGTAGCTGAGGCAAGGACTGAATACAGAGGCAAGGGCGTCTATTCAGCCAAACAGTGTAGCTGCATAAGATGAGATGTAAGAGCCTCCTCTGAACCTGAAACAGATACAAAGCTTCTACACAAAGCAGAATACAGCTTGAGAAATACCGCTATGTTTAACTCAATTATGTTTATATGCAGGGTGATTCTATATGACTGGAACACTTTTAGTTTAGATGTAGCCAACGCAATGATGGGACCAACATACTGGGGTTGGCAAGGCTGCAGGCAACAAGTGAAATGGAAACAGAAGCTTTACAACTAAGGGTTTATAGAATCATAGAATGGTTTCATTAGGAGCTTAAGCTCATCCAGCTCCAACCCCTGCCACTTGCAAGGACTCCTTCCACTAGAGCAGCTTGCTCCAAGCCCCTGTGTCCAACCTGGCCTTCAACACTGCCAGGGATGGGGCAGCCACAGCTCCTCTGGGCACCCTGTGCCAGCGCCTCAGCACCCTCACAGGGAAGAACTTCTGCCTAAGGGCTCATCTCAGCCTCCCCTCTGGCAGGTTAAAGCCATTCCCCTTGTCCTGTCCCTACAGGCCCTTGTCCAAAGCCCCTCTCCAGGGTTCCTGCAGCCCCTTTAGGCACTGGAGCTGCTCTAAGGTCTCCCCTTCAGGAGCCTTCTCTTCTCCAGGCTGCCCCAGCCCAGCTCTCAGCCTGGCTCCAGAGCAGAGCTGCTCCAGCCCTCTCAGCATCCCCGTGACCTCCCCTGGACTCACTCCAACAGCTCCATGTCCCTCTTGTGCTGTTGCCCCAGAGCTGGATCAGGACTGCAGGGGGGTCTCCCCAGCATGCAGTAGAGGGGCAGGATCACCTTTTTCACTCTGCTGGCCATGTTCCTGGTGATGCAGCCCAGGATACAGGGGATATATGGATTAAAAAGTTGATGAAGATAAAATTTGCAATTGTATTTGAGGGAAAAAGTGTCTTTTACTTGGTCCAAACAATGTCAACCACACCAAGAGGTCATGCTCTTTGGAAGGACAGGGGACTTAACCTACTATATCGTTTGAACTCATCCTTCAAGTCACTGGGATGCTCTCAGTAAGGTATGAAGTGGTCTGAGGGATGGGCTTGTCTCTAGAAGATTTTCTTTGCTGTGGAGGTGGGGTTCATAAAAACAATGGTGTGTTGCTCAGAGCTTGTAAAACAAGCAGCAGAACCGTGGTGTCACAGTGACAAAATTGGGCTTCCACTGGCTATGGAAATGGAGTAATTTGGCAAGGGCAATCCAAGATGTCAACCTGGAGCAGAGCAGCTCCCCTTCCTCTCTCCCTCCCACAGTGCAGGGTGTGCAGCATGTGCTGGGCTCAGCTTCCATGTGGAAAACCCTCAGTCTTCCAGACGGTTCCTTTCCAGGTTACAGTAAGTTCAGTTAGAGCTGAGGTGACTGTTTCACCCCGAGCTGCTGATGAACTGGCAACTGCTATCTTGATGATCTGTTTGTGATTATCCTACTGAGATTTTAGCTTTGGTTTGGTTTTGCCTGTTGATGTTTGCTCTCCCATGGGCAGGGCATTACACTGCATGCTCTGTGTTCAACGTTGTGATTCCTCTTCAAATATGTAAGTAGAGACAAGTTCTTTCTCTCAAGTCTCTAGCTGTTAGGACTCATTTTTAATGCTACAAGCATTTGCTACACATCCCTTGGTTTTTGAAGTCCCCATTTCTGTTCTCAAACCTCGACCTCTATTTAAAAGTAATATTAGAGTTGATTAACTGTAAAAAACCCAACGTGTTTTTGCTGACTAAAGCAATGTCCCCAAACATCGCAGATAGATTATTTCCAGTGATGGATTCAAACACCTTCAGGGGCTTGCTTGGTTTTTCTACTTACTATTATCAATGTTGTAATTTTGTTATCAAGATTGGCAGTTTCTTCTCCCAGAAAAACTTCATTACAAGGCTGACCTGCCTAACACCTCCCTCTTAGTAACAGAAACAAATAAGAGTTGATTGCTCAGCTGCTGTCATTTAAAAAGACTAAATCAACCTGCCACAAAAGAATAATTCCCTCTGGTAACTTTATCCATTTGCCCTTGGTGGTGACACTGTGAATACCACCCTGGTTGAACCATATATTAGTTCCTAGCAAAGCACTTTGAAACCTATAGCTCTGCACAATGTTGTAATTGAAAAGCATTGACTAGCCATACCTGGCTCAGGAAGCTGAAAAGAATGCAAAGCTTCAGTCTGAATTACTTTGCACAATTCAGTTCTATTTTACTGTGCTTTCCAAACAGGTTTAATCTGCTGTTCTACATATATCTATGGTACAATTTGGCAACACTGGCTATGTCCAGCAGCGCTGGTTTTTAAAAGCATGTGTCAGTATTTTTACTTTATGTTCTGACCACATTTTTCCCTAACCAAATGCCCCATTCCAGGTGTTTGTTATTCCAGCAGGAATGGTGGCTGCTCCTCCTGAGTCCTGAGAAGTATTCAGTAACCTGTGGGAGGAGTTAAGGGCCTGACATCAAGCAGTCTCTATTGTGTCTTGGAGTCTCTAAATTCTCTTTGGATTGGGGGAGCTTTAAAAGCCGCAGTGAAATCTGTGTTTTTACTCCTTTATAATATCCACTCAGGTTGGCTTCTAGCTATTTGACATACAAGTTGTCTAGGTGTTTCTGCATATGAAGCCCTGTGTACTGCCTATCTGTGAAACGCACCTCTTCTGAAATCTAAGAAAGAATGACTCTGAACAGGCAGTTTTCAGGATAGCACTTCAGCTTTAACTTAAAATAGGTTTTTATTTTTGAAGACTTGACGTTATTTAAATGGCACAATGTTCCATTTTGCTCTTAGTGCATTCCTCACCTCAATCCTATGTATAATATGACCGTGCTTGAGACAACTTTTATTAAAGTTTATCTAAACTAATTGTTAATAGTATTAATATCTATAAATGCCACAGACGCTAAATCACTGTCCTTCTTTTTGAAGCAAATTATCTTAGTGCTGATAGAGATGGTAATGAAAGTTAGTCAAGATGAAATTCAGAACATATATATGTTTCAAAGCTTTTCTTCCAATTAACTAGAGGATTCTTCCAGTTGGTGGGGTTTTGCATCTGGTTGTTTTAAGGTTTCTGGGGTTTGTTTTATAATGATATGGATGAAAAAAGAGTCATACTGGGATTTAAAGCAGGCAACACCAATAGGATCAAATTGTTAAAAAGCTTAGGAAAAAACACTTGCAATGTTTTCAAGGTCTGTATAGATGTATATGGGCAAAAGGCATGAATATAAATGCAATCACACATCTCGTGTGTGCCAAAATGTACGCTAGTAAATATTACAGTGCTTTTGGGAGGCTTGTTGGAAACACAATCCCAGATGAGGGAAGTGTATGGGAATAAGTATATTGTCAGACTATCAAGATGTGAACTGCACAATGAAACAGAATGAGAGAAGCCACTTTCTTTTAGAAAGTAAATATCAAATAAAGCACAGCTTCTCTGTGGTGGGAAAAACAAAGACAAATGGAGACCAAGGAAAAAGAAGATACAGAGAAATTAATAAATGGAGGTGCACTGAAGTAAAAACAATTGATGATTAACAAGAAGCTGAGTTTGAAACTGCTTTTAGATGTCACTTTGTGGCATTGCATGACATTCTTTGTTCTAGGGCAAGAAGGCTTTAGAAAGCCTGCAGGAGATCCAAGGTTTGTTCAGAGTTTCTGGATGCTGGAGTCTATTTTGCATATATGTCCATGTACAGGTAGTTATAGATATAAATTCCTAAGGCGTCCTAAATTTCAGCTTATTTGTATGCCAATGATATTGCCTTTCGGCAGTATAATTTTGACAACAATAAAAGAGTCTTTTATCCAGACTAATTTCTGATTAATTTCTGATTACCTATCAGTACATTGGTTATAGGAAATCATACTAGTTTTAGGAGAGGAATTTCTTAAAATAAAGGTAGCCAATAATAATTTGCTCTCTCTAGACTATTTTGATTAGTCCTGCAAACAGTTTGGAACTGGGTACTCAAACCTGGGCTAAGCAATGGTTGGGTCCAGACTGCTTTTGGTGGAGGTAGGTATAGAGTCTGCTGAAGGTTATTTTACTATAGCTGAAAAAAGAAACATTGAATTTGGAATCAATAATAAGATATAGAATGAAAGAGTTAACCTCTACAGTTTCACTGCCACTCTTCTGCTGCAGGGACATTATTAACAAAGGCTTGATTGTTGTTTGGGCTGCAAGTATTAAGTACAAAAGAACTTTATGAAGGTCCCAGACACAGACTGGCATTTAGACTGACTGTCCTTTTCCAAAGCAGCTTTTCTATTAAATGAGTCCATTATTAAAACATGGTAGCTTTCATTAAATCTCTGTAATCTCCCATCAGCAAAATGGCATTAGCCTGCTAGCCAGGAAAATATGGTAAGTCCAGACAGTATCCCTGTTGTTAGTGCTTGGTTGTCTGTTGGGGTGTTTGATCAAAGGCATGGAGATTTTGATGCTTTGCAGTAAGGCTGGACCAATGTACTAAGGAGTTTGTGCATGCTGGGGGTTTATAACAATTACAACTCTTTCCAAATATTTGACCTAAAATCCTAAAGTCTGCATGAAATTCTGCTCTTGTATTGGTCTAGCTCCTCCTCGTGCAGTGCAGTTCCATCTCTATAGAAGTCCTTGAACTAACATAACTAATTGCCAAATGAGCAAACAGGTAAGTGTTTACCAAGCATAGACGTGTCTTCCCCTAGATGTAGTGCTGGAACTGCAGGCAAATACACAAATGAAATTTGTTATTTTTCATTTACCTTTTGGTTAGATTCTGCTAAAAAACCTTGATTTAAAATCACATCTTTAAATACTGGTTCAGATGTGAGATCAGAAGCATCTCTAAAGGATTTCACCCATCTCTCTGAATAAAAGCACTACAGATACAGAACTGGTAAATAACAATCACTGATGTGGTTGTTGATTGGGTGGATTTGTTTGCATGTTTCTGTCCAACGTGGCTTTAAAATTTGCATTTAATTCTTGTCTACTCCCCACTTCTGATCAATTGACATAGTTACAGCAGATTGAGATGGAGAATGCTGCAGAGGTCTGCTTGAATTGTGCCTGAGTACACGCTGCCATGAGAAGCACTCAGGTTGTCTGTGTTATCAGATGGGCTAATTCTTTCTTGTAGAGAAAGGCAATAAAAGAAAAGATCATGGAGCTGTTTGTGCTGGAAGTCCACTTGTCACTTGTCCATCATCACTGCCCTTCCTGCTCCCACTGAATCATTGACAGCTGCTTCAGGGGAATGAGCATGAAGTCCCATGTGACAAGTATGAAAACGATGGTAGTCCCAGACTTCCGAGTTTTATAGGAATGCAATTATCTTAAATATGGGCTGTTACTACCACCACAGAAAAGAAGAGGGGGTGTGTGGAGGGATGCAATTACCCAGCGAGCATGTGGCATGCTTTTCATTGATTAGACTGTCCTGTTTGATTAAATTCCTCAGTATTTTTAATTTTCTAGCCCTAATTGCTGCCTTACTTCTTTCTTGGGTCCCTTTGTTCGAACTCATCTGCTTTCAGGTCCGGATTTGTTTTCTCAATGCATTCAGATTCTCCCCAAATGTATCCTGTCATTATGTGTTTTGTCTGTCTCTGCAGATGGTTATTTGACAGAAAATTTCCATCGACTCCAGGGAAGGGGTCCCACAAATATCCTCTGTGGTTCTCAGATGGAGTATTCACAAAATGGAATCGATTAAAAGGTCAAAACCCATTACTGCTGCAATGTCTGAACCGCTCCATCAAAGTGGTAATGTGACAAGTGAGTGCAAATCTTTTCAAGGGACTAGTCTGCATTTGCATCTTTCAGAGCAGCTTTCTGATGTTTACCAAGGAGAGACACATCTTCAAATTATAGATACTAGCCAGTGTCTCCTCTTACACTAGTGTCAATCAGTAGGAACTCTGAAGGTAATGAGGTTCCCCTAGTCTGAGTTGCAGTGGGATCGCCATTATAGTGTTTAATCTCTTTTCCAAATTGTGGCTCTAAGTTCTTCAAAATAGCTCTTTTGAAACCAATAGGTTTATTAATATAAATAGCTAAGGCGAAATGTCTTACAGAAAGTGTAACCAGAGCATACCTGGGTCTTTCAACGTCAGATTGACTGATGGAGAGCCAGTGAGTAGAAGTAATTCCAGACATTTTTCACATGTGGTGCATGGCACAGGAGAAGTATCTATGTGTCCTCTCCTGGTCAGAAAGTCATAGAAGGCAAATGAAATCTCAGAGGTGATGATACTAATTTATAAGGATGCCATGGCCAAGGCTTCGCCAGTGGTTCATTCTCAGCTTATCTTCACAGCATGTTGTTACATACAGGGTCAGGGGAAAGTAACAGAGAGCAGCTCCCAAGCACTCAGTTAGTGTGGCTAGTGAGGGGTGATGTGCTAGATGAGCTGTTGTGGTGGGCAGATGGAAACCCAGAGCCTGGGTTGTACGATGATGAGGAATGTCTTATTGAACCACACAAGTGATGTTGTTTCTTGAGCAGTGAGAAGCATTCAGTGTGTAACACCGTTCTCCAGAATCTTTTAGGGATTGTTATTGCAGTTTATCTAAATTATTTGGATGACAAAATGCATTTCTATATAAAAATGACTTCGCATAATCTTAAAGCAATATATAGGGATGGTAGAAATACTGCAGTTCAGTAGAACAGGGAAAGAAAATGGCAAATGACAGAACAGTCCCAGTTCTGTATTTTGCAGTGTCTAATGAAAGGACAGATGCAATACAATCTATTATAGATGGCAAATGTCAAAGATAGAATGTGCTACTACATAATCCTCTCCAGCACTTCTAGTTTCTCATTAGAATGAATTTATTATTCTTTCCCAGACTATTATTTCATAGCAGCATTTGTGACTCCTCACAGAACAATATTGGTTTATAAAAATGCTCCTTTGGATGAGTGTGGGCTGTAAAGGTAACACATTGCCAAGTGAAGAAATGTATCTTTTCAAAATGACGTCCTATAACAGGAGCAAACAAACACACAATGCTAAGGAGCAGCTGCTGGGGAAGGTCACCAAATTCTCTCACCCCTGGATTGGGAGACAAACATTTTTCTTGTGTGGCAATATTTCCCTGGCTAGCAAGAGGAGCTGTGCACAAAAGCTTCCGCTGCTCTCTTTGGTCTGCTCTTACACTGCTGTGAGCTGTACCAGGTCTGCTGTTTAGATGGTGGCCTCTCCACTTGTGCTAACTCCTAGCTTTGTGCTTGGCTGCTCCTGCAAAAAACTCGGGGTCTGCCCAGTAGACAGGCAGTGTGCCTGCATGTATCTTAAAGTGCAGGTCCTTACCTTTAACTCTGTTTAGTATTCCTGCTCAAATTTAAATATCCTCCTTTAGTTTTACAGTGTGAGAAGCTGAACATGGACATTATTGCTTTCTACAGCTGCCTGACAGCAGGATGGAGTGAGCTGGGGTCGATCTGTGCTCCCAGGTAACAAGGAGGAAATGGCCTCAAGCTGCACCAGGGGAGGTTTAAAAGGAGATGAGGAACAATTCCTTCCCCCGAGGGTGCTCAGGCATTGGCACAGGCTGCCCAGGGCAGTGCTGGAGTCACCGTCCCTGCAAGTGTGCACACACCGTGGAGACGAGGCCTCAGTGCCATGGGTTAGTGGTGGCCTTGGCAGTGCTGGGCAATGGTTGGACTGGATGAGCTTAAAGGGCTTTTCCAACCTGGTTGATTCTGTGAAAAGAAAAATGTATGCATGCAGTCAGGCAATGCACTGTAATGTAGGTGCTGCGGTGTGGCTGTCATCCCTCCAATTCACCAGCTAAAGCTTTGGTGATTCTCACATATCACATCTGGCTGTTGCAGCTTTGCCAGCAGTGTTGGTCTGCCTTCATGATGTTCATGTTCTGTTCTTGTTTTGGCAGGCTGCTAACATCTTCCCAAGGAAAGAAGACATAGAAGGGAAGAAAACCAATGAATTCAAGAGCGTCAAGCTACTTATAAATAAGGTTCACCACCACATCCCCAATGAAACATTGCTGTGAGTAAAGCTTCAGCACTAGTGTTATGTACGGTGATTGCAGTGCAGGGCTATCAGTTCTCGTCATTTGGAAACTGAGCAAATGGATTACATTACTTCTTCTAAGTCTTCTGAAACCAGGCTGTCGAACAGAGCAAGGGGCACCAGTGCAGCTACAGACTTTCATGCTGTTTGAATTGAAGCAGTAGTCTTTCCTCCACGCTCCCTGCAGCATCATAGAGTACCAGTGCTGATGCACTACTAGGGAAGTACTGAATGGAAACGCAAAGTGACTGTGCTTTATGATGCTTTTTCCTTTTTTTAATGAAAATTTAGGACTGTTCAATCAGTCCAGGGTTGAAGTGAAATATTCAGTTAGGAATAAGCCTCACAACTACACAAAACAGCCTTCTGCCAGGATTCCACAGTATCATGGTCTAGGAAAAGTTTGATACTTATTAAAGTCCCAGTAGCATCATGGAATCTGTTTAATGGAAATTCCTGTCAGTTTGTGGAGGAGTAAACGTGTCTTGGAAAATTTAATTCTTATGATGCTCTACTACCATTATGGGCTCTTTTATAGCTCAGTAATGAAAATGAAGCAGCAGTAGGGTAGACTTTCTTTCAGCCCTAAGAGGGCAATGAGTACAGAAATACATTGTTCTGGTTACAGTTGTAACCTACAAATGATAAAAATAATGATTTCTTTATACATTTGCATGACCCAGCTTTTGTTAAATGTGTGCTACATTGTACTGGTGTCACAGTTCCTGAGATACTTGTGTGTGTGACCTAAAGGCAAAGCTGTTTATAACTAGTTTCTCAGATCCGTGGATAGTTTGCGTCTGTGGGACTTCTGTGGTCAGTGGCACTTATGTCTACTGTTTGCTTTTGGTCTTTTGCTTAGGGATTGTGCAGAGCCTCCAGCATTTAATAATGATGCTTAACAGAATCTATTTGGCAGCAGCCATGCTGGCTTGTAGTCATCATTTGTGATCAAAAACTGTGAGAAAACCACTCTGCATGTAAAATCCTTTGATATGCCATTGGTGTCAGCGCTGGTTTCATGTTACCATTGCCAGCTTCTTTTCTAGCTTAAGATTAGCAGATGGTTGGTCTTTTCTAGTGGCAGTGGCAAGAAGCTGTGGGTATGAAATGTGACCATGTATGTGTTTAGGAAAACTTGGGTGCTTTTTGTGTAGAAAATGTTCATGTTTTTAGAGAAAATGAGAAGAAAGCTGAGATGAGAATAACAGAAAAGATTTGTTAGTTCTAAAAGTACAAGGATCACTTTATTAAACCTGGGTAAGAAACACTCCCTTTTATGTATCGAGTATACCTTCTGCTTTATTGCTCTGACAATGCATACTGCCGCAATTTCTTCCCATAATGATATACTTTTGTACTTATTTACTCAAGTGTCTGACAGGTTATGATGTACAATCCAGTTTTCTGTTTATGGCTGAAAGCCAAGCTTTAGTTCTCATGTACTGCCTTCTCAGAGGCATCACGTTCAAGCAATAATCCTATGAACAAGTTGCTTCAAGCACATATTCCTACTCCTAATACTGTTTACTTCTATTTTGACAAAGAAGCTAGAATCAGAGAGGTCTAAACTCCAAGAATGGGATCCTTTTCAGCAGATCAGCTTGTAATGATACCAGAAAATGTTTAAACTTGTTAAAGGAGCATATCAGTGAAAGTAAGGAGATTCAAAAGGCTAGGAAATTAATTCTATTTATCCAATATGGCATATACACGTATACTCTTTCACATGCATTTTAGTTTGTTCTGTTTCTATACCCACTAAATACTAACGAGGGGAATAGCAGTGACTTCTGGATCTACTCCTTTTGCCTCTTTTCTAATTTACTGCTGTGGGCTAAAACCCCAGCAGATACTCAGTGCCACTGTAGGCACTGGAGACAACAACTTGAAGCACATAATAAAAATGCTGAGTTTATTAGATTTGTCCTTCTGTGATTAAAAACATATCTTAACAGCAGACATCTGCTGGACAAGTTACATGGTTCCTTTTTGTCTTGGTATGTGAGAAAATACTGCAGGCTGCATTGCTCTGACTTGTTAGATCACAGTATGCTGTGGATGCACAGGAAGTTAAGCGTATGCTCAGTGATGGAGTTGCAGTAACATGCAAGTTTAGTGTAATCTGTTGAAATGAAAGAGTGCCATTCCTTGTGCAGTGCCCTATGGAAAATAAAAGTTGGGAATGATAGGAGCCTCCTTCCCTTGCCTGATTTCATGTGATGTGTCTGATTGGCTGTGAATGAAGTTTGATAGAAAAAAGGAGCATGTGATAAATAGCATGTTAACATTAAAACAAGTTTGCAACTGCTTCTTTGAAAGCCCTGTGCTATGGCCACTTCATGACGAGGTCACTGTATAAAGAGCAGTGTTATGGAGCAGAGCACTGTTTTCACCAATCCTCACAAGAGAAGTCAGGTTATTCGCCCCCCCCCCCAGTAAGCATTCAGGATTCCTTAAATGGGATATCTCTTTCCTTGCTGTAAGTTTTCTCCCTGTGAGCACAACTATAACCAATCTTTTGGAAGGTGACTGCTTTGAAGTCAGAACAGCACTGTGGGCTGCCAGCATGCAGCAGACTTTGTTTGTGTGTACTTTCAAAGCAAAAAAGACCTTCATTGTTATAACAAAGTGTTTCAGAAAGATCCAGGGCCAGTTCTATGTTTTGCAAGTGAATATGCAATGATGCCTCTGAAAAAAGTCACCATGGACATGATCTTTATTTACATACCAGGGGTTCATCTGCAGTTTGTGGGCTACTCTTTTGATATGCTATGATGATTACCATAGAATTGTATCTCCATATACTTCCAAGAGGACATACATATATCCTGTCCTTGCTGACAGCCTGGAAGCTGCAGTAAGTACTGAATCCTTTGTACAGTGAATACCACATTCTCAAAACATTAAGACTCGGAAATGGGGCTTTGTGCCTTTCCAGGATGTGGATGATAGCTGAGGCTATTTGGAACTTGCAGATATGGTACTTATGGGCATGGTTAGTGGTGGGCATGGACTTAGATATGGTTTAGGGGTGGACTTGGTAGTGCTGGGTTTACAGTCAGACTTGATGATCTTAATGGTCTTTTTCAACCCAAACGATTCTAGGATTCTGTGATTCTAAGGCAATGTGATTGATAACAAAGAAATTCAGAGATGACAGTACATGCTGGGCAGTTATCAGTCTGCCCTTTTAGGGCTGATGATTGTTGCTGCAAAAATGTTTGTTAGAGTTAAAAAAGTACCAAGTAAATGGTGGCTTCTTCATTTATTGACCTTCTCGAGTTGACATTGGAGTCATACGTAATACCTGTTCATAAATCAGAATGTGCTGGTTTCAATACTGGAGCAATTGGGTTAATTCTATGTCCTGTGGTATACATGTGTTAAAGAGAGTGGAAGTCAAACTGAATGACTTTATGACGTTTTCTTGCTATTCGTGGGTAGGTATGAGTCAGTGCTTGCGTCTGGCTCCAAAGAGTTAATTTCAATAGGCATTTCAGCTGGATTTGCTCTGTTAGCTCTATCTAGACTGGGTGACAGAGAAATTCCTTGGAGCTAAGCTGTGAGTGTAATGTGAAGAAAAGTCAACACATGCTATGAGAAATCAGGGATGTCTTTTTCCAATGTTTAATTTGGTATGTTGTAGAATTTTCTTCCTGAGATAGTGCAAGTGGTATGGTTGCATATGTGATAGTGGGCTTTAGGATTTGGCAAGGAGTAAGCGAAGAAGGCTGAGAAATTCTCTGGGAAGTGAGGAAGAAGAGGCTAATACTTAGTATGTATTGAAAACTTCTATCCAATTTGTAGGCCACAGGCTAGAAGCTCATTTGGGCTATGTTTTACTGAATTGCATGAACTGAAAAGTCCTTATTTCTTATGAGACTTGAAACTTTCCTTTTTCCAAAGTCTTCTAAATGAATGTTTGATAATTAACCGGCAACTTCTGTAAGTGGTACAAGTATTATTGCATCCACGAGATTTCCTTTTCCCATGTTATTGTTTCATTTTCCCTGGGTCTGGTTAAGCGGGTGAATTACTTTGTGTATAAGTAGTACATTTTGCTTAAAAAGAAGGCCTTTGATCGTGCCCAGTTCTGCCAAATTTGGTAACTGCGTATGCTACCTGATGTCAAAACAATCTACCTGTTTTTTTATAGCTGCAGCTAAGGCTGGCTTTTATGGGTAGTTTAGTCCAAAGAAATACTCCTGACTAAGTGGATCAAGATAAAACCACAATCTGTCGTTGCTTCTTTCAACAAATACCAGGCTGGAACAGTCATTTGCCCACTCATGGGTTTTCCATATCCTTTATCCAGCAGTTAACGAAAAAGTCTAGAAGAAGCTTACACTTGCTTTTGGACCTTGGTCAAATCTGACCATATTCTGATAAGGAAGATTTGAAGCAGCGGGTGTGTGCATAAATTGTATGTTTTCAAGTAAAGCTGTGGGGACAGTGCAGAGGTTCCTGCTTTCTGATGTAGGCATGGTAAAGATGAAAATCCCAGTCTCTTCTTTTGAGCTAAGGAATTTAGATGGTATCACATGTGAAATCTTTGTTTAAACCAAGATTTGTTCCCACTCCTCCAGTCTCTAGCTACCATGAAAATGCTTATTTTGTCTTTACTCATTGAGTAAGTGATTCCAGGGGGGTTGCCCACTGTAAGGAAAAAGTGAACTGTAAGCATCAGTGAACACTGATCCTGAATGTAGTTGTCTCAGTACCTTAATTTTCATTGTAGAACTAGAATGCTCTACCTCTCTGTGTTCTGGAATGGGAAACCCCCCACTTTTCAGTGTGCCTCCTCACTTTTAATAATACCACAGACTTCTTTGCCTTGCAGTGAACCAGTTCCACAAGGAGATTGCCACATCAGATTACGTGAGTTTGCTTCATTTCCAGGTGGTGCTATTTAATATACATCTGCTATGTAATGGATGCAAAAAGCCAAAATGATTTTCAGTTGCCTTAGTCTTTATTGGATCTGACCTCTGGTCTAGGAGGTGAAGGGAGAGTGGAAAATGAAAGCTGATTTGATATTAGCCCACTATTCATATTAGAAAAAGTAAATGCTTTTGCGGTTTTCCTAACAGAGGTGTCTTTATTCATTTGACATGCCTTTAATAACTAATTCTAGTTGTCTGGTTGCCAAGATAGATTTCCTACAGGCAGACTTAAAAGTGATTTTGTCCTCTTTGAATGCATGGCTTCAAATGATCCCAGAACAGCAAACATTCAACTTCCCCCTAGACCTTGAGATTCTCTGAAGCGCTGTAATAACATAAAAGTATAAGGCTATTAGAAAAAAAAAAATAAATGGATTAAGCGTGTTCCATATGATATGAGCAGGTCAATAAAACTCCTTGTTTTTCTGTGCTAGCTCGTATCTGTAATGTTGTAGTGTTAGACATATGCTGTGGATGCCCATTTTATGGATTTTTGGTATCTCTGTTCGTAGATGTCTGAGGATGAGAATGTTTTGTAGGTTTCATCTGAAAGCAAGGAGCCATCAGACCCCGAAAGCTTTCCTTTCACAAATGGCTTTATAAGTGTTTCTTTCTCACATTGTCACAGTGCTTTAAATATGTATGTAGCATGTCTGTGAGCATATGTGAAGCTGGCATATGAACTGTGAAGTAGGATGCTTTTCTTGCTGTTTACCTGTGCTGTGCACGTAAAGTCGACAGGAGTAATTGTGAAGCTTGGTTTAATACAAAACCAAATTGAACTTGGGTCTGCTTCTTGCTTAGAGAAAGAGCATGAGAAAGAGTATTTTCATTTCCAGGCGTGGACTAACACTGTCATGTGGTATATTTTCTATGAGGCTGTCCCTGTGCATTTTGGGTTAAGTTTGGTTAAAATATGGAAGCTGGCTCTGTGGTGTAGTGATAGCCAAAATCCACCTGCTGTTTGGCTTACTGAAGTCTAATAAGATATTTATTATGGGTAATTGCTACAAAGCTTTTTACCTCAGCTAAGTTTGAAATGAGCTTGCTTTGATAATAGAAGCAACCTTCCAGCTGAGAAGGACTCAGATTTGGTTTTTCAGCTGGGGATTTTGGTGTTGCCACAGACAGGTTATGCTTAGTGACCAGGTCACCTTATTCACTGCAAGGAGTTCCATCTCTATCCAGCATTGCACTAAGCAGACAGACCAGTCCCGATCTCTCCCTGAAGCTGAGTCGTTTAATTGTCACCTTCTGAGGGGTGATTCTGTAGGATGCCACGCTCTCTTCCTCCCAGGACATGCCCACCAAACCTTTCTCCATGATTCCTTTGGCAAGCTTATTAAGCACTGTTGATGAGAACAGTATGTTTTGACATCAAAATATGTTTTGAGATCCCAGCAGTAGCTTGTCCTATGCCCAGGCATTTCCATTGCACTGTACAAAAAACCTCATGGATAAGCCTTGGGCCCATCCCTTTTAGCTTTTTTAGAGAGTTACATAAAATCACAGAATCCCAGACAGGTTTGGGTTGGAAGGGACCTTAAAGCTCATGCAGTTCCAACCCCCTGCCATGGACAGGGACACCTTCCACTAGACCCTGCTGCCCAGGCTCTGTCCAACCTGGGAGACTGGTTTAATTTCTAAATGAAGCTACAAGGTTTGTCTGCATGATCTGTCTTTGGTAAAACCATGTTGCTTATGACCACATTTTCTGTATAACTCCACATCATTGTTTTGTGATATGATAAATGGTTGCACTTGAAACAGCCTGCAGCTTATAACATTACCCTGCCAACAATCAAAAATAGGAAAATTTGCTTGTACAGTCCAAACCTGCTGAGGAATTGCAACTTGAAAAGCAGAGGAGTTGTTTTGAAATGCAATTAACTATTTTGGAAGGTTTCTAATAAATATGAGCTTATTTTTACAGGACACTGATTCTCACGCCATGCAAGTTATAGCCATTTAATTATATTTTATATGGCATCAAGCTTTCTGCCAAAATGTGCTGTTGGAATGTTTTCCGTTGTTATGGTTCTATCAACATTACATCATTTGCTCAGTGCATCATGTGTGACACACATGTCTGTGCTTAACCTTTAGAGTTAGGATATCTGAGCCTTATTTAATCAAATGTTATACCACTAAATGGGTGTTATCTTTAAAGCTTCTTTGCTGAGGAAACAGGTCTGAGTTTCCATATGTCCACCCATTAGAGGTTGCTATCAAATTTAATAGAACCATAATTACTGACAAATTGGCACATACTAGAGGCCAAAATTTAAACTTGGTTATCTTTGTTTTGTTGCCTTAACTCTTGCTTCTCGTGCAAGCATCCAGAAACTGTGGACTGGAAGATGCCTGTAAGACCAGTGGCATCTTTGCAGGAGATAGAATGGGAACATGCTGAAGTTGTTCAAATGCAAAGGATGCCTGTGGATGCCCCCAGCATACTTTGCCTCTTCACTGCCATTGATTTAGAGACAGACACCCCCTTCAAACAGCCCTTTCAGTGCTGTTGTGTGCAAAGCCTTTGGGTTGGATTTAACATCTCTCGGAAAACAAGATTTGCTCAGTTATTGGACAACCACAGTGTAGCTCACAGAAACCTGTCCCACAAAGGCGGGGGTCCGCTGGGATCCCTTGATTAAGCTGATGAGTATTTCTCCGTTTCGAGCCTTAGGTGACAAGGTCATCCTTAGGTGATAAGCCTCCTTCAGATACTAGAAGGCTGCATTGAGGGATAAATACAGATTCTAAACATCATAAAAAGTACCTTTTGCTCGGTGGTATATTTTGATTCCTCAATTAACTAAATGTTAATTGGGAAAGACTGTTACCTATGAACCTGTGTGAAGCTGGAGGAATTATTGGAAGGTGGGTTGGGGGTGGTTGGCTGGTTTATTGCTTGATTAATCAAAACATTTCAGTGCCATTAATTATGCTCCGTGGCTAAGCCTGTTTGGGTTAAGACTTAAAAATTATCTGTTTTGCAGCTCTTTTCTATTTCATTTTGCAGGTAGTGTAAGTGATTCTCTGTCATGAGAAAATGTATACAACACTGATAAATCCTTAAAGTATTTAACCTTTAATCAATCCTAATATTTTCAATGCACAGAGCCTTCTTAAATGCCTGTAACCTTGGCCCTTCCACTCCCATTCATCATAATTACTGTGGAAGCTGTCTGATGCAGTGCCTGAAGTATTGTATGCTGACATCCTATATTTTATCATTAATAAAATAAAATTAAAAGAAGAAAAAAAGTAAGAAACATTCCAGGTATTTTTTGCTGTTCTGACATTTTCCCGTGCAGTGCCCAGGAGAGGAAAAGGGACAGTTTTGACTTATGTTAGTGCTAGCAGATACTGCTAATTGATGTTTACTGCTACATAATGTAGATGGAGTTGATTCTCTAAACAACTTGATTCTTGATGCTGTGCTCATTTTCAGTGCTTGTTTACCTTTTTGTCCTGAGAGTTGTTTGTAAAATAGTTAGGTTGGCAGTAGGAGTTGTGTCTCAACAGGAGTTTAAGGACAACAGTACAGTACATTAACTAACACTACTACAACAGTAGTGTACATGAAGTAAGAGAGCTTTGGAGCAAACCATGCTGACTGTATTTGTGCTAGTAGGATTGTTACAAAAGAAAAATCTAATGTTTTCTCCCTTCCCCCCAAGACTTTTATTATTATCTGGATCAAAGAACACTGCAGTGATGGATGGAAGTACCAACAAAGTTTAGCCACGGAGGAGCTGGTTTCCGTAGACAGCTGAATGATTCGATGCAGAGAACACTAGACTCCTAGTGAAGGAACTTGCTGTTCTGCTGTGCACCCGCGCAGTTGCTTTACCTTTGTGAGGCCTTTTACTCTTTGTGTGCCTTGTTAGTGAAAATGTCAAGGGTTTCTTTTTTCTGGGTCAGTCTCCTTCCACACACATTCCTGTGCCAAGTACAAAGAATAACACATTTGGATTGAGATAAGCATGATAAAATAAATGTTACTGATTTTTTCTCTTGTGTAGCATTGGCTTTCACATCACCGATGATTCGTAATGCCCATGAGGCAATAGGTGCTGCCTGGGATTTTTGCTGAAAGAGAACTTCCATTTTCTTTGCATTCTGAATGAAATATGAGTCCTTGGACCTCTCTTATGTAACAGCACCATTTGAACATGTTATCACACTGCTATTTGTGCATATGATCCCCAGACCTCTCGTACCCAATACCACAATACTCTTTCGTTAGAATCATAGAATCATTTAGGCTGGAAAAGACTTTTAAGATCATTGAGTCCAACCGTTACCCCAGCACTGCCAAGTCCACCACTAAACCACGTCCCTGAGTGCCAAGTCTACACATCTTAAAAGCACCTCCAGGGATGGTGACTCAAACACTTCCCCTGGGCAGCCTGTTCCAATGCTTGACAACTTCTTTTGGTGAAGAAATTTTTCCTGATATCCAGTCCAAGAATATTCTTTACATATCTCTCTTTTGTACACATTTATGTATGTGCTTTATTATGCCTATTTCTTTCAGAATAAGGAGGTATCCTTCAGTGGCAGAAGGTCAGGAAGGCAAAGAAAGAGCATTACCATTTTTATGCGTTTAAATTCTATCTTAGCTGGAAGGGGTTTATGTTCTCTTTCTCTATCTCGTAGATTTTTCTTAGCATAATTTTTATAGGTCTTAACGATTTAGTGGCAGGAATTATACTTTTAATGGAAATCATGAAAAGATGACATGGGAACGTGATCTAAGTCCCCCCTTTCCCCCAGTGGTATATCTCTGTTGCTTTTCCAGCTATTTTGCCAAGCCAAACAAAATGGTTATAACTGAGCACTGATGTGTAAGAATTAGCATGATATGTCTCTGCAATGCTGGATGGAAGAATGACCATGATTTCATTTTTACTGCAGTTTCCCTGTAAGCTCTTTCTGCCTCCGCAGTCTTGTGCGGGTGGAAGTTTCACAGGAATGCCATGGAAAGATTTACAGGCATTCTGGCCAGGTTGATCACGAGCCTCTCTGACATCCTGCCTCTGCTGACAAGGCTGATATTAATTATAAGATAAAAATCTCAGCCTGCTCTGGAGAGTTCAGGGATCACACCATTTGAGTGTGGGAAATAGGGACTGTGGCATTACTGTACACAGGGTACTCACAGGCTGAAGGGCCAGACCCTCAGTTCTACCTCACAGAGGTTCTGAGGGAATGCTGTAGGTATAGACACAGAAAATATCAGTTAGTTCTGCTGTTTTAATGGAACTGGAGAATGATAGAGGAGCTGACAACCTATTCCTGAACAATAAAATCCATGGCAGCAATTCCATTCTTCTGAGCACTGAATATCCTTAATTCCCAGAATCAAATGGCTGATCATCAGAACTCGTGTTTTCTGCCATTCATTCAGAAGACCTAAAAAGCACCCATTCCCTTTACTTCATCTATGTACAGATGAATGTACATTTATTGGTACATAAATACAATTATTTATGTACAGATTTGTGCATAAATATTGTCCGGATTCTGCACAGTTTTATAAGGCTTAATCAGATAATTAATCAGATAATACTAATCAGATAGTACTTGCAGCTTTGTTTCAGCCTGGCATAAAATGGAGTGGCAAAGATTTTTACCTGTGTCTATGCTGATAAGGTTTTCCGTGATGGAAGCTCTGCAATAAGCCCATCTTAATAACAGTTCCAGGTACAAGGTTAAGGACAGCTGAATTTAGGTTGGAAATCTTTTTCTAGTGTAACAGTTAGATCTTCCCCGTGCAATGATATAGGATATTAGAAGTCGCCTCAGATATTTACCAGGATGCATCTAAATTGTTTTTCATACAGGGGCTAATTGCATGGCTGGTCTATGACTCCACTTGTGTTTCCATATACTCTTCCTCATTGCCCTCTGGAGGAAACACCTAAAAGAAGCTCTTGTGATACCACCATACTGCTGAAGAGGCTTTGACTTTTGGATCAGAACTAATGTATATTTGAGTACTCTGACCTCTTCCTTCCCTCTCTTTGACTCTGCAGATATATGTATCCTCTAAGAAATCTGTTGTTCTTGGCTGCTGTAGCTCACGTTATTAGTCCCATATTTTAGGGAAAAAGCATTGCTCGTTTGTGAATAAGGAATACTATTCCACAGCTCTTGGTTGTCCAGAAGTCAGTCTGCTGTTGAAACTGCTTTTTGCTGCTTTGTGTCAGAGATGCAATGGTGGTGAGACTGATGTCTTGTCATACATAGCCCTGTATTCATTAGTTTCATTGCACACGGAACATGTACCTGCTACTGAAGTGCTCATTTATTACTGCATGAAACTGTGCCAGTTGTCTAGGAATGGGTCTGTGAAAACTGTTTATGTGGGAAGTAAATGGACTGGACTTCATGGGCAGGGAATAAGCAGGGTGAGAACAGAAAGGCTCCCACTGTCTGATACAGCCCTCTATATAGTGGCTACTAAAGGAGCATCTGCATGTGGCAGACACTTCTCTTGAAGCTTGGCTTCTTTTAAATCCTCACCCCATTGTGCAGACAAACTGTTCACGCTGAGGTGGGACACCCTTTTTGAGGGCATGCTAGTGGACATAAGTTTGCTCATCAGACAAGTGTTTGGGATATTAATAGTAGTGTTGCCTGAATAAATGGAGTAAGATTCATTGCTCCTACTCAGCTCTCTTCCCCCCTGCATGTGTTTCCTTAGTGCTTGGAGCCAGAGTCCTTTCTCTTCCCACTCTCTGCCTCCTGTTTTCTTTCATACCCAACACTCATTTGAAAAAGCTAGCTATATACAGACATTGAAACTGTTTATCTTGGTAGAGTGAGCATTATCTATGCTGTTCAGCTTTTTGCCTTAAGGCTTTCATGTCTCCTTTTTCTGAACTTAACTCATTTCCTTGAGTCTTGTTGCTGAACAGCCTGACTTTTTATCCAGATACAAATTCATAGCAGGCGACCTTCCCCTGCGTCCTCTTTCTCTCCCACTCTGAGATTTTTATGAGTTCTTGTTCTTTTTGCTTTTTCTTTCCTTTTTTAAAATTCTCCTTTTGGGGAAGTCCTGAACCTGCTTTTGGAAGTCCATGGCCTAGGACAGGTTACACCTAATTGCTCAGCAAATATATTCTTAGGCCAAAGTGGTTCCAGAGCAGAGAAGAAAGACCTGGTAGTTCTAACTGCAATGCGTCCTTTCAGCTGCCAAGCTGAATGACCTCCCAAGGGTAGGACCAAAGGCCACGCATGTCACTTTTCCAGTGCCTAAAGTTTGCCACTAAAATTGGAACATTTTAGTATTCAAGAGGGTTTACAAGGATCTAGTTAAATCCAATTCTTTCTGTGTGCTCTGATTTGGGAGTTTAGGGTGGGCCCTTTCCGCTGTTTCATGCAAAGTGAAAGGAGAGGTAGGAAGGCATAATTCACCTGGCAAGGCAGAAAATGTTCTTTTTGAAGATATTTGGGAGAATGTTGTGGTATATGAAGGTCTCCTCCTGAAAATTCCTATAAATCTGCTTAGCAATGTTCCTTGAAAAATTTGGGAATGCTGAAGTAAAAATCCTTGCAGGTTTTTAGTCTGGAGAGCTGCTGGATTTGTCCTGTGAGCTTGGCATGGTCCTGTGGACCTACGTCCCCTCAACAGGAAAAGAGTTGTGTGGGTAGTGCTGCATCACATAGGAAACTCAGTGAAACTCAAACAAGAAGACACAGCTCTTTGCCAGGAATTGGTAATAAAATGAAACATGCGTCCAAGTTTCTATGAGTGAAATGATACAGTTCCTTTCCAATAGATGAGTCCACAGAGGCATTGCGGTTGTTCATGTCTACACATATTTATATATGGCAGCTTTATCATCAAAATATCAACAGCTCAGAAACAAAAATCAAGGCAAATACATCTCCCTTCATTTGAATTCTGTAAACTGCTCACAGCTGTTACTTCAACTGCGATGTGGGAATAGTCTGTAAAAGGAGAGGAAACTTCATGGGCTAAAGTTCAGTTTCTACATCCTCCTCCAGCAGTGGCTTATGGCAGTGACTTGTGCATATGTAGGGGGGCCTGAGTTTCCCTCTGCTGAACACACAGAGCTGCAGGAAGTCTGGGCTTGTACAGGTACACACCTTACATGTGTTTTCCACTGCTGCTATGTGAGCATGAAGCTCTGTTGTGCTTGGAGACCTTTGGACAAACATGCTGTGATAGTCAATGATCTTTACTTTTGGGGCTCATACTCTCTGGGTTATGTGGTGTTGGGGGGGGATGCTGTTTCCCAGGGGGACCACAGGGAAATCTGGAGCAACCTGTTCATCTCCTTTTTGAACCCCTTCACATGTTGAGTGCAGTGGAATCCATCAAGCAAGGGTTTCTCCACATACAGGGCCATTGCTCCATGCCAGCTTGTGCATTTACCCACTTTTCTCATCCTCCATGGTGGTGTCTCTGTTATCTTCGGAGTCTTGATATTCCAGAAATATTGTTAAAATCATAAGCTACACAGAGAGTTACGAGATTTGAAATCACATACTTCCATGAGCAACAGGGCTTAGCAGCCCTGTAGTGCTCTGTGATACAAGTGCATGAAGCTGTGGTTGAACTATTTCAACTCCAGGTGAAATTGGTCAGAGAGCTATAAAGGAGGGACCTTCTGTCCCTGCAAGTGTTCACACACTGTGTAGCTGAGGCCATCAGTGCCATGGGTCATTGGTGGCCTTGGCAGTGGTGGGAAACAGTTGGACTGGATGAACTTAAAGGTCTTTTCCAACCTGGTTGATGCTGTGATTCGATGATAAAGCTGGTAAGAAGGGATTCAGTAATACTACACGAGAATGCATATATTTATCACACTTTTCTTGGGAAGCTAGATATTGTAAAATTAATCTCTTTTATTTGTTTTGCTTCTGATGACTTTGGGTCATATATTCAAGTTTGTCTCATTACCATATGGGATAAAATTTACATTCCTGCTATGCAATAAAGAGAAACCCCAAAACCTGTTCTTGCTTCCAGAATCTGAAGATGCAAAATAAAATGCCAAACCCTTAAGCCTTGTAGTAAAACACTGAGCTGGCAGCACTGCTGCTGTCCTCTTATACCAGGATACATAATGCATGCTCCTGCAGAAAGCAGCAGTGTTCAGCTTCCAGAAAGCACACCCAGACTCCTTGAAGAAACCCAGCAACCACAGGAAAGAGGCAGATTGAAAGGATCCCCTAATGAGTGAATATATCCAGGGCTTTGAGTTCCCCATCTGCTGTTTTGACAAATACATATGAGCTGTTTTGCCAGCAGATATCACTATGTGTGTCCAAATTACAAGCGAGAATGAGAGAGAGAAAAAGCATTTCTCTACTCCTAAACGACAGGCAGATTTAGGAATGCCTGCTGCAATATATGTGCATTATTAGGCACATTTTTAATTCCTTTGTCGACCTGTACTATGAGGTCGTTTCACTTCAATGCAAATTAAAACATAATTCTTCATCATTGTATGATCTTTTTTCTCCTTATATGTTTTTTTTAATGGGTTGCTTGATTTTTGGCCCCTAGGACAATATAAAAGCTTTTCACTGTCTGAACTGAACTACGGTGGCCTTTCTTGTCAAAAAGTGCTCCTGGATTTATTTCTGTGTACATTGACACTATAAAATGTTACTTTCTTTTTTCTCTTCTGCAGGCAAAGAGCTGTAATAATCAAGTTTCATTGTCATTTCAACCTTTGTTCTAAAACATTATGATGTGTAGAAAATTGATTAACTGGAATTTAGTATATAAAACAAAAGGAAACTTTGTTGAAATCCAGAGGGCCATTTCTGCTCATTTGATAAATGTATTAGTTTCTTTGGTTTCCTGAATTACCAGGTAAAGGGCAACATTTTCCAGATCTAACTAATTTCACTAAACATATGAAAGACAAATACCAGAAGTCAAATCTAACATATTCTTCCCAGGGGCTTTAAAAAAACCCACCCCAAACTCTTTATTTTGAAAAGCTAAAGTAAGAGTTCCAAATTAAATGGATGATTCATGTGAGATATGTGCGCTGAACAACACATCAAGCTGTTGTACCAGCTGAAATGGCCTGGGTTTTCTCAGCACCATTAAAGAAAAGAAACAAGAGGTGAAAAGAGGTGATTGCTGTTTTATTCCATCTACACAAGCGTCGCTGTATCTCAGACTGGCAACAAACCAGATCCGCTATGGTGAACTCTGTGTGAGAGGAGAGGGCAATCAGCTTCATGGCTACAGAGACAAATCTTGCTTCCTTTGTCTCTGCGGCATGGAGGAGCTGCGGGTTGGACAGGGTCTGTAGCAAGAGGATGCTGCTCAGCACTGGTGGCCCTGTAAAGCCTTTACTCACTGTGCTGCGCCCCTACTGCTCCCGCAGCTGCAGCTCTGCAGTCATATGTTATTCCTCTGCAAACCTATTCCCTCCTGCTGCTGCTTTCCTGGATGTGGAGCACAGCATTAAGCTACCATCCCATCCTAAGGAAATTCATGGATGTGTAGGCAACTGCTTTACATACTTCTGATCTCACAGTCTCTCACAAAGGGACCTACAAGGGCTTGCCATGAATCTTGCGAGTGAGGGACGCAGCAGTCAAGTGGAGGGTGGAAGAAGGCAATTATAACTAATAGAAGTATTTGTTATCAATTCCCTGACATAATCATAGTCTGTGTCATACTGAAGGTAATTAAAGAGGAAATCACGTTCTCCAGTCTGATGTGGCAGAATGGAAACACAGGGAAAATTAGAGCACGTGCTGCTACTGTTTCTGAGTCAGTAATTTTAAGCAAATGTAAATGCTCCCAACTGGGCAAATGAAAATCCTTCATTTAATTTTCTGCATGAGATGCATTATAGTCCCTTTAAAGTATTAACCATCACCACTTGATGCACAAAAGCTCCCTCTTGCCAGTAACAGTCACATCTATTTCAGTCTAGACAAAATAGCTCCTGGGTGTCACAGGAAGAAACAATGGCATCTGAGTGCCTCCTGGAGAACATTCAGATCTTGAGCGTATTTTGTTTTGTGCTGGAGTTGAATTTGATGTGATAGGTCTGGAAAACTATAGAGCTGACCGTCTATATACAACGGGGTTTTAGTCCACATGGGTAATGAGACCCAAGCACCCAGCCACTTTTTTTCATGCCTCTGTCAATTTAAAGTGCATTTTTAAATGAACAGTGGGGTTATTTGGGTCTATTAATTACAGTAATTGTTTCCTGCGTGGAAACCACATGTATGAGATGTGAAAGGCGCGTGCGTGTGAGAGGGGACTCTGGCGTGCGTGAGACTGGTGCAATTCCCCTTTGAAGATTTCTTTTTTATCCCTAGAGAGGGAGCTTGTAATGAGCAACAACATTTACACTGAAGACTTCAATGCCCCTTGTTGCCCCATGGTTGCTTTGCCTTACACATGGAGATTAAAGCCAGTGGTTGAAGCTGCTCCTCCTTTTCCCATGTGGCTGATATAAATTCTACATCAAATAGAAAGGAGGAAGGGCAGGTTTGGCTGTCAGCAAAAAGCAAAGGAGAGGTCTGACAGCAGCAGGAGCAGGGGCTCAGTTCTCATTAATCCAAAGGGCACCAGAAGAGCAAAAATAAAACCTCGGGAAGATGCCTACTGTGCCCTTTAAACAAAGAGCCTGTGATTGGCATGATAAGAACAGCATCAATAAGTACATGGGAAAATGCTGATCCTAAAGCTTGCCTACTGACGGATGTGATGGGAAAGTCATGCACTTTTTGATAGTTTGTATAAAACTTGAATGTGGTGGTTTGTCCATTATGGAAGTACAATAATGATTCTGTACTTCAGTTTCTAACCTGTTTTCTATTACAAGTCTCTCCCTTTTAACTTTCACAAGAAAGCCTTCTTTTTGCCTGATTATGGTATTTTTCCTAGCGCAGAATGATGCCAGAGGAAAATAGTTTTAGGGAAAGTTTGGGATTAATCTCAAACTTTGTAGATGCTATTCACCCTTTTGCATCTCCTTTTGCTGCAGTGACACATCTCAAATGTGGCTGAGCCCATGCGCTTTGCTGCGTGGAACAGCTTAGTTTGGAGAGAACAGGAGAGAGAGGAAAAAGTACTCAGCAACACATCGAGATAGAGGGCAGCCAAACAGCGTGGCTTTATTGAATTAGGGAAGAGCTATGCAAAGAAGAGAGACTGTAGATCTCCTGAGATATCTAAGAGTATCTAAGCGCCAGCCCTTAAGCTATGTAGACATAAATCTCTCCTCAAAGGCACTGGGGTCCATAGTTACTTCTGTCATTGTCTCAACTTGGTTTTAGAAAGATTTGAATATTCTCAATTCTGCTTTTTTCCTTCTGGGCTGAGGTCCTGTTCTCTGCCCCTCTGTGTGGCAGATGAGTAGCAGAGACTCTCTTCTGATATACCCAGAAGCAAAACAAGAGATGTGTAGTCAGCACAGGGGTTTTTATTCACCTCTTAGTTTGGGATGGTTCTTGTGCATGAACATGAAAAAGCTTACCCTTGACACAACGGGGACAATATACAGTCAGAAACCAGCATTTTAGCTACTCTGTTCAATGCTGTTTTCCCTTCTTTCTTTCCTGGGGGAATAGTTATAGCTGGTAACGCTCCTTCTTTTACCCCTTCTTCCCCTAACTGAAGATGTATGCAAAGACTTCAAGGTTCAGACACAAGGCAGGGAAATAAACTCTCTTTGTTAGTTAAGAGAGAAATATGAATCACCAAGGAAGATTATTAGAAAGGTTTTAGGCCAAGAGAAACTTTGGTACTACTTAAACAGAGGAACCCAGGCTGCACATCAGAGAAGCATTGTGTCAGCAGTGAGATCCAACTAAGAGAAAATCACAACATTTTCTCCCCCAAGCCCCCTGTTACTACCTTATATTGTGTATTATCTAATTAGTTAAGCTATTTCAGGCTTTTGCCAGATTTAACTGGAGGACTGATCATATTTGAGTCTCTACTGCTTTTGATGATAATAGGTGGTTCTTTTCAAGCCACTCCTTTAGTACCAGGTGGCACCACATCACATGAGCACTAATTATCCAGCTGGGCCAAATGAAGAAATAGCTGGGCCTAATGCCGGGGCTGGTGGTCCTCTCATTTTGTTAGAAGGTGGATTTTGTAGTTATGCCTAAAGATTACTCACTGAGCTCAATGGCGATCTAATCTTCTTGGCTCTGTTGTTTGTATGCTACCTGATGGGACAGGTTTCTCATAGCAGTTTTCTTATGCAAAGCCAGAACAGAAGGAAGTTTGTTCTCACCTGGGCTTGGTCACCAGAATAAGGAGTCTAAGGTGGAATTTGCGATGTGAGTGTTCCAGGGAGAAATAACTCTGGCAGATACTCTTATGTTCGTGCACTGACACATGAAAGGATACAGTTCTTGTGAGCTCGTTAAGTGCTGGGTACCAGAAAAGGGAAATCAGAAACGTTATTAATCTGACAGGGAATCTGTGGTTGATTATGCCAGGGGCTTTGGGGAAAAGAGAGAATTTACGTATGTCCTTCCTGAAACTTAAACTTATTTTGAAATACTGCATATTTGGAAGTATTTTTGTGATGACCAAATAATTTTGTGCAAGTCTTACTATGGTAAGGTTTAGTTAAAATGAAATAGTTGAACTAAATCTTTTAAATGCATGATTTAAAATACTGTCTTCAATCAAATGTATAAACACAATAGTCTCTCTAAGTGAACTGCATCAGCCTAATGGCTTGCTGTGTTTTCTATTTGCTTTATTAACTAAGGAAAAACAAACATCTGTATGAGTTATTTTATGTTTAGACATGATTAAAAGTTCTCACAGTATCAGGGGATATTAATGGGCAATTATATTTTGAGTTTAAAATGGATCGATTATTCCTTCCCAAGAGAGCACCAGTGCACAGACAAACTGCACAGAAATAACATGTCAGTAACATCACACTACTGTACAGATTTTAAAGATAAATTTCCATCTGGCAAGCAGACATTCAGGAAGGAACTGTTGTTAATGCAGCTTTCACACAGACGAAGTTCATCAGGGGTAAAACCTGGCTTGAAGCTTCATTTCTACTTCTCACAGTTGGCAAATGTAAATATCCTCTATGTATTTCTTAAAGAAATTGAGCAGAAATAGCTGATAGGGAAAAAGCTGAATTTCTTCTCTTGTCCTATTGGAAGTTTTGGACTAATCAGATGGTCCTTCCAGAGAGCAAGAGCCAAAGAGGAAAACAAAAGGAATTCCAAAAATGATAACTACAAACCAAGAAGAAAACATGCTCTGTAAATATTACTACTTCACTGAAAGCTTCAATGCACTCAACAGACATCAGTTAATTTAACCCCTGCGAGGGGAGCTAAATAATGAAAACCTCATTTACAAATGAGGAGGCGGGAAGAGAGCCTGAGCCTATCAAAATGATATCCCTGCTGACTTCAGTGGTCTTTGGAGAAGGTTCCCTCTGATCTGTGTGAGATCAGGGCTGATGACTTCCACAGCATGCAGAAGAGAGCCAGGCTGTCTTCTGTTCATCACCACAATACTAACCCAGCATTATGCAACGTAAGATGATGGAATAACACATAGGTATTCACTATGAAACACATCGTGTTTGACTGTTTCCCGAATGTATGTACCGTTGATAAACATGAATAGTAATACTCTTTGTTACTGTAGTACTGACTGACCTGAGGTATTCAAGGATTGGTTACAAAAGCATGTTTTTACACCACATTTTGGGAAGGAAGACAAATTAATCAGACAAAAAACATATGGTTCTTTTAGTAAACATACTGTAATCGGAAGTTGTCTTTGCTCATGGAACTGAAGCTAAGAGTAACTGCTACTGATAAGTAAAGTAATTATTAAATCCAGCAGAAGGAATGGATAGAGCTGGTTGAAAGATATAATTCCAAATTGGAATGGTAGCTGAAATTTAACAACTTCACCTTGAGCTGAAATGTGCTGTCAATCTCAGAATGTTATTTAGGGGAAAATAAGTTATTAACAATGGATTGAAATATGTTTAACTGTATTGAAATTTTCCATTGTAAATGGCTATGAGATCAAGATGGTAACGTAAAATATTCGGACATTATTCACCCTCGTTTTGTAAAGGAAGAAAAGTTCCCTCCAAGTGTTTGATTATGTCATTTTATCACACTTCAGCTTCATAGTTTAAGGAATGGATTTGACTGACATTTGCATGCTTAGTCACAAAGAAACATGCAATTACTGATTCATAAGCACCAGTGGACCTTGTCTTTGAAGGCCACCTGTACAAGTGCTCATTAAGCATGTTCCAGGCAGCTTCTGAGATCTCTTGGGATCAAATAGTTTAAGAAAATAGGGTTTGTAGCCTTTACCACTAATAGGAGTTACACAAACGTATCTGGGGAAGAGTGTGCCTTATGGGTATTTTCTTATTTACATTCAGCATTGCCTTTCCAGTGGCCACTGTAGATTCGTTCTTCATTTTGTAGCAAGCTGATTTATATGCCAATTGGCTCACTGTGGTTAACTGAAATGAAGGCTTGTTTTAAAAGGGAACAATATTGTAACTCAACCTGGAAAGTGTGGGAGACAGCTGTCTGCAGTTCATAGTTTGAAATACTGCTTTAACAATTGTTTCTTTCCTTTTCTTAAGTCAGTGGTAGAATATTGCCATTATGGGACTTTAGATAGAAACACCTATTTCTGATAAGGAAACAGACTTGCAGAGAGTGGAGCTCAGAGATGGGGCCACCTATTATTTTCTCCATCAGTTACAAACTGGGATCTGAATTGTAACACATTCTCCTTTTCAGTTGCAGAAACTCTCCTGGAAATGGGGCTGCACTGAATTTAGAAATTCTGACTGTTTAAAACAAGCTGAAAGAGGTATGTTAGCCTGTAGCAGTGGTGTGGCTCCATGCTTGGCTCTGGGGAAGCGGGATGTGATGCTTTCAAGTCACATACAAATCTGCCCTAGATTTTGACCTGAAAATAGATGCTCCCTGAAAGATTTTGCCTGTTGATGTGGAATGAAATCCATGTCCTGAATAGCAGTCCTTGATCATAAAACTTAGCTATGCTGTGGGAATTAACTGATACACTTGCAAGTCAAATCTAAAATGGGGCTCAGTGTCTGTTATCACAGTACCTGTGGCATTGGGAATGACTTTAATGTTGTATTTAGATTCCTCACAGTGAGACTTGGGGCATCCCTTCGTCTGTCACATGCAAGCTCTCAGCCTCATGTAGGAAGGGTCAGGCTCCAGATGTGCTGGGGAGCACATGGCAAGGGCAAACAGTGGCTCATGTGCAGATGGCCTTTGGTAGGAGGCAATTATACTGAGGAGCTGTTAGTAGGGAAGCAAGGCAGGCACGGAGGGACACAACTGCAGAATAGCTTGGATGCAGTTCAGACATTTACACAGATGGAGGAAAGGAGTTAGCTAGGAACAGCCAAGCTAAAAAAAATTGTCTCTGGTTGAAAAATGGGCTTCAAAATGCAAGAGAAGAGGAACAAACAGGGCTTATTTCCTTTGCATTGAACAAGGTAGGGGTGGCTGAGTTGGAAAGGCCAAACTGGGCCAATAGGTCAGAAAACATGGCTACACGTCAATACAGAAGGTGAGCAGCTTGGGTACTGAAATCAAAAGGGGTTGGACTCTGCTAGGAGCCGGAAGTACTCACTGAATCTAAAAAATTGGTCAATCTACTTGGAAATCCAAGTGTATGAAAACCTGCCTAGTTTTAGCTAGCCAAATCCGAACGTTTTGCCCTAAAGCCCCCTTGTTTTTGTAATCACCTACAGAATTACTGCAGAGCATAAAGCTCCAAGTTTAACAAATTCTGGATAAATAAGGGCTTGATTCATCAGTATTTGCCAGATTAAATAATTTCTTAGTACACATCTTTTAGACCTCAAGGTTTCTTATGGTCCTGCATAATAAACTGCTTGTGCAATTAGCAATAAATTTGTCACTGTAAGTCACTCTTTAAAGCTGGGAACAAGTATAACATTTATTAGTGTGTTAGAGTTTGCAGTTAAAAATAGCTATCCTGTTTTCATATAGCGAGTGCACTTTTAGTCTTGTTTTCTCCAGCTCTGTAGATACAGGGAAGGTGACAGAATCAGCATGAATGTGTGATAGAAAATGGTATTCTTTGTGTAGACATGAAGTTTATTTGCAGCACATGTTGATAAAGGAAAAAATCTGCACATTTTGGCTTCATTACCACCTCTTTCAACACTGTATTTTGGGCTTTAATGAGTGTTTAACGCTACCTATTCTAATTGCAATAGAAATGTGCAGTCTGGTGTAATATTAATACATTATGCAAAACCAAATACCAACTGATGCTCAGCATGCAGCTTTAGCGCTCAGCATGCAGCTTTACCACTCAGTGATTAAACAACACACAGTGAAGGACTTCACTTTCTTCACCTTGAATATTGTGGTCTGGCACAGGCCCCTGAGATACCAGTCTTGCAGATGTCTTTGCACCAGACTCTACAGTGAAATTGCTGAGATTGCGGCTTGCAGTACTAGGAAGAGTAGTTAGGCTGTGTAACATAGGCATTTACTTTCCATAGCATTTACCAGAACTGGTGGTTATTTGGAAATCTCAGACATGAGGTGGTACTTGATTTAGGGAGCAGTCTGTGTAATTCGGATATCGCTTGGCTCCTTATTAAATATCTTGCTACCATTTTCTTGATTAGCTGATTCGTAATTAAATTTAGTATACTATTTATGTTTATTTCATTTGCTGTGTATATTTATTTGATTTCATTTAATTTTGTAATGAATCTTTCAACCTACCTATATCTGTTAGCTTTGAGAAAACGAAGCTGCTGCTATACAGAAGAAAGAGTTAATTTCACTGTGGACTTCAACCTGTAAGAGGTTGAGGAATCTCTTTTATAACAGTAGGAGAAGAACAATCTCACAAAATTATGCCATGTGTGGAGGGTGGTGGTGGGCAAAATTGAAGACTGAGGAGGAAGAGGGGGAGAGGCGGGGTAAGAAGGATTCCAAAGAAAGGATTTAATTATATTGGAATTAACTCTAGATCATTCAACTGGACTGAAGCAAAATTAATTGTAAAGCATTTGTTTTGAAGAAGCTGAGCCAGAAAAAGCACAATGCTGCCAAATAATGTTTAATATTTGTGTTCAGAAATTAGAAAAAGAACCCTTTGGGACTCTGAGTAGATCATTGAAACCAACTGCTCTTTTGATGAAGTATGTGTCTCTCTCAGATTAAATTACAAGGGCTGTCTCATGTTCTCATGAGATTCTGCAAACCTTTATTACATTATTTTAGTAAAAGCAAAATAAAAAGAGTTAATTGGTGATCACAAACTCTCTAAGAAAAGGTAGAGCAGAGTTTTAATGAGCAGTTACTCAACTGCCTGCTCCACTGCTTTTCCTCAACCTAAGCCTCACGTTTTCTGTGGCGCCGGGAGAAACTACTTTTCTTGAACAGTTTTGTGTTTCCTGGCCCTGCTCATGCCTTGTAAGTGATGAAGTGTCTTAGAAAATAGAGCAACAGAAAGAGAATGATGGTTCTTGAGTGAGTTGGGAAAAAACACAGGGAAACCTTTTCAAAGAGGGCAATGGATGTGTTTACCTTTTGCTTTGGCTTTGGCAGTGTCTAGACACAGCTTCATGTGCTTAATGGTAACCACAGAGCCTAGAGGAGAGTCATCTTGCTCATTAACACCCAACATTAATGCCTCCTTGAGGCGTTGCTTCAAGGAAGTGCTAGACAGTGCCACCAAAATGTACAGAATCAGGTTTGGCAGGACCTGGTGGTGTGGCTTTGGCTTCTTGGAAACAGAATCTTGAATGCTGCTGATGTGTACTGCCAAATGCCTCTAGCCCTGGGACAGCATGTTCACATGCAACACAGCTCTCCCTTGAAACTCCATGGGTTTCACTGCAACTAAATTTAGGCAATCCTTCACTGTTTATGTTGATTTGGAGGATAAACCTTTCTGCGATGTTTTGCACAGAGAATCCAAATGTAGTCACAACTGAGAAAAACGTAAACCGGCTCGGGCAGCTCTGTGTTGGGTTTCAGGTGCCCCGCAGCTGTGAGCTTTCCTTGCTTTTCAGCAGTGAGAAATGGAATTAATCATAGAACCATAGAATCATAGAATAGTTAGGGTTGGAAAGGACCTTAAGATCATCCAGTTCCAACCCCCCTGCCAGGGGCAGGGACACCTCCCACTAAACCATGCCACCCAAGGCTATGTCCAATCCAGCCTTGAACACTGCCAGGGATGGAGCATTCACAACTTCCCTGGGCAACCCATTTCAGTGCCTCACCACCCTGGGTTTATCTTAACATTTCTGATTTTTCTGCCTTAGCATGGCTGCTTTTGTGCTCAGTTTGAGGCTCCACTGGGAGATAATTGAAGTCCCCCCAGCAGAGTTTCTGCACCAAAACTGTTTCCTTTTCAACCTCCTTTTCTGTTTTGCCTCACTTAGAATTCACAGAGATATTGCTGGCTGTGTTGATCAATTTTAGGGCTATGGACAGCAAAGATGGGCAGAATGGCTGATGTGCCATGATACTCAGTGCAGTGCTTCCTGGTAAAAAGCAGGTAAGACCCTCCAGATTTGTAGATGTTAGATTTATCATTTTTCTACAGTATAAAGTAGATTTTCTTGTCTTAAGTTTCATGAAAACATTTGACAACATATGCAGTGAAGGGGAGGCTGTATGTGGAACAACTTGGAGGATGGAAAAATTAACTTGGCACCTGAGGATCTGGGCCTCTTAATGCTCTCCTAATGGCTGTCACAGGAATTATCCTCACAAGGACTCTTCTAGAATCATAGAACCAACCAGGTTGGAAAAGACCTTTAAGTTCATTAAGTCCAACCATTCCCAGCACTGCCAAGGTCACCATTAACCCATGGTATAGAAGGCCTCATCTCCATGGTGTGTGAGCACTTCCAGGGATGGTGATTCCACCATTTCCCACAAGATATTTCCTCCTTAAAGGAATCTGTACTGCCGCTTCCAGATTGTTGCGAAAGAAAAGACAGTGCTGACTCTCCTGACTTTGGCCCTACTTACAGGTGTCAAATCTCTGCCTGAAGTTCAAATTGGGAGCTCTCCCCAAATTAAGGGGGATTTGGCAGTCTCTCATGAGTTTTGCAGGTGTCTATTGTGACAATGCATGATGAATACACCATACCTGAAGACATTCAAGGCCAGGCTGGATGTGGTTCTGAGCAACCTGATCTAAGTGAAGATGTCCCTGTTCATTACAGGGGGGTTGGACTAGATGAGCTCTGAACGTCCTTTCAGACCCAAACTATTCTGTGATTCTGTTATCTTAGAAACCTCATGCGAATAATGACATAACAAGGTGAAAAAGACTGGAAATGAAACTTCACAGCCAGCCTGGTAATTGCCAAGAGGCGCACTGTTGTAAGAGCTCAGTTGGTACCCATGGCCCAGTTCTTGCCAGACAATTTAATCCCATCTGGGAAAGACTGTAGGTTCACTGCAGGCCTACAACAAGCTCTCTCCTTTAAGCCATATGTATATATGTATGTGTATATTTTTTGCCACAAAATTCATTTTTCAAATCAGAAAGTAATAACAGCAAAGTAAAGCTGGGAACTGAAGAATAACATGGAGGAGCATAAGAAAACACATGGGCAACAACAGTAGTCCTCTACAG
The DNA here is from genome assembly GCA_028858755.1 of Ara ararauna. Classification (NCBI taxonomy): domain Eukaryota; kingdom Metazoa; phylum Chordata; class Aves; order Psittaciformes; family Psittacidae; genus Ara; species Ara ararauna. Next base: position 124,248,943 of record CM054379.1, read on the forward strand.
ATAGTGGACCTAGGTCTTCTGCCTGCCTTTCTGCCGTACAGTAGGCAGAGCAGAGAGAACATTTCAAGGATACTTTTAAGAATCTATAGCTACTTAAAAAGCCTGATCGTTCCTGCGCATCTCAACCTATCCCAGGCCCTCGGAACAGGCTTGGACACAGAGCAGATGCCAGATGGCTTCCTCCAAGAAGCATAGGGCTTTGCTGCCTGCTGCTCCTGCCTCCATGTCCCAACTGTGCTCCTCAGGTACTGCCATACAATCACTACATATCAATCAGCACAAGTAAATCTACTTCTGTGGCCATTAGAATGGCCGTAAAGTGGCTATAGAGAGAAAGTAACACCACATCACTGGGGTCTTGCCTTTGAACACGTTCTCAAAGATATAATTGAAACCACCAAGTGCTTATTTCAAAGCCAAAGTTCGTAAGTGATGGGTCTGGCATCATGCCTATTGCAGGAAGGCTAATTACACCATAAATTAAACTTTTTTCTTTTCTAACCAAACATTATGACCTTTAATAAAATTGTTTTTACAACCAGCTGTCAATAAATCATCCAGGAAAGCTAGTGAGAAATGTTCTGTGAGCCACTCCACTCCTGTGAATTTCATTAGCTGCAGTTTATTTGGGTTTGTGAACTATGATGGTTTTTAAATCTCAAATTAAAAGCCCTGACCCATAAAAACTAATTTAAGAACGTTAGCATCTCAGTCTCTGTAAATGAGCCTCTCAAATTGCAGAAATTAGTCAAGACTGTATAACAATCAGGAGGTCATTAAGAGAAAAGAATCGTGGGTAGGCTCTGCTTGATTCAGCTACAGCACTTCCAGCAAAGCTTGTTTTGAATATACCCTTAACGAGAGAGAAATGTCTCCAGGTAGATTGATTTGAAAGCACTGTGAAAGCCTTTTAACCCAGTGGTTTGATTTCTCAGACATCAGTTTTCTGACCTTGTTTATTCTCTTTGGAGCATCAGGCTTCTGAGTTTGGACATGTGTAAGGAGTTATGCTGTGTGTTGTACCGTTGTGTATGTAGCAGTAAAGTATGAGGTAACGGCAGTAGGCTTTACTTCAGGAGCTCTTTTGGTTTGCATTCTTAAGGCTCCTGTACTACTTCATGATAATTACAAATATTTGTAGGAAATATACCATACTGCTTGATTTGTGACTTTAAGATGGGCGTATTTTAAACCTAGGCATTTTTACTGGTACCAGAAAATGAAGCTGTTAACATTCTACTGCTCTGCCTCATAAAGCTCTTCTGAGGAGAAGAGTGGGTTTATTTTGTGGTTTAGAAACATCTAGAAAGCCTTTAAGTTTGACAAGATAGCAATTCTTATTCTCAGCTCCTTTTTGGAATTGCAGCTTTCCTTACATTTGTGTTTTCTTTCCATATGTTTTGGCATGACCATTTCAAGCCTTTGTTAATACTCACTGTTCATCTGACTTTCCATAGCTTGTTTCTGAGGAATATGTGCCATAAAAGCCAGGTGCACCTTGCTCAGCTGTGTATAGCTTCCACACAAGAGTCCTCGTTTATACAGTTACTGACATCTCACACAGACTTCTCTATTCTGCCCTGTGGTTGATATGCAGAAGGTTCTCCAGGAGTCTACCTGTGAACTGTGTCCACTCCTGCTATCGTATTTTGTTTCAGGGACCCTAAAATGAGTATTTAATTGTAATAAGAGGATGAGACTTTCTAGGACCTACTTTTTACTAGCAAATATTAAAAATTACCTCTTTTCCTCTATTCTCCCTATTCCAGTCTCTTCTCCTCTTCTCTGTCTTGTCACAAGTATTTGTGCATTGTCTGAACCACTTGTTATTTCTGAAGCAAAAACTCTCTTTATGCTTATTCCTGAGATTTGATCTTTAGTGAGGCTGTTGTTACAGCCATTCTGGTGATCTTTAGTGTTTTCAGACTGCATTTCAATTAGTACAGCGTTTTTTTCCCAAGGCATTTGCCTGTGTGACATGTAACTGTCACTTAAATGCCTTTGCAAAACAGCTTGAACTACCCCTTGCTCCCCCAGTCAAATACTGAAACCTAAACTCTGAAGCTTACTGTGAGCAAAATAAATCAAACATAAATTAATCCTAAAAGCAAGATGTAGGCTACTGATGAGGGCAAGAGCAATCAGAATGTATAAATATCAGTTACTTGAACTCCGTGAAATACCCACACACACACGCCTGCGTGTGCACACGCGCATAATGTTAAACTTGATCTGGACTTTTTCCTTCTGGCTTCATTAATCACCTAGCCAGTTAATGTGAACTATTTCACTTCAGCTTCACAGATCTGTTTTATGTATATACATTTTTCAGCTTTTATTTTGTTTGATTTTTTCCAACATTGCTTGGCTTGCGCTTCCATTATTCGTGAATGTTTAAGGTTGGAGGAAAAGTAAATTACAGACCCATTGGACTAATGTAACACAAGAAGGCAGATGTTTTTCCCTTTCTTCCAGTCACACATTGTTTCTAAACTAAACGCACTAAGTCCAATAAAATGCTTTAAACAAAATACCAGTTTTGTATAGCAGGAGGCATCACTTTTTGCAATGGTGTTTATCATACGTGCAAAGGAATAGCTCCTATTTAGTTCCTACGAAGTACGAATGTGAATTGGTATAACTTTATCCATATGGAATATACATCATAAGTGTCAGAATTGCCTTGGTGAACAATATATAAATTTCACAAGTTCTCTACCTAATGGTCTATTAATCTATTTTGGGATTTGTTTTAGTCATTTATTCATTTGTTTGTTTTGTTCATTTATTTATTCATTTATTTAAATAACATACCACTGATGTTTCCAAAGGCACCAACTGAAAAAGACTTCTCAGAAAAGGTTATTTTCTGGTTTGACTCAGGTAATCCTATAAAGTGAATAATCCCTGCACACATTTCCACCATGCATGAAAATGGAACCTCTGGTGAATGAGAGCCGTGTCAGCTCTGATGTGACCTGCTTGTTAGGATTTTGTATCAAATTCCTGCTTCCCTCCACCCCTCCCTTTTTTGTTTTCTTAACCACTTAGCATTAGCAGCACTATTTCTTCCGCATAATTGGGCTTTACTTGCTGTTTGGCTTTGTCTTGCAGCAAGACTCGGGGAGCTCCTAGAAGAGACACTGTAAATACCAATTATATCAATAGAAGGCAACATCTGAGGGGGACAAAATGCAAGGGTGTTCTGGCTGCACCATTTCTGTCCAAATTGCCATCAGAGTTTTCAAGTTTGGATTCAAGGTTTTAACTCAGGCCTGGTAGCAGGCATGGAGAAACTTGGCACTTGCCCCGAGTACATGAGATTCCCAATAGGCCCAGGCAATCTTCCAGCTTTAAAGGAGTTTCCATGAGGCTTTCCTGAGTTACTGGTGTCCTTTCATTGCCTTTTTACCTGCGCAGGACATAAAAGACAAGTTTTACTTTTGTGGATATCGTTTTTAAGTGCCGAGTGTGTACCTGTTATTTTCTATGTGCTTTGTTATTTTCCTTCCATTCTGAAGTGAAAGTGAAGAGGTTTTTAGACAGCTAAAGTGTCCCTGGATTGTGGAAGTGCTCGGGGAAAGCCAAGATACCAAACACCTGTTTCTCACTAAACCTGAGGATGTTGGGTAGGTCAAGAGGGGAGCTGTGGGTTAGCTCATTCCACTGTAAAGCAATGAAAGCCATAAAATATTATGAGCAAAAAGCCACCTGTTCTTGAATTAGTGCTCGCCGTCTACCTTTGAGGTTTCAATTGGAAGTTCAGTATCTAGGCTGAACTGGTTTCCTCTTGCTCTGACTTAACCACAGTGTGTCAGTTTGTACAGGGCCTTCCCAATCAGCTCCATCTCCAAGCGCGCTGCAGAAAACAAAAGCACGTGTGCACTTGCATCCCTTCCCCTCCCGGGCACGTGCACTAACAGCAAAGCTACTTTGCTTAAATAAAGCATAAAAATCAGGCGAGTGTCAGAAACTGAATTTGATACCAAAGTTCTAGAGATTTTCAGAGAGATACATCCATCACGATGCATGGCTGAGACAGGGCTCCTTGATTTGTTTCAGGTGCTGTATCCTACAAATGCAAACGCTTTCCGAGTAGGTGCTCTCTTCTGGCAGCTTCACAGTCCTCCCTTCTTGGACAGAGAAGCTGATGTTCTTGGGCTGTACTGCTGGGTACAGCATGGAAAAGCATGAGGTTTTATGTAATTTGGTTTAACTGGGGGGATTTTTTGGGGTTTATTTGGTTTGTTTGGGGTTTTTCATTTGCCTGGTGACATATTAGTTGGTTCAGATTCAGAATCTGGACAGAAAGGAGCTGGTCTTACAGAAAAGCCACATACATGATGAGAAGTGCTCTGTAGTTTGAAGGGGCAGGGCCTCATCACCCCGTTACTACATAGAACAAAAAGCAGCTGGCTGATGGAAAGAAGAGCAGCTAGAGATAGTTTTATCATGAGATGCCTGAGGATGTGGTAGCCTAAGTAGATTGCTCTGTCCTGCTCTAAAGGTAATGTCAGTGTGGCTGATTCTGGGACTAAATGCTATATATATTGTCCAAAGCACAATATTCCTTCAGATAATGGAATATGGATATGGAATATAAATTTTAGTCTAGCTCTGATTTTTCTTGTTTGAACTCCAGGGTGAAGTAAGACAATTATCAGTTTAATTTCGTAAGCAAAGGAGCTGTCTCAGTGTGTAAGAACTACACAGAGATAAAGTGATGGATTTTAATGCCAGTATTTCAAAGTTAGCTTGTATGACTTTTATTAGAAAACCTTTAGAAAACCTTTAAATCTTTATTAAGGGGAAAAAAAATCACAGAAAGATGAATGAAGTGGTCGTTTGATTTAGTACTTGTAGAGGCTGCTCTTTACCAAAAACGAAACCTCATATTCTGCGCTGCATACTCCAAATCCACATCCTCACTTGCTGAGCTTGTGCTCTCACCCATTTCCAAAGCTCAGTGGTAGCATCATTAATAATCCTTTTGATATTATTTTCTCTGATAAATGTAAAACATCATGAACTCATTTGGTATTAGCATAGATGGCATAAGTATTTCTGTGATATCCCATCACTTTATAAAAACACTCAGTTGTGGATCTGACTGAAACTACAGCACCATTGCTGTGGATGAAGGCTTGAAGGAATCCCATTTCATGTTATGCATTTGAGTGCTGCTGTGCACTCTGATGTGGAATTTGGCTGGATTGTGGAAAGTGGGACCATGAGGGAGACGAGAGTGATTCCTGCCTTCTCGGAGCTTGGAGAGGGCTCCCTTTAGCATCCCAGGGATGTGGTGGGGCTCTGGGTGTTATGCCCAGGGTGCAAACCCCCTTCCATACAAATCCAAGGTCCACATAGCTGGTCCTGTGCTTTTTGCATGTCTTGGCACAAAGTTCTGGGCACTGACACTGGCTTTTTGTCACTTGGGTCAGCAGTGACAAATGTGTCTCCCACCCCAGATGGGGCTGCTGGCCACAGAGCTGAGCTGCTGTTGGGTCTTCTGTTCCTCTATAACTTCACCTCTCAGAGCTGAGGCAGTGTTTAAGAATTGTGGCTCTGGTGCCACTCAGTCTCAGGGTTTTGCTGTGAGCAAGCTTGAAAGTAGAAAGGTGAGCAAGAAAGAAGGTCCTCCTCAGGTGGCTTTTCAACGAGGGTAAATGCTTGTCGCTCTGTGGAAGTCCAAGGGTAATTTCCAGGAAGTAAGATTTTACCTGCTTTGGGTTTTAAGTAGACCTCCTCATTCATCCAAACTGGGCAGTGCCAGCATGTGGCACCTGGGCAAAGAAGGGGGATGAGCCGGTGATGCCCTGCCCTTCCAGTCCCATGCTCTGAATTTACTTGCACACAGCAGTGTTTCTCCAGCTGTGGGGATGGGTGAGGTGATGGGCAAAGTGGGGTAGTGGAATATGCAGTATCACAGCATATTCCTTGCCTTGGAAAATGTAATGAAGTCAATGAAGGACCAGGATTTTCCCATCTTAATTTTGAATTTGGTTTAGTAGGTGGGATTGCTAGCCATAGTTATTGTTCCTTGTGGTGAAAATAAAGCACTGCTGTAGATGGGAAAAGAGAGATGGAACTATGGTGTTACTACAGTCCAGCATCAGCCATAAGAAATGAATGTAAAAAGTAGAATGACTCATTTAATGTGGCAGAATAGAAAGCCCACTCTTTAACATTACTGAATGGACCCATCTCTTGTCATGTCACAGATAAAGCATGTATTGAGATTGCTGAGGGGCCATTTAAACTTTGCTATTGATTTGCACAGTGCCTTTATACTGAAATTTTAAGTCTGTTTTTTATTAGACATTTTGGTTTTGCTTTTTGGAGAATTAGTCCTTTGCATTTAGACTGGGAAAGCAGAAGGTAAGCTCATTTCACCTTTCCAGTGTCTGAAGGGAGCTACAAGGATGCTGGAGAGGGACTCTTCATCAGGGACTGCAGTGATAGGACAAGGGGTGATGGGTTCAAACTGAAAGAGGGCAAGTTCAGGTTAGATCTAAGGCAGAAGTTCTTCCCTGTGAGGCTGCTGAGGCGCTGGCACAGGGTGCCCAGAGAAGCTGTGGCTGCCCCATCCCTGGCAGTGTTGAAGGCCAGGTTGGACACAGGGGCTTGGAGCAAGCTGCTCTAGTGGAAGGTGTCCCTGCCCGTGGCAGGGGCTGGAACTGGATGAGTTTGAAGGTCCTTTCCAGTCCAAACCGTTCTGTGACTCTGTGAACACTGCCTCCTCCTTTTGAAGTGATGGCTTTTGTAGCCCAGACTGGGACCATTCTCCTGCTCCAGGAAGATCTGTGTTTCAAAGCTTGCAGCGGCATTGTTTGCCCTGTATAATTCATTATCCTGATTGCTGGTTGCCGTCATCACAAAGATGCTATCATCTCCAATAGTTTTTCAATCAAATTTTTCCCTTCCAACCCAAACCATTCTGGGATTCTATGATTCTATGATTTATAAACTTCACAGTACACACGATTTTTTTCATACAGAGGGCTATTATTTTGGCAGTAATTGAAAATGATCTTTATACTGCAAAGGTATAAAATGTCAAATTCTTGACATCTAATCAAAAGTAAAGGAATATGTCAAATTCTTAATGAGTCCCAATATTCATCTGCATGATTATTTTATTTATATGGTCAAGGTCAATTACATCCTTTTAGAACACAAACAATAGTCCTAATTTTGTTTTTTTTTTTCTGTTAGCCTTTTAAGTGTGGTTAAATGTTTTTGCCCAAACAGCTTCTTCTAATATCTTTAATTTGCAATATTTTTCCTGGTGCCAGTTGTTCTGCTCAAGTTTTGCAATGGATATAAACCGCAGTGGTTTGTTCATTACACTGGATGCCTACGGATTTCTTTTTCTCTGTAACTGTGCTGTATGATATTTATGTGAAATTGATTCTCTACAACTGTAACTAATAGGATTTTCCTGGAAACAATCAGAACATCTTGTACCAATGTTTACAATAAATATATAAGGAGAAATTGATAGCTATCTAACAGTTTCCAGGAAGATGTGAATTAATGTGAAGCCAGCCTCTGAATGGGTTTCAGAAGGAGAGGTTGTGGTTTATTTGATTTCTGTTGAGACTTGCCATGTGATGTGAATTCCTTAGACATTTTCTTCATACTTGAGAGCCTTTTTCTACATTGTACATCCATTGAACATGCTGCTCTTACGTGGTGCCTGGGAAATGTTAATTGAACAATCCTGAGTTTAACCCCTCCTTTGTAGAAATACAGCTGTTAATAACGTTTATTTGGCTTCAATTTAGATATGAGAAACATCCATTGGGGGAGGTTCCTGAAAAAAAAAAAGGTTTAGAGTTAATATGGGTTCCCCACATATTAAGAGCAATGGCATGTGCTGTAAAGAATAAAAACCACAACACACAGACATCAGTCCTCATGGGCTAATGGAAATCTAGACCTGATTAAAAACCCATTTCAGGACTTTTTTATTGCAGGGGTGGGTTTGATAGCTGTCAGTGTACAGGAAAATAGCACATCTGGAATCTTACTGTGTACTTGTGCTGGCTGGTATAACTCAACCTGTGTGTCAGAGGTTTTTTTTCTTTAATAGCCAAGATTTATTTGGTTTCTATTAATTTTTTAAAAGTCTTTGGTAAGTATGCTTATTAAGTACTAAATTTTTACCCTCCACAAATTAAAAGCTGTATTTTAGCAGCTGAGCAGTTTCCTTTGGAGAAAAGTAAGAAAGCCAGAAAGATGCATTAGTAACATAGAGAGTTATTTGATTATACATGTACCCCAGTGGGTTCTCAGGGATGACTATTTTGCAGTTTGTTTAATGGAAGTTCCATTTTTCTCATGACTTTTCTATCTACTTCTGGGAAGTTTAACGTGAGATATTAAACAAGTAGCGGACTCTGACTCACTATAATATTAAGAGTTTATTTTCCCATTAGGACAGTGTATACGCCTAGGAAATCATAAATATTGTTTAAAAACTCCTCAGATTTGCTTGTAAAATATGAACCTTCAATAAAGAGGAGGCTTTTTTCCTAAGCAGTGTCCTGGAGAAAAATGAACAGTCAGCTACAGATCAAGAACTGCAGTGTTGTTTTGGTTTAGATCTAACCACGATTTTAATGAAATATGTATATTTATAATCATCCTTAAGTTAAAAGCAAGAACAGAGCAATAAAAGTCCTTTGACAGTCCCCCACAACCTTAGATTTATTGTCTAGTTAAGTTTTTTAATAGTGCACTTTCAGAACTTTTCCTTTTTAATCACTCTACAGATTTGACAGCTGAAATATTTACTATATTTTCATATATTCAAATCATGGTCTAAAATCAACAGTGACCTGGATATTGCTTGTCTTGGATGGTCTTAAAGATCTCCAAAGATTGAGCTATGCGTAGGAGTTATTAATGTTTTGGCTCATCTAATCAACAGTGTCATTTTAGTCCTGTCCTACTCAGCAAACCCGCAATGATTTAAAGGTCTTGCAGGTTGGAAGTACCAGGTAAAACTCTAAATCTTCAATGGGAAAAGAGCCAGAAGGGGATAGATTCCAATCACATTTTATCATCTTCAAGATGGAAATGTTTTTGAAGCAAATAATATGCTCTTTATTTGGTTTATATACAGAATAGGTGATCACACATTTATATGTCATTCCAGTGTTAAAATGACTAGTTAAAAAAGTCATAGCAAAGGACCTCTAGAATGTCACTGCAAAGTGCCCTGAAAGGTTCAGCCAATTCGTTTGGCTGAGGTGGAGAAAGAAAAGTACCCTTTTCTGGTGTAGAGTCACCCCCCGGACCACGTAGACATAACCTTGACAGCAGTGTGTCCATCAATTTTATTTGGACCAAAGTCAAGTGAAATATTGCCCATGAGGTATTTGGGAATTTTGTGTGATACTATACTGTTTGCCCCCAAAAATGTCAGTCTTTCCCGTTTCTTAAAGCCCTTCGAGCAGAGTGCAATAGTGACTTCTCAGATAATTATTTATATTTTACAACATAAAATTGGGTCCTTTCCAACCCAAACCATTCTGGGGTTCTATGATTTGGTAGAAACCTTGTGCCAGGTTTGACTGTTTTCGTTGGTGAATGAGACTCAATGGGCTGCGGGTCGCTAACAGATCAGAGCTCTGTTGCTGTTACTCCTGTTAAGAGTTCTGTGGTGAATGAGGTGAAGTCGTTTGCCATTGCTTTTGGATGTTTGCAGGGATCCATCATGTTTGGTTTTTTCTACCTCCAGTTTTAATTTGGCAGTGCTTGCATGCACAGACAAGTATTACCAAAGGTGTGAAAATGGCCCTGCAGGACTGCAGCTCTCCTGTACATGCCTGGATTTAAGAGGGAAGACAGATCCTAACAGTGGTCTCTTGGCCATTCCTGCCAGCTTCACATGAAGCTTGTAGACCTGGATTTAACCAAAGCTTATGTTTTTGGAAAGACATTTCGTTTTGCTAATAAGTCTTCAAGTGACAGGGATTATATTATGTCAAGTAGACTCTTTCAGTGCTAATTTACCTGCCTAGTTAAAATGTGCATGATTTTTAGTCTGATTTTGTCTGCTGTAGCCATTGGACTTTTTCATATCCCTGTCTACAAGCTTAAAGTAAACCTGATGATTTATGAAATGGGAAATATATTTGGCATGGATGAGCTTATGAACTATGCTCAATTCAAGCATTCAAATTACCTTGGAGAAGTTTGCATCTCTGCAGTCTTTCAGGAAAAGGCAACCACAGTAAAAGTCAGCTGGAGAGCTCAAGCTCAGAGATGCAGCAAACCTTGTCTCATGCTATTTCAGTACCCAGTGTAATTTACCCTGTGATCCTAAGATGTCCCAGAGTACAAAATGAGATTCCTTTAAAAAATGGCAAGTTTTATAAACCTTGGAAAGCCCTCTTTCAGGATGGTAATTCTTATCATTACAGCTGTCACACCATATTTACTGCTGTTGCTGCTTTCTGTTACAATGATGAAGCAAACAAATGTCTGCAACTGTTAACATCATCCTGGGTATGAAATGCCTCATTTCTTAGCAGACCCTAAACCGGAAAGACGTAAACTGAGGAGGAAAGCTTTGGTAACCTTGAAAACCAGGAGCAGAAAGTTGTTGCCTTGTGACAATAAAATGAGAGAGGGCATAAGAGTGTCGAAAGGAGTCTGTATGGGCGACACCTCAGGGCACAGTTATGGAAAACTCTTGGATGGGGTGGAATTTTCCTGTGTCCCAACACACAGCCTTGGGGGTTTTAACCTAACCTGAACTGCAGGTCTCTGTGGGTAAAGGATGATGTTTCATGAATGGGGCATATCTAGTGAGGAGGTCTAGTAACATCACTGAACAACAGAGAAAAAGCAATGTCTTCTGCTTCTCCCAGATTTCAGAAGACTGAACTTCAGCTCTAGTTAAAGATACTTTAATATTTTGTCCTCTGGTTGTTAGTCCTGCTCACTTCTTTGGCTTATTTTCTATTTGCTGGCTTCATTACTTCCTTAAATCCCACTCATCTCCGACTTTCTCAGGTCTCCACACTCAGCTATACCTACACCTAGAAGTATGGGTGTCGATGGCAGTAGAAGAAAGTAAATTCAAAATGGCTCTTGAAGATTTGATTACTACTGAGGTGAATATTCTATAATATACACAAAGGGATGCCTCATCCAAATTAACCCAGTATAACTATTGTGGTGGTGGGAATGTTCAGTGCTTGTAACCAAATGCACAGACTTCCTGCCTGAAGGGGGTAATTATGCAGATACCTCTAATAAGCTGTAGAGTTTGTTCCATTGAGTAGAGATTTGAAAGCTGAAGCAAATCATAGAATCATAGAATAGTTAGGGTTGGAAATGATATACTTTCTTCCAGAAAATATCCAGTTTGCGGCATTCAAAGCTGGAAAATACTATCCCTAGTTTATAAATGGGGAAACAAAGTGCAAAGATGATGATGTGATTTGCCAAACATTTCAGAAACTGTGTGGAAGAGAACTTAAGTGTGACAACAATTCCCGGGGGAAATGATACTTCTACTGCATGTAGAGTTAGCTCAGCTTCTCACTGCCTAGCGGAGTCCTACACTTCTGCACTTAGTGGCTGTGAAAAACACCTAATCAAAGCGGTAGCGTTTTTGGTGTGTTCACTTTTCATAGGTGCAAGTGAAAACACCAGATGGAAAACAAAATTTAGCTGACCATGGATATTTTAATAGCTGTATCAAACATTCCTTTTCTGCGAGGACGTAGATCTACTGCTATTTTTCTTAGCAGAAAGGGTCACTGCAAAAGTTCAAATGATGGTGCTTTTCTAACCAATCTAGGAGAATTAACTGCACTAAAATGCTTCCTGGCTTGTGTTACCACAAAAATTGTAAAAACAGTTTTACAAGCTGTTGTGCTTTAGTGCAAAGCAAACACATTAAAAACTTCTAATGAGCATTGCTTCTTGCATCTTCCTGTCAATTTATATTATTTGGTCTATAAAAGAATCAAGGCCTGTTTGTTTGGAGAAGCTTAAGTTGTTTATTAACAGTTGTTGGTCGTGCTGTACTTGTAATGTGAGTATAGATAGGAATTCACAGTCACTGCTCTATAATATCAAGAGAAGTTAACTTTGTATTTGCTTCAACATGTAGGAAATAACTCAGGTATGACACAGCAGAATGCAGCTCCTTTTTTTTACCAGACCATAAACTGCAATTTGATATTCCGGTGCTGCGCATCCCCAGACCCTGAGCCTAAGAGGCCTCGTACCTCCCTGGTGTCTTTCCAAGCTGATGTGGAAGCCCACTCGTGGGCTATGGAGAGGTGCCTCTGCTCCTCTCCATAAGAGGCAGCTCCGCATGCTAGGAAGCGCCGTGTTACACCACAAGGTTCAAAGGCCCTCCTAGGAAAACAACCCAGAACTGTAAGGGGATGGCAGAGGCGACCTCCGAGATTGTCTCCCTTTTCATTTCCAGGGCTGACTGGTTCAGGGCAGTGCTGGTTCCAATTACAGCTCCAGCACAGCTGCAAAATTCCAATGGCACCCACATCTTAGGCACAGCTTTACTGCCTCTCTTCCTGTATCACAGGGCTGATACGCAGTATACGCAACTGATTTGGCAGATATATAGATTCAGGAATAACTTGGCATCGTCTGCACGTATTTTTGGCAATTTTTCAAACCTTTCCATTTGTGTGGATCTCAAAGCTGGTCTCGCTTCATTTGTAAATGCAGTTACTTGCCTAAGTCATGCATGGTGCCCTGTAATAAAGTTATTTCTCCAATAAGCTCAGACCCGTTGGACAACTTTGTGCTGGAACTAATTATGCTTCCTGACATCCACTGAGGAGTGACTTATAATTTGCATATGCTTGTCTTGTACCATAATTCCTGAGCCGTCAATTGAGCTCATTCTGTATATTGTGTATAGGCACATTGTACAGAAATGTGGTTATTCATAAGTCATGTAAATGGTGCATTTTATCAGCTGCAGTTTCTTTGTGTCAGAATCTTTGTGCTGAGGTTTTTTTATATGTCAGATACAAATGAAATCCTAAGGCTCAATGAGCAAAGCTTTATGAATAATGCTGAAAGCTTTCTACTATGGGGGTTTAAAAATACACTTCAAGGAACACTGTATTTTGTGCTTTGAATTTCTGCTGTGATGGAGAAGAAAAATGAGGAAATAGTGGAAAAAGAAAATGGTTAGTGGTGAGAGAAATGTGGAGACAAGGTATGAGAGGCTGGGGCAGCACTTTCTTTTCCCCTTAGACCTCTACACAAGGCTCACACCAATTCTACACACTACAGTGAGTTATATTATATATATAACTGAGTTATATATATGCCGTGAGTTATATACGTTAGTGAAAAAATAGAAGAAAGTAATGCATAACTTTTAGACATGGAACTTCATGGAGCCAGTTCCACCACTGTTCCTCTTTCTTCTTTGCTCTCCTCAGCATCACTGATGTCAGCCAGCGTTTAATTTGCTAGTTCTGCTTTCTTCTGTTATGAATGACCAGGCTGGGTCCAGTTCAGGCTGAAATTTCATGTAGAAGCAGGATGAAGTGTAATAATGACACAATGCTTTCTGGGAGCCTGGATTTAGTCAGAAAACCTGCTGTCCCTACAGTGAGGTTAGATAGGTCTGTAGGTGATATTGCTGGAGGAATAACACACCCTCTCATTCACTGAGTGCAGCTTGTGATACGAATATGATGTGCCAGCTGGATACGATCCTGCTAGGAATGGCTATATACCTTTCTATAACAAACATGATTTGGCCTGTCTTTACTTCCCTCTCCCCTCTGCTGCTTCTCTGAATTGCAATTTCTATCTTCTTTTTATATACAGTAGGAAAAATTACAGATTAAAAAAACAGATGAAAAAAGCAGATGAAAGCTTTCATTCAGACCCCTAAACGGAAATTGTTCCTGGAAAGTTTGGACAGTTCCTTTATTTTCCTTAATGCTTGCAAACACCAAACCACCACCACCACAGAAGGGATATTTGTATTGCCGTATGCTGCTTGGTGATTTTGTTTCCCTTCCTGACTTTTTTCTGTCCCTTCCCCTGTCTTCTAGGGCGCAGCTTGTAGGAATATGTCACATTTCCATGGTGCAGCGGAGCGGGAGGCAGCAAAATCTGGATCTTACCACCAGTTTGGCCATTGTCTTCCTATGTGAACATGGGTAAGTTATTTCTTTCTCCACGGATAATAGTGTGATGTTAATCACTTACTTCATGGGGCAAGGGTGGCTGATCCATAACATGCCTGAATCATTTAAGCAGTTAAGACAGAACTCTCAAAGTGGGCCTCTGTTGCATGTTTGACTAGCACAGACACTACTGATCAACCTGAAACTCCTCTGGGGGGCAGAGCAAGTGGCTATTAGCTGCTAATGCTGATACGCAGATGCCCTGGGGTGCAGTTGCAAGGAAGCCCAGACCTGCTTTTTAGGTAAGTTATCTGTACATCCCACCCTGCTGAGATTTTGGTATGAAACATGTAGGATTAGTGAGGCTGTCTGCGTTATGTGAAAATAAAAGGAAAGGAAAATACACTGAGCTCTGCTGAGAGGGATATCAGAACCACAGCAGAGGGCTAGCAGATAGCAGGCTGTCCACTGCCTGCCAGATGCAAGCTTATTCCTGCACGTCTGTTTAAGCTACGCTTTAAAAAGCACCAGTGATGGATCAAGCTGGTACCGAAGTGCAAATGCTAGGGTTGATTCATATTAGAATGTACCTTTCAGCCATTTTCTTTGTCCCCAGAATAAACAAACTGCATGGGTTAAGGAGTACATTCCTCCCCACACATGTCAAATATCTGTGGCTCATTCTGTTCGCTCATTTCCCCTGATCCTATAAATTCTGCATTCTGTGTCCATCTTGGTCTCATACCACCTTATTCTCTCCCTTACTACACAGCTTGGCAATGTTAGAAAGGACTTATTTTTCCTTCCCTTCCTTCTTTGTGTCTTTCTGTTGAGCATTTGTTTTAACTGTGACTGTAAAATGAAAGCATTCATTGCCAGTCTGGTAAAATGCTTCATGCTTTATTTGATGCTGAGCACCACTTACACCATGGTGTAAAGGTAGTATAAAAGATGTGCTCACCACCTCCTCCGAGCATAATTCATCTGTATGGCACGTGTAAGAAAAAAGCCCAGACTGGGGCCTGATAGGGGTTAAGAATAGATCTGGCAAAACTTCATATTCTTCCTCTGGACTGAGAGTGAGCAACCTCCAAGCTCACAGATTGGGCTCAGATTCACATGTCATGAGAAGCCAATGGTGCAGCCTAGGAAGAAGGAAGAGGAAGGGAAAGCTCCCTCTTGGTAATCAGACTATTCCCCAGCCACTTCTGTTTTGGATCACCATCCAGCAAAAGTTCCTTCATGGCCTTGGTATGCTTAAATAGTTCCACTGAGGGAGATGTGATTTCAGGGTGTTTCTGAAATTCTCCATGCTCCTTGCTAACTATGTGGAGTAGGAAAATCTGTTTAAAGGCAGCCTTATCCATTTTGTGACCTTACTCATGAATTCTAATCTCTAAATCTCTTAAAATCTCTTGATTTGAGATGTCTCAATGTTCAACTACAAGGAAGAGTTAAGAGTTTCTCAAAGGTGCAGGGGTGTATGAGAAAGTTCAAGGGCCTTGAAACTGTATTAGTTTGGTAGGGTGTAGCGGGTTTACCAGGGGTACTAAAACAATAGTTAACTTCTGTACATCCCAACAGGCAATTAAATGCATTCACCTTGTTCTTCAGTGCAGAATTGAATCAGCTTCTAGAATTCAGCTGTGCTTAGTATCTGCACCATGCAAGGAGGTGGTCTGGGAAAAGCTTGCCAGTGTTGTTTTGTCTTCTCTTTCTCATTCTACCAGACACTAATTTGAAGGGAGCAACATAATGTGAATCGGGGGGTAAGTGATGTGATTTTAAAGGAAAAATCGTGGTAATGAAGATGCTTCGCTTCTGTTTTTAACTCCTCACACAAAACCTGTGCTTTGGTGACTGGCCTTGTAGGTTACCTAGTTGGAAACATGATCTTGTCTGTGGCCTTTATGGACGAGAGCGCCAGTATGCCATGCTTGCATTTATCGATTTTCCAGATCCCAGAATGCTAATATTTTTCATATGCTATAACTCTGGTGTTTACATTATTTGGGGATTTGAAGTCTGTTTTGATGCTTTATGAAGTCTGACATTACTCGAATAAACAAATTCTTAATAATTGATTAAAAAGCATAGTTGTACCACTTAATCTGTCTGTGCAAGAGAGGCATTTGTCCTCTGGGACAGGAATAACCCAGCATTTAGTTAATCAAGTTTTAAAAGCTGTGAATTTAAGCTCTTTGGGATATATACATTACCAATTGCAGGAAGTTGGGAAATAAAAGGAACTTTTCAAATAAAAAGATGTCAATTTAATAGCAAAGGAGCTGGAAACAGATGTTTCACGCAAAGCATGAGAGTTGTGTCATTCCTTTAGGTTTTCAAAGTCACTTCTTGTCAGATGCATAGGTTAAGAGAGAAAATTAATGAGCTGTGTTAAGTTTTATTACACAATCTTCTGATGTGGGAAAGCTTCCCTCCAGGAACAGCTCTGTGCGTGGCTTAACTGATTTAGGCAAGCCTGCTGCAGTATTCTCCAGAATGTGTTGGAGATCAAAGTAGGGGGAGTTATTCAGGTTTTATGGCAAGGTAATTAAAAAAAGATGGGGATTATTGCATATAAATCATACTTGCATAAATTTGCTGGCAAAATAAAATCAAATAAACACGTTTAAAAAATGAGATCAGGAAAACATTGAGCCACATTTTTTAGCGTTACAGATGCAAAGCTGTGCCCCGAAGTCTACACAGTTGACCTCTTCCACTGCAGAGAATTTGGCCCAGGTCCATTTTAGTGGTGTTTTCATTTACTTAACGAAGAGAAAAGGAAAGAAAAAAGCACACTGAGCTCTTCTATTTTGTGACAATGGGAAGATGAGCACTACATATCAGGTCCAAAGTGCTCCCAGAGAGAGTTCTGGGAAGACTTGCCCTGGTTTCTGAGATGATTTCATCTGGAAGTTTATAGACTTGTAGACTTGTGTGCCTGAGCATTCATTTTTTAAATGCAAATGTTAAAACTATACAAACCAAGACAGGAGAGCAGACTCTGTTCTCCCTGCAGTTATTGCAGTGCAGACTGTCAGGAAAGAGCAGGTTTGGACCAACAGCTTCCAGAAAAAGGAGTGAAAAAGCCCAAGAAAACTGCAAGGATTTCCTGTTCTCAGGCACACAGGGCTTCCGAGGGGAGTGCAGACAAGGCTGTAGCTCATCCTTTCTGGCTACGTGCAGGAGAAATGGAGGTATGCCCTATGCTCCAAGCAGGGGCTCAGAAATCTCAGCCTAGAAAGAGGGAGCGATGATTCAGCTGCGAATGCCGAAGTGCTGATCATGACATACAGAAAACGTTTCTCTCTGGGTGGGAGAGAAATGAAAAGTGTTGAGAAACTTCTGTTTAATCAGAGGAGAGCTTCCACATTTCTGTCACATTAATATGGAGCTTATAGCTTCAGCTGTCCTGAATGCAGCCGTACCATATGACAGAACACACATGCACATGCCTGTGTAAACATATACACAGTTGTAGCCAAAACGTATAACACTGTCAGGACTGAGCTTTTCCTCTCTAAGGATGTGCATATGCCCTCTTTGGTCTAATTGGGTTTATGACTCTACATGCGCCTGTATATGCAAGAGATATAAAATACAAGTACAGTAGCTTTTGATGTAAAATAACATTTATTTCCTTGTACCAGCTACAGGTCCCTGAGAGAGTACATGGAGAGTTCACACTGGAAGCTACCCAGCTGAAGCGCTGGCAGCAGACTAAGCAGAACATGCTTGGCTGTCATTTTACCAATCTTTTCTGCTGCAGATCTAATGTTCATGAAAGAGGGGCTGTTGACTGGCAGCTCCATGCAGATGAAACAGCTCAAGTTGGACAATGAAAACACAGGTGAAGTTTCAGGTGAAAATCCCCCTGTGCTTTGCTCTTCTGGGACATGAAATAATTTCCTGAAGGAACTGAAGAAACCACCCCACAACGTCAGATTGTTTAAAGGTACTTGATTGTGAAATATTGCCCATTTTAACTCTGTCTCGCTGCTTGGTACGGGGGGGTCTCTTCCATTTCTAACCTTTTTCAAAGAACCAATAAATGCTGCCTATAATAATAATAATAATAGTAATTATAATGAATATATACAAAAGAGATTTTATCAGGAGCTTGAAGTTGAAGGCCAGACCTGGAAGGGAAGTACTGCAAAACTTAGCTGTAGTTGTGTGCTCCTTGAATATACACTGCTGTTAGTCACGTGTGTGCAATCTTGAAGACAAGGACCAGAAAACTCCTTGAGAGTTTGAAACAACAATGCAATAAAGCCCATTGCAAGACTTAATATGAAATCTGAACAGTAAAGAATTCTGCGATGTATCTGGTTCTTGTTTGATGTACTTCTACTGCCACAGTTAATATAGTGCTTGCAGTGCACACATAAAGCAGATATGCCCAGATTCCTCTCTAAAAGAGTTAAATCATTTTATAGTCATGTATGCTATCTTTCCTAGGTTTGGTTTCCTTCCCCTTTCCTCCTCCTCCCTCCCCAATTTCTATAGGCTGTATTTAGTTCATGTAAGTTCTTAACAGTTTTCAACAAAATTTGCTCTAATATAATGATAGAGGTGGATGGTTATAAAGAAGATTCTTCTAATAAATATCTAAGCATGAGGAGAGCCCCTCTATCTTGGTGATTACCAAAGACTATGAGGCAAATAATCCTCAAACCAGGTATTCAGAAATACACTTTTCTATTCTCAGTTGTTAATGATTGTGTATTTCACTACAGCAGAATAAAAATCACCCTCTGACAAAACATCAGTCAAAGCATTTCAGCCCCCAAAGTAGAATTGAAGTAGTATCTAAGTTTTCCTAAATGCTAGTGCCAGCTCTTCAGATGTAAGGTTCAATTTCAGCCTTTCTTTGCTGGAAAACATCACTAAGCTGAGGGATTTCTTGGTTTTGCTGCAGACGTGCTGCATGCATGAGTGAGTGTTTTCTGCTAGATCTGCAAAAAGACAGGAACATACAAAGCCTCTTGTGCAGGCTGTCATGTCCATCCAAGGTCACTCTGACCTGAATATTCAGGATGCTTAGAGCAATAGCCCCATTATTATCAAAGTCCCTGAGTCCAGTAGGAAGGTGATGACTTTTACTGGCTTATTCGTGGCTATTAGTAGCTGCAAGCCTCAGTAACATTATTGTTGAGAAGTTCATCTGTGTTTGGGTGTATATGTGCTCTCAAGTTGCACCATAAGTGCTTTGTTTCATACCTGGTGTGTTGATACTTACTAGGCAAGTACTGGGTGCGGTTCTAGTGTCCCCAACATAAGAAGGTCATGGAGCTGTTGGAGCAAGTTCTTATGAGGCCATGCGGATGATCAGGGGCTGGAACACCTCCTGTATGGAGACAGGCTGAGAACATTGGGGCTGTTCAGCCTGGAGAAGAGAAGCTGCCTGGAGACCTCAGAGCAGCTTCCAGTGTCTGAAGGGGGCTACAAGGATGCTGGAGAGGGACTCTTCCTCAGGGACTGCAGCGATAGGACAAGGGCTGATGGGTTCAAACTGAAACAGGGCAAGTTCAGGTTAGATCTAAGGCAGAAGTTCTTCCCTGTGAGGGTGCTGAGGTGCTGGCACAGGGTGCCCAGAGAAGCTGTGGCTGCCCCATCCCTGGCAGTGTTCAAGGCCGGGTTGGATAGGGCTTGAAGCAAGCTGCTCTAGTGAAAGGTGTCCCTGCCTGCAGCAGGGGTTGGAACTGGATGAGCTTTAAGGTCCTTTCCAACCCAAACCATTCTGTGGTTCTATATACTAGGTCCCAGTGCCACTGCTGCTGGCCATTTCACCCCTTCCTGGTTCTCTTGCTGGGATAAAAAAGGCAGTATGTTAGGGACATCCTCCATCAAACTCTCTGCTCTGCTGGAGGGACTGAGGAGGGACCAGTGCAGAATGCAGGCTGCCAATCTGTTGACAATTTGTGTGTCTGTCTCTCTAGTGCTTTCTGGAAGGAAGATGATGTGTAAAATGTACAGGGTACAAGTTACTTGCCTTCTTCCCAAAATCAACATGGAGCGTGGCTGCAATTGTGTTAAGGTCAAGGGCTGGGCACAGCTGACTCTAAGCAGTTAGTTACCTGACGTCCTTGTTTCACCCTTTATGAAATGGCATTGTCGTTAGGAAATGCCCTGAAATTTTTATCTAGAAGCTGCTTTAAACATTGGAACACAATCGCAGCCATTAAACCATTTGTGGCCAGAAGTTTTTGTTTGTGTGCTAGCATCAGTGTAGGCGGGAGAATGATCACTGAAAGATGATGCTAACTATCAAATATGTAACTGCTCTCCAGGAACAGTGACCAAGTGTTTTAAAAGCAGAACAGTATCCTATACAAACTGCTTATTCTGACTCTAAAAGGATCAAATAAAATGAGGTACCTGCTTTGAACTGCTGGGATGATTTTGTGATGAGATACATGGCTCAGGCAATCTGATTTTGGGCCATCTGCGTCTCATACCTCCTGAAAGGCCGAATTTGCTCTATTGCCAGTTTTTTTCTGTGGGGTTGCATCATCTTTGGCTTTCAGTTATCTACACCAGTGAGATTGTTATAGCTTCTTGTACAAAGCAGTGCAGTTTTATGGTTCTCCCTAACTAGAGCTACGTTAGTTTATGTGGAGCAAGGGCGTACCTTTCTGACAAAGATCTCTCTAATCCATTGAGAATGTTGTGTTAATGCTTATTGATTTTTTTATGAGTGCAATGGTTTTGTAAATATCTTTAAATCCTTTCTCTTGTTAGTGTGTAGAGCTTAATGTGTGGTTTTATTGATTAAATAATGGCAGACACTTAGGTAACAGCAGTGTGTTCCTGGACCAGATCTTCCTCATTTGTAAATTAGATGCACTGTGTGTTCAAGCAGGGCATCAGTTGACATGCACCGAGGACATTGCTGGCCTGTGGCGCAGGTGTGCAAACAGGTATGTAACACTATGCATTGAGATGATCAATACAAATTCAATCACATCACCAAAGCTGCTCCAAGGGGAGAAAACCTTTTTAACCTTTTTTAGCAAATATTGCTGAGGGTGGTTTTTTATGGCATTTTCATTGTTAACAGGGCTGGTATTGTAGGATAAGTGGGATTTCTGGTGTGACTATGCAAAGTCACAGGGACTCTGCTCTTCTACGTATCATGATGTGCTCAAGAACTAGAACAGAACAGCAGTTTATGGAAACCAGAGAGAAATTTAACAGATGTTCCTAAATCTTTTCAGCAGCATTATTTAGTTTGCCACTCCAATTATAAAGACACTTGCTTATTTACCTCCCTCTCTTGCAACACCATTACCAGTAATTCCATTCTCTGTGTTTGTGTGTATTGGGTCTGGCTGAGGTGGAGTTAATTTTCCCCATAGGAGTCCCCAAAGTGCTGTGCTGTGTATTAGTAGCTAGAAAGGTGTTGATAAAACACCAGTGCTCTGGCTACTGCTGGGCAGTGCTGGTACAGCATCAAGGCTGTCCCTTCAATGTTCTGCCTTTACCCATTGGCTGGAAGTGGGCAAGATCTTGGGAGAGGACATAGCCAGGACCCAAACTGACCAAAGGGATATTCCATACCGTATGACCCCTGCTCAGCAATAAAAGCCAAGAGAAATGGGGTGGGGGGCATTCTTTATTGTGACATTTGTCTTCTGGAGCAACCGCTATGCCCTGCTTCCTGGGAAGTGGCTGGACATCGCCTGCTGATAGCGACTAGAGAACAAATTGTCTGTTTTCCTCTGCTTTTGCTTTGTTAAACTGCCTTCATCTTGGCCCATGAGCTTTTTCCCATCTTATTTTCTCCCCCAACCTGTCTTGCTGAGGAGGGGAGAGAGAGAGAGGATTGCTGGGCACCTGGCATCCAGCAAAGCTCAACCCCCCATGCTTCAATGAGTAGCTGTCATTCAATTATCACATAATCACATAATCATTTACCTTTTATGTATACACTTACAAAACTAATGCAATGTGAGTTTACAGGCAAAGTCCAACCAAACAAGGAGTGAATCAACACACTGAAAGTTCAAAAGTGACCACAAGATGTGCTTTCAAAACATGAAGCTGCTCTGCTAGAAGGATGCATTTCAGTTCTTTGCAATTAACCCCACTCTGGTAATCCTTCTGCAAGAAGGCATACACATCTGTTTGTCTTTCCATGCAATGTGCGCTGTGGCAGGATGAAAATCAGAAGCAGAGCTAGTTGCCCTTCCAGGAACTCACAGATCTAATGTAAGATTATAACTTGGCACCTTACACTGGTTGAAGATGGCACAAATAATATCAGAAAACAAAACCCAAGTCAATTGTCCCTACATTCCAGTACAGAAACTACAGTTAAACCTCTCTTGCTGTGCTTCAAAACCAGCTTGTATTCTTTTCTTTGCTTGTTCCTTATGTTCACTGTAGGTAAGTGACTGCTTTTCAGCTTTGAACTAATTATCATTCCTGAAAGTGTTTTCCAAACCACAACTGCTTTAGGGGCCAGCTTCTGTTCTTGTGGAATTACTGGAGCTCTGCTGGTGATTTCAAGGGGAGCAGGAGCAGCGTTAATGAAGTAGTCCTACAAAAGAAAAGAGAGGGAAGGAAGAGGTGAACTAAAGTACTTTACCAGCACTTTAAGGTTAAGGTTGGAATACTGCTATAGTTGTTACAGTAAAAGGAGTCATTCTACAGCTTTTTCTTTAGAATGGCAGTGTAGCATTGGCTTATTGCACACATCCTGCCTGTGTACACACTGCATATTCTGATTTTGGCAGGAAGCAAATATCGGAGACTTTTTGCTTTGCATTTGCTACGTTTTTGGACTCCATGTGACAGACCAGCTATTTCTTCCTTGCTGCTCTCTAAAGTTTCAGTAATATCAGCCTTAAAAATCACATTTCTTTGGCAAATTTTGCCCGGATAAAGTCAGCCATTAAATGGAAGAAAAAATGCCTTTAGGCTTATGAATTCTTCTTTCTCTCAAGCAGCAAAATGCTCTTATTTTGAGCAGTGTCTGTGTTCATTGTTCCTCTGAAATCTGAACTTTTTCCACTTGGAGACAGCTAACTCCCTGAGAATCTCTCCGAAGCGGTATTAGATGTTGTTCTCTTCGCAGGAGAGCGGGGAGAAGCAGACAGCCAGACCACATCGATCCCGGCTGTGGGACGTGTTTAGTGAGAAATCTATAGAGCTCAGCTTAGGGTGTCAGCTGTCAGTCTGCAGAGCATCTGTCAGAGGAGTATTTGCTTCACTGCCGCTGAATGTGAGTAATGCTTTCACAATATGGCACTGCGATGCTATAGATTACAGTTGTAATGGAGCACATCCTGAACAGCTGAGCCTGCTCTCTCTCGCTCATTCAATAGCAAGAGTTGCCTCGCTGTAAGAGCTTGGGGGATTATGTACTCCAAACAGCTGTCTATAGCACCATGGATTTATTTGGGCTAAATGAGAACTTGCTTTCTTTAGCTAAATCAAACTTTATCAGACAGTTTTACTGTTGGCTGTTAAAATAAAATGTGTTTGCTGAACAGTAAACACCTTGTTACTCTTAGGAAGGATTATATAAACAAAAGGCATACACAATGAAGTCTTATGCCAACTGACTTACTGTCAAAATAATATACTGCTGTTAGTGGAATTGTGCTCACTTGAAGGAAATTGTAGGCCTAAAAACACATCTTGAATGACAAAGACACCATTTTTCCACAAATAATCTTTAATAAGTTTAATACACTTTCCTTGCAGAAAGGATGCTGTATCCTCATAAAGGAAGGTTAGGAAAAACTGGGTGAACTGCCTGAAATCTTCAGAGGTCTACTGTATTTGCATAACACACTGGATCAAGCAGATTTAGCATATTCCCCCTTATGAAATATGTGAGATTTGCTTTAGTCCAACAAAAAACTGCAACCACCCCCTTTCGAAGTAGGATAATTTGTTCCTATAATTTATTTATTTATATATACTATAATGTTGCTACAGTGTATGATCTACACAACTACAGAACACTCATGAGCAACCAAATGCATGTTACAATAATATTAGGCTATTTATGCACCATAAATCAGCTTTCTTTCACTCCTCGAGCAACTGAAAGTTAAGATGGACGTCCTGATCTATAGTTACAAGAAGGAAAAAAGGCAGGTCCAGATGCAGCAGAGGCACTGAAAGGAATAACACTAACTACAATAAGGCTTGTGCCGTTCTTCAGAGAGTTTGAAAATGAGTTTGTTTTCTCTGTATTAAAAACTCAAGTCCCAGTTCAGAAAAACATGGGGCTAATGCTGTGTACAATTCTCACTCATTTCGGACTTTCACTGTGCAAAGTTATTTGCATTTGTTACTATGCATGCACAAAGCATTTCTTTTAACTGATTATCTCACTTAAAACACCAGAATCCAGCTGAAATGACAAGGAAATACCTTCTGCTTTTAGAACCCTCTATGTGACCATAATGTAGACTGTAAAGAGGGACAGCACCTCAAAGGCTGAGAGCTGTAGGCTGAATTCAAGTTAATGTTACAAAGAATTTCTCAAAGACTTGTAAGTCTGCAAACTCTTGGGGAAAACTCTATACAAACATGTGTTGTGGAAGATCAGGTATCTTATTATTTATTAGTACAATTAGGTTTATTCATTACTACATGTACATATTGTGCCTTAGAAAACCTATTTTGCTAGGAAGAGACCACACTAGAAACTGGAAAAGGGGAATTTTAATGGTGACTTATAAATTTTCCTTTAGCCAAAACTGGCTCCAGTTGAAGTTAAGATGAAGCTTTATGCATGTTTCCCAGCAAAATGTCTCGCTTCCTTAATGCTATTCTTGACCTTAGAAATGCTCCTTTTCTTTTCCATGTACTAGAATCATAGAATGGTTTGGGTTGGAAAGGACCTTAAAGCTCATCCAGTTCCAACCCCCTGCTGCAGGCAGGGACACCTTTCACTAGAGCAGCTTGCTCCAAGCCCCTGTGTCCATCCTTGAACACTGCCAGGGATGGGGCAGCCACAGCTTCTCTGGGCACCCTGTGCCAGCGCCTCAGCACCCTCACAGGGAAGAACTTCTGCCTTAGATCTAACCTGAACTTGCCCTCTTTCAGTTTGAACCCATCAGCCCTTGTCCTGTTGCTGCAGTCCCTGAGGAAGAGTCCCTCTCTGGCATCCTTGTAGCCTCCTTCACATATTGGAAGGCTGCTCTGAGGTTTACATTTTCACTGAAAAGCACATATGTTTTGTGGACAAATGCACCAATTTTGTTGCAATTACTTTTTCCAGTTCTATATGGAAACGTGAGGACCTAGTAATAACGACTTAATACTTCATTTATTTACTTCATATTGATATTAAATGAATATTAATAGTTAATCAATATTATTTACTTAATAAGTAAAAAGGACTGCTTGTCATGGCCATATAGTTCGCTATGCAATAAAATGTAGACAGGTTCTTAAATCCACTTTCTTACATCTTAATGAATGAAAAGATGTCTTTGAGTTCATCTCTCAGTAATGCAAAAAGATATCTGGTTAATAAATGTCAGTGCAGCAAATGTCAGGACGAGGTGTAGAACTATCATTTTGCTGTGTTAACTGGAATAGGGAGTTTAGGTGTGTTTCCATGGGAATTCATGAGGATTTGCTATTGGTCTTTAAGTATGCATATAATTTATGCTGGTATGCAAGTACTCTACCTTGGCTAATTAATTAGGGTCAAACCCATTACAAGTTCACACTGTTGACCTTTGACATAAACTTGAAGGATCAGGAAAGATGATGATCTATTTTAATGATTTTCTGAAATCAGCTTTAAAAGAAATGCAGCTATGGGCAGGCTATTTTATGGAGAATATGACACCTGAGAGTTTTGTCCTTCTTCAAACCAAGCATTAAATTGCTTACTGTCTAAAGAAAAGGTCTATCATTTGTGAAGCAGAATGCAAATTTGGTACCACATCATACTTCTTCCTTGCACTTATCAAATTGCTTTCAGTGGTATGTGGTATGGCACAGACAGAACTGTGACAAAGGAAGATGTGTAATTGAAGCAGATTCTCCCATGCACTAATAAGCTCCAGTGAGAAGTAATTAACATGTCCTGAGTGGGTTGCCTGTAAGCAGCGGTTCAAGTGAGACATGGTTGCCTCCAGATTTGCCCTCTGCTGTCCATTGAAGTTCTTGCACTGTAAAAACTCCTGAGGAAGATAGGTGTCAGGACTGTGAGGAGCTACTTGTACCTCAACTGTCCTGTTACTTCATGTGTTCAGGCTGCCATTGCAAAACAGCCTCCTGGTTTTGGTATTGCACCGACCTAGCTACTGACTATCACTGCGTTTCTATGAATTTAGTCATCCCTGTGACGCGCAGTACTTTGTTAAATGTGGCTGACATTTGGGAAAGGTTTCAGAAGTTTAGAAGGAGATAAAGTGTGTGACTGCATGGGCTCATTGCCTTAGGGAAGAGTAATACACAAACATATATATGTATTTGCGGTGATTTATCTGGTAACATATGCATCAAAGCTGCAGGTAATTTGAGATTTTGTGGTACGTATAAATGCCGTGTTCTGAGAGCAGCAAAGTGAATTGAAGTTAAAAAGTTGAATCACAAAGGAGCTTGAAAAATCCTTACCTTGGATCTGCTGCCAGAATCATAAAGTATGTTACCGTTAAAAATCAGAGCCCTGTCTTCCAGGTGATGTGAGTCTGGCCTTTAAATAGGGATTGAACTCTCTGTAAGAAATAAATGCACACCTACACTTTGGCTGCTATCTCTCATTACCCTCCATAGGAATTAGGCACACAGCCTAAAAAACCCTGACAAAACCTCACCAGTGCCTCCAGGAAGCCGCTTCTCCGGGCTTTCCTAGCCTGCATTCACCTTACTTTTAACTGTTAGTGAATTCCAAATTCTCCACAAGGTAGTTTCACTGCCACACCAACATCCTGGTGGACCTTCCTCTTGGTCACCATTAAAGCAATGTCCAGCAGCTTCCTTTTTAATTGACCAAGAGGGTCAGTGGTTTGTGGATGTTCTGGGTTTCTACTTCTGGCAGGGAAATGCACATCTTTAGTACAGTTTGCTGTATGATGTGTTTGTTCGAGCTGAATCTGGTTCGTGTACCTGCTGCTATAGTGCAGTCCTTCAGTAATGGCACTGGCCTCCTGCAAAGCAGTCTTTTCTGTGTTTCAAAGGCCTGGTGGTAACTCACTGCTTCATCAGATGATCTTAGCCTGCTCCAGCTGCAAGAAGCGTCACACTGACTTTGTTGAAAGCAGCATTTGACCTTTCTTTCCTAGATCATAAAATCCATGATTACTGCTAATACAGTATGAGTATCCTCTGGTTTCAGTAAGGACAATGATCAGGAATAGCAAAGAATTCCATCAGGTGTGGTTCAGTTTGTTGACTTGAGGTGTTTGTTTCCAAGAGGAGACTGGCTTGCACACAGAAGGTCTCCTAAGGAAAGGGCACAACCGTTAATCAGCAGCCAGAACATTTACATCAAAAGGGGACTTCAGGAAGATATGAAGTACTTTTTGTTTCTGACATGCAGGCAAATTAAGTCATATCAAAGAAGGTTATATGCTTTGAATTGTTAATGACACCAAAGCTCTTTAAGTATCTGCCAGCCAGCATATGGGTTTGCATGTTTTCAGTAATGCACATTAGTTCTGACCCTTCTCCAACTGAAATCAATGGGAATTTGGCCAACTACGTCAAAGGAAACAACACTGGGACATGTAAGTTTGCTGCAGATGACTGATTATTGAAAGATGTGTATTTGTGTGTGTGAGAAATAGGACAAAATAAAACCAGGAATATAATCCCTGTTAGATCCAAAGATTTGTTTCCAGTTCTGCTCCAATGGGTCCTGTTCCGGAGCAGATTTTAAACTACACAAATTGCTGCACTTCTCCATTTCCCACTTTTCAAGATGGCGAAAGCTTCAGGAAAATCAGATTGATCTGTGAGGTTACTGGCACTGTGGAAACTGAAAGCATATCGGTATGATTGGGACTGTTCTCATGATTACTGAAACATCCGACTTTTCCCTTGATTTGGCCTCAAATGTAAACTTTGATCTTGAGCCTAAATTATATCCTATTCTAATGCAGTTATCTCTAACCTGAACCACAACCAGCATACTGAAACATGTGCTCTGGGATCTGCAGCGAGCCCTCTAAGTCACGCTATCAGCACAGAAAGGCTTTAAGAGTGACTTAACTAGGTACTGGGGGAGCCAGGATACCCTTGTCTCCTCGTATATAACATCAAGAAAAACACCCTGGGTAAAAGGGACCATGAGCAGAGTGAGGCATAGTCCCTGCTGGGTTCACATCCTTTTTGGGTGGTGAGTATCTATATGCAATTGAGAGCAGCTGAATTCCTATTCAGAGGTTTTCCTCAAGGTACAGGGAAACTCTTTGCCAGACAGATGCCTGGCTCCATGCAAGAGATGCAATCACCTTTTGTTTCTCCCTCTCTGCCTTCCTACAGAAGCTCCAATCACAAAATATGCCATTTTTGTCTGAAATGGTTTTGAAGGTAATGCTGTGGATTTATGCGGATTACTTTATGCAACTGTTGGCAGTGTCAACAGCAAAAGATGACCTTTCAGTGTATGTTTCTATTGCAGTATTCAGAAACCAGGACCATCTGCAGTTACAAAATGAACAACTAGATCTGGAGGTGTTTGATTTACTTTCCCAGTCTTGACTTCTAATATGCTCTTTCTCGCTACCTGCATCCTTTAAACTGCCATAGACAACCCCCGACCCACCCCCTCGTAAAAAAACCCCAGAGCCTGCATTGCACTAAAAACCTTTAAAACAAATAGCAAATAATTCTTCCCACCCCCCTCACCTCACTCGCATTTGTTCCTTTAAAATTAGGACTCAGCAAATAGTTGGAAAACATCTGTACTCAGAGGAATCCACATCAGATCATAAATTTGTTCATGTTAAACGCAAACATATGAACGCACTCTTATATCCAGGGACTATGGAAGGCTTTAGAATTTGCACACTTTACTCCGTGTAATGCCAGGGCAATGTTTCCCTCATCTATGTAAATAGAAAGCAGGCTTGTTGCGTTAGAGGCATAAGTATCCTTATACCCTGCATAAACATCACAGGATTCAATTTCGAGAAGGAATCACATAATTTGTCATATCTTTGATTGTGATTGACTTCAGCGATGGGCATACACAAACATATGATTTTCCACTCAGGGTATTAGCGCGTCTCTTGCTGTGCATTTGCTGCTAGAATAACAGGAAAAAAGATTGACCTCAGATATGCAAATGCACTTAATTGACTAAAACGAGACAAATTACCCCGCTGTTGGAGCGATTCCTGGTTTGGCTGTGCTGCACACACACCAGGAGCACTGCGAGAGGGCTCGTGTTGCTGCCCCTCCTTCCTTCCATGATCCCCCAGTTCCTGGGGATCGTGACAGAGCTGTGCTGGGATGGCAGGTACACCAGCACAGTGAAGCACTGTAGCATGGTGTAAGGAACCCCAGCTCCACTATGTCACCGCACCTCAGTGTAATTTAGAGACACATGAAATTACCTGGGCTTTGCTGTCTCCCCCGAGAGCCCCAGTTAAGCTCCTAAAATCGAAAAGAACCCCACCAAAAAACAAGCTTTAATTAAAAAAAAATAGGAAAAAACTATAACAACCTTCCCCCTTAGAGTTTATAACCCTCATCATTGCAAAGAAGAGGGTAAATGTGAAAACAGTTGACACACTGGGCCCCAGAACCGAGTCTCTGCTAAGATCATTAACCACGTGTTTGTACATTTTCAGTGTTGGCTGTGCTAAGGTGACCTGGGGCTCTCGGGTTGTGTGGAGTGGCAGCGCTGGTGGCATGGGAGGTGCCCTCGGAAGACCTCTCTTACACTGTCTGGGTCTGCAGGAGGAGATCAAGAAATCACTTGTAGAGCTTCAGGCTTTCTACACTGAGGCTATTTATGTTACATCATTAAAGAGGAAACCAGGGAATGGTTCAGTATGGTCCATAGTGTTAAAGAAATGTGTCTAAAAACTAGCTTCCTACTGATGAGGGACAGAAATATAGAGGGGGGGAAAATCTACTTGAAGAAGTATTTTTCATGGAATGTCATTTATAACATTCCCACCCCTGAAGCTTCATTCTTCCTCCCTTCCCTGGAAAAACTGGGAAAAAAAAGTGGAGTCTAAAGAGACCTAATTGTATGTGTATGCCAGATGCAAGTTTTGTTGAGCATTTACTCTTGTGAATTGTCTCTTTTGGAGCTATTATTTATCGTCTTTTGCAAAACAGATAAAAGGGATTTCCTGCTTCAAAAACATGTGCAGCTTAGTGCCTAATACTAAAAAACCTTGCTTAATACAGGACTTCCATTGAAGGCAGTGGAATTCCTTGTATTAGAAAGCATTTGCAAGATCAACTACTAGGAAGAGAAAGCAGTGTACAATAGATGACTAATACTGGGGTAAAGCAGCAAAATGGAAAGATGAGGGATGGGAATGCAAGGTGGTGTGAAATTATGGAAGATAATGAAATTATCTAGGCCCACTACCTTTAAAGAACAAATTGTCTTTAATTCAGCAATGTGTCTACATATGGTGAAGAATTAGCTACTGGTTTTATCAATCAGCCTTGCTAAAATAATGTTGGAGAAATCGCTACAGATAAAAAATATACCCTAATCTGATGGAGTTAGGGGTTTGTGTTCTTCTGAGCCATACAGCTCTGACATCTCCAGCGCAGGTTTTTCTTTGTTTCAGGTGAAAATTAGTTGCTGAATCTGAAAATGGATTTCTCTGAAATGATAAATCAAAAGGGAAGTGAAGCATGTCACTCTTACAGTCAGAGGGTGCCTTTCCTAGCACTGGAGAGCTGTGCAGGCAGTGCAAGGAGGAGTGGGTTGCCTTCTCTTTAAGACTCATCACTGTCAGTTGTACAAGTAGAACACTAAGACTGGTTTTGATCACATAGCAGTCAGGTAGGGCCAATTTCATTACTTTTCATTATCAGAGATATTAATTTCATCTCATAATGTGTTCTTCAAATTTACTTGGGAATGTATGGTCTTTGTTCAGGATTGCTTCAAGACTTTCTTAGGTGACCTAGATTTACTTGGCCAGGCTGCATAGTGCTCTGGCTGTCTTGACTGAAGCTGTTTCATCATGAAACAAAATGACCCAAACTGAAACCTTGAAGGAGAACTTTTTGAGACTTTTGAAATGCTGACCTTCTTCCTTGCCATCACTGCCCTTAAAGTAGTAGGAGCTTCTTGTTGTAGCAATATGATTGGCGGAGCACACAGGACTGGCAAACCCTATAGGGAGAAATAGCTTGCATATAGATGAGAAAAAGGACAAGTTTTTGAGTTCACAAGCCCTTCTTCAAATGAGCAACATAAGTGAAGCTTGGAACAATTATTCCCAAGCTGTGTTTCACTTAACACTTCTTTCTTTTTTAAACTCCAAGATGGGATTTTGTGCTCAAAAGGGTACTTGTTTATTCAACAGTATCAGGCAACCTGTCAAAATCTTCTAGCCACCTTGCTTTCTCTTGAAAGCGCAATCATCATCCTAAAGCACGACTTGACCTAAAGCTGGTCAGAATAATCACTGCCAACTGTTTATTCAATGAACCTTTTCTCTTGGATCTTGGACAGTTTCTTTATAATCATGCTTTTGACATTTGTAATTCTCAAGTCTGTGACGTTCGCAAACACACTTGATCTGGGAACTGCACATACACAATTTGTACTTGCTGCTCTGAATGTGCGTATCCAAGGTTTGTGATTGATCATAACTCCATTTTGCTTGTTTGGCTGGATAATTTATGTGTTTATAAGGTTTCTCTGCTTCCTATGCATTCAATTCGATTCATTTATTAAACCAACTTCTGCTAGTGGCCCAAGATACATGTTCTACAGATCTTTACAGATGAAATGTGATTTCAATCCCCCCAGAGCTAAAGGGCATTTTTTTCAGTGTTTAGATACTGGGACACCTGAATTCAAAGAGTTTTAAATATATATACTCTTCTTCTTTCTGTCTATGTCCTGTTTGTCATACTAATGTAGTATTAGAATACTCTAAAAACAATACCAGGTGCTGTTATCAGTGTGTTAAAATACTTTTGTTAAAATGCACAGGAAATGGCTCATTTTGACTGCTGAAGTAAAGGACACTGATATTATTCTGGGAAGCATAAATGTCTGTGAATCTCTGCGCCATCAGAAATCACTGGTTTTTTTGTATTTGGTGCAATTTTCTTGTAACTTTCCTGTGCAAGGCACCCGATATTTTTATCACCTTTCCTCTATCTAGCCTCAAGCTTTTTAAATTTCAGGGGCTGTGATATTCTTGTGAAGCATTTGACAGGTAGGAAAACAACTCCCTGAAAGATGGGACAGGTTAAGAAAAACCTTTGCACAACTGAATGCATTCACCTTGTTAGCTCCAGCTCTGTGGAGCCTTCCTAAGGAACTGAATTCATGTGTTTTACTTGCAAAGTGCCACACGAAAACAAATCTGTGTTCGGTGCTTTCCGAGCCTTCTGTGGAGTGCAGCTGAGAGTGAGTACTGTGTTACTGTCATTCCCAGATTAGTTTTGGACTGGTCTGCTCAAAAGGCATATATATAAAAATATATATTGTCTATGTACATAAACATATCAGCTCACATGCATACTCATAATAGGGAAAGTCCAGGCAATTAAACAATCACAAGAGAGAGATTTGTTCCTGTATATTACTAGAAACTGGAGTAAACATCATGCCTGTGGTCTCCTTCAGTTCTATCCTGGATGGTTCTGTTAGCTAAAATATATCTGTTGTCAGCACTATCATAAGATAAAATCTATGGTTTTAACTTAAAATGTGATGGGATATTGCCTGGAATGTTTTCTCATATAGACAGTGTTATCTGAGTCCTTCCTTGGCAAGAAGTTCAGTCTGAAGACAGTTCTCAAATGGTTTCAGCAGCTTTGTTTGCAATGCATCTGGAAGGAGAGCTTCATTGTCCTTGTAAGGAATTCCCTCTCCTCAATCCTTCAAACTCATGCTTGACCATGAAATCTCTTTCAACTACTATAAGCAGTTCTGGAACTCAATTACAGAATTACCTGTTTACTGTAGGCATTAGCGCAATTATCTGTGCCTAGAGGAGCCACGTGCACTGTTACCCACATGGCCTTTGCTGATGGCTGAAGTGTGGGATGCTGTGGGTGCAGAGCTCCCCGAGCCCTTGTGTTCATGAGCTGTGGTGGGGGAAGCCACTGCTGTGAGCCACGGAACTCCAGCGTATGGGGATAGATGAAACTTTCCACAACCTATAAAGTGCACCTAAAAATAGACCACACAGAGAGCTATGTCACAAATTTCAGAGGCTTTACTGGGGTTTTGCCTATTTTTTGAGAGACCAGCACTTGTAAAGCAGTGTTGAGAGGGCATTATACTGAGGAAGCAAGCAGTAAATTTGTAGGTTTACCTCTAACAGCTGGTTTGGGAGGGACCAACCATTAGAACAGAGAAGGAGGAATGTGGGATGGGGGAGTTAAAGGGAGATTGTAATAATACTCATAATTAAAATGCTGCATTCTAGCTGGTGGGGAAAACAGTGCTGCAGATTTCTGGAAGAAATTTGATTCCAAGAAGTGCAAGAGGCCGTGAGTGAAAATTCTTTCATAAGCAGGAAGTGAGAGAGGGAACTATAAGGAAATATTCTGTTTATTTTGGCCATCATTCTAAAAAACCTGGGGTAAAAGCAAAGAGAAATGGAAGAAAGAATATTGATAAATGATGTGTGAAAAGGACCTAGAATTTCTGGAAACTGAAAAGCCTAATTATGAACACGAGTAATTTATTCATGTGTTGTCCCAGACTAATCAATATTTTGCACTTTATTAGGAATGGAAACTTGCGTGCTCTCTTTCAAACATACGGTAGTTTGCTGATTAATTGAGTGTTTTTTTCAGTAGTATGACCAGCTGCTATAAATGTTTTAGTAATTTTTTTGGCATTAAAACTAAACAGGCCTTTATTTTTTTGTCTTTTTGGCTGGGCTGAATAGGAAAGCCCATAGCCAATAAACCTAGATCTTGTTTCATATCCTGAGTTTTCTTTTGAATGCATAATAACCCCAAATGTGCTGCTGTCTTTCCGAGCAACT
The DNA here is from genome assembly GCA_028858755.1 of Ara ararauna. Lineage (NCBI taxonomy): Eukaryota > Metazoa > Chordata > Aves > Psittaciformes > Psittacidae > Ara > Ara ararauna. The sequence continues at coordinate 124,283,237 of CM054379.1, forward strand.
TCTCCCAAGATGCAAAAAATAGGTATTTTGCTATGTTCAGAAGTTCCTCTGATGTCATATTTTGCTTTATCCGTTACCCTCCTACTGGGTAACTCTTCATCGGGATATGACAAGGGCTGATGGGTTCAAACTGAAACAGGGCAAGTTCAGGTTAGATGTAAGGAAGAAGATCTTTACTGTGAGAGTGCTGAGGGGCTGGCACAGGGTGCCCAGAGAAGCTGTGGCTGCCCCATCCCTGGCAGTGTTCAAGGCCAGGTTGGACACTGGGACTTGGAGCAACCTGCTCTAGTGGAAGGTGTCCCTGCCTGTGGCAAAGGTTGGAGGTTGGAACTGTATTATCTTAAGGTTCTTTCTGACTCATGATTTCTTGCAGACCCTTGAGACCCGGCTTTTGAAGAATCTGACATGTATTGGTGGAGTAAACCTCTTTCCAGTCTGGATTAGTGTCAAAGAATTAACTGGAAAGCACAAGAGATGCTCACTGGTTGCAAGCCGAAGCCCTCCAAGGAACATTCCCACTTACATTGCTGTCCTTTGAGCTATGTACTGTACAAAAATGAGTGTCATTATAAAGTGCATATTGCAGGTTATTGTTGAGAAGGTGACTGGAGAGATACTCAAGAGTCAGGAAGGCTGTGTGGCGAGGGGCACGGGACTGCAGTTCCTTCAGAATACTGAATCATCTAAGGAGTTTGAGAGTGGCTTGTAGCCATGGGGAGTGTTTGTCAAAATGCATCCCCAGCTGTGGGATGGCATAATTCAAGTGTCAGACGTTGCCTTTCGTTCGGATTTGGAAAGCTGAAGCCCATCCACATTTGTGCTTGATTCTTGCTGAGCCTGAAGATGTTGCTGTGCTGAAGAATGTCATTGTGTAGTTTCCATTGTCAGCTGTCACACTGCATATGTTTTGGGACTGATCTGAAGTTTTGTTTGACATCATGACTTTTATAAGAATCAAAACCCCCAAATCCCTCAGATGAAATCCATATGGCTTTGTTCACAGGCTGAAATAAAATCTTGCTCACAGCCTTTACTGCAACTGAGGGATATTTGGTGGGACTCGGCTTTTGCTTAATAAAAGCATAACGTTCAAATGCTGGAAATGTGGATATTATTAAGTACCTGCTCTGTGAGAATAACTCAAATGCTGTTTTATTCTCTGCCCCTTTTGTTAGTTCATACGCACAAGAGTCAGATCTGAGGCTGATGTGAAGAACGATCTCCGCAGCCTGGCATGGACCCAGCTTCACTTGATCTCTGTTTTAGACATTATTGGGTTTTTGTCTGCATTTTGGCTCCTTGCAGCTCAGTGCTGAACATTTGGCATAATGTGTGGTAAGGGTTATTACGATACACAGAGGTGAGGTAATTCACATCATTTCTGCAGTGTAGGCAAGTTTGCTTGGCTGCTAGAGCAGTTAAAGCAGGAAGCTTCCCGGTGTGCCGAGATGCTGATTACTAAGGGTCAGGCCTGCACTCACCATGACATCATAAAACACAACCAGGGGCTGATTTATTTAAGAACTGTCATGTCACTGGTTTTGTCAGGAGAAAAACAGAGGACAGAAAAGGTGAGGGGGAGCGAAAAGGCTTTCACAGCACGAGATTCATGTTGAAGAAGAGAACACTGACAGGTCCTTTGCCAAAGGTACAAGAAATGTTTGGGTTACCCATGGGCCTCAGGTACGGAGTGGCACTCTTCCCTCCTTTCGCCCAGTCATTTCTGAAATGGAGAAAACCTTAATTGCAAGTCTGGCGTAAGAGGAAACACCATGATAAAGCTGTGGCTAAATATTTATTCCTCCTTAGCTGTTGCTTCGGGCAAACACTCTTTGGCATGTGGAAAACAGTGCGATATTTGTCTGCAGATTGGAAGCATTGCAGTCCCTTCTGATAGTACAGCACTGGGTGAGAAGTCCTTGCCAGGATGTCTTCCAGAACCAGCCATGAGCGAGTGATGTTCCACTGCGGGGCTTCTATGCCACCTCCTCCCATTCATTGTGCAGGATGTGGTCTCTGGATTGGAGCAAGCATTCCCAGACTGCTGGAATAAATACACTGAACCCTGGCCAGGGGGTGCAAAACTGGCATATAGGTGGTGTTAACTAGACCAGTTCTGTAATAACTTACCATAGAAATAAATTCCTTTCTCTCCTCACAAAAATTGTGTTTGGTTACTGAAGATCAACTCACAAGACACATAAAAACTACTTTGTCAAGGAAATTAATATGACCTATGCACTGTAAAAATGATAGGAACTCCCTTTTTCATGAGACTGTAGCATGAGTAAGACAATATATTTATACATGGATAATGCAAGTCTCCACACTGATAGAGTAACATCTCAGGCTTTCCATACAGCCAGTTGTAAAAACATCTGCTTGGTATAACTAACATCCCACTTTAAGACTGTTTTCCTGCCTTGAAGCACTAGATTTCAGCTTGATCTCTTTAGTATATCACATGGAAATGTATTTCTGGTTCTTATGCCAAAGAGTATGCAGTGTTTGGTTTGATACCCTGTTGCCTAAGATGCTTTCCTAGTTCTAGTACTTCCTTTATTTGGCTGTGTCAGACACTTTTCAAATGGGAAGTAGGACTTGCAACAGGCAGGTGGTAGTGTTCTGAAGGATGGATTAGACATAGGCAGCTTCACTGATTTCCTTGAAGACCTCCCAGGTTGGGGCTATAAATGCAAAACTCCAGATTCCTGGTGTTGGTCAGGAGACTACAGAGCCCCTCATTCCCACAGCAATCTGCAAACAGCCTGTGCTGAAGGTATTTCTTGGGTTACAGCACTGACACTCCACAGGGATTAGGAGGAAATAATAACAAACACCAACTGATTGCAGGTGCAGGCAAAGCTCCAGGTTGTTCGAGGACATGGGAGTTCTCTGGGTCACTTCCGAGGCAGCCTTTCAGGTCCTGAGTACTTAATTAAATCATTCATTAGCGTTCACTGGGTTTTTACAAGCTATATAGATCCCCACATGCCTTTCACTCCTTTTCCTTGCTTCTCTCTTCCCTATGACTTGGATGAGCTTCCTGCATCTATAGGTGAGTAGCTCTGAAAGATGGGTCAAGACCCATTGGGGATTTTACAGAACCTCAGGAGAAATGCAGAGGAAAGCCAATGTTGGCAGTATCAGGAGTAACTGATGTCCTCTGTAAGGCTCTGGTTATCTGTTAAGAATCAAGCAGTTTTACTATGTATCTGTTTAAGACTTGAGTGGCAATTGTGCTGCCTGGTACTTTGAATAAGTAGCTCTGCTGAAATGAATGTGTACATGAAATCTGGTAGAAAAGATCTTCCAAAGAACAAGTTTTAACTGGGAGGAGAGTGCTGAAGAGCTGAGTGACAAAATAATTCCCCTTAAAATGGATTTATTTTCACTCTTGAATTCATCTGCGATACATTTAAATTGAGATCCTTCTTCAAGGGGATAAAGGCTTGTACCAAACATATCTCTTATCCATTGAATGCTCCCATATCTAGATAAAGGCAGTGGGCATAATAATTAAGTTTTTGCTCCTTTTGAACAAATAGCCTAAGTACTCTATAAATACTTAGCAGCATTTTGATTATAAGAGTGCACTGTTACCTTTTAATGCTGTTACCCATGGGGATGCTGGGGAATATTTTCCCTTCTACGCTGCATGCAGCAAAGACTGCTGGAGACTGTTAGGGAGGCACTAGAATCTGTTGTTCCCTTCCATTACTTGTGATAATGACCTGAGGTGGGTTTGGAAACAAATGCCTGGGGTGTGGGTTTCCCTTCGGCTGCACTCCTTAGGTGCAGGAGAGATGGCTCTGTCCAGAATCCATTTTGTCAGCCTTTCACATTGCCATTTGCACTCAGGTCTTAGGCTCATGCAATAATAGAATAGTTTGTGCTGGAAAGGACCTTAAGATCATCGAGTTCCATCCCACTGCCATAGGCAGGGATGCCTCACACTAGACCATGTCACCCATGGCTCCATCCGGCCTGGCCTTGAACACTGCCAGGGATGGGGCAGCCACAGCTTCTCTGGGCACCCTGTGCCAGCGCCTCAGCACCCTCACAGGGAAGAGCTTCTGCCTTAGATCTAACCTGAACTTGCCCTGTTTCAGTTTGAACCCATCAGCCCTTGTCCTGTCGCTGCAGTCCCTGAGGAAGAGTCCCTCTCCAGCATCCTTGTAGCCCCCTTCAGACACTGGAAGGTTGCTTAGCTCTTTGCTCTGTTTAAATACGGTTGTAAAAAAAAAAAGAGCTAGTTCTATTTATAGCAGGACAGAACAGGAGGACAATGACCTTTTCTTGTACATTCTGAAAATTCTCTGTACTGCTCAGTGCAGTTCCCAGATGCTATGCCTTACAAATCAGGACCTACCTGTCCCTAGTGTTCTCTCTTTTTGATTTGAGAAATATTTAGGCCTTGTCAGATTTGTTTAATTAAAAACAGGGAAAAAACCCAAAATCCCAAACTGCATAATTCAAACATTCCTCCTTGTTACAATCCTGTCTTTTTATGGAGAGCACATGGGAAGTCCTGTGTTTCTGCAAACAGTAGCAGGTGGGTTGTTGTCCCAGGAATGAAAGGCTGCTTTAGAAGGATATTCTTGCTCAAGAAAGCACTTGCTTTTACCCTCATTCAGGGTTGAAGGACTAAGCGCTAAAATGTGAGCCATCAGCAGCCAGGGGGTTGTGGCTGGTTAGAACTGCAGCCCTACCCTTGCTCTTTCCCCAGGGCTGCTGTGTGCCCCCCTGTGCCCTGGGGACTGATAGAGACTAGCAACAGAGTCAAGGTAGGTAAAATCCTGGTGATAGCGTGGTAGAGGCTAAAATCATCCCCCTGTCCTTTTATTGAAGGAGTACAGATGTTCAGGGACTGGTCTTTGCTTGAGCAAATATTGCCATGTTGAGTGATAAGGCAAGGCTATTGCTTATCAGGCTATTAAAGAATTTCATTTCTTCAAATAGAATACACCCTTGGAATCTGTATTTGGGCCAGACAGAGGAAGGCTTGCTTAAAAATCTCATTCCTCTGTATTTCTGTGCATTTTCTGTTGGCAAGCATATATTTAATGGACAACATATAAGGGGCCTCTCTGGGCCAAGAAAAAGAAATTCTGTCTTAATTAAGATTAGTCACTAAGAAAATAATCATGAAGGACAAATTTTATTTGATTTTAGCAGTCCCTGGGACAGCCTGTGTATAAATCACGGTATTTTTCTTAAATTCACAGTCTTTGCTTCAGGGCTTAGTTGTATAGTAATGCAGCCAGAGAATTGCTCCCTGGATAGCAACGAGATGAGGAATTTTCTGTCACAGAATCAGCCAGGTTGGAAAAGACCTTTACGGTCATTAAGTCCAACCATTACCCAGCACTGCCAAAGCCATCACTAACCCCATGGCACTGAGGGCCTTGTCTACACAGTGTGTGAACACTTGCAGGGATGGTGACTCCAGAACTGCCCTGGGCAGACTGTTCCAATTGCCTTGTTGAACATCATCCCATTGGCCACAGCCCATGGATCCATCCTGTCCAGATCCCTCTGCAGAGCTTCCCTATCCTCCAGCACATCAACACTCCCACCCGACTTGGAGCTGTCTGCAGATTTACTGAGGGTGCCCTTGACTCCCTCATCCAGATCATCAATGAAGATGTTAAACAGCACTGCCCCTAATTCTAAGCTGTGAGGGGCACCACTGGTGACCAGTTGCCAACTAGATGTGACACCACCACAATTTGGGTTCTGCCATCGAGCCAGTTCCAATCCTGCCTGTCGGATGTGAAAATCTCCCAAAGGACTTCTGTTAGTTACTGCTGTCCCATCTTTTGACTGTAACTAATTTAAATCTTAGGCAACTAAACTTTGCACTTGTAGTGTCATTTGTTTGCAGTATCACATTGAAAAATAAAGAAAGAATTGCAGAAGGCCAAAAAAAGGGCAAACTCACTGACCAGATGGTGACTGGAGTTGATGGTGACCCTTGGTTGTCTGAAAGCAGAAGCCCAGAAATACAAGAGGACTTTTTCAATCTTGATCAATGGTGTGTGCAAACCCTGTTTATTTAAATAACAGCTGATAGTTTAGTGTTCATCATTCAAAGGGTATTTCTTACACCTTTTCCCCCTAGGTTCATGCTTGCTTTCTGACCCTACTGCTCCAATAAACTGCAGGGTCTGTTGCTCTTTGCATACCAGCAGTTCAAGTTCTAATGCCAATCTTACTGACCTGAGATCAGATAAATACTCTCCTGGGAAGTTTTAAGCTATTTGCTGACACACATTTGGATTAGGAAGGGTACAATTTTGCACAAAATCAGGCAAAAGTAGAGATCTTCCTATCCATAGAAGATCTTTGACCCTTGGTCTTTGCCCTGGAATTAAGGTTGAAGGAGTGTTTTTGCAGGGTGTGTATAAATGGTCTAGCAGCTTTCTTCTCATGAAGAAGTCTAAAAGAGCCTTCTTCAGCTTTGTGGTCATAGAAAACCCTGGTCTAAGCCTCCCTGGAATTTCCAGAGAAGCTGTAGTGAACTTCAGCAGGCTGAAGCTTGCAGTTTCCCAAGCCAACTTGGAAAATGCTGATAGTCATCAAGGACCTCTTGCTTCTAATTCTCACAGCACATTAAAATCATAGAGGCAGAGATTGTAGAGCTGATAAAACTCCATACATTTCAGAAAGCATCTAGGTGTGGCCAGGACTGGGCAGTGCCGTGCCAAATAGAAAGCTTCTCTTCTTGTCTGAAAAGAGCTCTTGAGTAGACTGGAGAGAGAGCATCTCTGGAGTTTAAATTCATGTGCTTCAGTATAATTCTTCTTTCTGTCTCCTTCCACTCTTACTTCAGTGTTTTCTTGGAGAGCCTTTCTACTGATCTGAATTAAAACAATAATGTTTTATCCTCACAGGGATACTTGCCTGGTTTACATCTTTGGATGAATGTTAGAAAGCTGCATTTCTGCTTTTTCTTCTCTCTTGCTGTATATATTTGAGTGCCAGATTTATCAGTTCTAGTTCTCCCAGTGCTGGAAAATGAATTTGCTTCGAATTATAGCTGTTTGAATGAGACCAGTGCACAAATGAAACCCATTATTGTATGCCTATAATAGGGCCAAACCTCTGATCTCAGTTTCAGTTTTGTAAATGAAGAGTTGTCTCAATAACTTCAGTCAAATCACTCTGGATTTACACCAGGGGAGCAGAAATCAGAATCCGGACTTTCATGTTTAGTCTGGGAAGCATTTTCAAATTCTTGTGGATGAAAGATACTAAAATTGTATGTTGTTATTATGTTATTCCTTTTCCATATCCCACTTCACATCACAGGACTGACCATATATCCTAGGATGGTTCAACCCACACTTTTCCTAAATGTTACCCCTTTAATTTGATGATTATAGCTTTTTCATGTCATAACTCTACAGTTAAGGTTAAGCAATCATTTTGATTTGAAGCCATTCTCTTCAGTAGACCCTGGGAAATGTGAATGAAACCTATTCCACTGGTTTTTTGAATATGGGAAGTTAGTCTTTTTCTCGCTTTTAATTTATCCAGCCTTTTTCTGCCAGCAGTTTACTTGAAAGCTGCTTCTTGCACAGTCGGCAAACTTGGCGTGCACATCTGAGGAATAATTTTGTATATGTTAAACCTTTGTTAATAATAGTCCCAAGCAAACTGCAAGAGGAGAAACTGCTGGTTTAAGGTATATTAAACATAACAAAGGACTAGTGGAATAGAAGATCTTTGGCAAGATAAAAAGCAATGCTGAATTCATAGTACTTACCATTGTGCAATCACATGAAGTTATCTCTTCAGAGAAGGTTGGATGCTGAACACATAGCAACTGTCCTCGGGCTCGGAGCTTCTTTGTCTTGATCTGGCAATTCATAAATGTGTATCTGAGAACTCAAGCTTACGAATTTAATAACAGTCTGACTCTTAAAGATGAAATGGGTGAAAAGGGGAATTGAATGTGGATGCATGAAGCTACGGTTCTGGAGCAGACGTACCTGAGGCCACCCCTCACCCTATGGTAGCTGTAGCTCTATGAGGAGCCCCTGTAGCTCTATGGGGAGCTGGAGCATGCGGTACATGGAGCCTCTGCCCCATCTCCCACTGAAATCAGCGGAGAATGGCCTGTCAGTTTAGATTAAATTTCACTCAATTAAACCAAGCTCAGGGAAGTTTCAAAACATGGTTCCAAGCAAAGGCTTCAGTCTTTTTTGGCCAGAACTTGTGCTGTTCTGCATGACACCTGCACATCAAATTTTGTCCCAGTAGTTTAGTTTTCAGCTTCTAGGAAGAGATTGATTAGACCAAATATTTTCACATGGCTCAGCTGATCTTGAAGTGAGGATCAAAATGAACTTTTGTAGCCCTTTTGGAATTTCGGTGGTTTTATGTGACTCTCTGCTTTTTGAGTTAATAGTTTAGCAAAGAAAATTGGAAAACATAAACCAAGATTGGAGCTATTCCGATATGTAGTTAAAATTTCTGGAATGATGACAAACTTTGTTCATGACTGGAACTATCTGAGCTCAAACTAAGACAAGCCAATAATAATAGCATTAATTACATTTCCAGAAGTAACATTATTTAATGTCTTCTGCTAATACAATTGTAGCAAAAAGATTGTCCCTGAATCTTCTACAGGACTTTTCCTCTTGAAGTGTTCTACAAAAAAGGCTGGTGATGCTGAGCTGCTGTTAGATGAGAAATAATGTTAGAGTATGATGGAAAGGTTATCCAGCAAACTAATGGCAGGAATGAGACTAGAGCTGACTCTTCATGTGGTGAGTAAGCCATTACATCAGTGCCTCGCTGGTGCTGCTTATTGTCAGAGAGAGTCAGAGTATGGCCTGTTCCTATGTGGTCCTCTTTAGGCTCTACCTAAAGAGGAAAGGAGCCATCTAAGCTCCTCTTGTGGTTCATGCCTCCTCTTGAAAGGAAAGCTCGTGTTCTCAATTTAAAATTCTGTTCAGAGAAAACTAAGATTAAAAATGTCAAATGTGATTGGGAAAAGGAGGAAAAGTACCCAATGCAAAGAGTGTTTCAAGCGGGCAGCAGTTTGCATAAGACTCCATAAATAACAGGAAACAAAAAAAAGCCCTCAAAAAAAGCCCCTAAAAACAAGTTTGGGGGCCTGTAAGCCATAATGGGTTTCACTGAAGGCCTTAGAACGTAATGTCCTGCACAGTAGCAATCACAATTTAGTTTGATTAGATACTCAAGCACTGAAGCCAAATGGCAACATGGGTAGTAGCGCTCACTGAAGATCAAGCGCAACTTTTTTTCTTGGAGATGTGACAAGAACCTAGTCCCAAAATAAAGATTATATTGGGTTTAGAAGCTGATCTCGGTCTGTGATTAGAGGATCACATATAAGGAGGAGTATGTTACCTTGAGACCCCTGACATAAGCAGCAGCCAATCAAAACCTCTCTTTACTATTATCCTGCTTAAAAATCGGTCATTTCTAATGCGTTTGTGAAGTGTGTACACTTTGCACATAGTCTTAATTTAGAAGTAGTTGTGATGGGAAATGTCCCTACTCACTACAAGTGGTGCAGAGAGCAGCTTTCCCACAGGTGTCACCTACAGAAAGCGGTCCCTGCTGCCACCTCTAACCAGTCTTGACAGCATTTAAATCCATCCTTTTACCCTGTTCATGGAGGAAACAACAGGTCTAGCTTCATCAGTGGGTATTTTATTGCAAACCTTTTCCAGGCTTATCAGTTTCTTCCGGGCTTTTGCCCTGTGAAAGAGCTGTATTATATAAACAGGAAACATATAGGAACTTGTTAATTGCTGGTTTATTTTTCTTCGGCAGCAACACAGACTGCTTTCCTTATTGTCACCGGAGGGTTCACGTTACTGCATGGAGTTTGGACGCTGGAGAAGAATGTTAAAGCAATAAACTGGTTCAGGTTGGAGGGAGAGGGGAAGGTGAGGTCTCTGCTATATTGATAAAGCCCATCAGTTTTGGGGGTTTTAAACTTGCTTATAAATCTTAGTGAAAAAGGAGTTTGGGAAACTGTTCCAAAACCCAATAAAGTTTGGGGAAACTGCTTTTCTATGACAAGGTGATGCTCACTGCTGATGATGGCCAGCACAGCTATGAGGGCTACAGAGCAGTCAAAGTATGTCTGTATGTAGATGCCACCTCAGCATTGCTTTCAGTGAGACAGATACTCTCTGTGGACTTGTGGCAATAACACTAATAGACATATAAACCATATCCAAAATAGATTAGATTTGGCTCCTACTTGAAGAAAAGAAGGAGGAATGGGTGCTCACTGATAAAGCCAACTGGAGGCAGCTCTGTGAACCATCTGAGGAATCCCTGCTTCCAGTTCAGGAAACTTCCCATCCAATCAGGATGAGTCCTTATATGTGATCATCTAATCACAGACTGAGATCAGCTTTTAAACCCAATGTAACCTTTATTTTGGCACTAGGTTCTTGGTACGGTGACCCTGGCTTCTTTAATTATTTCAAGATTCTCTGCTACCAGCCCAAGATTCTCTGCAATTACTTTTTTTGGTGCTGTTGCCCGAGAGGCTATAGTTGGCTCTTAGTGGTGGATATTGTCCCTTTCTGGCCCTGCTTTCATTAGGAAGCACTGTGAACCAGCTGGAAGAAACCCTTGATAAACATAATAATAATGTATTGACATGCAGTTTACTTCCATGATTCATCACATGAGCTACTCCCACTTTTGTGTTAAAGTGGGGTGATGCATGACTGAACTTAATGTATGCCTCTGATTCAGATATGAGAAAATATATAACATTACTGCCCTACTAATAATAGTTTTCTTATCTGGCAAGAAGCAAAATGATCATTGCTGGGATCTTTAGGAGCCATCATAACTCAACTGGAAAATAACCCCACATGTGGGGTGATGGAATGCTTCTTGGAGCACACCCAGTCAGTCTCCCCAGGGAGGTCCTCCCTCTGAGTAGTTCTTAGAGGAAAATAGTGGTGTGAATATTTTCCTGGGAGAGAGAGAAAGGGTTTGCTGTCAATAGTGTACTATCAGTGCCAGAAGCAGGATATCATATGCTATTGCAATATATTTAGTGGCATGTAGAAGGCCTGAGGAAATAGGACTGTTTCAAAGCAGCAGCGTGTTACAGAAAACAGTCATTGAATCAAAGTGAAAAGGAGAGCCGATGAGACAGAGTGATGATACAATGAAGAGTTTACCAGTAATCCTCAGGCAGTGATTTCTGCCCCCTTCTGAAATTCTGTCAAATTTTCACTATTAGAATAAAACACTTCAGGAATGGAGACCGAGACTCTACATAAACCCAAAATAAATCATGGGCTGTAATGAGGAACTCATCAAACTTCTTGAAAAGGAACAAGCAAGTAGCAGGGAATGTTATAGTAACCTGGAACTTCTGGTTGGTTACAATTATTGATATAAAAACTTCCTTGGAGGTCTATGGCTCTCTTAGGATGGCCACCTCATATACTGAGTTGCGTGTTTCCCAGGCAACAAATGTATTTTGCTTCTGTGCTTCAAGTTTATTTAGGGAGAAATGAGCCTGTCAGGATGTAGGGGACCTAAAAAGGGGAAGGAAGAGGAATAGCTGCAACAGGGGAATATCGAACAACAAGCAGGAAAGAGAATGAGCTTTATTCTTGCTCAGAGCCGGGTCCTGTGTACCTCAGTCCAAAGAGTAGTAGTAGTGAAGTTAGTGTGGAAACCTGGGCAAGGAAAGAGCAAAGCTGGCTCCAGATTGGAGGCATTTATCTGGAAATGCCTTAGAAGTAGAAAATCTATCAGATTTCAGTTAAAATAACAATTCTTTGCAGGTCTGCCAAATGTCTGCAGGCTTCGGGTGATTTATTGTTGAATCAATGCGTGGCGAATGCCGAGGTCTGCCTTCCTCTCTTGCCATGCCAAACAGAGGAACCTTCACAGGCCCTTGGCACTTGTCAGATTTAAATCCTTAGGGCAGTATTTCTCACCTCAAGTGCAAAATTCACCACTTCCCTGTGAAAATCAGTACGGTTGAGACCTATGTGTGTGGAGCAGAGCTCAATGCTAGCATTTAGACAAGATTCATTATGTGGGTTTTGGGTTTGTGTTTGGTAGTGTCAGAAACTGAGAGGAAACTGTTAATTCTCCTCCACCCCCTTTCCCAATAAGCTTAAAATAGCTGTGTTAGAGCACAGTCTGGGCCTGCCTAATCTCAGTGCTGGTCTTCAGAAATAATCTTCATTCCCACTCTCAGCTTCTTTGAAACAGAATGAATTGGAATTACATGTAAATGCCAGCAATATTTCAAAGGGAGGCTGAAGCACAATGTCTGGTCTCTAATTAGTTTTGCAGTGTGTGGCCTGTAAACTTGATGATAAATGAAGCAATTAGCCATCAGTGGCTTCAATTAGATGGCAGTAAAAATGGTAACAAAATAAAGTCACCGCTGAGGAAATTTGCTCTGAGAAGTGCTGCAGTGGGTTGACTTCAAGCTTGACAATGAACTGGGGCTTGTTTGTTCATTGTTTCTCAGGGGCAGCACAACTGCCCAGTTAATGAGTGTTTTCCAGGGTCCAAATGAAACAGGAAGGGAAGAAGAGACAGTGCTGCTCTCTCCAGGAGCACCCTATCACCAAGCAAGTCTCTGTGGGGTTAGCACTCCCTTCTCTTGCTCCTTTCTTTTGGAAGAGGAGGGAATTGGTTTGTACCAGATAGTTGCTTGAGCCTTGGATCCCAGAGAGCTTCTCAAATGTTTCTCAACAAAGCAAACTTCAGCACAGCCCTCTCGGAACTTTTTCTTGAAGCAACAATCAGAGGTCAGGAGCTGGCATTGTACTGGGAGGAGAATCGTAGAATCAACCACGTTGGAAAAGACCTTTAAGATCTTTAAGTCCAACCATTGCCCAGCACTGCCAAGGCCACCACTAACCCATGGCACTGAGGGCCTCATCTGCAGGGTGTGTGAACACTTGAGAAGGAAAAGGCAGAGTGAGCCCTGGGACTGCTGAGCTCAGCAGCACTCTCCAGCCAGGCTCCACTGTGGAGCATGTGGCTCTGTTGGCTTCATCACATAAGTGGGGGGAAACAACAACGGTGCAGGACTTTTCTAGTGAAAGATTCCCAGTTAGACCAGTATTGTTTTCTAGGATACTTCCATCTGTATAAATGGGACAACTTAATTGCTACTGAAAGTACGAAGTAGGGGAGAGGCTGATGGTAAAAACTTTTCTGTCTGTTATTCTGTATACTTTTGTCTGTCCCCACCTGTAAAGTCATGCCTAGCAGTGATAATCATAACTATTTTAGTGGGAGACACTGAGGCGGTCTCACTTTCCATAAATGCTTTTCAAAGATGATGAAGTGAAGAAGCACAAATGAGATAAAAGCCAAGTGTGAAAACACAAGAGACTTCCAAATCAGGGTTTATGTTTTCAATTAGGAGACTTTGTTATTGAAAACAAGAAGCCAATTTGTCAGAAGCAAAGTCTAATTTGTCTTCACCTCTGAAGACTGGAGGGAAACAATGCATCCTGCTCACTCCAAACCCTCTAGCTGGGGAAAACAAAAGAGCCACTTGGTTCCAGTTCTCTTAATTCAGTCTCTGTAGGGACTGCAGTAAATGTTTTAGAGGATGATGATGATGATGATTATTCCTTTGCAATGGTCATGGTATCCTAAAACACATCCTAAATGAAATACAGCAACTGGAGGAGGGGAAAAAGGCATATTGTAGTGTCAACACCGGTTACGTGATTCAGGAGTAAACTAGGGAGAGCTGGTGTTGGGCCCTGCTGCTGAACTCATTTTTGCAGGCATTACACCTATTTGCTTGCAGGAAAGCTATTGTCTTTCACTACAGATTTTACCAGAATGACACCAAGGTGATTTGGAGAGTGTCATGGAAATGGCAAATTCAGTTTGAGAGTACAAAATGCTGCTGTGATGCATTGTAGTTAATACTGAATTTTCTGCTTGTTTTGGCACCTCTGGGATGACCTCTCTAGTGGTTCTTTGCTCATGGTGCATTCATTGCATGGCATCCTTAACATTTTACCTGAAGCAAAGCAGAACCTCTTCCCTGTGCATCTGTGATGCTGAGGGTCCCTGCCTGTGCCTTGAAGAGCCCTGTATATGGGCTCTGCCCAAAGCAGGCTGGGAGGGACCCCCCACACCATGGTCTGCAGAGACCAGTGTATTCTTGATCAGGAGATAAAGCAGACATTCTGGAAAGGTGGGAGAAAGACAGGAGAGGAAGACCAACAACCCTATGTGCTCAAAGAATTGTACCTATTTCAAAGGGGTGAGTTTCCAACAGTATCCTGCTTATTGAGTAAAAACAACCATCTGGAAAAGAAAATCTATTATTTCAGTGCTGTTATTTCAGAGCAGTTGAGCTGTGGTGTTCAGAAAGGCTTTGGGGTATTTCAAAGAGCCATCTACCATTCCGCTTCTCTTCAGGGAAGTGTGAACCGATGCAGTTAGCAATCCTGGCTGACATCAGAATTCTTAACAGGAGGAATATGTTCTTGCAGGGTGGAGGGAAATAACTGAGGCTGTGTTGCATCCCCTGCTAGCTGTGGTTATTATCAGTATACATATATTACTAGGAAACTGCTGGGCTGGACGTTGAGCCCATAAACTAAAAATACTTTAATGTTTTGCTCCTCTGTTCAGAGATTTGCAATTGGAAAAAAATAAGGTTGTTATTTAAAAACAGGCTGCTAAAATGAGACACATAAAATATTGCAGTATTTTTATTATATATAAAGCAAAGTCTCTCCATTTGTTTTTTATTACTGAGTTACACACAACAAATGAATATGCTCTGAGCCAACAATTTCTACTGTTACACATGTGCACTGTGTTCCTCTGCCTGCAGTGGGGTTTGACAAAGCCCTTCCACCCAGTTGAAAGAGTATGCTGAAGGATATTATCTTAAGCAATGAGAGTCAACAGGAAATGGGGGATTTGGGATCTGAACAGTAAAACGAGTCTTGGAGCATGTCACTTGCACAATGGCAGTTCTTGGCATCCAGTGGCTTTGTGCTAAAAATGAGAGTTTATTCCTCAAAGATCTCCAATTTGGGGAATGTGTGGTGGGCTTGAAAGGGCTCAGAACCTCTTGCCTGAATGACACTGCTGGGGCTGGAGGGCAGATGAAGACTTTAATCGCTTCCAGTCATCTGTTTTGTATGGCTCAACAGAAAGGACTTAGGGAGCATTACTGCGAGCAATGCCAGGACGTAACACATTCCGAATCACTGGTATGTTAAGACTGGTTGAATCTTAGAGCTAACAGTACAAAAAAAATGAGTATGATCATACTGTTTTATCTACAGTAGTGACACAATGCCTTGCCTACCCACTCCACAGCTCACTGCAGAGTAGTGACTGGATGCCAGCTAGAATTGCCTGGAAAACTTAATTTAGGGGTGTTTTTGGTTAATTGCAGAAGGACAATCACAATGAAATGAAGAACAAAGTCCACTCATCTTGAAGGACCTTCTAGGGGGCATGCAAAGGCTGGACTTCCTTTTGTTTACTTCAAAATTACTGTCATATCTTTGGCAAGACTCCTGATGTACATCAGTGAAAGCCAGTAAAGAATAAGGTCTGATAATTTCATGCAGAGATGAATAATGGAGTAGATCAACAATCACAAATCTTCCTATACTGGAGGAGAACAAAGCTTTTCATCGCAAAATTGTATCTGGATGCAAGCAGTGGAATAGGGGTTTGTCACATCAGAGAGCCTTCAGAAACATATAAAGCAAACAAATTTATGATCAAAGAGAACTTTGGGAAGCTGTTTTTTTAAAAGGGTCTGAGCATTGCCAGGAAAGATCCTTTAATTTTTTCTCCTTTCTTTTTAGTTCCCTAATCCGTTGACTACAGTAACACCCTAAAGGTAGGAAGCAAGTCCGTGACCCTTTCCATGCTGGTCCACAGTGTAGGATTAGGCTGTTTACTACATAAACCATCTGTTGTCAAGGAACAGCCTGGCTCATCCTGCGTGCTAATGTTAGAGTGGACTGATACCGTTCCAAGTGATCTCCACCTACATCTGTGCCTTGAAGACCTGCATTAGTTTCAGACTGGGTGTGAACCCTTCAGCCCCAGTTCATGCCAGGCTTAATTCTCATGTACATTCATGTATCTTCCTTTTAGCGATTGCTGTTACTACTCCATGAAAGCAACAGGAACAAAGGCTGAAAATGACTACATGCACACATGACCATGGTTTACTATTCCCTGTTAATGCAAGATGGGATGATGAAGATTACTCCTTAGTTCCTTTCCATTACGGTATCTTTCAGAGGGAGCTGTAAATCTACTATCACTTCAGAGGGATTAGTTATCATTGTGTCTGATTATGAGATTAAAGTATGATTAAGAAGGTATAAAATGGCAGCGGGCGTAAAGTCCATAACATGAAGAGAAACCTGTTTCCAGGATTAGACCATTACCCGTCACAGGCCGTGCCCCCTTGGATTCCCCTGCCAAAAGGCTTAGTCATTCCTTGGCTCCATTTACTCTCTGGACAGGTGAAAACTGTACTTAGTTACAGGGAAGGAATGTGGCAGCAAATGAATTAGTGCATGGAAAGTCAAAACTCTTCCCTGAGAGAGTACAGGGATGGTGGTGGTGTGATGGGATGCTGTGGAGGAAGATATGAATATTAATATTCTCCAGGGCAAGAATAAGTATTATGAAGGGAGTCTGTTGAAGTTCTGATAGTCACTTTTAAGTATAGGGTTATTTAATACTGATTTCTCTCCTAGGAACAAAGGGTTGTTCAAAACCTAGCTTCCTAGGCAGCAAAATGTGAAATGTCTGTTAATTTTTCAACTTGTAAAGGCAGGCAAGAGAAATCTATATGTAAACCTAATTACTCCTTTAGTCACACATAGTATTCTTTTCACATCTGCTTACCTGTTTCTACAAGCATTGAAGCAGAAATATCTGTATTTAAAGTTTCTGCATAAGTTGTTTATTTGTATTGGTCACCTACAGACTATGATGAGTGGAAAAGACTTTCTCTTCTTTCAGTGGGGCTCTCGTTAAATTTGGGATACAGGGACATAAACAACCCCTTAATGCAGTGTTCCAAGGGGAAACTAAAGGATACCAGGACACCCTTCAACATAGCTACTCATACTGGTAAGATGGTCAGGTGGACCAAATATCTTCTGGTGACCATCATGGGCTAGTAAGTTCTTTGTTTGCACCAGCATGGTGAGGAAGAGCATCAACCTTGGCAGCCTCAAGAGAGTTTGTTTATTGGTGTGTTTATGGCCTGTTCTGTTTCAAGCAGCTCAGCCAAGGTTTTGTGATTTCTCTGGGAATACTCATGGAACTGGTGTGAAGGGTTTCTCAGAACTCGCGGAGATTTCTTGCTGCTATCCCGAGCATTTCCTCTGTGTGATGTGATCTCACCACTCCCTTCCAAGTGCATTGGGAAATTAATAAATAGCGAGCAGTAGTTGAGCATTTATTGCTTTTACTTGCCTCAAAGAGTTGCCTCATTGAGCAAAGGCAGTGTTGCACTGATAACATTAGATGTATTTGAAGTCTGATGTTTAGCAAGTACTGTCATCACCTGCCTGCTGCAGGTTGTATTTTTCAGAGGCTCATCTGAGCCCCCCAGCCTCAAAGTATGAGGTCTGATCCTGCCTGAAAGACATCATACTCTGTGAGCGAGAGGCAGCTAATGGCTTGAGGTTTGTTGGGCCAGCTTTACAGCTCTGTCTCTGAGCACCCTTTGTCACTGGTGGTGCTGGGCAGAGCCTGAGGAAGCGTCAGAGACAGCTGCAAAATTCTTTTTTTAAGGAAAACTGATGGCCAGGTAGAACTGGCACTGTGATGCAGAGAGCTGGAGGCATCTTGGGAATAAGTGGCAGGGAGCAAGGTGGGACATGCACTGTGGGCACCTCTTTTAGGGGATTATTCAGATGCTATGTGCATGAAGGGCAGGTACTGTTAAGCAACTATTCATGATAGTAATACTGTAATAAAAATGTCTTTTTTTTTCCTATTGCTTTACTATTATTATATTTATTTCTGTGCGCCAAGAACCACAGTTTAGTACTTTGAGGCTTGTCTCTAATGGGTGAAAACATGCCATTTGCTATGCACTATCCTATAGGAAAAAAAGAAATTAAATGGAACATCTTCATTACCAATGGGAATAGGAAGAGAGACTGAAAACCCCTCTCCCATGTCTACCTGTAGGATGGAGGAAATAAATGCCAGGCATGAGTATTTACAGGAAAGTTAGTAAAAAGATAGTAAGAAGGTTAGGGCTATGCAAAGCATCTCATGTAAGACAGTAGGATGACTGATGGTTATCTCATTTAAGCTGCAGTGAATAAAGCTCTGAGAAGGGCTGCCAGGCCAGCTCCACACACGCGTTTTCTGCAATCAGATGAAAGTCATTTTCAAAGAGCCGGCAATTGCTAACAGGGTACGCACCAAAGGGCTCTATCGAGAGGTGAAGGTCTTTTCCATGGAGGCCAAATGTGAGGTTTGGCAGCTTATGTTGCTCAGGGAAATCAATGGGGGTTTTTGTAGCTGTTTGTTATCAGAAGGCTCTGTGTTATGCTGTGCAACGGATTAGGAGTAGATTAGAATTGCAGTAAATAAGGGCTTGCATCAGGCTCTTGCTGTTTGAACTTTATGCAGTTTACAGCGCAGGTCTCCTTATCGCTCAGCTTCTCTCGACCAGGAATCTGAGCTCAGAGGAGAAGAGGTGTTTGTAGTTGATTTATTTGATTATTATTTTTTAATTCTGATTACTTGTATTGCAATAGGGAGCAGCATCCAGGAATGTGCCCCCAAACAATTTCCTGGTCTGCTGGCATAGTGAAGGCAGATAGTGAGGTAGATCATCTTCTTGCAACACAAGAAGATGTATAAAAAACTGGAAGGGCATAGAGGTGTGTCAAGATACGATGAATTTCCTCTGGCTTTGCAACAGAAGGGAACAAACAACTCTGATTTATCCTGTTGACATGCCAATATGCTGTCTGTTAGTCCACATAAAAAGTGACTGGTGCTGATGTTCTCTTTTCACACAATTACATAAAAATTGCAGTCTAATACACCCTGACATCTATAGCGGAATTTCCAGATTCAGAGGGATTGTGATCAAGGCCCATGAGTCAAACTATAGCTCTTGGATATAGACAGTGCAGGACCCGATCTGCGGGATGAAGGACCTGGCTGATGAACAAGCCCTGTCAGCAGGGACTCTGGAGTGTGCTGGCTCCATTGTAACAATGCAGGCAGTGTGGGGCAGCAAGGTGAAACAGGAGAGGGCTGAGCATGCAGGGAACAGCTCGGTCTTGGGCTAAAACCGCTGAGAGAACAGGAGGTGTCTGAGTTATAACTACCACCATGTGAAGGATGCAATTAGTGGACCGGGAAAATAGCCAGTGTCCAAAAGACGCTCCATAAACACTGTTAGGTGGATGTATGGATGAAGTGGTAGGTAATTATAGAATCATAGAATGGTTTTGGTTGGAAAAGACCTTAAAGCTCACCCAGTTCCAGCCCCCTGCCACAAGCAGGGACACCTTTCACTAGAGCAGGTTGCTCCAAGCCCCTGTCCAACCTGGCCTTGAACACTGCCAGGGATGGGGCAGCCACAGCTTCTCTGGGCACCCTGTGCCAGTGCCTCAGCACCCTCACAGGGAAGAGCTTCTGCCTTAGATCTAACCTGAACTTCACCTATTTCAGTTTCAACTATAAACTAAGATAGTAAAGGCCCTGCTTGTCACGTAAACAAAAACTGCACTGAAAGGTGACCAAATGAAGGATGAGCTGGTCACTGCTAGCTCACGACTTTATTATCATATCCATATGTTCTCCTGGGCTTTAAATTCTTAGTTCCTGGACATGTATAATTACATTAGAATCTCTCTTAGGATTGCTCTTGTTTCTTCTTATTTTTCTTCAGTACATCTAGTCCTTAAGGGGGAAAGCTTAAATATGCTGCGTGAATGCAAATTGCTCAGAAAGCAGAAGGCAAGTGAAAAAATTAGAAGGGGTTGTTTTGCTTTGGTTTGTTTCTTGGAGACATTGGGATTTTCAGGCCAACATCCTGAATTTTTTAAGACTGATTCAGTGTTTTTGAACCCCTTGGCTCTTCTCTGGCCTGGTTCTGAGAAGCCTCTGAAAGAGGAGTCCCACAGACCTGCAGAATTGGGCCTGTCATCTGCTCTCTCTGATTGGGTCTTCCTGCATTTCATAGGAATCCTCACTCCCACTTGGGGAGGGTGAAGCACAGTTTGGAAGCTGTAGATGAGCTTTCCTCAGGTACCAAAGGTTAGCGGCTTAGAAACGCTTCCCTTCCCTTCTGAAAGGCAAGATGACAGCAACAGAAATGAAAGAGGAAGAGACGGGAAGAAAGGAAAGAAAAAGTAGATCTGATACATTCTGAATACCACTGTGCTATTCCTTGGCTGCTGTCCTCTAATTATTAAAACATGCTGTTGGCTAATACACATGGTTTTATTTCCAAGGGGTTTGCACAGAATTACTCACATTTATGCATTTCATATCTCATAAGCCTGGGTATGAATAATAATGGCAGACACCTGAATGTCCTGAGCAGCCTAATGTCAGGCAAATAAACTCTCCAATTGAAACCAACAGTTAGCTGTAGTTTTTGGCAAGGGGGCTTTTTGATGTGGAAGCAATGCTGCTCAGGTTAGATGTTTCAAAATATTGATGGTGGTATCTTGGCCTCTTCTGCTTGGAAATAGGCATAGTTGGCATGGCAGTTACAGTACTGGGCATTACTAGACCTAGGGCTGCACATTACTAGACCTAGGACTCTAATCTCTCTTAGCACAGGCAAATAGAGGAGTATTAGTCCCTTGCTCTGTGCAAGGTATTTGACAATTCTGATGATGGGCAAACTGATGACCTCGGGTGGATCTGAATGCCTGCTCACCTCTTAGCACTCACACTGAAGCTAGGGGTTGAATTAAAATTACAGCTTCAGTATCCTTTCTGCCTGTAAACTTCCCACTCATCAGGTATGAGGTACATTATTTTCCGCAGTGTCTGGTTCTGATCTATCCTTTCTGTCTTGATATTCCCTCTGGGACTCACCTAATAATGCCACAGTTTGTTCAGATAAAACAAAAGCAACAAACCTCACTAGATTCTCTATGGATATCGCTCCCCACAAAAAAAAGCCCAGACACAAGGCTTCTACCTTCAGGACACAATTGAGCCTCCAGTTAACAAGTCAGAGCAGAGCTATCTTTGCTTATTGGGAGCAAATCTAAGGAGCTCCCATTAAGCATCCCCTTGGCTGAAACCATGAACACCTCTTGGGGTTGCTTTGCCTTTCCCCACCCATGCAGGGCAGTCAGCCCCTCCTGTCACAGGCAAGCAGTGTTCCTTCATCTCCTTGCAGAAGAACTCAGCCTGCCTCCAAATCTGCGTCCCAGCAGTGCCTGCCTGCCTGCCTGGCCCCTGATCAGGGTCTGAGCTGCTGCCTGCAGCACTCTTGGGAAAATGCCAGGAACTTGCTCCCTTCCCTGCACTGCATCATAGAATCATTCAGGCTGGAAAAGACTCTTAACATCAGTGAGCCTGACCACTTAACATAACACTGCCAATTTCACCACTAAACCATGTCTCTGAGTGCCGTGTCTACATGTCTTTTCAATACCTCCAGGGATGGTGATGCATCTCACTTCTCCCTCTGCAAACTGAGGGCTGTTATGTTCAGAATGAAGGGAGGGACTCTTTGTCAGGGACTGTAATGACAGGACAAGGGGTGATGGGTTCCCACTGAAAGAGGGCAAGTTCAGGTTAGATCTAAGGCAGAAGTTCTTCCCTGTGAGGGTGCTGAGGCGCTGGCACAGGGTGCCCAGAGAAGCTGTGGCTGCCCCATCCCTGGCAGTGTTCAAGGCCAGGTTGGACACAGGGGCTTGGAGCAAGCTGCTCTAGTGGAAGGTGTCACTGCCTGTGGCAGGGGGTTGGAACTGGATGATCTGAAGGTCCTTTCCAACTCAAACCATTTTATGCCTCTATGATTCTATGAAGATGGTATTGTCCAGGTGGTGCCCTGGGCTTCTGAGCTGGGCACAAGCAGTGCAAGGTACCTGGCTTGTTTTGGGGGCAGCTCTGGGACCCCAGGGGTGAGGAAGGCTCCACGGTCATAGAATTGTTCAGGTTGGAAGAGACCTTTAAGGTCATTGAGTCTAATGATGCACCCTTCAGGAGTCTTTGCCTCAGATTCACTTGCTTTCCTCTGAATGCCAGGGTTAGGGTGTGCCCAAGAGATGCTATCCTGTATTTCTACCATGAGGTTTTATGGAAGATGCCTATCCATAGATCTAAACCTAACCAGACTCTGCTCTATTATGACCCAGCTGCTGTTTCCTGCCAGATGATTTGTCCTGTGACAGCTACAAGAGAGGCTAATTAAAAATGAGAAGAATGTGCTGGCCATCTCAGCAGCCATATTTCACAGTGTGGTTTTGAAACCGTTTGTTTTCTTAACTTCCTGAGGTCAACAGTTACGAGAGATGGATGTCACCACATGTGATCGTTTGGGGAAATAGCGATGGTCAGGCTTAAGGTTAGTGAGCAGTGTTATGGGAAGGCAAAGAAATGGATGCAAATAAAACAATGGATTTGCTTGGGACATGCTTAGGATCTCAAAAATCTCAGTTCAGGATGTTGATTAGGCAAATCCAGCAGGTCCTTCCGTTAATGTGTTACTTAATACATTGTTTGTTCCAGAACTGAACAAACAATGCATGAATATTCAGAACTACCTTAGGCCTTTTTTTAATTAATCTGAAGGCTTTCTTGAGCTCAAGTATGAGCACAGACAGACTCCCATCTCTGCCAGAGAGCTGTTGATCTCAACTTAGTATGAAACCTTTTTATTAGTCCTCAGGTACTGGAAATGCACTCAGGCTGCCAGCTGAGCTCTTGAGGACATGAATTATTAGCGAAAATAGTCTACTGAAGACAACAGGAGGAGGGGGCTTAATAAAATACTTCCATTTAAAATGTTTTAGTTAAAACATTTAAAATGTTTTATTTAAATAAAAAACTTCAATTTAAAATGTTAGACTTATTCAAGTAGCAAAAGTGCCATATAAATCTTTTTAGCATTTATATAATATCCTCACTCCCAGCTCTAAAATGCTTTCCAAATAACGATGCACATCCTCATTTTACAGAGGAGAAAGCCTGGTGTAATTTAGTTCTGCTTAAGAGCAGAGCTGAAGACCTGGAGCCAGCTGTTAGTGGGGCCAAAAGGGAGCACTGGTCTGTGCTTCCTAGCTGGTGCTAAGGTCAGGGAGCAGTGCATTGCCTGGTGTCAGGCTTTGAAACCCCTGGGAATATAGAATCATTGAATGGTTTGGGTTGAGAAAGGACCTTAAAGCTCATCCAGTTCCAACTCCTGCCATGGGCAGGGACACCTTCCACTAGAGCAGCTTGCTCCAAGCCCTTGTGCCCAACCTGGCCTTGAACACTGCCAGGGATGGGGCAGCCACAGCTTCTCTGGGCACCCTGTGCCAGCGCCTCAGCACCCTCACAGGGAAGAGCTTCTGCCTTAGATCTAACCTGAACTTGCCCTCTTTCAGTTTGAACCCATCAGCCCTTGTCCTATTGCTGCAGTCCCTGAAGAAGAGTCCCTCTCCAGCATCCTTGTAGGCATCCTTCAGATACTGCAAGGCTGCCCTGAGGTCTCCACACAGCTTCTGTTCTCCAGCTTTATATAGTGGCTTTAGAGCCCAAACTGGCTTTAACATTATGGCTGCTGGATGGAAGTCCCGTCCAGCTGAATGTGCTACTTCCCTGTGGTGCAAGACATCTGGACACAACTGGATTGTGATTATCTGTGCTGACTTTGCAACAGCAGTGCCTTATCTGTGTTAGATTCAGTGCCTGCGCAGTATTCCTCTTGCATGGGTATACTATCCTGTGGGATTTGTTCCTCAGTACCTGCTGGCTCTCTTGGAAATGATGCAGGCTTGTCCTCCTAGGTAGGCAGTTGAGAATATGCAGCTTCTGGCAATAATAAAGAGCAAGGCGATGCTCCCTCCACTCCTTCAGTTTCCTGGCTGTGTCATGCAGTGCGTTTGTGTGATACTCACTGCTGGCTAGTGATGAAAAAGCAATGAACTGGAAGGAAAGAGTATGACAAAAATGAATGGTATGGTATAACAGAAACTGGTTGCAACGCATAACATGCCAATATGGAGCAGTTATGCTTAAAAATGTTGAACAGATGGCATAGGACAATGCAAAGATTGTTTAGCATTACCCTGAGGTATAGTGAAATATTGTCAGGTGTGGGAATGTAGTGAGAGTTTTCCAAAGAGGTCTTCTGGGACTGCTCCTACACCCCAGTGTGTTGGCAAGTGTTGGGAGACAAATTGAAACTAATAGCTGAGCAGGTGAGACCAACAGGATCTGCTCCCCTGTTGTTAAAATGAGCCTAATAATACAGAGTGGGACAGTGCTGTATATTCAATAGCTATTTTTGTTGCCCTTACGAGTGATTTATTTTATGTGGACATTGGAAAAGATAAATTATGAGTAGCAGAGGCGATTAATGTGTTAGGCAGAAACACTGCAGCTCTTCTTTCAAATGCCAGTGTCCATACACAGGAAAATTTACAAGGAGCTGTGAAGCTCTGGCAGCCACTTTAGAGTGCTTGAAATGAAGGCGCTCACTATGTTTAAACTGAACTTGAACAAAATAGATTTAAATTAAGGAAAAAAAGCTAACCAGTCTATTGATCTTTTAAAAACCTTTGGTATTACAACTGCTGCGTTGAACAAGTGTTATCAAATCACCCTCATTTTTAATGTTAATTCTTATATCACATTAAAATAATTGAAGCACTACTTCTTTCTTGACTTCTGTCTGAACGTATAAGACAAAAGCTGTCAAACATTTGCATGTGGTTTCTGGGGAAACAGCCCAAGAGTGTTTTCAGTTAAAAGAAAAAAAGCTCTAACTTTTTGCAACTGATATTGGCTTGGGATGTGATGCTCTTGGAGAAGGATTCTCTGTTTTGGTTGTAAAAAGAAAGATTTTTGGAGCTTTTCTGTTAAACTTGAGGGTTTCCCTCTTTTCCACAAAAGCAGCTGCTGGTACTTGCAAGCAAACTCTATCTTCTAATTTGGCAAAATATTCCCAAGAAGAAAATCTATGGGAGAGCTGCAGTTTGTAGGGTGAAACTTGGCAACAAAATCCTTTGCCTGCAAAAAGCAAGGCTTGCTTATTCCATTAGGTACTTTTTCAATCTGCAGTCAGGACATGAGAAGTCTTCCGGATGCTCCCTAGAGACAGACCAAGTTCTCCCTTGAATTCCCTCTTGTGAGAAATGCGTGCACGATTGTTTGTAAAGGTTTTCATGTAATCAGCAGCGAAGGCTGAGAGTGGGGTGTTTTTTGGTGTTTGGGTTTTTCTGTTGTTCTTGCCCCAAACAGCACTGGCTTTGTCGATATAAATGATATTGATATAATGATTTTATGATTTTTTGGACCAAATAAATGATTTTTCGACCAAACCCCAGAAAAGCAAAGGCTGTTCTTTACTTCTTTAACTCCTGCTGAAAGTTTTCAGGAGCTGTTTTGTTTCTGCCTGTCAGCTTCCCTAACCCTCCCCCTCTCTCCAGGAAGCATCTCAAGTCTCTTTTCTCTTTTTCAGGCTTGCTTCATAAGCCTGTGTTATTGTTTACAGATATTAGCATCCTCCGCAGGAATATATGATTCCAATGACTTATTCCCTTATTGTGTTTTTAAAGTCTGCATTTATAAAGTTAGGCACTTTGGTTGTTAAGAGATTCTACAGTTCTGGCCAAAAAACACCTCTTCCCTGTGAATGTCAGATATTAAGACACCAGGACCAAGCAAAATGACTGTTATCTGAAATTCCTCGGGTTTATGATCCTCCGGGAGAGAGTAATTTGGGAGTGTGCTCTCATGAAAGGCTGTGCCCTGCAAAGGACTGGCAGGAGCTGAGTCAAGGCACTGTAGTCACATCGTGTGCCCTCCTGGCATCTTCTTTCAGCCGGCAGCTCCCTTCTGGAGCTCAAGGAGGCTCCTCCAACCCAGGGTCCAGTAGTCATAGGCCATAAAAATATTCCTTCTTGATATTCCTGAGGATAACTGTTGCCTGCTTCATTTCTAGCCTTTGAAATCTGCATTTCCTGGTGTCTCTCCTTATGCACACACAAGATTAGAACAGGCTGCGCAGGGAAGCGGTGAAATCACCATCCCTGGAAGTGTTCACAAACCATGTAGACGAGGCCCTCAGTGCCATGGGTTAGTGGTGGCCTTGGCAGTGCCGGGGAACAGTTGGATCTTAAAGGTCGTTTCCGGCCCAGCTGATTCTGTGACTCTGAGAGTCCAAACAGCCCTCAGGATTAGAGCAATCCCTTTCTTATCTTGTAGTCCCCTCCAAGAGCTGCCTCTCTCCAACATGATTTATTGCTGCTTCTCCTCCCGTTGTTCCAGCAGGTCAATGCCACACTGAGGCAGTGACAGCCTCCCTGTTGGAGGTTGGCCCCGTCTAACACCGCTCTCCTTGGGGAGGTGGGTGGCCCGCTACACCAGTGCCAGGGCTGATGTGTGACAGACAGATGAAGTCAGTGGGACATCACTTTTCATCTTTCTTTGGTTTGAGGTTTTTCTTTCCTCCTTCCTCAGAGTTTCAGGCTTTCTGCTCGCAGTGTTTCTAAACCAGGCTTCAGGCAGCTTTCCGAGGGGGAAAAACTGCTGATGTACTTCTTGGAGGGTAAAATAGTCTTTGGAGTTCTTTTTGGTTTTGGAGGGTAAGAGTCCAGTGAAGTGCATAATGAAAGTAAACAGCCAAGCAATGTCAAAATGCAACACGAGCGTTTAAGCAGAGCTTTGTCACTAAAGTACTTTTGAATAGTTTAAGAATAATTCCCAGAAAGCAAAAAACTATTATTTTGTTTTTAATGCAAGGAGCAATAGAATAAGCAAAGCACAATGCAGCCGGCAGAAGATGCGCTTGAGAAGAAACTCTATGGTAAGGCTTCTTCATTAACTCTTGGTTTCTCTACGATTACACACAGTGGCTCTTTGTATTCATACAACTGAATCAAGCTTTAAATAAGAGATGATGAAATGCCTCTATATCTGATTCTTCCCTGTCTTACACCAGGATATGCAAATAGCCTGGCTGATGTTTGCAGGGCTACAATCCAACCTTCAGGAATGAATTCTTCCTTGCGCTGTACTTGTGCAGTTGCTGAATTGCACAGCTGTCAATGGTTTTTAAAATTAAATCAGCAAATTAAGATAGCAATTGTTTCTCATAAAACAAACTATACTGTGTGTCCCAGACAGCACATATGTGGGAATTAATCTCAACCAGGCAGAGGCTTATTTAATTGATTAACTTTTAGATATGGTAAGTAACCACGCTGGAGTCAATGCAATAAAGCCAGCCAAACATATGCTTCATCTTTGCAAGGCTGGAGTCTTAAAGCTGAAAAGGTATAAAAATGCTGCTTAGCTGGAAGCAACCAAATTTGTAAACTTTTGCTGTTTTACCATGTACAAAAAAAAATACCTTGCATTATCAACAGCTTCATTGATCATAGATTTAAACATAGTTCCCAGAAAATAGGTCCCATTAGGATATAATTAGAAGACACTGCCACCTTTTCCAGCATGTGTTACTCTGCTCCTTGTGAAGCCTGTGGGAGTTAAGGGTAGGGAACGCATTTTATGCTGAGCTGATGCAGGATTCAACCTCGAACTGCATTGTAAAAACTCCCTCTGACACTTCAGTCTCAGGTCCTTGTAAATGCTTGTTTCACAATAAAATTTCTATCAGAAGCATTTGGCATAGACAGAGCTGAAAGTAAAGTTTGTAGTGGCTTGGATGTGGCTGGTGCCTGTGAGATGTCAGGGACCGCTGACAAGCAGAGGTGAGGCAGTAAGGCCAAGTGCCTCTGTGAAACCCTCTCCAGCCAGACGGGGTGAGAGGCTGGCAACGTGTCATTACCTGGGTTGTAATCAACTTTGGAACTCCTGCATGGCCTCTTTGCCACAGAGTATTTGGATCTTGATGTGGGGTTTCTAGGCCTTCAACTTTTCCATGGCTTTCACTTGTGTGCTGAAAATAGGCGGCTTCCCAGAGCGATGGCTGTGAAGTGCGGTAAGTGATGTCTACTCTTTCCCTCTGCCTGGTTTAGGTCAGTGTTTCAGAGCCATGCTGCTAAAGGTAGTTTCAGTCCAATTTTAGCTACATCCATAGAAACAAAATAAGTGAAACCCCTAATTTTGCTATTTGTGGATTTACGGTGTGCTGCTTGTTTTGGATCGTCTTTGTTGACAGCTTAGAGTTACTTTCTCGTTACATACCATGCTGCAGTCATGATGACATCTTGTAGTGCAGGGCAAAACACATTTATCTTGGGGGCAAAAGATAGAGCTAGTGGTTTCTAAACATTGTGCTGTTTCTTCTTTAGATTATATCGAACCTATGTCAGGAGCAATGTTTCCCTGGTGCATGTGGTGCTGGCAGCAGGGTGGTGAGGCTGCCGTGCCTCTACTGTGCTTGGGGTACTTTAGGGTCTTTGAGAAGCCCGTTGCATTCCTCCCAGTCCTCCCACTGATGATGTCTGAGCTGGGGCTCTTGGGAGAGCTAGATCTGGCTACCTCTATGCTACACACTCAAGTGCATGCGATGCTTATTCCAGTACGTAAAGGAAAATCCAACTAATCCAGCCTTCTCTATTGCAAAATTTGTCACAGAGTCAAATTATTTACTTGTGCAGAACATGTGTGGCAAATCTGCTAAACAAGAGCCATCCAGCCTGTGTTTTCTTCTTTGCATGCTGAGTTTGTACTCTGCTTTGAACAGTAGAGTTTGAAAAACTCAGAAAATTACCAGATGTGTCAAATACTTTATGCATAAAATGTATATGTGTGTGTGTATATAATATATATATGTATATTTGCATACTTAGAATGGTTTTGATTGAAAAAGACCTTAAGCTCATCCAGTTCCACCCCCCTGCCATGGGCAGGGACACCTTCCACTAGGGCAGGTTGCTCCAAGCCCTGTCCAACCTGTCCTTGAACACTGCCACGGATGGGGCTGCCACATTATACATATATATGTTTAGACGGGTTATATGTGATAGATTTGGACCATGTTCCAAACTGGTGCAGTACTGGGTCCTGTTTCAATGAATGTTATGCAATATATACCAAGGATCTGGCTTTTTTAATATTGAACTACCAAAATATACATTTGACTTCACAGACCCACTGCTGCACACAGGACATGAAATAAAGCACATGCAGTTAGGCCTTAACTTATAAAGTCAAAAGGTAGTATGACTTAGTGCAGAGTGTGCCTTTGTGGAGCTTTCCCAGTTTTCATTAACGATGATGTTCTGTGCTATAAACGCAACTGCTCCAAAAGCAAAGAAAACAAAAAAAGGGAAAAAAATGAAACAAAATATTCCTCAAAATTAAAATCAGGATGATGTTCTTCTGCAGGCTTGAACGTTTTGGGCTGACAAGCGTGCGTGTGCATATATATACACACATCTAAAAACACTCAGACATCTAAATGTTAGTCCAAAACATACATAGTGCTGTGTCTGCCAGAAAGGAGTTTTGTTAATGTGTGAATTTGTGAACTGTTGTACAATTAGACATTTTTAGCTGGTTTTGTATAAATATGTGGATGGTTTACTCAGGGTACTGGAGGCTGTGGGAAAATGTCTCCCTGTATCATCTCTGCCTTTATCCTGATTCAGCCATTAAGATTTTCACATGGTCACATTTGGAAAATGGTTGGGAAAACATAAAGAGCTGGTAGTGCAGAGAAAGCCCTTGAGGTGTGATTCTGTGCCTGCAGTGCTTTGGTGCTGTAGTGATAAGCACAAGTTTGTTCCCTGAAAGGCTGCAGCATAACCTGCTGTGCATTTATACCTGAAAAAGCAGGGGGGGTTCCCAACCATTTCCATATTTACATCTGAATCCTTCTAAGAATATGATCTGTGCATGGGGAGAAGAAAGTGTTTAAGGGGAAGGCGGGAGAGCTTGTGACAAAGGAGCACTATCAGCTACCGGACAGACAGTGCAGCTTTTGAGTACAGGAATGTAAGAGAGCGGAATGGAGAGCTGCAGGACACTGAAAATCACCCAGAGTAGGCAGTAATCCTTCCAGTCACCTACAACTGTGCTTCCCTTGGACTGCAGGCTTTCCCTGTGATCAGGACAGGCAGAAAACACAAAATCAATTAACCAGCCGTTCAGCTGGAAGCATTTGAAACTGCTGATAAAAATCAGCACTTGGGAAGGGTGGAATGAGGCAGCTGAGATGTTTCATGACTTATTTTTGGGTTTTGTGGGGTACAGAATGAAATCTCCCTTGGGTTTTTCTTACTGGTAAAATAAGATTTGGAGACTCCAGTTGGTGTGTCACACATCTGTAAGGACTCTGATGCTCTTTGTAAACTGCTTCCCTTACAACAATGAATCACTGAGCTATCACTCCGGGTAGGTTGGCCCCGCACTCTGATGCAGTGTGGACAGACGAGGCATGGGATTTCATTCCTACTTGCTTTGCCCTGCTGGCAAAAGCCCTCTGGTGCCAGGTCTTGCATTCCAGCTGTTGTGCATTTATCTTGCTATTGGACAAATGCTTTATCATCCCATAACTTTTTTTGGGAATGAGGCTTCAGGGCAGACAATATTTGTGGGAAAATCAGCAGAGTCTGGCTGTGCCTTCTGATATCCTATGGGATGAAGTGGTTTGTCTCACTGCCACTTCAGAAACTCACATACAGAAAGACATTTGCCTAAAGAGCACCAAAACCTCTTTTTTGTTCATCCCCATTAGACACAACAGCATTGCACACTCAGGGATACGGATGCTCCTCACCTGAGCATGATTTTTTTTTTTGCCATATGAATATGCTCCCTGCACCACTGCTGCTCACAACCCCATGTCTTTCCCTGTGATGGCCTTCTGACAGCTACCTGCGTTTCCTCATCCCTTTCCTCCCTTTCCAATGAAACCTAAAACCAGGTGAAACTTGCTCAGTGTCAGATTTCGCTTCCAAATTACAATTCAAAGCTGAAAGAAATCCCGGGTCTTCCGAGGTTCACCAGCCTCTTGTCAGCCCAGGACTCAAGACACATACCAATGTAAGCCAATCTAGGGCTGAATGAGGAAATAGGGTGAGTCAAAGTCTCCTCTCGTTGCTTTTGTCCACACTTGCCTTTTAAAGCTGTAATTCACTTTGTATCTTTCTCCTTCCTATTTGAGCATCCTCTATCCAGCAGAATATATTGATTATGTTATCACATTAGGGACCTGACATGTCTTAGATGCAGGAAAAAAAGCCCATTTTTTAAAGGGTGGCTTAATGATACAGGTACAAACATGACAAAAATTCACATGATTCATAACTGTGTCCAAGACAAACCTCTTACTGAATTGAGAAGCTTTGCTTGGGTGAAAACAGACAGATCTGTCCAACTAGGCACAAAGCTTGCCACAGGGATTACTTTGGTCATTTTAAAGAATATATTATTTATTTCCCCCAGAAGGAACAGCAGTGCTAGCTTACTTTGGAGAATTCTGCTAAGCAGCTGGACTTCCAGGAGGTTAGGTAAGTTGATCTACTTGCCAAACTTGTGATGCTTGTTCCTTGCTAGCCATCTTTTAACTCTATACTAAAGGGTCTGGCTTTTACCCCTGATTCCACATGATCTGTACCTTGTGTAGGGCCAGCGATGGTGAGTAAACGGTAACTATGGTAATCCTGACTTTTCTCTGTTTCCAGCCCTTGGACCCATCCACTTCCTAGGTGCACATTAGAGTTGCCTTAAGGCTGTTCTAACTTAGGCCTGCTGGAGTCCCATAGGAATACTGGCACAGCTGGGAAGAACAAGACTGTCATTACTGCGCAGGTTTTATTTACTGTTTCAGGGTAGTGTTTATGCTGGCCATAGTTCACATTTCTTCTGAAATCAAAGGTTTTCAAAAATGGTAATTTCAGAAAGAAGCCAAACAGTTAAAAATGGGAGCTACGAAACTTGCTAGAGCCCAGTCTATTGAAGGTATCCAATTCTATACATGAGCTGCATTAATTATAGCAATGGGAAAAGTGGGGAAAGCACACATGCGATAAGGCACCAGCTGTGAACAGTTCAGTGGTCTACAAAAGTGCTCCTACTGTTGCAACTGCTGGCAGAGTGACCTGGGGGTGAGGGAAAGTCCTGGCAAGAACTCCAAACAGGAATGCAAACACAGCCCAGCCACAGAGGCCTATTTGATCACTAAGACTGTGACATTTTCCAGGATGTCCAGTCACTGACAGCATGACATTTCCAGCCAAAATGACTGTCCCACACTGCTCCAGTGAGAGCCACTGCGAATGTTCAACAGTTGATCACCCCCAGAAGGTCTCACCTGGTGCCTGTGATGGAAGTATGACAGCAGAGTTACTGCATCTAATCTGGGGAAAGTTTCTGATAGGAGAAATTAGCTGTATTCTTGAGTCCCATTGCTATTCATATTGAAACTGAGGTTTCAGTCACATCTGGAGCTCAGCTTCTTTTTTTCCTGGCCTTTGGGAGGGTCATGGGCAAGCCCTGATGAAATAGGCTGGCTTCTATGCGGCAGTTCAGCTGAATGAACCAAGAGGACAGACTTCAGTGGGGGCAGAATGATGGGCTGTATTTGCAGTTCTTGCTCTCCTCTGCGATGCTTCACTAGCCTCTTGACCAGTAGCCAATTATAGTAGGTAATAGGCCTCTTGCAGAAAACAATCCCCTTGAATTCAAGCTATTTCTGTATCAGCAGATTGGTAAATTTGTGTACCAGTGATCTAAAGGGCTTCTTTTCAGATCTTGACCCAAATATGTCAGTGAGGTGTCCCTGCTTCATGTTTTTGTGTGTGGTGGGTTTTCTTTTCATGCACCTGCTATGACCGGTTAGGTTTCACCGATAAGCAAAAGCACAGCTTTTCTCTTCTCAACAGTTATTGAATTACATTTATTTTCTTGTGCTTTTTATTTGCCTCTCTGGAAAAGAACTCAAGTTCACAGGCTTAATGCTTGAGTGATCCACAGAGCCCCATTTCCTGCACATTTCAGTGCTCCAGGTAACAAAACTCATTTCTCTCTGGTCTCTGAAGTGGAAAAGCTAACTGTTCCCTTCAGAAAGAAGCCCCCTTTTGTTCCTACTTTATTACTTATGTCTAACAGCATTAGGAAGGGTTTGCCATTGTATCTCTCTTCTTGCTGCTGCTGCAGTGGTGTATCACAGTGTGCATTCATGGGCTTTTTGCTGTGCTCCCGAGCGAACGTGCCCCTCGCAGCATCGCTTGGGGCTGCATGGCACATGCCACATTTCAGGCAGAATCCTCATTACTTCAGTAAGATGGCATGTCCTCAGCACTCCAGATGACACTCTCAGCTCAGGGAGGGTTGCCCTGACAACCTCAAGGGTAGGATTTACAAAGCAAAGGGTGCAGCATCATCTCTGCATCTGCATAGGGCCAGAGTTATCTCCAGTTCACCGCTGTCTGGAATTGCTTGTTATTGATTCCTGTAAATTGTCTTATTTGTCTGAGGGCTGCCCAGATGAACAGCAGACGCTTGAGAACTCTAAATAGGAGGCAGCTACAGAGTTCAGAGATTAATCTGTCCCTTCGGGGTGCTGAGCAGCCAGCAATCCAAACAGCTTGTTGTAAGAGGCTTAACAATGCAGAACAGCTGATTTCAGATTCATCCATTGAAAACATACATTCATGTTGCTGGATGTTGGAATAACGCTAAATCACTTTAATCTAAACCACATTTGAATACGACTCCCACAGTTTAAAGGGCACTGAATTAATCTTGTGAGGAACGGAGTTGCCTTGTAAAATGCATTTGTGTGATGTTGTAAGAAACTTATAAGCAACTTGACTGGGAAAGGGGGCAGCTCTTTGAACTTGTAAACCCACACTGGTTAGAAATACATCGCTGTTTGAGCACGAGTCTAAACGCAGCAGAATGTGAACAAACTGTGCCTCTGCTTTCCCATATTTTCATGTGCTCATCAGTGGATATTTATGCTTGAAGCCTGCAGTAAGTGCACTCGTCATTTTTCAGCTGTCTCCAATTGGCAGATCCATGAAAAATTTGGTGTGCTCCCACTCAATTCCAAAATGTAACTAACAGGCTGCTGGGTCATTTTCTCTCAACGTTAATCCATCATTATCACCTGAAGTGCATTACTTTGAAGACTGAAGAAGGTCCATATTTCAATTTAAATGATGCCTAACAGGTATAAGCCTGACATTTTCAGTTCCCACTAAGGCTTAAAGAGCTGACAACATTTGATTTTGCTGAGAAATATATCTTTTCCTCCTCAAGGATTTCTATACAACGACCTAACAGTAGGCATGCCTTTATGCTAACCAGAGACAAGTCTCTTTAGTTATTCAAAAGTGCCTTCATTTTAGGAGAGCTTTAAATTATCATTGTGTTAGAAAGAAGGGTTTTTTTCTTTTCCCTTTTCTGTTAATTCATCATGTTGTTTGCTGTCTGTGGGTCTTTTTCTGCTTGTAGTTAAAACCTTCATGATCT
The DNA here is from genome assembly GCA_028858755.1 of Ara ararauna. Taxonomy (NCBI): domain Eukaryota; kingdom Metazoa; phylum Chordata; class Aves; order Psittaciformes; family Psittacidae; genus Ara; species Ara ararauna. The sequence continues at coordinate 124,317,845 of CM054379.1, forward strand.
TGGAAAAGAAGGATGATTTTGGTAGATAAGATACCAGCTTTGTTTAGGAAGGAAATCAGAATCTGGTTTTGCAGGAGCTAGATGGGCTTCAGCCTGGATCTGTCACCTAGCAGAGGTAAAGGGAGGCAGTAACCCCTTTTTGGGTGAAATGGCTGAGATGATCTCTGTGGAAATCCTTTTGGAGGTGTAACATGGGTCCTTCAAACTTGCTGTGGACCAAGTCCAACTCTGTATGGAGAGCAGGACTGCCCACAAGCAGAAGGATAGGGGTGTCACTGGTATCCTATACCTAGAGTTTGGAGGGGGATCCCACTGTACCAGACTGTACTCACTCCTCCCTTGCCTTTCCCCTAAAGCACACGTACACACAGATGCATGCCAGGCGTAATACAGTTGCCAAAGGTTGGGAATGTCAGGTTCAGTCAGGTCTCAAGAACCCACAGATGTTTCAAATCAAAATGTTACCTTAATAGGAATAATGATGTGTTTGAAAGAATATTTTGGTCTGTGCCATTTGAATGGGAAAAACTATCTTTTCTCTGCTTATGGCATTCTGTTCATCTGAGCACCTTCAGCTCAAGCCCCTGCCCATAAGTTATCTGGAGAAGAAAGCTGGTGGTTTCTCTCATGGGCAATGATGGGTATAATTTACTACCTTAAACATGTCCAGATACACAGCAAGGTATTCCGAGTGGTCTACTTCCAGTGCTTTAGGGTCATGGTACGTGCTCCATAGCACCAGGCAGCAAGTGCAGAGCTGCCTGTGGTAGGGAAATGTGAGGAAATGAGCTCTCAGATGCACTTCATTTCACTTTCGGCCCAGCAAAAGCATGTCCAGCAGCAATTAGATGGACCCCAGTCTGGATCTGTCACGTAGGGAAGGTGGTAGCTACTTTACAGAGAGAAGAAGGAGCTGTTGCTGTTAGAGCCCTGCTGCCTAAAAGGTCATGGGAGAAGATGGAAAACATTGACACAGCTTCCCACTCTTCCTGGGCGAGTCCTTGGAGCCTGGGCCACAGCTTTTGCTGGATGTAACTCACTCTTTTTAGCCTTGATATTTGTCCTCCTCATCCCACCATTCCTTAGGGAATCCATCTCATGCTGAGCAGTTTTGCATAATGAATTATTAACTACACAGAATTCAGAAAAGTGCTTTGAAAGAATTTCCTTTTGTTTATTTTATGGGGGAAAAAATACCAAACCCACCCTTTTCCCCTCAATTATAGTGTTTCCTCTACTAAAATATTTTGCATGAGATTGTTGTTTTATGGGAAATTACACAGCTCATTAACTTCTGGAATAATTGGTACCCAACAGTGTAAGCAAATCACAGGCTATAAATAAAAGGAATCTTAAGGTACAAAATCCTCATTGAACCTGTCTCCCAAAACATTCAGGTTTTGGATGCATCTTGCTAGCTCAGCAAACCTAATTTACCTCCTTTGCTTGAAGTGTTTACCCATCAGAATGACCTGTTCCTATGAGTAGCAGAATATTAAATGGTTTTAAGCAGACTGTACTAATATGCTGTGGACATACTGACCTTTTAAAGATTATTCTCAAAAGGGACTAATAAAGACACACACCACAATATCATTTTTAAATAGAAAGGCTGAAAAGAAACAGGCAATTGAGCAAGATACCAGGTTTTGAAGCTGGAACTTTGTACAACCCTTTTAGAATCTTAGACAGACTGCTTCCATGTATGTTTTCATGTCTTCCACAAGCTGTAAAACATCATTAATCCCATTCTATTTTTTTTCAACCCATCTAGGTTTATACTGCAGTCCTCAGTGTGGTAGCTTAACCTTATTATCTCAAAATATTATATCTATTCAGATATATCATCATTAGGTGATAGGTGGCCTATAAAAATTAAAGTCAGTAAGATGAATTTGTAGCTACATACAAAACAGTCTGATCATTATGAGATATTACGGATTTATTTCCACTGCCTCTGCTGATGGTGCACATCAGCGATAAAGATGACAATAAATACTTAAGACCATTAAAATAAATGTATATGGAGGGAGATAAATATATACACATATTGAGAGACATAAATCTGGACACATTCAGATGATGTCCTTCAGAGGGCTCCTCAGAGGATGGAGGCCTGGTAAAAAGGGTCAAGCTTAGGCTCAAAACCTAGTATTTTATATGCAAGAAAAACCATGGATTAATCATATGCGTGTGTATGTATGAACGTATCTACATGTATATCCTTAGATCAAAATATATCTTTACTTCCTTGCACTGAAGGCAAGACCAATCCAGGCAGGTAACAATGGCCAGGCTTGTTTTAATGCTTCAAGTGTCTGCCGTGTCTCCGAGAGTGTAACCCACGTGCTCTAATCCCTGCCTCCCTCAGCCCCCTGGCCACTGCTTGGAGTCCTTTTCTTGTGGTGGTGCAGCTGTGGCCTCTGAGGGAGTATCCGTACATCTATCATCTCTGTTCTTCCCACGTGTTTCAAAATCCACACCCCAAGCCCTTGTGCATTGTCTGTTTCTGTCCATCATTCACAACGGAGCAAAATGAAGGACTATGAATTATGGTGATGTAAAAACCAGCAGGCAAATGTAATCTACAGCAGTGCTGGGCAGGGAGCAGCATCTCTGGCTGGGCTTGCATTGTGTTTATATGGGCTGATATGAATAATATGCAAAAGTCTCTACTTCTTTGCCATATAATAAACATCATGTTCAGTATAGAGTTCCAAGATTTGGATCTGCCGTTGAAACCTCTGAAACAATACATACACGACCAGATCTGAACCATCTGAACTGTTAGAAATACAACTGTCCTGCAAAGGCCACTACAGAGCCAGTGAGAGCAGCATTTACAGGCTCTCCAGAGGAAAAAGGTCCTGCTGAGCCAGAGTGGTTTTCAGTACTCAGTTTCCCTTTGGTGATATTGTTAGACATGGAGAACATTTAAACAGGGTTTATGGCAACTGGCACATCAACTGCCTTGAAATGATATGTATAACAAGGGAACTAAGGAAAGACTAAAAATATAATCCCTAATCTAAAGCATCTGACGTGTTTTCTGGACGGTAGTTTGGTATTTCCCAGATGTATGCTCACAGAGCTGTCTACGCAAACCAGAACCACCCATCACACTGAAATGAGTTTAATTATAAAAGCTTGGCTTTTCTAGTCAAGCTTTAATTTCAGTTATTCCTGATTTCATATTCCTCAGCCTCTCCTTTTAAATGACGTTCTGCTGCACACCCATTATGCTAAAGCTTTTGGGACTGGGAATGCAAAAGAATACAAATCTGATTCCTAAAGATGATGATGATGAAAATCTTCAACTCCCTATGTTTCTAAAGGAATGCATTCCTTAGTCATTGAAATATTTCGCGTGTCTATTAAAACAATTGGTATTAGTCAATATGAATGTGGTGGTGTATGAGTTGTCAGGTCCTGAGGACACCTCACAGCTACCATCGCCCCAGTCCACAGTGCAGCTTAAACAGACTGCTTCCATAAGCCTTGGTGTCTCTGTATGCAAATGCCCAAATCCTGACCTTCCTGAAGTGAGCATGGGATTTAGCAACTCGGGTCCAAACCCCCACGAGTCTGGGATGAGCCAATGACAAGATTAGCTTTACAATAATATCTGGTTTGTGCCAACATGTTGCCTGGCTGGGGGCTCAGCCAGCCATGCCTGTGCTGCTAAGAGGTTTTGGGTCACACTCCTGCCCCATGGGAACATGGTGCTCACCAGCTCAGGTCCCCATGGCTCAGAGCTGCCCTTCCATGGTGGGGTTGATGGGGCGGACACCAGCCAGAGCCCCTCAAGCAGCCAGAGGAAAGCCAACAGCGCAGAGCTTGGTCCATAGCCCCTTTCTCCACACAAAACAGACACCCTCAGACATGTCTTTACCAAGCAAGACACAGAGCAAGGCTGTCCTTCCTCATGCTTATCTCCAATGTGGGAAAACATCTGTGTGTGTCAGGAAGCTTCACTGCAGGCCAAAGGCTATCCATGGTTTTAACATTGGAAGCAGCATCATGCTGGCTTACTACATATATAAGTAGAAAAACTAGATAATTCCAGGCTGACTACTTAAAACTTGTCAGTTGCACTGTTTCTATTGATACAACACAGATTTAGCTGCAGCCCTGCTCATCTGAGACCTTTAAAGGGTTTAATTCATCCACGTAAAACCTTGAAGGCTGTTGTGCATGGCTGAAATCTGTATTCCTGTGACAGAAAAGTGCCTTGATGGTACCTTCATCCTTTAAACAAATGATAAATCCTTTAACAAATCCTTTAAACAAATGATAGGTCACCAATATTAGCCTTTAAAACAGTTGTATCATTTCTGTATCCACTTGTTTTGAATTGAAGGTGCTGCTGAAGACTCCCTCTGGACATCCTAGGCTAAAAAACCTAGCAGCTTGTCACCTGCAAGGGGGGACAACCACAGCATGGAGGTGATGGAGGTCACGGTCACCTGTAAAAAGAAAACAGTGAAATATCACTTGCTTCCTCCCCTTCAAAGTCTGGGGGGAACTAATCAAAGGCCAGCTTTTGTAATGGAAACAAACTGCGTAAGGAGAAGGAATATTCTTTATCAAGGAATCCCAGAACCATCAGTGCTGGAAGGGCCCTCTGGAGCTCATCCAGTCCAACCCCTGCCCAGGCAGGGCCACCTGGAGCAGGGCACACAGGAATGTGTCCAGGTGGGTTTGGGATGGCTCCGGAGAGGGAGACTCCACACCCCCCTGGGCAGCCTGTGCAGTGCTCTGCCACCCTCACGTAAAGAAGCTCTTCCTTGCGTTGAGGTGACTCTTGTTGTGGTTCAGTTTATGGCCATTGCTCCTCATCCTGTCGCTGGGCACCACTGAGAAGTGTCTGGCACCATCTTCCTGGCACCACCTTTGATACATTTATATGCATTAATACATATATTATATATATAATACATAAATACATACACACCAGACAATATTATTATAGTAAAAAATAGACAAGTTCCCAGATTCTCTTCAAAGTGATGTTGTTACTGAATTTGTCTACATTTGTTTCAAGTGTGACCTATCAGGAGCAAACCTCTTCTCAGGTGACCCTCATCATTACTCTCTGCCAGTAGCTTACTGTCTTTAGTGCTGCAAAGGAAATAGGAAGCAGCTGGAATTAACAGATCTGAATTTATACACCCATTGCAGAGACCTCAAGAAGCTGGGATTTATTAGAGCTTAAAGATGAGTGGTCATGTTCTGTTTAGTTGCTGTATTTGCAGCAATGCCTTATTTCTCCCTTTTTCTGACCTCGAGGAACTGAGCTGTTGAGAGTAAGATTTGATGTAAATTAATTGTTGTCTTCTTATGTTTTATAATGAAGGGTTTTCATTATAACTAACACCTTAGGAATAGTGGAGCCTTACACAAACTGGAAGATGCTTTTGACACCCTGTAGGTACCTTTGACTCTATGGTGGTTCTCACAATGGGGGGGAGGAGGACTAAGGAAGGAAATGATGTGAGGTTCTCTTAAAAACTGATGTTCTTGCAGTTCAGTGTATGGCATTTCTTACAACGTAAGGGTAAGATGGCACATACAGAGTGATGTAGGAGATCACAGACTCCTGTAAATATACGCAAACTTATTTCTGAGTACATGGGGGAATGCATTCACTGATTGCTGATACAGGATGTGCTGGGTAGTCCACAACATAGAGTTGTAATGTTTCTATGCTAAATTTCAGTTAGAACTCAAGGTTTGCGTTTACTTTGTTATTTCCAAGTCTTGCTCTGGCAGTAACCATTCTGCCTGCAATGTTTCATATTTGCTAAGGCATCTCTTCTTTTTCTTTTTCTCCTGTTATTTCATATCCAATTAAGCTTATCTGAACAGTGTGGTTTAGTTTTCATTTGGGAAACTGTAAGTAAAGCAGGATGGTCACAGGTTTCTGCTCTTACGAGCAACCTAGAGCATCTTGTTCACAAGGCACAGCTATTTGAGGCAAAGACACTGTTTCTGTAGTGAAAATACAGGGTTAATGGTGCAGCTGTCCTGATAGACTTCCAGGTAAGTGTATTTTTTGTCATTCACTCCAATAAATTCCTATGAATATTTAAACAGCTCAAGGTAGCTTTAAAGCAGTGTAAAGTGTCTTTTTTGCTGTGAAACTGTTTTCTGAATAAGAATATTTCCTTCAGGACAGTAAATGGAAGCCTTCAGTCTGCTTTTCCCTCTGACTCCTTATTTACAACAGCTATGTTATTTCAACTTTAATTCTATTTTCTGCTTTTGTTTAGAGCTAACAACTGTAGTTTTATACAGTATGGTTTTATTGCTACTGTTGAACTTCCTCTGCCTGATTAAACACTGGTCCAGTGTTTAGCCACCATTTTAAGGGCAGTTAAACCACGTAGCACATCTCCACTAGTTGTGCATTAGCACCAACCCTGGGATTCATTATGTGGTTCAGCAGCACAGAAACCTCTTGCATTGTGCCCCAGCAGAGTTCAGCTCGGGCTGCATTCTGTTTCATTCTTTACTCTTGGTATGGATGCAAAACATCCACAGTCTTGCAGGAGGCATGGTTACACTGGGCAGCTTGTCTTTGTATGCTTGCAATAAACCCAGGTAGTGAAAAGTGCTGAACTGACATCAAACCAGAGTCCTCCATCCACCCCATGAAGGTGAAGATACACCCAAAGGTGTTTGAGGGGCTGCTGCTGTTCCTATCCCAGACTGGTTTAGGAGAGGAGAAAAAAAATAAAGGGGGGAAAAAATAAGGGAAATAAAGAAAAAAATAAGAAAAAACCATGTTCTCTTAATCACTTGCCCCCACACACACACTCCAGTGGAGCTTCCAGTAGTTACTGCTAACCTGGGAGATGGCATTTGTCATGTGGATAGCCATTAGAAACATGAGAACCATCTGGTTCCTTTCTCCTTGCAGAGCAAACAGCTATCTGCCAAGGTGGGCTGAAGTTAGATGGAGTATTTCAAGATAAAAGGCTTGTTTTCTTTCTGTAGTTTCTCTCAGCCACCCAAAATAACTGCATCTATTTATTTTCTTTCCTTGCTGTTACTAAGTATAGCTGTACGAGGGTCCCCCTTTTAGTCCTCTTTTCTATCAGCTTGTCCTTTGTGCCTTCTCTTTCACCATTTCCGTCCAATTCCAGCTCAGTTCAGCATGTGCCTCTGAGTAAAACAATGAAATAGCTTTGTAGTCAGATCTACAAAGGTTAAACTTGGTCTGTGGACTGAATTTGAAAGGATATTTAATGTATTTCTTGAAGAATGGCTGGGATTTTCAAAGAGAGCTGCCACTAAAAGAAGGAGGGAGGAAAAAAAAGGTGTAATTCTGAATGACAGCAATTTTCTCATAGGCTTTTACCCTCAACAATGAGGAGTGTTCTCAACTGAGACAGTTTTTCAGTCCAAGTCTTAAAGGTGACTGTATGGATCCCCACCTATGAAAACGTGGTCTAACAAATCAGGTTGAGTTTGTTTTTTCTAATGGGACATTTTGAAACTTGCAGAATCACCTTTGGGATGTTGAGGCTGCATCTGCTGCCCCTGAGGCTCTGTGGTACTCTGCTGTTGTGCACCTCTTCCCCTGGCAGCTAGATGCTAGGAAGTGCTCAACCAAGGGTGCAGAATGGGCTGTGAGACAGCAGCAACATCCCCAAGCAACCCTGCTCCTTGGGGAAACTACAAGCTGCGTGATGCCAAACTCCCAAGAAACTTGCAAAGAAGAGAATTCTTTCTGCAAGCAGAGAAACACCAGTTCACAACTTGGAAATGCATGTATTGATGTCTGATTTCTTGCTGCTCAAACATACTTCAGGGCTTCATTTAGCCTGGGCTCAACTGCTGGGTGTTTATATAGGCTACTGGCTGTTTACATTAGGTCAGTACACAGGATGGGCTGTTTATACCGGACTAGCAACAAATTCCACAGCACAGTCTGTGTCTACCACTGCTCCGTTTTGATACTTGCAGAGCTGGAAAGGAATAAGAATCTGGCTCTGGAAATAAACAAGCAACAAACCCTCCTATGTTATGGAATATTCCTTCTTGCCTGAGAAGTGACCAGCACCATAAGTTTTTAATGGGCTGTTCAAACATCTACAACATGGGGAATTAGCCCAACACAACATAAATGGCACATGATGGGGAAGAGCTGAAAAGAAAGTCAACAGTCCAAGCTGATGTTTGTCTCCATCTGCAGGGGACACAGAAGACCCATTTGTAGGCACTTCTTTCACTGCACGTACAGGTTTGCAGCATCCTTAGCTCTCCATATCGCTGGTTCCAGCTCCACAAATGCAAAGACTTCTATGTTTAATCAAAGTGTTCCTCGTATAAGACTTCATGGGTTACTGTGACAGAGCCCCCTGCCCTGGATGGACAATCTATTTGTATCCTTCACAACACTAATGAACACTTGCAGTGCTGCTGAAATGCTTCTTGGCCACAGATCAGTGCGTTTCTGTAGGGCTGTGGGAGATGGTGGGTTTCTGTCCTGCTGCTTTCAGCACCCCCCTGCTGATCTGACCTGCCAGGGTCCGTCCCTATGGGTTTCATCCCAAAACAAAGCATGTCTTGGGTCCCAGCTCCTCCCTGACCACCACGCTGTTCCTCCTTTGTTCCTGCACTTTCCCAGAAAGAGTTCTGCCAGGTAGAGGGAAAATAAGAAAGCAAGCCTGTCTTTCACTTGTCTTGCTGGTCCCAGCAAACCCATCAAGAAAGGTGCTACCTGTGCTGATGCTGCTGGGGACCTTAGGCTTCTGCTGGATAAGCATGGATCCCAGGAGGTTGGAAATAGCTCATTGTTTCTGGAAAATGCAAGTTTGATGCCTAAGCCTTCAGATCACTGTATTTTTGCACACCTCACAGTTTTGTTTGCATTTGATGTTTAACTCCAAATGCATTTTGACTTTCTCTCGATTCTGGGCCTGCAGCTGCCTGTGTGCTTTCCCTAGGGAGGGAGTGGTGCAATGGGAAAGGACATAAGGTTGAGCAATACCAATCCAAAAGGGGATTATTTCACCTACTGCTAGTCAGCTAAGTGAGCTGAAGCTAGTCAGCTCTGCACCCTTAACAAGTGATGAAGAGAAAAGGCATCTCTTGAAGGTGGTTCTTCCAACTAGGCACAGAAATCGGGCAAAAAGCATCTGAGCAGTGTCTCATCCCATCAACACAGACAATTGATTACAGAGGAGGCCTGGATGAGCAGCTTGCATTAGATACCTGACTTGCCAGTGACTGAGGTGGAGGCAGAGGAATTCCCTGTTCCAGTCCCTTGTGAATGCCCATGTGCACCAGTCTCACTGGGGCTACAAAGTAAGTCAGCAGCAAATCAGTTTTGTGAGGATCCATGCAGAATTTGAGTATCTTTCTTACTAATAAACACCATCAACTTCTTCATGTGCCAAATCCTGCCACCACGGGGCTGTCACCTGGAAACTCCCCAGCTCCCATGTCTGATAGATCTAATTCCATCTGTCTCCTGTTTGGTTTTTACTTTCAGTTGTGCATTTCTATACCTGTGTCATGCAGGATCAAACATGAGTTATAATGTTAATAGTAGATTTTATTAGTAAATAAACCATTTCAGGAGGATGCAACTGGTTAGCATAGCTTACTGTTTCCAGCAGGAGCAGTATGATATATAGTATGGATAACTATATATATATATACACTTTCCCTCAAGCCAAGAGGTGATTTAATGAGCTGCCTCTTCTAAGCGTTGGCTTACATGTAATTCCAAACAAGAAATTATTGCCATCAGGGTGAATTTAATACAATATCAAGGTTTTGACCAGGTTTTATGGCTCAAGTGCAACCTTTCTCCAACACCTTGTCGTTATAGCGCTGGGTCACAAGGCACTTCATTTGGCAAGGCTCTCAAGTGCAGTATTTCTGTCTTCTACCTGCTTTACTTCCTAACAGCCTGAAAAGCCACCATCTTGTGTTTTTGAAACCTTCCCATTAAATGGGAAAAGAAAATTGTCCATGACATGGGCAATGCTGGACATATTCCTGACAGTTGCACAAGAAGGAATCGAAGCTCGCAAAGAAGCAGAAGCTCTTAAGTATTGGCAGCATTCACTAAACTGCCTCCCTTTAGTAACTAACTGACATCATTTCCCAACTTTCTATTCCTTTAGAGATGCCTCTCACTTGGCAGCCGGCCTCATCCCAGCCCAATCAGGAACACAAACCTCCTGATGATCCCAGCTGGCTGGAGGGTCAGGAGGCTGGGGCTGGATAGCCAGAGGATGCAGCACTCTGCAGGGAGCAGCGGCCGCTCAGAGAAGCTTCTGTGAGTAAAAAGATTCAGTGTGGTCTTCTTTAAAAAGCTTTTCTCTGCATTTGGATCTTGGGCATGGATGCACTCCATGGGGATCTGCTTCCAGTGCTGCTCCTCAGACTCACTTTGCTCATATTTCATGCTAAGGAAAACAAGCCGCATGGTACGTGGCAGCTGTACGGGTCAGCTCTGGGGAGGTGAAAAGTGTGCATCCAGGCAAATCAATGCTTGCCAGAGGGATTAAGGTAGCTGTACCTTTCTTTCCCTCTCTCCTAAGTCAGCCCTGCTCAGCCCAGGCATAGGCATGCTCACACACTGGGAAGTGAAAGGAGCCTCTGAGGATAATCAGGACAGACTTTTCAGCAGGGCCTGTTGCGAGAGGATGAGGGGTGATGGATTTAAATGAAAAGAGGAGAGATTCAGGCTGAATGAGTGGAAAAAATCCTTTACCATGAGGGTGGTGAAACACTGGCACAGGCTGCCCAGAGAGGTGCTGGATGCACCATCCTTGGAGACATTCCAGGTCAGGCTGGATGTGGTTCTGGGCAACCTGATCTAGCTGAAGATGTCCCTGCTCATTGCAGGGGGTTGGAACTAGATGAGCTTTGAAGGTCCTTTCAAACCCAAACCATTCTGTGATTCTATGATGTTGCAGTTGCCAGGACTGCATTTGCTCCAGGGCTGCATCCATTTCTGAGCCCCCACCGACATTGGGAGGGAAGAAATGTGCCATTTGCATCTTGCATTACCTATAACTGGTGTGGAGCAGCACAGGCACACCTGAAAACAGAAGAATAAAGATCCCACTCCAGTATTTAAGCCTCAAGTTGCAGCCCTGGTGGCTTTTGTTCATGGTATTTCAGGGGATCTCTCCTGTGCTGTGCAGGATTGGGCCTGCCGCTCGCACGCTGCCCTGTCGGTTTGGCGTAAATCTGTAGTAACTCAGGGTTTGGAGCGCTGTAAGCTGAAGCAGAAGTTTGCCCTTAGTAAAAGCACTGCTGTTTGACAGGGCTCTGCGTTTGTTTAACGTAACAACTGCACTGGCTTTCTAACAACAACTTTAAATGCCATTCATCAATAAATCCATTGGGCTGTTTGGCTTGTATTCTATGCCACTGATTAACTACCATTAAATTAGCAGTTAGTGTAATCAGATATAAACATTCCGCTGCGGCTAAGCTGTTAAACATTTTTTTCCCCTTTTACAATTGAGTGTAACACATGTCGGCACGAGACAGGCTCAGTAATTTCACATTACTGCAGCTAAATTATGTTTGTGGGCTCCAGAAACGCTTCTGGTGCTACCAGGCTCGTAAACACCTACCTGGCAAGGAAAAGCTACAACTTCTGCCCCAGAGCGTTCAGGGTTTAACAGGATTCAGTACAGTGAATTTACCACATAAATATGTGCATGGGCTATGGACAAGAGGTTGATAGGAGGAGCTGAGAATTTGATTTGCTATTTGCCACTGATTTTCACCCTGGCTTCCATTATTGATTGGTGTAAATCAGCATCCAAGTCATACAGGAAAGGTACCTACCTAGGTGCTTGCAGTTCAAAAGGGGAGGGATGTGACTCTACGTGGCTTTTAGCTTTGGGAACTCCAGGCTGTCATAGTCAAAAGCGGATTTTGATTTCTCAAAGGAGGTATTTCATAGGTATTGATCTGTAGAGCAGAATTAACTGTATTTATTTTATAGGCAGCTCTGCATCTTCTCCATTGCTAGGCATTTTTGTAACTCACAAAGGAAGGAAATACACAGCTGCAGGGGTACTCCTAAACCACTTCCTTAGACACCTGTGCAGCATAGAACACAATGAAATTGTTACTTGCAATTGCTTATCAGTGCCAATATTAAATCACAAAAAGCTGTTAACCAGCAAAACTGTTCCAATCATAGCCTTGCGTTCCTTCACTTTGCAAGAAAACAGCAAGAACTGGCAGCACACCCAGATAAATCAATCAGAAACACAAGATGGGGGAAGAAACGAATAAGAATGCAAAAGCTGTGTGGATCTAGAAGCTTCGTTGTTTAACAAGTGGTTAAGGAACTGGGGAAAGAGTTTTCTGGAAATGCTTTTTTTTTCCCTTTCTCTTTGGTCAAAACTTAGCTTTTTACTCAAAAGGTTCTTAATATACAGATTTTTTTGAGTCTCTTTTATTCTTACCCTGTTTTCCTATTTGAAGTACACTAAAATGGCACTTAAGGATGTGGTTTAGTGGTGAACTTGGCAGTGTTAGGTTTACAGTTGGACTCGATGATTTTAAAGGTCGTTTCCAACCTAAACGGTTCTATGATTGTAAGATGGATAAACTTCTCTTCAGACAAAAAGGCTGTGGAACAGAGCTTTTCAATGTTTGGGTGGTGGGGTTTTTTTGTGGGTTTTTTTTGGTCTGCATTAAAATAGTTGATGCTTTTATCATTTAGATATCACTGTCTTGGCTTTTAGATGCTGATTCGCTTTAAAGTACACTTGCACAGAATTACAGGTGAAAATCTACACCAACACACATTGGTCTAAAGAACTCATGAGCTGGAAATTTCACTTCTAGATCTGGTGCTAGAAAAATTCAGCCTTGTCTCTTTAAAACCCCCGTAACATTTGGAGCATTGAATTCAAAGTGTTGGGATTTTCTGAATTCTAATTTAATTTTCATTTTAGCTGTACTGTTTGGCAACACTGTGTGGGTTGTTACCCTCTGCTAATACGTTCTCATTTGCCCTCATGGAAACCTGCAGTTTCTCCAGCTATGTTTAAGTGGCTTTCCTGAGTTGTCAGCCTTGAAATGGGCGAGCGCGAGGATTCCGTGCTGTCTTACATTACATCTGACAACTTGGGAAACTTATAATACAAATTACTTGGGTTTCCAAAACCTAACATTAAGACACCCTTCAAATGAATTCTCCCTCACTCTGACTATGAGAAAGAGGAATTTCTATGGCTGCTCTTGACATTTTCTTCAGCGGTGTAAACCTGTAGAAACTGGATTAGTTTGTTGACTCCCTCAATTAACTTTAATCTAATATCCTGCCTATTTAAATTAGTGTAAACATTGGTCTATAGGGTTAAGGGAAGGAGTTGAACTGAAAAAGATTTATTTAAGGATTAGTGTAGTAGCTAAATTAGAATTAAATCCAGGAAGTAAACATCCCAGCAATGCAAGTTGTGGGAAACAAGAGACCACAGCAAAGATCAGCGGTTTGAAACAATAATGTGCCACCATGGGAAGAGAAAGGAAGAAGGGGAGAAACAAGTAAATCAAGCATTACTGTACAAATAAGACTCTAAGCTTATTACTGCCACACAGGTTGTGGGGAAACTCCTAATTAAATGCAATAGAAAGAAACTTTTATCCTTTTCATCTTACTCCTCTATTTGCTCGGTTGGATTACCTTGCGGACTGAAATACCCACAGCAATTAGACTAAAAGGATAGATTTGTAGAAGAATCCCTGAAGGTACACAAATTAACAGATTTGCTGGTACCAGATGTGCTGCAACATCTAGTGAGGATTTGTTAGAGACTTCAGATGAGAAAACAAGCAACAAAACCCAGCTTCACACTCTGTTAGGCAGCACTGGGGACCAAATTTGCCCAGGACATAAATGCATGAATGGTTTCTCAGCCTTAGCAGAGATTTTTCTCTCTGTTCTGTGCAGCAGTTGATAAGGGCTGTGGCTGGGATCCTGCTTTCAGTGCCCACTGCAAGACAGTGTGCAGCAGCCCATGACTGGATCAGTGATTCTGACCTGGCATAGGAATCCCAATGCAGAGCCCAGCTCCACGTTCTCTGACAGCTTTAGGGCAACTGCAGGCTCCCTCCCCTGGTCTGAGAACCAGCCAGAGGTTTCTCCACTTGTATCTGTCTCCTGCATCAACGTGACGGGTTAAAATCTGAGCATACTCCTAGATGAAGCATCTTGGTGCCCAGGAGCCCTTTGTGTGCTGGAGGCTGAAGGGGGATGACTGTGCTCTCAGACTGTGGCAAGCTGCCTTCCAGATTTCAAGTAAAGGCACTCAGCCTGGCTCTTGGTATTTGCTTAATAATACCTTGGATAGAAATATGCCATTTATTGAATTATCACCCCCAGACCTGAGTTTTTGATGGCAATTTGCCTTCCAGGTATCAATTTGATCAACTCCTCCTGAATCGGTGACAAAAAGCCTGACGAAAGTCTAGCCTGGGGTAATATGGTTCAAGGCCGCTCTGGCTGATGAAGCTATAAATTAGATAAGGGCTTGTTCACGCAATAAATGCATTTTCAACTGGTTTTCTTCCTGCACACCCTACAGCCTCAGCAAATGTTTGCTGACATTTTACCATCAATCCTTATTGGCAGAAAACTTAGCCCATCACCATAGAATCTGGGGCCTGAGGTTAAATGAGGTTTTTCTCATCAGGAGCCAATGCAGCAGCACTTCACTGTAAGCACATAAGAAGCCCTGTGAGGGCTTGGAGCCACAGGTACCCATCCAGGCAGAGCTAAGAGCACACACAGGGTCATCTCTTCCAGCAGAACATACACGTTGCTTCCCAGCCACATATAGGACTAATTTTCTAACTCGTTTTGACAATTTCTGTGTGCTTTGTAACCCTAAAAAGCTGAAATGATCCAGCCAGCTTATTCCAGAGGAAAATGTCTGAATTTCAGCTCCTATGAGCTACTGTCTTGTAAAATCAGGCAGATTAGTATTTGGTCTTTCTGACTAAAGCAGCTTTTAACAAGCTGGCTCTTGGTAGAAGGTTTTGGACTTAACCATGTTTGAAATATGTCATGTGTCTTAATAGCATGCTTTGCAGGAACTGCCACCCTGCTTGGCAGAAGATGTAAAGAAATACTGGTCCAGGGGTCACTTGAACCCTTGTAGTCTGTCTTCTGAGGCGTCAGCAGGGAGGAGTGCAGCATCACTCTTCATGCATCATCTCCTTGCTGGACAGCGAAGATAGAACCATAAAACACTTTGGATTGGAAAGGATCTTAAGATCATCCAGTTCCAACCCCCTGTCATGGGCAGGGACACCTTCCACTAGAGCAGGCTGCTTCAAGCGCCATCCAACCTGGCCTTGAACACTGCCAGGGATGGGGCAGCCACAGCTTCTCTGGGCACCCTGTGCCAGCGCCTCAGCACCCTCACAGGGAAGAACTTCTGCCTTAGATCTAACCTGAACTTGCCCTGTTTCAGTTTGAACCCATCAGCCCTTGTCCTATCGCTGCAGTCCCTGAAGAAGAGTCCCTCTCTGTCATCCAGTCATGCTTACAGTAAGACCTCTCTTCCCCAGCATCAAATAAAAGGACTCTCACAAGAGACCCAAGTGCTCCTACATTGTCAGAAAACCACAAATCTGTTTAATGTTTTCTTCAGGAGTGTAAACCTGAAGAAAATATCTGCTTAGATTGGATGGGGCTTGGAGCAACCTGCTCGAGTGGAAGGTGTCCCTGCCTGTGGCATGAGGTTGGAACTGGATGAGCTTTAAGGTCCTTTTCAACCCAAACCATTCTGTGTCGGAAGGGCAAAATCTGTCCAGAGATCAACTTAGTGAAGTACCACAGCATATAAATAATTTAAGTCTGCTTAATTCTGTTACCTTTGAGTCCTAAAGAGTAACAAGAGGCCCCTTAGTTTCAGACAGGTTATAAAGAGTGGTATTTCAAGGCAAAGTCCCACATACCTTTCTCTGAAAATCAGATCTGAAGAGTTCTCAGCTGGAGTATTAACCCTGAGATGTTCACTGGGCACGCTGGGCCAGTCTGGATCCATTTGTTGGCATCCTGACAGACCCCTCAAGCACATATGTACGGGGAGTTTGTATTCTTTAAGCTAACCCAGCTTGCTGCTTCTGCCAGTCACTGTCTGCCATCTCACCACCTTTACAGGAGCCTGGCAAGGGGCAGCTTTTGCTTTACAGCAACAGGAGACTTAAGCTAAGCCAGCAACACCAACTGTGGTTTGTGTTTGCAGCATTGGCTCTCCACTTGTGCTGCCCAGAGGGAGACGGTTTAGCAGCAGTGAGGTGGGGTGGTAGGGCAGGAGAAGGCAGTGCTGCCCCTATGGCTGGGCTGGCCTGGGCTCATTTACAGTACTTGTGAATGTAGGATGCAGGACCCATGCAAATCAGTGGGGCTATTTCCATTGACATAAGCTTTGATGTCAATTGATTTGATATCAGTTGATTTTCAGAGCAGATCTTTGGACAGGGTCAGTAGGGAAAAAGCTGATTTACTTGTGATGTCTTACTGCCCATCGCATTAATCCTGCATATACTAAAAAATCAAATCTGAGTAACTGTTTCCTCCCCCTATTTAAATAAATTCAACTGCTCAGCTTCTGATTGCCCCCCCAGAGCTCCACACTGGCCAGCCCTGTGTGTGGAAAAGTCAGCAAGCAAGTTCCAGCCACTGTGGGGTATTAATGTAGAAAGCCAAAGCTGGGTCGGTTCTCCTTGTTCCTCTTACTGGCTATAGAGTTTCACAGGCTGGGATATTAGTAAATATTTATGTTTAATTACTTTCACTTAAAGAAAATAACCACAGCCAAGAAACCTACAGAGCAATTTAATGGGTTTTAACTTGCCACACTAAACCTCCTTCTTAAAAATAATGAATTATATGAAGTCATCCGGTTTCAGACTCTCTTAAAGAGGTAATTTAATTCAAATACGGTTGCATATTACTAGCTTCAGTGTCTGAAAACATTTATAGTGCCAGGGACTGTTCCATTGCCCCGAGTTATTCTGCAGTCTGACAGACAATAACAAGTTAAGCTTAGAAAAGTGTGCTGTGATTTGGTGCAACTGATAGATGAATTTGCTTGGTCCATTGCTTCAGGCAGGATGCGCCACGTGAGTGTGTTGGAGTGTCCTTTTCTGTAAGACAGTCTGGGTTAAAACAAAACCAGGACAGTAAGTATGGCATTAGCTGCTCAGCAGCACTGGGTTTGAATCTTTTCCTCAAGAAAACAGCCTACAAAAGAGCGGCTTCCCTCTGGGTCACAGCTACAGTGCTGCCCTTCTTACGTGCAGTGATTAGGTTCAGTTGTATGTCCTTCGGTCCGTTGTTGCAATATAACATAAAGACACTTCTGTTCTGTGTAGAGCTCATATTCAGGGAGAAAAGAAGGGGAACACTGTGTCATCTATGCAGCTCTTTCTCTGACAGGTAATGTAATGGAAGGAACTAATGAAAAATACCTGTACTCTTCCGTTTAGGGATGGCCAGCTGCTGAGCTATGTGTAGGATTAGGAACATCCATCAGGGTAATTTTTCCCCGGTGAGACAAATTGTTATCACTGGTTTGAGTTTGGCAGTTAAGAGCCAGAAGGTCTTGCCACAAAGGCTGTAAAACTTTGTGAGGCTTTCAGTCTCCTTTAAATGGTCGTCCCTTAAAGTAATTGCATACTCTAAAGCTCCTTATGGGGCTTAAGGGCTTTATTTGCCTAGGACAATTGCACACCTTGTGAAAAAAGCTGTAATCCAAATCCCAAGCTTGGTTTTGCCAACCTTTGAGATGTTGAGCGCTAGGCACATAGCCTGCATGTGTGTCTATCAACATGTTAGACAGAAGATGCATGGGGAGAGTCACTATATTCTTGATGTTTCTTCAAAGATACGCAACTCACCTTTTGTGACTTTGCTCATGTATGAAGAGCACATGTAATGAATGCAGACCTGAGGGAAGATTTTTGTGTTAGAAAGTGCAAGTGTAATAAACAGCCCAAGCATAAACACAGTGCTATCATACTTCAACTGTTCACCACAACTAGCTTTGAAGATACTACTTTGTCAGCTCTTGAATAGGACTGTGAGCACAGACAGCATTCAGTGGAACTGGCTTTGATTTCAAGAGCTTATGGAGTCCCAGTGAAATCACCGTATGAGGTTTCTTGGCTCTGTGTTTTCCAGTTGTCTCCTAGTTCAGATACCTTTTCCCATCAATTAAATTCTTACCTGAGAACACATTTATTCCCCTTGATTCATACTTCAGGCTTGAAGGAATCCCATGCATTTCAAGTCGACTGATCAAAAAGTAAACCACTGATCTGTACTTGTAAGCGTAACAATATCAGCTTTTGGATCATTTCAGATCCTGGAAGCTCACTTCACAGAATGGCAAAGGGTTTCTTTTCAGTAGCAGACAACAACAGGGATAGGGACTGCCTGCTTCAAGGGGTCACACAGCATCTGCCTGAATGGAACTGTAAGCTTGCAGGCTCTGCAGACTACATGACTGTATTCATTTGGCCTGATTGCAAGCTCTTCACTTCCATTCACATTCAGCTAGCTCTGACTGCTAATTAATAATGTGCTGCAAGTTTTACTCTTATAATGCGAAAGTCACCCCTGGGAGAACATTGCTCAATGTGCTTGATGAATACACGACCTCTTCTTTAATGCAAGCCACATATAAAGTTGCTTAGGTGTTCTTCCAGAAGACTTCTGATAGGATTAAAAATGAACATGGAGCAATGGAAAAAAAATATTCATTAGAAGGGATTACATTTAAACCTTTCAAGATGACTGATATGTTTTTCCTTTTAACTCAAACTTGAGTGAGCTGTTGAATGGAGTACAGAGATTATTTCTTGTCAGGACCTATAAAAAGCTAAACTAAGTGATTTGAGCATGCTGAGCATGAAATTTTCATTGCCCTCTATGCTGCATTTTAACTATGCCTGAAAACCAGTATTCACTTCTCAAGAGTACTTAGCCATCTTCTAGGAGAACTAATTTCATTTCAGCTCATGGTCAGTAATCAGTTTGGAAATGAAACCATTAATTTTAATGCAGTAAGTGCATGTATACATTAAATTTTATTGCTTTGTTTGAATTTAAAAGGGCAATTTCAAGGCAGTGTAAAGTTGCAGGTGCCTGCACTTTAGTGTTCACCTCTTAAGAAGGGAGAACTCAGCGTTTCAAGCTTCTAGTCCTGCATATCACTGAAATAAGTTTCAGTGCTGCATGGCATTGAAATAAGCTGGAAAGGTTTCAGGAGGCTTTAGATCAAGCTTTTGGACTATACCATGTATGTGAGGATCCTCTCACCTAAAGATACATCATCTGTAAAGCACACAACAGAGTTGACGGGGTCTTGCCATTCCAATCAGTAATGACGCAGATTTCATGAGTCCTGAAACTTGCTTCCCAAGCTTGATACATGTAAAGATCTATTGAGCCAACTATAAACGCATTAAAGAAAGCATAACAATAAGAGCACAACTGAAGCCAAGAATATTTCAGTTTTTTCAAAGGCTTCCAAACATTTTATATTCCATAAGATCATACGCAGAGTCAAGGCATTACCTTTCAAGTTAAGGTCAGATATTCAGCTGTAACTTTGAACGTATGGGTTGGAATCAAATGCAATATTTTCACATTACTTGAGTTTAGACTTTGTGTTTTTATGTTCCTGTTCAAAAGAAAGGAAATCCCTGATAGCAAGACAAGTAAGCTGTGTTCTGAGCCAATAAATCCTCAGGGAATTTGAAGCAGGTAGATTGTAAGAGGCCCTTTTAGGAGTCTGAAAAGCAATGGGTGACATTAGATGGGTCTTAATGAGAGTTGCAGGTGCTCAGCTTTTAGGACGAGGTCATTTCCCGTGTGTTGGCACAATGACAAAGACGGAAGATTGAATGGTTCTTCTAATTCACAACTCAGTAATATATACTGCTTAACTGGAAACAGTGGAAAAGATGCCTTTGGAATGCTCTGGGTGCCTCAACACATCCTAAACACTGCAGCCAAGTCTCAGCATCATTAAAATAATAGATGCAAATAAGAATTGCACCAGTGGAGTACTAAGATGTCGCTCAGCCTTCTAGGAAAGCATGATTTTGGCAACATGTCCAGCAGTAGGCCAGGCCTAAAACAACCTCTAAAATCACCTGAACTTCCTTGTTCATCTCTTGATCACTGTTTGTAGTCACAGCTAAATGATTCAACTTAAATTCCCTTGAATAAACATGCAAATAAGAGCAAGCATTTACATTTCAAATGGATCATCATTAAGGTTGCAAGCTGTCAATAGGATCAGCACAAGAAAATGTTATTATTAGACCTAAAAGTCTTCAAGGAAATGTGTGAGAAGAAAGGCTAATATCAAGGGACCAGTAATCTGTTCCTAGCCAGCTTTTCATTCTGCTTAGCAAACATGAATTATTCTGAGTGTTGAAGGAAGAAGCCAGCTACAGAACCTGCACCATGCATTTAAGCTACAGCTGGCTGGAACACTATATGCCTGAAGGCAACATTTTTGAGTTCAAAGCTAAACATTTGGCTTTTTATAGGGAAAATTAGTTGTACAGTGCATTTGATTTAGTATACTGCTCCCCAGCCCAGCTTCTAATTGAAATGTATTAGAAAATAACCCTATTTCCACTGACAGTATGCAGTTTCCTAGAGAGGCACATGCTTGCTAGTAAACATCAGTCCTCTGGGCCAGGTCTAGAAGACAGAGGTCAGAATGTCCATAATCTCATCTGTTTCAAGGCACCCTAAAGACTTCCTCTTACCTCCCCATGCAAATCGTTTACAGGCTGCTCCAAGGAGCTTCCCATTAGGACTTCGACCGTGGCTCTAAGCTGATAAACCTCTCCCTGGAAACTTCCCCTGGTGAACCTCAGCATAATATTTTATTGTCTTTGAGCCTAAGTGTATACATAGGGATCCTTTCTGGGAAAAACAGGCAGTAAATAACACTGACAAGGAAGGATCTCTACATTGAACCTGATTAAGGAGCGATGGTGGCATTTTGTACTTCTTGCTGTTGGATTAAAGGGGTGAAGGGAGCTTTCTGACGCTGCTGACCTGCAAAGCTGTCATGTAGCATTTGCATGTGATTTCGGGCATTTCAATATGGCCTGCTTAGGTTTTTATTTCTTGCCATTGTGGGTCTTTTTGTTGTTGTTTAAGTAAGCTTTTTAAAAGCGAGGAAACCCCATGCTGCACACTGAGGTACTGGGAACCATGTGTTCCACGGCACAGAAAGATATGTTATGATTCTTATCTTTGTGAGACTGTGAGAAAATAGTTCTTTGTTCTCAAACTCATTAAAAAGTTATTTAATAAAGAACTTGAAACCATTATCAATATTTACAAAAGGAATGCTTGAGAGCTGAGTTATGTGTTTGGAAATTCACCGAAGGCTCAGTGCATTGAAGCAACAATATAAGTGATAGGAAGTAGAGCTGACATTTCCCAAATATAAAAACCAGATGATGGAAGGTTTAATTTCTATGACTCGGAGCAGTAGCTCAGAGCCTACTAATCTCTCAGGAATATTTCCAGCCCATCGGGGTGCTCAAAGAATATAAAATTCCCAGCATTTCTGGAAAGCCCATGGTAGGGGGTTGGAACTGAATGGTCCAGCCTTATTCATAGCAATATCACTCAAAAATGAGAAAGCAGTGCTGAAGCAGGTTAGGATCAGGATCAGGACTGAAAATGCTAAGCATCATATTAGGCAGTGATAACTCCAGCCCAGGGCATAAGCCCTGCACAAGCACAGTGACGCCCTATTGCCCATGTAATTAGCGCAGGTATATTTATGTCTGGAAGGGTTGGAACTGGATGATCTTAAGGTCCTTCCCAACCCAAACCTTTCTATGAGTCTATGAAACATTCTCATCTGGGGTCCAACTACACACCCAAATATTCCATTAGCAAAAATGGTTATGGGAGATGTTCATCCACACGATGTGTGAAAATCCTGAACTGTTTCTGATTGCAGATCCTAAAGTGCTTTTAAACACTTGCGGGCTTGGTTCTGTTTCTACATGATGCAGTTGTTATCCTGTACATGATGCAGCGGTGATGCTGTGCTTTTTCACCATGAGCCTACTGCATAGCTCATGCTGTCAGACCTTTATATTTCCTATACGATAGCAATAGCTGATTTAGAAATATTCAGGCAAAAGACAAAAAGGAGTCACCATTTCTTTTTAATTTTTAATTACACTCCAAGGACTTTAAATCTATACTTTAGAGGCTTGAAAATGGTCCAAGAGGAATGAAGAGATGGTAATGGGGTCACTGTATTCACCAGTATCACAGCCAGAGGTGGGAGCCTGACCACCAAGTACATTAGTTTTCCCAGAATTTTCCAACTCAGTGAGCATTCAGTCAATATGCTAAGGCTGAGCTTTAAGCAGTAGTTGGATGAGGTCTAATCCATACATCTGGAAACAGCCTGTGTATCGCCGAGAATACACGCAGAGGGGGCTGCTCATATGTCCCATGTGTTTGCTTTTGTATTTGGGTGGGAAAGGGAAAGAGGAAATTCCCTCACATTTTCACATGCCTTTTATTTTAAAGTGACTCTGAGAAACAATTCAGACGCTTTGTCTATTCAAATGAGAGGCTGGGAAGTGACCTGACATCTTTCCTGGACATAGAAAGTCCTCTCATAGAAAGTACTGCATCCCCACTACTGTAATTAGCCTGCCAGCATCCTTGGAGGTAGATACCAAGGGCACAGGAATAAACTGCAGATCCAGGTCTTCCTCTTTGCCATGTCTTTGTGAACTGATAGTCAGCAAGAAATCATCTTCTGAGTACAAAATACTCTGTCCCTTCCCATTGCTCTAAGTTGCTGGAACAACTAAGATTCAGACAACCTCCTTCTCTACCTCTCCACTCTGGCCCTTGCGTTTCTGTTTGGATTTTAATGCAAAACTGTTTAAGCCCTCTAAAAACCCTACTACTGCTGTGAAGGATTTTATGGCCTGGCAAAATATTCACATCAGTATCTCCGACAGTTGTATATAAATCTCACAGCTCCTAAAGGCTTCAAGACTATGGAAACAGAGAAATGAAAACAAAAAACACTGGCAGTGATTAATTAGGCTTGGATTAACAAAATGCCAGCCTTTGCTAATTGTCCTGGGAGTCAGGAGGAAAGGAATCAGCATTTCCTTTCAGGAGGAAAGGAGCAGCTCCTTCCAGGGAAATACCAGGGCTCTACCTCGGCAGTTTGAAGTCAAATACTTGAGTTTTAGTCTTTCTTGATTTAATCCTGCAGCTGCCCAAAGCCACAGATTGTCCCAGGCTCTGGTCTATCCCAGTGCCTCAGGACAAGCTCCAAACCGTTTGCTTTGTAAGGCATTTATGGAGAAAAGAGATGGTGCTAATGGTAAAATGTACCAAATTTAAACCATCAATCCCAAGGCATTCAGTGACCCTCACTGTGTATGACTGCATACTATGCTCAAGTAGCATCATGCTTCTTGCAAATATTACTGTGGTGTGGTGCCTGAGCATTCTTCTTCCCATAATGACTCCATGAAGAGAGAATCATGCTCCTAATCCTTGCCAGAACAGCTTGTTACACATGCTGGGTGGTTAGACCAGCACTGCTGAAGCTGTTCCTTCCCTTCTGAGCAGGTCCTTGTTTGGTGTCAATTCATAAAGCTTCACAAATGAAGTCCACTCACACTTGGATCTCATCCCCCTGCATTACAGTATTAGGTGATCGAGAGTTTATTAGGCTGGATGGATGTTGTGTGCATTGAAGTATAAACTCGAGACAAGGCAAGGTGGTATGATTCTAGGACAAGAGGAAACAGCCTCAAGCTGCACCACGGGAGGTTTAGGTGGAGCTGAGGAACAATTCCTTCCCCAGAGGGTGCTCAGGCATTGGCACAGGCTGCTCAGCGCAGTGCTGGAGTCACCATCCCTGCAAGTGTGCACACACCGTGGAGATGAGGCCTCAGTGCCATGGGTTAGTGGTGGCCTTGGCAGTGCTGGGGCATGGCTGGACTGGATGAGCGTAAAGCTTTTCCAACCTGGTTGATTCCATGATTCACTGAGAGTGGGAAGCCCTGGGCTGTCTCCTTGGTGCTGCAGGGTTGGAGGTAAGTCACTTCCCATGTGCATGTGGACTTCCCAGCTGGGGTGTGACTCCTTCTAGTTCCCTTTGGGAACAGAGCCCTCTGTGAGCAGTACCAACACCCCACCTTCTACTCTGGGGTCCTGGCAATGGGTACACAGCGCGTTTCTAATGTAATATAAACTGTCAGATGAAAGAGGGGATTTAAAACCAATTTCTTTTGTGGCTGGAACTTCCAATTACTTTACAAGTCATATCAAGAGGATTTTAAAAGATCTTTCTTTATGAGTTGTTTTCTTTACCAGAATAGTATCCTTGGAAATGACCCACTGGGTAAAAAACAAACCAATAATAAATCCCTGTGAAAAAAACAGCCGTTTGAATTGCCACAAATGCCACTACCTTCAAAACCCATCACAGCCTGCCCTGTGTTTGGGTGGCACCACAGAGAAGGCAGAACAGTTGGAACAGAGGACTGCCAGCAGTGAGATTACACAAAGATCCCATCCAGATCTCACTGCCGGTAAGTACATTTGTCCATGTACCGGGCTCACATAGAGAGCTTGCAATGTGAATTCAGGCCTGTGCCAGGTCATGATGCTACAGTTCACATCAACGTGGTCCAGCAAGACACAGCCACACCGCAAGAGTGAAGTCAGTGGGAAGAAAAAGCCACAGAGTAAACAACTCACTCAAATAACCCACCCAGAAGCTCAGTGGTAAGTTAAGGCAGCTGCCTGCTACACACTAGATATGTGACTACTACTTTCATATGGACACTTGCAGTCCAGCTGTGTTGGCACGTTCTGTTTTAGTAGGTGCCAGGCAGCACCCAGGAGCTTACACTCTTAGACCAAGTGGGCTTGAGGCTTGTTGGCTGCTGTGTCACCCTCATCAGACCTAACACTTCATTTCTGAACAGCCTGTGAGAGGTGATGTGGAGCCTTTGGCGTGTCCCCAGGGAAGGGTCAGCCAGGGGAGCACACACTGGCTGCTCTAAACAGCTACTGAAGGAGCTCCTGGGGTTACTGCTCGCAGACTGGTCCAGCTCAGTCGCTCCTCCAGGCATAATGAACCAGGGCAGCTGGGCAGCAACTGTGAGGAATGGAAAAGCACTTGAGATGCTTGGAAACATCTGCCTGTCCTCTGCTTACCTCTATCCTCACCTTTGTCGAGACGCGGGGCAGGCCCATGTGCCAGGGAGCACTGCCGTAGGCTCGGAAGGCGCTTTCCAAGCAGCCCTCATCCTCCTGCACATGGTCCTGCCACTTTATTAAATTCTTCTGAAGTTGCTCCTGACCCAGGCTAAGTGCTTTTCTATTGACATCAACTTTTGCCACTTCACTATTCACCCCCAGGTTATTAATACAGCATTAAACAATATTGGTCTGAGTCCTGCTCTCTAGGGCACCTCATTATTAATCTCTTTCCCTACTAGAATTGCCCATTTATTCTATACCCATTTATAACCAGATTTTAATCCATGACAGGACTTTACCTCGCACTTTGTGGTTACCGAGTTTCCTTAACAGTTTCTTGTATGGGTGTTTATCAAAAGGCTTTTGAATGTCCAAATAAATTACATCCTCTGGTTGTTCTTTACCCACTATTTTATTAACTCTTAAAAGTGTAAAAGGTCTGACTGGTAAGATTTATTCTTCTAGTGGCTACATTATTTTTTCCCCCTTTGCTTGAGACTTGATATTTCCCTGCAGATTGTAAAATATTTAGAGCAGTGACCCTCTGAATCTTGTGGCTTGAAGCAGCACCAGATGTGTTGTCAGTGTTTAATTAAAAAGAGGAGGGAATGGAATATATGGCTTTCCCAAGTATTCCTTGTAATGAAGTTAGGCTAATAATGCAAAATATCCATGAGCTCCCCTGTCTGTGTTAATGTTTGCAGGGTCTTTATCGCTGCAACACCAGATTTCCACATGCATTAATGGAGTTACCCTCGTAACACCTCTCTGATACAGGGAAGCTTTAATCACAACTGCCTGAAGCATCAGGGCCATGCTGACATCTGGCACATGAAACCCAAACTGCTGTGCTTTGAGAATCCGGGTTAGGAGATAAAACACCTTCTCCCACTCTCAGATGCTGTACTCACACAAAAAAATTGCAAGAGTCATCACAGTTCACAAATGGAATCCCAAAGGCACAGTGTCCCAGTGTCTCATCCCAAGCTCCCTAAACCCCACGGTTCATTTTCCCCTTTGGCAAAACACAGAGCACTTCAGGTAGAGGCCAGGCTTTTCCTTTCTTTGTGGAGCGTCTGTGCTCGCAGGTTTATGCTGGCTCTGCTAGTGACCATTTATTTTGGACTCACACCACACATCCAGGGTTTCATGATGTATTTTTGCTCCAGCCAGAACTAATACAATTGGCTGCATCTCAGCTTTGCTTCAAAAAATACAAGGAGTGGATTTCCGGAGAGAAAGGCAGGAACAACATCAAATAAAGAGATTTTGTTTAAAGTAGAAAGCACTACAAAGGTTTTGCCACCTAAGAAAACTTACAAAAGCACACAAAATGGCAGGGCCCACATCCCTGAGGAAAGAGTAGCTTTCCACCCTGCCCTGAAAGCCGACAAGCCCTTGGCAAAGCAAGGAATGACAGAGAGGCTGAACATGGAAGAAGCCCTCAGTGAAAAGGCAGGCAGGACGTGGAGTTGCATTTTCCAAGGGACTTCTGGCCTCCCAGCTGAGGCTGGTTTTTCCAACTAAAGCTCTCCTTCCACATAAGCAGTCAGAACTGGTGGCCAGGAATTCAACATGTTGTGAAGACCTTGCAAGAGAGAATTAACTCCTAAGTGTCCATGGGGAGTGGTGTGAGTGCACAACACTTCTGGAAGAGGAAACCTTTGCCAGCAGAAGCTCTAAAGGATTCCAGCTCCCACAAACATGTTTCCAGTTGTGGTTTTTAAGAGAGATCTTGAGGATACCTACACTTAGAAATGTGGGAATTCTTTCTGGGGGTCCTGGAGTCAAAATGCCTGGAGACCAAGGGTGGGATTTTCTTGAAGATGCCTGTTTCTGGGTGTAAAACCAGGGATGGTTGAGCTTAGCTTGGAAAATGTCGACTCCGTAGACCAGCAGTGCCCATGCAGCTGAGCTGAAGAGCAGAGAGGGATAGGAGCATGGGCCCTTGAGATTGCCCCTAGCTGGATCTGGATGTGACTCTTCCCCAAACCTCTTATCCCCATAGCGCATTCCCGAACCACAAACCTCTAGGATGGCCGTGTCTCCTGCTGCAACAAAACGATTTCCCTGAGGAGCAGTCAATATATTGCCACGATCTTAATCTTATTTAGCGCTGTAGCATGGTTTTAATTTTTCCCGTGTTTGATCCCTCAGCTTTAGGAATACTGATAGAAATAGGGACTGTGAAGATCAAATAAAGAGCAGCCCTGCTGCAGATGAAAAAAATACCCTTCAGCCCTCACTCCCTGTGCCATGATTCAGCTTTTCCAAGCGCGCTGCCGAGATAAAAGCCTCGCATGTGAGCACAAGCGTTAGCAAGGGCTGTAATGCTTTCAGCGCACCGTCCTGCAGAAGAGCCTTGGCTGCGGGGCCAAATACCGTCTACTCCTAAATCTCCTTTACCGGTGAGGAGAGTGCGCTCACAAAGGGCTTTTTAACCCCGTTTCCATGCCGGCACGGGCTGTTTGCTGCCGGCCGCAGCTCGCTGTTAACTTTAATCGGTAGCTCTGTTTGTGCACCCGTGTTGGTTTTGCTGGCAGCGCGGTTCGAGGACGCTGGAACACCCCCCTCCTTCTACCCCCGAACGTGCCCGGCTGAGCCGAGCCGCGCCGGGCCGCCCTAATCAGTGGCAGACCCCGGGCACGGGGTAATTAGAAACATGGAAGGGGCTTTTCTGTCTTTTGCAATCTGTCTCCCGACATCAAAGCGCTCCGCGCAGGTCGTCCCGCAGAGGTCGGCTCCCATATCTAAATGAGTGATGTATTTCATGGTATCTGTTGGGAGGGATATAATGAAGAAAACCGGCTTTGTGATGGGCCATGATGTGGAAAGCAGGTGGCCCACTTTAATGGCTTGCGGGAGCATCTGTTTTGCAGTCCGGTTGTGTTCCCGTAACTTGCGCAAACACGGCGGGCGGGCGCGCAGCTTCAGCAGCCCGGAGAGCCGGGTTTATGGGAAGAGGCAGAGGGCACAGAGGGGGCTGCCCACCTTCGATCACTGCCTCCTCACGGTGACAAGCAGAGCCCGACCCCCCCCATTTCGCTGCAGACCCTCTCGCGCCCACCCTGCAAGAAGAGCTGGCGCTGCCCTCACCCCGAGGAGATGTACCCCCACCTCCCCAGCACAGCACCCCCTCCCAAGCGCCCAGGTGTGCGGGTGCCATGCTGGTGCCATGGCAGCGCAAGATTCCCACTCTCACCGCCCTGGCCCCGCCGGAGGCCCTCACCCTCCCTGGAGCACGCCCAGCTTCCGTGCCCCCCCTGGAGGAGCCGGCTCGCCCATCCAAGAGCCTGTGGGCCTCGGGTCGCCCCCGGTTTGGCCTGTAAGAAATACTCCGCTGAGATCATTCCGCTTGCTCGTAACGTTTCCAGGGCTGCCTCATTTTCTCGGTTTGTGCAACCTCTCCGACTCCATTCTGACTCCGTGCAGGAACAGAAAGTGCTGGCTAGCATCAGCCAAGCCATAAATCCAGCCCTGCGCGCGCGTCCCCAGCGCTCACGGACCAAACCGCCGTGATCTCCCGGGAGAGCGCGCAGGACAAGGGGCTGCGCGCCTTCTGCGCGGCCGCTCGGGCAGCGCCCACTGGCGACGCCCTCTCGCCGTGATTTCACCTGATCTGCCAACCTCACAGCGGGAAGCAGTGCGAGCCTCCCGCTCCCTGCGCAGGTATATGGGGGGTGGCCCTCCAAACAGAGGGCTGCAGGTGCCCTTTGGGAACTCATTTCATACCGTTATGATCCCGCTTATTTGGAAAAAAAAATATATATTATATATAACAGATGGTATATAATAGATAATATATATAACCTGGCCTCGAACCCGTCCTCCTCTACACCCGTGAAATCCTAGGGGCCGGCTCGAGAAGTCTGCTTTAGAGCTGCCCTGGTACGGTTGAAAAGTGGAACGTTGCTCCGCGAGGTAAGAACAGAAACGATGGGGGGGGGGGGGGACGACGACGACACGACATGACACCACCCTAAACCGTCCCCAAACCCAAACCTCCGCAAGCCCCCCCCAGTCCTAACACCCCCCAAACCCGAACACCCCCGCCCCAACACACACACACAGAAAAGGGTACAGCAGGTACAAAAGCCGCTCCCCATCACTCGCAGAGTGCCCCGTTTGTTTTATGCGGTGCTGAGTGCCGGCCCTGGGGTGCCCGCTCCGCCGTGCCGCTGCCCACCCCGTGTGCGGGGCCGTGCCGAGCCGCCGGTGGCGGCGGAGGGCCCTCGGGAGGCGGCGGCAGGAAGGGGAGGCTGCTGGCACAGGCGGTCCATGTCCACGTCCCCTCCAGGGGCCGCTCCGCTCGTCTCCCCCCGCTGCCTCCGGTCCCCGAGCGTTGCCGGGCCAGGGCTCAGCCCCCCCTGAGCTCCGCTGTCTGTCGGCGCTCTGGAAAACGCGGGCGATCGCAGCACGGTGGGGGCCGAAACCGATTCATTTTTCCTTTTTTATCCCTATATTTTGTTTTCCCTTAAAAAAAATATTTTCCTCTTTATTTTCTTTTTTCTTATCTTTTTTTCTCCCTCCCCCACCCCACCTTTTTTTGTCTGTCCGATGTGTATTCCCTCAATGGCTCGTCCCTTCCACTTATTGGAAATGCTCTCCTACTCCATTGTGGCGATCGTTGTCTCGCCTGACTCTTCACGGCTCTTCTCTTGTCGATGGCCCTTTCTCACTGGCAGTTCCGCGGGCTGATTGTGTTTGTTAATTAGTTGCTAACAGCATCGTAATGCGGCCTTGATGGATAACCATGTCATTAGCACTCGCCCCTGCAATTCACATTTCCAACTGGGCAGGGGCTACCCCATGCCGAGGCCGTGATTTGTGGCTGCAGTCTCGTGTGGGTGACACGCACCCCAAGCTCCCCCCTCCCAGCGCCGCAGCCCGGCTCTCCTCCGCGCCCGCGTTGTGCCGCCGTTTTCACCTCGCTTTATTTTGGAGATGAGTAGAGGAGGTGGGAAAAACGCAGCGCTCCCCCTCCTTTGTGTAGCTCTGTGGGTACGGCAGTGCTTGCGTTCCCCCCCCGTTCCCTAGGGACAAGGGCATCCCGCATGGACCGCACCCGCGCACCTCCCGCTCCGCCCGGGGCCGGCCCTCCCCGGCCGCCCCACCGCCTCCGCCAGGGGTCCTCCCGCCCCGCCCCGCCGGGGGGCTCGGCTGCGCCTGGGAGATGTAGTCCCGGCTCCCGGGCTCGCCGGCGGCCGGCGGGGCTGCGGCGGGGGACTACGTTTCCCAGGCCCCCCTGCTGCTCGCCCGGGCCGTCAATCAGTGCGCGTCGGCGGGGGGGCAGTGAGCCGGGGATCCCCCCCGCCCTCCTCCGCGTCCCGCTAATAATAAGTGCTTCAGAGGCTTAAAAGCAGGGAGGCAAGTGTCATGCGGGCGCGCCGTAAGCAGCTGCGCTCCGGCTGAGCGCCCGGCTCCGCTCTGCCGCCGGCACAGCCCGGAGGAGGAGGGAAAAGGAGAAAGATAAAAAACCGTCGGAGCTGATTCCCGGGGCAGGGGCGAGAGAAGAGGAGCCCGAAGGGCTGGAAAAGCCCGCGGCGATGAGGCGCAGGAAGACGGCGGTGGCGGCGGGCTGCTGCCTCGCCTTCCTCCTGGGCACCCTGCTCAACGTCCTCTTCGTCCCCGGCTCCGAGCACCCGCCACCGCCCCGCGATGGGGCACCCCCATCCCCGCCCGGCGCCCCCCTCTACCCGCCGGAGGACGACGGCGGGGGTCGGGCCGCCCTGGAGCGGCAGATCCGGGAGCGCTACGAGGAGGTGCTGCGCTACCGGCAGCACCGGGCGGCGGCGGCGGGGCGGCGGCCGCTGCGGCCGCGGGAGCGGCGCCTGATGGACCTGGCGCCGCCGCGCACCTCGGCGGAGCAGCCGGGGCCGCGGGGCCGAGCAGCGGGGCCGAGGGCCGGCGCCTCGGCTGAGCTGTCGCTGGAGCCGCCGCTGCTGGGCTGCCGCGACATCCGCAATGTCAGCGGCGTGCAGTACCTGGGCTCCGGGTACACCAAGGCGGTCTACAAGGCGGTGCTCAACAGCACGCTGGCCGTGGCGCTGAAGGCGGTGGATTTCGGCGGGCACGACATCGCCCGCTGCGTGCGGCAGTTCTCCACCCTGGGGGACTGCTATCGCCTGGCCGCCTACAAGATCGTCAAGGAGATGATTCTGCTGCAGCGGCTGCGCCACGCCAACGTCCTGCAGGTACGCGGGTCTTGCGCGGCCGGGCCGGGGGGGTTGCGCTGGGTTTGCGCCGTGTTCCTGCCCCCGCCGCTGGAAACCTGCCGGTGCTACCGAGGCAGAGCGCGGAGCGGGCCGGGAGCGACCCCGACAGTTTGTGTGTGTCCGTCCCCCCCAACAAGCCCTGCCGTGGGCAGCGTCCCCCCCTCCGTGAGGCGCGGGGGGCCTGCGGTTGCTGAGGCAGATGGATGTTCCTGCGGGCACCGCGGCTCCTCGCCTTCCTCCGTTCCCCGGCGTGGGGCCGCGGGGCAGGCTGGAGGCGCGTCGATGGGCGCTTTCCACCACCAAGCAGTGGGGCTCACCCCTGCCGCCCTGGAAAGGTGCGGATTGCGGCGCTTCACTCACCGGCATCCTCCCCGCCTTGCGGGTCGCTCTGCCTCGTAAACAGAATTAACACCGAGGTAGGGAGAAGGGGGCTGAGGAAGGGACTCGGAGGCTCAGCAGCACTCCGCAGATGTGGGGGAGTGGATGGGGCCGGTTTGGATGCGGGCTTCCCCGGAGAGAGGGAGACGAGGGCTGCCATGGCTCCCGGCGGCTCCGTGCGGGGTGCCCGGAGCCCTGGCACACGGATCGGCCCATGGGACAGCCGGTGGTGTTGGCTTGGTTAGTCAGCGCGCCGCCGCACTTGCCGGAAAGGCTGCGTGGTGGGACTGTGACACATCAGCGGGAACCTCAACGGGTCCATTTGGATGTAAATGCTGCTGTGGAAATTCCTCTTGCGTTTCGCATAGCCTGAGTGTTGCAGTAGAATAAAAAATGAACGTTAGACCAGACGGTCTCACAGTAGGTGCTTTTTGAACTGAATCGAGTGAAGGAGTTTTGTGTTTCTTAAGCAGCTGCAGTAGGAGTGAGTACCAGCTCCCCCACGAGAACTTCAGATCCCACTGATCAAAGCTCTCGAGTTTCATATAGTGTTCAAAGAAGGGGTAGTCGTGATTTATCCACGACGAGGAAATAGATATTAACCTTTCTTCCCTTCCTCCTTCCATTCCCTTCCCTTCCTTCTGTCCTCCAGATCTATCTATAACACATACTTCTAGGATAGCACAAAAAGCTCCCAGGAGCTGTGTTAGTTACTCCTGTATTGTTGCCCTAGTTTGGTTTTGGGAGAGCCGAGCTTGGGTGCAGCCATCGTTACTGATTGGGTTGACAGCAGGAAACACACTCTCCGCTTGGAAACGCTGAGGGGATTTTATTGTTATATGTTGTTTCCCCCCCCCCCCCCAAGATTGTTTTTCTTGCTCGGCGGAAGCGAGTTGGCCGCGTTGAGCTTGGAGCGTGTGTTTTGTGAAGTCGCGGCTCACTCTGGTAGGCGCTAGCGTTTCTTCCGCGTGTGTGGTTCTATGCTCTGGAAAGATGCCTTTGGATGAAGCAGAATGGAAGGGGGGGGTGCATTGTGAGGGGTCCCGGTGTGTGTGCGGGCGGGGGGGCCGCGGTGATGTACCCCTGTTCGTGAGCTCAGGTGGACCCTGAAGGGGAGGGCGAAGGGAAATGGGGTGTCCCTTGGTGAGAAGGGCCAGGGCCGGTCAGGCGCTCCACCAGCTGCGGGAGGAGGAGCACGGACGGCTCCGCGCTGGGAAAAAGCTCTCGTGGGCACCCCCCCGCGTGTTAATCAGCGTTTCATGTCCACCCAATTGAAAAAGAGATTACATTTAAATCGGAAACATGTTTTCAGCTTCGTCCCGAGTTTGTCGTCGCCTTTTCTTTCCTCTGTCCGCCGTCAGCCCCGGGCATCACCCGCCTCTTTCTTTAATGTGTTTCATTCCAGAGGCGAGGTCACTGCGCCGTGGGTGAGGGCTGGACCATTGGTAAGACATTACCTTGAAAGTAGGCTGTAAAAATGGACCTGCCTGGCTTTATTCAGGCACAGTCGGGCGGCTGTGCGGGCAGGAATGGGGCTCTGGTGTCATGCTGGAGGCGTAAAACCGGTGAAGAAAATGGGCACCAGCGAGCAACGTGGCCTTTTTTATGGCTCTGTTAAAAGAGCAAAGGGGATAGGGTCTACCGACCTCACGACTGATTTTTAGCTTGTTTTCTAAGCTGGCCAAGGGTATAGAAATCGCTGTCCAGAGCTTGCTGCCGAAGCAATCAGAAAGCCAACATCTCCCCTCTTCAGGCTTTTGACAGGCACTTTCGCCCGTACTGCCAAAGGCACGACACAACGAAGGCCGGGACCTTTTCTGCCTTTACTTCTTACCTCTTTTTAGCTCCTTACCTCCTCCCGGCGGCTCCCGACTTACCCAAATACGAGTCGGCTGCTATAAATAGCTCGAGGGACATGACACCCTCCTGCCACCGTGCCGTGCCCCGGCTCGGGGCCGGGAGGGGGAAAGCGGCCCCGGTACCCGGGGGCGGCTCCGCACCCTCGGGCTGCCCTGTTCCCCTCCTGCCCGGCCGTGCTGGGGCATCCCCGGCCACGGCCAGGGGCTATTCGGGGTGAGCGCCTTCATGAGATTCTGTTGCTGGAAATAAGAGTTCCGAGTAGGTTGAGCCCTAGGAACGGGGTTTTTCCTGTAAATCTCTGGCAGCTGACAGCCTGAAGTGTAGTTTGTAAGATAACAGGCTTGTTCTTTACTGTCTCAGCAGTTCCCATTCTGGCCTGTCTCTTGTCAAAATCAGCTTTTTTTTCTTTCTCTTTTTTTTTTTTTTAGCCATCCCTTTTAAAGACTCGATTATTGTACAATATAGGACAGGGGGGAAAGAGCTCTTTCCAGAAAGTACCACTGCCTTCAGGCAACATGTTGATATATCCGCCGTGCCCTCCGCCTGGGGAAGGAGCCAGATGGGTCAGCTCTGGCAGATGTGGTGAATCAAGTCGAAAGAAACATGGAAAACCAGCAAGAGGGAGAATGGTTTCACATCAGCCGAAGCTTAGGTGAAGGTGGCCTGCATTTCCTAATTGCTTTTCTGTGCCTTGCCCATCATTCTTACGGCCATCAAAGTGCCAGCGCTGTGCCATTGTCCCTTGTCCCCATGGTCTGGGGCAGGCCCAGGCCTGCTGCAGCTTACTGGGGGCTCTAAGAGGCTCCCTGGTGTGAGAGTGAAGGGCAGGTGCAGCGTGCAGTGGAGATGGATTTGCTTTGGAGCAGGGAAGAGAAGGGTAGTTCATTAAAGTTGATTTTATAATGAAGGGCACTAAGGAAGAGGGGGAACTGGGTCACTGATTTATTGTAAAAGAGGGTTTAGCAGCCTGCTAATTGCTTTGCTGTCGCTCTGTGTCAAATGAGGTGCTTGATCTCTTCTATGTTCTCCGTGCTGAGGTTTCTTTTCTTGCAAGGTTCAAATGCTGCTGTCTGAATCCTGGCTTTCTGTGCGTTTTGGTGGGGAAGATGATTTAGTGCATACGTTAATTCCTCCCTGCCCGTATTTGAGGAAGAAAAGAAAATCAAACCATTTGTAGTTAATTCCAAACAATGAGCACGATTGTAAAGACACAAAGGCGATGTTTGATTTACTGTAATAATGTAATTATAGCCCTGGAGTATCAGAATGAAGGGCGCTGCCATTCTTTCTTCCTCTGCGTTGCTGAAGCTGAAGAGAAGGGAGGGGAGGTTTGAAACTGCAGACATTGGGAGAAGTGCGGGCTTCTTTCTGTGGCAGTTCTTTCTTTTTCAGCCCTTCTGTGAGCTCCCAATGATTCATTGAAGAAGGAGATTTCTTTGCTTTCTTAAAAGCAAACACAGAAGCTCAAGAAGGGTTGGCTTTGTCTGAAGCCCCTGGAAGAAGACACTAGCTGCTAACAGTCCCAATGATTTGCTGACTGAGGCCGTTTCCTTTGGCTCATTTAGCTTTAGCATTAAGCTAAAACACACAAGTGAAACACTGAGATGGCATCTACGTTTAAGAAAGTCACCAAGTTATGATGTCAAAGCAATTTCTGTATGAGTTGGTTCGGTTTTACTGTATTTGTTACGGATTTGTTTTAAATGGTCATGGTTACAGTGAGGATATTTATCACTTGGAAAAATTATTGATTACAATAGTACATACATCGCTTGCTGTTGGCAAGTTCAGTGCACTTGGGATGTGCCAGCTGATCTCGAAACTTTTAAACATGGTTTTCTTGTCTTTACGTGTGATAATGAACAGATTTTTACCCTGCTGGTTTCCCTATACATATGCACAGCCAGCAGGATAGGGCAGTTTCAATTTTAATGTGAGGATTACAATAATAAAGCTTTGTGTATTGCTTATTCCAGGTGGAAGGAGACAGTCTTTCCATGTCTGAAGAAAGTCAATATACAATTAATTTCTAGTGCAAACACACTTGCATAGGGAGTGTGTGAACTCTGGAGGGTCTGGTCCTTCACCATCCTTCTAGCATGAATCCACTGTTGTTCTCACAGAAAGCCAAGGGGAAGGGAAGATCAAGCTACAGTGTAAACAGCTACTCAAGGACTTCTTCCCTGTTGCCAGTGGGTGGGCACTGAATCCCCTTTGTGGTGGCAACGGTGCAGGATTCCCAGCAACAATCTTTGCTCTTCAGTTGGCTGGAGTTTAGCCATGACCGCTTTGGGAATTTGTGGCCTGAGAAGTGCTTGCTGATAGCAGCTGGTGTGTGACTTCATGGACGAT
Organism: Ara ararauna; assembly: GCA_028858755.1. NCBI lineage: Eukaryota > Metazoa > Chordata > Aves > Psittaciformes > Psittacidae > Ara > Ara ararauna. The sequence continues at coordinate 124,353,959 of CM054379.1, forward strand.
TTGTCATTCTGTGTTTTGGATGGGGCAGCAGAGGTTCACGGCTCTTGGGAACAAACCTTTCAAAACCAAGTGAAGGCTGGGGTTGGTTGGGGGTCTGACCATGCACTCCAAATGCAGCCATCAGTAGAGGATTGCTGCAAGTAGGAGGGTCATTTTAGACCGAGATTGTTTTCTCAAGTAGCTCAGTGGAGCTGGTTTTGGAACAGGTTAGCTAAAGATGAACGAGGCCACCACACAGTTCAAGACCAGGCTGACACCATCTGTTTAACTGGTGTTAGGATAAGAGGAATGTCAAGATCCCAGGCAGATGAGCCTGCCAAATCCTGCTGAGGTGACAGGAGAGGTTTGCACTGCTTGCTGCTCATCTCCTTACTCTGGAAAACTGCCTGGGGAAGGAGTGATGGAGCTGCTTCTTTGTCCCAGCTTGACACTGCCATAGGTGCATCTTGCAGGAGTTTGAGGTGTCCGAGTCACTCAGTCACCCTCCAAAATAGTGGTGGGTGATGTGGGTGTCAGCACTGGACATTGGTGTGGGAGGGAAGAAAGAAGCAGGCAGTGCCACCTACTGATGGCTTGGTGGAGACAGCTCGCTCTGCTAACAGATGTCCCCATAGCCCCCAGGAGCTCGGGGTGGAGTGGAGAAGGGCAGAGGGAGCAGACAGATGCGGTTTGGCGAGGAAAGAAGAATTACACAAAGTGCTTCTTTATTGCGAGACTGCTTCCCAAAAGGCCCAGATGTTATCCTGCACTTTTAAGAGTGAAGAAAGGATCTGTTAACAGGAGCTCCAGAGCTGCTGGAAGCACAGAGCTGATACAATTGCAAACCAGCTCTAACCATTCATGTCACTGGAAGGCAAGCTCGATGTCTTGATGCTGAAGTTGCCAAATAGCATTTATTCCCATTGAATTGCATGGGATTGCAGAGGGTGTTCAACTTGTTGGCAGAACAGCTTTCCATAAGGCACGTGCCATCACAGAAGTTAAAAGGGCTACATTGTCCCTCCTTTTGAAAGCAGCATTCATAAAACTAATCCCCATCGTTTGTTGAGTGATTTCTATGATTGCTTCTCAGTTTTATGTGCCATGTAAATCATTCCAGAAGACTCTGGTTTGAATTTCTGCCTCCTTTATGGGAGCTGATGACTTGCAACCTCATCCGGTTTCCTTCAGGGGAGCCCAGCACTACTCCTTCTGTGCAGCGGCCTGGGGAGATCACTGGTCATAACAGGATGCTGTTGGTATGATCAAGTTCTCCCTTGCTGCTTGTCTTTCTGTCGTTCCACCCTGTCTGGCCTGGCCTGGGTATTAGGTATGACCAGGGCAGAACTCCAAGGGAAAGCACATGGGGTTTAGAGCTTCCCTTCTCCACTCCCCCCCCCAGGCATGGGGTAGCTATGTAAACCTCTTCTCCCGCGTATTCAATGAAAGGATGTGTAGGAATGGTTCAAGGCTGTACCAGGGGAGGTTCAAACTGGACGTTAGGATGCATTTCTATACCATGAGGGTGGTCAAACACTGGCACAGGCTTCCAAGAGAAGTGGTTGATGCCTCAAGCCCATCAGTGTTTAAGAGGCATTTGGACAATGGCCTTAATAACATGCTTTAACTTTTGGGCAGATTGAAGTGGTCAGGCAATTGGACCAGATAGTTATTGTAGTTTACTTCCAATTGAAATATCCTCTATTCTATTCTGCCCACGGCAGGAGGTTGGAACTGGATGATCTTAAGTTCTTTCCAATCCAAACTATTCTAAGAGTCTATCCTTACCGCCAGCATGGTTCAGGTAGGTGCCTCCTGGCATCTGACCTCCCACTGCAATCTTTCATTTCTGTGGTGGCCATGAAAAACTTGACAAGAGCAAATTCTCACAGGCACTGTGCTAATACTAATATTGACTCGGCTCATTTTAAAGGAGTTATTTTTTGTCACACTCAGCTGAAGCACTCCGTTTAGGTAGTAGACGCCAAACGTGGGTATTTATATTGTTTTAAGCCAAATTTGGAGCAACATAGCTTGAAGAGAGTCCATTTTTTCTTGGACTGTGTAGCTGCAGATAGACTCCAAGCTTATTTTAAAGCTCGCTATGAGAAAGTACAAAGTACAGATGCCCAAGAAAGAAGAATTGTACAAATGGCTCTAATGAATCCAAGTCAGGCTTTTCCAAACATGCAATGCACAGAGGTTATTTGATAGTTTTGTAATGCAAAATCATGGTCTGATGAAGGGTTAAACTTGTGCAGTGGAACTGAATGCAGTGGCTGTGGATGGAGGTCAGGGGAGCTGCTGGTCTGGCCATTTACAAGATAATGAACTGCTCTGCAGTGATATCGGTCTGTTTCCGCTGAAATCAGGATTGTATGAGTGATCTATTTGTCTTCACTGGAAGGCTTTACAAGAGTGGGCTACTTGTGTGACTAAATATTTGCAGGGTCAGGCCTTGAGCTTGTGCAGTGCAATGCAAATTCAAAGTGCTGTAAATGTTTTCAGTGGAAGAATTTTCCACTTCAGAGTGCGAGGAAAGCAGGGAGAGTAAAAATGGGAGATAGCGTTATTAAATCATAAGATTATAGCCCACATAAAATCTGTGTCAGGACAGCAGATATATATGGGTATGTATACACATGCCTATGTATATGATATATGGAGATACCTGTGGGCCTTGGTGGATATACTGGCAGATATGGTTAGATATACATTTATGTGTGTTTCTAAATAATGCATTCCCATTTTTCTATTAATGAGCTTCAGTGTTCAGTGACAGTGCCAGGGATGAGATTCCTGCTCCTTCTGGGGTTTACTGCTAATCGTAATAATACATTTATAAACGCAAGCCTAAGCAGAGCTGTGGGTTTGGAGTTTAATATTTGAATTCCTTGCTGCTTGCTCTCTGTTCCAGCATCCCACAGCAGAGGAAATCCTGCCCCACAGCTGTCAGCACAGACAGTTTTGGTCCTGCTCCTTCAAAGGTTTGGTGTGGTGCTGGGGATGCCCTGTACAAAAGTCTTCTTCCAATGAAGCTTTGCACTTGGCAGGGTTTGACTGCCAGACTTCAATGAGGAAAATCAATTCACTTCTCAGGCACTGTCTCTTTATATGCTGTAGCAGGAAGGTTGACATTGGATTGATCTTTTAAGCTTAGGACTTCTAAGAAACTCATCCTTTTTCCATGTTACAGGCTTGCAGATGCTTTTGGACTGAGTAGCTGTGGCAATATGTAGTAATATCATAGTATATATCTTAAAATATATATACAATGTATTAAAATATAGATGCAAACATCATGTATATATATTATATATAGAAGCACACATATACATACATACGTCACATAGACAAATGTGCTTGTGGCTATATGTGCATATATTTATATATGTATATACAATGAGCAATGAAAGGAAGTATTTAAAACCCGAGGGATGAATAGGTTGTAGAGTGACATAAATGTCTTGAACCATATCGGATGGGGCTTGGAGCAAGCTGCTCTAGTGGAAGGTGTCCCTGCCTGTAGCAGGGGTTGGAACTGGACGATCTTTAAGGTCCCTTCCAACACAAACCAGTCTGGGATTCTGTGTGCTGGTAAACCATAGCTGTATCATGTAGTGTGGGGGGTTCCTGCTCTTGCAGAGCCTGTTCCAGTGCTCCAGGAGTGAAAAGTGAATCCAAGGGTTGGTTGCATAAAGAACATTATATTCACTTTGATAGCAATAAAGTAGCAAGAGCTTCTAAAACGTGCTGTTCTGGTTTTGACATGTAGCAGCCCAAACAAATGGCTCATTAAAAGGCTACCAATGTCAGTGGGAACTTTATTTCCACGGGTGTAATGCAGCTGAGCCTGTCACTTATTATAGTTGGTAATAGTGCTCTCAAGGTTCCTGTTCCTGGACTCATGGAAATCTCATGTCCATTAAAGAGAAAAAGGGGGAAATTTCCAGATTTTATGGTTGTAGAGAAAATCTAAAGATTGGGACCATCAAGGGCTAAAAACTAGCACAAAAGAGGAAAAGATTCTGAATGTATTGTAAGTCTTAGGGAAGTGGCACGATCGGTACCAGGGATTGTGCCTCCAGTAACCAGGGCAGCTGGTCGTACCCTTCCCAACTGAGCAAACTCTGTAAATGACACGTAACACTCTGGTGGAGGTTCTGGCTTGCCACTTATTTTCCTGAGCATCCAGCTAGGGTGCCTGTGCTAATGCAGGAGGGCTCGTTGTTTGCACAGCCTTACCCTGCTGATGACGGCTTCATAAGCTCCTTTATTTTGTGCTTTTATTCAGTAAGCTTGTCAGCTTTTGTGTCAGGGCTGACCTCTGCTTTTGCCTTCCCTGGCTTCTCTGGAAGGGTCACCTCTGTCCCCATCATCTGTAGTAAAAGGGGATTGTGAAGAGGTGAAATGTCCGGCTGTAGGGCTGTGGGCTCCTACAATGCAGTGTAACTTTGCAGGGGCTGATTCTGTATGCCCCGTGTGCCCCAAAATCATTGGAGTCCTTGTGAGTTTTAGCTGCAGAAAGATTGATTCAGGACTGAGCCTTTGTGACTGAGAAAATCCAAACGGGAAGAAATGATTGGGAACGAGTTGCGGTGCACAATGTGAGAACAGGTCAACATTTTATATCTGGCATCTGATTTTCTAAACAGACAGAAAAGCATCCCAGTAGTGAGACTGTTTGCTGTAAGATTCTATGCAAAAATAAATTGGGGTGGTGTTTAAATGCAGTGACTCGAGATAGCAAAAAGATGTGGGATTTTATTTCTTTCCACTCATTTAATTGAAACCATGCTGAAAAGGCGTATGAAAACCATCACTCTTGCATGTATCTAAAACGTAGCTTTGTGACGCTGAGAATGATGTCCAACCTAATAGCATTTCAGATAGAGGAGGTATTTTGGCTCATCTTTTGCTTCCAGCTATATTCAGTTTCCCCGTGTGGTTATTTTTCTTGTTATTGTATGTATCCAGCTATCTGTTTCTTACTTCACCGTCTGGGAATACAAACCATTTTGTCTCATTTCAGACCTTAAAATGGATTGGACAAAAGACAAAGGGGGGGGGGGGGAAGTATTTTGGGTAGAACCTCTGTACTTGTTTCTGTGTCTTAATAAGTCACTTCTTAAAGGCTGAAGAATTACTGCCTAAGAGTATTTTGCATCTATATATATTCTGTATTTTGAAACATCTGCATGCTGGATGGTGGTTCATCAGGAGGGGATGAATGTAACCATTTTAGATGCTTAACTGGCTGTTGGGACTTGCCCAGTTTGCAATCATGGTAATTGCACATACAAATACGGCCATGTAATTACATGTGCATTTTTGCATTTAGTTTCAGGAGTTCGTTTGGAAAAGTATAAATGCAGCCCAATAAATCCTTTATATCTCAGACTTCGGTGCTTTTATAACTCTATATAATTATGTAATAACGTTGCATCTGGAGAGGTTTCACTTAAGTAAAAGCAATAAAGAGCTCAGGTTAGATGAAGTATTTTTTGAGTCAGACCTAGGCTAACTTGCTCAGTGCTGTGAGATTGCCGAAGTTCAGCAATGCTCCTGCAAGAACATTTTCTGCTGAGAAGGAAGAGCCATTTAATATAAAACCAAAACTGGATCAGGTTATTTAAGCTTCCACAACAACTGAAGTGATTAAATGTGTGCTAGTGTAGTAAAATATGACCAAATACTCTGGTACTTGGGCAGTGAAAACTTTTGCTGAGGTACAAATGGGACACTAAAATGAAAGAATTACTTACGAGCAAAGTTCCAGCTCTCTGAGAACAAGCCTAAAGCATTATTATTATTGGCATTCATGGATTGAGATAAAATAGGCACAAATAGATACTGCAATTCATTTCTGCTTATGTGTTCGTATGTATAATTGGTTGTCTTATGTTTTCCTGTTCCTGGAATGGTTTTCACGAACGTTGGGAACGCCTAATGAAGACTGACACCTTTTTTGTAGCCAGTGTTACTGTAAACCAACAGTTAGGGCGATACTGTCATTTCCCAGTCTGGCTTGCTTGCTAATTTCCCTTATGGCATTTTTCCCAAGGGATAGCATTACTGAGCTAAAGACGAGAGCTGAACTCTGCAGCTGATACAGGAACAGATGTTCGATTTTGACACTCTAAAGGGGTGGCTTTCAAACCTGCTGAGCTTCAGCCTGCCTTCTTTTGTCTACCCTGGCACAGGGGAGACATGAAATACCTAGGAGGAACTGCAGAATCCAGCTTGTCTTTGAGGAAAGATAGATGTTGTATTAAATAGTTTCCTTTAATTCCGTGTTTTTGTTAGCTCAGAAGGCTCAGACAGAGTCGTGATGATGTGATCCTCTCGGGCAGTTTGCAGCACACCAAGATTTAACTCCTGCCAATAAACAGCATAAAAATGGTGTCACAGATGATAAGGAACAAACCCAGATCCGCTCTGAATGGCTCTAGTTTAAGAGATAATTGCTGTTGCAGTCTTTGTCACGGTTGTGGCAGTAAAGAGAAAGGTCCCTTTTCCTATTTCCAATGTTCTTATCAGCACCTATCGCAAATTCTCTGTTGTGCATTGATGCCAAAATCTTTTCAGCATGTTTTAAAAGAAAATCTCCTAGCTCTTGTTTCTGTTCCGGTTAACGTCTGTGTTAAGCAGCTGCTTGGAAATACAGTGCTGGTTTTACACCGAAAAGGAAAATTGTCTACTTCTGTGACATTTTTTGGCACCCTTTTTCCACGTAGACAGCGACAGGCAGAGCTAGCAGGATGGTTCCTAATAAATCCCTGGATTTGCTGAGTTTAGCCTGGTCTTTGCTCTTCTGCCTGCGAGGGTCACAGGCAGTAAGAATGTGCTTGGTGGTTGAATCTGCTCGCAGTGGTTGTGCTCAGACTCACGCCGCTCTTGCCGCGATGGCACTCACTAGTCTGGCTCTCTGAATTAGGCTTGGTCCTGTTCTGGTCTGCATGAGCCCGGCTTCTTCTGCTTCGTGTCCAAGCCCCCTCAGCCTGGAGGAGACCCCCCATCACCTTCCCCAAGCTTTTTAGAACTAAGAGAGGTTTAAAAAGTCCCATAACTTGGGGCACAGCAGTGGAGGAATAGCAGCAGGGCATTTGTTAATGCCGCCTTTTCACACAGGCTCCTTTGCCGCGTGGTTTATTTGACTGCGGGCAGAGATTACACTTAATTTTATTTCATGTGCATGCTGTTCTGGCTGGAAAGTTGCAATCAGATCCTTATCGGGCTCATTTAACTGCCTCTGTGCCAGGGCTTGGCAGGGGGGTTGTAAAAGCCTGTCAGACCTTGTCACACTCCATATAAAGCAAGACATCTCTTCTCCACAGGCTTGAAATATTCTTCTTGTGCAATTACTTGTGCAAGTGAAAATTAATCATTCAAATGTCCTTGGCAAGCACATACAGGAAGGAGTGAAATGCCATTTCAATGCTTTTAGATTGAAGAAACTACTGGCAGATAATATTTTGGAGTATTTGCCCTTCTTTAATGATACTGCGCACAAAAGTCCATCAGATATAGTGAGAAGCAATTTCTGGCTGGGAAAGGAAAAGTTTCAGCATTTCAGTTGCTTTTCGAGCTACTGTGTCATTGAAATACACATTGCCACTCAATGCACAGACAGTAGTCCTATGGGAAATGACATTAAAGGCTGTTTTGCGATGTCTTTTAAGCAGAAAATGAGTTTTGCTTAGCCAGGGGTTGCACAGACTTGTTTTTCCTTAGGTAGACAACCACAGTAGGATAATGAGAGATAAACCAAATCTTAAAACACCTTCCCCCCACCCCTCCCTTCTTCCCAGTCTCAACTTCACTCCTGAGTTCTCCACCTCCTCTCCCTGAGTGCTACAGGGGATGGGAATGGGGATTGTGGTCAGTTCATTGCATGTTGTCTCTGCTGCTCCTTCCTCCCCATGGGAGGACTCCTCGCACTCCTGCCCTGCTCCAGAGTGGGGTCCCTGCAGAGGAGACAGTCCTGCATGAACTTCAGTATGAGTTCTGGGGACTTAAAAGCCATGCAATGTGTAGAGCTCAGAGCCTTGTAAGAACTGCTTACTTTGCACTTCATCCGTGAAGAAACATAAAAGCATGGCAAGATGTGTCACACTGATAGTGAATGGTTGCTATTTTTTTTTTCAGCTCTATGGCTATTGCTACCAGGACAGCAATGACATCCCAGACACACTGACGACCATCACTGAGCTGGGCTCGCCTTTAGAGATGATCCAGCTTTTACAGACGTCCTGGGAAGACAGATTTCGAGTGAGTAACAACTGTTTTACAAGGACTTTTAGGAGAGTGATGAATACAAAATAACATGGAGCATGAAGCAGGGGTGGTGTACTGTGCAGTGCAGCTCACATTATTAAGTGTTTGCATATGATCACATATTGGGTTAGGAATAGTGTTTAGCACTCCCTTTCTGCAGGGTTTAAGATACTCTGCTATTTTGTCTGTCGATGTTATCTAATTGTAGCTGATTTTATGCTTTTTTTGTGGTACCTTCAAACATTTCTTACTTGTTAAAACTCAGGACGCACGATTTTTGGCATTGGGCACTGTGTTCTGCGACTGGGATTGAAACAATAGAAGGATGTTACATTTTCCTCCTGATCCTTATCATAGGCTGGTTGTATAAATGTTTTCTACTGCTTCCTGCTCTGTTCGTCTTTTACTGGGGAAGAGTGAAATAAGTGGACACAGACCTCAAGCCCAGGTTGTCCATTTCATTGCTACGTCTGTACCAGAGAATTAAAAGTGTGCCTGACTGATCTCAGAGGCGAACTGGCAATGTGCAGCCCATTCTGTACTACTGAGTTCTTGCACCCTTTGAATGCCCACTGGAAACAGCCGCTGGATGGTGTCTGGGGATGGTGCAGAGCAACCTTGGTCCTGGTGCTAACAAGTGTGTGTGTGGGATTAAGTTTCTCTGCCCAGGAATGTTTCATCCGTCTATCTAATATAGGTGGACCAAGTGTGTTCCCTGTGCTGAGTTGCATCTCCTTTTCCCCAAAATAAGTGTGGTCTTAAGTAAGTAGTAGAGGTACTTGTCACAGCTCCTGAAATACAGGACCTGCCTTTGGCTTGTCCAGGGAATGTACACAATGGACTGTGACAGTGATTACGTATGAAGTAAATGACCACAAGAAATGTTAAATTACGGGTTGTAAGCAGGGAACTTTCCTTTCAGCATGGATATTTCGGAGTGAGCAATTGCAGAGGGAGATGAAGGAGAATTAGGTGAAGGTGCTGAGCTGATTCACAGAGGTGGAGTTAAAATGAACCGTTCCTGTGACTGCTGTAAAGAAGTCTTGGATAATGCCATGCTCATTAGCTTCTCTAGGATGCAACTAGCGCAGAGAAGGAAGAAGTAAAAGCATGTCTTCTTGATACATGAGACATGTTTGTGGTTTGGCCTGGAAAATGGTTGCATAAATATTTGACCTTATTCCTACAAATAAGAATTCCCTTGTGCTGAAGGCCTCGGCAGTGAGCTTGATCCTGTATCAGCAGCTCTGTGCTCTCAGCACAGCTCTGTGATACAGAGCAAGGCCTTCCCCTGTGTGCTTGAAGTTTGCTGTAGAGGAGCATTTGCAGTCCCAGCCTGGCAGCAGGTACTCAGGGCAGCAGATCGCACGCAGGTTGCCTGTGTAGGAGCAGAGGCTTTTTGACCTTTGAGGAAAGGCAGTAATTTCAGATGGCAGCCTGTGTTTTTATTCCAGCTAAATTCCAGGTTTGTTGGCAATTGAAGGTATGTGCATTGTAGATTACTTTGGGGTATTATGTGCTTTTTATAGAGAGGATATTGCAGGATGGCACGTGCGTGAATCCCGTGTTCTTCCAGAAGGAAGAAAAGCTGGTCAAGTTTGGTGTCCCCTAATCAGGTCTGTGTTCATCTGCAGGCATCTCCATGTGAACTGTGGTATCCTGTAAGTGGGAGAAAAATGCTCTAGTATGGTAAAGCAGGAGCATGATTATAGAAGTGTGAGATAGTCCTTGCGTCCCATAGGTCTCTGAGGGGTAACTTCAGACATGCTCAGCTTCTTATGAAGTATGCATTTAGGTGCTTCCCTTAGTATACCATTTGTGCCCTGAGACTGAATTTGATTTGACTAATTCAATGCCCGTGGCTTTAACAGTGTCTTTGAACAGAAAACAGATTATATATGCACAATAAAAAGCTTGCTAGACTGAATAAGACCTGTTATTAATTTAGTACATAGAATAAAAATTCCAGTATTTAACTGTGTTCATATTAATGCTGTGTTTGCATTAATATGTTACATAGTGGACTCTAAAGGAATGCATGAATTGAAAACAGCACTTTGGAAACAGGACTGAGTTCAACGTTCATCCAGTTTGCTGTAAGAGTTATTCACGTTTCTAACCTGCGTTTAAAAAGTGCAGCATCAGCACGGAGCTCCTGCCCCAGCCTCGAAGAGGCACATGGAGGTCCACCAAGGGAGATAGACGCACGTGCTTATCCCACTGAGGAGTTCCAGAGGAGCAGTGGAGCCCCTCTTCTGGGGTTCTGCCTTCTTCTTCCATGAAAGAAGGCAAACCAGAGGAAAGCAGTGGAAAAAGGTGATAGGAACCAGTGGAAGAAAGCAGTCAAAAGGCAGGATCAGCACAGAGGCAATACAGACACCCACTGGAGCTCCAGACGTGGGTGCAGGGCAGTCCAGCCAAAACTTCCAGCCCTGAAGTTTGTAAAAGAGCAGAATCAGGCTGTGCGGTTAAGGCCTGTGCATAACGTGTTATTAAAAGTTAATGCTTTTATTTCTGTTAAAAGCAAGAATCGCAGCAATGAGCCCTGCTTCAAGAATAGTGTGGGAAAGCACTGGTAAAGGAGCTTATTTTTCTTCCAAGTCTCTAAGGGTTTTACAATCAACTATGTTAATCCTGTGAAAAAATACCTTAGTTGCAACATTCAGTTTGGAGGATAAGTTGTAATGCCTGTATTAAGTCATATATTCAGCTTAAGCGGTTTCATTTATATACTTTGCACTGAGAAAATAACGCAAGGTCCCCACGTTTTTACATTTCAGATCTGTCTCAGCTTAGTTCGGCTTCTGCATTATTTGGCTCACTCTCCTCTTGGCTCTGTGACATTACTGGATTTTCGCCCCCGGCAGTTTGTGATCGTAGATGGGGAACTGAAGGTCACAGATCTGGATGATGCCAGCATCGAGGAGAGCTCTTGCACCAGTAACAGCGACTGCTTCATGGAATTCCCTGCAAGAAACTTCACCCTGCCCTGTTCGGTTGAGGGACGGTGTCAGAATATGAATGAAAAGAGGAATCTCTACAACGCCTACAGGTACGTGATGAGATAAGGTAGGGAATTAAGAGCAAGCCAAAAGTCTCCAGCGTCTCTTCCAGTTACTCACATCAGTGAGTATGTATTGTGTCAGAACCATGACCCAGGAGTAAGTGAAGCCATGAATAATTGTTTCATTTGTGAAAATACATTGCATTTATAACTTTGGGAATGTTTTGCATACTTTGGGTGTGATTCACCACTCAGTCTAAATTTGCTTTGGTTGAAACCCATTGAATTCTTCCCACAAGTAGAGATTTTCATGGGAGTGATGCAGAGGTGCCTGTGGAGATGGGGCCCATGAGCTCTGTGGTGGGATGATTGGGGCAGTTCTTCTTAGGTGTGAGTTAAGAAGGATCATCACATGGTTTCCACCACCAGCTGAGCAAAGGGCTGGCTTCAGAGGCAGAGTTAGAGTTTAGCTCTCATCCTGTGCTCCAGCTTGACCCGCATGCCAGACCCTGGCATGGTTTGGTGATAGCAGGCTCTGATGTCAGTTGCTGATGATCTGGGGTGTAATCCCAAACCTTTCAAAGCAAGGGGTGCTCTGTTTCACCCCACTCCCCTGCTCTCTGCAGGGGGAGGCACTGGGGGACTCACTCCTGGTGCTGCTGTGTGTAGATGATGGGACACATGGGTGATGGGTCACACTGGACCATGCTGAAGAAGACGTTTGGTTGACACATCCGCCTTCCAAATTTGGTTTTAAAGGTTTCTGTGGATTTACCGTGGAGTCCTTCTGGGTGATGGCTTTGTGCTTGTGGTCTCGGCTCTCTCCCACTGGCCATTGCTCCCCTCAGAAGGCTGTATGGTATGCTGGGGGAGCAGTGTTTCCTGCTTCTGGGGAGCTGACTGCTGATGCTCCGTGCCATGCTCCTCCTGCCACTGCTCCACTGCTGGGGCAGGCGGCTGCCTTGTCTGATACAGATAGGATGATGGAGGATCTCAAAGCAATGCCAGAATGGTGTGCTCATTTCTTAGACTTCCCTTTCAAGTATCATGCCATTCACTGCCTGCCAGACCACAGCGAGGAGAGGCTGCTCCAAAGAAGAGTCTTCTGCTTTGGTCCCAGGGCACTCACCAGCATGTGTGATGCATTAGCTGACCACACTGAAATGGGCCGCACCACATGACAGCCATCTGCAGTTTGCAGCACAGATTTTAGTGTGTCCTGCAAAATTTTCCATTTCCATTTATTTGGCTTAGAGATCTTGCTTAGCTTGCTAGCTTTTGGTTAAGACCAGTAAAATGCACCAAATAAGAAGCCTTTAATAGGCACCCATCCATCTTGGTCTAAAGTGGGGATGTGTCTGTGATGTGGTGGGCTTGTGGCAGGTTGCTGGTCTCGCTGAAGGAAACAGTCTTTTTCTGTCTCTAGCTGGATGCACTCTGGTGCTGTAGGGCTGGAGATTGCCGTCAGTAAAGGGTTGCTAGTGCTGTTAGGTAGAAATCAAAAGCAGCAATATATCAAACAGTGCATAAAACCCTTGTGATTTTAAACTACAGCATGCCCTAGCCTTGAGAGCATAATTAAAGCTATCTGGCTGGTTTCTTTATGAGGTAAATAATTAAAGGAGAGAAAACATTTAGGAAGAGAACTCTATTATGCAAGAACTGGCCCTTCTTGACTTGCGAATGGTTACCTTCTGTCACAAATGTGTCTCCATGGGGTTTCCTCCAGATGTTTGGAGGAACAATTTTCAAAGCACTGGACAGTTTCAAAAGTAAGGGCAATTAATGTTTTGAACTCTCAACTAATGGCTGAGATGAATTCTCCAGCATTGACAGTTCTTACATTAAGATCAGCTAATTCTCAGAAAGAAAAAAGAAAGGAGTTAAAAGGGCTGTAGGAACAAATGTAAAAGGGTCTGGGAAGCTGTGTTATGCAGATCACAAAAGATGCCACTGGCCCTGGAATCAGTGGATAACAAACGTTCCTGCAGTTGAGTTGTGTAGGCGCCAGTGTCTGTCTGTGCCAGAATTTCACATGTGGGTGTTTGCACCCTACTTACAGCACTGTGTGTGGTGCTGATGTTCCCAAAATAAGAAGGACATGGAGCTGCTGGAGCGAGTCCAGAGGAGGCCATGAGGATGCTCAGGGGCTGCAGCACCTCCCACATGGAGAAAGGCTGAAAACATTGGGGCTGTTCAGCCTGAAGAAGAGAAGCTGCGTGGAGACCTCATAGCAGCTTCCAGTGTCTGAAGGGGGCTACAAGGATGCTGGAGAGGGACTCTTCGTCAGGGACTGCAGCGATAGGACAAGGGGTGATGGGTTCAAACTGAAAGAGGGCAAGTTCAGGTTAGATCTAAGGCAGAAGTTCTTCCCTGTGAGGTGCTGAGGCGCTGGCACAGGGTGCCCAGAGAAGCTGTGGCTGCCCCATCCCTGGCAGTGTTCAAGGCCAGGTTGGACACAGGGGCTTGGAGCAAGCTGCTCTAGTGGAAGGTGTCACTGCCCATGGCAGAGGGTTGGAACTGGATGAGCTTTAAGGTCCCTTCCAACCCAAACCAGTCTGGGATTCTATGATTATATGTTATATTGCTCTTTAGATTTCTAGATGTATTTATATTAGCTGTTTCATACTCATTGTGAAGAAAACCTATCTATGGATTAATCTCATATGGGAAAATCATCAATACTATTTTTGTAAGGGATGAAAGGGGGAATTACAATCTCAAGGAAATATTGTGTAAATAAAACATGTCAGCTCAGTAATACCTGTGTTTATGAGCAATTTTTTGCTATCAGTAACTTAATTTTTAATGTGTGCTTATGGAAGTTGTCCTCTAGTCTCCCTCCTGAGCATCAGCCCCTGGAGGTTTCTGTTTGACAGTGTGGCCTCTGTATATGAAAACCCATTTCCTTTACTTTGCAGGTTAGAAGGAAAGCGGGGCAACTTCCCAATTGTGTTCCTGTTCTGCTCATTACCAAATATTAATGCCTAATAATTGTATAAATATAGTGAAATCCCAAACTGTCCATCTCCATCTTAGGTTTCTATGATACTGAGTTTGCAATATGTAAGTATTATTGGCAGAGTAATAGAAATTTAAAGGAAAAGGGTGAAAATGAAGTGTACTTGAAGTGATGGTGAAGGCCTATTGTTTGTTCTTTTGCAATTAAAAATGGTAAACTGGAAAATATACACCCATGAATGAACATCTACATGAATGCATCTTGAATTTAGATTAATGATGAGGAATAGAGAAGACATTCTGGATTGCAGTGGCATTAAAACAATAGCAGAAAGCTTTCTCCTGGCAATACCTGTGTAAGTCTAAGAAAACTATAGAAAAGAAAATACCAGCCAGTTATTTGAAATGAGCAGAAAATTGATTTATGCACTTTCAAGGTTTGAAAAGGCCCCACAAGGCTTTTGGGTTTGAGAGCATCCTTTTAGTTTGTTCAAGTACAGACAGCTTTGCAAACAGTCACAATTCAATGGGCTTCACAGCAAACTTCTGTGTTAATGAAACAGTTACATGTAGTTATAAGGCAGAATGGTCTAGGTCTGCCAGGCAGCTGGGCGAGTGGTGTCAGCTATATATTTCTTTGAGTATAGAATATGATCACATTTCTTGAACAGGCTTGTAAGCAATAGGAATTTTATCCCTTATTTTGTTCAGTAGTTACCAGACATTCATAATCTCTCATTTTGTATTTCTCAATATGAGTTACTTTTCCATTGCAGGTTCTTTTTCACGTATCTTCTTCCACACAGTGCTCCATCCTCACTGAAACCGTTGCTGGATAAGATAGTCAATGCAACAGGTAATCACACTAAACATGATCATGGGGAGCATTTCCTTTTTCAGTGTGACTGTCATGTTTGGAATGGGAAAGATGCTGCTTTTATATTCACTGCAATAGAACCAGATTGGTTTTCTACCGAGGAGAAAATTTCCCCCATACAGAAAAGACAAGAATGGCCCCATATACCAGAGAAATCCCGTTGGGGACTTTATCTAGGCTTTACAGAGGTATTTACTTCCTCCTGGCACCTCAGCACTGGGGTGAACTGCATCAGAATGCGATTCCTTGTGGGATTTAAAGGAGCCCCTGTCTCTGCTACGTGGAGTTTCATTGACAAAAGCAGGTTACTTCCCCATTGCCAATGGTGCCAGTGGTGCTTTTATATGTGAGAAGTCAGAGGCAAGTTATATTACCGTAGATCTTTACTATGGTAGTGCCTTAAGGACAAGAGTAGTTGCATGTGCCTGTAAATCTGATTTGAGCGTTTTCAATGCATTGTTTTATACCTTATACTGTGTGCCTGGCTCACGCCAGGTTTGAAACCCTATTCGTAGTAAGTCAGGGATTTCATGTCCACATCACAATGCTGCCAAAGAGCGGGGCACTGCTTGGCTCTGATCCTGATTAGGGCTTTAGTCGAACGCAACCTTGTTTTGTCCTGTGCAGGCTCCTCTTTGTCTCATTTGTTTTCTGTGCTTTTAAAGGAGAGCTTCACTGGGGAATAGATGAGACGGCTGCTCAGCTAGAGAGAGTCTTGGATCTGTACAAGAGTGGAGAGTACCTGCAGAACACGACCCGCACGCCGAAAGCTGGTAAAGTGGTCTTTCTCAGAACTTAAAATCAGAGACTTTGTTTTTATTTTGAGGTTTGAAAGGGCAAATGTGCAGTAAACGGGGCTTGGTAGCCCTGGAAATCATTAACATGATGATCTGCTGTCTGGTTTTTGCTTCCTGGGTGTCTTCTGAAGCTACTAAATGTTGTAACTGGACATCCATAGGTGTGAGCAGGCTGTAATGGGGTTAAGGAAATCTCATGGAGCATATATCAGCACCTGTGTGGCAGCAGGGCCAGGGCAGTGATTGTTCCCCTGCGCTGGGCACTGGTGAGGCCGCACCTCAAGTCTTGTGCTCAGTTCTGGCCCCTCACTACAAGAGAGACACTGAGGTGCTGGAGCAGGGCTGGAGAAGGGCAATGGAGCTGGTGCAGGGCCCGGAGCACAGTGTGATGGGGAACGGCTGAGGGACCTGGGGGGTTCAGATGGAGAAGAGAAGGCTCAGGGGGGACCTGATCGCTCCCTACAGCTGCCTGAGAGGAGGATGGAGCCAGGAGGGGGCTGCGCCCTGCTCCCAAGGAACAAGGGATGGGACAAGAGGAAACGGCCTCAAGCTGCACCAGGGCAGGTTTAGATGGAGATGAGGAACAATTCCTTCCCCAGAGGGTGCTCAGGCATTGGCACAGGCTGCCCAGGGCAGTGCTGGAGTCACCATCCCTGCAAGTGTTCACACACCGTGGAGACGAGGCCTCAGTGCCATGGGTTAGTGGTGGCCTCGGCAGTGTTGGGGCATGGTTGGATTTGATGGTCTTAAAGGTCTTTTCCAACCTGCTTGATTCTATGGTTCTGTGATTCTAAGTTTAAGCACATCTTAGTGAGGCATTTTTTAAGTGCTATGTACAGGCCATTATGCCTGAAAGACTGGTGGCTAAACTGTGATGTGTACAAGTATGAATATAGGTATGTATATATGCATCTACACACAAACACATGCACACCTGGAGTTATTTAAAAGGTGTGTAAATGGGACACTTAAGGACATCATTTAGTGGTGGACTTGGCAGCATTGGGTTTGTTGTTGGACTTGATGATGTTAGAGGTCTTTTCCAACCTGAATGATTCTATGATTGCCTCCACATCAGATTTGTGGAAAACATTTTTTGTCACATCCCTGTACTTCTCTGCTGTTGCATATCAGAATCTGCCCAAACATGAGTTGGGGGAATCTAACCAAGATGCCATAACTCTCTGTGGATTTCCTGGGACTGACAGGAATTCCTTGTAATGTAAGCAGCTGTAGGTTGGAAAAATGGGATTTGTGCTCGCTAGCAATAGAACAAAAAGGAGAAACAAAGACTTGATGAAAACAAAGCTGCAGAATAGTGTCTTTTCCATAAAATCTCCACAGCACCACAGGTATGTAAAATGCTCATCAAGCTGCTGTGATGCAAAGGGATGCATATTCTTCCCGGAAGGATAGCTTGTGGAATTATACACATTGAAGACGATTGTGTGATGGAAATGACTCTTAAGTCTAACAATTGAAAGCTGCTTTGCAAATTATTTTTGTGTACACGCAGTATTCATGTCAAACTGTCAACATAATGGACTGCAAGTTGATAGGAAAATTATTGCTTTGCTGGAAAAGCTCCTTTAGGAGGGAAAGATGGGTTCTAAATGAAGATGAATGTTGGCACAGGGGGTTTGAAAAGTTCAGTGAAGCATTTGCTCTGTGAAAGAGACACAGCAGCCAGATTCATTCCTGTCGTAGCACTGTTAACCTCAAAGGGGCCATGACACCAGGGATGAATTTGACCCACTTATCAGAATAATTCAATATTTATTTTGTTGTAAAATTGGCAGGAAAATCATTGCAGGTGTTCATTTAACTTTCTAATTTTCAGCTTTTCATCACAATCTGTGCTGAGTGATGCCTGTCAACACAGCAAAATGATTTTCAGCAGTACAATCAATAGTACAAACACTTCCTTTGTTGAGGAAGTGCCAGGAGGGCTGGATTTTTTCTGTGGTGCTGGTTGATTCCAGATTGAACTGCCCTATCAGGACAAGATGAAGTTTTGAATTTGAGAGGCTTGTCATGTTTATAAAGAATCTCAGGGAGAGAAGCTTAGGACAGTGGTAGTAAATGTAACAGTTCAGGTTTCTATTAATACAGAGCAGGGCTCCATGTATATTTGGCCACTGTAATAATTACACATTTTTGCGTTAGTTTAATTCTGTGGAGCCCTGGATAATATCACACAGAATCTGCTACCTGTATTCACGGTTGGTAATACCGTCCTGTGTAAGGAGCCCTTTTTATTTGTAGGACACTGCTCGTGGTTTTAGGCACTCTACAGCGCAAGCAAAGATGTTGAGAGTCCGTAGATGTTTTGTGTAACGTATTTGGCCAGTCTGCGTTGAAGACCACGAGTGTAGTATTAAATTCCTTGATAGGAAAATGTTCTCGACTAATAGCAAGCCTGAGGAATCGGATCTCTTAGTGGAAATTACACTTAGATTGAGATGTATTTTCAGACTTAGCTGCTGTGCCTTTAAGATATGCAGGCCTGTTTCTCGTTTGTTCTAAGGCGACTTTAACCAAACAGAAAAGGGGTTGTAATTTATTTCTATTTTAAGGCTCCCTTTCCGTGCCAGAAAAGTATGAAGAAGTCATTTTGTGAGGGTGAAAATATGCCTACCTACCCGTTTGTATGCCTTTTATTCCAAACATATTCCTTCCTAAAATGGTATTTGACTGGTAATGCCATGCTAGAATTAGTTTTTAATGTTTTTAGTCCAGAGATGATTGAATTATAAATTATTAATTAATTATCCAGAGATTCTGGAATAAGAAATTCTCCTGTGATAGTGAAGTTGCAGGAGAGGGTGACAGTGCTGCTGGAAGGGACTGGTGTCCGAGTGATCAATGTCTTCTGCTGCCAGGATGTTCCCAGCTGAGCTGGCATCCTGAGCACCAAATCCAGGGCTGAAACAGGTTCAGTATTCTATATAACTCTTGGTAGGCAGTAGAGGAGAAGACGGGTGAAAAGGGACAACTGTGTTACTTTCCTAAGCTATCAGCTGAGGTCCTGCTTTGGCCCTGTTTGGGGTCTAAGAGGACACTGTTACTCTGAAAGCAAAGAAAAAGTGGTTTTCAAGTTGTGGGATTTTTTTTAAAACCTTTTCTGCCTTGCTCTACATCGTAATGAAAGTTCAAGGAGACTTTTCCAGCCCTAGGTTGCTACGCTAAGGTAAAACTAGAGAGGATGGTTTGGTTTTGAAGCCAGGTTGGAGTTAATCAGAGCTTTGCATTCGTATGCTGGTGTGCCAAGATCAGGCTGGCACAAGATCAACTTGATTTTGCTCCAGATAATGGAAATCTCACAAAGTGTCTGACTCCCAGGATTTTCAGTCTCTCATACAGTAGAAATGTCAAGGATTAACAATGCCAGTCTCCTCTGGCATCTAGAGGGTTTTGACAAAATAAGGCCTTTCTGGTGTACAGCCTGTTTTCAAATCCTAAAAGTGGAACTGAAGGAGAATTCAGATCCAAGAACTGCAAGATTTTGGTTTGGTTTAGATTTTTGGGGAAAGAAACCACTGAAGGTTCATGTAATGGTGCTTCAGAGCTTGGCTTAGGTCTAAATCTGTTGTCTTGGCTAGAGCATTGTAAATTTGTACTAGGAAAGAAGAGATCATGATCTTGGGCGTGTGATATAAGGCCATAATGAAAACATTAACTGAGGAAACAAGTCTGTTATCTATGTGAACCTATGTTTTTGAAAGGGAGACCTCGTCCTGTGAACACCATGAAGTGAGAAAGGTGATATTGATAATCATTAAGGAAGTGACATGAAAAATGTTCTTGTCAGCCCCAGTGTTCCCATAAATAAAGTTTAACAAGATGACATAGTCATATTACAAAAGGTCTTGGATATTAAGCTTTCACTGTGCTTCAGTTGTAAAAGGTTTTATAGTGCTGTAAATTATGTTATGCTCTGGACTTTGCTTTAGTATCTTAGAGTAGAGGCGCAGGAGACATTTGATAGCTATGTATGTGTTCTGTAATCATAAATCATTCTACTGTTAATGTTGAGATAGGAACATTACAGTGTTTAAAACAACACCATGAACAAATACCTTTATGTTCCATTGACTGTTGGTCTCTCTTGCTGGAATACAGAAGAATGTGGATTAAAACCATGTATTTCTTCTGACATATGTTATCTTAAAAAGATTAAATCATTCCATTAATTCTTCAGATTAAGAAGGTTATAAAACAAAATCTGCTGATGTTCATCTGTAAAGTCCTGCCCCAGTATCAACATTTTTATTGCTTCAATTAAGTGACACTGATTTGTACCAACTGGGTGTCTGGCCTTTCAGCTAAGCCCCAGCCTTTCAGTTAACTCAGAATTTACTCAGAAATGCGTGAAATCAGCTAACACTAGTAAGTTGGATAGCTTTGTTATTCATTAAAGCTAATAGATGACCCATTATTAGGCCTGAGGGTGTGCAAGCCCAGAGAAAGGCGTTATTAGCTGCTGCTGTTAGTTGAAAGTTTGTTCTCGATGCTAAAATAGCTGGAAGGTTGGACATAAAGCAAAGACACGTTGTGTTTTCCTTTGTCTTAAAACAATTTGGCAGGATTATGCTGTATGTAAATATTTACAGTACAACAGTGTTTTGAAGAAAATATTCTGCAGGGTCACTATAGCAACCTGCTTAGGAAATCCTAAATCATAGAATCATTTAGGTTGGAAAAGACTTTTAAGATCATCAGGTCCAACTCTTCCCCCCGGAATCCTCTGAATCTGAAGCACTGGAGAAGTATGGAGCTGGTTTTTCTTCCCTCTGGTGCTTTCCTTTGCAAATGTTCCATCTTCTAAAGGCAAGGAGCCCAAGCAGCTTTGTGAGTATTATCGCATTTACAGAGGGAAGAGCCATCCCGTGGGCCCCATGGCTCACCCCAGGCTACCACGTAGCAATCCACCCACGACTGATTGAAACTGGGGGTGAGGAGTGGTGGTGTTGGCGCTCATGTGTGCGTGCAAGGTTGCTGCAATATTGTTTGAGGCAGTTTGTATATCCTGCCGCAGGCCACAGTGTGAAGGCTTAAAGTATGCTGCTGAAGGCTCAGCTGCCAACATAGTGCAGCCCGGTCCTTGCAAGCCCAGAGTCCTGCTTTATCTGGCACTTACGCATTTGGTGTTTCTTCCACAGAGACATCACGGTTGCTTTGTGGCCAGTGGAGGGGGAAAGGTTGTAAGTACGGGCAGAAAGTCTCCCTCCATGCCCTGCCTTGTGCAGAGGTTCTTTTGCATCAGCAGCGAGGCAATCCCAGCGTGCAGAGGAATACAGGAGGTTCCTTTGTACCCATGCAGCACTTGGAATATGGTGTGGCAGTGTAGTGACCAGTGGTTGTTGCTCACATATATCTCCACTGTCATGCAAACCTTTGTCCTATTCACTGAGCAACTTGTTCTGCTGTCTGTAAGCCTCTCTAGGTCCCACTTTGGCAGTGTACAGCAAAATGCCTTCTGCTGATGGGTTAGGTCCTCAGCTCCTTTGGAGAGCACTGAAGAAGTCACGAGTGTCCCTTGCAAATGTTGTAGGCATGTCGTTAAGCTTAAATACCCCTCACAGGTGACTCTAGACACCTTTTGGCTCATCCATCATCACAGTATCGTTGTTTTGATGAGCAAGTGGGCCAGATGCAGCTCACAAACATCCATGGCACTGATTTGAGCTGGTTGCCTTCAGGAGCTTGGTGTGTACTGCAGAGGTGGCTGTGGGTGCAGAGCAGCTCTGCAGCCCAGGGAGCAGACCCGGGATGAGGCAGGAAAAACACTCCAGCTGTGTCATGTTAATGGGAATAAAATGCGAGGGAACATGTCGTTCTTCTCCTTATTTATTTGTGTTTCGGTGACAGCCTGCATACCGATTTAAATACGGCTCTACTGTAAGCACAATAGAAGCATATAAAAAGAGGCAAGCCTTCCTTCGCTTCCAGCCTGCACGCGGGAAACAGCCAAAGGACGGAAATACTCACCAGAGGAGCAGGGCTATCTCCCAGTCTGACGGCAAACCCGTGTCCTGCCAGGCCTCGCCTGGCCTTCCAAACAGTTGGGATTCGTCAGAAATGATTGAAAGCAGAGGCACGTGGGATAGGCCTAGCATGTCCTTGTCTCAGACATCGCAAAAAATAGCTTTTTTGCTGTGCTTATGGCTCTTTGAGGGTCGTTGTCAGAGGCATGTTTAAATGTGAGGTATTGGAGCATAAGGGAAATTTCAGCCTAAAAAATGAAGCACACTGAGAACAGAAGTGTATTATTGTCCTTTTAGGCTCCCATTCTGTTTTCCATAAGCTCCCTGGGAATCGGTGGGGACTGTAAAGCGAAATGCTGCTCAAAACCACTTCTTGCCGAGATTGGCAAGATCAGGCTCTTTCGACTTACTTGTAAGCAAAGCAATTAAAAGCAATTCCAGAGTCAGCTGCCAGTGTTCCTCTTGAGAGTGGAGGAAAAGAGGAGGGAGGAAAAGGAGCAACGTGATTTCTCTCTCAAGGATGAACATTACTGCGTCTGTGTCATTGACCCATGGTGTATTGGCAGGTGATAACTAGAAAAAAGAACCGGGCAAATCTCCAATGAGTAGCTGTAGTTGGTAGTAAAACTGCAATCTGGCTGCTGTGGCTGAAATAAACGGTCATTAGGCCTGATTAAAGTCAGATTTAGGGTGATTCAAGCAAGCTAAAAGGGGGAAACCACAGGCAGTTTCACATAGTTTATTATGTACTTGTGGAGTTATTTATATGACTCAGTCTAGTACAGTGAAAATGAGTGTGTTCAGAGATTGTAGTCGGCTTTGGGACAATGCAGGTGATTTTTGGGTGAAGGTTTAGGCCAGGATAAAACTGTGTGTTTTGACTGACCAGAATAAACTTGTAAAATATACTAGAAATCTGTTAAAAATATCCCCAAACCAAACTTTTGAGGATTGCCCAGATTCAGCAAGATATTTTAGAGCTTCGTAATGTTTACAGGGCAGGAAGAATGTTTCCTAGCAGGATTTATTTGTATAACTGTGAGCAGGGCATTGGATCTGGTGTGTTATTCTGGAGTAAATCTGTTGTGACATCAAGATCAGGCTTAACTGTATTGCTTTTATTTGCCCCGATTCTCACAAAACCAGTAGATGGAAAAAAGGAGTCTTTTTCTGTTGTGATACCAGTAGGAGCGTTGGGCATTTCTCTGATCTGTTCCTTGCCGTTACCTTGATAGACTTTATGCGCACTGTGTCAAGTTACGTGTATGTACGCAAAAGTGTAAATTTATAGCTGCATTTATAGTATTAGGCAAGTATTTATTGGTTTTAAACACCATTAGTCTGGAAATCGACCAGAACTTTGACCTTTTTATGATGTGATTTACTGCCATGAGCCTTCAAATTCCATGGACTCTATTTAAGCAAAGTTTCAGGTCTTGGCAGGACAAAAACCTGAGCTGGAGCTGTCTTTAAACCAGTGGAATATTGCTTAATTGAGCAAGTAACTGCACTGTAGTGACCAAGAGGATCATTTAAGGGTGTAGGGGAAGCCTGGCTGTCCTGCAGGCTGGGGCTAATGTCATTGCCAGGGCACTACTCGGTGGAGGAGCCTTCAGGTGTCCTTCTAGTTCATGTGAGACGAGTGCATTTCTTCACAGCTCATGCAAATAAGGGCTAAGAGGTCAGCTCCCAAATTTGCCGCTGTGTAAACAAAAGATTCCAGGGGCAGTTACCTTGCTCTGCTCGAGATAAAGGAAGTTGTGGAGAGAAATGTGGTTTCCTCAGACTGGTGCTTGGTTGGTGTTGCAGTCAGTTTCTGCTCAGTTCTGACTGTAATCATAGACTCACAGAATGGGCTTAAGATCACCCAGTTCCAATCCCCTGCCATGGGCAGGGACACCTTCCACTAGAGCAGGTTGCTCCAAGCCCCTGTGTCCAACCTGGCCTTGAACACTACCAGGGATGGGGCAGCCACAGCTTCTCTGGGCACCCTGTGCCAGCGCCTCAGCACCTCACAGGGAAGAGCTTCTGCCTTAGATCTAACCTGAACTTGCCCTGTTTCAGTTTGAACCCATCACCCCTTGTCCTGTCCCTGCAGTCTCTGATGAAGAGTCCCTCTCCAGCATCCTTGTAGCCCCCTTCAGACACTGGAAGCTGCTCAGAGGTCTCCACGCAGCTTCTCTTTCTCTTCTTCAGGCTGAACAGCCCCAGTGTTCTCAGCCTGTCTCCATGTGGGAGGTGCTGCAGCCCCTGAGCATCCTCGTGGCTCTCCTAATAGTTTAAGAGGAGAGCGGCAGGAGCGCCTGGCAGTTTGGGAGCATGAGTTAGGGTGTAGGGCTGTTGTGTGTCCCATTCTTTGCTCCTTGCAGTCTCCTTCCCATTGGGATGCTCCTGGGGGAAGGCAGTCCCAGGCAGCTACCCCTGCTGCCTGCCATGCAAGTAGAGAGAGGGGCTGCCTTCCTGCCTTTACCCCTCCCTGCATCCCACTCCTCTCCCTGCATGCAGCATAGATAACCAAACTGCAGGCATTTTGTGGTCTTTGCCTGTTCAGGAGAGCTGCCAGAAGTTGCTTTTGTGGAGCCTGTGTGAATCTCTGCTTTCACTTAGACTCCAGGGGCTTTATTTTCACCTGTGTGGCACTTGCTGATCTCCCAGCCAAGGAAATGCTCTTTGCACGTGGGTTGTGCTGCTGTGTGCCTGTTACCTTGCCCTGTTCCCAGGAGTCATTGCTGATGGTGATGGTTTCCCTCATGTAGATACTGGCAGGGAGTGGGCAAGGACAGCCACAGGGCTCTGCTGTGTGTGAAGCCACCCTAAGGACCAGCATGGAGGTTTCCATCCTCTCTTGCACCAACAAGCCAGGCGCTTGCCATCACCATTGCAGTTATTCCTGATCCAACTCTGTCAATTAATGTGTCCCAAGCTGCCCAAATGATTTACCAGGCTTGGTTACCTTGAAAAAGGCAATGGAGAGGGAGAACTTTAACTCCTACGTCTGACAGAGCCTTGTGTCCCATAAATTACTGCTGCTCTTTTTAAATCTGTTTTACTTCAGTGGGAACCTAACCCCTGACAGCTGTACTGGAAGCAGCGCTGAGGAGCATATTGAGAGGCATATCTGTGAGCAGAACACTTTAAACATTGGATAGTGATTCAAAATAAGGCTCTTCTAGATGGGCTTCTGCCTTGCATGGAGAAAAAGACATGACATGACATGAGGCTGCTCTGATGGCGTGCTGAGGGATGCGGCAGATCCCTCCAGCCCTGGTGCTGAGCCTGGCATGCTCCAGGAGTGCTCTTGGAAAGGGCTAGGACATGCTCCCTGCTCATGCAGAGAACCAGGCAGATGCTTCATCTTCTGCTCGTGTACAAGGGCCATCCTTCTGTGAGTGTCCTCTGTGGCGTGGGGTTTGGCACAGTAAAGTGTTAAGGGGAACTTCCACAGCCGTGAAAAGGAAAGTTGTGGGTAGTCCTATTTTACATCCAGTGTGGCTTGTACGCTGATGCAAACAGTGGCACATGGTGCCACTATTAATATATCAATACGAGTAATTTGTGCTCATCATTTTATTGACATTGGCTCGAGGTACAAATCAATGCTCAGCAGTTACCATAGAGAGATAAGAGAATATCATTCAGTTCCGTTCAAGTACTGTTACACTGCAGATGATACGTAAATTGGAAAAAAGGGACTTTAGCTATCCAGACAGTAACAGCTTCATTTAGGGTCCGACTCTTCTTTGGAAGAATCATAGAATCAGCTAGGTTGGAAAAGACCCTTAAGCTCATCAAGTCCAACCATTGCCCAGCACTGCCAAGGCTATCACTGACCCATGGCACTGAGGGCCACACAGTGTGTGAACACTTCCAGGGATGGTAACTCCACCACTGCCCTGGGAAGAGATGCATATAAATTTCTTGATGGAGAAATGACCATTAGTAATGGGGAACTACTTTTTGTTTTTTCCCCTTCATGTGCATAAATATGTCATTTCTGAATTAATGAAAACTCTTTTGCCTTTGATTTAAGTGGGACATGAGCAGCTCTGATTTTGCTGCTTTGGAATGTTTCTTATACTTTCAATGAGCCAGGCTTAAAATAGAAAGTATTTACTGCGTTTGCTTCCCACTATTTCAGCCTGTGTGGTGTGAATGAGCACTTCTGGATGTGTACTTCTTTTCCCACTTGAAATACTGGCAGTTTAGAGTAGAAGACACACTCACCTTTGACTTGGTGGTGTTTGTACAATGTGCTGTATGAAATGCTAGCAGGCTGAATCTGCAATGTCAGGCAGGGAATGCCTCAATTGAAGCGACTTAAGAATAGGCTGTGAGTCAGGGCAGGCAGCTCTGGTTTCCATAATAGATAACAAACTCTTTATTTTTTCTAATTGTAAGTTTTTTGAATAGGATGGGGGGATGAAAGGGGAGAGACAGGAGGGAACCGTCAATTTGTGCATCTGGGTGATAAATAGAAATGTTTATAAGTGATGAGTTGGATTTGCTGATGCATTCATTAGAGAAGCCCCCATCAGCGGCTGGGAAAGTGAGAGGAGCTGTGAACAGAGAACAAGAGGCAGCTCATAAAGGCAAGTGAGACTGAACGGCAGCCAAGGGAGAGGAGTAACGGGCAGGGCAGCGCGGAGGCTCAGGGCAAGGACCATGCTGACATGCTCCCACTGCTTGTTTTTCTCCCCCTTCTCTTCGGAGGCCCATCGAGCAACTCCCCCTTTGTGCTAATCTGAGCAAGCAAAAAAAGTTTGCTTAATTAAAAGCCTGTCTTTTCTTCTATCTAAAGGAGCCTGAGGGGAAATAGCATGCTCTCCTGAAGGAGAGGGAGGGCTGGGAACGCCTGGTCGGGTCTCACCCTGACAATCCTGCTCACTGTGAAGAAGTAGGACAGTGAGTCGGTTCATTCAAGTGGATGCTGTTTATTCAATGGGACATTCTTCCTGTAAAACTCCTAATAAAACCAAAGCCTCGCCTACGCAGTGGGGAAGGGGAAAGGGTTTTGTGCACAGGCTGTTTATTTGTAGACGCTTTCTGGAGGAAAAGGTGAGAAGAAGAAAGGAAAAGGAAAGTAAGGTGCAGAGCTATAAACACATTTGGGAGTAAACCAGGGCTGGAAGTCTAGCCCCTCACCTTTTCCATCATATATCCTGCTTCTGAGCAGTTATAATAAGCCTTGCCTTTTAAAAACAAGCAATTTGGTGGAGCTCTCTAAACGATTGCTTTGCTCTGGTTATTTCAGAGTACAGACGGGTGCCTGAAGCTTTTATTCCTGATGAGAACTACAGATGCTGGCCATCGTACCATCATAAGGGCTGTCTCCTCTCTGTGTTCGATGTCAATGAAGCCATTGAGATCTGTGATAGCTACTCCCAGTGCAAAGCTTTTGTCCTGACCAACCAGACGACTTGGACAGGTGGGTCATGGATGCTGTGGAGCAGAGACAGCAGCTCAGTCACATAGTCTGGATGCTTTAAGTGTTTTAATACAGTCTGGGTGGAGTGCTGGGCTGGGCTGGGCTGTGGGAGCCACCAGCTAGAAGTGGGATAGTTTCTGATGCTCCAGATGAGGCAGTTTCGGTTTTGATGGGGATTCTCTCTGCCTGCCGTCATGGGAGAAGGAACCTGTGGACAGACTCAGAAGCATTGGCACCAGAGGGCTACAACACATGGGCCACAGGTCTCCAAATCATGGGGTCTAAAGTTTTATTGTAAAATACAGCAGCAGAAACAACACCGAATGCCTGTAGCCTGTTTCCACAGTTAGATGTGCAGGACATGGACCAACACCTGGATTTAAATTAACCTTTCCACTTGATATGGTTGTTGCAGTTTGACAAATCACCGAACAGGTTCTGTGCATCTAGCTGGGACTTCCTGGCTGGTGTCAGAAATTCCTTGCCTCTGGTGGGAACACAGTGCTTCTAGCAGTAGGGCTTTGGATAAAGGGCACTGGGAAGGGAGGGTTTTAAGCCAGGTAGAAATAGAACTTCCAGAGGAAAACGCCATTTGCTACCACAGCTCATTTTCTTGTCTAACAGAATACTCTGGCTGAAAAGAGGAATGTTGCCTCCACGCCACAGGGCTGTTTCTCTGCCTGCGCCTGCTGTTTTCTGCTGGGGCCAGGTCAGCTCCCCTGCTCCTGGCTTTGGGAGGAAGGGTGGCTGATGCCTTGGGAAAGATGATTGAAGTCCTTGCTCTGCCACAGACTGTAGTGTGGCAAGTTATTTAGGCTCAGCTTTCTGTCTGTACATCCACGATCACAACATGTCTTAACCTTAAAGTCAAAGTCTGCCCTGTGTGCACTTAGGTGCTTTAGTTGCGCTTAGCTAAGCAGCATAAATACAGATCGCTGGCAGGCTTATATATGTGCCTGGTAGGCCCCCAGCTCTGAAAGCACCATCAATAAGTAGAAACTTCAGACAGTTCGTACATTTCAGAGTGGTTTAGGCCATGTACTGCTATGGCTTTCTACATTAGTTTGTAATTCTGGGAGGTGTGACCAGAGACTTTCATGGAACCTAAAAAAACCTAATGTTGGTTAGCCTGTGGCTAACCGGTGGCTATTAGATCATCATGTCAGACTATCTATAGCCAGACTACTAAAGTTAATTAATATACTAAAAAATAATTATTACTGCCCAGGGAAATCCATAGGAAGTTTAGAGCAGCTCCTGTCTCAGGTTACGATATCAAGAGCAAATGAGACATATCAGTCTTGGTCTTGTTTACCATTCCCTTTACCATGTTGTTCCTGGTGCATGAGCACTTGAGTCTCTGACAACGCAGCATGGGAATTTGCTCAGTTGAGGCATCCCATATGATGCTTTTGAAGAAAGCAACGTTATGGGAGCCCTCTAGAGAGGGCATTTGATTTTCCTGCAGTTAGAGAGGAAGGGCAGAGGTTGAACTGATGCGGAAAGTATCTGTGATACAAGATACAAGAACTGTACTGTGGCTCCACACATACTGATAGGTGAAACCTCACCATATTCAGTCCCCGTTGGCCTCTGGTGTATATATGGCTGGTGCCTTACACCACCCAGGCTGTTAGCACTTGCTGGTGTTTGTGTTCCAGGAGGAGAAACCTTGTTCTAGCTTGTTTAAAACCCAGAGTTACAAAGTGATCAGTACTTTGGAGGAAGTTGTGTTCAGCTGACCAGCTTTGCAGAGATGATTCTGCTCTTGTACAACCAAACGAAGTCCTTCCTAAAGCCCTGAACTCAAGCCTGGATTTATCAGTGGGATAGTCTTTAAATAATGTTTTAAAGATTGTGTGACATTTGTGTTAAAATCTGCTTTTACCGTTAGCTATGCATAGCCGCGTATTAACATAATAAGAGTAAATGCAGTGAAACCAGGGGAGATTTGGTGTCATTTTAGATGAAAGCATTTCAGGTTTTGAAGCTGAGAGACCATTCAGTCTTGGGTTGCCTGAAGAATGCATAGGTTGAAGAAGAATATGAAAAGACAGTATTTTAAGGTAGGCAGCATTTTGCTCATCACTTCTAAATTACTTCCTTTCCTTTCTCCCCTTTTCCTACTCTGCAGGTCGCCAGCTTGTCTTCTTCAAGATGGCCTCAAATCATATCATGCCTGATCCTGACAAGATAACATATGTGAAGGTGACAGACTGACACCTAAAGTGTCTCACTCTGAGGTGTGAGTGATAAGAGCTGTTTGTGTACAAATATAGGCAGCTGTTACTTAGAAGGTGGCTGTGGCCAGAGGAATAATTGCACTATTACTCATTCTAATCTATAGAGTGCTAAAGAGAACTTTAAAGAAATAACCTGCATGACCAGGATGAATGTGCAATAGAACAACGTTCTGAAAATGTGATTTTTATTTTTATTTCTTTTTTTTTTTTAAACAAAGCAAAATACAAAATATGATACACTGTTAGGGAATCATTTGGGTTCTAAATCAGCTGGCAGCTCTGGCTTTTCTGACCAAGGGTAGCATGACGTTTCTGACCTGTACATGTATGTACAGGGACCAAAGTTGTTCATTTCTATGAGAAGTCTGTATCCTCCATGCTGATACTTATTTGGGCACATAAAATCTCAATGGAGTAACTGAAACATATCAGTTTGTAAGCTGAAAGCCAAACGTTACTGAAGACAATCAGCATTTGTGTTACAGCTATCAAATATGCAGTGCCTGCCTGTTGGTCAAAAGGAAGGATTGGTTCTGTTTAGAATTGCAAGACTGTAGCTAATATTCATCTTCGCTTCCAATGTTATCATGAAGTTTCATTTCTAATTTAAAAGAGCCATTTTGTGGGTCTAGCAAATCACATCAGCCTATGAATAGTCCCACTGAAAAGGTAGGGACTTACCCAAGTGCTGAGTGCTTTGCTGAATAGGGACAGGCCTAAGCATATGCTTACAATTAAGCCTGTGCTTAAGACTTTTGTTGAAGCCAGTTTGAATTGTTCAGGAAGCCACATCTTGGACGGACTGGCAGAGCAGTCCAGCTGGTGGAACAGGACTGGCTTAATGACTACCTTGCAGTTATTCATATTTTTTTTATCATCAAATCCTTGGTTTTCTAAGGCACCGCTTGCTAATTCTTAGAATGAAGGAAGTAAAATGACCTTAATAATGTCGAATGAATGCTAGCCTTAATCTATATAAATGCGTTTTACAGGCATGGTGTGTCTAGAGAATTTGCTTTCAATGAAAGCAATAAATGCTGAAGTGACCAATGTCATACTGTTTTGTAGATTGTACAGTCAGGAGAAAAAAAAAAGGTGCTTTTGTCTCTCAAAATGTTTATTTTTGTAAAAAAAAAAATAAAAGATAAATACAATTTCTTTCATACTTGATTTTTTTCTTTTTTGTGTTGTATATAAATACCTAAATCCAGTGAAGGCTTAGACATGATGGTTGTACAAAAACATAATGCTGGAGGGATGCTGGAGAGGGACTCTTCATGTGGGACTGTAGTGATAGGACAAGGGGTGATGGGTTCCAACTGAAACAGGGCAAGTTCAGGTTAGATCTAAGGCAGAAGTTCTTCCCTGTGAGGGTGCTGAGGCGCTGGCACAGGGTGCCCAGAGAAGCTGTGGCTGCCCCATCCCTGGCAGGGTTCAAGGCCAGGCTGGACAGGGCTAGCAGCAACCTGCTCTAGTGTGAGGTGTCCCTGCCCATGGCAGGGGGTTGGAACTGGATGAGCTGTAAGGTCCTTTCCAACCCAAACCAGTCTGGGATTCTATGACTGTATAGGCCTGGAGTATTTTTTCCAGGAAGGATCTAAGGTTGTTCCATAGGCTCCCAGTGAAGGATGTGTTTCTGGGGTGCCTGGTGGCTTTGTCTACTCAGTTGCCTGTCACAAAGCTATTGACTGTTGGAAGACAATGCTTGAGTAGCCTTTCCTGCTCTGTGGTTTGAGTCATGCTGATAGCCATCTTTTAACATTTGGAAGGGATGAGGATGAGAACAGAACAAGGAGTTGCTTCTTGGATTGAATGGTGTATATTCTGTACCAAGGAGGGTCAGAGAATCATAGAATCCACCAGGTTGGAAAAGACCTTTAAGATCCTCAAGTCCAACCTTTACCCCAGCTCTGCCAAGTGCAAGGTGGGTGGCAGTGTGGCCATGCAGGAACAATGGTCCAACAGGGACCCTGTCAGCAGCGTGTTTTGTCTCACTGTGGCTTCCCTGAGGTCACAACTACCCTGAGGACTTCTGGCAGTTGACTGGACTGACATGCTGTAATGGCTGTAACTCCCAACTTATCAAACCCCCAGCCGTCACAGCTCACCTGATTGTGTTGCCATGCACTTAGGAACCTATCAATCATGCTGTGGTAATAAACAAACACCACAGATTCTTTTCAAATTGCTACATAAATCATGCCAACACATACTGCACAGGTCACTGAAGTGATATCAATTGTTGGCACTGGGGTGCTGGGATGTATTTTGAAAGGTTTTAACCTCCTGTGATTGCCTTCCCATTAAGCACCGTGCACAGTTCCAAAAAATACTCAAGGTTTTAAGCCAGTGGGAATGGTTAAATCCTTTAATTGCATTCCTAGGTAAAAAATATCAATATTTAAAAGGGAGAAAAAAGATAGCTGGAGTAAGTTTAATTTTTAACGTAGTAGTCAGGTAACTTTGGATAATTACATCCCATCACTTTCTGCAATCTGGAAAAAACATGCCTCTTAAGTCAGGAATTCTTTATCCCTGCAATTAAACAAACTTGCCAAACCAATTTACATCAGCTTTTGCAAACAGAGATCAGGTAAGCAAGAAAGAAACGTAGCCATGAGCCAAGAAGCTGGATTCTAAATTTCAGCAGTAATCAACTTCATACAGGCAGGTTTATAACTCTTGGACAGTAAGGCCTTCCAGTGGAAACACTGATTGAAATCTTAATGAGGGGGGTGATATTACAATAAGTGAATTTAATAGCTGTAGTGAGCACTGCTAAAAGTCTGAATTTGTGGGAGAAACTGTCTTTGGCATCAGTGGGTCTGATTCAGCCCAGTGCCTGTGGTGGCATGGAAAGCCCTAAGAAACCACAGAGGAGGATGAGGAGGAAGCAAGGACAAAGTGAGCTGGCAGGGCTGGGCCTGTCAGCCTGGGAGCTGCTCCCCCTTTGCTGTGAAAAAGGCATTTCTATCTGGTTTTCCTCCTAACATTTTGACTGCTTTTTACATTTCCTGGCTTCCTTAAGCGACACGGTAGAAGCATGAAAGAAGACACCCATAGGGCTTTAAAGGACTGATATTTGCGTGCGTGCACGCACGTGTGTGTATGTGTATATGTATTTATGTGCGTGTCACGCTGAACAGGGAGAGCTTATTTCCTCTGTGAAAAACCAATTGGCTGTGCACAAAATGAGGTGCTAAACAGGATGTTGAGTTCATCTGGAGAGGTGAGAGCTGCGTGAAGCAGTGGGTGCTGCAGCTCTGCGAGGAGCTGTGCTGAGAGCTCAGTCTATAGCCCAGAGCTGCGTTGGGCTACAGCTCGGAGCACCTCCCGGAGCTGCATGTCTTTGTGATGGATTGGTGAAGGGGTGACACTACCCCCAGCACTGGGAGCTGACTCCAGGCAATCACCTCTGGCCTGGTATCCTGAGGGTTGTAGTGGAGATGTGCCAAAAGCTTCAGTCTTTGCTTAAACCAAAGTTAAACTATGATGTTCTTCTGTTTTTCAGTATCTTGTCTGAAAACTACTGTTTTCTCTCTGGTCATTTTGCAAAGCTTTCTCCCCAACTTCAATGTGTCTTTTTAAGTGGAATGCTGAGGTCTTACGTATTCAGTTCCAGAAACAGGCTGTAACAACTTAAATCACATCTAAGAGAAATCTGTGCTGAAATTGGTGATACCACCACAAGCTTTCATCAACCAGAGAGAAAGCCTGGAAACTTGTGGGCGCTGTTGCCAGCTGAGTTGTTCAGGTAAGTTAGTATAGAGAGTGAAGGGGGTTGATGGGCACTGGTGAATAATCTCAGAGAGGTTCTTCCAACACGAGATAAAGGACTTTAGTGTAAGTACTGTTCTTAACATGCTTTGCCCTGCCTCCACCTGCTTCACTGAGGCATTTTGCTTGGTACTTCTGCCAGCTGTGACCACCAAGTTTCCTATAAGGTCCGTGAGAAGGACAGAAGAATGAGGTGGAGGGAGGACAGCAGCTCGGAGCAAAGGCAGGTCTTCCTGTTGTCGGTTTATGTGGTCATAAATAACTACTGGGGACCGCTGTCCTGGAGCAAGACATGGTAGGTGCACAGTGAAGATGTACTTGCTAAATCTCTGTGTGTTTTCAATAGATTCCTGTGGAAAATTTACCAAAGTCAGCTGAAGAGGCCAGTGAATGGGCCAGGCTTTTGACTGACTGCTATATCCTGTATGTGCATTGCTTATTCTTCTGAACTATTTTCTTGAGCTTTTGTGGCAGGGAGAATTAAAACAAATTCCAGAAGACATCAAAGATGAGAAGCTTGATATTTGTTTATCAGGGACTGTTGTGATGGCACAAGGGGTGATGGGTTCAAACTGAAACAGGAGAAGTTCAGGTTGGATCTAAGGCAGAAGCTCTTCCCTGTGAGGGTGCTGAGGCGCTGGCACAGGGTGCCCAGAGAAGCTGTGGCTGCCTCATCCCTGGCAGTGTCCAAGGACAGGTGGAACAGAGCCTTGGGCAGCATGGTCTAGTGTGAGATGTCCCTGCCTGTGGGAGGAGTTGGAGCTGGATGATCTTAAAGGTCCTTTCCAAGCTAAACCA
Source organism: Ara ararauna (assembly GCA_028858755.1). Taxonomy (NCBI): domain Eukaryota; kingdom Metazoa; phylum Chordata; class Aves; order Psittaciformes; family Psittacidae; genus Ara; species Ara ararauna. The sequence continues at coordinate 124,388,084 of CM054379.1, forward strand.
GTCTGTGATTCAATGATTCTAAGTCGGTGCAGCCTTGTGTTCATGCCAGATGAACAAAGGAGCAGACTTAGTGACTGAACAGTCAGTCACAGACAAGCATCCTCCGTTACAAGCCAAAATACCTACTGTTCTTCTACTGTGCTGACCCTACTAACATTTATAAGGCCCCACACCTTCATGCACTGTTGCTGTTTAGAGCAAAGAAGACGCTCCTGTTGATAATAATTTAGATAAAGCAAATGATTTAGAGGACTTGTAATTCAAAGCATATGGAAGAGCAAGCAGGCAGAGATCACATTGTGTTGCCTGCCAGAAAGGAATACATGAACGCAGGGATGTTCAGATTTTAGTAGGGAGAGCCTTATCTTGGATTCCTTAGCACTAAATTCTGTGGTGACTGACTAAAACCTACTACCAGGAGGAAAAAAAAAGAGAAAAGGAAAAATTGAGTGGCAAGACTGTTCACAAGTTTTTCCAGGAAAACACATCCCTAACCTTTTGGTCAAAATGTGAAAGAGTGTTGAAAGAAGTCAAGCAGTTGAGTTGAAAAGACTTAACTGAAGTTTTCATCAGTCAACTGCAGAAAGAAGAAAATGGGGCTCAAACAAGAGGAGGAAGGTGTGTGAAAAGCAGGCAGTATATAAAGGCTTTGCAATCAGACGCTGCTTAATGTTTTTTAAGATGGGATTATTTGATCTTTTATTTCTTTAAGAAAACATCTTTTTTTCCTCCCCCTGAGTTTTAAGCAGGAGTGAGACACATCGGGCTGGCTTGGGCTGACCGCCTCCGAGAGCTCCCAGGGCCGGGGGATCCATATCCTTCCTCCAGCACGGACATCCTTGGCATTGTAACTAACACGTAAGTTACTTGCAAGTAAGCATGAGTGATTTTTTTCAAGGTGATGCGGATGCTTGTAAGAGCTTATTTAAAAAATGTGAAGGGAGCAAAACATATCTATTCCCTTTGTAGTTGCCTGCAGTCAACAATTGCCTTTGTGTAGTAGGTGCTCCGCTTCCCCATGCCAAGTGGGGAAGTCTAATTCAGTAGGACCACTCTTGTTATGAAACTGTCTTTGACGTCCGGCCAGAGGGCCCACAACGCATTTATTAGAAATTAAACAAAAAATCCCTGCTAACCACAGTTTTTCAGCAGATGACTGTGAGGCTGAGAAGGAAGACTAAACTATCCAGTGGCTACTTGAAATGATAAAGCCAGAATCTGATCTTAGCTTGATTTTACCAGTGTAATTCAGTTAATCCTTGATTTGTGTTCACATGAAACAGAATCAGACTGTTAGATTTCAAAGTATCTATGGGCTAGAAACTGAATAAAACTTGCCTCTGGGACCTATGTGTTTGAAATGTGAGGAAAAATACACTGATTTTCCCATATATGCACACGTGTGTGTGTGAACATGTGTATAGGTTCCTGTGAGAGTTAAATAATGACAACGTGAAGACTTACTTTCAGAGGGAAGCTTTAGCAAGACACAGAAAATTAAAAACATACTATTAGATAAATAATCTCTGGAAAGGAGTAGAAGTTCTACTCACTGTTTAACAGGTATAATGCCACTGCGATTTATCATCCTGCCGACTTCAAGTATGCCCTTAGAACAATTTCCAGTTTTCAATAGTAGAAGTATCTGGCATGTATAAAGATAATGGTACAAATTGGTAGTTATGAATCGCAGCTTTCTATAAATACACAAGAGGAATGCAGAGCAGCCCATCAAAGCAGATGACCAGAGGCACAATGGCACTTTTGGAAGTGTGTGTGCTTAATGTTTTATACAAGACCTTGGCTTTGTCCAAGTCCATGACCTATTAAAAGCCTTATAAGACTTAATAGCAGGTATTTCCTCATTCTTGGACATAAGCTGTTGGTTAGAGTGAATGCTACTATTTCTACATGCTTTACCATCCTTTCTCTTAGTCCCCAAGAGCAACAAGACTAAAGCCTGTTTGAAGAATGGAAACACTTCAGTTAAATGTCAGGTTTTCATGTGTATATGGCTCTGATTTCTGATTCATTATAGGATTTTGATAAAAGACAGCTCTTAAGCAGAGAGAATATCACAGAGTCAAAAAACAAGATGCTCATTTTGTTGTATAGACAATGAATTTGCAAGCAGACTGTACAGTCTACCTGGAGAATTGAAAAGTTTAATGACTTAGATTGCAGGTAAATCACCATTTCACTGCCTTGTATTGCAGCATATGTTCCATGACCTATAATTATTCTGATGTACAGTCCATTTCTTGAAGTCCAAGCTCCCAGAATCATGTGCTCATATGGGAACAAGCTCCTCTTTGCTTCTTTTTGCCATCTACTAAACAGTGTATATAAAGAGAACTGTGTAATAATAATCTTGCAATTCAGGAACCACTGTAGCTGTGGTGCAACTGCTTCTTTGCAGTAACAATCAATGGACAAGAGTAGGTGACCAAAATTAGCAATAATTCCACAGTGGATGTTGATGCTAACCAAAAATATCACAGAATGGAAAACACATCTCATTTTAAAAGTAAGAGGAAAGGGGCATGAGAACTCTATAGTAAAAAAGGTGTAAGAAAAACAGAGATACCATTTATAAAATAATATTTGTATAATTTGCTGGGCAGGGGAGGGTAACAAATATGCAGTACCAAAAATTCCTTGCTAACTCTCGGGAACAAATTAACTCTTGCCTCTCTGGAATCACTGGCCCATGTAATATCAGTTCTCAGTTTCTTCAGTACACTTGGCAACCTATTTCTGTCTGAATATCAGTCTTCCAGTTTGAGCTGAGAGATGGTGTGTGTGACAGAAGGAAACTGAAGCAATGCGGTGGCTTCTCAGCCAGCCTTGGTTCGTACTGCGTGGTGCAATTCCCACACCAAAGTTGCATAGAACATGCCTTCAGCTTCTTTGGAATTAATTCCTTAACTATGTGTGTTCCTAATAAAGCTTACTGTGGACTGCTGACAAAAGCTCCCTTTTTTCTATGAGATAGAGCACCCTCCAATGCCATCTAGTGATGCTGATAGAATCTTATTAAAACCCCTAGATCCTGTGCATTCCAAGTAAACTTGATGCCTGTGTGTACTGCAATGTATACTTATGCTTCCACAGAAACCCAGAACAATATTTCTTCAACTAATTTCAGCAGTTTTTACTAATTTACTCAGTTTATTTACTATAGTATTAGTATATTTCTTTTTCTTGCCTCCCAAATTGCTTGGCTATGTAAGAGGCTGCTGAACCTGCTCCAGCTGCCACCTGGGAAGGAAAGTTATTTGGTGCCATATTCCCTTAATTCAAATTCTATCACAGGACCATGTGAAGGTGGCTGTTTGGTACCTTCCAGGAGGCATGCAGCTCACTTTCAAGCAGAGCTCCAAATGCAGAATCCTACAAAAATACAATACAAAAATAGAAGAAAAATACAAGTAATTAAAAAAAATATTGGCACATTATTTATTGTAGCAAACCATATACGAGCGGCATTGAATTTCTGTTGCCACGTCCTCTCGGAGCTGTTGAGGCTGATAAGATTTCATGCAGCCACAGAAAATGTGGGAAACGGAACACAGAGGGGATGAAGGAGGGAATGGCAAATTTGCTGTGTTTAATGTATTGGACACCATCTGTATTTTATTCAAATAGGGTTATATATTTTGTGAAAATAAAAACCAGCCTCATGAGTCAGTCTGTGCAAGGCAGTCACTTGAACATCTATAATGGGAAACATGTTTTAGGTTGGAAGTTGCAAAGGGAAATCAAATGTTTGAAGTGTCAAAGTTGGAAAAATATAAAATATGCCTGACACCGTAGCTATTGAAGCCAAAATGAATAAATCATCATCTCAGGAAAGAAAACCCCACCAAGCTCTTGGCTATAACCTTCATTTTCCTACACTCAAATAAAATTACATACAACCTGATAATTTAACCAGACTTGTCAATAAGAACTGATGGCTTCAACAGACACTATCACTTCGTGCTTCAGTGTAGACTTCAGGAGCATCCAGTATATTATCCAAGAAAAAAATGTAATGTCAAACTTTCCTTTATAAGTTGATAGAGGGAAGAACCTTACACAGTGGAGCTCATGTGAAATATGTCATGTTGCAGAACACTAGAGTAAAGTGAAATGAATGCCAGCTCAGTAGTTTATTCCCCATGTAAAGCTTTTCCTGAGCAGGATTTTAGTATCTTTCTAAGTAGGGCGAGCATGACTTCCAAGAAGGAATTTGAGAGAAACTTTGAGGTTACAATAATAGGAGTCTGAGTTTGTGCTCCCAATTTCTGTTATAGTCTTGCTATTGATTCTGGTCAAGTTTTAAGCCATTTTCTCTTCATGTTAGGCTCAGTGTCAGGAATGTGATTTGCAAACATAATAGCATTTATCTGTGCATGTCTGGGGGAAGTTATTGGGACATAGTGGTTTTCGGCTTTGTCTGCATCAAGGATCTATTCATGACAAATGAAGTAGCCTGATGGAGAGATGAGAATGCTTTTATAGCTGCAACGTGACATGCAATAATTTGGGCAAACTGAGGACTTTCATGTACTGTTTAAGATGCTTACATGCCTATTTATTTGTTTATCAGAAGATGCACCTTCTGCACCTGGAAATTGCAGATCAAAATAATAACTCATTTTATTATTCATGTTCATTAGATGTTGAAAGTAGCCTATCTGGCCTTTTACTTGCTAAAATATGTTAGCTGGTCTACAGCCTCCTCTGTGAGCAGCCTCAGCTGAATGCACCTGGTAGGGAAATAGTGATAAGGAGTGGATTTGGCATCCTAAATCTCTTTCACTCTGGCCCTAGATTGCAAAAGGCATTCTCTACCTGTTTAGACTCTCTACAGGTCTCAGAGGACCATAGTCCCCCTGGGGAGCTGTCAGAGAGCTCCACCTACTCCATCCTCTAAAGCTGCTTTCCCAGCTGTGATCCATAGCAAGCAGTCAAGTTTTTCAGCCTTGGTTTGCGCTGTGAGAATGCCCCAGCTTCACCATGCAAGTGATGTTAGAGATAAGTTGGGCTTTTCCTGACCGGTGCCAGGTAAGCAAACAGGGCAGATAGATGACACAAACTGCACTCTAAGCAAAAGTCACATTTCAGAAGAACAGTCAGAATTCAAAGGATTAGGTGAGATTAGGTGTCTAAAGTTGTGGTGACACTGAGAGTCCTTTCATCTGCCCCAAAACGACCCTGATGGGTCTGACCAAAAAGCCAGTCCCCAGCTGTGATGGTTGCCTGTGGCCAGCAACTGACCCCAAGGGAAAGAGTAAGTACAGCCCTGATCTTTCTCCTGACACTCTAACTGTTGTCAAGCAGCAGTTCAGGATTTCCATGAGGTTAAGTTATTAAACCAACTCCAGTCATCTACAAGATGTCATATCACTTGTCTTGGCAGCTGTGGCAGGACCAGTATCTCCTACTTTGAAAATAAACTCAGCTTTGGCTGGGTGCATATACAGCAGCAGGAAATTGTTATTCTGTGACTGAGTGCTTTTCTATTGACATGATATCTTAATTAAATCTACAAATGGAACACATCTTTGGTGTTTTCAGTATTTTTTTTTTCCTCTGTGAATTACTTTCAATATTTGTTTGTTTGTCAGCCAGAAATGTGGGCCAAGGGAAGTTGGAAACAATGCTCAGCTTAGAATCTTGATATTAGCACATACAGTCCACATAAGGCCATTAAAAACATATATTTAGCAAAACCTCAGCCTCCACAAAGGAGGAAGGGCTTTTCACCAGCCTTGAAGATTAATTTAAACCTCTAGCAGTGGATGCTATTGCCACGTGTAGATTGGAGCTTTTTATTACTCACTTCTTGAACAGTTCCTTAGGGAAGATTCTAAAAGCACCTCTGCTGATGGAACTAAAGAAAGGGCAATACTGCAATCTTTTTGACATATATGGCTATTATATAGGTCTGGACTAAGCAGTAAGTTTCTGATTTTTCTGGACATAGCTTGTAAAACAATCTGATCCTGTAGCGCAGAATCTGCAATCTCCACTGTTGTGTTCTTGTCCACAATTACCTTGTTGAATGGATGTGCTATAGGGTTGAACTAATTCAGGAACTGGTGAGGTGAGGGAACACTGAATTTGGGCTATTAACTTCAGATGGCTGTGTGGAAATGAAATATCTAATGTGTGTATTTTTTTTACAATGTTGCTGTTAAATTCACTGCTAATTCACTGCTTGGAATGCAAGCTTTAAAGCATGTCCAAAATCTCTGCTTTGAGGTCACCTGTTAATCAAAGGTACTTACTAGAAGACATTTATATGCATGAAATTGTTTTCCAATCTCCAGTTGCACTTAATGTGGTGAACTTGAAGAGCCCAGCCATCAGAGGTATTAATTACTCTGCTTCATACACTATATACCTTTGCTGTAAATGAGCATAGGGGAGCTGATCTTCTTTTCAATCTGCATGAAGATTTTAGGAATAATTCTTTATGTCCGAATGTCTAAGTAAGTTTCACAAACACAGTTATCCAGCTCTCTGGTAGCTGTGGAAGACTACTAAGAACAAAATACAAATGACTAAGGAATTGGACGAGCTGAGATTCACTTACTCTTGTGAACAATTTTTGGGAACAGCTCATGTCCTATCCCAAAAAAACACCAGAAAAATGCTTGTAAAAACCTGCAGAAATGCAGAAGAGAGAGGAGGAGAGAGTGAATCTTGCCTATTTTCCCTAAACTGTTATGTTCACTCATGGGACATATCTCCAAAAGCTTACTGCTGTTACATGAGGTGCATGAAAGGCAAAGGAGGCTTTCAACATTCACATGATAGGTACTTTAACTTGCTTTGCTTACTCGTTTTGGTTTCTTGCTCTCTATCAAATTACCACTATAATTTATATATAACGGTTGTATGTGAATGGATGGCTTAAGTTGGTTTTGTCATGAAAAGGTCAAATTCCCACTGCCAACCCTTCCCTTCTGAACTGGGCTGCAAAATGAGGGCTCCTCATGCAGCCTTTGCTCTCAGGCAAGTCCTAGCCCAATACAAACAAAGCCACTGACTTCAGCATGCCTGCTTGTATGAATAAGGTCTGTAAGATACAGCCTGTACATTCCAAATTGCCTCTTTTTTGTGCCGTTCACACCAGGGATTAATATCTGTGGGAGGCTTTTGTGAAACCTTCACCCCCTTGCCCTCCCACAGTCCAGCAGTAGCTAAGACTTCAAGGATGCAGCTAGATTTTTTTATCTGTACTGCTCTTTGTAAAGCAGCCCCTTTAGCTGACATTGCAGAAACTGAACATTTACTTTGAGTTTGCAATTTAAAGTCCCAAATTGCCTTTCTTGGAATACAGTTGGAAGGGCCAAAAGCCAATGCTCTGCAGTTCCCACTGCCCATCAAAAGCAGAGAATGGCAGCAGCCGTGGAATACAAGCTGTCCATTAGCTCACCTAAGAAATGATGCATTGAATATTCATTGTTCCCTATTGCAAAATGTCATTTTTCCATGAGAGCTGCTTGAAGCAGTACGGAGAATATATTTGCATAAACCATTTGTCAGAAACAGAAGACCCTTTGTGAAGAACTATTAAGAAACCACATAATCTACTTTTCTGTTCTTATTCAAGTCCCAGGGAGAACACAGGGCTCTTTGTAAACAGAATCTAAATACAAGTGCTGGGTGTGTTTTTTCTGCAATCAAGATTCCATAAATAATAAAATTGGAGTTCAAAACCAGAAGTACCTGAAATTGTTAAACGTAATGTTAATGATTTCCTGGCAGTATTTGAGATCCAGAAAGTTTAACGCTATTAATATCCGTGCTATTTTGACCGAGCTGAACTCCCCTTCCCCAGTTCTGCTAAATAAAGCTGTAATTAATCTGCAATACAAATTTGGGTATCTCCAGTTCCTGGGGAAAAGCATTTTTATAATACATCAGGGGAAGCCGATTCCGTAAATTCAGTTGTGGGTTTTAATAGCCTTCATAATTCATTGCTGTCTCAACGATTTTCTGCTTTTATTACCTGTCTGAGCCCTTTTGTCGAGATAGGTGGCCTTGAAGCTTGCTTTTTTTTTTATGATACCACCTTTCCTCCTTAACGTTTCATTGCCCTTCTCCAGTAGCTGATCTCGTGCACACTTACGGAGGCCCTCCACCACCTCCATGCTCACACAAGACTGGGATAAGTAAGCCAGATAAGTCAAGGCAAACAAACCCCAAGTGTGGCACACTGAGCCGCCAAAGAGATTACTGCTCATGCAATTAACATCTTTTCATGCCCCTTCTCCCGCCGCAAGATGGGTCTTGTTTCCTTTTCACTGGACAACGCAGTTCAAGTATTTACTTGTTGCATTTCCCGGCGGTGAATTACTGAGGCGTTCCTGCCATTCCCAGGAGCTGTTGGTGCCTGGCTGTGCCGCAGAGGGGAGGCGCAGGGGCACGGCTGCTCCGCAGGGAAGCCCTGGCAAATAAAGCTCTGCGCGTGTTTTGTGAGGCAGACTTGGCAGAGAGCACGTTAATGTAATCGCTTTCTGCTTTATTAATGGATAACTCCTTGTTTGAAATGAAACCCGAAACCTTTGAAGATAACACATGCCCTCAGCGCTCAGTGACAGTGGCTGGGATTAGCAGAGTGCAGCCGGTTACCTGCAATTATTATCAGCAAAAGTCATGTGGACTAATTATACATCACCTTTAATCCCAGTGTGTCAGCCTCCTGCCAGCATTCATTTACATTGGCCAGTCATGCTAGGTGCTGAGTGCCTCCTGATACCAGGCGAAGTCAAGGTGCCCCAGTGTTTCCTGGGGCAGTGCTGAACCTGGCTGAGAGCCCCACAGTGCTGTTTTCTGCGTGCCTGCTTTTCCAGCTGATTACATTCCAGAATTCAAATAGAAAAGAAGTAAATTGATAAAGATTAAAAGAGAAAATCAGAAAGGAAAAAGCATAAGAAGCACCGAGCGCAGGCGGCCTGCTTTAAATGACCCACACTTAAATGACTGTATAATGACATTTTATAATGTCACAGTCCTAAATTCAGCACAGCACCTACACACAAAAGCCCTGTGAGACTACAGTTGCACTACAGGCTGAGCCCAAGCTTAAGCAGACAGAAATATTCCTCACTACTCACCCCTTGCAATTTATCCCAGATCTGGGGCTCAAATCCTTGTTCCATCAACTTAGCTAATTACACCCAGTAGCACGCATTCAGCTAGAGGAACTGAGATCCCTTTTTCTCAGGAGCTATATACAGGGGTACCAATTTTGCCAATATTCTCCCCAGATTTTAAACTCATTTCTTTCATTCACAGCTGGTTGGTGTTTGCTTTCCATAATGTTTGCGTGATCAGTCTTACTGGCTCAAATATTTGCAGAAAGGGGATTACTGGAAAACTTGAGGAAACACATTTCAATGTAAATGAAATGATTCCTTCGGGATGCATTCATTCACACATTCAGTGCAGAAACAGAGCTGAGTCTTTTGGTTGATCACCTCTAAGCAGCACAAACCCAGATGTGCTTATCAGTTACTCCAGCTGAAAATTAAGAGTGTATCTGATTAAGTGGACTGAGTTGTGATCATAGAGTCAAGAACGGTTTGCGTTGGAAAGGACCTTAAGATCACCTAGTTCCAAACCCCTGCCATGAGCGGGGACACCTTCCACTAGAGCAGGTTGCTCCAAGCCCCTGTGTCCAACCTGGCCTTGAACACTGCTGTGGCAGTGCTGGGGAATGGTTGGATTTGATGATTTTAAAGGTTTTTTCCAACCCAGCTGATTCTATGATTCTAACAGCAGAGGAGTTTCAGGCACATGTTTTTTCCTTATCAGCCTGCCTCTGTTTTGAACCATGGTACATAACAGAACATTCAGTATTAGTCAACAAAGTCAGTTTGATACCTGACGGAGATTAATTGATGGTGCACCAGTTATCAACTATCAGCTGGTGCTTGCAGGCAGAATGCTGAACAATTGCCTCTGTAGCTAATGGTGAAAGTATACCCCATGTACCTAGTCTTCTATCTATAGATCCAAGAGCTTGAAACCAGCTGTGCACTTTAGGCAAATGATTTACTTTTGGTTAGTAACAACACTTCCTACAGGCTTCCTATTGGAAAAGCATATGCTGCTCAAAGATCTTGTTTGCATTCAGTGCTTATGAAATACCCTGGCTGGGTGTCAGAGCATTCACTTTCCAAGGCTATAAACTTTTGTTCTGTTTTTAAATGTTTCTCAACTGTGGTTTTCTGACTGCCTCTGCAAAGTCACAGCAGGAATACAGTTTTTCTGCTAGATCCTTGAACTGATAGCTGTCACATGGACTTTTTGGGCTGAGATTTTTGAAGTGATTATTGCAGTCAGACAATAACTGTCACCTATATTTAGCTGGAGTCTATCCCTAAGCGCTTCTGGAAACCTCAACCTTTTCAATAAGGTCAAGATTTGGGTCTCTGAACCACCCAGATGAAATTACGAGTAACTACATAAAAAAGGGGTAAAGGGCAAGCACATTTTGTGTACTGTTGCTCTTCTGCCTGCAGAAACATAGCATTGGTGGAAAGAATTTAGGCAGCCAGCTGGAAAAATTAATCCAGAGCATTTTACTAAAAATAAGTGATTGCTCTTTAAAGACAAAGAAGAAAACAAAGTATGAAAGTAATTCCTATCTTCAAAGTATATCCCCATATATCCCTTTTCAGGGATTTTCATCTGATCTTTATGTTCCCCATGTTCCATATTTGTATTGATTTTAAATGGTACCTGCCTATTCCTCCTAAGTATGTTAATTAGACATATATTTGTACTGAGAAAACGAGTTACTAAAAAGCAAGTGAATGGAAGTTTCTCTGGCACGCTGCAGAGAGGGGGATTAATATGTCCCCTAAAAGCAGATGTTTTGGCAAGTAATATTACAAGCTTTGCCCTTCAATCCCCTCACTGGGCACATGATGTTTGTTGCAGAATGGAGGCCTGCATAGAGCAGCAGGTTTTTGGGAGCTCTTGCATCCAATCTCCCTTTCTGGTCTGACTTGTGTCCAAAATAAGGTGCTGGCAGTCAGCAAGTTGCTGTGTATCTTGCAGAAGCACGAACTTGTTAGCTGAGTGATGACTCCAGACTCAGCATTCCCTCAGCTCTCACTTGTGACAGTGATTGCCAAAGCTAGTGGTGAACTAGATAAGGTGGGAGGAACGAGCACAAAATGCTCCTTTGGATTCCTTTTGAATTTCTGAACAGTGACACATTGCATGGCTTTATGTTCTTTAGATAGCCTGAGGCAGCGTATTTGCTGACAGAGAATGCAGTGTCATTATTTCTCACTCTCTGTTTTCAGGCATGAAATAAAACCTCCCTTGCTGTGTCAGAATTAGAGAGTTCATTACTTTAGCAGCAGTTTTAGGATTACTAAAATCACCTTTTCACCGGGGCCTGGTGGCAGACCAGCTCAGCAGAGTGGCTATAACTTTTGCGAGAGCCTGGGGAGCTCCTGGGCTTAAAAGGAAAAGGCAGAATGAGACGGGCAGGGCAGCAGTTGTTCTGCTTCTCAGAAAAGGTTAAGACAATGCCCTGGTGCCAAGGGAAGGAGTGTGATCCGCTGGAGACACCTCTGCCCGAGCACTTAGTGGGGCAATTGCTTAGGTGTTGCTTGAGCCTCACCATTTCTGGAGCTGTTAGCTCTGCCAGGTTTATGCTCATGCCGCAGAGAAGCATGGAAAGCTGCGAGGGATCCAAACCAGCCTGGTCAGCTGGTGTCGTGGATAAAGGCTTGGGAAAAAGCAACCCACTCTAAACAAATTCCTCCATGACAGATCCAGGGTGGGTGTTTATTTGGCAAGAATTCATTCTAATAGTCCCAAGACACCCATGATATTTAATATCTAAACAGAATATTAACTGCCACATGTTACAGCATCACCTTGATTTTAGGGCATCCCTTCTGCTGGTTAAATTTACTACTTTTCCAGTCATCCCATCTGGGAATCCTTTCCAAATTCATGTGAGTTTTATTAAATGTTGGGTAATATGTGACCCCATCAAGTGAATGCAGTGTCCACTTGGGAGACTTTTGTTCTATTCAAACCTTTGTTGACAATGCAGCAAGCTCTGCTATGGGCTGCCAGGGGCGGGCAGCTGGGGCTGAGCTGCGCTTTGATTGATTTGCACAATAGGAACGAAAATATTCCTGAAACTCTTGAGATCACTCAACTCTTCCTGCCAGACTTCCATGAAATATAACATGCAATCAATTTAGCTTACAGCCAAATTCTCCCCTTTCAGCCCCCTCTTTCCTTTGGTGTGTCAGTGAAGATAAATGAAAGAAGCAATAAGGAGTACAAACAGCAGTAGCAACGAAAGCAGCAATTGCTTGTGTACAGGGGGGGGAACTCATGGTGCCAGGCCAGAGCAGAACCCACAACAACTTGACCAAACACAGGAATGAATGAAAGGTCCTTTGAAAGGGCAAAAGAAAGACCGTGTTGACCTCTTTGCAGAAAGAGGAAACTTCAAAGGGGTTACAACAGTTAAAAGACCCAGTTACACGCAACAAAAATGACTTGCTTCGGATGCTAACACAGCGAAACTAAACAACCTCACAGTAAGAGAGATATAGCAGAAGGTGGAGTAGAGGAGGCATATTTTCCATCAGCCACTGGAAAAATGTCAAAAAGGCTCATTTTGTCCCTTTGGTGTTAGGTGCTGGGCTCTTTTCAAAGCTGTTCATGTGAGGAAAACAGGAATGTAGACAGAACTCATAACATGTGCCTTTGGAAAAGCCAGGCACATGTTTTCTTTTCATTTTTCTCACCAAGAAATGTTCTCATCATGTGCTTCTTCTGGAAACATTTGGCAGTTCCTTAGGTATGACGGAAGCTGTGTTTGAGGAAGTTAGCACTAATGAAAATAGGGTATTTAAAAGAGAAAGCTTCTCTTGAGCCGAGTGGTGTTCATGATTTATGAAGACTATATTGAAAGGGGCAAAGAAAGTGCTAATTGCCTGAGACAGTTGCATTCTGCTGTTTTTCTTCACCCAAGGTTCAGTTTCTTTACTTGCTCAATACAGCTTGGAGGGTGTTTGATCGTGTAATTTTAAGCCAGGGAGAGTGCCGCTGACTGCAGGGAGTGTTTGTGCTCCGGGATAAGCAAGTGCACAAAACTTCTTGCTAGACAGCGGCCATGTAGGGCTCTGTCTCTGAATTCCAAGGATTTGAGAGCAAGTAAGTCACAGCACTTCAATGAACAAAGACTTTCCTCTTTAATCTGCTCTAGTTGGGAAAGATAAGACCTCGAATGGAATCTACTTCAAGACTAGATTACACATTAAGATAAGCATAATATGATAAGGACCAAGACACAGCTTCTGTAAGAGCAAATTGTGCTGCTCTACCTTTCAAGAATTCCTTGAAAAAGCGCACAAAGTAAGAGATGAAATGTATCGTTTGAACATAATTTAAAAGGAATTTCAAAAGGCTCCTGACAGGCCCCTTTGTGAGAGGTTTGGAAATAAATAGCAGTGTTGCCAACCTATAAGATGCTTGGAATTCCCAGTAAATAGCTAATTTTAAAATTAAAGAGCAATGAGAAATCATGTGGGGCTGCTGCATATTATTTGAATTAATTGGGGAAAAAAGGGATTGAATGCAATTTGTTAACAAATGATTCTGGATCAGTAACAACTGAGGATGACCATTAGGCAGTCCTAAAAATACTTGTATTCGCCCAAAGCGTTCTTCCTTCCATCCATCTATCAGCATTCTGGCAGCTCTAATGAAAAGTAGTATGTGTTAGAAAATATAATAAGCTTCTCATTATTGTAATGGACTTTGATCTAACATGGTTCCCTAAGGAAACAGATATGAATCGCTGTATTACAGCTTAATGAATATGCCTTTCCAAAATAAACTAACAAAGAGAAGGATTAGAGAAATATTTTACAGAAGTAATTTCTCACTGTAATAATGATTTAACAGAAAACTATGAATGATACAGTCCCAGTTGCACCAGAGTTCTGCTTTGGATAACTCAATCTAAATTCATGACAGCCATTGGCATTGGGTTTTGCAGTTACCTTCTGCAGACTAAGTAGCCCATGAATCCCTTTATCTACAGCCCATGAGCGGAAACCAACTGGTTTAAGCGAGACTAAAATGTGATTTCAAACACAAAATAACACACGTCAATGAGAAGAGTAGCCATCCACTTCTCTCGTTTGCCCCATCGCATAAACATAACAAGCCTTCTGATTGAACTCAGATGCAATGCATTCAGGACATTTAAATTAAAGCAAATACTATTAAATCTAGTATTAATAGTAGTCACTTTGTGATTCATTGGCACATATGACTGCCAGAGCATGGATGTAACGTTCAAAATTGAATAGGGGTCCTATGTGGTACTTGAGTAGAGAAAGGTTTGGATTGATTCAGCTTTTCAAATCTACGTAGGAACTTTTCAGTTTTAGGACAGCTCCTCATTTATTCCTGACAAAATGGTATAGACTTGCAATTGGTAAGGATTCTATTATCTATTTATTTTCCTTTGGTGGTGTTGGTTTTTTAATTCCCAGTAGAAAGGTATCTTCTTTAAATCTATATACGTGTAAAAATCCTATCCTTGCATACATTACCAGCAATGGCAATTAGTTAATATATCATTTGGCAGAACTTTGTACTAATTAGTAGTATAAATGCTCTGGGGAATTAATACTCTGGTTTTTCCTGATAAATAAGTTCATAAGTTTGGAATCAAATATCAGTTTATACATCACCAGTTTTTCCAGAATGCAGTTGATATCAAAGTGCAGAATGACTAAGTCATGGATGTGATACTGTCTGTTGGGTTGGTTTCCTTTATCTCTGAATATATCAAACCAATAAAGTGAGATCAATGTGTAGGGTAAAACTTTGTAAATACCCTGTATTAAACTACTGTATTCATAGTAAGTGTGACATGAAAATAAGAAGCTACTGCCTTGGTGAGCTGTTACTTTGAAGCTTCTAAGTGGCTAGGAATAATGGTACATGCTTCAGCCTGTTGACTCACAGTCACTGATTATTCTTCTGTGGATAGCTGCAGTAGCATGAAGATTGATTGCACTAGCTCTTAGGCTGCAGCTGCCAGTTACAAATGCCAGCTAGTGCATCTCATGGGGATTTGTGATAGAATACAGAAATGAGCCAGAATTACTTCTATTAGCTGAATGCATGCCTTTTATTCTCTTATTTTGCAGCCGCACTGTGCATCCCCACAATAATCTTTATAACGTTAGCTGATTTCAAGTAAATTTGACAGAGGCAGCTGAAGTTTAAAAGGCAATTAAGCTCTTACAAGTAGTGTCAAATCCTTGATCAAGCAGGAGAGAAAAAGTTTTTTCAAGTGGTCTGTCTAAAGGAGAGGCTGCCATATATACTTATAATACATCAAGGAATCAATACAACCTAAACATCTAAATGCTTCCTTTAGCCAACCTGGTATATGTGTGTCAGTCCATGTCGTGTATCATCTTGTGATCATAGAATCATAGAATAGTTAGGGTTGGAAAGGACCTTAAGATCATCTAGTTCCAACCCCATTGTGCTCTTTCTATGGTAGCTTGGCATTTAAGAGGCAATCCATAAACAAATTCCTTTCTTTTCATACACATGCAGTTCAGTTGGTTTAAGGTTAACAGAGAAATAATCACCTGGTGTGAAAAACCAGTATGTGCAAACATTTTTTACAGTGTATATCCAATAATCAAGAACATACACACACACATATATACATATATATATATATATATATATATATATATATATACACACACACACCCCCCAATACCAGGTTGGGAGCTTTCTGCAGCATGTTTTGTTTCAAACAGGACATATTTCTGCCAGCTTTACTCACAGTGAATACTATCTCCTGGTGACTTACTCTATTGGTTTATACCAGATTACTCATGGAGTAAAGAGCTAATCAGCAGGAGGCAAAAGTGCTGCCAAGTTGCTCAATTTTAGCACAAAGTGTTGTGATATTTGGGTGTTTTCTTGTGCGCTAGCTGCTGGAATAAGGGAAGTGCATGAGAATCTAAGCTTTCATTAAATAGAGTGACTTGCTGGCCTTCCAGGATGTGGATAAAAGTTGAAAATATGAAGCAAATAACCTCAGAGGGTCAAGAAATGAGAAGTGAAATATAAACATTTTTCTTTCTTGTGACATTCTCATAATACCTCACAAGTGTCAGTGATGAATGAATAGCAGTGTCAGAATTTCTTCCTCAACCTTAAAATGCTATGGAGTGACTTCAGCAGAGATGAAATATAGACATTTGGTTTTCTGCACAAAGAGATGGATCAGCATAAACAATATGTGGGGCTGAAACAACAACAAAAAAGACTATTATGGATTGAGCAGAAATATGGCCCTTCATCTATGACAGTTGTCAGAACTATTAATCTCCTTTCTGGAATCAGATTGCTGAAACTGTAGCAGTTTCCTTAGCAAGTACAAGCACATGTGTCTCTGCTCATTCAAGACAAGTGTTGATGTATGAGTTTCCTGATGATGGTTTTACAAACTTTGTATTTCAGTGAAAGATGGACAAAAAGACTGAAAAGCTGGAAGGAGCTAACAAACAAGGGCATGTCTTGTATGCAGCCTGAGGAATAATAAGACAGCAAAGCCATGATTGTAAAAGGGATGCAGAACTTTGAAGAGGAGCATGTTCTGTTATTTGGTTCAGGGAAATGTCTTACGTTGTATAACAAACAGAATCGCATCAGACAAACTTTAGTCCATTGAGTGGAGTAGAAATGGATAAAACCAGATCATGTCACGCTGAATTTGGTTGTTTAAATGGTTAACATAGCCTCATGTGCAAAGTGCCAGTGGCTTGATAAGCAATTCACTACTTTTATGTTCTTGTTTGTGTGGACTCCAGTTCCTTGTGAAGTTAGGAGGCCACACTATGCTTTAGGAAACAGTGTAGTAAACTGCAGCAATCTAACTTCAGGACTGCGCCATCAGGAGTGATGGCCTAACAGGAACAACACATATTTTAAGAAACACTATTAATCAAATCACAGACAGAAACACAAGTTTAATGTACTCAGCTTTAACTTCCCAGAAGCAAGATTTCCTCTGCTATGAAGGATACTGCGGACACCTAAAAAGAAGTTGCAGCCAAATCTTTAAACAGAAGGTGAAAATTTCCCCAGAACCTCTCTGTCATTTCCCTCTCACTTGTTATTTTGTCTTTGGCTTGTCCCCAAAATAAGCCATGTTTCCTGAGATAGAGCCCTCCATGGCTCCTCATGTTGCCTCTCGGCCCCATGGATACTCTCTCCAGCAAGAGTATCACATGGATACCCTCTTTTGCATTTTTATAGCATTCTCATATGTAGCTGTAAAAGATTAAATTAAACCACTATTTGACCTGCTTTAGTGGCCAGTGCCGCTCCAGCAAGCAATACATCACTGGAGGAATGTCAACTTCATGACCCATTACTCAAATGAGGCGCCAACTAGGAAGAGTGAGCTGAGAGATCCCGGAGTTTTAAATTTATTGTCATAATACACCCAAAAATCAAATGGAATCTTACAGCATGGGGAGTGAGAGGCAGACGAAAGAAAGTTTAGGAAGTCTCTAAGGTCAATCAAAAGCTTTAAATAACGTCTCTGGCAAGCATGGTTTCTTTTCACACGAGACAGCTAATTCTGCTAAGTTAATTTTCATCCTGAAAAAGGCAGAATCATTTATCCTCCCTCGGTGCAGGTGTTAGACTAGATTGTTGGCAGACTTACAGCATCAGTTTGGATTTGGATGCAGGGAGATACATCAATCACTCCACCTTTGTGTCATGAATCGTTATCCTGAAGTAAGAAAGACCAGCTTGTGGCTCAGCTGCTGACCTGCTGTTTTTCAGGCCAGATTAGAATCATGGAATAGTTTGGGTTGGAAAGGACCTGAAGATCATCCAGTTCCAACCCCTGCCATGGGCAGGGACACCTCACACTAGAGCAGGCTGCTCCAAGCCCCGTCCAATATGGTCTTGAACACTGCCAGGGATGGGGCAGCCACAGCTTCTCTGGGCACCCTGTGCCAGTGCCTCAGCACCCTCACAGGGAAGAGCTTCTGCCTTAGATCTAACCTGAACTTGCCCTGTTTCAGTTTGAACCCATCACCCCTTGTCCTATCGCTGCAGTCTCTGATGAAGAGTCCCTCTCCAGCATCCTTGTAGCCCCCTTCAGACACTGGAAGCTGCTCGGAGGTCTCCACGCAGCTTCTCTTCTCCAGGCTGAACAGCCCCAATGTTCTCAGCCTTTCTCCATACAGGAGGCGCTGCAGCCTCTGAGCGTCCTGGTGGCCTCCTCTGGACTCGCTCCAACAGCTCCATGTCCTCCTTATGCTGAGGACACCAGCGCTGCACACAGTGCTCTAAGCTTAAACTGACTCTAGTTTCAGGGGAAAAAACTGGGGCAGTAATAACTCCAGAAGGTTACTCTGTCCTGTGCCTCCTACAGCATGGCCCTTCTTCCTGCTCCCATATATTTTCCAACCTCAGGTTCCCTTCCTGACTTCCCTGCAACCTCACTCTCCCTGCTGTGTAGTCTCTCTGTTTGTCTTTCCTTCTTATTTCCATTTTGCTTTTCCATAGAGATTTCCCTTCTTTCTCATTTTTAAATTACATACCCTACTGACTCTTCTCTTCTGGGCCACCCCTCCAGGTATCCATATCCTTGAAATAAATCTGAGAAGGGAAGTAAAATGAGTTCTTCAGGGATGTGAACACTGTTCTGTCTGCTGGCACACTTCAGTCCTGTTGCCCCACTCAGTCTGAGACACCTGTATCAACGTCAGACTCTTGAGGAATAGGGCTTACAAAGGATTTTGTTATCCAATAGTGAGTTAAATGTGTATTGACAGAGCCCTAAGGCTGACACACACTTCAGGATGCTACTAGAAGGCCTCTGAGGAGGAGGGAGGGCTATGATCTGCAAACCAGGTCACAGTGTTTCAAACTCTAATGTAAAACCTGAAGTATCTGGTTCTGATGAAGAAAGGCTGAAATACAACATTTGATGTAGTCAGGGGTAGATCTATTTATGCCAGTGACAATCCTTTTTTAAGGGGCCTGACAAAAAAGTATGACCACAGGGAATGCAAAAGTAAGGCATGAAAAAAGGATAACCAAAAGACTTGGTCTCGGCCTAGTTTTGGGTGTGTGATGTACAATGTTTTAGAGTGATCCGGTATAGAAAGAAATTCCAGAGACCCTCCAGGACTGGTGGGGTTTTTTAAAAGCATTAAAGAGCCCAGTGCTGCTCTGTGTTACAGGATTTGCTTTCAAGTGTGTTGAGTTTCACAGCTTCTGCAGTGCCAAAGGGTTTTTTTCATTTTCATTAACTTTGTATTAGATCTTATGAGGTAATAACAATATATTATCTCACATCAATATGGGACAATATAACTATACAAGGCATTTATGAATTAGTCGACCAGGCTTTTGAGGGACCCCAGTCCAATGGAATGGAGAAACACACTGTCTGTGCCAAATTCTGCCATGAATTGTACCCATATGATGCTGCTGCTGCAGTGCTTTTGCTAGGATTTTGAGGGTAAAAGAGGAGAGAACTGAATCCAGATTGTTGTTATAAACGTCTCCTTGTGGATGTGTAATGGTTCCCACCTTTTCTTCCTCATCTGTTCCCCTATGGTCATTACTTGGATCTCAGTCCTGCTGCAGCCAGTTCTGGATCATTTCCCTGAGCTGCCAAGGACCCCTCTATATTCATTTGGGATTTGTCTGTATGGAGTTTCCTGTATGTTGGGGCTTTGGCTGCCTGGAACAAAAGACAGTCTAATTCATTATGTCTGACCAGCACCCAGCAAAATGAAGCTTTAACTGTAAGACTATTATGCTACTACTACTACTGATAATATTATTGCTACTACATTTTCCTATTGCATTATTAAAATGCATTATTATATTATTTTTATTATTACAATAATCTACTTAGTTTCAATGCAGTTAAATCAATTTTTTACACACATGCATACACAAATATATATATATCTGAAGAGGGAAACACTTTTTAAAAACCTGGTTTCATGGCTGCTGAAAGTGGCTCATTTTCTGGCCTCTGGCTTTTTGCAGGGATAATCCCCAGCACAGTAGTAAGCCAAGATGCCGTAGAATGGAAACAAAAGTATATGACTCAAGAGAAAGACTCTCATTCATGGCAGTATTACTGCAGCAGCTCACACTTCTCTGCTGGAACAAAGCAACCTCCACAAGGGTGTGATCTTGGCTGAGAAGAAACAGGTTTAAGTCCATTCCTCTACTAGTTTTGGTTTATGGTGGCTCATGGGCTGATGGGAAGGTCAGGCACTATGCAGCAGCTCACCTTTGTCCGAGGAGCTGTTAAAGGCTGCGCAGAGCTTGCTCCTCCAGCACAGCCACAGAGGAGACAGGCTATCCATGCACAGGCTCGGTAATGCAGGGTCCCAAAGCAGCTGCCAGCACTCCCTGCTATTTTGGCATCTAAAATCCTTTCTTTTCTTCTAACAGTACCACATAACAGGTAGGAAGTGTATCTGAGCATTGCAATCCATAATGTCCCAGGAGGAAAGACTCACAAATGGCAACATGGCAGTGGAATACATAGCCTAAAGCTTAGCAAAATAATTACCTTTGTGTGCTATGCATCATGTGATTTATAGTATGGCTTCAGGAGAGACCAAATGAACCCTGGGGTGAATTTCACTCAAGGAGATCAAAAGCAAGATTAATGAACTGGAATTCTTTACTTATACCATTTATAGTATTTCAGCAGGCAGAGAGGTCGCTTTCGATGCTGGAAGATCTGCCTATAGATTTATATTTTAATGCACTATTTTTTACCTTTTTTGTATAATGCAATTTGCATATTTATCCACAATTAATATTATGATTTGTTATTGCACCAGATGCTTTAAATGCTTCTCCACATGCACATAGTTCTCCATTTCAAAGAGTCTAGTAGCTGTAGACATAAGCTTGGAAGTGTCTACACTCAAGCATGGTTTTCCTCACTTCACGTGCAGAAATGTTTGCAGGGTTGGGCCCTGTACAAACAGCCGAAGGATGGATATTGCAGACCTAAAACTCATGACACTCAGACTTAGTTCAAGGCCTTTTCTTTTTGCTACCATTTTGGAATCAGAAATGAACAGGTTCAATACTTTTCAAAACTAGCTTTGCTTGGAGACTGCTCAGGGATGTAAATTTGGGGAAGATGCTCTGAAAATACCTTAATTCTGCTCTCCAAAAGCCTCAAAATGTCGTGGTAGGAAGGGTACCCAAAAGCCCTTGTGAGAGAAATTTCCTCAGCCGGAGCATGTTGGAATAGGGCCATAAGTGTTTCTGTAAGGGGCCTTCCCTACAGAGGTTGTGGCACAACCCTAACCCTAGTCCTGCCACAGGACTGGGATTATAATGAATTATAAGAGTGGCATTTATAAGAAATTCCCATCTGTGCTTTAGTCACTATGTCTGAGTTAAATCAGAGGCTTCTCCTGTCTTAAGAATCATTGAGTTAACCAGGTTGGAAAAGCCCTTTAAGCTCATCCAGCCCAACCGTTCCCCAGCACTGCCAAGGCCACCACTAACCCATGGCACTGAGGCCTCATCTCCACGCTGTGTGAACACTTGCAGGGACGATGACTGCAGCACTGCCCTGGGCAGCCTGTGCCAATGCCTGAGCACCCTCTGGGGAAGGAATTGTTCCTCAGCTCCATCTAAACCTGCCCTGGAGCAGCTTGAGGCCGTTTCTTCTTGTCCCATCCCTCATTCCTTGGGAGCAGAGACCGACCCCATCTCACTACAACTTCCTGTCAGATAGTTCTAAGGGAGTTCTGGGAGGTCGGCTTCACTTTATCTTCCCAGGTTGTGAAGTACCCCCATGAAATGCAGCACAGGCAATCAAATGCTATTTTTCATGCAGAAACACCACTGCACTGCACTGCCCACCCTTGCTGGGCCTTTCTATACGTTCCTTTTTCCCCAACACAAACCCAAATAAACAGAAGTGTCCGTAATGATGATGAATGCCCACCAAAGGCTAAAATAATGTGCTAGTTTCTAATTTGTTTTTAAATACAGCGATTTTATTTGTGAGAGTTTTTGTGCGAGCCTCTCAAACACCATTAAACTCATACTCAAATATTTACAATGTGTTTATACTTACCGTGTTCACCTCTGAACAAATTGTTTGACCTTATTTGCAAATGTGTTACAAGAACTCCCAGTGACAGATGATCTTTCATAGGAAATCACAACATGGAAGTGAAATTGAAGCTACACTGCTGCCCCATGCAGTATATCAAAGCGCTCCGATCTCCCCAAAATGTAAATCTGTGGCACAGCCACCCTGGCAGACCCTGGGTGGGGATGGAGGAGGGTCCTCCTTTAACCTCTAGTGCACAGACACGCACTTCAGAGGTCAGTTTACGCCATGTGAGATGAGGGCATTTGACACGCAAAACCCGAGGGGCTGATGCTACCCAGTCACTCAAATCACATAATTAATGGGCTTCTGGGTTCCAATAATAAACAATTCGGATGTCTACTCAGTACAGCCAAACTTCCCAGGCTAAGTAAACAGCTCTTTGCTTAAAAATGGCTCTTATCCAAAATGAACTCTTTCAGCAATCAACCAATCCTACTGTGAGTTTATATTTCCGTGTTGGGCAGGGGGACACACACACGAGATGACATGACACCAACTGCTTTAGTTTCCCACTGATTACATTAAGATTGAAAGGACTCATTAAAGGATTATTTATGTTTCTGTACCTATAAAATTTATGCCGACATTTGCTCACCATATTTCCAGACACAGTAGTCACACTTAAACCATGTCCTTTTACATAACTAAATATTATTCTAATTATACAACTAATAGAAGGCATGGAAACCAGAAAAGAAAAAGTGAAGGAAGAATAGGATAATTCAAAATCTGCCTTTTTATATTTAAATGGCTAAAAACCAGTCATCAGAGAGCAAGAAGGGGCATAATCATCATTATGTGTCTCACCACGTCAAGGAAGAGAAGGTTCATGAGCAGAGCACTTCCAATTTGCCAACAAAATGTTCCGGTCAAGCTCTTCTTTCATTGCTCCACAGCTTTTCAAGCTGAGCTCTTAACAGGAGCATGCACTGCAGGGAAGCTTCTCCTGCCTCAGGTGACACTGTGTGCAACTAATTGGGTGAGGAAAATGAAGAGCTTCCTCTATACAGTGGCTGAGGATAGAGACCTCCCATCCATAGATTTCATGTTGAACTGTTTCCATGGATATCAGTGAAGCTGCTGTAAATCATCAATCCTGATTTACAGTATCTGTGTCTAATAAAAGAATCAGGCCAATTACAGTTCTTCAAACAGGAGCCTAAGCGATGCCTGTTCCCAGTTTAGATTGAGCCTCCACATCCATCTTCAGCCATCCTAAAGCCTTTTTGGAAAGACAATATTTCATAGTCATGTAATCATTGCCTCTTTGTTGACATGACCAATAAGAAAGTCAATTGGTGTCAGCTGTAGTGGCGATTTTGTGATGGGAACATCTGCCCAGTTTATTCCTGATGAGACTTAGTCTTGGTCACTGTTAATTGGTGTAGGATGAAAGCTCCGGATCCTGTTACAAGTCCTTTGAGTAAACCAGTTACTCTTAATTTTTTCACATAGTTTATCTCCTTTGATTTGCAAAATTGCTTCCACTTGATGCTTTGGGCCCAGGTGCCTTTGGGTAATAATAAAACTTTTCAGCAAGTCCCTGACAATTCCTAGTGCTCCTTTGTACCGATCCTGATTGCTTAGGAGATGCTCTATCTTCCACAGCCCTTCACGGTCCTTTAACTTTTCATGTCTGTTAATTAATCATCCTGACACACAGAGTTCTACCACACTAAAAAATGTTGTAAATATCCTATATATAGTTCTCAAACAGGGCTAGCAACTAGGGATTTCTGCTTTGGTCTTTTATCACACATGTGTTTCACTTTGATGTAAACACTGTTTCAAAAACAGTAAAAAGAGCTTTTTCATGTTATGCATAGATTATTCCATAAACATATGCATCCTGTCAGACACAGTAATAATTAGAAATAGCTGTAGGTTCATTCCTATTACTTGAAACTGCTTAGACTCAAAGATAAAAAGCAACAAAAAAATACCCAAAATAAAAACAAAACCAAAAATCAGATACACACCTTAGGGTAGAAAACATTAAATCCCAATTAATTTGCCTGCCACTAGGACTCATTTAATGTGTATAAAATATTAATAGTAAATGCATTAAGATTTACAAGGGTAAAATTTCACATTCAGAATTCACCTGGGTCGAGTGGTTGGAGTTGTTTAAATTTGAAAATGACCCCTGTAAAAATGAAGGGTGAAATCCAGAAGCATTCTTCCACCATTCCTGGGTTTGTTCTGTTGTTCCTAAAGACGTTATGTTGTTCAGGCAAACTGCTGGCATACACAAAGCTTTGCTGTATCATGGAATTGCAGCTAAAGAGAAATTAACATCAGGAAAACGATTAAAAATCATTCAGAGGGAGGATGCATTTAAATGACTCTGAGGTCCCTGTGGATAAAGAAGTTGGAGTGCTCTGATAAACGCTGACGTTTATCTTTAGACGTCTCTGCATGCAGGCAGTACTAGATGGTCTCTTGATTACAGAAGCAAAGTTTAAAGGGATTATTTGCTCTTACACTTGTTGATGCAGTGAATGTATATTAGTAAAGCATAGCAGTGCCAAATGACAAAGAAGTAAAAGTTCTTCATTTGTTTAAAACCTGGCTATCACAGGAAATAGCAGGTTCGTTTTCATTATATTTTATGGATCCGATTCAAAACTCAGTGAACTAAAAATAGATATTAATAGCGCATTCAGGATAGATTTGGCATTTTTATATTGTCTGGCATTAAAGTTAGGTGTAGCTACAAGGAAATCATCTCAGGAGCCTCAAGGCTTCTGCAAGATGCTCTAGTCCCAAATTGCACATGTCCCTCACAGCTCCCAGGTCTTACCATTAAACGAAACAGCCTCCTGGCTCTGAACTGGGTGGTTTCATCTACTGATACCTCAGCTGTCATAGAATCACAGGACAACAGAATGGTTTGTGTTGGAAGGGACCTCAAAGCTCACCCAGTTCTAACCCCTGCCATGGCCAGGGACACCTTCCACTAGAGCAGCTTGCTCTAAGCCCCGTCCAATATGGTCTTGAACATTGCCAGGGATGGGGCAGCCACAGCTTCTCTGGGCACCCTGTGCCAGCGCCTCAGCACCCTCACAGGGAAGAGCTTCTGCCTTAGATCTAACCTGAACTTGCCCTCTTTCAGTTGGAACCCATCACCCCTTGTCCTATCGCTGCAGTCTCTGATGAAGAGTCCCTCTTCAGCATCCCTGCAGTCCCCTTCAGACACTGGAAGCTGCTCGGAGGTCTCCACGCAGCTTCTGTTCTCCAGGCTGAACAGCCCCAATGTTCTCAGCCTGTCTCCATACAGGAGGTGCTGCAGCCCCTGATCATCCTCATGGCCTCCTCTGGATTTGCTCCAACAGCTCCATGTCCTTCTGTCCAGCATAAGATTACTGCCTGAGTGTCAAAGGGCAGTTGTGTTTGCCAGCTTTGGGTCTCTCCCTTTCAGGGGCCCTTTTTTCCCCCTACCTCTTTTATAAACAGACGTTTCAGGAAAATCCTGCATGCAAGGAGCTGTGCCAAGCGATATACTCGGTGAACTGTGTCACCCTGGGTAATTCAGAAGAGCTAAACCCCAGGTTTATGAGAACAGCTTTAGCTACAGAGCTGTTGACGTGGTGTAATTGTCAGCAAAATAATCTGCCCCTGATCATTCTTCAACTTTTATTTCTGAAACACATTAAATGAACTATTGCTAATGCTGATGGCTCTGAAGGTGAATGAAGAGGGCTGGGGAGGAAATGCTTTTAAAATACAGATCAAGAAGTAGCCTTTTCTGCCAGATGTTCCAGGAAAGCAAGTGGCGCATCATCTTCAAAATCAGATTGGGCTCAGTGGGACTTTCCAGTCCAAATTTATTTTCTCCAAAATTACACCAGCAAGTAAAGAACAGACAAAAAATATTTGTTCTTTGATGCCATGGTCAAAACCATTCAGATGGATAGCAGATAATCTGACTTTTGTTGAATCTCACAGTGTGCTTGTGACTTCAGTGTATTTGGGATAATATCATACTTGTCCATCACTCAGAGCCTGGCAGAGATGCTTTCTGTCTAATTCACCTTTGGCAAACTCAGGATCTGATGTAATTCCTCTGCTCCCCAATCCTCTGAGGCCAAGGACATTCTTTCTGTTTGCTCTGGTAGCATTCAAGTCAAAAAAGTGCGTCTGCTGTCAGGTGTGTGCTGATGTGGCTCTGATTCAACATGTTGTGCTATAAAAACTTTATGCTGTGACAGTGAATAATGATCCCAGGATTTCCTCTGCTGCTTGGCTCTCCACTGCAAGCAGTGCCAAGCCTGAGAGCATAAGCCATGGTTTTCCCAGCTTACAAAGCTCTGCTTTAGACCTCCTGTCTTGGAGGCAGTGGGATCCAGAGTACTCCACCACTCCAGGCTCTTGCGTTTCTATGACCAGATGGAGCTGTGATTCAAATACAAACAGGCAGCAGGACCCCAAAATTTAACTAAGTATCTTAATAGATAAGCAGTTAAATCGCCGATTACCTGCTGCTGATGGCCCATTGTTCATTGTGTCAGAAATAAGTGCCCCTAGCAATCCTTCAGCAGTAATGATATCAGCAATACTTATCAGAAGCAGACTGATGCCTTTTGTACGAAAGGCTCTGATAAAGACCTTGCAAAGTAGAGCAGAGCAGACAACAATTTAAACAAGTGGAATGAACAAAGAGGTGTTTGGCCTATCTTTTGTGGCATTTTCCATGGCTTCAGAATATCTGGCAGTGGAGCCAATGGGAATATATGCTTTCCATGATAACAGTTACATATGTGGCTTGCAATTTCAATGTCTCCACTGGAGCACATTCAGTCTCCTGTCTGCTGACGCAGCACAGGGCAGCTCTGGTACATGGGATCAGCCACCACTTCAGCTATCCTGGCCTCAGAGTGCCAGGTGATTTAAGGCTCTCTCTGAGGATGGCTGTTTTCCACAGTTGCACCTATTGGTCTCCAGATAAATCTAATTTTTTGCCAATAGTTACCCTAGTTCTCAGACCCAAAACAAAAGCCATAGCAGAAACCCACAGGGTCACCATTTGTCACTGTTCTGACTGCTAGAACACTGCTTTACATTATTTGAAGCATGCTGTGGGTTTCCCATAGGGAAATACCAGACATTAATTTCATCCTCATTTTGATGTCATGAACCCCACATTATGTTCATCCATATCCCTCTCCCCACCCTTCTATCAACAATGTGTAAAGATGGACTTGAGACTGGAACCTACATTGGTGATACCTTGAAACAATCTTACTTCATTGCCTTTGTTTCTAACAAAAAATTTAAGTTCACTGGGCAGAACTCTCATTTCATTTACGCTCTCTGAATCAAAAAATCATAGAATGGTTTGGGTTGGAAAGGACCTTGAGATCATCCATTTCCAACCCCCTGCCATGGACAGGGACACGACCAAGTCTGCTAAGGCTCTGTCCAACCTGGCCTTGAACACTGCCAGTGATGCAGCATTCACCACTTCTCTGGGCACCCTTTGCCAGCACCTCAGCATCCTCACAGGGAAGAACTTCTGCCTTAGGTCTAACCTGAACTTGCGCTCTTTCAGTTTGAACCCATCACCCCTTGTCCTATCACTAAAGTCCCTAATAAAGAGTCCCTCTCTGGCATTCTTACTCCAGAATGATCTTTCTTGCTATCATACTGTGAAAGAGCAGTTTCATAAGAGCAAAAGGAGAGTGCAGTGCCAAGAAGCATTTTATAAGATAGCCTGGATTGACATTAAAATAATGATACTTTGCTCTTAGATAATTCTCTGCTTTATAACAAAACACTGGAGAAAACGTTGCAGCACAAGGAGCAGCTTTCCAATGTTCGTTGGATGGCCACTTGTGAAAGACCTTGTCAGGTCCTAAGAGCAGATGCAGAACTTCCATTTGAGCCACAGTTAATATCCAGATTCCTGTCATTATTGCACACAAATAAAGATAGGGCACTACCCACAGTAATTCAGTTCACACACAGATTAAGAAATTCAGACAGGTTGACCCAATGCTTTCCAAAGATAGTGGAAAGTCACTGAACAGAGTGAGGCTCAAACAGTGTCTCCGTATATGAAAATGGGGATTCTCATTGCTGTCAGTGACTATGTAACTATGACTTCTATCAATTTCTATCAACTGTGACTTTCTATGATATGTTGTCAATAGAATAAGCTAAATTTTACATTTGGATTACAAATTTAAAGTGCAGTTCATAGATATGGAGGTAAATATCCATAGAGACAGAGGATACTTCTGCTCAGTCTTCCAGGTATGGTTCTCAGTTACTGCAAGGAATGAGCTGTGGAGGCTTTGTCCCTCTTGCTGTTTCAGGCGGGTGCTAACTTTCCGGAGCAGCTGCCTGCAATATGTGTGGCCCCATATCTCAGGAGAGGCATTTTTGATACCCTCTGAGGTTAAGATTTCCAAAATGTTATTGAAAAAATGTCCTTACTTAGAATATTCCAACTTTGGGTAGTTATAAAAAGGGAAACTCATGCCCTGAGTTTGAAATCCACATGTTACTCTCCATGTGGTTCACACATGTGTAACATAGGCATGTTTTTATGAATCGTTTGTATATTCCTTAGCCAGACTCCTGTGTTTAAACAAATGTGGAAACAACACAATACAGCTGCATAAGGAATTTTTTGTTCTTAAGTAGGATCTATAGATTTTTAAAGCTACACTCTCAGCAGTAAAGAAATTGTCCATACTGCTGGAATGTACTTCATGCCTTGATAAAATCTTTCATTCTTTTGGTCTCGAAAGAAAAGACCTACAAACATTACAATGCCAGCTTAGTGTTACAAGAGTTAGCAATAGTCAAGGCTGAAGGTGCTATTCATTACCAAGATATCAAAACAGGCCCGTCTAGGCAAGAAGATTGGATCTGGTGCTGTTTCCAACATTATTAAGATTTTATTAAATGAAATACTTCAGACCTTGGGACCGTGGAACACTAAAAAAGACTGAAAGATGAAATACAAATTATATGGTCTTTCTGGCAATTCCCTTCAAGCATATTTCTATCCCTTCCCTTTTCTTTTAGACCATGAAAAGAACAGCTTTGGATGGCTGCAATAGCATATGAGAAAATGGATTCATTTCATGTACTGGATGATTTAAAATACTACTTCCTGAATTACTATACTCTGAATTGTCGAAGAAGTAAAGACCTAAAAGCTGAACACATAACTGATTGCCAAAATAAAGTGCAGAACTTGGACAATGGGAATTTTAGGTGTCAGGAGTAAGATGGCCTATGTGATAAATTGCCTAATGCTTGTTCCACTAGTAATTTGATGAAAAGACGAGTAAAGTTCAAGTTTTATATTGCCAATACAAAGAAAATTAATGACTTTTTACTGGCATACTACTCCGTTTTATTCCTGGATCTCATAGACAGAATGGTGTCCTACTTCCAGTAGGTGTACACGACTGCTTGGAAAAGAGTAATTTCTAACACTCTCAAATGGGTACCACATATTACCTTTCCAATGTCTGACTGTGCTGCAGACCCTTGGGTTTCTTCCCTGCTGAATTCAAGTCCAAGGCAAGTGTTGCACGCACACCTGACATGTTCATCACTAGGATGAATTAAGGAGAAAATTTCTTTTTCATTTCTTATTTTCCCACTGGGAAGACAGTCCTGGACTCATCCTCCTGTAGGGTCCTTCAAGAAACAAATCACAGAATCATAGAATCCCAGAATGATTTGGGTTGGAAAGGACCCTAAGATCATCCAGTTCCAACCCCCTGCCATAGGCAGTGACATAAAGTTATGAAGTGCAGGGAAGAAGAGTTTCATTGCCTGACAGAATTATATTCTAACAATTTCATTTTTCTTTGCTAACTTTTTAATGAGAGCTTGCATTGCTGAGAAAAAAAACTCACTAGAAGGAAATCATTCCATTATTCACTATTTTCCCCCTTCCTTTGTGCTGAGAAAAGAGAAATATGAAAACTCCAAGAGCTGGAAAGATTATTATGAAATATAGGCCTCTCTATATCTTAACCTGTAGCAAATTCACCAACGAGACAAATAATAAGCTCAGTAAATGTAGTCATTGGGTCCAGCTTATAGGTATCCTGTGTTGCTGAAGCAGTCAAAGCAGCCGGAGCTAATCACTTGCTCTGGCCTGAGGTCTATATAAACATCAGTGGAACAGTCTCATATAGATCTGAGGCTGGGACTGATTCAACAGAAAATCTAGTAAGAGACATCTTGTTGGATTGCTGGCAGGATGCACAAAGTCAATATTTGTAGTAGCAATTAGTTACTGGAACTGAGACAAGTGACTTGATACACATGTTATGGCATTGTCCTTTAGGTCTTTCCTTTTGGAAGTAAATAGTTATGTTAATCTAATCTTGCAGAAGGAATCTTCCTCTCAG
This sequence comes from Ara ararauna, assembly GCA_028858755.1. Taxonomy (NCBI): domain Eukaryota; kingdom Metazoa; phylum Chordata; class Aves; order Psittaciformes; family Psittacidae; genus Ara; species Ara ararauna. The sequence continues at coordinate 124,418,696 of CM054379.1, forward strand.
TTCTAACTGTGTTTTATAAGGAAATTGGTCTAATTTACCATCTGCTCAGAGGACAGTTTCTTCCTTACAAGTGAAGCATTCTGGCTGGAGATAATCAAAACTACTAAAGACCTGTTGCTAAAATTGAGTAGTAAGATTTAAAAAAAGAGAAGTATGCTGCACACTAACATTGAAGGATGCATTCTGTCAATCAGAACCAAACACTTGTCAAATAAATGCTAACTAGACACCTCAGGAGGCCAGCTCCTTCCCTTTAGAAGTTTATTCTGCGACTTCTACTTGGAGGCTACAAAAACAGATGGAGGGAATATAATAATTTAGTTTCATCTCCAGCAGAACTTAGACATAGGGCTTTTGTAAGCCATTTCTCATTCAAAAAAAGCATCTGATTTAGAAAACATTCTAGTCCTGATTTAAAATGGGCTATGATGGGAATCCATCACAACCTTATGAAGCTGTCCCAGTGGCCACACAGTCACTGTAAGTTTGTCTAGCTCCAGTGCTCAGACAGTCAAGCTTCTTACAATTTGATCTTTTGCAACTCTGAAGAACCACATTTGTGCTGCCAAGCAAGTCACCCTTTTATGTTCTCCTTGACACAGGAATCTGATGAGTTCCTGAGTGTTTCAGTAGATGGCAAAAATTTCAATCCTTTCTTTCATTCTTTTCTGCTCTCTTCATGGTTCCTCAGTACTCAGTACTCAGTACTCAGTACTGGTCCCAAAAGTAAATGGATGGTGACTTTCCTTGCCCTGTTTATTAGCATCATGTTTCTTCATCTAACCCTCAGATAAATCAACTCCTTGAGCTGTAGCACAGCGCAAGTGGCACCTCCAGTGCCCAAGCTTTTCTAAAGCCAGATGTAGTCTGCTCTCTTGGCAGTGTTCACTTTGCAAAGCTGGGTGTCCTGATCTTGGGCGTACTGGAATTCACACTTATAGACATGCCTTTTCACACAGCAGTCCAGGTGACTCAGTATCTGTGACCTGGGCTCCTAAGTATTTGCTTACTGTCTCACTTTCAACTTCCTTATCAAGTAGGCAGTCGGGATCTGACTGCTCAAGTTTATTTCAGCTCTGTGGAACTATGAATTCATTTTCCTTTTCATAGTTCCCTTTGGAGACCTATTTGATTGTCCAGCTTCAGGCTATTTCATAAGGCTGCATAAATTTAGCAGAGTTCTCCTTTCTTATTCAAAATGTCACTGGATATTAAAATAAAATGGCTTTCATGAATCTTGTTATGTTACACTGACACTACTTTTATCAGCCAAACTTATTGCTTCTTGCCTCTATGTTTCAAAGAGGATAGTAGACTTAGTGTCAAGTTTAACTGTCATTAATTAAACACTTCCTTTGCTTCTTTATCTGTAAAGTACAACGCTAATTATTCAGACCTATTTCTGCTGTGTTCCAATCACCACGTTTAACTATTGGCATATGACCGGCTTTGCCCATGTCCAAGTAATTTCTGTAAAGTCTCATAATTTCAGGAAAATCTGGAGTTGTGCTGAAGAGAGTTTACTTGTCTCTTTTAACCTTGTAGAAGTTTGCACTGCTACTTGTAAACTACTTACCATGTTTCTTGTTTACTTGTGTAAGGAAGATCACTTTGCTTTGATGTTATGATAACAAGCGTATCAAACACTAAGACAGCACACTCCAAATAGGACATTATTGAACATTTAGGTATGGGCCAATAGTTTGCATTACTGAATGCATCTGTTCCTTTATTTCATTCAAAACCCCCACATAACTGAAGGTTATAACTCAAAAAACCCCAAACATAATGTTTTAGGACCAATTCCACCTTCCAAATTAAAGCATGACATCCTTTTTTTTTTAGAAGGAATTAATGAAATATTTAACTGGATTTTAACTGCATGGGTTCAGAATTATTTTCCAGGGATGCATACTCTTTCTTTCTCAGGAAAAAAAAGTTAATGCTCGAATGCTGCCATGAGCTGCATCCCAGGTCTCCCACTGGAATAGGCAGCACAAGTCTCGCACCCATTGATTTGGCCAGAATTTCACAGATCTTTGCTTTTAAATCTGTTCCCAAAGCTATTAAAAAGAGAAAACCTCAGTATAGGCATTTCTGATGGGGCAATCCAGCTGACATTTAGTGTCACAGGATTTCTCTTTGGATGCTTGAGAACCTGCTCAGTAAGATGGGAGCCACAACGGTTTGTCAGCCCAAGGTGTCTATAGTAATAACCTGCATGATGGGCACAGAGTCTGTGGCAAACCTGGAGCTGTAGCTATGGAAGAAATCCAGACATGTGGAATCCCCAGAAGCAGTGCTCGGGAGCCCATTGTTTTAGGGCTGTGGAGTATTCTGCCCGAGGAGCAGAATTCCTCCTATTCTACAACAACCATGATTGTATAAACATACTGCAGGTCTTGAATAGGTTATTCAAGTGGTAAATACTCTTTTATAACTTATACTCTTGTGCTTTCCCTTCGGGCTGATGATGATTTGGGTCAGAGTTCTGTGTGGTAACAACAAAAAGAAACTTGGACGGTGTTTTGGAAATAGGATAGCCGATCAATTTCGCTAGGTACCTTTACTTTCAGATGTTTAATAATAACTTTAGGCCTCAGCAGGCATTCAGAATGCTTATCAACCTGCAACGAAACCAAGAAAAATAGAAATAAGAAAAATGAACAATTGAATAAGCTGTAGATAAAACTTACAACGAGACTTCTTTCCAAATGGATTCCATATGGTGAGTCAGATTCTGCTTTCCATTACATGAATATAAATCTGGAGCCACTCAGCTGATTTCACTGGGGTAACTGCATTGAAAACAGGCAGCAGAATTCGGCCCAGTGAGTGGAGATACAACTTATCCTATTGCTGTTGATGTTCTTGCAGTGCACCAATATACTTGCAAATATTCAGTTCTGTTGCCACATGTTAAATGTTCTAAAACCCTTATTTTGCACTTGGTGGGTTAGTGATATTTGGGCAGCTAGAACACGGAGTCAAGGTGCTCCTGGAACTCGTTGTCTTCCATGCTAAATAGTAACAGCATCTGCAATGAGCTGAGAGGATAAATGCCTTTTGGAAACTGAGTGTGGGAGCCATTTGACAGTAATCAGGAAATCACGAAGAAACTCTGAACCTTGATTTTCCTCCATGCATGAGAAAAAGAACTTCCTCCTCTTCTCCCAAAGCCCAGCAGCCATGTTCAAAACCCCAAATCGCATGCTTCTAATAGAAATCTCAGCATGGTTAAAGAAAATTACTGACTGTTCATTAACTGAATGTGCTGGGTGCAGACAGACAGCTGAGTTATAGCAGCTTAATGAATTACTGCCTGGCAGCAGACCTGCAGTAGCTGTTGGTTACTGGCCATGCCTATCTCAAGACTCTCCCACTTGCAAACTCACACAATGTAGATTAAAAATCAGTGATTATTAATTTTGGTCTTTCTGCCTTCAATTCCATCAGTTTGAGAACATTGATGCTAGACAGTAGCTGAGAGGTGGTAAGTACATAGATCTGTGTCCCTTCTAGTGACCAAAACAGAGTAGCTTTATGAATTTGATACTGTATCCAAACTAATTGCTGATTGCTAAGCTATGACAGTCTCTGCAGAGCTGGAATTAAATACCGAAGACCTTTGTGTACTCTTCATGAGTCCAATTCTGTGAATTTTTATTCACGTAATTCACATAACCAGTTACACTGAAGACAGCACAGATATCTGAGAGTGCAAGACCATGTCTATGCGCCAGCTATAAGGTCTATTGAACCTCTGCGCTCTCTTTGCCAGTGAACCCTAACCCATGTAATTCTGTGTCTGTCAGGAGCAGCTCCACACCAGTGGTTGGAGGCTCTCCAAATGATTGCTGGAGGTTAGAAGATGCTGAGTGGAGGCTGTGGAATGGTGGAATGGCTCTTCTGAAACAAGTCAGAAGCTGCTGGTAAGTTTTTTACACCCTGAAAGAAAAAACAATAGCAAGCTAGGAATCAAAACTGAGTCCCAAAAGGTAGCAGGAAGTGTCCCACTCTGGGGTTGAATGACAGCTGATGGTCCCTTTCAATGAATGCTTTATTTCCTCAGTTTTTCCTCCTAACCCTGCCTCTAAGCTGAGGTTCCTCTTTGTTGTCCAGAGATCAAAGTGTGTACAATATACAGACACTGAGTTTAACCAAAGGAGCTTTAGAGATGTCTTTTTTCTTGCTTTGTAAGTTTAACTAGATCTAAAATGAAAAGTTTGTGTCTCTGCTGAAATAACTCATATTGAAATTCAAATGCAACTGAAGAAACCGAATTTGCAGTATCTGCTCAGACACAACTCCAGATGCCATTAAAAGATACCAGATGTCAAGTATTTTCTGTTATATTCTAAAACAAGGGGCAATAAAAGTTTCTATTTGACTTTACTCATTTTAACCTAATGGCAAATCACTGTGCAGTTATGCCCACATATTTTAGCGATATAATCATGACATAGGAGGGATGGATGCTCTACAGCATCATGGTAATATCAGCATGTCCAAGACAGTGTTGAGGGAAATGATCTCCAGATTCTCTATCTATCTTCATTGTTCTGGTCACAGATGAAGACTTGGCTTGACAGATAAGCAGGACAGAATTTTCCCACAGTTTCCACCAAAAGAGAATGGGATCTGTATGAGGGGGGCAGAATCACTCTTGTTGCTTATTCTGTGCCACGTATCTGATTTTGACAGGGCTAAGAAGTTCATTTATATGCTTAATTTGATTCCCGAGAAAAGTACTAAAAAGAAAAGATGTGGGTGTACTTCCTTAAGAGTGATCTTCAGGTTTGCCTCTCTTAACGTAGCTCCAGCCTCTGTGAAGCATTAAAGAAAGTTCTTCATTTAAAACATATGAATCCTTGGACAAGATCACTGCCATGCTTTAAGCTGAATACTTGCTTGAAGATTCCTCTGGTCCAGAGCCCAAACGAATTGACAGTGACATTCTGTCAGATGGTGCAAATCTGGGTCATCAGGGCAATGCTGGGACACATGTCTCACTTTGCAAGTTTTCCGGAACTTCACAAGAATATTCCATTTCCATCAGAAAAATGTTTGTGAAGTGAAATCACACAGCACCACATTTGATAGCTTTCCATGAATGTGCTGAAAACATGTATCTGGCCTGTCACCCAATGGTGAGTGATAAAGATTCTGCTTTCAATGGGATAGCTCCTTGAAGCGCAGCTGGCACTAGGTATGTGCCGGATAAACTTTAGGTGGAACATTACTAATACTGTGTGTTTATGAAGCAGCTAAAACAGAAATTAGAGAACCTGCCATATCTGTAGGAAGAAATAAGCATTTCCAGAAAATGGCATTTTCCATCTGTTTATTTTTTTGTGGTGTTTGGGCTTTTGTGTGGTTTTCTGGTGCTTTCTATGTAGCACTTCTATAAAGGCTGATGTTTCAGGCTTCCTGGGTTTCATGAAAACCTTTGTTTTGGGTTTGGTTTGAATGAGTTAATGCTCAGGAATTCTGCACTGAGGGTTAGGGTTCGAACCCCAAACCTCAAAGCAATTCTGTGCTAAAATGATTGAGCTTTAGGCTGTTTATTTGTTGGAACCAGGGAGCTTTCACGCAAACCATAGCCTCACTGAGGGCTCAAGTGAAACCCAACCCTAGATTTGCTAAAAAGCGTCTCAGTTTTCTAGCTAGGTGTATAAACGAACAGCACGGCTCTATATGAACACATCACTCTCACAGATAACTTTATCTCATAATGCACCACCAAGGTATGAAAATATTTTCCTTGACTCCCACAGAGCTTGCAATGTTTGTCTGAGAGTATTTTTCTACCTGTAGTCACACATGGACAGAAAATTGCCCATGCAGTGACCTGGACAGCCAATGCAAGTTTGGATTATAGAATCATAGAATCACAGAATGGTTTGGGTTGGAAAGGACCTTAAAGCTCATCCAGTTCCAAAACCCTGCCATGGTCAGGGACACCTTCCACTACAGCAGACTGCTCCCAGCCCTTGTGTCCAACCTGGCCTTGAACACTGCCAGGGATGGGGCAGCCACAGCTTCTCTGGGCACCCTGTGCCAGTGCCTCAGCACCCTCATGTTGGAGAATGGCTCGCTTCCCCCACGGTCGCACCCTCACAGGGAAGAACTTCTGCCCTAGATCTAATCTGAACTTGCCCTGTTTCAGTTTGAACCTATCACCCCTTGTCCTATCGCTGCAGTCCCTGATGAAGAGTCCCTCTCCAGCATCCTTGTAGCCCTCTTCAGACACTGGAAGCTGCTCTGAGGTCTTCAAGCAGCTTCTGTTCTCCAGGCTGAAGAGCCCCAATGTTCTCAGCCTGTCTTTGTACGGGAGGTGCTCCAGCCCCCTTATCTAGCACCCTTTTGAAAGCAATAAGGTTGTATTTTAATTGTGTCAACGTTGTCCTAAACAACAGGCAAGTGTTATTCAAATACAACGCTCCAGCAATACAGCTGCATGAATTTTACCCAGGATTTGTCTCAGCCCCTCAGAGGAGGATTTTGCCTGCCTCTTCTTGTGCAGTGCCTCACAGAAAACAAATGGTCCATCTGGGAGTCACACTGAGGTTTGCTGTCCTGAGTAGGTGCCATCCAGCACTGCACCCACACAGTACCCTGTCCTCCTCCTCTCTACTGCTCAGCTGCAGAAGCTTCAAGTTGGAAACCTGAAGCTCCCAGGCCAGCCAGTTTTACACAGCTCTCTTCCTTCACCATCTATCCATCCATGTGGGGAAGGAATGAAAGGTCACAGGCTGCCTCCTCCTCCAAACATCTCAAACTTTCACTTATCTTCACTTGGAATAACTTGCCTGACCAGAGCGGGAGTCCAGGCAGTCCTAATTTGTCCATTTGCCAGAACACTTTGTAAGCAGTCAGCCTCTTATCTTTTGTGTGAGGAGGGGGGAAAAAAAATGACCTTATTGCGCTGGCAGGTCATGTCATAGGTCATCCTTTCATTCTCCTCACAATCAGCTACATTTGCAATCAAAGAGACAGCACATTTTCCACTAGCAAAACACTCCTTTCAAAAGCCATTGGAATGCTTAGTGTGCACCACATTTGTCCCAAGCCCATGAATTTTTAGGGGGAGAAGAGAATTAGGAAAAGCAAAAGATACGGTGAGTTTTAATCTCCCTGTTTCACAGTGTCCTGGGTTCAGCAGTAGCAGTCATTTTTCTGCTTCTTAGTAGCTGGTGCAGTGCTGTGTTTTTGACTTTTGGCTATAAGGATATAATACTGTATAGCACAATGCGATGCTTTTTCCTATCAAACCTTCTGGAATTTCTTCTTTATCCCTGTTTTTTTTTCTTTTCATTTCAGCACTGTCAGAGCCATCACAAAGAGTGGGGGTCAAGTTTGTTTGCTTTTTTCCTTGTAATTTAAGCATTCCGTCCTGTCAGGGTTCACTTTTCCAGTGACCTCTGAATTCATTTAAAATTGCCTAAAAGAACCCAAGTGCATACAAGTGTGGGAACTCATCTGTTTGTCATCTCCACTCGGAGCAGACCTGCAGCACAGCTTGCCATTGAGTCCAAGTAAAAAGGGCGAGTGAATCTGTGCTGGCAGCGAAGGCTCGCAGGTTCTTTGAGCTGTATAAAGTTTGGTTGTTAGGCTTGATATTAACAATGAATCTGAAAGCAGCCTTTTTTATGACCCAAAGATTCTTAAAAGAGAAGAACCTTTCGGTGCCTTCAGTTTTAGATGTTTGAGTGGAGACATCGTGCAAATGGTTGCTGTAAAGCCAAGGTGATCCCTATATACACTTGAAAATCCTACGTGTGTTTTTGGTTTAGGAAATACACCTGCATTACCTTACCTGGAGAATACAGCTAGACCCAAACTAGCAAAAGATGTGTCACTAATTATTTTCTTCTGGAATTTTCTGTAAGCTTTTTTTAAACCATGTGATTTCTTCATTTTATTTCTGCTAGGTGAAGGTTTGCATGGTTTTATTCTTGTGGTCTGTGAGATTGGATGATATCAGTCTGTTTCTCTTGTATCTTTTCAGCTAGCTTGAATCAAAACCCTGTACTTTTTCTTTATTATCATTTATTAATGAACTGACAGTGTACTTAGAACATTTGGGTCTGGTTTGGTCTGTTTGTAAACCTGCGTATATGGTGAATTTATTAATGGAAAAATAGTAGAAGTAAACTAAGTAGTAAAATCCTCATATGTCAAACAGCTGGTTTAAATATGAATCTAGTGTGTATGTAGCATATAAAACCTTCAAAAAGAGCTTCATGGAATGCTGGAATTCAGTTTTACTCCATTTAGTTTACAGCGTTGGTTTGCAGAGATTATACAGAAGTTTTGGGGGAAATTAGGTAAGCGCTGGACTTAGGGCAAATTATTTACAGCAAAATATTTATCTGATGAACTTAGTTCCTCTTCTACATATGAATTACTTGCAAACAAATTGATATTTCATAAAATGACTTTGCTATTCAAGCACAGCCAGACCCATTGAAATCTCTGAATGACTCGCATTCAGTCCAATGGGCTCTGAACCAGGGAGCCATCTAAGCTCTCATTGAAGGCAGCAGAAGATGGACTGGCTCCTCAGTGAGTATATCTCAACCTCTGTATGTTTTTGCAAACCATTTGATTGCTGTTTAATTGAGTGATTTTCAAATACTTTCAACTTCTGCAACCTCTAGCATTTACCTAGTGAAGGTTTGGCATTTTTCATTTAAGCCTGTGGACAATTTCTTCTTGCTTCCTTTGTCACAGACTTAGAGAGTAGAAATAGTACATAGACTTCTGTGGGTCTGCAGATCACAAGATAAGAAAATCCCCAAACCCCAGCACTTTGTGATGGAGTAATTTGCTACTCATGAGAAATGAGCAGTCACTCACTTACACAGACCACACTTCTCGAAGCCTCGCAGAATATCTCCTGGAAAACACCCTTAGTCCAAATACTGGTGCAAGTGCATATCCACAGTGCACCAAACCAAGACGTTTTCTTTCTGGGAAAGAAAGTGATTTTCATGACTTTCACCTGGCTGCTCAGGCACACTGATCAGTCTCATAGAGCTCTGCCATACGCTGGCCGGTATTTCCTCATTTCCTTATTTTTTATGTATTGTTTTGCATGCTTGACAAACAAGCAATCAGATTAAAAAAACCCTAATAGCCTTTGACCCTATTTTCAGACTGACAGCTGGTAGTTTCGTATTTATTTAGATGGATCCTATAGGGAACAATCCTCCTTGGTGCTCATTACTCAGTGGACTGACATTTGCACCCACTTTGGAAAGCTTTAAGATCACTGATCCATGCTAAAGCTGTACATTCCAGCAAACTCGTGTGCCAAGGGGCATTAGTTCTAACACATATCACCTTTCAGGACAAGGAAAGAAATGAACCGTTATTATCTGACATCAGCACATCTTCTTTGCCTTTGGCTATTGTTACAACAAGCAGATTCAATTAACTTCTTAATTTCCTTGTCAACTCTTTAGATTTCTGAGAAACAGGGAACACTAGGAACACTAGGAACAAGTCCAATGAGATTTTCATCTTCTTGCAACCTACTCAGCTCTTCAGTGTGTTTAGTTGAAAGTGTAGCCATCAAACATCTAAAGGTGATAAGTGAAATGAAGAAAAGGCTTTATGCACCTCTTACTTCTATAAAACATCTGATTTATTGATTTATTTGACATCTGTTTCTTTTTTTTTGTTATCTAAGAAAATGAGAATAATCCAGCTTTGTCTGTGAGGGGTTTTCTGGAAAACTTATTTGGTCTCAGTTGAATTTCTTTTCCCTTTTCCAGATCCTCAGACTTACAGGCTAAAATTCTGCACAGGTATATTTTAGGGCATTTCTATGGAAAAGATACTGAAAAAAACAAACAGCATAAAAGTATTTAACAGGATAGCTACAGCTAAATTCTCCCCATGGACCAGCCTACATTAGTTCAGTTATTTATGTCTTTGACTCCAGTGCCACAAATAACCACTCAGCTCATTTCAGTCAGTACCTAATAGAAAAAACCTGAAACAATAAGTGAAACCAAATAGCAGGAAATAGAATGGTCTAGAAACTCTTAGCTTTTCTGGCCCGTTATTAACAAATACTAAAAGACACTTGCTCCCTAACCTGTACCTCTGCATCATCTATATTTTTTACTTGTAAACTTTAACTGCTCTACAAATAGCTTCCTGGTGTAGTTTGCCCTTGATGTGACATGAACTTATTAATTTGATCGATTTTCAGCAGGAATGGCACGCTACACAATGAGATGATTTTATTTGATAGTTAAAGAAGTAATTTCTTTCATTAGCTTGTCTCATCATCACTCTTAGAAAAGTTGTTGATCTTTACTGGAAATCATCCTACAGCTGAAGACTAACCGACATCTACACTTGTTACTGAGATTCATTTTTTGTTTCTGTCCTAGTCATTGTGAGACTTCTTTCTTCTGCTACCTTGTATAGATGTGAAGATGATTATAATCTCTCTTTATTTCTGTCTTTCTATGAGTTTACCTCTACCTTGAAATCCAATGCCTAAAACTTGGAACGGAACTTCCCTTATAGTTTTGACAGCACTAGTCAGGAGGATTGTTACTTGTTTCCAACAGAAGGGTTTATACAATGCAATATGATGTTTTCCTCCTTTTATTTAAAGACAATGCATGGTATCATACCTAGTTTGTAAACCACTCTTATTCCCAAAGCCTTTTCTGCAGCAGAACATTACCAGTTCTGAATTTTTCTAATGGTTATTCCTGACTGTTTAGAGCCTTGCCATTGTGCATATTAAATCACATTCTACTATTTTATGTGTTGGTTGGGGGTTTTTTACGATTAAATTCTACTGCTATGTTTTCAGACCATTTGACCCCTTCCTCTGTCATTCTGAAGCCTAGTCTTCTTCTTCACTGTGCCTGAAGCCCCTCTAAGCTTTCCCACTGCTTGAAAATGTAAGAAGCAATTTTACTAATGGAAATATTAAACTGGCCCAGGAAGGATGCCTAAGAAATGCCACATTATAGAGTCTTGTGGTCTGACAATGAGCCCTTGCTCATTTCTGTTTAAGTACATTTTTTCAGCAGATCCTGTACAATGGTTTTGAATCTTAAAGGCATCTGTCTTGGATCAACTCTTATTTTGTTTCCCTGATTTGCTTATGGTAATGTCACCTGAGACAATACAAAAAACCTTCTGAGGTTGAGTTATAGCATCTGATGCTGCTCCTCTGCCCACAGAATTTCTTGCCTTACTAGAGAGGAAATAAGGATTGTTTGACATGAATTGTTCTTGACTAATTCATGTTGGCAGCTACAAGCAAGGCTAAGCTCTATGGCAGTTTTATGGGAGAAATATTTTGCACACAGAGGAACTATTATCTTCTATATGTGTTCCTGAAACTCTCATTAATTGCAATAACAATCACACTGACAATGTTGCCAGCTCTCAGGATTTTATTGTGAATCTCACAAGTAGATCCTTAGTTCCTGTACTCGAATGATTATCTGGGAATCCCAGATTTCTTGTTTTGGAAGGCTGCATTTCTAGCCTTAAAAGAGGACAAGTACTTGATAATGTGACCTCAAATGGATTTTAAAGGCAGGAGACAAAGAGTAAGAAGTCAATGCTAACTAAGTGTTTCAAAATCTCATGATTTTCAGAGATCTGAGATGTTTCTAAGCATGAGAGTAGGGATGGCAGCTGTGACATCAACTGAAAGGGCAATGCTACAGAAAACTATATCCTCCTTTCTTAGCATTCTGCATGAGAGTTCTATGAACATTTTTAAAATTTTAAAGCATTTTTAAGTTTTTAAAGCATGTTTGGTTTTGGTGGGGACCCGGGTACTAGTATGGGTGTCCATTAGGAGCCTGGCAGATAGAAATAATTGCTTGAGAAGACTGGATGTTCATGCAGGCAGGCTGAGACAGTGTGCTGGCACCAGAAACTGGGAGACCCAAGTCCTGACTAGGTTATGCTTTTTGTTCTGTTTCATCTTTCCTATTTGGGGTTAAATTGTCCAATGTCTCTGTGCAGATGTGTGGGAAGGGCACTAAGCCCTCTGGTATTCAAGGACACTTCACTCAGATAATAGGTAAGGATTTTCTGAAGGAGCTCAGTCTGATTTTTCCACACCAGTATAGCTGGCTGAGTGTGCTGGAGGCCCCTGGGGCAAAACAGCATGGTGCAGGCGGTGCATGTAGCTGAAAATGGGGTGTAGAAAGGAGGGAGGGGAAATGCTGGGCTTTAGCATTTCATCTGGGATCTAAAGAGAACCAGAGCTCCTAGGCTTTTGTAGGAATTTTTGGGGAAAAAAATGAATCTTAGCAGTCAAGAATGCACTAGAAGAGCATCCTCATCAGAGCGGCAATTCTGAATTACACTAATAACCAGGTCTCTTTCTCACAGGCATCAGCAAAGTAGAGACCATGAGATCTCTCCCCTGTAAACCTTTGATTCATCTGCATTACGTTTATCCATGAAGTCTGGTTATAGTCCTAGGTAGCCCATATTATTTTACATCAACAAAAAGAACTTTAAAATGGCCTTAGAGTATGCCATAATGATGCATTTTATGTCTTTATTCATTGGTCCCTGCGCGTGAAGTTTTGTTGTAGTGTGTTTAGTGATATGGGAGATATAAAGAGGCAAGAGACACTGCAGATCTCAGTGGTTCATTAGTCCTGCACTTTATCATGTTTTAAAACTTCTTCTTCTCCAGACCACAAAATAGCTTCCCCCTCTATCATGTGTATTAAGTGTGAATCCACAGAGGGAACTTTGAAATGCTGCTTCTCCAGAAATAACAATTCCTCTATATCTCTTCTGGTGTAATTTATTATTCCAGAGGAATTTCCCTGTGTAAATGCCTAGCTCTGAATACAATCACTTTTATCCAGAATCCAGTGCTTGTATGTAAGTAATTTTGGCTCAGTTCTAAGGGCATAGTAAATGAAATGGCTTCAAAAAGTCATATGCTCTGTTTCCTATTGTAAAGGCACATCTCCCTCATTAGTAGGCAAAGCAGACTATTACCAGAAATACCAGGGCATTTCCAGGAAATCCTTAATGAACCAGTCTAGATGGGCATCTCCTCCTGAGAGATATACATGAAATACTACCAAAAGAAAAGGAATTATAACAAGAAATCCTTAAAAAGGTGCAAAAAAGTCACTGAGGGCTTGCTGCCATTCCTCTCAGAGGGAGGGCTTCCCTCTCCTGTTGGAAAGAGGCCAGAGACTGAGTTGGGAAGAAAAGAATAAGAAATAATATTTTTCCTAGCATGGTTCCAGTACCTGGATGATGATCTGATGGCTTGGATGGGAGTTCATCCAGGTTTTTAACTGGACTGACTTTTCTGATGGCTTGGATGGGAGTTCATCCAGGTTTTTAACTGGACTGACTTTTCTGATGGCTTGGATGGGAGTTCATCCAGGTTTTTAACTGGACTGACTTTTCTGATGGCTTGGATGGGAGTTCATCCAGGTTTTTAACTGGACTGACTTTTCTGATGGCTTGGATGGGAGTTCATCCAGGTTTTTAACTGGACTGACTTTTCTGATGGCTTGGATGGGAGTTCATCCAGGTTTTTAACCAGAGTGATTTTTTTCTTAATAGAAAAAGTAGATTTGTTTGCCAGCAGGGGACAAATTTTCATGCTGTCAAATTAAGCTGCTCCTCACACCTAGTTTTCATTTGAGTCTACACCACCAATTTAGCCTCAATGAGATGGGCCCATAAATCTCAGCCAGAAGAATTATATGACCTATTCATTTTCCTTCTGCTGCAGCCACTGCCATCCTCTGCTATACTATTCCAATGACAGAAACTTGTGACCCAGTCCACTGACAAAGTATTCTGGTCATTCAAAACCTAAACCCAAGGGCTTAGGTACCAGAGCCCTGACTACCCATGGAAGTGTGTGACTTCTTCGGCTCTTGCCCCTTCTGAGGCTCAAAAGATGAGGCACTGAGAGGCTGTGAACAGGCTTCTGATGCTGCTTACCCTCTGTTGGTGTTGAAATGCTGGTCTGCTATGACACCTCCCGTGGGAGCACTGCTTCTGATGGGTGAAAACTGACCCAGAAACCTCACCTTCATCCTTCTGTGCCTCTTTAGTCTGTGGCATCTCTTCATGGACCTGCCTGTGGCCATGAAAGTATTCTCACCAGGTTGAGTGCAGCTCATCAGTGGAGCAGATCTGTCCATGAAAGGGGAAACAGAACCTTGTGTGAACAGTGGTCAATAAGTGGAGGTTGTAATAAGTGGAGGTTGCATCTGTAAGACTGGCCCTTGGAGCGCTAACCTGGAGGAGCCCCTGCTGTTTGCTTGTAGGGCCCATGTTTTGATAATATTAGCAAGTGACAGGCTGAACGCCTGTTCAAAACACCATCAAAACAGGAAGGTCTGGAGAGGGTTTTAGCCACCTGAACATGTTTTATATCCCTCATTTGGGTTACAGCAATTGCCTTATTATCCTCCAAGGTGCTGCATGTTTTATCCCCAGCAGTACACCCCAATTCACATGCCCAGGTAGGCTTGCATCTTCTTTTCCAGAGCTGTTAAGTTCAGTGTTCAAGAGTGCTGCACTAACCTTGTCTTCCTCAGGAGTTATTTACCAGTTCCTTGTGGCTCTGTGACTTTCACTAAACTACATGCCTTGTACCAGTTCCCTGTTTTACCTTTCAGTGCTGAGGAACAGTTACTGCTGGACTCAGGAGGCATTTATCAAAGACCTGACTGCTGATTTACTACAAAGGGTTGCTGAATTCCTCTGGGAACTGTCTTTTGACCTGTTGCTATAAATCTAGCACTGTAGAATTGGCAGACTGCAACAGCTTTTTGTAACCAGGTACTCCAAAAAGTACCCTGATCTCAAAGGACCTAAATGCTTTAAGGTAAGAAGCCATGCAGTTGCTTGGGTGTTAGGTGAAAATGTAGAATTAAAACGTTGAATCTCTCAGGTATACAGTGAGACACATTCATTGTCTCTTTTGTCATTAAAAGTCAATCTAGAATTATGCATCTTTAGATATTTTGACATTTAGTGATGGGGTTTGTGCCTGGGGAGCCCAATGGATTAATCACATGTTGCATGGCTCGACATCAGTGCTTGGTTTTCTTCTGAATAATGAAGCACAAGTGCATTCAGCTACCTGATTCTCACTGGTTTCAGTACGCTTGTGTTCCAGACTCTGAACAGTATTAAAGACACAGCTGCATGCCTGAGAATAGCTGAAGTCCGTATGGAAAAGGGGCTGCTTGTGCCCTCCAATTTTACCACACAAACGATCTGGGTACAGGAGAGGAATCTCTAAATCAGTGGCACAGAGTTGGTACAAATGCCAACACTTGCATACAGAGGGATGCACACAGAGCATTCCTGGGAATTCAGGCGTCTGAACATGCAAAGTAAAGGCAGAAGCTGCCTTTGCAGCACACTGCAGATGTCAGCAGAAAATCTGGGACACTGTGGAACAACCTGGTGCATGTATCAGTGTTCAAAGCCATTTGAACATTATTATATAGTGATTTGTAATTAAGAAAAGCAGACATATGCCAGTTCTTCTTCACCCAGTCTCTCTCCCTCCCTGCCCCACCATTCCATGGAATATTGCAGAGGGTGTTTCTGCAGTTATGCTGGTGTTCTCGCATGGAGCTTGGATAGTCTAATGATCTATACAGCCTCACTGCTGGGGAGGGAGAACTGAAACGAATTTTAGAAGTCCTATTGGGAATGGGAGAGCTGGTTCAGCTTCTGTATATGGGGCAAGTGGCCAGACGGGGCAGACTGATGATACAAAAGGGGGTGATAACGGAGAAAGCAAGCAGCTGGGGACACAGGGAAGTTCAAGACACAGAAGAAGCTGTAGCTGTAGGAAAAAAAGAGGAAAAAAATCAGTAGGGAGCAAAATGTGAGGAGTCTGAGTGAAGAGAAGAACTGAGAAGGACAAACCAGCAGAGACGTATAAAAGATGCAGCAAACAGGGCATGTGAATAGAGAGGGATTAAACAAGAAGACTATTTCACATCTGCTCCTGGGGTGCAGATGACAGTTCCTGCCTAAATTCATGGTCCGTGTGTGAACACGCAGGTTCCCCGGGTGACTTTGAAAATCTCAGCCAGGAAGCTCAGCCAGCCAGAAGCAGTCCCTCAGGCAGGAAGCATTACCTCTAGAAAAGCCAGTTCAGGAGCTGAACCACATCAACTGGCCGGATTTAATGTATTTTTTAATGGAAAAAAATGAGGCTAGGAAAAGAGGAATGGCTGCTGCTTGCCTAATAGGAGCATTGCAGACTGTGCGCACGCTCTAATATTTTCCACTGGAGGAATTCAAAGCCTTTCCTCATTTCACATTGCCTTTTGGGGCTTGTATTCTACCCTGAACTCAGCTTCTTCTCTTGGCATCTCCTTCTGCTTGCATTCGTTTCTCTTCTGTGTCTCCATTGCACAGGAAAAGGAGGGTGCTGGGTGCTGGGAAAGAGCCTGCTGCCTGTGTCTTCCTGCTTGCCCTTTTCCAGGGGACTCTGCAAGGGGACCCGAGAGGTTGGCTCCATGCTGCAGCAGCTTGTCTTCCACTGTGACTTGAGCTCCCTCAGGTTTCTGTGCTGTGTTACAGAATCCCAGACTGGTTTGGGTTTGAAAAGACCTTAAGCTCATCCAGTTCCAACCACTGGCATGGGCAGGGACACCTTCCACTAGAGCAGCTTGCTCCAAGCCCCTGTGTCCAACCTGGCCTTGAGCACTGCCAGGGATGGGGCAGCCACAGCTTCTCTGGGCACCCTGTGCCAGCACCTCAGCACCCTCACAGGGAAGAGCTTCTGCCTTAGATCTAACCTGAACTTGCCCTGTTTCAGTTTGAACCCATCACCCCTTGTCCTATCACTGCAGTCCCTGATGAAGAGTCCCTCTCCGGCATCCTTGTAGCCCCCTTCAGACACTGGAAGCTGCTCGGAGGTCTCCACGCAGCTTCTGTTCTCCAGGCTGAACAGCCCCAATGTTCTCAGCCTGTCTTAGTATGGTTCTCACCAACCAACACCCCCAAGTGCTTCTCCTCAGGCTGCTCTGAATCCCTGCTCTGCCCAAGCTGTAGCTGTGCCTGGGATTGCCCCAACCAAGGAGCAGGACCTTGCACTTGGCTTTGTTCAACTTCATGAGGTTGGCATTGGTACCTCTTCCCTTCCCTCCAGTGTATCAACTGAACAGTATTTGCAATGAGATTAGTAGATGTGACTGTGCCTCTTTTAGTAGTGCTTCTGTAAAGCTGTTAGTTCTCTCTTATAATCAGGTGTAGTGTCTGGCACTGTTGTTATACCCTTCTGAGGTGGGGACCATTGGCTGTGGCCCTGGAAGCACAGGAAAGGTTCCCGCAGACAGTTCTGCTCCTTCACTGCCCTTCTGCAGCTCTCCCCCATTGTGGAATTAGTTCTTACCATCACATTTAAAAGATGCTGACACACAGCCGTTTTCTGACTGTTACTCAGCAAACCCCTCCTTCCCTTAATAACATAACTCCCACCTAATCTAAGGTAAAACTCTGGTTTGTGGATTTTCACATCTACACTTCTACTACTTCTGCTCTGTGTGTTCAAATGAGGGGTAGGATAGGGAATGATCTTCAAACTTACCACAAAGAACAACCAACAGAGTTCATCAGCTGGAGCTTTGAAGGCAGCCTGTTTAACACACATGGCTAAGCTGAAACGTGCACTAGCTGATGGTTGAAATCACACTGCGTTTCCATAAACGCATAGTTCTGGAGCTGCTCTTCATTCCTGCCTCGCTGCCTTGTACAGTATCATTTAATCCCCAAATCCAGAATTTGGCTCTCTCGCCACACAGTAAGTGGAAATCTGGTTTTTTGTGTTTCTCTAATTTGTATTATTTGTAATAAGAAAGTCTGCTGAGCTGGTGGGGAAGTCAAATGACAGAGCCTTCACCTATTATGCCACGTTTTTTATCAATTACCTTGCTGAATATTCCAGATGAAACCAGTGTTTGCATTGGCCACAATCCGGGCTGTGCCTGAAGAACCATTTTAGTGAAATGAGGGTTAGGAAAGCTTTGGAATATGAGCCAAAAATGGACTTTTGTGCTTAAGTAAAATCCTCTCCTTAGCCTGTCGCATTCATAGTGTACCATTCAGCTGTTATTTCAAAGACTGACCTATTTTCAGACTTTCAGCATCTGTAAAAATATTAATAATGATAAAGAGGGAATTCATATTTTCAGGCTTTTCAAAAGGGCATTGTATAAGTCACCAGCTCTTACAATAGGCATCTGTCTGGAAAATACCCCTCAAACCTTCACGTGAAGCGGTGCTGTGTTCATGAAAAACCCTTCTTTTGTAGTCCCCTCTGGTCAAAGAGAAAATGCTTCTGAAGAGCCTTCTCAAGTACATTTGTGAAACCACATGTGTTTCTGTCTTGAGGAGAGCCTACCTGGATGCTCACAAACTACAGCAGACTGATGGCTGCGCCAAGAGCTGTGCAAACTTATTTCACATGAGTAAATTTCACATGAGATGAGATGAAGGATGGGAAGTGAATTGTCTTCCAGGCTACATGCATTTCACATGTGGATAAATCCCCATGTACCTGTGTAAGTCCCAAGCTAAGTACTACTGGGTACCATAGGACTGCTGGAGCCTTTTGTGCTTTCTTTCCTTTTTAGGGCATACTAGAGCTGTATAATTAAATGGAGATTATTGGCAACCTTATTTAGCAGTCATTATGGAGTCATTAGGGCTCTGCTTAGGCAAGAAGATAAGTCCCCTTCCTCTCTCACACTTAATGCTTCTATCAACAGCTTAGAAAAGTGGTTCACAATGAATTGCTACTTAAGTAGTCCTATCTTCCTCTGCAATCTCCCTCCTGTTGTTCTTCCCTGTGGGCTAGCTCAGAGGGTCAGTACACTTAACTTGCCTGATGTAACACAGACTTTCTGATAGCTTTTGGCACTTTGCAACTGCTGCTGTAAACTAAAACAGAAAAAAAAGGGGAATAAAGGACTCCCAGGGGATGGAGACAGACTCATCACTGCTGATCCAAACAGGGATGGATGCTTTCCTTGTGCTTTGTTCTGTAAGGAACAGTCTGCTCTGTGTCCAGTGGCTCTCTGCAGGCTCCTCAGACATGCAGCTCTCACCTTCCTCCACAGCAGACGCCTCACACCATGACATTGCACAAGGGCTGCTCCATGAAGAAGGGGTTATGCTTCCTAACTGCTTTCCGGGCTCTATGGCTTCTCTAGTGGCTGCTCTAACGCAGGGGTTTTGACGGCTGGATTCCCTCCATACCACACGATGGAAGTGGGCATATAGTCTGGTGTCATTACATAGCAGTTAATAATTCTGCACATACGTGTGTGTGTGTGTGCATTAGAGCTGGCCAGAAAAGGAAACATCTGTTTTGTGGGAAATTCCAGGTTGTCAACATTTCATTTTGTTCTGGAATGAAACATCAGCGTTTCCAAATACCCAGCAAGACAGGCCAGTCTGTGGGTGCCTTCCTGCAGCTTTTAGCTGCTGGCCAGGCAGGCAGCACCCAGGCACCAAGAACATGGGATTCGAGCATCCCAGGAAGGGGCAGGGGGCCACCAGCTGGACAGGCTGCCTGGGGACTTAAATGAAAGCAGCCGGTTGCTCTGACAGGCAAACAGCTCTGTGTGCTCAAAGCACATCATGACCATGTTTTGTTTTCTTATGTTCTAACTTGAAATTTCCTTTTAAACCAGGTGAATCAAACGTCTCTTCCTTTTCAGTTGATTGCCTGACAAAACCCAAATCTGAGAGGCCAAAGAAACACTGAGAGGCAGAAGGAGAGAGCATGCAAATATTCACCAAAGAAATGGTGGCATTTTCTGCTTTTCCAGGACAAAACTTTCTTTCAGTGTCCTGCGCCCCCAGCCGAGGGATGTGGCACAAAATCATTCAGCAGTTCCAGGAGAAGACCTTTACAATAGGAAATAAAAAAGCAAAGAGTTGATTCTATGATTTAATTTTGTAGGCTTAATTGCTTCACTCCATCACTTTCTGTTTAACGTGTATCTGTTTGGAGGTGAAGGGTACAAAGTGCATTATACATCGGCATGGAGCCAGCATGGGCTAATCCTGTGAGGTGCTCAGAAGTTTGCAGGAGCCAAGGCTTCCTGGTCAGAGGTGGAGGAACACATTTCCACCTTAAAACAGTAACAGTGATATTAATTCTTAGTGTTCAAGTCTACACTGATTTCCTAGGTTCACTTTCACGCCCTGGCCGCAGCTGAATGCTGTGACAGGACACAACCTCTGCTCCCTGTGTCCCCTGGGCACCAGAATCCTGTCTTCCCAGCACTGGACCCGGCCACTGAAGCTAATGGGACGTTTGCTGGGAATTCCAGCGGTACCAGGCCTTCCTTAGAGAGTTCTGAAGTCAGTTTTAATGATGGCAGGATTAGACCACAGGGTTAACAGAAGATGAGAGGGCAAGTGTTGAACATTAGCAAAGTGGTAGAGATGACTGCAATCCGCTGCCCTGGGGTAAGCATCTCGAAATAGACTTTTTGTCTAGAAGTAAAGTCTTTCCTCTATTTTAAAAGCTTTTTCCTTGTTGTTTTTTTTTCCCCTGTTGTTTTTTTTTCCCTTGAAAGCAATGCTATACCTCTCACTAAACTGTTGGACATTTCCTTCTCAGTAGATGTGTATAGGCTATTGCAAACACCTGCCTGAAGTATTACTTCCATTATACCTCAGAGATGTTTAACCTCTAAGCAGTGACAAAGCTCTGAGACAGATGATACCACCCTAAAATACATAAAAGTTGCATTACATTTCAATAGCAACCTAACACAGGCCTTTGACTTTAAGAGGAAAGTTAGGATGAAGAAGGAAGAACTCTGATATGCAGACCCCTAACTTCCCCATATGTTTTAAATCCTGCAGCCCATCTTGTGAGTCAGTTGATCCCCTGGAGTACGTTCAGCTCTGGTCTGAATTGCAAATGGGGCTCCCCCCGGTAAGGTTATTTTGGAAACAGCAGCTGGGTGAATGGCACGCAGGGATGGACAAAGCCCCATGGAGGCACGTGTGAAGGCCTGAGCAGAAGTGGCAGGATTTCAGTCATTACTGCA
Organism: Ara ararauna; assembly: GCA_028858755.1. Lineage (NCBI taxonomy): Eukaryota > Metazoa > Chordata > Aves > Psittaciformes > Psittacidae > Ara > Ara ararauna. Next base: position 124,439,785 of record CM054379.1, read on the forward strand.
AACTTTTTCACTATTATGCATGAGCAGTGAAGGCTTGCATTGTTAACCAGAGTAATTAGGATTTAGTTGAGGCATGACAATAACCTGTGCCTCATAAAGGCCTGAAGGCGATCCATTTTCTCCCCTTTCCCTAGGAGTCTCCTATTGTGATTTGCAGATAGCCCAGCAGGAATGCAATCAGGAAATCTCCAGTGAATCAGTGTCCCTAAATCTTCAGGCTTGACAGGTTGAAATCTGACAAGCTATTAGAAGAAACTACTGATCATTAGGCTGTCTAAAATAGACTTAGCTTGTTTCTGTCTGTATTCATTGATTTATCTGCAGAGTGATATTGTTTGAAGCTTAGATTACTCAAGCTGCTGCCAGCTGACACGGTTTGTATGATAAAATGACAAAGTGTGGCTCTGGCTAAACATACAAGTCTTTCTGTCTTTGCTGGTTTATTGCTTTTGACTCATTCCAGAGTAACAAAAAGCTGCTTCAGAATTCTTGTGAGAAGCAACCCCAGAGATGTTAAATGTTTAAAACTGAATGTTTTAAAGCAATTTTTGATTACCCCAAACCCTTGTATCTCTGACAAACAGGAAGGATAGCATCAGCTTTCCCCAGATCATTTCAGAGCAGTGGTTTCTAGGTCAAATACTTTGGGCTCTGTACAGAGTTCAGAACTAGGCTTATTAAAAAATCTCTGATAAAAGCTCTCCTTTATGCATGGATTTCCCTCTTCCAAATGATTATTTAAATAAAAAAAAATAAATGAATTAAAATTTAATTTAAAATGAACTGATTAGGTCCATAATACACTCTCTGAGTTGTGAGATTTGCTTCAGAGTTATTCTTATACTCGACTCAGCTTTCATACAGAGAAAAAATCACATCAGTTTGGAAAGTATCAGAAAAGCCATTTTCCTTGAACAGGATTGCATTATTTGTCATTCACAATGACATCTGCTTTCCCAGCCTTCCCACCTTATTCCTTCTATTTGTAAAAAATTACTGCCTTTCTTATGGGATTCATATCTCAGAGTGGAAAATAAAGAACTAATTCAGCTTGTCTTTTCCCCTGTCAGGAGTGCTGTTATCCTACTCCCTTGAAAAAAAAAGCGTCTATTGTGTACCATTATGTGTGTAGAGCATATATGCATAAACAACCTTAAACATGCATTTTATACACTTATACATATACACATACACATATGTATTCAATGTATGCGGTACGTTATCTACAGCAATTCTCCTGCTTGTGAAAGATGTGCAATATGTCCTCTGAAAAGAAATATTTCACTTGTTATCTAAAGCAGGTAGAAATGCAGAGCAACAGCTTCATGAATCCTCGTTTACATTCACAGATATTACGGAAAAGAAATTTGGCATGGCACAAGCATAGTCATACTCCTGCAAAAGAATCAAGGAATATTTAAGGACATGGCAGTCGAGGCCCAGTTTTTATGCAAACGTGATATCCTTTGTATTCCATTCTTCTTTTTCATATCTGCATTAATAATATGTGCCCCTTACATTTACATTGTGTTGTGTTTCCATTTATCACTTTCAGAAGATCCATGTAAGCAGAAAACCACTGTGAGGTTTCCCTAAGGTGCTGCCCAAAGGCCGAAGCTGCAGTTAGAACCTGTTGAGGCTTAATCTGTAGTTTTCTCACATAGCTTTGCTGAAGGATGTTTATCATACTGCATCTTGCATGAAAGGTGAAATACATGCAACCAAACCCATGGTTCTATTTAGCCAGGCATCAGAATTCAATTATGCTATGAGTATTTTGAAATGTAACTTTAAATCCTTCTGCAGAGGACAAAGAACCTTGCTCACAAGGAGTTTATAAGGATTTACTGTCATAGAAACATTGATGGACCTGCAGGAGCAACCAAAAATACTCGCTTCTTAAAACATTCTTACAGCATGCCCTTATCTCTGGTATGTGAATATATAAAACTAGGTTCTACATCTGCCTCCTTCCCCCCCCTCGCCCTGATGATGCTAATGTAGATTTGTGAGAAGTTATGAAGATAACACTGATGGAACATTAGTGTCTGAGTTAGAATGTGAATCAGATGGAGAAGGGGATTTGTGACAGCTTTCCTTAGGCACTTGGATTATTTTGGCTTGTGTTCGTATTTCTATGCTTAGAGAACATTTAAAACCACTTTTTGGTTCATTAGTAACATGTAAGTGTTCCCCAAAATACTTCTGAAAAATAGTTGGGGAATTATATAAAAATGAGGAAGTTCTTTGAGAATTGGAAATAGCAGTTAAAGAAGATTTGCAAGTAGCAGCATACTTTTAAAAAGAGTAATATGCCACGCATCAACAGCATTGTAAAAATGGACTCTGAATGGGGCACAGCCAGAAGCAGCTGGCATAGTTAAACAGCAGTGTAACAGACGCCATTCAAAATGAAAAGACATCTTCCAAAGTATGGAAACTGAGTCCAAAGAAAGAAAACAGAGGAAGAGTATAATTCCCAGCAAAATAAATGCTAAACCACAGCAAAGCAAGCCAAAAATATTAGTGGAAGCAACTTGCAGAAGTAATGAGAGCTTACAGTAAAGCCTTTTGTCTATACATCAGAAACAGCACAGTTGGACAGTTAGCAGGATGAGAAGCAGCAAAGGAAGATAAAGACATTATAGAACAGTTAAATGAATTATTTGTGCGAGTTCCTGCTGTAAATGAGGTGGGAGTCTTGAAAACTGGAGTCATTCTTTACACAGAATGAGTCATGCAAAATCACAGATTGAAGGGTTGGAGGTTTTAGAGCAAATCAGTACCACAACAGATCAGTAACAGTAGATGGTATTCACACGGGAGATTTGGAAGAATCCAAATATGAAATTGTCAGTCAATCAGCTGTCATTGGCATTGATCAAATCAGCACCAGTGTCAGGGTAACGTGAAAGGTATAGAAAATGGGAACAAGAATAAGCAAAGGTGTTTTCTATAAAGGAGTCTCAAAAGATAATGCCTTTTCACTTGCAAAAGTGATCGCAGAATTGTTTGGGTTGGAAAGGACCTAAGACCACCCAGCTCCAACCCCTGCCACAGGCTGGGACACCTTCCACTAGAGCAGGTTGCTCCAAGCCCCATCCAACCTGGCCTTGAACACTGCCAGGGATGGGGCAGCCACAGCTTCTCTGGGCACCCTGTGCCAGCGCCTCAGCACCCTCACAGGGAAGAGCTTCTGCCTTAGGTCTAACCTGAACTTGCCCTGTTCCAGTTTGAACCCATCACCACTTGTCCTAGGTAACGTAAAACTATCTGGATTCATAATTATGAAGACACAAAATTTTTGCAACAGTACAGGAATTACGATCCACCTTATTAGATAATAGGAAATAGGAAAAAGGAAGTGATTTGTTTTGTTCAATACATCACTGAACTGTGGAACTCCTGAAATCACTGGATTAGACAAATTCATGAAGATCAAATGCTCTTTTGGGTATTAATAAGTGGCGGTTTACATGCTGCCTCTGGCTCACAAAGTACTTAAGTTGCTACGCGTTGGAAGGTGGAAAGTAGGCAGTAGCTGAAGAGCAGACACTCAGAAGAAGGGCATAGGATTGAACCTGCTGCCAGAGATAAAACACTGTCAAAGAGACATTGGTCTGGGCCTGTGTTATATTTCTTATGCTTTCACCCCACAGTGAAAGCCCAACTAGGCTTTTTGTCTATATGTCTCCTCATTTCCAGGGAGGCTCACTCATGACAGTTTTTATCTTCTGACTGAAAAGCTGGACACAGCCTGCGCATGAGAAACATGAGAGAGATGCCTAAAGGAAGAGCTTCTTGCAACCTTGGAATTAAAACATGTTAAATAATTTCACCATTTTCTGTCTACCATCAAAAATAACACGATTCAACAAGCAAGACAACTGATGACGGTGAATTTTCCCACACTGTTTTTTGCTTTGCTGCATAAATAGCTTAATATTACCAGTTTTCATTGTCTCAGCACTTATTTAGCTCTGTCTTTACTGCTGGGTGGGGACAGGAGTGGCAGGTAAGTTTTCCCACCTGTACTGCTTCTGACTTAAAGAATGTGATTTATTTTCTTTAGCCATGACACCACGATCCAGATGAAGTGATTTGCTCCTGTGTGTGTGCAGTAAAACCTGCAGCCAAGCCAGAAACCAAACCCAGGATGTCTGAGTCCCATTTCCCACCCTTCACCATTGGAATGTCCTCTGTAATCAGTGAGAATGTTCACATCATGAGGTATCACTTCAGAATCTGTTCAGGGTGTGTTTGACCATGCTATGCCTTTATAACAAAAATGCTTTCCATGCTTTATCATAAAAAAATTCAACTTGAACAGAGTTAACTCAGCCCAAGGTTTGGAAACAAGATTTAGGCCCTTCGGGGGATTGTCCTTCCCTGGTGTTGTTAATCCTGTGGTTTTGAAGGCATTTTCTTCATGAAAAGGAAATGTGTTTTGTTTTACTTCAATGTTTACAAGTGTTTGTCTGCGAAATATAGGATTATAAAGGAACACATTTCAAGCACCACGCTGGGTGTGTTAGTGCTTTGTATTCTGCTACCACATCTGAACTTCCTTCGTGTTGTGTTTCATAACGTCCCAGACAAATAAGAATGAGATCATATTGGCTAGAATGACCCTGACAAAGACAAGGCCCGTTTGCTTTCCATCACCCTGGCTGGGAGCTGAGGTTGCACAGCAGATGTTCTCAGCACCTCACAGCATTTGTGCTTTTAGGTCCCAGACCACATCTATTTGCTTCAATATGCTGCAAACTTATAATTACAGTTAGTGAAATTGGTACTTTCACTTTCAACTAAAATGCCTCTACGCAGCAGGCAAATAACCATGACGTGACATTGTGATGAGTGATGATGCCTCCAGCAAAGTGCTTGAGCCATAAATAGAAAGAGTCAACCTATTTTTTGGGATTGCATATGCTGTATGAATGAAAATTCAATAGTGCATTTTAAGCTACAAATCATGGACTTCATGCAATAATGCACCAAGTTCTCTTGTCCTCAGTTCAAGTCCTGGCACAGAGTTTCAAGGCAATGCCTAATAAAAGCCACACTGCTTTGGGGGTGGTTCCCTATGATAAGGCTGTTTCCAGTTGGAGTTCTTTGCAGTCTTTCTCTTTAAGGAATAAAGAAAAGGAGGTGAAGCCAGGAAAATGGGTATAGGAAGATAAAACGTGGAAAGCACAATGTGTTTGGGGCACCCTTGTCCTGCTATCTATACAATTGTACAGTCCCATTGATTGCAGTGGTATTTCTCCTGACTCAAATTTACACAAATGGAACAGCATCAGGCCTTCAGATAACTATGATTTATACCCTTCCTGACAGTCACAGCAGATAACAGTGTTAAACCTGTACCTTCTCCTGTTTAAACACATAAGAAGTGACAGAAGGTATTCACTTGAAAGTGACAGATCTGATAATTTCATACCAAGGCTTATAAATAGAATTTAAGGACTTGAAACCAATTGCATGTGTTTTTATTTGCGTTCTTTCTTCTGGGTAGAAAATGGCCTAATTTTCTATAGCAAAGACACAACATCAATGAAAATCTTTACAGCCCAAAAGAAATCCTGTCATTTTTGCAAGGAGGATTTCTGGCTGAACGCCAGCTTTGCAGTAAATGGGAATACTCCATAAGAAGCTCACATTATTTCAGAAAGGCTTAAATAAAAAGATTAAAACTCCATCAGAAAAAAGTCATGAGCATATTTTGCAATGAACATGAGATGCATCATCCATTCACTTAATTCCTTGAATAGCTTGAAATCCATTACCTAAATAAGATAATATTGACAATAATTTCATCATCTGAATTTCCTGAAATTTCATAGACTAGCACATGGTCTTCCTGGGGAGGAATCCTCTTTTGGGACTACATCTAAGGATTCAGCACCCCTGTCATTCAGCAGCTCCTGATTTCTGGAAGTAGGGACTGAAGCCCATACAAGCTGCTGCTCTGTTTTTCCATACGGCTGCCATGCTCTGATCCCCAGCACCAGAGCAGTAATATAGCTGAATTAACAGTGTGTTTCTGTATACCACAGGCACAGAAATTCCTTTCCGGATTATGGAAAAAGTGGTTTCAGGGAATCTGTCTTGTCTGCTGAAAAAAAGATTTAACGAAAAATTGATGACCAAATCAAGCATCTCTCAATGAAACCCTTGTTTGAGCCCAAATTCCCATAAGAGTTAGTAGCAAGTTTGAGGAAGTTGAGCAGAGCAGTACCAGCTGAGGAATAGCTGCAGCACCATGTTTGGAGAATGCCGTCCGTTCACTCTTGCTTTATAACATTCCTGAGTGTGGTAAGCGTTTGCGATTGCCACGGCTGGGCATGCCAGCTGGCTCACCTCCCTTCTTCTGTGCTGCAGAAGAATCCTGGCAAGTGGAACGTTTTCACAATGTGTTTCTGACAGTGGTGGAAGACTTCACAGCTATTGTTTGAAACAGGCAAGAAGAAATAGCTGTATGTGCCCTCCTTGGTGCAAGAAATCACAGCTTAATGAAAAAGATCTGGATTTTCACGGCAGAAGAAAGGTGTATTTTGGACCTTTGCAATGGAGACAGCCTCAACAGACTAGTTTTAGTGGAAATGCTTGTTTTGATAAGTGAGGGAACATCACAATTATTACTAATGTGTTTTGCCACTTGAGTGTCTCTTGACAAACATTCCATGAGGATTATAATATAAATACATAACTGCTTTTCCTCATTTCAGCATGCCACTTGTGAACAATTTTGTCATAACAAACCCCATCTTCCCCGCTTTTCATTTATCTCCTTAAAATAGAAATGGTCTTTTTCCATTTACCCTGCTAGAATAAACATCTATTAATTCTCCCAGGTCACAAAACCTTCAGCTTCTGAAGGTTAGAAATGTCTGCACAGTATGCAACTCCTTTGGTTTAGTTCTGCCTTGAATCAACTCAACAGAAAATGTCCAAATATTTGCCCGGTAATGGGAAAAATGAATGTAATTGATCCACGGCTCTTATGTACAACATCAAAGTACTTAGAGACAAGAAGCTATTGTATGACAGTGACTGATAACTGTATGAGGGGATTTCCATTAGCAGGCCCACAAGGAAGAAGATTCTAATTTGTGAGTGTCTCTTGAAAAGTTAAAACTGTCATGAACCATACAAGGAGTTTTTAGTAAAAGCAAAAGCATGGAAAGAGGCATCGCTTTTTATATGTATGACCTCGGGATACCCCAGTGCAGGTCAGATGCCATCATAAATTAATCGAATCCACTGGCCCTTCAGAATCTCCTTCTCAGTTGTATCTCCATAATATTCTTGGATGAAAGTCACATTTCAGATTTTACTCTGGTTTAAGAACCTTGTGCTGTTATCAACAAACTGTTATCTTAGCCTTTTACAGATAATAGTTCATCTTGACTTTTGTAATCATGCTTACACATGCAAGAAACATACATACGTGCATGCCATTTCTACCATATAATCCCATATGTCATCAGAATATTCACTGCTAAACCAACTTTGGATGTTTTCTCCCCATGAGCTAAACTGTTTATCTCAGGAGCACCCATACAGTTGAAGGGAGAAGAAAGAGTAAGTGCATCCTTGTTTTTTTCACAGTCTCTGGATAGCTAAAGTGAGGGAGTTGGGGACCAGGCTCACAAGTCTTTGCTTGGAGTCAGTGTGAAAAGAGAGGCAAAGAGCATATTAAATCACAGATTTCTTCTCCTTAAATGCATTCCAGTGGGGCTGCCTGGAAGGAAGGAAAGAAGATAGCTTGTTCCCTGAAAAGGCACATCACAGATTCTTCCCCGCTTGTGCCAGAAGCTTGTAGTATAAAGGATTGCATTTTTTCTGAGACAAAGTTCTTTGGATGTACTCCTTAATGTGGTTCAGCTTCCTTGCTGCCTCTTATTTTAGCCCATGCTTTAACGGTATAATTTAACCTGAAATTAGAGGCATATTTTACCCTTGTTTTTATGCAGAAATTCCTTTGATGTAACTGGGAGCCCTGTGCAAAGATGGAGGGTTTATCATGGCCCTTTGAATGCATGTGACATGGCAATTTGTCCAAGACATATTCTCATGCAGGAAGAATTGGATCCCATTGTGGGAAAATCTAGGGCCAAGCACTGCACAGAACTGACATCAATAGGATTGAACATAGTGTGAAGTTATGGCAAAATCTGATGTATTAGCTGTTTGGTGCCAGTGGGGTTTTTATGTATCCACTACTCTTATCATTGATGATGGAGAGTGTGTATCGTGTCGTCCTGAGAAAACATCATTCTTGTGACAAGAGGATGAAAGGAAGATATCTCAAGAGTCAAAGTGACCTTTTTAATTGGATACATGTGGACGGAGTCCAATTCAAAGCTCATGGAAAACTGTAGAAGTGATCCTGATGGCTTTTGGATGAGCCCCACTATGAAATCTTAGGATTAGGATATGAAATAGAGTCAGTGAGCACAGAAGCCACTGTCTTACCAGATAAAAAGACATGATGTAGTTGTGCAATTGAGCATGCTCTTTCCAGTGAAAGCATCTCCAGGCTCGTTTTGTCTTTTTTTCTCTTCATTCTTTCTTAATAAGGCAAGTTTTGCTGACCTTTACATGGCCTCTCACAAGAGACTCCCTTGAAGAATAAAGTCCTAAGCCCCGACTCATCTCCTGCAGAAACCTAATTAAAAAACACAAACAATTTCAAATAGAGACATAAAACTTACCACATCTCCTTATTTAGACAGCAATTCCATCAGTGTTGTTCTAGCCCTTTGGCTATAACAGTGGTCACATTTCCTTTGCAACCTTTCCATGGATTCTTAATTTCTAGATACACATAAATTGCATTCATTCTTTTAGCACAGGACAGAATAATGCAGTGGAAGACAGGAGGGATTGGTTTGAAAGTTCTGAAGTTTATGAAAGGCATGTGAGATAAGAAAATGTCAAGGAAAACAGATCATGGGCAGAAGCAGATGTTCAGCTTATGGCTACATCTTTGATCCTTTCTTCTTTGCATCTCTCTCACACAATGTGTATACAGAGACAGTATACAGCCTACTTTGCAAGTCTGCAGAAGTGAGGGGCATCGTGAATTCATAGAAAAGATGGGTTTGTAAGAGGATTGAAGGGGGGCACAGAGTCGGTTCTTGCATTGTTTTCTCAAGAGAAAGTAGGTCTTGTCAGCTCGATAGTGATCAGTATGCAGCATCTAGCCCCCATGTACAGCTACCGAGACAAGCAAATCTGGGTGAACAGCACTACTAACCCTGAAGAAATATTTCTGTGCATGGATGAGAGAATTGTTAAGAACAATACCTGTACCACAGCCTGCAGACCTCTGCAGCAAAGACCTGGTCAAAGAACTTGAACAATGCGGTCGGATGATTTATATCAGGAAGAGGATCTGGATTTAAACAGGCAGAGGAAGAGAATTTTGAACATAAACAACATAAACATTTAAAATTAGTTCAGACTTTTGTTAGAAGAGCAATACTTAAAGTGCTGCAGAGAGCATGTGAATCTCCTTGTACCTGGGCATCAGCTTTCTGGATAATGTCTTCAGTATCTCACAGGTACTGAAGCTTGCCAGCTGTGTGTTTCTGCAGCTGCTTTTTATTGAAAGACACAATAAACACTACAGTCGTGTAAATCCTCTATAAATAGCTGGAGCAAAAGCCATCCCTGCACCCTGTTCAAAGTTAAACACCATACTAACTCCCTAGCCACTCTCTACTAGCTTGTAAATTGAGTATAATACTCAGTACTCAGAACTCAAAAGTCACCCTTTTGTGTTTTGAGACCTTCTAGTGAGAAGCATTATATATTAGTAAAGTCCAAAACATTAAAAATAGTTACTTATTTCTCCTAGTTTCTGAGCCATCATTTCCCATCCACCTCCATTGTTCCCAGCAAGCAACTAAAATAATTAACAGCAGACAGCCTATTAAGAAATGGAAAGTGTTTTGGTTACTTGCTATTTGTGGCTGTGCATTGTTCCAGCATGGGAGCAGCCAACTGCAGTTGGGAGAATTTTCTGCTCACCACAGACATTTTATCTCCAGTTTTTACCAGATTCTGAATCTGGAAAAGGTCTCAGATTGTCCAATTCTTCTGAATTTCAATGTCCAAAGTTATGCAGTCCACAATGAGTAACTCTCTAAATGAGCTCAACTGAAGTGCCATAATTGTTTTCCTGTTTAAGCCAACCTTTTTTTTCTCCCACGAATTATCCCCAGCCCTTCCTGTTACCCCATCGAGCCCTTTTAGCAGCATTAAGTTTCTCTTCATCCTCACTCACTTGGTTTCCCCTAGTATCCAGCAGAAGACAGAGGTTCTCCTCAGCGCTGCTGTTATTGCTGATATATCTGTAAAAAGATTTGTTAGTATCTTTTATAGCAGTGCCCTGATTTAATTCCAGCTGTGCTGTCACCAGTCTAGCTTTCTCCCTACATGACCTAACATCCTTGTACTCCTCATGGGGTGACAGTCCCTTCTTCCACAGGCGATAGCTTTCCTTTTTCCCTGATTTCCAGCACTATCTCCCTGTTCAGCCAGGCTGATCTCTTCCCCACCTGTACGATTTTCAGCGCATAGGGACCGCTTGCTCCTGTGCAGATATCAGGTGCATGGTTACAATTTACAAAACCCATAACCTTGTCTCTCCGTTTCATTTTCTAGATCATCAATGAAAAGCTTGGAAGATTTTCAACTGGATTGTGTCATTCTGCAAGAAACAGCTCCCTCCCTGCTGCTTTTTTCCGTGGTCTATTTCTGGCCTGCGTGGTGCAGAGGATGATTTCTCCCTAGTGAAAAACAGCAAATGAATTCTAAAAGCACACACTGTAATTTGTTAGGAATGAAATATGCTTCACGCGCCTCCCAAGTGATGTGCCTGAAACCCCATGTACTGCGCATGGTGCAGAAGAAGGCTTTTTTGTAAGATTTTTTTTCTCTTTAATGGCCTGTGCCTAGAATACTAAAACTGAAACCTTGCTCTGGGTGGTCTTTATTTTTGGCTGAAGCCTCCTAATAGTTCCATAAATATTAATTTATGAAGAACGCAGAACGCAAGTGAACGTAGAACTGACCTCTTTTTCAGAGTTCTCCTATTACTTAAACTCTATTATTATTATTATCATCACTATAATTATTATTATTTTCTTATAGAACAGTGAGAATACTGTTAAAAAAATTAAATGGGACTTTTATCATTGCAGAAGTTTGTGGTTTGCTTATTTGGGTCCAAAAAAAAAATAATCAACTGAGCACATGCAAATAACTTCAGGAATAAAGTGCAACAGTTCTGGTTTTGACACCAGCCCCATTTGGTCCCTCTGCAATGTTTTGCCAGTCCAGCAGCCAGATATTTCAAGAGCAGCCTCACAAGGGAAGATTAAATGTGTGTGTTTTTATAAAACAATGACATCTTGTTTTCAAAGCCCTACAAGCTTAAAATGGATATTAGAGCAGTCACATATAAACTGCAGTTCCCAAGGACAACTGTTTAGCTTAAGTGCCATTTAATGTTCTCCTAAATGGTTCCGCTGTTTAGTGTGCAATATATCTTCTAGATTAGACCTTTAATCCTTTACATTCTGCTTGCTGTGTCAAAGAGGGCTTCATGCCAACTTCTTCCTATTGGTGGGTCTCTTTCTCTCTCTTTCAACAGGCACATGAAGAACATCAAAGTCTCATGTTTTGCCTCTTTGAATTCAAACAAGAAATACAGTTAAAAGTTTCTGTGAACTAAAACCTTTAAACAGTTGAATGTGTTTCCCTCTTTCTTTTTACTTTCATTTTAGTGCTTTATGAGCACAAAGAAGTAGAACAAAGGCAAAAAATAATTTATAAAGTACCACTTTTTTAATAAATTAAAAAAATAATATAGGTAAGCTGGATGCATATAATGTTAATGGAGCCTTCAGATGGCTACAGCTTTCACACCTCAGTGCCTTAAGGTGAAGAGAGCTCCATGACATTACAAATGCAATACACAACACAGAGAAATTATCTGGTGCACCATGTTTAAGGAGAGCAGGGATGAAACTAAGCCCAGCTTGGATGCTTAAGCCACATCACTTTTTGCTGAGCCAGTGACTCAATGGACTAACCAGAAGACCCTCATTACTGATGGACTTTAAGCATAAGTACTGCTTTGCAGCATAAGTCAATAGTGGTTTCGAGAAGCTAGCTCTGAATTTCTTCATCTTGGCTATGCTTGCTTTTGCTCCTGAGAGGAAAATAAATTTGCCCTGTATGGCCAAAAAAGCAAAACCATCTGCTGGTATTATAAGCAGGCCTATTGTCCAAGTTCAGCAGCAGGGAGGTCTGCACTTGTTCAGTTCTGCTTTCCTGCTAAGCATGGAGAAAGCCTTTGGGGATCATTATCAAGGCTCCCTAAAGCAGGAGGGGAATGAATTCACCAATCCAACAGGTAGCCAAAAAAGGCCACCCCAATGTCTTAGATGGTATGAAAATATGCTAACATGTAGGGAGCCCACATTTGGGAACAAGCCTGGGATGCTTGCTCCAAAGCCACTGATGGACATTAGCCACAGGCTAAGGGAAGGACTCTGCTTCTGGGCAGGTTAGCTGTGGTAGCTGTCAGCTGGAGATGTGGAAAGGGGCTCAGTGGGTGGTGAGGAGGAAAACACGATGGTGCAGCTTGATTAGAAGAACTCCCACCTCGCTTGGCCCGATTCATTAACCTGAACACCTGCCTGAAGGAAAGAGAATGCTCCGCTGCTTTTTGACACCCACTATAGTTGCTTTGTTAGTTCCAAAACGGTTGTGCTCAGATACCTGAGGCCCAATGTAGTTTTTTACAGTCACTTCTGTCATCCTTAACTGCAAACAGACAAGTTCGCTTTGTAATTAGGGGCACTGAGAAGATAAATACATTTCAGTTATCATTTACATGCATTTCTGTTACTTATTTGGGAGCATATGTGTAAGAAATACATTCCATATTTGGGTCCAGATGTACACACACCCAAAAGCAGAAGTTTGTCCCAGAGTTGCCATTATCAGGTGTTACTCACTTTTGGATTTGACTATGAACAAAACACGTAGCCAGATGTCAACTAACTGAGAAGAAATAAAGACCAAGGAGCACTGACTACGAAAAAAAAGAGACAAAACCCTTCCTGTGAGCACAGGACCTCCTGGTCTCCATCCCCAATGCAGTGGCTGCCAGCCCTGAGAAAGTATCTATTCAATCCCCAAGCTTTCTTGTGGCCCCTAAACTTTTTCTTTATAGGCATAGGAGGGTAAAATAACATGGGCTGTGTTCTCCTGTTCCCATCCACTTAATACAACCACTTCAGTTTTACCAAGTACCGAAAGCTTTCCAAACCTGCCTGGCAGGCCTGTAAGAAAAGGCCTTCCAAGTTTAAGCCTTTCCATTCAGAACCAAGCCCCAAGACTGAACCCGAGCTCAATCTCCCAGTCAGTTTCAGTCTCTATATGAAAATATTTCCACTAATGTAATTATAGTCCTAATAGAATCAGCTGTCTGGTGATTCAATACAGAATTGTTGTAAAGGTGTCATGGAGGACAGATTAAGATGTTGATGTGGTAGGTGCCCTGCCAAAGGGAGAACAAGTAATGGCTGCATTTGTTAACAGGATATGTTCTTTCGTCCACAGAAAGTTTTGCAGCTTCTTGCAACCACCACGTGATTGCAGATCGAAGATTAGCTAAGTTAACACTGTAAGTAAGTTAACACTGTAAGTAAGGTGGCTTAATGAAATGCCAGTAGATAAGGTCATTGATCTCTAGCCGGAAGCATACACAGCTCTGCTAGTGATAAGGGACTGTAACAAAAATAGACCTGCCAGGAACTGTGAGGCAAGGTAAAGCATGCCCATCTCATTCTGGACAGAGGTTTTACTTAAAGATATTAGAGATACCATTAAAGATGTCATTAAAGATACCTGTGAAGAGACTTCGTATTTACTTTAGGCAATCTTTTCCTGCACTTGACTTCCCTCAGTGAAAATGCTGCACTAAAAACATTACTCTCATCTTTCTTATCACAGTGTTTCATGCTCCTACTTGAACACATCATTTTTTTGTCCTATCTGCCTTGCATGTAGGGATTAGCTTGCTCCCTTCCTCTTTGCAACAACCTTTCATATCCTTGAATACTGTTTATCACAACTGCAGTCAGTCTTTCTTCCCTGTGCTAACAGGCAGTGGAAATGCTCAGTTAACAGGAAGATGCTGAGCTGACTTCCTATCAGCCCACCCTGGTCTTCACTGAGATAAGCAGGATTTGAAGCTCTGGTGAATTTTGACGAGTGCAACAGCCTCTTGAGGGACTTTGCAAGATAAAGCACTGCTGAAGCTGTTCTAATTTATCTTGAGGATATAACTGGGGAGGGGATAATCAGAGTGGGGGCATACAAAGATAGCCGGGCTGCTCCTCCTGTGCCTCTGGTGTGTGCTGCACACTGCTTTGGAAATCCAGAGTATCTACCCCCCCAAAGCAGTGATGTGGCACGTTCTGCCCAAAGAAATAGTCATGTTATTGAAGGACTTTAGCTGTGAGATACCAACCAGGCTGTTGTTCTCCACAGTTTTCTTGCAGGTCATTTAACTACTACATTAATTTTCCCATTGTATCTATAAGATGATCCATATATTTGTTTAAAAAGAAAATAGCTATATAGAACTTACTTTTCAGACATTGCCAGAATAAAACTGTGTCTAAAGACTTGACAGGCTTTAAATTCAGTATTAACACATTTATGGATGATGTAAAAATGGTGACCACGCCAGGAAAACTGCATATTAATGAGAGCATATCTCTATCCAGTCTTAAACATTTTCCTGAATATATTATTTAAAGATTTTGGGTCAGACTCACTAATGTATCTTGGCTGCTTCGTGCAGCTTGAGTGATGCGAAACAGCTACAAACCAATTTAATTGGTTGGTTAACCTCAGTTTATGACTTCTTTGTGCTTCTGCAGGGGTGGAAAACAGCCAAGCTGTATCTGGTTCTCAGACTCTTATTAATCAAAGGTATCCATTTGCCTCCCACTAAGGCATTTTGTGTGCTCTATAATATACCTTAATCATCATATTTTCTACTTATATTCTGATATCTAATAATTTTAATTTATAGCAAGCTTCAGCCTTAATTTCACAAAGTGATGGAGACAATCCATTTATATACCAGTAGGTATACTGGAGAAAGACTTGAAAAGAGCACAGTCTATGCCTGAGAAAGCCTCTTAGATGGCACTATTCATTGAAACAGTATGTTTAAAAGTCATTTCAGCAGATGAGTGTAGAAAGCCACCCACTAAGCATTTGCTCTTTGTGTGTATATGAAGGCATAACTGTACTGCTCCTTAAAAAGAAGAAAAAAATCCAGATTTCAGAGATAACATCTTTCTTACTGAGTAGGCTTCCCATCAGCTATAAAGAATAAAAAGGACAGATGCACCAGATGTAGGGATAGATCCATGTTAGTGGGAGCCTGTAACCGAAAAATGCATTCATCTGAAATAAGCCATTGTGTGCATGCTGAAGCCTGGAGAGCTGTGGATGTCCAGGCTTTCTTCCTACGCACAGCTGCAAAGATAACACTGTCTACTGTTCAGGGCTCCATGGGGAATTCCTTGTAACAGTCCTGTTCTTTCAATTCTCATTAAGGTTTACATCCCCTTTTCAGCGGCTGATCAACTCACTAGCTGGGTCAACTGCTGGCATAAATCCCATCATCAGTTACAACTTTAACTTGACAATATCATTCTTATAGTGATAGAGCATGTTGGGGCTTCACGGTGAGTCTGGCTGGATCATTTTCCCTTACTCTGTCCCTATACTGCATGAAAGAGTTCTTCCATTCTTACCTTCAGCTGCTAAAATTTCTGTGGCGATGATGATAGAATTGTACCATGCACTAAAATAATGATAACGATATGACACCCTTAAGCTGGAAAAGCTTTGAGGAAGAGATATAGATGTATAGGCCTTTATCTGAAGCATATTAAAATCACTGGGAGGTTTCTCCATAAATTTTAATAGGCTTTGGATCTGGCCTTGAATTATTTATTCATGACTAAAGCAGGCAGTGCACGTTTTCCAGTTTAGACAAACCTTCTGAACCTGCCAATTAGAAACTGCACAGGGGTGGTACCTCCTGGTTTCTTTCAGGAACCGCTGCTCTTACAAAGAGAGCACTCCTAGCCTGTAGCATTTATAGTTTTCACAACTTAAACTGAGTGTCACATTAAAAACAGTTTTCAGGTCACCCAAGCTGTGGTGATAGATGTCTCTGGAGATCAATTTTGCCAAGCTGTGCTTCTCTAGATTCCACTGCTGTGCCTGGAGACTTGCAGCAAAAACTCTCACTAGACTTCTCCAACTATGGAAGGGTTTCTAATGATTTCTTATGAGACACCATGCTTTGGACTGCGCGGCTCAAGCCACATAAAGTTTGGCAGGGAAGTTGTTTGAGGTGTGAATGGAGCAGCCCAGAGAGATGGGTGCTTCAAGATAAGAGTGAAGAATAAAGCTTGTTTGACGGTATTAATGGCCAGGACTTCAATCCTGTAAAAGGGGGATTTTAACAGGTTTAAGCTTTGCAGTCTACCTCTGAGTTAAAATAAAGGTTGTCTCTCCCAGCTTCTGATGAGGGTACCTATATGATTTCAACTGGAGCAGTGCAGGCTTCATGCTTGCATTGGCCTCCTTCTATGCGAGAAACAGAAGTGAAATCTACACTGAGACCACAGACCAGATTTTCCTCTCAGTAGCATTAATTTAGCTGGAGATGCTACTGCAAAAGCAGCATGCTCAACTTACTTGGAAGAAGATGGTGAAAGTGAGAAGAGAGTTAGACTTAACCTTTTCAAGAAAACATGCAGAATGTTTGATATCTGAAAGTGTGCTACAGAAGAAGTGCTTGCTGTTGGTACTGGTATAAATCTTCACTCTTTGAAACATGAGAGACTATTAAAAGTCAGCTTTAAAACCTGTTTTGATTATCATAGTGCATTCAATAGTTTTATCATTTTCTGTTGTTATTCTAACAAAGATCAAGTAGCCCATTATTCCACAGATGAAGTGCTTTGAAGAG
The DNA here is from genome assembly GCA_028858755.1 of Ara ararauna. Lineage (NCBI taxonomy): Eukaryota > Metazoa > Chordata > Aves > Psittaciformes > Psittacidae > Ara > Ara ararauna. The sequence goes on from CM054379.1 coordinate 124,456,877, forward strand.
TTTTGGACTGTAGCCTCTGTGGAATTATTAGGTGTTGCCCTGAAAGGCTGTGGATGGAGAAATCTGTCAGCCTACGAAAGCTGTGTATGCTCAGGAATAAATATATCAGCAGGAGTGAAATAAAGGCTCAAGTGGAATGAAGGGGGAAGCAAAGAGAATTCCTTTTCATTCACCAGCTATTTAAATATGATTGGATTTAAATGACTACTAATTTTTTCCAAATTAATTACCTCTGCATAGACTGAAACCCTCCATTTGAGTCATCCATGCTGAGGCTTAGCATTTGCTACTGGACCGTCAAGCAAAATCAAACAGTTAACCCATAAACCATCTGCAATAACCTCACAACAGCTTTTGCACCTTGTTCCCCATCAGGGGACCACTTGGATGTGAATGGGAGCTGCATTTTGTCATACTGTCCCAGGAGTGCTTGGGATTCTGAGTGATGCTTCATCTGTATGAAAAAGAAAACAAACCAGGATGGTCAAAGAGTCGTTAGAGGAGGACATCCTCTATGCATTCTTGGCCACAGTCTCTTCAGTGTCCCAAATATTTGGCTGCCTCTCTGGTTGATGAAATTTAAAAAGCTGGGGGGCAATGCACAAAGCCACCGTATTTCATAAAACTCACACAGCTGCAGGATGTTCCATAAGCCCCAAGAACTGAGACTGGGTAGAAAGGAATTATTTGAGGCATACAATGACTGGTGGGCTGTTTTTATTGATATCCAAACCTGGGAATTTTCTGGACAAGAGCTGAAATCTCAACCCCAAATATTCTGGAGTTTGGGGAAACTCCAGCTGTGGATAGGGGAAGTTTATCTCACTTCTTACTGCGAATAACACTGCAAAAATCAAGCTCATTAATCCAAAAGTACCACCATGTTCACAGTTGGCTGAACTGGACTCCTCGCTTAATTCCTTCATTTGGGCAACAACGCAGATACCAAGTAGGGCTGATTTTTAAATCTGCAACTGTATTCAGAATCATAGAATTACAGACTGGTTTGGGTTGGAAAGGACCTTAAAGCTCATACAGTTCCAACCCGCTGCCATGGGCAGGGATGCCCCACACTAAACCATGTTGCCCAAGGCTCTGTCCAACCTGGCCTTGAACACTGCAGGGACGGGGCAGCCGCATCTTCTCTGGGCACCCTGTGCCAGTGCCTCAGCACCATCACAGGGAAGAGCTTCTGCCTTAGGTCTAACCTGAACTTGCCCTGTTTCAATTTGAACTGCTACTCCATCCAGCTTTACTTAGTTTATGATTTGCTGCTTGTGAAGCTGTGTCAACCTGGGGTGTTATGGCACTCAGGTTGACAGTGAACAGACCATTCCCTGTGGGAACAGCAGTACGCACTGCAAGGCATGCACTGACTTAGCAAACCTGATGAAGAGAAAATGTTAGCAGTCTGGGAAGATTTTAAATTAAATGGCAGTAAATGGTCTATTTTCCATTCATGGTCTAAGTTAGAATTCATGGGGCATTAATCATTTTGTTGGCAGGTCAGCAAAGGATTTCTTAATATTGTGACATGATTTTGTTGATTTAAGAGGAAATGGCCTGTAAATCAGATAAGAACTCTTCTAATGACTGACCACATGTATTTGGGAGAAGTGACAATGAAGCTGGAATCAGGTTTTCATATTTCTACACTGGCCATGCACACAGCATCTCTTCCATTGGAGGTGTCCGTCTATAAGGCTAAACAGAAGTCCTCACTCATGAAACATTATGGGAGGTAATCTAAAGAAAAGGGCTTACACAGCTGCCCACTGGTGGTTCTCAGAATCTTTTTTTCCCTGTGCTACAGTATTATAAAACTATGGATTTTATTGAAGATTTCTCTAAAAACAAACTCTGGCCTTGGAGTTCTGATGCTCTTCATAACTTTTATGCACCCTTGATAATAAGTACATCAGTGCAAACCACACAAATTCCTGTTTCTGATGGTTTTGGAGCTCTACCTCAGTGCAAAATACAGCTGAAAAAACACTTTAAGAAACGCTGGCACTCAACCGACCGTAACAAGTTCAAGTGTCCTTAACCAAGCCTAAATTGTTGGACTAGGATGGGTCCCTGAGCCTAAATCTATGAGCCTGCTCACTTCAGCTCATGTGTTCAGCCCTCCATCGATATAGTTCAGCCAGTTTAACCACTCTGTAACTGAAACATAAAGCATACAGATTCCAAATGCAATTTCAGTCAAACTGGAAAGTTCATATTAATATAGGTAAGTGGAATTCTTTAACTGTGCATTGAAATGCAGACGACAGCATGGTTAAAAGTCAAGAAGTTGTCTTCTTCTGTACTGAAGAACAGCCTTGCTGTAAATGGGGAAGAGAGGGCAGATGGCATTTTGTTACCAGCAGTATTATCATGTGACAGGGGAATGGGAGCCAGAGCTAATGGACAGAGTATAAAGCTCTGCAGTTCTTCCTCTCCCCCCATAAATTTGTTCTTGCATAAGCATGAGCTCACACGTGCACGTGCGTGTGCTGACAAGCACAACTAACTGGAGCATTTGAAAAAGTTTATGGAGAAAGGGAATACTTCATCTCCACTGTAATTTACATTTTTATGGGAAGAATGCCCTTTTATATGCTACACATAGCTTAAAGAGCTGATGATGGACTCACCAATGGGTGCTCTCCCACATTCATGGCTCCCGACTGCATTTACCATGCACAGAGAAAAACACAGTACACTTAATAAAAGAATCACAGGGCTTTTGTTTCCACAGAGAACTCCTGGCTCGACTGGTCAAACTGCTTCCAGAGACGTCAGCAGTTGCAGAACCCTTTCATATGCTGAAAATATGAACCCACACCATTCCAGGCAGCATTTGTGTTAGCAGTGGAATTTTTAAATAGAAATAATTAGTTTTGCTGGCCATGGTTGTTACATCTGGCATAAATTTGCCCCATTGAACCCTATTTTTCAAAAACAAAGAATCTGAATTGAGGTTCCAGATCATACTTGTTACTGATCTTTGCAAGCCTAATCCATTCTTATGAACAACGCCTCTGTGGTGTTTTCTTCCCCAAAAGATATAGTATGGGTGCAACCCAAGTTAATCTGAACCAGAAGTCTGAGCTGATTGTTTTAAAAGGCATGCTCTTTCTTAAAAGTGATTTTCTTCCTGTCTTCATGCTGCACTGATAAGAAGTTATAAGTAGAACTCTTTAATGTTTTAGGCTGGAGCGGTACGGAAGGCAGTGTGCATAGGGAAGCTACGCAGCCCAAGGTTAAGCCAGTTGATGTATCAACAGTAAAGGCTGCAAAAAACTACCCTTGCGCTTTGAAGTACACATACCACAACTTTTAATTGCTGAAAACAACACGCGTGGGGGGAAATTCTGAAAGGTGCTAAACATGGGCAGAGGAAAAGACCTCATGCTCTTTCAGTACAGAGACCTGGCCTCTGCAGTGCCATTGAAACCCAAAGCACAGGGAGGGCAGGGATGAAGTGATGTCCCCTGCACCCTTTCAAAGGATGCCTCTGCCCAACACGCCGGTGTAGCCTCAATCAAATTCTCTCCCCACCTCTATCTTCTGACCAGTGCCCCCAGTTATGCTGGAGAGCACCCAGGTACGAGCAAGTCTCAGCTCTCAGGGGCCCACAGCAGCAGTGTGCTCCTTTGTTCCCCTCCATTTATGTGGGTAGTCCATTTGCCGCTGTTACAGCAGCCTCACCACAGCTCCAGCCATAACTAGTTGCCCTGCACACTGGTTATTTCAGATACTGAGTTTACCTCTGAGTTGTTGGTGTGGAATAAATAAAGGGGTAGCTAATATGTAGACAAGTCTTCAGTCTGTGCTGGATGTGAGACAGCAATGAGGGAGCTGGCTTTAAGGTGCATTCCTGGCTCATTCCAAACTCCCAAGGACCCAACCACATCTGAGTTGCTGCAGTGAATGATCCTGCCTATTGATCTCCCTGTAATCAGTTCTCTCTACTAGGCAAATACAGGTACTATAAAACCTAATTAGGTGTTTTTACTGTTTAAATTGATTTGTCAGTAAAGATGTGCTCTCTGTCCAACATACAATATTTGCAAGTCATAAAAATCTCCTTTTGGTGATAAAAATGTCATTTCACATAATACTCTTATTTTTTAACTAGCAAAAGCAGACAGAGCAATCTTCACAAACACTGGATTAGTGGCCTCCCTCAATTATCAGCAAGTAATTTTACCCAGTGTCATAAACAAGATAAGCAGGGAGATACTAAAGTAATTTCATCAGCTGTTTTAGAAATCATTATTGTTTCTCAAACCAGTAATCAGGCCTGTTTCTATTTCTAATCCAATAACATGCATAACTGATGTTAAGTTTGTAGATATTGGGTAATCTGTTAAATTCTTGGCATCCCATGGCTTCATGCTTAGATAGCCAAAGTGACTCTAATGTATCTTGATTATGGCTTCATTATATCATGTCAGAATCTTAGCAATTAAAGAGCTGGACTGAAATCATGATACTGAAATCACATATGCACCCCATGTGCACATCCCTCCCCACAGACCTGCAATCCTTATTAGATTTTCAACAGTGTTAACTGCCCATTTATATATTCATGGAAATTAGACATGAGAATGTGAAGCATCGATCAGCAGAGTCTCAAATTCATAATTAAATTAGTTTTTTAATTACTTTGCATGCTAAGTCAGATGAAATAACTTTCATCCTTCTTTTGCACTTCATTTCATTGCCAGCAGCTCCAAATTGTAAGCAAAGTGGTAACAGATCTTTATTCCTTGTGTCCAAGCAGTTGAAGACAGGAATTAAGATAACCAAACTTAATCAAGTCTGATTTATCCACAGTTATACAGTTTCTGTTACTTCTCCTGACATATCTTGTTTTTAGCCCTTGGGATATATAAAGCCAAATCTTGGGAGGAGAACAGCAAGCCAGCACTGTCCCTTACAACCTCAGACCAAATTTCCAATGATTAGCCAGCTTTAAGCAGAGGCAAATGAAACCTCCCTGTTGCCTGTTGGATATCCCCCTGGTGTCTTAGGAATCTGCTTCTTGGAAGCAGAAGTGAACAACAAGCACTGAACAGAGGTGGCCAGGAAAAGCGACAGAGTTAAATGGCTCTAAGAACATGATGAAATTATCCAGGCTTTCAATAGCTGAGATCGAATATGTTCTCAAGCAAGCTGCAAAGCAAGAGGAAATTCCAGTAAATCATTTACTTAATGAGATCAATGTGCAACAGATCTTTTTTCTCTCCTACAAAGTTAATATTAGTATTCTGTTATCATCCTTTTGTTTTTCCCCCTGTTTGCTAAGTTTTCATGCGAGATGCCAGTGGGGTCTGGCACAGTCTGGGGTCTGATGCTGCTTACAAATATACTGTGTGGATCAGGACCCAGGAACTCCTTTCTTTTCATGAACACTTCTCTGCTGAAAAATGCAAACTCTTTGGAGTTGTGGCCAGCCTTACTCCTGTCAGCTCCCCTGGTTAGCTGAGCTGGAGCCAGGACTATCAAAGCCTCCAGATTCCCAGTCTGATGCTATTCCTACCACTAAAGCTTCAGAGGCACCTTCTACTTATTTATTTATTTATTTATCTGATATTTGTGTTTTGTAATAAAACATTACAGGATAACAATCCCTGTGAAATAGGTTCAGTGGTTTTGCTTATTACTGTAATTTGGAAGGAACATCTCCTAAACTCCTGAGCTATTTCACGTATGTACAATTGAGCTTCCTGGCCACTTCAGCAACCACACTGGAGTCAGTGGAATTATAGCTCCCTCGCCCAGTTAAAGCTGCTCCACATTGGTGGACAAATTCAAACCTTGTGTCAGCGAGCATGGTTTCAACCGCATTTGTGGAGGTTTCAGAGTCTCAGATTCCAGCCACGCTTTTGAACGTGCGCAGCAGGCAGAGGAGAGAAACCCTGTTAATGCCACCGGTAAGGGAAAAAGAGTAATGTGAGCTCAAATGTTGTTAGACACCAGAGAATCTGCATGGAAGAGAGCCCAAATGCATGCTCCAACCACCTGAAAAACTAAGGGACAAAGGTCTATAAAACTTAGCATGAGAATTTATGGGAAATCAGGGCTCTTTGGTCCCAGTGTTCTCCAAACTACCTGTTTATAGGCTCAATTTTCTACGTACACCCTCAATAACAATAGCCAAACCAGTGTCATTCTGCAGTCAGGGACACATGAGGACCACAAGCACTTTTGCATAGCAGCTCTGGACAGCATCACCCATTCCCCCTGTGTACCACTGCATGCTGTACTGCTTTGGAAATCAAGTGCTACAGGTGAAAAGCTACACAACTGAAAAGAAATCTTTTCTGTCGATGTGCAACTTCACAATTGCATCCCACACAGATTCTTGTTACTCCCTTTGGAAGCGTTTGTATCCCATTAGTCTGGTCAGCCATCTAGCGTTATCCATCAGGCATTGGGAAAGAAATAAGCTGACTGTGCCAAACAATTGACACTTGTTAAGTTTAAGAAAAGCTGCTCAAGCATAAGTTGGACCAGTTTGATTACCGTCATCCTTCCTGCACCTTCAAGTTTATGCACTGCAAGTGAAATTAGATGGTGGGAGGTTTGTGCCTGTGCATGCCCATGCATGTTTTCACTTAGCACCTAGGGCAAAGAAGGAGTAACACAGGGGAGAGGCTCACACCATCATCCCACAGACCCTTGAAGCTGGCAAAGGTTTGTCCTGCTCTGAAAAGAGGCCATATTGCCAGCTCCCAGCAATGGGAAGGAAGCCTCCCAGGGGGAATGACAGAGGGAGGGTGTCATTCTGCTTTATTCTGGCTTCAAAAACTTGTGGAGCTGAAGCCTGATGATATTTGCAGAGCTCCCAAAGCTCTCAGCTGAAAAGAGAAAGTGGTTTGAGGCTGCCTGAATATATATACTATAAACACAAAATCTAAAGGAATAAGTCAGTAAATGAGCAAAATATACTTGAATATAAAGGCTCTTCAGGTCTTTGTTTTCATTTCCTTACCCTTAGAATGCTTTTGTGGCTATTTTCATCCACTCACTAAAACCTCTCAGAAATGTAACAGCGCGCAAGCATTTGGAGGCTTTTCTTTCTGTTTGTTTATTCATCATTTAGTGTAATCCCAGACTGACTTTAAAAATCCAGGTTTTAAATCCAAGATTGAGTTACCTAATATATTTGTTTAAAAATGACAGAGTGAAAACACATCTGCTGTACAAGAAAGAAAAAAAGAGATGTTTTTCTTTTGAAAATACACTTTCTAGAACAGATTCAAACCAATGGATTCAGGTGAAATTATGCTACTGTAGGTACGTCAAAGACAGTGGGATAACCCATGGGATGGAATTGCAGGATCAGATAATTATTGGTTCTTAAGAAAACCCATTGTTTCCTTTTCTTAACGAGCCAACTTTCAGGAAATGGGCGCAGAGAAGGGAGAAGAGAGGAAGAAATGGAGCATTCTGGAAGCTAAAACTCTTGTTGGTGTTCTTTCTGCAGTTTTTGTGGCTCAGACACTGAATGGATTCCATAAGTGAGATTTTGTCAGCATGCCAAATCTACGTGGTCTTCTATCTTTAAAAGAAATGCCTTTGATTTTCACAGACTCCAGCCCAGCTTGGGACTTGGGTTTAAAAAAAAAGGCATATCCTGCTGCTACAGGAAATATTTTTCTCAACACCACTGTATTTTATTTATTTTAATCATATTTAAAAAAGAATCCTATCGAAGTCCCTGCAGTGCAGTTACACACAGCCCGAAAGAGTTCATTTCACCTACTTACAGGAGAAAAGCTCACAGGATTAACACATTTGGAAATGATGTGAAAATGCAAAATGGATTTAAGTTTTCTTGCAGAATTCCAAGTATTGAATGCAGTTGGATATGGAACTATTAACTTTCTTCACATGTGGAGGAAGAACATACAATGTACTGAATTCAGGGATTGGCTTATTTTATACTGCATTACAGAGGGTACTGCTTCATTTTTCAGTAGAGAAACTTATTAACAGTGTGTAAGGCAATTCCAGCAAGCTTGAGAATTAGGTATTGGGCTAAACTTTAATCTCCGTCATCACACACTGACAACATTCAGGTCTGGATAGTTTAATCATCTTTATTTCCTACATTGGGCCAAGTTCAGATTCAGAAAGCCCTTTTCTGCAGATGCAAACTTTTGAGCTCAGATCTACAGTGAAAGGTTTGGGTTTCTTTTAATATATCACCCCTATTGGGTTTCTTACAAGTCATCTGCAAGAAACCAAAGTTCACTGTTATTAATAAAGAGAAAATATTACCAGACAACCATCATTACTGAAGTGTGCTGGACTACTGAAGTACAAGGCTGCAGCAACAGAAAGTTGCTACAGAAAACTATAGTGATAATCAGCTAGAGTAGTAGTTCATAGGGAATGCACTTAAATCAATGCTGCAGCTACATATAAAATGTGAAGGAAGAGACAAAAGAAAGGACTACTGGTATTTTTATTGGTGATATGTGTCCTGCTTTATGCCCTGCATATTTGCATCCAGTAATCCTGTGCTTCATGAGGACCCAAGTCCTTCACCTCAACGGTTGAAAGTTACCAGCAAGAATGGCCCTCATTTAATCCTGGCAGAAAATTAAGACATCTCACTTCAAATCTAGAGAAATGCCTCCTAATTGCGGGAGGCCAACCAGGCTGTCAACCCAGTTCTCCATAGGGAATTCAAATGGAAAAAATGGGAGAAAAGAGATACTAAGCAGCCAGCCTGTATTGCTCCTTTGTTTACTGTAAGCTACAGAAACAGAGATGACTGGATGAATCTTTTGGTTTTGTTATCTATTCTCTAGGAAGTCCTTGTTTTTGTGGGTTAAAAATCTCTTCTGACAGGGTCCATTCAACTGATAATCATCAGTGTGGGCCTCAGTGAGCCATGGGGTATCTTAAAACCTGAAGGGACGCTTAGCATATTCTAGAAGGCTAAGGTGTCAGGAAACAGTTTTGGCAAATGTCACTTAGGTCTCCCAGATTATCCAGGCTGATCCTGGTTCTGAAAATCAGATATGTAAGAGGCCTAAAGAAATCATGCTTATCATTTTCAGAGTTGTATTAATTTCTGAAGGCAAAGATGTTGTGATTGCTGCTCAACTGCTTTGGAATGAAGCAGGTTTTCTAGCACAAACACCTTGTACTCTCTTCAGTCCTAATCAAACATAAGAATCTAAGAATTTGAACGCGGAGTCATCCAAGACAGACTTTGAGCTTTGAGAAAGGTGCTGAAGATGCTGTAACTGAGAAAGGCTCACAGGAACTTGCAGAGAATAAATCTGGCCACTGAGTTTTTAAAACTCCAACAAGATTGTCTTGGTTTTCATTTTGATTCCCCATGAGCAAAACATCAGCTACTTTCACTGTACCAGATACTGCAGTCCATTTCAGGCACTGCACACATATGAGGTGATGATCCAGCCAAAATGGAGTCTGGGGCAAAAGAAGGAAGAAAAATGTTTCCAGGAATCTCTGCTCAGCATATTTGCTTTATTTTCTTTGCTACTTTTTGAAATTATCATATCCTTAAGTTGATTTTAAGTGAAATATGTACAGAGATATGTTCTAATTTAATGAAGAAACCTCTTATGGACAGTGAAATGACTTCCTAATTACATTTTATGTTCTCATGGTCCTTGAGCTTTTCATTTTCCACAAATGGAACAGATTTATATGAGTTCACAAGACAGCTCTAGCTCAGCAAGCAGTGACCATGGCTGCCAGAGAGACTACTTAGCCTTTAGATACATGGGCAAGGTAGTACTGTATATTTAATGGAACTAGGTGTAAAGTGATGGTTCTTTTTTCACTGTTTATTGCTAAGCCAACCTGCTATAAAACATTGATCTCTCAGATACAGGAGACACATGACTCCCATGCCACTAGGTCCAGTAGGCTTAACCTGCTGAACCCAAAGTGCTAAAAGGACTTAAAATGTAATCATTAGTAGATTTTTGCAAGCAGCTGGTAAAACAAGACTTCCAGGCAGTCAGGGTGCTTTAATTTATTTCTTAATCCTGCCAAATCAGCAGAAAAGTATTTTAACTTGGTTCCACTTGGCAGACAAAAGGTAGGTTTCCAACAGGACGGCACAAGAGGAAGCATCTGTTCAGGTGGAAAATGATAAACTCTGCGTAGCGATGGCTATCAGCTCGCAGGTCCACATTTTTAATGTTGCTCTGGAAGAAAGTGGAAGAAATTCTATATCTCATTTTGGCTCAACCCTGCTTGAAATCAACTACTGCCCTTTTTCCAAACATCAGCAGTTCTGTGCTCAGCCTTTCCAGCCTCCATTAAAGCCAGTACATTGTACTGAGACAAAAGAGATGAGAGAACTTCCCCTTCTTCCCTCCCCATCCAACTCAGAGCTCATTTATCAGCAAGAGTTATTGCCCTAACAAGCAACTGACAAGTCACCCATGTGTAGTTGTTCACTTTTCACATTAAGGGAAAACATTGCAATGGGCAGCCTTTACAACCAGTTTTCCCATTGTTTAAGCTTGACCCTGCCAGTGTTTGCACACAGGATGTCAGGGTAAATGATAAGGACTGCACCTTTGAAGGCAAACAAAACCTACCATCCATAGAAATCAAATTCATCATTTTCTTTCCTCAGTTGGTACATGCTTTCCATATTTTTGGGGATACTGGAATACTTAACGATCCTGGTTTCTTGTCAGCTCACCACTAAATGAAGAGTGAAATCTGTAGTGCTCATTAACTGGAGGTATTGAGTAGGCTACAGTGATTGCTGTACAAATACACACCACACACTTATTTTCATGATCTCATTTAGATGATCTGTTTAATTGAATGCGATCTACAGACTTGATCTCTTGCCATGTAGCACACACAGGAAATCCTGGAATAACATCCAAGGACTGCATTGGACTGAAAGTGAAAACCCTCGGCTTAAGCATGCTGCCAAATCTTTTAAAGAAGCAGAAACTCATAAAAAGAAAAACCCTTAGTGCCCTTATGTCATAATGCTCAGCTCTGATTGCACTGCTATTACCTGACCTGAAATGTGAATTAATTCTCAGGAATTAAATGAACTATTAGTTGATTGATTAGCGTATAAAAAGAACCTAAAAAACCAAAATGCAATGGCTTTTAAAGAAAACTTAGAAGAAAAATAAGAGGGAGGACATGAGAATCAACATGCTGCTGAAAGTATTCGCTAGAAAGGTCTTGTTATAATCCTGCACTAAAATGTTACCAAAAGTCTCCAAGCTATTTGCCTTCGACATTATAAAAGCCCTGACCAAAGTGCAGGTCACGCTTTTAATATCATCTGCTATGAAAGCCAAACTTGGAGTGAGGTTTAACTGCCAGAATTTCCTGAGTGGGGACAGAATTCATGGGTGCAGGTTTATGAAGTCTCATCCACTACACTCTGTATTTTGCTCAGTTGGCAAACAGAAGTGTTTTTCAGTTTCAAATCCACAAACATCTGGCAGTCAAGTCATGTCTTACCATCTCATGTACTGAACAAGCACACTGCAAACCAATGTGGGCTTTCAGATGTTGCTGGAGGCATATTTTAACCGCAACTGATGTTACAGAGATAGAGCCAGTGGTATAATTTGGCTTCTCTTATCTTTATTGTCAGTGATGATGCGTGAAGTAAAAAGAGCTCATGGAGAGTTTGGGGAGGTTTTAGTTTGGGAAAATATGTTTCAGCTGAAAAGGGGGTAAATGTAGTAAGCATTCAGTGGGAAACAGTAAATATAGACTCTCAGAAAGTGATTATTACAGTAACTTTCTAAGGACAGAATTGCTCTTCCAGGTAGTGTCATCTACAGCTACCAAAACCTACTTATAGGGTTGCATGAACAGCTTCATTTATAGATTAAAAGCCACAAGCCCCCCACTATTTAAAGAAATACTTGGAAAATACATGCAATATAAGATTCCTGTGCTGGAGGTTATCAGGATTTCAGGCTTCACGAACATTTGCTGATGTTATCCAAATGTAGTTTCATTATCTACCAGAACAATCACTTATTCAGTAAGGACCAGACACAAACAAACCCCAGAGAAACTGCTATAATAGTCTGCAGGGGAATGGAATACAAAAAAAGCTATCAATCCCTTCATATGTAGAATTTCTGAATTGTAAACGTACACTTGTTATACGTGTGCATATATATAAAATACACTTGCTCAAAATATACTTTTTAGCACTTCACTCTTCCAGTTCAGCCCTTTTTTCACTGTATAACAAGGAGCTACTGCAGAATTGCCATCTTCTGTTTTCCTAGAAGCTATTTGTTTGGGAACATATTTACACAGAAGTTGCTCTGGCATATTTTTGTCATTACAGAAGTAACTATGAAGCAGAAAGAGAAGAGCTGCAAATGTGAACCACTTCAGAAACCAAACTTCATGTTTTAAGCACCCCTTTCTGAAGATCCATAATTACCTCCCAGCACTGAACATGTCCCTGAGCTTCTGCATCTGACCCCTCCCAAGTCAGAACTGTGATCCTTGGCTCTGAGGCAAATCACCTCCTTCCTGAAGGGCAGCAGAAACCTCCAAGGTCCCTGTCCCTGAGAGGAAGGACATCAGGAGGGCAGTCCCTGTACTGCTGTGTCCCCAGGAGATTGCTTTTACCATAGGACATTGATGTACAGCTCGCACCCGATTAAACCCTGAGCTTGCGCCTGCTACACCTCTGGAAGAGGAGAACAAACAAATTAGCATCTCTCTGCTGCAGTGCTCGTGGGTTGGTTTTGTGTTTACATCAGGCTAGTACCCTGAGAGTAAACTGCAGATGTATTCATGGGCAGCTACTGCAGCAGTTATTCACATCAGCTCTGTTTCTCAAATCTCTGGAATGTTTTATATTGACACTTGAAAATGGTTTTTAATTGATCAAGTGCAGTGGGTCTGGTTTTCTCTAAGAAAGAAGAGAGAGGAGAAACTAGAATAGGAGCTGCTGAGTGATATGACAGCAACATAAGCAGAGGGATATGAGAAATAAAGTGGAGATGGCAAAAGGCTAGTCCTGGCTTTGTTACACCGAAAGGATGTAAGAACTTGAACTTTATAATACAGGGTGCAGTAAATCACATACCTTAGAAATGTAAATTAACATCACAACTGGAATTTGTTAGAAAGCATTAAAACGGCATTTAAAACAAATGTCCATACCTCTGTAGGCACGTATGTACCATTTATGTACCCTAATACATAATTGAATATGGAGACTGCATTTTGCCATTAAGATTATAAATTGTTCACTTAGAAGTGCTAAGAGCTAGCAGGGGAGAGAAAGCAGGAATAAAGTTCTGAACATGTAGGATGCCAGGATTAATACCCTCTCAACCATACCTCACTGGTGCTCTCAGGTCAGTACACATCATCCAAATTTTTTATGGGATTGGGCTTGTCCTTAAAAATGTGAGAGAATGAGGCAGTCATCAGGCTGGACCAGAGTTCTTGCATACAGAAATCAAATGAACTCAGCAAAACTCTGATTGCCTCCTTTGCAACTACAGCCACACAGTCATGATGACTGCACATGAATTTGGGAAGGGGAACATTACACTGAAGCTCCACATCAATAAAGTGGAGTTCAATGGCAAAGGAAGCCTCAGGCAGTGAATGTCTTCCAGTGAAAAAGATGACTTATTAAAAAATGTCTAAATTGTTTCTATTAGCACTACATGTGATTTTCTGAAAGGACAGCAGAAATTTTGGCTACGACAATGAAACATGAAACTCCTTCTGCCTGCCAGTTTTAATCACATAACAGAGCTCAGCCCGAACCTACGCAAGGCTGAAATGATGCTGTTGGAAGTGAAGCTGGCTGTCTCCCATTAAAGGCCTGCAAGCTTTTCTTTTTTAAGGTTGTGTGAAGCCTTAGGGTCTTATCTGACTCCTTACCGAGTCTGGATGACTGGGCAGCATCCCAAAAATACCTTCTCACTTCTTTAGCTTTATGGGGAGTTTCATCCCTTCCTCCTGCTGAGGCCACAATATCCTTTGCATTCGTTACCTGGCGGCTGTGTTATTGCAGTCTCCTGTTTCTGAAGCTGAATGTAAGACAACTTGCTGGCTCCAGATGCAGCAGAAGGAGCCCATCTGCCTTATGCCTGCCTTAGATCACTATAATCAGTGCTCAGTTCCTTCTCCCAGCTCCAGGTAATTCCTGATGCCATTTTATAGCCTCTGGTGCATGAAGCCATGCTGCAGTTGCAAACCACTGAGGCTCAGAACAAAGGCTTTGGGAGCCAGGCACAGAACATGCTTTTGAAGGCAATCCAGCACTGGAAAAACCTTTTTGTGCACATCAAGTGAGAAGAAGATCTGACCATCTTTAGGAAATAAAGGAAACCTTCCTCCTGGAGAGCCATTTCCATCAGAAGCATTACTTGGGCAAGCCCTGGAATGGGGGATTGGAAACGGATGATCTTAAGGTCCTTTCCAACCCAAAGCGTTCTGTGATTCTACTTGCTTCAACTTTCAAACTCTTTCATCTGCCTTCTCAAAAAGCCACTAAGCACAGAGCAAGTTCTGATCCAAAAAAGGCAGAAATGCTAAATGCTGCAGATATCCAGCTGCTGTTTCACTGGAGCTGCAGACCCACTTGCAAGCAAAGACAGTGAAGGCCAGAAGTCACCAGCTTCAGGCCACAGTTCTATAATACACTTTCAAGTTCAGATTTCTAACTCCTAACACCAAAAGCAGATGATAGAAATCTCTGCTCTGGTGCAAACTCACTTGACCAATGCACCTTCTGATGGGTTATCTTTGCAGCAACAGGCTTCAAGCTTAATCAAATATCAACTTTCACCATGCTGCCAGCATAAAACTATCAAGAAAGCATACAGCCAGAGTAAACTCTGTATCATGTGTTCTGCCAAATCTGACAGAAAAGTGATCCTGTGCCCAGGCCCTATTTGAGTCCAAATTTCCCAGCAGTGGGCATAGTTTCAGCAGTAATGCTTGTGGAACCGATGCTTACCTTGCAATACATTCCATTTTTGTCATATTTTAATTACTGCTCAGATCTAGTATTGCTGTTGCTATTGCCGAAGGATTTTGCCCTGTATACATCAAGTAACAGGGTCTTTCCCAACCTCCTGTGGATTTATACATGCATACATATATAGATATATATACTTATATACACACATGCATCTGTTGCGCCTTATCAACTGGGGAACAAAGTGTGATCAGCAGAAGAGGTCAGCATACACTTTACTGTGTATCTGCCTGTAACTTTTGCTTTGAAGTCACTGAATAAACCAAACCCACCATCTCATCCACAAAGTACCTCTTCAGACATAATTTAGAGGCTGCTGCCACTTACATTCAGCATACAAACACATTTGCAGGGATTTGAACAGCACACCCTTTAAACCCAAGTCTCTGGAGGAAAGAGTAAACATGGAGCATGACAGTATGCATCCCTGGCAGTGTACAAGGCCAGGCTGAATAGAGTCTTGGGTAACATGGTCTAGTGTGTGATGTCCCACCCCATGGCAAGGGGTTGGAGCTGGATGATCTTAAGAGCCTTTCCAACCCAAACCATTCTGTGATTCTATGACTCTATGCCTCCCTCTCAAATGAAAAACAGCACAGAACATTTACTAAGAGTATCTATCACTCAGTTGCTGATGTGACTGCCATATATGTCTCTCCTTGATAACCCTTCTGAGTCACTGTGGCTCAGGGTCCTGTGTTAGTTGAGCATTTGAGATCTTTGCTGAATGGGATTCCAGGATGGCAGTGATTTTTATCACTGTTAAATTACCTACAGTGCAAGCTCTGTGCAGTTGACTGGTGTGGGCTTTGCAGTAATGCCTGAAAACATGTAGGTGCGAGCAGTGCTCTGTTCAGGCTGCCAAAAATCCTGAGCAAGCATCAAAAAGAAACCTGCAGATTTGTCCCAGGAAAACAGAAAATCAGGTAGAAACCCAGGAAACATCTGTGGGAAAAAGAGCCATGTGGGAGTTCGGGTTCTTCCATGACCTCCCAGGAGAAGTCTGGGCACAGAACTCAGCTTCTCATAGGGTGGAGTTTTATCAATTTATTAAAAGAACTTAATGATGTGTGAAACCTGGGCTGGTCCCACCTCGTCCCTCGCACCTAAAAGTCACTCACAGAACAGACTCACCCTGTCCGTGTGCAACAAAAAGATGGCTCATAGAAGAATGAGTCGAGTATTTATTTGTACCTGTGAATTCTCAATGTATAAATACATATGCATACAGAAGTGGAAGATTACTATGGGTTTCTTCACAAGATACAGCCAAAGTACACTCAGAGCTTATGGGTCAATTCACACTGCTTCAAAAACACTGAAAACCAAACCCCTAAATAACATGGGTCAAAAGAGTCACTTCAACAGATCAGATACCGGCTTCACTTCCAAGATTTAAACTATGATTTTAAAGCAGCTGCCTATCAGAGCTGAGGTTGGTTTAACAAAGCGGCTGGCTGAAGACACAGCTCTTGCTTATCTTCCAAAGGGTTGAAATGAACAGAACATTTGTCAGGGAGAAGTGCAAAATAAGCCCTTTTACACTATTAACATACTCAGCTTGAGAGTTTATACAGCTTTTACATTAGCTGCTGATTGCTAATGTTGGTATTAATGCAGTAAGGTAGACATACACATTAGGAAGTACTTCTAGCAGATAGACCAGGAGGCAGAACAGGTTACAGAGGAAGACAAATAGAAAAGCTCCGTTCATTGAGCTCAGATTATGCCAGTTGTTCAATATTTCTCACTCCTGTATGTTCGTCTTTATTCCTTCTGCAGAGAGAGTGCAGAACCCTTCAAGAAGTAACTCAAAATGGCAAAAGTAACACTTTTCTTTACCTCTACCTGGCAAATTTTCAGAGAGATTCATTTACTGGATGGAAACTTCCTGCCTGGACTGCCCATCCGTTAGCATGAGTAATGAGCAACCCATCCATCATTACGCTTGGTAAGTTTTCCATTTCATCCTCTTCCCTCTTTAAGTGCATGATTTAATTCACAGCACATAAACATTTATGCAGAAACCTTGTGAAAGCAAAACCATGCCCAGTATTTAGGTCATATATGAGACAACTGCAGGCAGGTGGGGAAACTCACTTTAAAGCAAACTCATGTGCAGTGTTTGTTCACAATATCTAATCTCTGTATTCTGCATCTGGGCCTAATTTACATCAATCTCCTTTTCTTTTTTCCCCTCCACACATACAGATTTCACAGTTGGCACTGCTTGGAGCTAGAGCTGCTATGTACTGAAGAGGAAATTTGCTCCTGGATCAAATATGAGCTCTGGGAGAGGTTGCTTTATCAACTAGGATATAGGTTTAAAACTAGGTATCTCCTGCCTTTAGTTCCCTGTCCTACTGCAAACTGTCCTACTGCAAACTCCTTCCTGCCCCGACTCATGTCACTTTGGGAATGCTGTGCTGCAAGAGCGAGGTGGGTGTATAGGGAACAGGTGGCCCATGATATGTGAACATCCAATATTCATCTCAGTGCAGACGAAGCCACCCTCCTGCTGGAAGATGCCCGGAATATTTCTAGTTTTTTCTTTTTAATGAAGTCCTTGGGATTCCTCTTGATCTTTAGAGCTGAGGCCACAGCATCTCACTGCAGGGTGGATCTAAGATTGTCTGGATGCTGGGGCATGCATAAGGGTGGCAACACTGCAGTGACCATGTGCGGCCAGGCGCTTGCCCATTCTTTGCTGGGAAAAGCAATAAAGGTTCCAGTTTGGAAGAGTGGGGCCCTTCTCATATCTCTGAGGTATGGCAGGGAATCCCTTTTAGTCAGCGCGAGCTTTCAGCCACCTTTTATGGGTTTTCCTTTGTCTCCTTCAATGTTAGCCACCTCTTCCTATAGACAGTGCACTTGGGGCAGAGGTGGTCAGTCTTTGCCCTGTAATTCCAGCATCTGAGGAGGTTTTCATGGACTTTTAGTAACCGCCTTAATTTTGCCTGCAGCTAAACATGTGGTTATCCTCAGTGAGCCCCTGTACGCCCTAATCCTTACCCTAACCCTTCCTTTCCAAAAGTAAACCTGACTTTCTTGCCCATTCCCCGAAATCCACTCAGAAAACTGCCTGCTTGCTGGTGCAAGCAGAGAGCCCTGAACCGCACAGAGCTGAGGCAGAGCAAAACAACACTTTTCAATGAATGCTCCCTGAGCCAAGACTACTTTAAGCCCTCCTCCTCCATCACCTTTCCTTAAAATTGAGATTATTAATGACTCGCACTTACATTCATATTTCTCAGAGCTCTGCTTTAGAGAGAAACAATAGCCAGGTCTCCCTCTCCTTCCTCCTGGGTGGGCAAGCAGCACAATGCTAAAGCATTATCACATCAACTGCTGGGCTAAGAAGCTTGACCCAAAGCCCTGTGCCAGTGAATTATTTTCCTCTGACACACGGCTTAAGGCTGAAGGATTTGAACACTTAATTGGTGCATTTTCTGCAAGGCTTTAAAGGCTTGGCAAGGTGAGATTCCTGCTAATCAGTGATACAGCTGGGAAGCAGCTCCTGCTGTGCATTACCAGCAGCCTCTTCCTACTGGAATTTCTTGATCTCCTGGAGCTCAAGGGACTTGTATTATCTGAAGGTGTTAAAATAATTTCTAAGTGAAGTTGTTCAAAGATTGTGTTTTAAACATTGTTCATAACCTGTGGTCACTGAGGCAGGGATCAGCACAGACCTGTTAATGTATGGGAAAAAGAACACCAAGACTTTCTCTCTCACACAGTGGTGGTGAGACGGCTCTTTGTTAACCAGGAAAACAAAGCACATTCCCTGTAACTTTTGACTTTTCCTAGGTTACCTCAGCCCTTCTCTCCAAGCAGGCATCCACAAAAATCAACGTCTTCACAGCACTGTTATGTCATTGAAACTGTCAAAACCCCCAAATGCCTCCATCCTAAAGGTGGCTCGTTTGATGAGAAACGTGGGAAATTAAATCTCCATTCATCATGAGCAACACTGATTCAGAGCATCCATTTTCACCCTGCCATTTTACTGGACTTATACCCCTGACTTGCAAAGCAATGATTTCTGTAACATCCCATGCATTTTGCTGGCATTTTACTTTCTCTGCAAAACATTCTCTAAATAAAAGACGTTTATCAGTTCTATCTCATCAGAAACCTTCAAATCCCCTCTTCAGTAAGCTCCTGAGAGCTGGAAGGAGTTCTGCACATGAAGGGTTTGTAGGATGAGCACATTACTGCTGCTGTTCTGGTTTTCTCAGGAAAAGTACTTTTCACACAGCTCCAGTCCAAATGACTTTTTTATGGAGAGGACAATAAAACTGGAGGGAGCAGTTCAGTTACTGTACCCATTAGAGAGAAGAGCCTCTCCCTTGGAGAAAACCGAATCCAACCACAAACTGATAACTGTTCTTACAAGTGAAAGAGGCTGTTCATGCAGGGCACATCCCTGCTGTCACGCTTGCTCACACACAGAGATAAAACGTTGATACAACTCAAGGTATGCTTTAGAAGGCATATTTGTAGCAACTGAATAAATATTTGTAGCAATTGAATAAAGTGAATCAAATCACATTCTATTCAACACATAAGCACAGAAGAGGGAAGCAGAGACTGAAAACGTTCAAGGTATGCATGTTTAGGACCCTAATCCCCAAAAGTTAGGTATGATCATTAACACCATTTTGTTTTCTTTAATTCCCTTTGCTCCCCTTCCTCCTTTCCTCTGCTAACCACACGAAATTGGGAAGATGCTATGAAATCCCTCTGTCCCTTTTCTCCACTCACCTCCACTGGCTGGTAGTTTTATTTGTTAAGCCTTATAAGCCTTCAAGCCTGCTTTGAGTCCTGGCACAGCACAGGAGTTCTGGGAGAGTCAAAATGAGATGATGCTCACCTCCAACAAAGAACAATCCTGACACAGATAACACCACTGCTCTTTCATTCTCTGTTTACACAGAGCCTCTGCAGCACCTCTGTCAGATTTGTAAATGACAAAGACTTTCAAACAAAACTGGGTTGAGCTCCTTAAAACAGCTCTGACAGCTTAATTAACTTTGTGCAGCGGTACCTCAAGACTGTCAGTTGTAACGAGTTCAAAGATCAATTAAAAGATCAGTTCTTTTTCTCTGGATATGGGAAAGTATTTTTACACTAGCAAACACCCATTTTCACTCATTAAGTTCTGTGAATAAGCCTGCTGACATGCTGGGGCTCCCATTGAAACACACTCTTCACAAATACAGTAGCTGTAGTGTTTACCCTTTGCTTAACTGTGCTGAATAAGCTCTTTGACAAAAGAAAAGCTTTCTTGATGGCCCCAGTTATCAGGAGGTGCATTCTGCTGCAGCCTCTCACTCAAAATTAAACCCATTTTAATTAAGAGGTTAATAGAATGAATAGATTTTCCAAGTGGTTAGGACTCAATCCCTCGGTGTGGCAAGGGTGTAAAATCACTGGTGTGAATTGCTATAACTCACTGATGCACATTTTGTGTGTCTCATGTAATCTCAGCACCGGATTGCTCCTCTGGATTTGTTTGTTGGAACAAGTCCAGAGGAGACCACGAGGATGCTCAGGGGCTGCAGCACCTCCCATAGGCAGACAGGCTGAGAACATCGGGGCTGTTCAGCCTGGAGAAGAGAAGCTGCGTGGAGACCTCAGAGCAGCTTCCAGTGTCTGAAGGGGACTACGAGGATGCTGGAGAGGGACTCTTCATCAGGGACTGCAGCGATAGGACAAGGGGTGATGGGTTCAAACCGAAACAGGGCAAGTTCAGGTTAGATCTAAGGCAGAAGTTCTTCCCTGTGAGGGTGCTGAGGCGCTGGCACAGGGTGCCCAGAGAAGCTATGGCTGCCCCATCCCTGGCAGTGTTCAAGGCCAGGCTGGACACAGGGGCTTGGAGCAAGCTGCTCTAGTGGGAGGTGTCCCTGCCCACGGCAGGGGTCTGGAACTGGATGAGCTTTAAGGTCTTTTCCAACCCAGACCACTCTGGGATTCATGCTATGATTCTATCCCTTAGTTTGGCTGTTTCTCTGCTCTTATGTTGCAGGTAACGAATATCCAGAGATTCCTGGCAGGCCAGTCATACAACCCTGTGCACTGGCTGGCCCCACGGTGCTGGGCACTGCTGCTTCAGGAGGCAGTTCAGCTGCTCTCCCTATTCCTGGAATGGGCAGGGGGAATCCTGAGTGGAAGCTGAATACAAGCACACAGCCGTATATTAGTAAGCTGTAATTGGAGATTTTTTATGTGCCTCCATACAAAGTCATTGTCCTGAGGTTTCATAACAGTCCTGTGTCTTTTCTTCACAATTATTTTCTCTCACTAAGGTTCATTTCTACCCCAAGGTGCAGCACTGTCAATAAACCTAAATCCTTTAGACCCCTCCGCAACTCACATTGTTTTACATTTATCAGTGCATTTGGGTTTTGGAGAGCAAACAAGGACATCAGCGGTGACATTTTGGGGGTTCATATGTTTGGATGTGTTTAAAACCTATTCTGCTGAGGGTGTGATTTTGCTTGTATCACAGGGCACCAACACATCTGACATGATCACTGTGCTAAGTCCTGCATTCCCTCAACTTCTCACCCATCCCACTCTCTGCCATAGGCCATGAATCTGGAACAAAGCTTGAACATGACAACAAGTGAAGTTTGGGAGGCAGAGGAAAGAAATCAGAAAGAATTTGCCAGCTCTGCACTTAACAGCCTTTTTCCTGCAGGAACTCTGAATTCTGTGTCCCCACCAACCCAACTAAAGCTGAACAAGATGGTAATTTTGGAACCCGCACAGCTTCTACGTGCATTTATTTCAAGGTGTATAAAATACACACATATGTATCTACATATACACGTCTGTGGGTGTTCACCTACTTGCATATACATAAAACATGGATGGTGGCATGATGGGATAGATGAACCTGACACATGAAAACTCACAGTAAAATTGGCCACTGTTTGAATGAGCTAAAAATGAGAGGGTGGCGCTCCAGAAGAGCCCATGCATTTCCTCTACAGCACACGAGTACGTGCTCACTCAGTGTCTTTCACTGGAGCAGTGGAAAAATGACTTGGGAGTGTTTTAAGAAAAGGAGGAAGGGAAATTCAATTATATTTATGTTTCTCTCTGTAAAACCTTACACATCAAGAATCTCAGAGAGGTTGAAAGAAAGCATAAAAGCTTCTAACAATGATCTAAACCAGATTTTGATGTACATAGAAAGGTCAGGCCTAAAGAACAGTTACTACAGACTTTTCCATGGTTCGGTCTGAGTTTTATGTGCTTTGCTGGACCCCTGACATAAAGCCCTTCAGAGTTACAGGGTGTCAGACTTTATTGTTGTTACAAGTGTAATGAAAAGAGAAATGCTCCATAATAATTTCTTAGTAGTTTTTGTTGGTGTTGTAATTGGGATGTTTACTGTCTGAATATACTGCTTTGGCTAATGGGTCTGTAAGGAGAAACAAGAGCTCAAGAGATGCCTCTTGAGGGAATCAAGACAAGTCAGGCTGCACAACTCACTGACAGAAGATAACACAACTTTATGGAGTCCGTACACCCCAAGTTCTTTACCCCCAGTGTTTCACTCCTGTTGATAAAAGAGCAGCTGTTGGAGTGCAGTAGCCTGCCTGCTCTTTGTAAACCATTAGTCAAAACTTTCCAAAGGAAAGACCTGCAAGTTTTCAAGCTTTTTGGCTTCAAGCTTTCCAAGCCTTTCAAGCTCGTGCAGCATGGTAGACATACAAGATATACAGGACAATGGAGCGTTCTGCCCAGGCCAGGGCTGCAGATCCTATCATTTTGGTCACTCAGAAAGATCGGAAAGAGTTCCTGTTGTACCAAAGATATATGCAGACACTTTAAAAGCTTTGTGGTGGGGTTTTTTTGGGGGTAGGGGTGTTTGCTTTTGTTAAAAGACTGCTAGGTACACCTGTACTGTTCTTGGGAGCAGACTTGGCAGTAGCTATGAAGAAGGCCAGTTTCATGCTCTGTCTATCCCAGCTGTGGAGCCAGGCCACAGATATCCCCTGCTGAAACATCCCCTGCTGCCTCTTCCAAAGCCAGATTGTCCTGAGACCCCCTTGGGCCACTCTTGCAAAGAAGGGACTGCAGGAGAGCTCCCATGTCTGCGGGGTTTATTACCTCCATTCATGGAGAACAAATACGCTCAATATGTAACATTTCCTATATCTTAAACCCCAGCTCTGTTACAGCAGTACAAGAAGGGCAACTGAGTGACCTCTCAGCTGGCTTTAAAGACAAGCAGGCAGGCAGTTCTCCCTGCCCTACATGACAGCTTTCTTCTATTGCTGAGCAAAACAATTCACCCAGTGTGCGGCTGGGAGGAGCTCACCTGAGCTGGGTTTTGGCTCTTTCTATCATGAACAGGCTGTGCTTTGTGCAGGTTTCTGTTCACAGGAAGAAAAAGCTTTCTTCCTTAGGACATTTGAAACAAAAAAGCAAACTCAAAATGCTTTTCTATCCGAGTGCCCTCTTGAGATGTCTCAGGAATGTGCAAACAAACGAAAAGACTTTTTTTTCCTGAGATAATACAAAGCTGGGTGTGCTGTGGAAACCTACACGGATCACACATTGCACATACGCTATTTGTTTCCTGAGTCTTTGCCCACAGAGCATTTCCTTGGTGCTATTAAACAAAGGTCCTGGGAAGACAGAACTCCCAACCAACCACATTTTGCTGGGGAAATGTATAATTCTTTCAAAGGGTTTCTCTGTTTTGTTTTCTTTAAGCAACCCAACCCAATCCTTTCAAGTGACACTTCAATGAAACATCCTCAAAAGGGATAACAGCTTTTAAATCTCTTTTTATCCTGTAAAACAGAGCTCTGCCCATCACAGTGGGAGGATACACACATGTTGCCTGGCTGTGTCTGTCACATATCTCACATAGGGATGACATGGGCTTCTGGAACAACCCAAAATGTCTATATTGTAATAGACAGTTCCAGTTGCCACATATGGCTGATTTTGTCATTTGTTCTTGATCATACAGCTAGCAAGTATAGGTAGCTGCTGTAGCAGGAGTCATATAAACATCATAGTTCTACACTGCACACACTCTCAGAGACTCCAACTCTCTGGTTTAGCTTCAAAATACAGCGTGCGGTACAATTCCATTGCCCCTGGGGGTAATCAGTCCCTCCTTTTCGCATACTGCAAAATCCAGGTTTCTATTAGCCTAATCACTGACACTAGTGGTTGCAGTAGAAATAAACAAGAGTAGCACAGAGGCGAATGAGACTGTATGGAATTAAAGTGTCAATATCCCCCCCAAGGGGGTTTGCTTCTCCCCTGATGATCCTATATTTCTGCTACTGTTATGGAACTTGCAGGTGAAAAGCGTTTTGCAAAATAGACCTCAACAGGAGAAGAACTCAGGAGAATCCTGAAGCTTTGCCTCACTCTCAGGAAAAGGCCATAGCTTACCATAATCATAGGTCACTGGAATAATTGCTTGGAGTTGGCATTAAGATTAAGAAGTAGCATCTCAACAACATCAAAAGCATGCTACCATTTCAATCTGCTTATACAACCAGAGGAGTTGTACAGAAAGATATCTGGGGGTCACTGCAGCAGAGACCGGCTTGTTTGGTCCATGAAAGGAAAATTTCTTTAGACAAAATGAATTAAGAACTGCTGTTATTTGAAATATTGGAAAAAAAACCACTAACAACCAACAACCAGACAACAAAAAACCCAAACACAAACATCTAGCTGCAAACAATGCATCAGGGTTATATGGATCCATGTTTTGTGTCAGGCAACTACTGATCAGGGAAGACCTTATAGTAAAGAAGTGCAAAGGACTCCAAAAGGGTTGTGAAGTATTGGAAAAGGCAGCCCAGAGATGGGGCTGAATCACCATGCCATGTAGATATAGCACTTTCGGTTTAGTGGTGGAATTGTCAGCGCTGGATTAATGGTTGGACTTGATGGTCTTAAAGGTCTTTTCCAACCTAAATGATTCCATGACTCAGGCATTTGGTGTCTAAGGGGCTGACACAGACCATCCTGTGCTCCCACTGGGGTGACCTTCATTGTGCTAAGATGCCCTGAGGCCGCGTGTTTGCACATGCTGGAAGTCATTCAGAGCAGGCACTCCAACTCACAGGTCACACTTGCACTATGCTGCCTAAATCCCTCCTGGTTTTTGGTCCCTGGATCTATTCCCATCAGTTTAACATTACTTTTCTTCTTATAGGAGTGATGCGAAGCTACATGCATTGATGTGTGTTATAGAAATCATACAAGTGCAATAAAACCAAACAAACACAGAAAGATTAGAAAACAAGGTAAAAATAAAGTAGCCCAAATACACCAATTCAAAACTGAATTTGGGAGTCAAGAACTGGTGATTTATTTTAATTTCCCATCTGATTTTTAGTAGAATATGTAGATAACTTGCAGAAGATCTACATTCTAATATTTCAAGTTGATGAGCCAAATCACAGCTAACACCATGAAGGAAGATGATGAAAGACTGTTTTTAGGTGGTTTTTTTTCTTTTTAATCCACTGAAAACAGTTTCTCCTAAAAGCCTCTTTTAACACTGAACAGAAGTGGTAGTCAACAGGCAGATTTATCCTCTGTCACTCCGAGTTAAAGCACAGAATTTTGCCCAGAGACAAAAATCAGCACTGCACCTATGCCTAAATTTCTCAATGGTTTTAGTTTATTTTGAATAGAAAATAAGAGCGTTCCTTGTATCTGCTTTTAAAGTGGACTGTTGACAGGGCAGTTCTGCTTTACCCTCTTTCTCTTCCAGCTTGTGCATTTATCTCTTCAGTTTCCTGAGGTGTGTTGTCTCTCTTTGTTCTGATAAGAATAATCCTCTAATTCTCCTTCCTTTCCCTGCAGTATTCATGTGGAGGCTGGCATAAACTGACATCTGTATGGCATTCATCCCATTGAATGATGCGGGGAGCAGTGCAGGGCTGTGGGAGGACAGGTCAACTGGATGACCCTTGGGGAAACTGGACTGCCTCTACCCCCAGAACTGCTGACCACTGTTACTTCACAGTGTAATCACATTTTATAACATCACCCTTCAGACCTTTGCTGTTGAGCACAACCAAGTGTTTTATATGTTCTCCTGGGAAACAAACCTCCAGAGATTGTGCATGTACGTTTTAACCTAATTTCCAGGTAAAAAGCTGCTCCAGGTAAAAGGCTGCTTGTGCAGACTTTGGTCAGGTGATAAACAAAAGAAGAAAAGATTGGGACGGAAAGCCACCTGTACATCTTGAAGGTGTAGACAGCTACACAGTCCTCTGTGCAGGCAGACCCCATCTATAGAGGTCTGCCCTACCCTGCTGCAATGGTGGGTTTGTAAGGAAAGGATGATGTGATTAGTTCTGATTTCTTCTCTAGGTTTGCTGGCTTGCTGTCTGGTATACTGTACATTTTGAGTGCTTTGTGGAGTTCCTATCAGTATGGAAATTACTATTATTGGGCCTTGGAATCCACCTTGGCTGCAGTTGTGCAGACTTCAGCTGTCCCAGTGTAATGCTTTCTTCCGGAAGCTGAAGATTATTTCCTGCAGTAGGCATTTTTGTAAGGGAGCTACAACACTGAATTTGCATCTACAAGACTTCCTGTATACCTTGCTGTACTGGAGGCTAGAAGAGTTTGAAACTAGTAGGAAAATCAACTGGAATTCAAAAACGGGGAGAAATCTGAGGAAAAATTTGAAACAAATACTCCTGTCTGAAGCATACTGTGATATCGTTATTCAGAAGCTCCTACAAATGAATGAACACCAACAATTTGTCCACTGCTACTTCTCAACTAAGAAGAAAGCAGTAACATTTATTTCTACTGCTTTGCAAATCCTAAGGAGAGTTTTCACTGTTTAATGGCATGGTCAAATCAAAATCACTGCAGCATAGTGCTAGAGTGTGCCTGCAAGCCATCACTGTTCCCATGCTCACTTTTCAGCATTCTGCTTATAGACGTTTCCTTATAAAAAGCTGTTGAACACATGAAAAGGTAAGAGTTTGTTTTCATAATGGGAGATGTGCGGTTTCTGCCTCTCCTCATGCTCACAAAAGGGCAGAAGAATCTTCACAAGATCACAAGAAAACGCTCAACAAGAATTGCTGTATATCTGAACATTCCAAACTACCTGCTCACTCAGAAAACCACTTGGTGTGACATTAACGTTACAGTTGTCTCTTGTTTGAGCAGCAGACAAACAAAGAGAACTTGCTTACAAAATCAGCACTCAGAAATTGACTTGAAAAGTTTGGAGATTGAAACGCTTTCAGTGCTGGAAGTTTATAAGGAAATACTGTGGGTAGACAAACCAAGCTCTGTTCTTACAGTTAAAATCAGTGGGTTCACTCTTACACTTAAAATGACTCAACTGGGAAATACTTGAAGGGCTGCGGTAAAAACACCCCAAATGTAACAAAACCATAAAACCCACTTCTTGTAGTTACTAGTGCAAAGAGATATTTTACAACTTCCTTGTAATTGTGCAGTTATCATTTACAGTATCTGCATCCACTTTACATACCTACAGCTAATCAGATTGTGCACTACAGACACTTCTGCTTACAAATACAATCACCCTTTTTTCTCCCCTTTGTTTGTCTGTTACTTTGAAAGGTCCCTGATATTTCTTCTCCTCCCTAATACCACTGCTATGCTTTTCTATTACATTCAAGAAAGCTGCTGGCTTCTGACACCAGCACCTGAACCTGGCCTCGCCACTCCCTCCATGCCCTAACCTCTGGCAGAAAAGGAGGAGGAAGGGGATAGCTGACTGAAGGACAAACCGAGAGGATGAGAAGGCAAAAGCTGAATAAAAACAGATAAGAAGCACAAGGGAAGTGCACAAGGTCATGATTCAAGGCTCAGTAATGACAGTGAAGGTGACTGACATGGGTTAAAATCTCTTCTTCATTGTGCCTTCAAGTTGATATGCAAAGGGGATCAATCACACCACATATTTAGAACTTGAAGAGCAAAGGAAAGGAAAATGTACAGCTGCAGCACTATTTTTGTCTGAGAGTGCCTGTAAGAAACTTTAAGTTTTGATACAGTACAAGCAACGCTACCCCATTTGTTCAGCAAAACAGAGCTTGAACTCCCTATTACATCAAGATGTGTAACCCAGTTTGTTGCTTCATAGAACAAAATAACTCATCCATCAGTCAGTGAAGTTTCTCCTGTCTGTCAATTGTCAAGAGCTTAAGCTTGTCCCCTGTGAGAAGGTAGGTGAGCATCCTTGTCAAACGATTTACTCCAATACTACACTCAGTGTTGGCTTACAATAAGTTATCTCATGCCCACTACACGATTTTCAGTTATAGAACTCTCTACTTGAGTCTTCTTCAAGTTATTCCCCCTGATAACTTAGGGGAACATAACAGAGGAATGACTAACTCCTTCCAGTCTAGCCTATGTCACCCTTGGTGTGCAGTGATACAGCCTTTTGGGGAGTGTGATAGAGTGAGATGTCAAGTTGCCAACAGCACAAGGCCCCCATAAAAGCCATTCTCATGGTTGAGACACATTGATTGCAGAAAGAGATAAAGCTATCACCACCACGAAGCTGTGTAAGTTCATGCTCCACACCATGTGGTACTGGATCACGAGCAATGACTATCAGGCTAACTGTGGTGGGCTGCCCATTATATGGGGAACTTTAGCTACAGCTCTGGCAAAACTGCTTAGATCTGAAAGTCCCATTGCCTTCCTCCCTACAGACAAGGCTGATTAAATAATCTGAAAATGCCTACGGGCATGACAACGTTGTGGAGGTCTTCAATATCAGCATGACATTCAGCACAGTGCATCTCTATTTCAAAAGTTAATTGAAATCCCCCCATGGGTAAGAAAAGCTTTTGTAACATTTGCTTCCCTCATGACTCGCTGTGGGATGCAGCGATGACTCCTGGCTCACTGTGATGGATAGGCTCTGAACAGCAGTGGTTGACATTTTCTATGTCTTGGCCCTTTAATAAGTTTTATGTTTGCACAGTTGCAATGAACATTCTCCACTGCCTTTAATCCTGGCTGATAAATGAAGCATGAGTCTCCCTCTAACCTTGAATACTCTCGCAGCTGATGCTTGTTTGATATGATCTGCATTTTTCCATGGATCCTGTTGGGAACTGTCCAATTAGCTCTCCCCAGCTATTGAAGGAGCATTGCCATTGACTGCTTAATGCTTTTGCTAAAAATTATTAGGCATGCCTGCTTTTTTTTTTGCCATACAATAGTCATAAATATCATTTAAGCAGTTTCCCAGATTGTATAAAATCTATACAAAAAGGTCAAGAGATCTTACAGCAAAAGGCAACCGAAAATCCTTGGGCAAAAAACGATGCTGTCTTACTGCCTGTAAATTGATTTAAATCCAAAGTCATGCAGTAAATCTGTGTCTCAGTCAAGTATTTATCCATGGAAAAACAGTCTAATTCTGATGTCATATCTGGAATGAGATGAGCATGAAAAAGAGAATGATAACGCTAGGAATAATTCCTCTTCCTTTCTTTCTCTCATGTCAGATTTTACTTGAAGGGCACTTTGTGATATATGGTTTTCCATGTATCTTTCCCCTTCTAGCTATAACCTTTTCAAATCACACATTTTACTAACAAAAAAAAGCTGCAGATCAAAGCGTGACAGTTGACACCACAAAAGCAAAGAGACAAGGTTACTGGAACAAAACCAAGAAGCAAAACTGATGAAAAGCCTTCAAGCCCGGAGTGGGCTGATGAAAATCAGTGTGCGCTGCACGAGTTGAATAAAAAGGGAATGAAATAGAAGAGAAGCAGGAAAGACTGATGAAAACCAAGGGCTGAAGAAAGCACAGGAAGCTCATGACTTAGGTTTTCCGACCAGAAACTCTGCAATGCATTTAGAACTTAACGGAGAAACCACTGACTGTAGCATCAAACCACCAGAGAGGATAAGAAGGAAGGATACCAAAAGAAATTTCAACTTATGGGTAAACTAAAGTTGGGGCTGTTCAGCCTGGAGAAGAGAAGCTGCGTGGAAACCTCAGAGCAGCTTTCAGTGTCTAAACGGGGCTACAAGGACACTGCAGAGGGACTCTTCATCAGGGACTGTAGTGATAGGACAAGGGGTGATGGGTTCAAACTGAAACAGGGCAAGTTCAGGTTAGATCTAAGGCAGAAGCTCTTCCCTGTAAGGGCGCTGAGGCGCTGGCACAGGGTGCCCAGAGAAGCTGTGGCTGCCCCATCCCTGGCAGTGTTCAAGGCCAGGTAGGACAGAGCCTTGGGTGACATGGTTTAGTGTGAGGTGTCCCTGCCCATGGCTGGGGGGTTGGAACTGGATAATCTCAAGGTCCTTTCCAACCCTAACTATTCTATGATTCTATTCAGAGAGGCGATAACAAACAAAGCTATTTAACATTATCTGAGTCTACCTGAAAGCACATTGCTGTGTCGCTTGCAATTTTTTGAGCCCTAAAAATGGCTGGACAGCCCACAAATTGTGTAAAATTAGCCAGCAGCTAGACTGGGCTCTGCTCCAATATATTCATCTTCAACTTCTTTTGCTGAACCTCCTACCAACCCCAGAAAGGAACAGGAGAAGTTATTTCTTATAGCTTACGCTTCAGTAAATCTCTTCTTCTTGTATAGATAAGAAATGCAATTGCATTCCCACACACTTAAATGGCAAATCTAGTGAATATTGGCAGGAAAACTTTGCTTTCCTTCTAAATTTCACCACACAACTTCAGTACATGGAATAAGGATCGCAGGAATTCCAACTCTTACACCATTGATGTAACCAGTAAAATATCTTGCCCTCCACCATCTAACATGTAAAGTGTGGGTCAATGACCTTTTTAATGCTACCTTAAGAAAGCAAATTAGTTTTAACCACAGAATACTGCAATCCTGTAAGGTCATTTTAAAACCCATGAAAGCAAGGAAACAAAGGGAGATCTTCATATTGCAGCTGCCTCAAGTTCTTCAGTCATGCTCATGTACTGTTGTACTGTGCGTTCTCCTGCCTTCGAGGCACATATCAGCACGGCAGCCATCATGAATGACATGAGGATATTGCAGTGAGATTTTAAACAGATTTCTGTCTGAATGCTTATGTCACTTCTAAGTCATGACTTAAAGAGGGAAAGAAAATTTAGATAAGCAAATGCTGGAACTTGGCATATTGGGAGGATTGCAGAAGAGGAGAAGAAGTTTGACAACAAACCACACTGTTTGTACCACAAGCATTCAGCTAATAAAGGATGATTCAGTTCAAACAAGAATTCCTCCCCATGCAGGCATTTAGCCCTGTTCCAGTTCTATCCCTATTTAAATAGTGGCCAGTGATTTAGTCACTGCTGGGATTTTTTTCTTTTTTTTTTTAAACAGCATTTTTGTAAATTCAAAGCCAGAGGAAACTGGAGTCAGATTCACTGATGCTTCAGATATGGCAAGGGCGCATTCCCAGGCTGTGGAAAATCCCTTTCCTCTTTCTGCCAGAAAGGATTTGACCCCGTAGCATCCATATTCACCAGAAGGAGCCCTAGCTACCACACTGCTTGCTGGTGGCACCCCATACACACCAGGCTGTGCTTCCAAGTCCTTTCCTCCTACATCATACCAGACCTGCCGAGAAGCTGGTGAATATGCCCTGTCTTTAGGATATTTCCTGGTGGGGTGGAGGCAGAAAAGCTGGGATGCTGGCACTCTCCTTGCCTTTGCTCTCACAGGAGAGCTGGCCAGGGCAGTATGTACTCACCCTCCACATTTCAAGAGGGCTTAACAGTGAATCTGGGGGAAGATAACAAAAGAACAGAGATTACCAGTTTATATTTAGGGTATATAGATAATAATAGCCAGGGATGGGGAAGTGAAGACTTGAATGAATGCGCTTCTACATCTGCTCCCCAGTGCAGGGTGTTGCTTTAGAAACAGTTCTTTAAACAGAAGAAAATACAAAGAAAACCAAGGCTGCTGGGCATAGCCAAAGAGCTACTTAACATGGCAAAACATAGGAGCGGTGTTCACTGATTCCCAGCAAGTGTAGCACATTGCACCATGCCGCGCTGTTTAGCTCCCAGCAGAAATGGCCCAGGTGTCATCAGCACAGCAGACAACATAAATAACATGAGGATACTGCAATGAGAGCTTAAACAGATTTCTGTTTGAATGCTTATGTCACTTCTAAGTCACCAAATAGTTTCTGTTAAAGAAATTCCTTTTCATTCATCACACAGAGTGACATTTCTTACGCAGAGAAAATCAGAAGCACAGAATATGGATGTAGTGATTTGTGTCTGGACAAATGACTTTTAATTTGATCAGGCAATCTTAGGCAAAAGGACATTGCACATTAATACTTGCAGAAACTAATTGGAAATTCACTTGTGTGCATGATTAATATACGAGATTAGGATTCCTTGTATACAGGATCTGTGCTCATAGAGTTGTGTCATCTGAATATTCATGGGAAAACGTGGAAGAAGCGCAATCAAGTGATGTGAATGTTTCCAGACTCCAAGATGACTGGTGCAGCATGAGTTTTCCACTACTGATTCAGTGCTGTTTGGATAGCTGTGATTCAAATTATCTTTATACAGCCTTGAAATGCAAATCTAGGCAAGCAGTGCTATAGTTTTAGGTAACACAATGCTGTACATTTATACTTTGCAAAGATCACTAATGCATTGCCATTCTTGATAACCTTTAATGTAAGGTAAAACTACAATGAAGTTTGACATTATTATCAACCTGCTATTTAAACCTCCTAAGATGAATATATAAAGCTGTTAAACGAGTGTTCTCTGATGAAGCTATGGAGATTATGCTACATTAAAATGATTTTTTCTTTTATCTCTCTTTGGAAAATTGAGAATTATTTCATTGCCCCTTGTACTTAAGGCACTTCATTGTTATCTTAGTGAGACGGGCTGCACAGGCCCCTTGATTGCAATTATCCTGAAGGGCTGCTCTGTGGGATCTAGTCAGATGCTGTCTGTGTCATAGATCCTACCTTTAAGGTAGGTACATCTATATGGACATCACTTCCCTAAAGACTAAACATCAGTTCCTGCTGAAGCAGGGTGTGCAAGCCTTTTGCTTCAAAGCAGTTCTGAGAAGATCAGTCAGAGCAAGCACACTGCATTCGCCAAAGCAGGACCGGGTCAGGGAAACTACCAAGTGGTAGCTCCCGTTTCTCACACAACATCTGCTGCAATGGGGATATCTTGATGAGGATGGTTCACATGCTTGCTCAGTGTGATTCAGGAAGCATCTTCTCTGTTTCACTGGAGGAGCTCTGCTTCAAAGTGCAAACCTACTCATTACAGGAAATAAGAACCTGAAACTTGCAGGGAAAAGGATGTGGAGTAAATGGAGAGCTGGCAGATGAAGCTGCATGCCAGGGATGATTCTACCATGCCATAAACATTGATGACTTTGCAGTCTCTAAATATAGATTATTCAGGACCCTGAAGCCTGCAGCTGCACATTCACAGCTTGTTGCTCTCCTGAAGAGCATTCCTGACCTGAGAATGTGCATGTCTGTCCGAGAATCCCCCACTGCTCTTTTTAACTCTGCTAAAACAATGCTCTTCTCCTTCTCATGGAACTTACAGTTTATCCTAATAATGAAAAAGGCAAAACAAAGGTGTGTTTTGCCCTGCGACAGCCTGAACAGGCTGCTATAAACCCAGGTTGCTACAAGATAGGAGGTAAAACTCTTGCTTTTCTTCTCCTCCTCCAGAAATTGTCTTCATATAAGCCACTTCTTGTTTATTTAATAGAAAAAAGCAGAAAACTCCAGATAGCAACAGGGACAGTTCATTTGTGTGTGCATCATGGATAATCTAAATGTATTTGGCAGATGGGATGCAATAATATAAGCAAAGGGCCATCTTAGTTTGCCTACTTCCATTTGGGTACGGATCCATTTAAACTCTGGGACTCAGACATCCTTAAAAGAAATGCATTCAAGATTCAAGCTGGATCCTAGGTTTAATAAGCCAGAATTGGACCTGATATTCTGAGGATAATAAAGAAATACAGGAAAGCACTGAAGCGCAAACAAGGAGAAGTCAGGCCACAAAGGATTCAGCAAAGTATTTCAGCATCTCTGAGAAAGTATCAGGAGCTCAGAGAGCCCATCATCAGGGGGTGGCTCATGTTTTAAGGCTAGAACTTAAAAAGGTACAATTTGACTCTAATCCTATGGCAAAACAACAAAAACTTACTATTTGCTTATCACTTGGAAAATAAATACACACAGATTGAGTTTATCATTCTCTCATTCTTCAGTACATGATTATCACAAATTCATGCTTAAGACCTGCTTTTACCACATTATGCAAGGCCTTACTCTACATGTATTCTACTGACGTAACTGTGCCCTCAGTCTTGTGTGTTCCAACAGGGTCATCTCTCAATCAGCATTTGCAAAAATACTCAGAGGTGTAACATAGCTGCTTTAGGTGCTCTGAATCTGGTCCATGTGGAGAAAAGGTCAGAGCTCGGCCTATTAAACCATATTTATTCTGGATAACAATGCCACATGTTCTCAATTTTCCCAGAACTTCAAACATGCATCAGGGCTTTCCTGAGGAGAGAGGCTTCTCTTCACTGGGGGCTAGTACAGAAGGTGCAAATTGAATTAGGGATGGAATTGGGCACAGGTGTGTAGCACTGCTGCATGCAGCCAGGAACCCTGTGCCTCCAACAGCATCACAGAGTTATCATGTCACCCGGGGCATTTCTGCAGTGTGTCAGGCACCACAGCTCACCTCCTCACATGGAAGAGTTTGCTGCTGAAACAAACCTCTGTTAAAAAGCTCAGACTTCCTGTTACAGATTACCAGTAGTTTTAGAGGTTAATCAGTTAATTGGAAATTATTTTGGAATATTACTGTCACCTTTATTTAGGCCCCATAGACATAAAAACATTTTGCATCTGTGCTGTTCTCAGCTCCTTCTGGAATCAACCTTTTTGCATGAGTTCAGAAGAGTCTTTTTTATTGCAGCTATGCCAGCACTAATCTGGGCTGCTCTCTCTCTGGCTTCAGTGTCCTGGTTTTCTTTCCAGCTGAATGGCAGTGCAAAGTCAGAAGCAATTCCTATTGAGCACACACATGCACCTGACCTGGAGATATGTATGGAAATCCAAAACTGATAAAACAGTTATAAGAAACCCGTCCATGGACTCCTACCAATGTATGTCAAACTGGTTTTCTTCTTTCTCCTTAGCTCCCCTTTTTTTCCCTTTTCCTATACAGTTTGCTTGCTTTTAGTAAGGTCATTGCTAATGCCTTCCAAGATTTGACCAGAGTTGGTGAAAGAGCTGTTTTTAAACCACAAGCAGTAACAGCTCACACTGAAAGCACATCCAGACACTGTACGCAATATACAGAAGTGAGATACCAGGTTTGAATCCAAATTGTTTAAAATGACCTCTTTTTTAATCTCAAATCACTACTAAGCCACACAGATAAAATCCATGTTTGAAAACATGGGGCACTGATTCATTATCACAAGCCTTTCTGTTATGGAAATCTCCACAAGAGCTGCAAGCACAAACCACCTCCCAGTATAAAGCCTTGGGGACCCAAAATTGCAGTGTCTTCAAGGAAACCTGCTGGATTGGCGCATGTTCTTTTGCAGCTTAGGCTTTGCCCTCTGGCTCTGTGTTGGCTTTCCTTTCTTTAAGAATATAGTTCTCTCACACTTGCATTAATGCTAATGCACTTTTATTTCACATTTTGATGTGATTTCTGTTTTATTCAGGGCCTCAAGCCAGGGTTTTCTGCAGCTCAACAGATCTGCAGTTTTGCTTGACTGCAAATGATTCATCCTCTCTTTAACAATAATATTTATTTCTACATTCACTTCAGAAGGTCTTAGTCTGTTGACACCAGCATGGTACCATTACCAATATATAAACAAAGAAAAAATACAACGCTGAGGCTGAATCAAACTCGTGCATAGTGTCTGTGGTTGAATTTTAAATGAATGCAGCTCCAGAGAGTTTATCCACATAAAAGTAATAATTAACATTCCTGAAGTAATAACTGTTCGGCCACATTTCAAACTGCTAGCTCAGACATTTGCATGCTTCCAATATGAGCACGATATGGCTCAGTCTTAAAGCTGCCAAAGCACAGCAGGTTACTCAGCATGCATAAAAAGAACTGACATTACATTCAGCAGGGACTTTATCTTGTTTGAATAATCCTCCCTACAAGATCACTTCAGCATGCAATGTGTTTCATTTAAGCAAAGTCAAAGAATGAAAAATAATGTGGAGTAATTATGCTATTAAATGTTGCTATTACTTTTTTAAGCCCTCTGTCTCAAAGCATAAGGAGTTTTCTCAAGGCTAAAAATTGTCAGCAGAAGATCAAATGCACCTCTTGAGTAACCTCATTAAAAGCAATGAAGTTTCCTGAAGATTGAAGTTGGTCCCTTGCGAAACTACACTGAGACCTAAGAAAAACACAGGAATACAATATATCATATGCTTCCAATTGGTATTAACTCATATTTCTAGAACACCCCAACTTGAAGTTCTCAAAAGATTTTACAGTCCTCTACAGAACAGAATAACTCATCTAGCAGACTAGCTGGTGATGCCTCACTGTGTTAAGATGCACCGATGCTGTAACTGCATCCTGGAGGTGGGCACCTGCCAACGTCAGCCAGGGCATCGGCTTTGGTTGCTAGCTCCCCAGGCTGTCTGTGTTACACTCATCTGGTTGGGAAACAGAAATGACACCTTCAGGAAGATTTAAAGAGAAACAGATGCCTGATGTTCCCAGGACTGTGTGTTTTGAAAACCTCTCCCTCAGTGGCTAACAAATCACAGGTTGGCAGTCGCGAGTTCATCCTTAGTGCCCAATCCAGGCATGACACTACAGAGCAATTTCCTGAGTAAGTATGGACAACTGCTGCTCCTGAGGTCTGATGGCAGTCTCCTATAGAAAAATATAGCGGAGTACTAGAGTTAGTAGTGACTGTGAGCCATTCACCCACTAGACTGAAATTCTCTCTGATTACTATTTGATGATCAGCTATGCTCAGTATGAGTTTGTAATTTCCTTTCTCCACATCCTACACAAGATGGCAATGGATCATTATAGTGAATGAGGCAGCTATTGTAATTTTTATTGGAAGTACCAAAAAGGCCTTTTGTCCTTAAATACAGTTTATTTCCAGCCAGGATCAAAGCATAATGGGGAAAACAAAAGGGAAGAAACTCAGCCAGGATTGCTATTTTACAGAACATCACCTTGCCACTGTCCACAAAGACAGTAAAAATTGTGCTCGCTTCCTAAAGTTGTATTACTTTTACCAGCGCTTTATTGCCTTACTATGTAAACTTCTGTTTATTTTCATGGCTTTTTCTAGTGTCCTAGCCCTCAAAGGGAAGCATTCCTTACAAGCATACCTTATGTTGTTGTGACAATGCTACATGGCTTATTGTAGGAAAGACTTGCTGGAATTTATTAGCTAGAGGGCTACTTACTAACCTGACATGTGGAAAATCCTTTTCAGCTTTGCAAATGAGAATATTATCCAGTGGATGCCATCCGAGCAGTTATGCAGAGCCAGTCTACTTGTACTGGCTGATATGAACATGTCAATCTGGTAGAGCATTGATACTTGCATGTAAAGTTAAGCTCCTGAGCAATTACATATGAGCTCAAGTGCTGTGTTGGATTGAAGCCACAGGACCTGAACCAAAACTCATGGAACTTGATCAGAGTATTTGAAATAACTTCAGTGGATTCTGGATCAGGTCCATGCTGTCTGCTAGAGGTATTGGCTACATTTTTCCAAATAAAAGAAGTTAGGAATAATATATCAAAACCTTTGATCCAGGACTAGCAGGCCCAGGAATTAAGACTCAGTCCCTTTATATGATGAATTTACAGATTTCCTGAACTTAGGAAAGCATGAAAAACACTGACAAATACTTATGTTGACATACAAATAAGTACGGAAGACCAAAGGGTAGAAAAGGCATTTTAATCCTTTAAGAATATTGAACCATTACAGAGCAGAGAGAGTCTAATGATTTCAGTCCACAGTTGTTTATACAGCCCTAAACCCTGTATCCATGATGACATTTCATTTTACATCACTTGTTTCTTTAATCTGTTGTGTTTCATAAAAGCTCTCTTTCAGCCAGGTCAGCAGGGAATGTGCTGAGCTACCACGAGCAACGACTGGAGCCACTGATTTCATCTGCCTGCTTCACGGACTGAACGTGTACGTATGATCCCAACTCAGCTGCTTGGGGACCACAATCTGAAGTCTGTGTGTGCCCAAACACATTACCCAGCTTTCGTAACTAGGATTACACAAACATCTTCTCAATGTCGGTGACACCCTTTGTCTGTACTAAGAGTGCAATTTTTGACCCTGTCTCATGCTAGTTGGTCTTTCTACCATGGTAATTACTGCTGTCTTTGAGTGCCTTCCAATACTCATTAAGTAATGTGACTTCATATCCCTTATGTGTCGTTTCTTTTTTCATCTTCCCCCAGAGGAGCTGTGTATACGGTGGAGCACCTTGGACACAGTGTCTGTGGCCTGGTGCTGTGTGTTTAGCCAGTTTTCTCAGGGCAAGTTTATCTTGGAATATGAATATAGTTTCCAGGCTTAAATGGGGCAAATATCTGACAAGTGAAGCTTCAAACGCTTCATTCATCAAAAGTCGTTACACTCACCAAAACAGACCACTGTATGAAAAACTCTACACACACACACACACACACACATATATATATAAAGGATTTCTTTTAAGAAAACATTTTTTTTACAAAAACAAAAGAATCTAACATGCCCCTTAGATTTTTAACGGGTCAGCTACTAATCGGTATTTATAGCTGCTAAAACCTGTTTTCAGCCTTGAACCAAACAATCCCCTGGCTCCAATTACTGTTACCAAGAGAGTAGCTGAGAAGGGAGCAGCCACAAGCAGAGGAGGCCAGACAGAAAACAAGACAAGTAATTTATTGATTCTTCTGATCCCTCCCAGCTTTTCGTTATTGTCAGGGGTTTGAGCAGAACCATCCCAGATTCTCCAGATTCTCCCACCCCTACTTGTGTTCACTCAGATTGCTGCAGCACGACTCTTCTTAGAAATAACCAATGGAACACCAATCAACTAATTCATCTACTTGGGGGTTTTGCAAGCAAAATCACCTCCAACCAAACGTTTCTTTTACCAGGGTGCATGCTTGCGTCTGCTAAGTAATCGGATGAAATTCCTTCCGCCTTCTGTCATCACACCTGATTAAACATCACATATACCCTGTGTTTCCAATATTTGTATTATCTTTCTCCTGATCACTTGCAGGCTGGTACTAATCAAAGAGCTCCAGCTGTAACTGTGAGAACACTGACCTTATTGTAAAACACCAGAAAGATAGTCTCTGCTCCAAAGACTGTATCTGATTTAAATTGGACATGGAAAAATGTTCCAGTATTTCTCCCACAGTCCTTGCCCAAGTGACCTCCAGCATCGCTTTGGCGGCCTGAAGCTTCCCAAAATGCCCTACAATCTATCATGGCCCTTGTGACTATTTTCAGGCACCTGAAGGTGCTGTAAGAGAATGAAGAAATCTTGTTGCTGAGACTACTGCTGAACTCTGCCTCCTTCCACTAGAGATGGGCACAGCTTAGCACAGGGATGGTTAATTTGACATATCTAAGAATTTAATGTCTGAATTGGTTTCTTGTTTGATTTACAACTGGAGTCAAAGAGTAGGATTTTGCTCATGGGAACTTAACTTTGTCATTTTTGACACATAATTGCTGACTACAGAGAGGAAAGAAATCTCAGTCTTTCCTCAGCACTGGAGCGTGTTGCATCTTCATACAACAATCAGTGAAGTAAAACCGACTAAAGAAAATACACCTCTCCTGGTGTATGAAATGAATCCATGTGCTGGAAGTGTTAGCAATCTGTTAATTAATGAGAATATAAATGATCCAAGGACTTTCCCACTTCTTGCAACGTTTTCCAACCTACTTGTGTTTAAAAGGCAAGAGTGGTACTCTTGCTTTGTAGCTTAACAGCTAAGTTTGGTATCTACCTCCCTTGAAGAAAACATTATACTGAATCTATTGCTATTGTGTGGCATAGTGCCTACTTTTTTATCATTTCCTTCTCTCTCTATTCCTATTAAATATCATGCTTCCCCCTGAAAAAAAAGCTCAAAGATGCAAAACGCAAACCAGTGCTAAAACACCCTGGTAACAATGATAGCTTCTGAAGATGGCAATGCTATTAGCATGAGTGACTGTTAGTAGAATTATTCTAGAGATAAATATTACCTGAATGGTGTGAAAGAATCTGGAGGGAACTCAAAGTGACTCAAAACTTATTTCTATGTATCTTGGGTTGCACTTGGAAACTGTAGTAACCAAGAAGCTGTTACAGCTCCTAATTCCTCTCAGCCCTGCAGAATCAATGAGATGGGTTATATTTTCTTGCAAAGTCTTAGAAAGAACTGTTTACTAGATTTCAATCCTTGAGACTCCAGAGCTTACAGGTGTCAGAGGGCAGGTTTTGGCCTGCAGGCACTTTATTGCAGTTAAAGATGACTGAGGGGGTAGAATGCCACGTAACCTCAGTGACATGCATTTATCAAAGTGGCAGCTAAGAGACTCCTCCTGCTAGTGCTGTATGTAAATCTCTGGAAGAGAACAATCACACAAACCCACAAGCTCATTTTTGTCTTTTTTAGTTTGGCTTGGTTGGTTTTTTTCAGAGCAAGGCTCTACTCCAAGGCTGGAAAGTCTGTGAGACTCCACAGGAGCGTTACCATGGAGTTTCATGGGCTTGGGCTCAAGCCATAAATGTTTAAGTGGAAATAATAAAACGAAACCCAAAAGATGGCCAAATGCCCAAGTGAAAGCCTCTCAAGCCTTCATGAGCTGGAGGTAAGGTTAATGTAACATTGAAGATAAAGGAAATGCAACATTTTAATTAACACATTTTCAGCTCCTATCATAAAGCCTGCATAACGGGAGACAAGCTTTCTTCTAACATTAGCTTTCCCTTGGCAAAAGCACATATTTTAATGAGGAAAAAAAAAATCACATATTTTAATAAAAGAGAACTAGCAAGGACATAAAAATATGAATTTTGAAAGCCAAGCCTTGGTTTCCCAGTGGGAGGAAGTTCACATCTGCCAATTTCCAATAGTTGGGATGCTGTGAGTATGCATGGTGTTTATTGACTTCTAAATTAAAGCAATCCGTTTCAAGGAAAAGCAGAGTGATAGAGGCCACTCTTCCAGTTTCACACCGTGTGTGTAAAATAGTAACCATCAGCAAAACTTTACTGAATGAACTGCCACCAGTGCCGCCATAAGATGATTTGGAACAGGAAAACGTCATCCAGCCAAATCTGCACCCGTTCTTTGCTTATCTTATTCTCATTTTCTGCTTTTTTCACTGTGTTGCTCAATCAATCCCATCCTTCTCCACAACCAACAAG
This sequence comes from Ara ararauna, assembly GCA_028858755.1. Lineage (NCBI taxonomy): Eukaryota > Metazoa > Chordata > Aves > Psittaciformes > Psittacidae > Ara > Ara ararauna. Next base: position 124,498,356 of record CM054379.1, read on the forward strand.
TAACCCTTCATGTCTCGGATTGATTTATATATACTACACACTTCAGTCATCCTCCTTCATTTGTTAACTTTTTCCAGATGACTGTTAATAAAACTGTGTGAATAATTCACAATTAATCATTTACTCCACAAGTTCACCTTCTTTTTATGTTCTGTTTTCCTCCAACACATTCTTTGTTAGAAGGCATTCACTCACTATGGGCTGGCATTGCAGGCAAGTGCCTGTGTAGTTACTGTTAAGCAAGAAACGCAGTAGAGGTCCCAGTCTTATCCTTCAGACAAAGCTATTGTCCACCAATAACAAGACCAGGAAAAGATGATGTTTTCCACCAGGAAAACAAAATCAGTTGAGATGTCGGGGGTACAGCTCCTCCAAATTCTTCCCATTTAAGGCAGGAGAAGGGAGTATGCCTTTTTCCTGCAACTTGTCTTCCCCTTCCTCTCAGAGCCTGGTACAGATCTTACAAGCTCCAATATCTTTGCTTAGTTACCATGTACTACCCAGTATTTAAGCTCCAATTAGTTTTGATTGTTCTTTTTCTGTTGCATTATCATAGTTTAGAAACATGCAGTTCCAGTCACAATGCCAGCATTTGCTTTCTGCAATAGTTCTGTGGTTCCATGTTTCCACAACTGTTCTTGCTGGGAAACTTGCTACTAGACTACTGCAGTTCAGCAAACACAAAACACAGAGGGGAATGGACACACAGCCTTCGAGCCCATTTCAGAGATTGCTTCTGTGTTCACTGCTGAGCACACGCTCAGGTTTGTTCATTTGGTTTGTACAAAACAATTTACCTGGCATCTCCATTAGCTCTCCCATTTTGCTATAGCAGGGGGAAATGCTGCCTTTCTGTGTGTCTGCAGAAACACATATCAGGGCAACCTCGTGGTGAGGATGCATCTCTAATACCCTTTAAACTCCTTTATTTTCTCAGGGTTCTCCTAAGACATTTGAATGGAAAATGTTTGCAGCTTATATATTCTTGTTATACACAATTTATGGAGACATTTATACAGGATTAAATTAGGTCATGTTAGGAAGGCAGGAACATAGACAGCACAGTGCTCAGGAGAGACCGACCTACCTATGCGTGGTGCAACATACACAACCTAGCAATAATGGGTGAAACCTGTCCTTGATCACACCTGCGTGTGACTTCTCTCTGCTCACACAGACCACACACTGCAAGAGGAAGGTACTTATGTATTAGCATGGACCGTATTTTTTAACACAGGAATGCATTTGATCTGATACCTCCCCATGCAGGTGGGCTTTGTTGTCTGTGATGCAGATGGAAGAGCAGTGACACACACACACAGCCTGGCTTCTACCCGTAGGTGAATGTTTGGAGTTCATAACATGCTGGTTTCCAAAAGTCACACACACATAACCCACTGGTTTAGAAGGTCATGTTTTACACTCATTTTTGTATTAAATAAGCCATCAACAATGTATTTCAGTAGGGCAGACTGCTAGCTCTGGTTAACAGAGAAGCTCCAGTGAAGGCAGTAGCATCACTTCATATTTACATGAAGGGAACTGAGCTGTGAGTGGCTGGGTGGGTGCTCCTCCATTAGCCAAGGCTAACTCAGCAAACATCATGCCTAAATAAAGCACAACAAATACATCTTTGGATCACCTTCTCTCAGCCTCAATAAGCAGGTCGTTGCTGCATTTAAAAGAGTGAGCCTGGGCCTCTGTTTTGCTATTGACTCTTCAAGTGTTGAGGAAATTTGCAAAAGTACTCCCACAGGGAAAAACTCGTGTTTAGGTAATTCACCAAGATGAAGAGGGCCCTGCTGAACACCTCTTTGCACATTTTAATCAGTGACCATAAGTATCATAAACATTGCTTAGAATAAGGACTGGTCATCACCCTGCCTTCTAAGTAACCTGAGCAATAGACCTCAGCATAAGAAGGGCATGGAGCTGTTAGAGCCAGTCCAGAGACCACGAGGATGATCAGGGGCTGCAGCACCTCCTGTATGGAAACAAGCTGAGAGCATTGGGGCTGTTGAGCCTGGAGAACAGAAGATTCGTGGAGACCTCAGAGCAGCTTCCAGTGTCTGAAGGGGGCTACGAGGATGCTGGAGAGGGACTCTTCGTTGGAGACTGCAGCGATAGGACAAGGGGTGATGGGTTCAAACTGAAACAGGGCAAGTTCAGGTTAGATCTAAGGCAGAAGCTCTTCCCTGTGAGGGCGCTGAGGCACTGGCACAGGGTGCCCAGAGAAGCTGTGGCTGCCCACCCCTGGCAGTGTTCAAGGCCAGATTGGACACAGGGGCTTGGAGCAACCTGCTCTAGTGGAAGGTGTCCCTGCCTGTGGCAGGGGTTGGAACTGGATGAGCTTTAAGGTCTTTTCCAACCCAGACCACTCTGTGATTCTATGATTCTATGTTCTTTATCCTTTCACATCTCTGTATCATCAACTCTCTAATTCCTTTGTTTTGAAAAGGCACTCAGTGTCACTGAGAAAACTATATACCACTCATTTTCCCATGGAAAATGGTATTTGTGGTTAGGCACACTTAGAAGTGAAAAGATGTGGGTTAGAACCTCTAATTGAGCAAGAACTTTCGCCACAGCACTCATTCACACACAAACACCACTTACCATCATCAGGACCATCTCAAGAGAACGTGATCATGATGACGTTTTTGTGAGGGATTAGATTATTTTGCTGCACGAGCCTCTGGAAACACCTACAAGGTAAAGTGCCTCAAGAGCTTCAGGTAGAACAAAAACTGGTTTGGGGATGTCATGCAGAGTGGGGACACAATTACCTAGCTGGTCAAATCAGGCCAGTTTAGACCTGCACAAACCTCAAGGGACAACTGTTTTTTTGCCAGAAGAATAGATGTCTTGCACCCTTGAAGGCTGTTACTGAGAAATAGACATTCTTCGTCATTCCATGCTTTAGGATGATAAATTATCCACTGTATTTACCTGATTTCATTGGGAGTTTTTTTTCATTGTATCATTTACTCCTTTAGCACCTACTTTAGGAAATTAATCATGCCCTGAAAAAACTTCATTTCTTTTCACTGGCTGAAGACAATCTGGCTTGGATGTGTTATCCCCAATTTAGGCATCAATATGTTCTGATTAATCCCTCCCCAGTAGAGAACTGAATGTGCTTTACTGCTGGAGAGCAGCTGAACAGGCCCTTTTGAATGATACTTTTGGATTTGGACTTTTGGATTTAGACCCTCTGATTCTAAAACAATGATGCTTTTCCTGGACCCTGTTTTTGCTGACCTTGTTGACAAACATTGTGCTATATGAATAAAATGGCATACAAAGTGCTACTGTAAAAGTAAACATTTCATATAGAATAATTGTACGCTGTGTTTGATGGAAGTTGTGGAGCGATCCATTGTTTCACCTTCGGTTAAAGGAATACCAATGCCCAGGGTTTCCATTCTTACTGTGGCTTAAACAACTTAGATTCACTTGACATTCATACACTGAGGAAATAGACACAAAGTTTAGAGTGGGAATGCCTGTTTTAAGGGGGTGCTGTGTTGGAATGGAAAACACTATGCTGCTTCTGTGGGTAAGCATCTGAGCCTGCCTCCACATGAATTAGACATTTCCAGAGGCCTTGGCAAAGCCCAGCTAAACACAATGCTCATTCAGTTCATAAAAAGCACTGCACTTTCTCTCCTGACAAATCTGACTCCCGAGCGCACAGCGTTGCCACAACTCACCTCTGAGCTCCCCTAATGCGAGCCAAAACTTCACAATATCCATTGATTATTTTGCTTCATTAAGAACCCACGATCGAAATGAAATAACCCTCAGGATCCAAACTTTTCAAGACAATTGATGTATGGATTTGCCAGACCTATCGCTTGAAGCACAGAGCCCATTTTTGTCCTTTCAATGTCCCAGGTATGTGAAACCCACAGCCATAAAATGAAATTCAAATAGGTCTAACAGCCAAGCTTGTCTAGGTATTTTTTGCCCCTAGAAAAAGTATTTGGTGGGTTGCACAAAAGTTCCACTGAGCTCTGAACTGCTGCAGGACCGACGGGCTGCTGAGCTTCAAGGAAACACGCAATTCTTTATTTTAATCATCTTTTCCTGCGCACTGCTTACCTTTATGCACATATTTGATTTGGAAGCACTCATAGTTTTCATACCTTCATTAATCATTGGGAATGAACACTGGGGAGCTTTGGGGAAATTTCGGGGGGTGACATCATCACCAGGATCCTGAAAACACTAATGAGGAATGACAGGAGAGCGCAGCTGGGAAATGAAGCTAAACTGATAACACATTTTGGCTGACTAATTACAAAGGTTTAACCCACAAATCAATGTGAAACCATTCCAGAACTGCTGCACAGTTGCTCTTCTATGAGTACAACTTCAGTGTGAAAGATACAAATGGAATACACAAAATGTTGGTAAAGAGTTAATTCAGCACCTTCCTGCTACGGGTCATCCTGGGAAAGTCACTTCTATCCATCTGGTTTATTTATGAAGTGATCCAATGCTGTATGTGCATTTCTTGTTCTCCCCCCAGGACCCACAGAGGCTGCATGCCTTCTCCCTGTCCTCATCATTACTTGCACTGAATCTTATAGTCCAAGCATTCATAAGGAATGAGAAAAAAATTATGGAGGGAAGTGGAAAGAGATTTACTACTAGAAAGTGTCTTGGACACATACATGTAATAAATCACAGGTCACTGAACCGGCCTGTAAGCAAACTGTTGTTTAGCAAAAGAAATAGTTTATGTTCCTCTTATCAGGAATGACTTCATTAGCATTTCTAGAATTCTTCACTGAGCACAGAGCAGTTGATCCATCCTGCACAGAAAGAGCTGAAAAGTGTCCAAGGCTTTATTATTTTTCCAGAAGAAAATGTCCTGGTTTTTCCAGCTGCAGCTTGGGCAAGTTCCATTTTGTGAATGTTTTTAAATCTCCCAAGTATTAATGTTAGAAGTAACATAAGATTCATTAGCTGAGCTTAAAGTAGTTTTCAGAGGTGCACTTGATGGAACACAAGCTCATCCATGATGCTCAGACGACATGGCAGATTACTAGTCATACAAAAGGGCGACTATTTGCTAGCATATACATCAGGAAACCTCGGAGCCAGCCATTGAGATTCAGCACAAAACTATGTCTGACTGAACACTAAAGTTTTAGCATTCTGACATTGCGCTCAATTTTCTTGGGTTTTCATCCAGAAAGCAATGATTTAAAGACTAAAGGCTCTGTTTAGCAAAAATGTTCCACTGCTTTTGCAATGCTTAAGGCAAGAATGTCATGAAACAGCTTTTTGGCACCCAGGCGAGCTATTAAGCAGCAGCTCAGCTGGGACCCCAAACCAGGTGTCTCCTGCAGAGAGCACTCAGGAGGTAGACTTTTCATGTTAACAGCTCTCCCCAGCCTTGCTCTGCTCCCAGACTCCATTCAGAACCGTGACCTCTCTTTCTGCAAAAGCAGTTTTCAGAAGTCAGTCTTTCCAAAGACAAATGGTCCTGTCCCAAGCTCCACATTGTGAGTCCTGTGACCATACTGCCTCCCCACCCAACACAGGCAGGAATTCTCTTCCCACTACCGAGGTTGTTCGCTGGTCTTTACACATCGTAGGTAACTGCAGATACTGAAATGAGCATGATTACTGCATATGAGTTGAGCAGTGGTCAGTCTGCAGCTCCTCCAGAGACCTGCCACCCCCCTGACCTGAATGCTGCACGTTCTGAAAGCTTTCAGTGGGGCCCATTTGGTCTTTTCATCACCAGCCAAATCTCATGTGGTCCTGAAGAGAGAGGCAAATCAAAAAGGTCCCTCTGAAAAGAAGGAAGATAAAAACCCCCATACAGGCTCAGTTTCACGGCCATGATTAAATAAAACAAACACTTTTGCCATCTGATTAGAGGTGAAGGAAAACTTCCAAAAACATTTGCTGAAAGTCATCTAAAGATTCCAACTGAGGGGAGAGTCTGGGGGAAGCACTGGGAGGGCGAATGAACCCGCCTTGGTTGTGGGTTTGACTTTTCCTCATTCTATGGCAATGTCTTGCAGCAGCAGTTACCAGAGCAGGAGGCTGTAAATCAGTATCACAGGATATTTGCAGAACATCATTGCAGATTCAGGACCGCAAGTGCTCACATGTGAAACTACTCAGAGCAATGAGGCTCATCCAGAAAGCAGGAGATTGCAGGTGTCTGCTCAAAGCAAGTTTCAGCGCTGAACTTTGCTCTTTGCCTCGCAGACAAAGCAATATGCAGCTTCAGTGTAGGAGATGCATCCAAAATAGGCTGGCAGGAACATTAATGTCCTACTGAAAGTGTTTCCTACCTTCAGTTCTCCTTAAGAGAATAGTAGTCCGGGAGTGAGACCCCAATAACAACAAGGTCCATCTTCGTGCTCTTGGTATCAAGGAACAATTACACTGCTAAAACATTCTTGTATTTATTAAGCTTCAACTCAGAAGAGGAATATTTGAGGAAAGGAATGGCCAGCCAAGGGGACAGGTGGCAGGGCTAAGCTTCTGTCAAAAGGGCCATCTTACAAGGGGAAGCAATTTAATACTGTGTCAGTGCCAATCAGTATTACTTTCATGGAAGGCTGTAAACAGAGGGCTCTCAGGCCCTTGCTAATTAATTCTCATGGAGATATTGCTAACAGATGGTAAGCACACGATTAGTCACGGCATCTTTGGTGTCCACTTGAACACAGCTATCACAAAAAGAAAAGGATTGTACCATTAGCTGTACGAGTTCTGAAGCTACTTACGCGTAAGGTATTCCTACATTCACCATGATAGCTCTGCCCTGCAGAAACTGAAGTACCTTGCTCATATTCTGCCTGGTGAATGTAAATTGTTCTGAGCAGAACAAACCAACATATGGGCAAATGTCTCTGCCTGTGGAAAAGCAAGGCTTGGCTCTGGTTTTTACATGAGATACCCATCAACTGCTTCAGTTCTCTGTTGTGAATGGCAATAATTTCTTTCTTTCATTCAGAAACATTCTGAAATGGACAGAGCAACCAACATTCCTCACTCAGTAACACTGCCCATCAGCTTCCTATTCAGCGCTTCCTTGTTAAGGAGAGAGTACACACATGGAGCTCCAAAGCATCAAAGGCTCACTTTATAAGTCTAATGTTAAAGTTATGTGCTGTTGCAAACTAGGCCAGCTCCTAAAAGGCATGTAAAATCAGAGTAAATGGAGCCCAGCCTGGCAGCTGTGAAAACTTGGGCTGCTAGTGCAGCCAAAGCAGATGCGGCGGCATTCAGCAGAGCAGGCACCCAGCTCTGGTTTGTCTGGACAGAGGCTTGTCCAGGCTGGCACATCCCCTTTGCCAACATTCAGATGTGTTGTGTTTGGGTGTTGTCTACATAAAGGGGCTGGAAAAGCATGTGGTGATAAACCTGGCATGTTCCAGAAGGAAGACACTCAAAAGAAACAGCATGAAACACATTATAGCTCAAGAAATCCCAACCTTTAAGAGAGCCTATAAACTACATACCAAACCCTCACATGGCTGAAAGCCCCAGAACACATAGCACATACCTCAGAGAGGATCAGAAGGGTTCAGGGGTGGCAATAGCAGTGGTTCTCCAGGAGTTCCTTGGCTCCAGCCCAGCAGAGCCTGAGCTCGGTGTGCAGCTGGGAGCCAGGATGACCCAGAGGTGTTGGCACTGGCAGCCCCCATGTCCTCTGTTTGCCAGCAGCTGGCATTCAGATGCTCCAGCGCATTTTGGCTCAGCAGCACCTTGTTGCTGGTCTCTTAATGTGGCCCCAGCACAGAAGTTCAAGTGTGAAAAGCTATGGATGTGGACTCGCTGTTCAGCCAGCCCTAACACAGAGCAATACCTGAGCACGCTTTTTCCCTTCTGCTCAGGTCAAGGATAAAGGAAGAAAACCCAAAATATGAGAAATCTTTGTGTGTTGGAGAGAAAACATTTTCAAAGACAGTCACTGTGTTCCTTATGGCTGAGGTAGAGCCCAAATCCAGTGGGAGTTTGGCTGTTGACTTCAGTGGAGCAGCCTTGAGCCTTCACACTGCTAACACAAAACGTTCCCGAAGGGCCTGAGCAGGATGACTCTCCAGCTTGTGGGACAACCTGGGAGAGCAGGATGACTGGAACCACACAGAGAAGTCAAGTAGGGAGTAGAGAGTGCCTGAATGGGAGGTCTGAACACAAGCTTTGTAAGTCAGAACCTTGCTAGGTCTCAACTTTATCCAGATCAATTTTAAAACAAATACATGCATGCTATTAAATACATGGCAGGTCTATATGCAGAAAGCTAAAGCAGTTTCATATGCTCACTAGTGAAAGGTGAAATCACAAGTGTGTTGGTCTGAACTGAGTCTAACCCCCTGAGAAAAGAAAGGCATATTTACTGTCCATGGATGGAACATTCTGTTGATACCAGACTATATTAGGCTGTGTGATGTGCTTTGCTTTTTCCACTGCTTAAACTGTGTGTTTCATCATCCATTTTCTGGTGGTTTCCTATGCAAAGTTCAAAGGAGTTGGAGAATTGCTGAATGAAGTTGTTTTTCCTGGGTGAAAAGATGTCTGAAATGCCTCGCAAGGTTCGCTAAGATCCAAACCCACTCCCATTAAAAGGCCAAATTCCAGTCCACAGAAATTGATTTCCCTATTATAACAGTAGAAAATAAATGATGTCTATAAGACACACCGTGTGTGCCAGAGGGAACACTATTAAAAGAAGGCTTCTCAGGGACTGTCAATAAAGCATCCCTCTTGCTTTGGTAGGTTTGCTGTTACTTTTTCACCAGATAAGAGAGAATGGGCTTTTTCCTCCCCTGTGATCCATCTCTGCTCAAGTATTTCTACTGCTCCAGGTCTCTCACCTCACCTACCCCTGTTAGCTCCAGGGATGGTTTGGTATTTTCAGCGCTGGCTAAAAGGAAAGAAATCACGGACCACCTCTGAGAAAGGAGAAGAGAATCAATGTCCCTTTTGTGCCTCCTGGAACTGCATTGCCTTTTCCCAGAGTATTCAGCAGGATGGCCAGTTCTGCACCCTTCCAACAGGAGCTCTGAGAGCCTTGACCAGAGACAAATCTCTGCACGCTCTGAAAGACTGCAGTCATTCAGGAAAAGCATTTTTCCTTTCACAGAGAGCTTCAAAAACAGAGCAGGTTTTGCTCCGAACGAAGCCAGATTTTTGTGCTTGTTTCTGGCTGCCTACCTATACACACAGGCTGGATTAGCTTATCCTCAAAACACAGCATTTACATTGGGGAGAGAATAGTTGGCAGTCACATTTAAGATGTAATGAACAAATCAGTTTGTCATCAGTTTGTAATGGTACAAACATTTAGAATATTGCAAGACAGCTTGAATAATATTGTGCTCTCCAAAGTAAAATGTTAGCGTTTGGTTAGTGGCAACAGTGGGTAAAACGGAGTTCTTGTTGCTGGAATGGTACATTTCTGTGAGGTTAACCACACTTTGGCCAGCACCAAGCCAGAAATTAGCCTCTTGGCTGCTAAGACAGCGGCCTAAATGTGCAGATTGATAAAGGAATCTGCGGTTCCAGCTGCTTCAGCCAATTCAGGGATGGGATAAGGGAGTCTAGCGTGACTTCAGACTTGGCTAAACTAGGTCTAAAAATGACCCTTCACTACAATATCAATGCCAAAATATAGTACATCTACTCATGATAATTGTTCACCTTAATCAGAACTGAATCCCTCAGATGAATGCACACAACTGCAGTGACTGACAGCTCACACATGGGGTTAGCATCAGCTCTTCAGGCAGAGCTTGTTGAGTCAACAGAAGCCTAAGATCCCCCATAGCTCCCATTAGAAGGATGGGATTGTGTTTAAATGTGTATGAATTTGCTGAATTTGAATCATTCAGGCAGAAGAGCTGTTGCTGCAAAATTTGTTTCCGCTTACAGTTCACAGATTTGTGCAAAAGTGTGTATTTAAAAACACGGCAACCCCACTAATGACCATGGTCACTGGTTTTATGGTGAAGAAACATCAGTATTTTATCTGTTGCCTTTAAGCGTTCAGAGAATCTACAACAACTTTTCACCCTAGAACCAGTCTCTCCCAATCTGTGACAGTACAAAAAGGCTGCAGATGCTTGACACTGTATTCTTGAAGTAGCCCCCCTGAGACTTCAAAGGGCAGGGTTTTGTCTGATTGCTGAAGTTAAAACTGCACTGAAGAGGGAAAAGAGTTTTGTACTCAGTGAGATGAATCACAACAATATTTTTGACAGGAATTCCTTTAACTTAAAGGAAATTTGGCACTTCATTTGTCATTGGCTTCTCCCAAAACAGAAAGTGAAGTCCTTGCAAGTATCTTAATGTTTATCCTTAAAATTACCTTTTACCTTTGATGTGCATCAACCTATTTGAGGTCTGAATGTGTTAAGGGAACACAGATGTGACCATTGTCCCAGACGCATTCCTATTATAATTAGGAAATGATACTGAGCCTTTAGATACAAAAGAGGAATCTGTGATCTGACTTACTTGATGAGTGAGTATCAAAGTGCATTATTGAAGCAGTCTGCAAAGGTTGTTGTATTTGAACACACTGATTGGTCTTTCAGTCTGCTCCTGTTTAAGGGTAGGAAGGAAAGAAGGCAGGCAGGCAGGCAGGAAGGAAGGAAAGAAGGCAGGCAGTCAGGAAGGAAGGAAGGAAGGAATTTATTCTGCCTCATAAAGACAATTGTAAGGAAATAGCTACAAACCTCATGAGTGTGGAAATAATTGGAGAAGGGCATTTGTATTTAGTTTTTGTACTTAGGGAATTCTACAGTATTCTTTTTGTTAGATGTTACAAATTATTTCAGAGGATCATGGAGATGAAAAATGGAAAATAAATTGTGTCATTTGACAAATGAACAGCGTATTGGTAAACCAGGCAACTACATGTCCAGTCCACTGGACTTTGGATTTCACAAAGCATTTCATAATGGTTGGAACTGGATGATATTAAGGTCCTTTCCAACCCAAACCATTCCACAATTCTATGATTCTAAAGTACTGGGCATGTTCACTCACTACTGAGCCTGGCTTGTTGACCACAGCCTCAGTTGTGCTGACTGCAACTTTGCATGTTTAAATGAGAATCCCATGCCTGCGTTTTATTTGCACCAAGATTAAAGGAAGACATATGGAAAGCACAGGGCAAAATAAAAATAAGAAGTAGAATTGTCTGACATTTCCTCTGTAACACACCATTACATTTTAATATCACGGAAAGTCAGCCTTTGTCAAAATGCTATATAACATAATGGCCTGAAGCTGCAAAACAGAGATAAAAGACCAATTCTGAAAATAGACGCGACACACACAATATCCTACACCTAAGCACAAGGAAACCAGACAGCAAAAGCACTATAAATTCAAAAGCTACATTAAAAATATAGCTTAAAAATATATATATTAGAAATATTTCCATGTCCTTCCTTTGGGAAAAGGAAACAACCACACAGGCAAACAGATATTAGGAGAGAGTTTGCAGTTTGTGTTGCTGCTTCCTTCTTTTTAGAAGCATTCATTTTATTTTATCATATAGTACCAATAAAACAGCATTACTTCTGTCATCCTTATAATTCAGACATCAAAATATGGCCTTCTAAAGCCATCACACTTGTACTGTCAGACCGTATTTTTCAGTATTGGTTTGCATTGATGATTCCTGCATCTAACTTTGTTCAAATAAACTTAATACTGACTTTAAAGCCACTCTGACTAAAGCCTGTGCTTTCCTCATAGGGTAAAATCTCTGATGCTAGCAATACACACGCACACAAAGCCGTCCTGAAACTTTAGGTCTCTACCACCAGTAGAAACCAATCTGCCCAGGACAAGAAGCAAAAGTCTTCTGGTTTTGTGATGGTTTTGGCGCCTGTTTGCATCCCTCCAGAATGTGACATATCCACGGCTAATACTGATCCTGCTGATTCCCAGCTCAAGCAGTGTTTTGTCCCTACCAAAGACCTATTGATTTAATCTGTTGCCTGAAAAAATGCAAATGCTGCAAGACCAGAGCCCAGCCTGCTCCTGTTGCTGGCTGCAAAGCAACCTGCTCCCACAGTGTGGAAGAGCAGGAACAGTGCCTCCAGGGACAGCCCACAGCTCCATGGGTTTAGCCAATTGTGAAAACGCAGAGCAGGGCTCCCTTTCTCCACTCCTCTCTAGGCCAACCCAAAGCACAAACCCCCAAACCTTTACCAGTGATAGATTACGGCTGGGAACTGAAGCAAGCACAGAACATAAGCGTGTCAGTGACACAGATATCGGCATGTTCTCAGCTAGGAACTTGACACAGGCCACTGACAAGTGTAGCTTCCTTCCTGCAGCTATACCTGCCACAAGAGAAGTTCCTGGTTTTCATTCACAATAAATAGTCAGGTTTTTCAACCTCAAAAATTACTGCAAGATGAGAGAAAGAGAAGAAGAAATGGTTTCCTGCAGAGCTCTGCTCAGCCCCTTGCCTGACTGCACTCTCCCTTCTCTGCCCAGATATGCTCAGTCAATATGGGAGCAAAGCCACAGGGGCTGGCTCTCAGCAGGATTTACCAAGTCATTGCCATGGCTGTCCCCTCGCACGTGCTCCTCCCCTGATGGAAGTCCAGCTTTCCTATGCTCTGCTATAATCACTTGTCATGGAAGGAAAGATCCTTCCTCTATGAGCTTTGACATGAAGAATCTCTATCACCTTATAACTGTCTCTTCCTTTAGTCTCATTACAGTCCTGGAAATTGCATACGATCAAAACCAAGTTTTCCCTTTTTGGCATGTCAAAAATGATAGCAATATCCAGTGATGAAACCCAAACTTCCCTGCTCCAAAACATGAACTCATGCCTCACTCATAGTGCTTCCTTGCTTTAGCCAGTTATTTCTACTTTCGTCAACATATAAATTAAGGCAAGTGTTATACATCCCAACATATATAATCCACTGTCCACTTGTATGTATTTCTCCCTTACACTCTCATCTTTGTATATTTGTAATACTGAACATCTTACTGCAAGTGGAGACACAACCACCATAGGTGTTGCTATGTATGTGATCTAACTAATACAAACACATTCCTTTTTATGAAGCAGTAAAATAAATCAGACTCTTCCCTGAGGTGATATTTTATTTAAGAGGTAAACTTATAAAGCTATTTATGGAACCATCTAATCGCTTTATAAGGAACCTGAGGGCTTCTACTCTGCTGCAAAACTTCCATGCAGCCTCTTCATTTCCAAACCTTTGGTTCCTCCTTATACAAAAAGGCAGAACCTTTCTATGGGCAGCAGTGGAAGAAAAGCACCACCGCTTAGAGTGATGGCAAGAGCTGGTCTCTGAAGACTGCAAGATGCTGCCTACCTGCACTGGTGACAGTTCTCCCTGCTCAGTACCTTGGGTCAGCTCTGTCTCTGGGTGTCCCATGTCCCATTCTCATCTACTCTTTCTAAATTCTTAACCTGATCTGGATTCTGCGGATAAAGTGTTTATCCTGCAGTGCCTTAGATGTGTGGATAACACGTTTGTGAAGAACTGAGTGCTCCAAACTAAGATCTTTTGGAGTATAAACTCAGGAAAAAAATACATTAAGGCTGCTTTTAAGTACAAATTGAAATCTCTTGAAGTAACGCTATGGATCTTCTGCACACACAGGTTAGGAAAATGGGGTTTTCTCTTCAGACACAAAAGAGAGACAGAGGCATTCATTTACAACATTACACGGCCTTCCCTGTGCCCAATTTGTTAGCCTCATAGCACAGGACACTTGACAGCATAATGATATGAAATTATGTAAAATGTAAAGGAAAGCAAACACCTATTTTGAAGAAATGCCCACTTAGTGCTCAGTTCAAGCCCCTGCATCTCCCAGCTCAGCAATAACAGATTATTGGAGAACAAAGTGCACATTCTCCTGCAGGAGTGGAAGGGCCCTGATGTATATTTCTATCACATTACATGCCAACCATCATGAATCTTAATCTTCACATTAAAGTCACAAGGGCTACTATTGTTCAGATCCTTTCCATCTTCATCCCCCATCTGAAAACGCACTCTTCCATTTGAAAAAATAATAATAAAAAGGCTTTGACACGTGCCTGGATACAGGGAATTTCCAAGAAAAAAAGAAGTTTGGTCGCTATTCCTTCCAGTTGTGAAACAGGAATTGCTTTTGTACAAGCCTGGGTCTAACAGAGTGAGACTAAACATTTATAAAATCAAGTAGGGATTGAAATATAGCATTGTGGTTACTAACATGCTGCAGCAGCAGATCAAGTTTCACATTTCATCAGCTGAATAGAGTCTGTGTGCTGGGCTATTGTGGTTCAGTAGCTGACAGCAGTCAAGTAAGTGCTGCTCTCTTCCTGGCTTAATCATTCCTATTACACTCAGTGTCAAAACAATAATGTCAGTGAAATGGGCTTGCTGACATTACAGATTAGAACTGAGTGATTCTGAATGTCCTGTGACTGAATTGCGCTTTATTTCTCAAAAATTACATGCTACAATTGCAAATTAAAGAGCTTAGATCTCAACAGGCTGTGTCAACAAATATGGAGCCGCGGACTCCAAGCTGCCAGGGAGATGGTCCGTCATGAAATTCATGAGGTTTATTGTACACTAACGAAACAGCAACTGCCGAAATCTTTGGCCATGTGTTTGCAGAGCATCACAAGAACAATCAGCTTTGTTAGGAAGGATTCACTCAGCTGCACGAGATGTGAGAGTCCCTGGGGTAATCTTAGAGATTTAAAAGGTGTTCCAGAACAAAAAAGAAATCATTCCCTTGATTTTCTATCTTCCATCTGTGAACCACCACAATTTACCAAGACTCATCTCCTGATCTTCACTTGGGGAACATACTGACATCCAGAATGCCTGAGTGATGGATAGCTACCAAAAGACAAGAAGCATGATTTAATTACCGCAGTCACCAGGACACTTATGGAGAAGAGCAGGACATTGCTGACATCTGCCCTTGGGGTACTACAGAGAGCAACTGTGTACCTCGGTCTTACAATAACTGAGTTAAAAACATATTTTCCAGATTATGAAAAGCTTTGAAATACAAAAGATATATTTACTGTTTGTGACTCTCTAGAAAATCAGCAGATCAGAAATTCCTCTGGAATTTGTAAAATCATCTGAGCCCCACAAGCAATGAGTTTGAGAGGAGAAGGGGTGATGGGTTCAAACTGGAACAGGGCAAGTTCAGGTTGGATCTAAGGCGGAAGTTCTTCCCTGTGGGGGTGCTGAGGCGCTGGCACAGGGTGCCCAGAGAAGCCGTGGCTGCCCCATCCCTGGCAGTGCTCAAGGCCAGGTTGGATACAGGGGCTCAGAGCAACCTGCTGTAGTGGAAGGCGTCCCTGCCCGTGGCAGGGCTTTGGAACTGGATGAGCTTTAAGGTCCTTTTCAACCCAAACCACTCTGGGATTCTACAGTTCTATGAGCAAGACCAATCTGGCAAAACTGCAGCAGGCACTTGCCTTCCATGGAGAATAACCCAATACAATTTTTTGTCTTGCTTAAAAGTAAAAGAGAGGGCTGCTGCCAACACCTGGCATTTGGTTCTTTTAAAACAAGTAGAGAACTAGAAGGCTGTTAGGCACTCGTGACTAAAGAACTGTTCACTCCTAGGACAGCAAATCTGCAACAGCAAATCTCTGAATCAGAGAAAGGCAGTGTTGATAGGATTGCTGGAAGAATCAGTTACTCTTTGAACACAGGCAAAATTGTGTGTCCATAAAGGAATAAGCTTTGAATCCAGGTGGGCAGAGATACGGGAACGATGAAGGTTTTCTTTTCCTTCCCCTCCGGGAGAAAATGTGACAACATGCTAGGGAGTAAGTAAAGTCTTAGCATCTTTCTTCCTTTTCTTTTCTTTATCTTGTAGTACTTTGAGTGTTTTCTTATATCTTCTCCTTCCCTTCTCTATCTTTTCTTTCTATACTGCCTTTCTCCCCCTCTTCCCCCCCATCTGACTTTCCTAATTAACCATTCATGTACAGCTTAAATATCATTTTCTTATTCCCTATTTTATCTTCCAAACCTGAACATACAAATACATGCAAATGCACACAAATACAGATAGAGGTGCAATTACTTATTGGAGAGTTTTTAGTCAGAGAAATGGGTCACTTTTGTTCCTCTCAATACCTTCGAACCTCCCAAAAATACCCTTTATGAACATGTGCATCTTCTCAGAGGAGTAAAGAAGGAATATCTGAGCTTAGGTTCATCTCCAAATCCAAGGTAAGATTTATTTTTCTTCTGTGAAATTCCTGATGGAAATGGGAGACAAGGAATTCTGGTTTTCTCCTGAAACTAAGAGCCAGCTTTAGTCGTGTGTACATAACAAAGGGCAACGGAGCTGGTGCAGGGCCTGGAGCACAGTGTGATGGGGAACGGCTGAGGGACCTGGGGGGTTCAGATGGAGAAGAGAAGGCTCAGGGGGGACCTGATCGCTCCCTACAACTGCCTGAGAGGAGGATGGAGCCAGGAGGGGGCTGGGCTCTGCTCCCAAGGAACAAGGGATGGGACAAGAGGAAACGGCCTCAAGCTGCACCAGGGCAGGTTTAGATGGAGCTGAGGAACAATTCCTTCCCCAAAGAGTGCTCAGGCATTGGAACAGGCTGCCCAGGGCAGTGCTGGAGTTACCATGGGTTAGTGGTGGCCTTGGCAGTGCTGGGGAACGGCTGGACTGGATGAACTTAAAGGTCTTTTCCAACCTTGTTGATTCCATGATTCCATAAGGACATGTGTCAGTAGCAGAAGATTCTGACACATTTACCAACTGTGTTTTGATAGGAAGTTGGCAAAATTCATTACTTTTGCTCAATGAATGGTTACTGGGAAGCCCCAGCTTTACCCGGTTATGTGCCTGGCAACCTCCTCTGTGTAAGTGAATGAGAAAGTGCGTCCTCACTTCATATTTAGCAGAAAGCCAGTCATGCACGTAATAAAGGAATAGGATTTAGCATGGAATAATGGGTGCCAGGAATATAGCAATTTGTTATGTATAATCACAGAACATCTGTTGCTGCCTCCCCATGGGTGGTCCAGCTCCAAAACATCCCCAGTTTTGCACCTTTTGCAAGGCAGCCCAGATAGAGTAACATCATGCAGTACTGCGATTAGTGCTACTTCCAATTTGCCATAGGCTAACACTGCTTTTCAGGGTGAACCTACTGTACAGCTCCAATAATAAAAACAATCCTCACCTGTAGTCAAACAGAGAAATTGAAGAGTTATGTGGCTCCAAATGCACACCTAGTTTTGGCTGATTTATTGTTACCATTAGAAAAACACCCTGTTTTTTCTGTCACTGTTTTCCCAGTGTTTTGTCAATAAAGAAATTCTTTTCTTCCTCCTCATAACTGTAGTGGTGGTGGTTCCTTAGGTCACAAATGACTCCACAAGATAAGGACAATATGATCTTTCCAATGGTTAGTTATGGTGTTTGAGCATTAACTCTGCACTTCCTCTGCCTTTCTCTTTCCCCTGCCTCCTCCCTCCCCCTCTTCCACATTTGCTGAGTAAAGGGGACTCTTCTCACCCGGCAGAGCACTAAAGCTCTCTCCAGATGCTTCAGTACCATCATTCCCTGTGGGTCTTGTTCCAGAAATGCAATGGAAGGATATTTCTTTTTAAGAATGTTCCCAATATTAAGCCTTTATTAATGTGAGGCGATTCCTTTCAAGTGACTATGGCAAACTTGATGTTAAGAATGAGAACAGAACCTGAACTAATAAGTTACAAAACACCCTTATTTAGGGACTATAGGCTGGGACACTATTCTGTTATGAGGATGGGCAACAAGAGATAGCTCTTGGATCTCTCGAAATCTAAAGTGCCTGCCTGCAGACATGCAAAGTGACAGACTATACACTAAAGTTCAGCAAAGACCTACCAAACCTTCCAGCATTCCTCAAGCATATCTTTGCTCCTGTGGTCACTTTTACCTTCTTCCTGTCCCCAAAGCTCAGCCCCAACTCAGTCCCTTCTGCCTATCCACCTCCACCTCCATCACTTTTTCTCCCAAAGAACAGAAACACCACCACCAAAAGGCACCTCAGGTAACTTCTGCTATAAGCAGGTTATGTCCCAGTGTCACTTCAGACAAAGAGAGGTAAAGGGAAGATTAAAACACATGAAGGCACTTGGTTTTCCCAGATTTTGGCACAGCCAGAAGAAACAAAGTGCAGCTTTGATTTCCTCTGCCCACTCTCTGCCCCGGGAAAGGCTTATTCATTTTGCGTGGGAAGGGAAGTATGGCTTGGATGGGTGGCAGCATCTAACCCACTCCTTGGCCAGCCCACAGCTATCATGCCCAGCCCCAGCTCAGCGCTCAGCTCGGGGCTGGCCCCCAAATGAGCTTGGCTCACATCGCCCTGATGAACACACTCACAACTGTTGACCTTAGGAAGAGTTTTTATGCCAGGACTGTTGCCTTGGGACTGCTGCCTTGAGACTGTCACCTTGGGACCAGGCCCATCCCCAAGGCCAGCAGATTTCCAAACAAGCTGAAAAAACATCTTCAAGAAAAAAATGCCTTTTAAAGAGGTTTTTTACACTACAATGGAGCTCTGGCTCTCCCTTAAGGCACAGATCCACACACTAATCAACAGGCAGAGTTTCAACAGGAATCTGCGGAAATCTATATGTTTTCCAGTCATTTCTATGAAGAAATATCACACTTCATTTGCTGATAAAGTCTTCTGACCATGTTAATTTTAACAAAATTAGAATAAAAAGAGCAATGTTCTTTCTGGAAAGCCCTAATGAAGTCCAGGTATGTGGTCTAGGAAACACAGAGCTGTGTAACCTGATGGAAACGATCATTTCCAATTGTCAGGACACTTCTGCTTCTTCTCATCCTAGTTTCAAGTACATCTGGTTTCCACCTGCTCTATATAAAATTGGTTCCTCCCTTTTCCAAACATGAGCATCATGTTCTCTGACTTGGCCCATCACTCTCCAAGTGACATTTAACTCAAAAAGTCAACTCTACCTGGAATATGGATGCAGCCAGATGGGAAGGAAATGAGTGTTACAGGAAATTTATTCTAGCCATGAAGAAACATCCCAAACTTCAGAAGGGGCAGTTTAGTTGGGACATGGATATACCAAGCCTCTCTGATTCAAAACTTAAACTGCTTCACTTTAAAGAACTGGATTCCTCAGCATAAGAAGGACATGGAGCTGTTGGAGCAAGTCCAGAGGAGGCCACGAGGATGCTCAGGGGCTGCAGCACCTCCCATAGGAAGACAGGCTGAGAACATTGGGGCTGTTCAGCCTGGAGAAGAGAAGCTGCGTGGAGACCTCAGAGCAGCTTCCAGTGTCTGAAGGGGGCTACAGGGATGCTGGAGAGGGACTCTTCATCAGGGACTGTAGCAATAAGACAAGGGGTGATGGGTTCCAACTGAAACACGGCAAGTTCAGGTTAGATCTAAGGCAGAAGTTCTTCCCTGTGAGGGTGCTGAGGCGCTGGCACAGGGTGCCCAGAGAAGCTGTGGCTGCCCCATCCCTGGCAGTGTTCAAGGCCAGGCTGGACACAGGGGCTTGGAGCAAGCTGCTCTAGTGGAAGGTGTCCCTGCCTGTGGCAGGGATTGGAACTCTATGAGGATAAGGTCCCTTCCAGTCTAAACCATTCCATGATTCTTTGATTCTGTGATTCTGACTTATACTTTGATTAATGCCCTCCAATAACCTGGTTCAGCTGGTGGCCTTAAACTTTCACATCCTCTGCACAAGTTTTGCACTCTGTCTGGACAGTATATCTCACCTGTGACCTGAAATCTCCAATGGACAATGTATACCTTCTGTCTCAATTACTGTTGCCTAGAGGATTTTCCATTTGCCATCAGTAGTGGCATTTATTGAAGATAATGGTGAATTGTGAGACCTGTTAAAAAAATCGAGTTCATTTTAAGTAGTCCTCATAAAGGTATAAAATTATATAAGTCTTAAGTTCAATACCCAGAACTGAAGCTGGAACATGAGAATTTCTCCTTATATGTAAGGAAAAGACTATTTACCATGAGGATCATTGGACACTGGGATAGGAGTTCAGAGAGGCTGGGAAGCCTCCATTTTTATGGATACATGAAAGTCATCTAGAATTAAAGTCCCGAGCACCCCAACTTAATGCAGGAAGACTGGATTACAGGCAACAGAGGTCTCTTCCTACTTATCCTGTGATGTGATTTTCAGTGTGGTTTATGTCCTATGACACCAAAATGTAACTGCCAGGCAGGCTGCAGGATGAAGATCTAAAGGTCAGAAATTTCTGGCTGGTCCTTTGCTTCCACTTGTGGCAGGAAGGTCTCCCCACAACAGCCTGCAAAAACCAGGGGGATAGGAACAGCACTTCCAAAGTCAAACTGTAGCTCCACCGATGTACTTCAGCATCCTGACACTCAGCATTGTAAGGCTCAAGAAACAAGGCAGTCACCCACCATCAGATACCGCATTCCGGACAACTCTTTTGCTCTGTTCAAGAAATAAGGTTTCACATATCAGGTTCCTTTAGGGTAGAACAGGATGTGTAACAATGCTAAAGGGGAAGCAGCTGTACTCTGAGCATCATCTGCTAACGTGGAAGCCCCTGGAACGAATTGCTCTGCTTGATACTGATCTGATTGTTCTGATTGAGGAAATCAATGTTTTCCCAAGGCAGCTGTGCTGATGCAACCACTGAAGTGGGCAAACTTCTGCTTCTTTCAGAACACAGCTTAATCCCTTATCCCCTGAAGTACCCAATGGCCCTAGAATAACAGTCCCTCTCACAGTTGTGTGTGATGCAGCTTTAGTGTTATAAACACAGATAAAGTGCTACTGCACCTTCATGCAGATTGCTGTACAGGTGCTTTTGCAAACCTGATCACACAGAGGATGCTTTTTTAAAGGACATCTCTTCATTTTCTTTTCCTTGTTCAAACCATGATCCGTGCACAGCAGCCAGAGCCTGTCTTGAATCAAAAGCGTTCTCCAGGCTGCCCATGCAGGCCCAGCACCACTCAAACTGGAATGAGTCAGGTTACACAGAGCCTGCTGTGGTTATGAAGACAGCAGAAGCTGCACTGGGTGTGCAGCACTGGCTGAGGAAGGGGATGATCCCCATGGCGCTTGTTTACAGTAAATGGGGAGCTCTGTCAAGGAGTGAATGAGGCAGTGTTTTTTCCTGGAAGAGAAAAATAGCTGGTGATCCTATAAGTAAAACCTATATTGCAAAGGTGCTGCAGAAAAGGGTGCAGTTGTCTTGCAGGCTGAACAAAGCCCATTTCCAGCCTAGGAGTGATCCTCCTGCCAAATTTCAAGTTTCCATTACTTTTTGCAGAGGTGCTAGAGCCATTAAAATCTTAAAATGTCTTAAATCATAAATTTTCCTGAATCACTTTTTCCTAACCTATAGGCTATTCAACCTTTCCTAACTTAAATATGGAGAGAAAGTCACCCTTTGTCTAGGAGCAAGCATACAGATGTACAAGGAAAGCTTGGAGAAAAATCAAACTGGCTTAAAGTAATTGAATGACAGCAACACTTCACTGCATGTGAAGCAAATGACCCAGAGAGAACCTTTCAGAGTGTTATAAATGTTGTCTTCAGAGCCCCACATCATGGCATCAGCTGGTACCTCTGCATTAGTAGTTTAGCTCTGACCAGGGCTCTCTTTGAAGGGAAGAGTTGCCCCAGTTCCTGTGATGTTGTTCCCATCCTAGGACAGACTCAGCACGCAGGAACTGGGTTTCCTCAGTTTCCTTTCAAGGATGTGCTGTAGGAGAGCATTTAATTTACTCCAGCCAAGACTGGTCTTTTAGCCAATGGGAGCAGGCTGGAGTTAGCGTGAAATAAAATACCTTACACCATGTATAGCTTGGATGTCAAGCTCTTCATATCAGTTGTTCCACTGTACACATCTACTCCTATTTGCCCTTAATGTTTGCTAAGGCAGAAAACCTGCTAAAAAGCAATAAAAGCATTATTATTGCTGATAATGCTGCACACAGCATGATGGCATTATTGAAAACGCCACTTTTACTATGATTTGAAAACAGTAACTTAGAACCCCCCATGTTCCATTGTAATAGTGCTCAAAGTGGATGCACAGGAAGGATGAGTTTTGCCACACAGATGAAGGAGTCAGGAAGAACATGTGTCTGATTTGGTCCTTCTCAGATGACTTTGTGTGAGGAGTCAGATTCTGAAGTCATCGCTTCTAGAAAACATTTTACTACCTAGTTAAGGCTGTTTCAAAGTAGATGAAATCTCTCCACAAGGGTAAGAACCACAAACTCACTCTGCATACAAGCAACCCAAAACCAAGAGCAGATGACAAATGCCGTCTAGAGAACACAGCCTTGGGGATGCTCCCACTAGCATCCTCTGGCTGTGGCTCCACAACTGCTGATGCTGGATACGGGGCACTGCTCGATCGCAGCATGACAGCTCTAACTTACATCAGAAGCAGGCAAACAATCACATCTCTCTTGCAGTAACAAGAGCTGAAATTTATGCCAGCTTTCTGCTTTTACTTGGGCTGTACAAGGACATGGAATATCTGATTGGTGTAGTCTGCTACTGCAAAGTTAACCTGTCAAAAGATATTGAACCAATTTGAAACAGCCAAGTGAGTTTACAGGGGATCAGCAATTTGCACCACATGGCTGTGGTATCTCTGTTCCAGTGCTAGAAGTAATGGATTTACTATACCATGACCCTTCGGAGAATTCAGACTACACAGAAACATGTGCCCTCCACTAAGCCGACAGAAACCTCTGATTCGTGTCTGCTGGAGCAAATGGTGACATTCTTTATGACATTATCACCTTTCCTTCTGCCATCCATGCTCCTCAGTCTGCTCCATTTGCTGCCAAGTAGTGGCAGAGACAGCAGAAGAAAGAGAAGGTGCTGCCTTCAGGCTGCACCCCCTGCGATCTTGGTGTGGTGGCCAAGTCCACCATGAGGCAGCTGAGGGGTACACAGGAGGAGAAACTGCCAATAGGTCACAATGGGAGGACCACAGGCAGACCACAGATAACACCCCCCACTCACCTGCCCTGCATGAAGGACTGTGACTCTGTGGCCAGTCTTTCTGAAGGACTTTGTGCTAGTCCCACATATACACCTACACAGCGTCCCACAGGCATTCACTGAAACACAGAAGTAGATTCTATTTGCTGACTCTAAACACTTGTTTACCACAAGTCTTCAGGTAACCAGATCACTGACCAAACTAATTTGGAGGATATTATATGAAAGACAAACATATCCCAGAAACCACAGGCCTTCTATGGACAATTCCCCATGGACATCGCAATCCATTGCAAATCACTACAAGTCCGTTATTCAGCTTTCTGTCATCTATGAAGCAGAAGACAGGAGGGAAGATGGGATATTCTTGCTTTCTCTTTAAGTTCAGATTTCAGGGTAGAGGAAGAGGAACTTGTTGACAAGATTTTATGTTTATTTGGTGAGAAACAAATTGAAAGCACACTTCAAAAAGCCAGCAAAAACTGCTACAACAAAAATAAGGCAAAATCAATCCAGCAGTTGTCACGGGATTTAGTGTCATTCATACAGTCACAGTGGTAACTGTGAGTTAGTCTGGAAAAATAAGTCATGAAACACTGCAGGACTTTTGTTGTTTCCACAGCTTGTCTGTAGGTACACACAGAGGAAAGACCTAACACCCTAAATAATGGGCCATCACTTCATGTATCATTCACACGTGTGAGAATTTGTTCGTTCATGAGACAGATTTGCTCGGAATTAGCTGAATCCTGTAAATCAGCATCACCTGAAGGATGTTGGAACCAAATGATCTTAAGGTCCTTTCCAAACCTAATCATTCTATGATGCTATTCCTCTACCTGGTCTGGTCAAGGGCTGTCTCTGCACAGGATGGCTGCATGAGCATCTCTTCAGTCCTGAGGTAGATGGGTGATGTTTTTACACTCCATGCTCTCTTTGTATTTGTTGTGGTGACTGTTCTGGTCAGTTAACAACTGCTGTTATCAAAAGAACAGTTTTATTACCATTATTACATCAATCCCACTACAATAATTAATTGTGGGAGGAACTAGATGTAAATTACTACATAAAAGCCATTCTGTAGCATGCCCAGCAGCCAATAATAGGATAATAGGCTTCTGGATAATAGGCAAATTGAAAGAGGCTGCCAAAACCTTGTGGAGTACATTAAAAGAAATACTTTAATTTCCTAGGGAATGTGAGTGCCATTTAAAATGCAGAGAAATGCTTAACTGGGTGGTTATTATCAATTAAAACTGATCTAATGATTAACTTCTATAAATGGAGCAAATCCTTCTTGGAGGTAAGCAGTATGACTTACCAGCCCTCAAACGCACTTTCCTCTTACCCTCCTTGCTATGACTGAAACTCAACATTTACATCCCATCTGGGGCCTCTCCTTGGCCCGGTCTGTTATTTCTGTCATTGTTGTGTTTTGCTCTTGGGCTGGGTCAGCTGGTGCTACAGAAGGGAGTTGGTGAGTTCAAAACACAGGTGGTGCAGGCGAATCTCATACACAAAGAGCTGAAGTGAATCCAAGCAATGAGTTTAGTTGAAATACATAGCCAGTTCGTGATGATCAAAGTGGTATTTAGACCATCAACTCCCTGCTTGGCTTCCTTGGCTCCAAGAGGAAGTTAAAAGAGGAAGGACAGAAGATGTAACACTGTATTAAAATTCTAATGGAAGTATTTCCCTCCACAGGAAGCCCTGAATTTCTGGATCAAAAGAAGTAAGCAAGTAGGTATTGAGCAGTTATTTGGCACTTCTGTTTAATGATTTCACAGATCTCATAAGATGAGGTGAATAATTACCCTTCCAAAAGACCTCAGTGCTTCAGAAAGTCTTAGAAGTGACAGGCAGTGCTTGCAAACACACTGTTTGCCTGGGGAGCAGCAAAATGTCTCTGAACATCAAGGGAATGAAGTTCTAGTACAGCCTTGAAACACAAATAGGAGAATGGGGGAATGATCTTAGAGGTCTTTCCCAACCTAGTTGATTCTATAATTCTATGAGCTGACAAGAGAGGAAAATGACCCAGCTACCCTGAAAAGGAACAAAATCACGTAGGATAGAAAGGCAGATACAGTTCCTAAGCACTGTCAATTAGGAACTTTTGAGAACCTTATGCTCATTGTCTTATCGAGGTCAGACAATGGAAAACACTCTTGAAGTACAGGCTTCAAATTCACTGTATGCATCTCCATATCTTACTATTGGAAACCAAGTCATTTGGGGCGTTAGTTTGTTTTGACCACATGTATCACTACTTCGAATCAAAGCACAAGTGCTGTGAAGATTTCAGTATAATTCAAGGTATAAATCTGGTTCTCAGTTACTTCTCAGGCTCATTGACAGTAACACGCTTTGAGACCCTCAAGCATCTTCAAATCTTTGGGCATTTTGAAGAACCAGAGCACTGAGATTGAAAATTCAAATTTGGCTGCATGTTTCACCTATAGATCTTGACCTTTTCCTGAGAAATAACACTTCAAGAGCTCCTAAAGTCACTGGATGCTCAGGGGTCTGGAGCGTCTCTCTTATGAGCAGAGACTGTGGGAGCTGGGCCTGGTTAGTCTGGAGAAGAGCAGACTGAGGGGGGATCTCATCAATGCAGATCTCAAAGGTGGTGCCAGGAGGATGGGGCCAGACTCTTCTCAGTGGTGCCCAGAGACAGGACGAGGAGCAATGGCCATAAACTGAACTACAACAAGTGTCACCTCAACGCAAGGAAGAACTTCCTTACGTGAGGGTGGCAGAGCACTGCACAGGCTGCCCAGGGGGGTGTGGAGTCTCCCTCTCTGGAGCCATCCCAAACCCACCTGGACACATTCCTGTGTGCCCTGCTCCGGGTGGCCCTGCCTGGGCAGGGGTTGGACTGGATGAGCTCCAGAGGGCCCTTCCAGCACTGACGGTGCTGACTCCAGAGGTGATGGAGCTTTGATGCCTTTAAAGCCCAGGCTGGAGAAGCATCCCCTGAGGATGATGTCGGTACAGCTGACCTGACCTCTGGGCAGCAGAGGAACCCAGGTGCACTGATCATCCAAGATGACAGCAGTCCATCCGTCTCCCTGTCTGGGGGGCAATGAGGGGCTGCGGCCCGTCCCCCCGTGCGTGCAGCCGGGGTCAGGACCCGGCGGCAGCCCAGAGGCTGCGAGCGGAGGGTCGCTCAGCCCTCTCCGCTCCCGAAGCAGACGCGGCATCGGGGCCGGGGTTTGGAACGTTTCGGAACGGGAAGGGCTCTGCACCGGCGCGCGGCGGCTCCCAGCCGCGCCGGTTTAGCCGGGGAGCTGCTGCCATCTAACGGCGGAGATGGGGCAGCGCAGCAGCTTCCGCGCCTGAAACACACGCGGGCCCCGGGGAGGGGGGGCTGGCGTGACTTTGGAAGGCTGAGGCAAAGGCAGCCTTGGGTACCTCAGCCTTTTCCTCATCCTTGGTCGCTAGGATTCCGCAGTACCCAGCAGGTACGGGGTTCTTCTTAGCCCTCCTTGTAGTGCTAATATATTTGTAAAAAGATGGTTTATTCTCTTTTATAGCAGTGGCCTGATTAAGTTCATTTTTAGAGGCTACTTGTGAGTGAGAGACCAGCTCACTCCGAAAGCCATACAGTAACAAGCATTGTCTATCAGTGAGCCTGGGTGTTATTCCAGGGAGGGGTGAAGTGCCAGAAACAGGTAGCAATTCAAGCACTCTCTATCCAAACAGCTTGCTGGCCCTCAGGATATCAAGAAGAGTATCTCTCTCTAAACATACGTAAACACACAAGAAAAGAACCTGTGATTGAATTGTTGCTCCCAGGAACTGAGTTACACATTGATTTCCATTTAAAATTCCAGGCGGCAGGTCACACAAACTCACATGTAAGAACTGCCAGATGGTTTATAGGAAACTGAAGCTGGATAAAAAAGAAAACTGTAAAACTTCCAGAAAATTCTTAAATGTCCTGCAGCTTCCCACAGCAACGCTGGAATTTGTTAGGATTACACAAGGCATTGGCAGACTTCAGCACGCAGCATTTTGGTTGAGTAACTCTAAACTTGGGGTGCCGAGCCCGCCGCATATCCTGAGTGATCAGTGCCAAGTCACGCTGCAAGTGGCTCCAGCAAGCCCCTGCCACACAGCAGCATCACTCACGTCTTGTGGGATCTTTCAAAAGGCAAATGAAGGGGGAAACTCCAGGGCCCTATTATTATATGGTGGTTATCAATAAAGCCTTATTCAAAGAAGAATCCCACATTTCATGTCAGGTTTTAGGCCCTCTCTCTGAGACTGAGAGCCGCAGGGAAAGCTGCAGTTGGCGGGGGAGGCTGTACATCCCACATCAGCCTGTGGCCACAGGGAGAGTGCAGTAGGATGGGGTGATGGCAGAGCAGGAATAGCAGGGAAGAGCACGGTGAGCTGCTTGTGCAGCCACCCTCCTTGGTGGTTGGCACCAGAGGCTCTTGTGAGCTCCCTGGGGCAAGTAAAGCCCCAGGGCTCCTTAGCAAACCTGCTGCTGGTAGCTCAGCCCACTGACTTGTGCTTTAAAAGGTTAATGCTATAAAACATGTTATCCTTTATTCTTCTGCAAACTGCACTAGGACCCTTGCACTGTTCACTTCAAAAGCCAGGACATCAGGACAGGCAACAATATAAACTTTCCTCTGTGTTTCCTCCTCTCAAGGACTCTCGAAGGGAAGGCTGCATCTGCATCATCATCGACTTGCTGTGAGGAACACCACATCCTCTGAGTGACCAGGATGCTTGTTTCCCTTGGCCAGATGACAATACATGGGAGACAACGAATACTAACCACATTGTATAATGATTTGGTCCAACTATAAGGTTCTCTTTTTTCTGTTCAGGAAAAGCAGGAAAAGGTTTTTAGACCTTTCATTTTAAGGCAAAGACCTGCTGAGTTTAAACTGAAAAGGCATCATGAATTCAGTGAAACGACTCTCTCATCCAGCCCAATGGCACGCTTGAAACATTGCAGAGGGAAGAAAATATGTAAAGAACATACAGTCCTTTAAAGAAGATGATATTTTAGCCCATTAAAAGAAATGTTTTTCATTAAAAATCACTGTTTGGGTGTTTTCTCTGTGGTTCCTCCTCATTTTGAATTACATTTTTGATATTAACCTCTGCTGAGGTATGGCTCTTTTACATGCAGCAACCTAAGATGGAATCTGTTCTAAAATGACATCCATGGATGTTACATCCACTTTGCTGAGGCACACTGTGGGATGCCTGCAGACATTACAGGGTTACCAACAGGTAGGATCCATCCTCTGGAGTTTTGACTTTGACAAAAAACAGTTATTCTTTGATAGATTTCTGACTTTTAATTCTCTGAGGCCTGTGTCTGAGGAATTATTGTCCCCAGAAATCACTGCAGAAATGGCTTTGTGCTATTAATTGCCTAGAGACTTTATCCAGGAGAAGACAGAGCATCGTCTTATACAAAATCCCCAACACAGTAAAAAAATATTCTAGTCACATATGAATGTATAAACCCCCCTGATTACATTGTCTAGTACCCCAGAGACACTTCATGGTGTCTAATTTCAGTACTTGTTGCATTGAAATATCAACTGGTTTTGAATAATAAAAAGCTAATCATTGCAAAAAAAACCCCTCAGCAAATATATTTTAAGCTGAATGCATGAAGTGGAAGGGGGAGAGAGAAGTCAGAGAAGTTCAGACAGAAGCTTTGTAGGATCAAACAGAGACCATTTGCTGATCCGGTAGCTCTGTGACCTTCTGGGCTACATCAGACCATGTTCTCCACAGGATAATACTGAAGCAGCTTTCCTTGGCTTAAAAACACCTCTTTGTTAGGAATGACATGAGAAGCAGAAGGGGAGATAACACAGCCTGAGGCAGAACAACTTTTTCTGCCCAGAGAATAATGAGTGCTCCCTGCTTTCAGGTTGGTGAAAAAGGGATAAAAAGGAATAAATGGGAATTGTTGTCTTTAAGGATCTCTTTCTGACTTCGACAGAAAGATCACAAGTTGCATTACAAAGAAGTGCAAAATAGAGTTCATGTTCCCCTACGCTCCCAGAGAATGGTTGGAATACCATATTATACCAGTGATTTACAGCTTAATAACTGCAACAATTTTTCATCCATGTTAATAAATAGACTGCCTGTATTCAAGTTCACATAGTATGAGCAGTAATAGCTTTGATTTAGCAATGTTATTTCTTAGGAGCATGCACCTTAAGTATAGAGCTTTTTTAATTGTGCCTTGGAAATTATGCAACCACACAAGGAAAGAATTTGATTTTTAGCTGGTTAGAATAAAAGCACAGAATAACTATGTCCTTAGAAAGGCCTAGATGCTGCATTAAATAAATGGTAACATTATAGTGAAATTGTCATAAGGTGCACAGATGAGAGAAATATTACTTTAACCAGCAGCTCTTAACTCTTAAAAACATGGAAGTGCTGAAGCATGATCTACCCAGTTTTCTTCAAAAGTTAATGCTTTGGGTAATGGCCTGGAGCACTATAACATGAAAGGTGCCACAAACCCCTTTCAAGGACTAAATCAGAATTCAGCTTGACAAGCTGAAGAAATGGTTAAAATGTGAAGGCAACAATTAGTACAGGCAGATGCACAGGAGGTTCATGGTGGATTATGGATTAATTGTGAGAAAACAATGGGAGGCTGCTGCAAACTGAGAAATATTCTATACAATGTGTAGGACATGATTATGGTACTCACTGCTGCTCAGATCTGAGCTGGTACTTTTGGCACCGTAACTGACAGAGACGGACATAACTGGGGAAGGACCCCAAGGGCAGCAGCAAGTGTAAAGAGGGTTTAATGTGTATATAAGTGAAGGGAAAGCTGAATGTTCTCTACCATGTCTCTTTTAAACAAGGCGATTGAAAGGAAGTAAACTGACAACTTTCCATTGAGGGATAGCATATGCTCAGCTGTTCCTCCTGACGACAATGGAAAGAAACAGAAGAAATCTGCTTGGTTTTCATCAAAAGCCATTCAAATCAGCTATTGGGATCAGCTTGTCCATCTGCAAAAATACTGAAGAATATGGGAAGGTGTGGAATTTTCCTTTTTTAATGATATTTTCAGTAGATATTTGTCCTGGGTTCACCTGGGCTTAAACCACAGCAGAATGAAACCATCACTCATGGATGTCTGTCCTCATCCATTTGAAATTGTCCTTCTGCAGAAGTATGGACAAGATGACCTCTAGAGGTTCCTTCCAGTTCTTCATCTCTGAAGTTATAGGTAGCAGGCAAAGGAAACAGCAACAGCTACTGAGTAACAGCTCACTTCACTGGGATGGATTTTTCCTTCCCTGCCACTGGCATACGTCCACATTCGGAATTTACATGCTGCTGAATTGCATCCAAATAAGTGTCTACACATGGTTACAAATATGTCCTGTAAGCCAAAATAATTGTTTCTTTTAATATGAATCATCTTGAAGAGCATTTTATTATTATAAATGAGAAAGTTTCTAAAAATATATTCTGCCCTATTTGGCATGGTATTATAAAAATAACATTTGAAAATGTCCCCTCCAGCCAAGTCTTACCCAAGGTGACTGGTGTATCTGAGGGCAGAATTTGGCCTACTGTAATTAAATCCAAGCGTTGCATCAGAGTTTAACTAGCACAAGACCTTGCTTTTTGGTGTCAAGGCGGTGGAAATTTCTATTGTCTTTTTTTGTCAGTGTTTTTGTACTGCAACAGCCCTTCCACAGAATTGAATCATATGATGGACACAAGTCATATGCCATGTATCTGCCCAGCAAAGAATAATCATGGGTCAGTGGGACTAGAAAGGCAGAATTTAGAGCTAGAACTGGGTTTGCCCTCCCTGCTCTCCATGTTTAGAACGAACAGACCCTGATGCTACCTGATAGAAAAGTATGTCTGAAATGTGTAGACAACGTTGAATCACCACATGTGGACTCATCCGTGAGTGCTTATACATTTCTTGGCTGTTACTCTAAAGGTAAAAAGAGTGAGTTTTAATGGGACTGACTTTTGGGAACTGTATCTTATATCTGGAGGCATTATCCAAGTGCTTTTTTTTCATGGGGGACAGCTGTTGGAAGCAAGCTGGCCCAGGATGTGGTTCTGTTTTGCTGGCTGACAGAACTACTCTCCTCAGTACCTACGATGGGCGGCAAATCAGGTAGAAGACTGTGGGACAAAACCTGTAAAAGCTGCAACATTTGATCCGCTGTGAGCTGCAATTTTATAAAGGAATGTTATAGGAATTGTTCTTCAAGCTGAAAACCAGATTCTGCTTTCAACGTAGGTGTCAATTTGGCATTCACGCGAGCAGCAAACATCACTGTGAACACACTGCAGCTGCGAAGACAAAGTCATGTGCTAAATGATGGAGACTAGTTACAAACATTTCTATGGTACATGCCAATATTCAGAACTCCTTTTCTAGAACTTCATTGTAATTTGGTTTCATAGCTTGCGAAAAAAAAAAGGGCTTAGCAAGCCAATAGTGTGCCATTTACCTTGCTTGCAGCCAAAAAGGATAACATAGCCATATCTAGAACAGGAGAGGAGATGAAAGGAGAGGAGAGATTTCTGTTGGAACGGACCTACAACGATCATTGAGTAGAACTGCAAAATCTGACCAAATCCCAAGGCAGTTATTCAAAGCGTTTGTCTTTGCATGGCTTCAGAAACAGTCCAGATCATAAAACTGATTTTTTCCTGCTTTGATCACTCTTCTATGAAATATTTTAACTAGACATAACAGAAGGAAGGTAGTTGGCCTTTATTAGTAGCTGGCTAATGTAGCCATTCACTACAAAGAGAAGTAAAAAGGGCAAATGATACTGGATATTACTGTTTCTATTCTGTATTGTCTATGAGAAAGCCAAGCCTTCATTCAAAAATCCCTCTCAAAACAACTGATAGCCAAAAGACAACAGGTAAAAAAAGGGCTGTGGGGGAAAGAAATGAGCCCCTCGCACTAACAGACCTTAAGCAGAGACTGATAGCAGAAACTGATAAAAGAATCTGACCAGTAGTACAAATAAAGCAGAACTCAAGGAATTCAAAAGAATTCCTGAATTCCCTAGGGATATGTAAAAGGATATGCCAGGCAATGCAGGGTGTCTGTATCCCATACACTGAACTAGGAGTGCTAGAGATTGAAGGGGAGAGGAAGTGGAGGTGTGTGAGAAGGTTCAGCGGTAGATTACAGTAAGACTTGGAAAGATGCCTCTTCTAAGCTGCATTCAATACAGAAAAGGTCAACATTTCTGGCATTCAGAAATGCAGAAACTCAAACCCAAATGAGAAGGGTTCCGTACAGTGCAGCCCCTGGAACATGCTGTCAGCTTTTTAGCAGCTAGAAAAGATGTTATCAGGAGAGGTGAGAATGCAGAGGAATGGTCTTGGAGGCTTCAGGCAGATAAAAAGAAAGGAATAAGGTGTCACTTGATTTTAACTCTTTTTCTCTGAGGTAAAAAAAGGTCTAGCAAATGCATTGGGTTTATAGAACAGGTGCCAGAAGAGAAAGTTTCAGTGTGAAGGGAATGAAAAAGAAACTCATCAGTCATCAAAACTATTCCTCTTTGACCTTTCAGTCTGGACGCCAGTGATGTGCAGCAGTAGTTGGCATAAATACATGACTGGCCATGTGATACAACAGTCTAGTCATAGTAAACAGAGAGGTGAACAGGAGACCAGAAGCACATCTGGCAGAATTAACCAAGCCTGCAGATTCGTCCTTCTGTGTACCGCTCAGTGAAAATCCTGTGTTTAAGCAGCACCCTTTTGCAAACCAGGAGATATAGGGCAAAGGTGACACTGTCAGCCTATACATACCTTTGAGCAGAGCATGTGGAAGTGTCTTGGTTCACAATAACTAACCAAGGCTCACTGAAAGCAGCAGCAATCATTCCAGCTGCTTTATTAGGATAATAATCACCCTAATTATGGGAAAAACAAGTATTTTTATATTGTCTAGTTCGCACAAAAGTGGCCCAGAGTCTGGAATTCTATTTCAGCCCCTGCCCTTAAATGGACTGCATAGTAGGTTACAACAGCTAAACCTTTGCTTCTATTTTACTGCCTCAGTCACAAGGTTTTAAGCTCTATTTATACAAGTGGTTTGAGTTATAAACCACACATCATTACTTAGGAGTAATTGAAAATAGCCTCCCAGACAAACAGAGACCTGGCCACCTGAACTGTAAGTGTGCCTAGCAAAGCTATAATTTGACAGGTGTGCGACAAATGGTAGATATCCGGCATTAATTCTTCTGCATGTCACTTGATACAAAGATGTAAGGAAAACAGTAGCAGAAGTACACACAGTTATTTCGAGCTGAAGTCACCAGGAAAATCATTGGGAAATTGCGAATGTCTCCCATTAACTTTTTAACTTTATTAGTATGTTTCCAATTTGGCTGACAGGCTCCTCCTCTGCAGGTCCCTCCAGGAACGTGGAGGAAAATAAGGCACTTGATAAAACGTTTCCATGCAGAATTTGGTTTCAGCTACGCAGTAAAACGTACACACTCAAGGGCAGACTTCAGCCTTTTCCTCTTCAGGCTGGTGGAAACTAGAAACAGCAGAGAAGAAATGCTTTGCTTTCCTAAACGTAGGCTTCTTTTCTAACGCACCTTACCTACCTAAAGAGAAGTGGGTATGGAAGCTACAATTGCAAACAGAAAGGAAAACGTTCACATTAGGGGGAAAGAGTCTTCTACCAACAAATGACTCAGGGCTTAATCCTGCTGTTGCCAAAGTCAAAGCACTCAATCACATTCGTTCTAACACAGGAATAAGGGCAAGTACATCTGGAGAAACTGGAATAAAAACTATCCCCGAAGTGTGGAATTTTCTGCGGCTACAGAGGATTGCAGCTAGATTTGTCATATTTCTGGTAAGTCTGGGTCAGACTCTCTAAGCCAACTGAGTGTCCTTGAAGCCTCACTCCTTGAGAAGACGTAGGCACTTCAGACGTTCTTACTCCATACCTCTTTCCAAACCACTTTCGCGTGTTTGCCTCCAACATATGCCCTTTAAATTGATGCCATGAGTGCACTCTGGACTGGAATGCAGCCAGCAGCTGCTCTCCTTAATTACAGAAGGAACCTTGTTTGCTTTTAGACTCTTACAATCATCAGTATAAAATTCCGAATTCAGAACTTTATATGCTCATTTACACACTTCCAAATACATATTCTACCAGATGAAGTACAAATTTAAGATAAACATCAAAACCCCCACTACTGATGTTTTCTTTGCTGTAGGGAGTGCCTTTCAGTAAAAACTAGGGTAATAGATCTAAATCTCCATCAGCAGCATGGTTGCATGTCATGCCAGCAGTTCTTTGAAGTGGAACTTCCCTTTAACTCCAAAGAAAAACCCTGATTTCAAATTTTGGCTGTAATAGAGCTCTATCCCAGTTTATACTGCCCAATGTTACTATTGGAAGCATGGCTATAGAGGGTGACCAGCTAAACCTTAGAACAGCTTGGAAGGGAATTGCTGCTGTTACTGCTTTACAGTCAGCTCAACAATGAGAGAACAAGTTATATCCCTTTATGTTTTCTGTCAGATCATATTGAACACCACGGAGCTGACTTTTCTTATTTCCTTAACTCACGCTCTGGGTAACAGAATTTTGTGCGTATGTGCCCACAACCCCCTAAAAACCTCATTAAGATGCTTTTACTGATTAAAAAGAAACACTTCAGGCTTTAACCATTCTAAGCATTTCTCAGCCTACAGAATGAGTAATGCTTGAGCAAGGTTTGGTTAAGCAAATAAGTTGGCACTAAGAACTTTACCCTGTGGCAGCAGATTACCACGGTATCCGCCTACCACTAACATTAAGTCGATCTGGGGGGGACAGCCTGTTGTGCAGAGCGTTCCCTGGGCTGAAGCATCATCCTGTTTGGAAGTGTTCAGGGCCAAACCCTACAGCCCTCGCCGAGGCACGGCTCCAGCTGGCTTCATTGGCAACATTGCCTGAGTCAGGGCTGCTGGGGTGTTCTTGTGGATGGGAGCATTGATGCTACCCCTCGCGCCCACTGGAGCCCACAGAGGGCAAATGACTCTGGTCTTCGTACCACTGAGGGGGGTTGGTGACAACAGCACTGTTGCAACATGTGCTACATGCTGCTTTTCATTAGTTACAGGCAGACTTCTTCAAACAGAACGGGGTGAAATTTTCCCTTTTGGAAAAAAGCTGGAAGTTTAACCTTCCAAAACTTCTTTGGAGCCTCACTGAGCTTCGACAGAGCACAAGTTAGAAAGGTGTGGTTTTCCTTCAGCACTGCAAATGTCTGAGCCAAAGAGGTACTGAAGCTTGATTTCCAGACAAATTATTCCCCAGTAAGCATCTGAATGTGTTATTTGAACAAACTTTTTTAGCCTTTCAAAGTCTGCCCACCCTCAACTGATCTGCTCTTCAAAGCTCCATGGATTTTATTTAATACAGTAGCATTCTGAAACCAGGAGCAGGGCAGCACGGCTTAGTCACCACACAGTGATTAAAACTGCACATGAAGGAACAAACACCACAACCACATTTCCTACTTGGGTTATTCTGTTTCAGAAATCAAAGCATGTCATTGAGCTCAGTCTCCTATCATCAGGACCTAATCTTAAGGTTACTGAATGGTCTGGACAGCCCTGACACCAGAATTGGGGTTGCACCATGCTACACCTGGGGACAAGGGCAGACACGGTGAGTGGCACCTCAGTTCTGGAGCTGAAGTCCTTCAGCAAGTTCTAAGTCTCTTTCACTGGTATGAAGAGAGCATAATTTCGATCCTATGGAGATCGGTTGTGCAGGTCATGGTTTCTCTCACCTAAATCATGCACTACTCTTCAGATATTGTACCTGAGCTATCTTGAGCATGATTTCTCTATGATTTACTTTACATGTCTACTTCATGGGGGCATTAACCATGCCCTCAGAGTGCCTCCTCTTCGGTACTGACTATAAAGTCCATGACTAGAGTTCATATGCTGACAACTAGAAAGCAGCTGTGTGAAGTTCTGAGTGAGGAATATATCCTCTCCGAGTATGGAGAATGCCTCATCAGGAAGGCTGGGATGACTATCTCAGATACTGACACCTACAGTAAAGACGTTTATATAGCGCTAGATTTATCTGTTCCATGTTTGTCCACTTTCACCAATCTTCCTCATCATCCGCCAGACTCACAGCTCCTTCTTCCAGCTTTTTTCCCCCATCTCAAAACTCTACCTCCTGCTTAGGAAGCACATAATACACATGCACATGATATACTCCTTGCTGTTGTCATTAAAGCCTTTTCCTTTCTTCCTCTGTCAGATTTTTATCTCAGCTGATCTCTGTATGTAACAAAAGCTCTCCAAGACTTGATGTTTTCTCAGGCTCATTCCCCATGGAGTGCTGTTTCTTCTAACATTTTGGACTATTTAACAAGGCAAAGTGCCAGGTTCTGCACTTGGGCCACAGCAACCCACATAATGCTCCAGGCTTGGGGAAGAGTGGCTGGAAAGCTGGTCATGGAAAAGGATCTGGCGGTACTGATTGATGGAGCTGAACATGAGCAGCTTGCACCCAGGCAGCCAAGAAGCCACCAGCATCCTGCCCTGTATCAGCACCAGTGTGGTAGCAGGGCCTTTAAAGAAAGGTACTCCTTTCAGTGGGGTGAAAGACAAATGTGTCCCCCCTAAAAAAAACCTAAAAGATCAGTGACCAGAGCTAATACAGCTTTTCTGGCTGTCAGGGATCTCTACAAAGGCAGAGAGAAGGAATGATGCTGCTTATATTCATGCCATTGTGTCAAAAGACTTTATCATATTTCCTTTAGATGGCGCATTCCAAAAGGCTGCTGCATAGCTTTTCACAAATGATACACTACAGAGGAAGTTCCAATGACTACAATAAACCCAGAAAACATGGAGAAAGGTGAAGTAGCTGTAAATAATAAATCAAGAGAAAAAATCATGCTTACAATGAGAACTGGACCTTGGAAGGATGAGGTGGGGACACCTGCATCTAAACTATCAAGCCAAAGCCTTTGTGCCATTTAGACAGCTCGGATAACACACATACACTTATTTATTTGCCTATCCTGCAGTTAAAATCTCTGCTGTGTGCAGGAAGTGACCAAATACCACAAAAGAGCTGCTTTCTGAATTTTGCTGCCTGATTGTGATCAGGGAAATGCCAGAAATGTCATGGGACCTTCTCCTTCCCTTTGCACATTGAAGAAGTCTAAAGAAAAGCAGCTCCACTTCTGCAGCTTGTGTTGAGTTCATACCTGTGAGCTGAGGGTGATGAGAGATGGCTGATCGAACAGTAAAGTGCCAGGGACTGGAAAACAGAGAGTAAAAGGTAATTAATCTTCTTGACCCAAGTCTTTGGTCATCTTATGATAGGATTTGATGGCACTTTTTAGGTAAGAAGCCCTTGTTTTCAAATGAGACAGTTGCAGTTATCCTGTATGTTTATTGCTTCTGTAGTCACTTATCCCTGACTTTAACTATTGCTGTTGTTTGAAATATTACATTTAAATCATATCTGATAAAAGCATGAAAAAAGAACTGATGTGAATCTAAAGAGGCATTTTTTATATAGGAATCTCTTAGCTAAAGTCCCTTAATGATATCCATGTTCAAAGAACCTGGAGTCCCAGAGTCAAAATAACTTCGCATCTGAGCTGCAGGAGCCGAGGCTCGTTACTCAGTGAAACACCACAAGGTGGAGATGTTACAAGCTCTTGGTAGCAATTACAAAGCATAGCGGCTGATGCTGATTTTCCCAGATTTTATCTAGGGAAATAGGACCATCTTTTAAATTACAGTTGCCTCTAGTTAACAATTACAGTGCAATAAAAGTAAAGGAAGTTGGTAATAGCACAATAATTAAAAGGAATGCCATTTCTAGCTTGGCCTTGAAATCAGTTCCTTATAGTTCGTAAAATGTAATGATACTCACTTGATTATTTCTTTATATGAAGTCACAAGATTTATGCTAGTGCAATAAAGTGTGTTTGCTAATCATGTGGCTAGATTGCAAGTCAGATATGCACAATCATCCAAATATCCCTTAAGACCTTTACACAGCCATGCAGAAACTATCTCTACTTTAAGCTATAGGAGGGAGAACAGCAGGGAGACAGTGAGGGCACAGGCTGGAGTGTGCTGTATTCCAGGACTGATATATACCTCTGTATGAGTGAATGCCACCTCCTCTTGCCATATCCACACCATTAGGAACTGCAGGTAAGAGTTACATCAAGCTCAGGAAACCTTCAGAAGAAGTAAAAGGCAAGACTCCCAATCGATCATATCTGTTGAGATAAGAAAGAATCCTGGCATCTTTATATTCTCTACAGTCAGAACACCAGGTAGGCAAGGCAAATGTGCATTCAGCTCCTCCCTGAAATCTTTACAGTAGAAATTTGACTACAACATCCTGACCACCTGAACCATTAAGAAATATTGCTACAAAATGGAAGCGATGGATTCCAAACTCTGCTTTGGGTAAAAAAGAATGTTGTCCAGTTGTTCTATTTTAATAGGTGTAAAGGATCAACCAACACCTTCTCCTGACCTACATGATTTTTAACTGCTCTGGTGAGTCTAGATCCCAACTTTTCAACTACTCACCTTTATGAGTTTTAAAACCATTGGTTTTTCATTGTACAGTACAAATATCAGAAGAGGTTTATAAGGTTGCTCCAGAACAGGGGAGTTTCTAG
Organism: Ara ararauna; assembly: GCA_028858755.1. NCBI lineage: Eukaryota > Metazoa > Chordata > Aves > Psittaciformes > Psittacidae > Ara > Ara ararauna. The sequence continues at coordinate 124,537,087 of CM054379.1, forward strand.
AAATGATGGGGTTTTCTGTACTCAAAGAATAGTCTACTAATTTCTCTTCCTTTTTACTCTGTTTTCTAAATCCCTGCTTTTTGTATAGGCTGTGGGAATATAGAATCATAGTATCCCAGACTGGTTTGGGTTGGAAAGGACCTTTAAGATCATGCAGTTCCAACCCCCTGCCCTGCAGGGCTTTCCAAAATGCAACATACTACTGTTGCCAGAAATCTCAAGGTTTGTAGATGCAGTAGATGCCTACTAGAGAAGTGGAACTTAATCTGACTGGGAACAGCATGAGTTATCATCCTGAAGGGTTCTTACACCGCTATCTTGCAACAATTCAGTCATATGAGATATTTTCAGACATGAAAAACATCTCTGGAGAGTAGTATTGGTGTTATCTACATCTGTTCAAATGCAGCACTTCAGAATCATTTACACTTAAGCATAAGCCATCTGTTCTTTTCTGGGAGATACTATCTGATACAGAAGGAACAAGAAAGTTCAAGAATCATCACAGTTCTACATCTCCATAAAATATGTGATAATGCTATGTTACTGTTGGTTAAAAGTGGTGTACATGTCACATATTCATAGCTAAGAGCCGTACATTCCTGTACAGCGATAGCTTCTATCAAGCTCAGCCTTTAAACCAGCAAAAACAATCCCTGTGGAGTTCTCATATTACAGAAATATTCTTGCTATGTGCCATGTGAAGTAAAGAAATGAGAATTACAACTAATTTGCTCCTGTGTTTCACATAAACTATTTGTGCCCCTACATGTTCTTCTTATGTAGTAATTAGGCTACCCTGAACAATGATAGTGTGGATGGTTTATATTCTATGTATATATTTATCTACATAAACAGTTATTTCCCTGATTCAGTTTTCAAAACAACATCATTCTTAGGATGTATGAATCTTCCTATTGCCAGCATGTTGTACAGCTTACGGTGACCTTAAATAGCAGTATGCTACCACTGCTAGTATTAAAGATAAGAAAACCCCAGACTCACTGACTTCTAATTTGAAATGCTAGATCCTTACTTCTCTCTTATGGCCTTACTGTATACATTGGTTTGACTTTACAGACTGGATAAGGAAGATAGAAGAATTGCACAATGCCCAGACCAGCCTGTAGAAAACTAACTTCAGGTGAAACATCTTCCCTTGTAGAAGCCAGAAGACAACTCATAGATTGCTTAAGTGTATGGGCTGCAGCTGGCACATCACAGAAGTTCTCTATCAGGCCCCAGAATGAAGTACTTAAGGCTGATCCAGACAAGTAAGGGATAGAAATAAGAAGAGGATTACTGCAAGAAGAAGAGGTTTAGCTGTTTTTCCTTCTTTATTTTCTGCCAGGCTCCATATTCACATTTGCAAACAGAAAGGACCTAGTGGTGTCAATTCTTTCTTCTCAGCACATAACCCCACAATTACGCATTCATTATGAGTCACTACCCACCTCTGCAGGAAGAACTGTAGATAAACATTGCTCTCTGAAAGCTGAATAATGCACCCACAGTTATTGCTAGCCCAGTTAAGGAGGCAAACAGAATACATGTCTATGTGTGTTTAGATCAGCAAAGACCCTTATAAGGCAGCAAATCCTGAAAATCAACACAAGTGTGAGCTGGTAGCCACTGTAATTGCTAGCAGTGAGCTGTGTTAACAGAGAAACGGTGAAATATGGCCTGGGTGATTATTATTATGAGGGGCTAGAGCTAGATTCAACTGAAGAATATAGGGCTCATGGGAAGCCTCATAAACATGGACATAATCAAGTACTGGTTTTAATACAAATTCATAAATTTTTATAGGTGTCGAGTTGTCAGGCAGATAATATATGACCAAACTCGGGATAAAGTACATGGAAAAAAAGCATTCCAGAAGGACTGCGAATAGAACATGATTCAGTGCAATGCCACTGAGTACCGCAGCTTTGTTGGGACCACAGCTGCGAGTGAAGGGGTGCACAGTGTCCTGTGTGCGGCTGCTAGCGCTTTGTGTGCAGCTCCTGGCCTTCTGTGTGCGGCTACTCACTGTGTTTCCCCAGTCAGCAGTGCAGTGTCACACACCCTGCATGAAACACCCCTGTAGAAGCTGGCAGCAGCAGGAGCACTGATCACCCACCTCTCAGCTTTAGGCACAGGCTCTGTAGCTCCACACTCAGCACATGCAATGAGTGAGCTGGTGGAAGATCCCAAGTGCTGCATCTCCTGCTGGAAACAACGGGGATACAAAGAGCCTGAACCACCAGTTTTACCATTGCAGAGCACATAAAGGAAGCATTCGAGAGCACAGATGGCTGCAGCTTCTCCCTGACTCTCACACACAAGAATGCAAGGCAGGGGCCCCTTTCTTCCTCTGCTCCATCGCTGCTCTGCTTCCCCTGTAACCCCCTCCTCAACACTGCTTTGCTGGCCATTAGCCACTCGCTGCTTCCCTACAGGCAGCTACAACTGCAGTTGCAGGACCGCAGGGTCTTGCCAATTGTGAAATAGTATATTCTGACATAACATCATCTCTCCATGTAAAATGGAAATGCATGCAAACAGCAAGAAGGATGGCTAATAAACTGAAGAGATGCAGGGGAGAGAAATTGTAGCCTTGTTCAGATTAATGGCAGAAGTCCCACTCTTCTCAGTGAGCCAGAATTTTACCCTAGATATTCACAACCCTTGCTAGCTACTTTTTAGATAGCTAGTTTGGCAAATTCTGCAGTGCTTCATGCTGTGTGTAGGACTTCAGGATTTACAACCAGTTGATTGGGTTTGAAGCCCTTTTACTTTGGTTACAGCTCAATTCCAACCTCAAAATTACTAGTGCATGTGACAAATCACAGTTTTTCCTGAGAAATAGCATCTCCTTGGGGCTCAGGGGAGGTAACATAGCATTTGGGATGGTTACAAACTGTTTAAGATGTTGATACCTCAAGCTTATAATGAACTTTGCACAACCAAGGGCTTCTGCCATGTATTAAATTGCCCTATGCCTGCCCCAAAGGAACCCCCTTACTGTCCCCATGTAGTGAGTCCCTGCCATGCCAGGCCAGGCTGGATGTGGTTCTGGGCAACCTGATCTAGATGAAGATGTCCCTGCTCATTGCAGGGGGTTGGACTGGATGAGCTTTGAAGGTCCCCTCTAACCTGAAGTATTCTATGATTCTATAGCTCTGTGCTAAGACCCTGGATGCTACATGGCACCACCCACTCCAGTCTTCTTCTGAATGCAACATAAAGGCCCTTTTACACCCAGAAGTGATGCTGCAACTTCCCTTTGACAATGACTTTACATTTTGAGCAAGGTCAAAAATAGACCTGTCCCAGTGACCTGCCCATACCCAGACCTCGTCAAGCACCACGACAGTTCAGCGCATCCACTGCATCGAGCTCTGCTCAAGGACATCGATAGATGCACTTCAGGACAGCACACAGAGAGAAGACAGATCTAGAAGTTATTTGGATCTATAGAAATCCCACGATGTAATAAGTCAAAAAGAACCCAGCTTTTAGAGAAAACAATGTTTCCCACTCCTAGAAGTCTGGATAGAAACAGCATCAAAGTGAAAAACTGAGTCAAGTTCTCTGATCCATTCTGCAACACATCACACGCCATGTGTTGTCTTCAATACAAAAATTACCCTTCATCTTGGGCTGGGAATGGTTAGCAGGCTTTGGTAAAACTGAGCAGGAGCAAATAATTCATCCAGAACTTTCTTCTCTGTTAATAACCGAGCTTGTTTGATGAATTTGTCTGCTTTGGACAGTGCTTTAATCATTTTCTGACTCCAGACTCTCTCTGAAACAACCTTATATTTTAGACTCTTACGGAGAGACAACCATCAATTTATGCCAGTTAAATATATATTACAGTACCTTATAGCTAACATAAGCCCTTTGTTTTCCCTCAGAACATTACAGCAAGCCATATTATGAATCAATAAAATCTGCTGCCTTTTCCCCTTGTTCAACTGCATACACTTGGGGCCTGGGGCAGTGCCAAAGAAAATCAACACATACAAATGGAGGTCAGAAAGAAATCTTGACATCTTCTCCTGCCACTCATTTTAGCACAGGCAGTCTGGCTGGATGCATGATTTACTTCCCAGATAATGTGTTAGTTGATTACTATTGCTCACCTCTCAGCAGATCTATGGGTCAAACCTCCAGCTCGCAGCTGATACTTTTATTGCGTGAATACTCGTTGTGCTGCAAAAGACTTGTTATTAAAAGTGCTTTTTTTCCCCTCTTCTTAATTTGTCCATAAGTGAGAATCATGCACTCAAAGCTCATTCTGCAGGGGAAAAAAAGACCAAAAAGGAGGAAAAAAGGATCACAATTAGACAAAAGTTTTAATCCTTCAGGGATTACTTCTTGAAAGTTCCTAAAAAATAGCATCATTTAGGACTAAAGGAAATACACCCAAAATACGATGCTCCCTGCCTAAGCCACAGCATTTATTAAGTGTTGCCAGCCATACCTCAGAGTGTGTGTGCTTGTTTTTATGGAGCACCCCTTCTTTCCACAAGGCTTTGGTTGTGTAAGCAGGCTGCCAGCACGAGCAGAATACTCACTGCTGAGTTTCATTCTCTAGACTGTTCGTACCACCACCACCTCCTCAGAAATGAACCAACCCTGCTCGCATGGGAGACGACAACAAACCTCGGGTCTGCAACAGAAGCTGTTCGAAAGCGTAGCCCAGGATGAAAGACAGTCAGGAAAGCTGGAGCTGCTCTGAGAGCGATTCCTGCATTTCAACACTTCACACCAAAACACTGAAATGTCGACGTTTGGCCAAAGGGACTGATTTAAGAGCCCCTGAAGTCAAAGTCCGACTCTTGAATTCAATAGCACTGGACTCAGCCCATCTGCCCTAATTCATATCTGCCTCTCTAATTAGAAACAACACTATTGAAAAGTCAGTTTAAATAATACTCTGGAAAGGCAGGCACTAAACTACATCTCTAAACTGTCCTTCGTATCACGGTTATGACAAGCAACCATAAGAACTGGAATGGGCTACCCAGGGAAGTTGTGAATGCTCCATCGCTGGCCGTGTTCAAGGCTGGGTTGGACATAGCCTTGGGTGGCATGGTTTAGTGGGAGGTGTCCCTGCCCCTGGCAGGGGGGCTGGAATTTGATGATCTTAAGGTCCTTTCCAACCCTAACTATTCTATGATTCTATGAAACATGAGAATAACTCTAAAAAAAATATCATTTACAGTTTTAGAGTCTGGGCATTTCTTTTTGGAAAATAAAGCATTCTAAATTATCAAATCCAGAACCTTCAATCAAATCTCCCAGCAATGACCTAACAGGATACAGCAGTTATACTGCCTGGTTTAGAGATCTGATTGTGCAACAGAGCTACTACGCAGCTACTCACATCATGGAGAGGTTGCAAATGATCTTACCAAGCACAGTTCCTCTGTCACCCTGCCAGCACTCGCTTTATTTTCTTGTGGGTCCAGACGAGTCTTGTCACTGTGATACTCCCCCCATTGACTTTAACAGCTCTGGAACAGCTCCATGCTGACAGGAAAAGTCCAAGCAGAAGTAAGCCTTATGTTTGTAATCTATTTCATTAATGTTTTCTTTAAAACACACACACACACAATGAAAATGCAGAACTTCTTTTGATCTGTCCATGTTGCTCACAAAGATGTTGAACTGCATCTGTCCCAACACCAACCACTTGTAAGCTGCCATTGCTGAAGGAAGCCAGGGGCAGCCCTAGTGAAGTGAAGCCCAGCTTAGGTCAGCATCCCTGGCTGCCTCCTCATGCCCCCCCTGCCTCCAAGCGCCCAGGAGAGCTGCTGCTCCCCATCCTTGCTCTCAGTCAGTTCTTCCCCATCGTCTTTTCCTGTGCACCTCAAAGCAAATTTGAGTATTGCCTTTTTCAATGTGGAAGAATTGGAACCTTCAGCCTTATTTCATCATTCTTTAGGATAAATATCTAGTGCCAGAAGGTTTTGTGGTGATAACAAGGAATTCATCCTGAATAAAATGTAGATATTTCCAAGAAGAATGAAAACATCTGTTCAGACAGGACAAAAAGTGTTCAGACAGGAGAAGTAGCAGGATATTTTATCACCCACCCTCACAAGTAAGTCAGTGCAAACCACTGGGAGAACTCTTGAAATGGATGTGCAGGTTTTACTCCACTGTAGCTCATTGACACTTCATGAGACAGCGTTCTGGTGTGGAATATCATTGTGTGATAGAGAACAAACTGTTATTCACTATTGATCAATGTAGGATACATTGGGACACATTCCAGTTCTTCATTCTCCCTCTCAACAATACTATTACAGTTAATCTTGTAACCCAATTTCTCTGGTTAGTCTGAAGTTATAAAATAAGAATAATCCACCTGATTTCACATCAGTTGTTTACAGGACAGGATTCGTTGTGGAACTGCAAGTTATTTGCTTAAACTGCCAACATCTGAAGGTGGCTCTGAAGAGAAATGCGCTGTCACAATCCCCCTGGGGCAAGATGGGATCTTTCCCTTCTCAGTTCTCCTCTCACAAGGGTGCAACTCGGGCATGGCTTTGCACCACCTTATTGCAGCAGGCCCTTGGGGAGGAGGACTGACACGTGTGCCTGCAAGGATGTGCTTGGCGAGTCCTGATGCTCAAAGACCCTGACATCTGCAGGTGGGATAATGTCCTGCTCTGCAGGAAGCAGCTCTGCTGTCGCCCTGTAACTGCAAAAAGGGAGATCTTGTCTTGCTCTCCTTCATCAGAGCCAGTTCATACCCAGAGATGGGGATGTACCCAGAATATTCCAGAAACCCTTCTTTCTGACCTTTCATTTTCCTCATCCAGTGCAACATAGGGGCCAGTCCTATAGCAAAGGTTAACTCTTGACCACTCAACTTCACAAATTACAGAGACAGCTCATTGTGACAGTACTTGTGCTATTCTTTTACCATGACTATGGCCACAGCACCCTGCACAAAACATTGTGATACTGTTTTTATAAGCTCTCTTCTTTTAGCAGCCAAAGGCATTGGCCCTGGTTTGCACTGATAGTTGCACAGGGCACAGTGAAAACCCAGCCAAGAATTGGCCTGGTTTAGCTCCAACTTTATTTTCATGCCTTGTAAAGCTAAGGATCATTTGAAGACTATCTCCAAACTCCCAAGAGAGAGGAAAGTGCCTGGTGGCTTGTAAATATAGCCTAGTAAAATAGATGCGATGGGGTTTTAAACACGTGCACATTGTGCTCAGTTTGCAAACAGGCAGCTGCATGCTCACTGCTTTTGGGTTTATTTAAATACTAGTTTCAGTTTAGGCTGGAATAATGCTTGACTGGAATAGTTTAGGCTGGAATAAGTCTAAGCAGTCAAAGTATTTTCTATGTGGGCTGAAGTTCCTCCCAGAATCTGCTTTAAACCACACAAGACAATCACAACGAGTCTCACAGAGTGGTATGGGCCTTGTTGGCTGCAACCCTGTGAGAACAGGAAAAAATGAAGACCATCCTGATGATAACAAGGATAAAGCTTTATAACAATAACCATAAGAGCCACCGGATAAAGTGTAACTGGCTGTAAACCTCAGGCCCATGTTAGGTTATTATGGCCAGAAAGTGCAGATAATTTTGTTCCCAGTACTTCTTTGTGTCATAACATTATTAAAGACAGATTGCCTTACTTAAAAAGCACAAGATCCCTAAAAATTGAGCAAAATGCAAGTCTTACCCGAGGGAACTTACCACTCGCATGAGAAACATTTCTGCCTTCCAGTGGGAAGTGATGTCCTTGCCAGGCTATCACAAAACTATTGTTTCAGAGACCAAATACATCCATTAAAGAAAATTCTTGTTCTACAGCAGTCCTTTTACTCTTAAACCCCATGTAACTGCTGTGAAACTCAGTGCTAACACAAAAAACCACCTTTGTGTCTCAGCCTGGCTGCACATGCCCACCTAGTTCAGTCAGGTGAAGAACAGACAAGTCTCATGCCTTGCAAATCACAACGTTAAAGAAGACTTTTTCTCTGTAAGTAGGACACATGGATGCTCTCAGTTAAGACAACTACATCTAATCTTTACAGGACAGTTAGCCGGGTGTTGAGTGCCAGCATCCTGCTTTCATCCAAGCACTCTTACCAGTTTGTGTCATTGTGCTTTGCTTGGCGCTTGAGAAACTCTGAAGGGCAGATTCAGCATTGTTCTATTGTTCATCTGCTCTTGTACACATTTTTCCTCTCTCTGGACTGTCAAAACGGAGACCTGCAAAGTCAACTGTTATTTTTGTGCACTTGAAAACAAAGCACAAGCAGGAAGCAATTCCTGGGGAAGCAATAATAGGCAAAAACTATCTAAAAGAATGCACCACAGCCTCTCCTGCTTTAAGTCTTTCCAGACATTGGCCAGGTGTCCTTACCCATACATCACCAACTGCATTAAAGCTCCATTCTGCACACTAGGTATCAAATCACTTGCAGATATCCTCTGTGTCACGCAGCCCTTCAACATCCATCCGGCAATTCCTCCCAGGAATAGATCTGAGCATTGCTCGCTTCAGGGTTCTCACCCTTTTATCTTTCATTACTTTGTCCTTTCTTTAAGGATAACTTCATGAAAATGGTGAGATATTTTCCAAATGTGTATTTTTATCTGCCTCACTCCTCTTGTGTGTGGAGAAGATTCATATTGGAAGGAATGGGAGGAAAAAACTTCTGCCAGCATGTTCAGAAAGGGAATTGGCCTCTCTTGCATTGGAAGTGGCCTGAGGATGAAACACAGCAGAGCAATACTGAACAGAAGTCAAAGTTTTGTTGCTCTTCTGCTGTTTTGCAATCATCACCACCACCTACAATGGGAGCATTGAAGCCCCAGAAAGAGAACTGGGGCATTTTCAGGGAGCATTTCAATATCTCATTGTGGTCTCTGCTTTTCAAGTTCGTTTTGTTACTTATTCTGATCTCTATAATAGCACATTATTGTAAATAGGCATCATACTGACTTCACCACCAGGTCATTGTTGAGCTTTCTCCCTTGCCTTGCACTTGGCCATTTGCTGCAGTCACTGTTCCAGACGCTTGAGTCCGAGGGTTGCTGAAACCTCCTTAATGTCTGTTTGGATTTCCTACTTGTTACACACCACAGAGCACTACCCAAATACCACAGAATCATACAACTGTGGCCTTTTTGCTTTTTGTATCCCAAGATTTGTGTATCTCTAGATTTAGTGGTACTAATGTACTCCTTGCTGTTCAGTAACTTCTGGAGGTGTCCTCCAGCAGAATGCACACAGCTTGAACAAAACTGGGGGGACAAAGAGAACAAAAATCTTCTTATGGCTGAAAAGTGATTTCAAGGGCATTTTAAAATGACTTGATCATAAAGATAAAGTATCATGAAAACCTTGGAACTTTCCATGTTTTTCCCAGCTAGGCTGCGGACCTGTGAAACCCATTTCTGGTTTGGCCATCATTCTGATGAACCTCTCAGCCTTTTCAGATGGGTTATTTCACCTGTGCAGTAGTTTTCCTGGTTATTACAGGGTAAGGTTTGGGTGCTTTATAATATGCTCTTAGAATTATACAATGATTTTGCTTTTGCTTCATTTGCAAGACAAAAAAAGGTGCAAAAAAATCTCTGTTGACTGAAGTCCAGAAAGTTCCCACTTCTTTATGCACAAAGAGCCACCATGTCCTTACAGTCCAAGTGACTTACATTAGATGAAATGGAAGGATGTGAGAAGGGACAAATGTTAAAGGCACCAAGAGGGAGTTCCTTTCACACCCTTCTTTAGGGACAGGCTGCCTCAGCTCTGTCACACAGCACACCAAACAAGCAGACTCCACGCTTCATTAAAGAGCTCAATATAGACAAAAGGTGACCAACTATGCCCAAAGCCTCACCTTGTAACGTGTATCTTCTATATTGAAAGAGATAAGAGAACTAGCACCAGAGAGCTCACAGCCACTAAAGCTGTATAGCCACAGAAGTCTCCTTTGTGGCATAAAACACCACGTGCTTTTCCAGCAGAAAGAAGCAATTCCTGCCGAAAAACATCCTGCCTATAACAAAACTTTCTACCCAGATTGGTGCTACAAAAATGCAATCCAGACCATGTGGAAGAAAATTCAGCAGGAAATAAGCCCCTAAATTGCACTGACAGCAGTGTTCTGGTATCTGTAAATCAGCTCTGACATGCTATATCCTCCTAGTCCTTTATGGTGTCAATTCAGCAGTAATGCCCTTATTCTGTCATTTTGTGAGCTGTTATTCCTTTCACGGCTTTGAACAATATGTTCTCATATGAAATGTTCTTTGAGCTGCACTAAATAGGCCATGAAATACCTAAGTAGTCTTTTTTCAGATCAAATGCTTGTACACTTGATTTACCAATCACGATAGGTAGGTAGGTAGATATACAGGTAGACAGATGTGTAAACATGATCTCTATATAAGTCAAACAAAGCAATGTTTAAACAGTACTCTCAAAGTGAAAAGTTAAGGCTCGGAGAGCAACATCATTTAATCTGTATTTCTCATTATTATCTTATTGTATTATCTTATGCTGTGGGACTGAAGGGACATGCTTCAAGGCATTCCTCACTAAAGAAGCAGTACTTCAAAATGCCACCCTGTCCCATAAGAAGACGTTGTAAAGGTCACGGACATTTTCTTCTCTGGATTTGAATTCAAAGTGAATCTGTTGTAGGTGTTGGCTGAGGTTTGAGTTCTCTCAGGTATAGCTCACTTTAAAAAAAAAAAAAGCATTTGGCACTAGTTTGGACTTTATCAAAATATCCATCAAGTAATTTGTGCAAGAATTCCACATAAACGTGGCTTTAGATCATAGAAAAAGTCCTAAGAAGTCTGAAGTATTTTAAGTTCTTAAGTGCTTTATATGTCTATAGGGTTTTGCATCCTGGAAGAGCCCCCAGTTAGGTGAAATCCCTGAATCTTTGGCCTGAGGTCCCTTTTGCTGCTGTTATTTGGCATTTAGTCTAGCTACATGCCTCAAGGAACCCCACATGAAGCCTGGCCATGCAAGTGGTGACACACATAGGAAAACTCTTCAAGATAACACAAGAATATCACTTCCTGCTGAATAACAAGGAAGAACAGAAGACTAAGAATACAATTGCCCATATGGAAATTTGGGTAACAAAATAATGCTGACAACAGACTTTCTTTTAAAGAAAATGAAATTGATATATAGATAGATGAAATCTATCGATAGATAGATGAAATTGATAAATGGATAGAAGCTGGAGGTGTTGGCACTTCCTTAGCTGAGTGTGCAGGCTGGAAAGCTGATTGGATACTGCCAAAGTGACCAATAGATCACTCTAACATTTCAGAGCTGTGGTAGACTAGTTCATTCAGGTCAGCTGAAAACCGCTACCCAAAGACATTGCAAATCAATCCCAACACTTCAGGTCAGCTGCAAATGGTGAGGGTGAGATTCTGTGTGGGATCATTAACTGAGAAGTTTTCAAGGTTTTCATTAAGCCAGAGAAGAACTAAAGATTGACTCTGGGCTTCTCAAATGCTCCTTGGAGAACCTGTTGTCTCAAGTGTAGTTTTATAATGACAAGACCATGAAAACTAGTTTGAATGACAGCAGTACTGCACCCACCGATATCATGATAGTAAAAGCAGTCACAACTGCATTGGGAAGCTGATGGGAAGCCTGCCTGCCTGTGCTCTCACATAGAAAAACTTCAAAAGAAAAGAAAATTGGTTTTCCAATGGAGGAATTTTCCAAAGTGGTGTTCCCAAGGTGAGTGTAGACCATCCCGAATCAGTCTGTGTTAGGCTCCAGCCACAAAATGTCTTGGGAACTGCATCCCTTCAACACCAACTAGACTCAGTGCCATGGAGGCCAGGTCTCCTTCCACCCCACAGCCCTCTTTTCTGTCTCTTTCTGACTATTTAGTAGAGAATACAGATGTATAACCATCTGATGAGTAACAGCTTTTATCCCACTATCACATTCAGAGGTTATTTGGATCCTGCCTGCAACTAATGGCTAAAGGGCTATTTTCTAAAACTGAAGAGGACCTCATGTGGCAGAGTCACAGTCTGGAGCATTAGCAGGTACTGGAGCACAAGGGCTCTCTTTTGCTGCTAGAAAAGGTTCTGGCCCTTGCATACATACACCAGTACTCCAGATTATTTTGTTGCTTTTCCTCCGCTTATGAAACTCCTTTCACTTTACAGCCATGCAAGCTGCAACAAAGCTCTGGTCACAGAATAATCCAGCTGCATCCCACTATGACAGTAATCCAAAAATCTAAGACCTCAAAACTTCAGCAGCCCTTGCCAGGTTTTCCCTCACCCTTCCTGGGTTAGTACTGCAGCCAGTTAAAACCACATCGAAATTACCTTTTAAACATGCCTTTAGGCACAGAGCTAAAGCAAAGATTTGGCACCGCTCATCCTGTTCTTAATGCTCTAATGCCATATTATTACTACTCATTGAAAAGCTTAATGCATTTAAACTCAGCCAACGTGCCAAAATACACTGACGTTATTTAAGAGTTTGCCATATAATTTGAACTGATTGCATATTTATTGCTGAAGCAGTCTCAAACCATAAAGCCTTCTGGTTTCCCCAGGGGCACTTACTCCTCTCACGCTTTGATAGTCTCTTCCCACACAACTGGTATTCACAGCAGGCTTCAGGGGATTATTTCTTTAACAGGGAATATTTACATTTCTTCTGCCTTCCATCACTAGAGTTTTAAATCTGGGGTTCAGAGATTTTCCTGCTACAAAAGAAATAGCCATCTGCTGCAGCAAAAGGCCTCAGATTCTTCTGTTTCAAGACACTTTACCCCTGGCATACCCCGAGGAGCAAAGATACAACTGCATTTTGGGATGTGTCTGTACATGCACAGTTAAGAGATGATCCCCCTTCTTTGTGAAAGCTGTTAAAAACAGCATAAGCTGCAACGAATACCTTTGAATGATACGTTTGTAATTCCTGATGCCATTTTTCACTTGAAAGATAGAAAGTGGGTACCTATCAATGGGCAGCCGTTCTTTAACAGCATCTGAAATAGAAAGGTGCATGCTCATGCAAGATAGGAGCGCACAGCAGAAGTCTCAGTATCTGTGTGAACAAGTCTTTTTTACCATTTTACTTAAACTCTTTGTCCTCCTTTCAACACATATTTCGCATTCCTGAGGCAAATTCACAGTTGCTAGCAGAGTGCAGGCACAGAAAGATAAACTTCTTACAGAATTTATAATGGATTAAATACTGATAAATACCAGCTACACCCTCAAGTTACACTTGGGTCCTGTCCAGTGACAGTAGGACCCTCAAGCCATGCAGTAGCATCTTTCCCAGTTGACCCTGCCTCTCACAAGGTGCTCCTCTCTTCCCCCCTCATCTTTCCCTCTACTCTCTGATATCCCTACATAGACCCCAGAACATCCAGCTGCTAAATTCCAGATACCTGTTCCCCATCTACTTTCAGGAAAGCCTCCTTTCACTACATTGCTCTGCTAGCTCATCTACTTGAAATGCCCCGAAGTAAATTCCTTGAAGTAACATTGTGCCTTCTATCATGGACGTGAAAATAAGCCTACTACAGCAAAGACAGACATGTTCGATGATAGATGTCCTTCCCTCACTCAAAGGCCTCCTTTGGCAGCATGCTGAAGGAGAGAGACATGGTCTGCAGTGAGTGAGAACAAGGCCAGGTCTCAAGTGCCCACTGTCAGTTCACACAGAGGTAAATGGCAGAAGGGAAAAGTGTGCTTTTTTAGGCTAAAGCTCTCCATCTGGCCTCCAGGAAGGAAGACCAAGAGAAGTATTTGACCCTCTGTGTATTTAACAGGATCTGTGCCAGGAAAGAAAAACCCAGAGCCCACACACAGCCTGCAAATCCATCAAGAAAGCATGTGTCAAGAAGTCAGGAACAGGGAGTCTTTCTGGGGCGACAACCGTGTCTGTGTTACAAATCATCTCTTCCACAACCAAACATGAGGAAGAATTTGCATCTCTCTTTATTTTTCCTTTCCTTCCAGGCCTGTAGGTCTGCACAGGGCACAAGCAGCCCCAAAGTCACCAAATGGGGCATTGCTAACCTGGTTTATTTTTCTTTAAAACTATTGATCAAGCAGACTAGACTATGCATGCAGAGCTCTTTAGGATGTGCCCTGTGCAAAAGTGAGGCTATGAAAGAGTTATAACACCCAGGCTATTCATTTCTCCAAATGTTCCATTAATGGTGAGGTAAAATACATCTGCAGGCTAAATGGGAAGTACTTTTAGATTGAAAGAGGACAGCGCTACTGAGGACATGGGAGGCATGAAATGAAACAAGACAGAAACCAAACCGTACTGAATCATGCCAGTCAATTAGAGTACAGCACTGTCAGCCTAATGGAGGGGAGCAGAAACCCACAAAAATCCCAGCTTCTACCACATCCAAACAGGCCTATTTCACAACAAAAGCTTCTGTAGGGACCTGCAGTGAGTCTGGAGCCACCCACGACTGGGGTGTTTTGTTTGCTTGAAACTGACATGCTCCTGATGATAAATGAATGGGAGATGGAAGTGAAAAGGAATAAATACATCTCCCATGGAGAAATAAAGACATTTTCCCTCTTCACAGCATCAAGAAGAGAGCCCTTGCCAAGCTCTGAAAAGTAGGATGGCAACTGCATTTCATTTTATCAGCTCTGAAGCCTATGGAGATGACATAGATGGGAAAAATAAATCACCTTTGTCACAAAGCCTCTTTCAGCTTGATTTCTTGGCGTTAAATTAGTCAATACAAGTGAACTTCTGGTATCAATGCTCAAAAGTCAGAGGCCAAGAGCTACAAGAACAGCCAAGAGACAGAGAGTATTTCTTTACCATCTGGAAGTAAGGAACCACACTTGAATGGCTTTTATCAGACAAAACTGTTACTTGTGTTCCTCTTCCCACCCAAATGTCCCACTCTGCTGAATGCCTCTATCTTAGAAAGCTTTCTAATCTCCTTCCTCATGTCTATGAAGAGCTCACATCTCCCCACTCTCAACAAGCCAAGAGGTAGCCATCTCACCCTTAAAAAAGGCAGAGAAAAGACATGGTTAAAAACAAAGATTGGCAAGCAGTCCCTTGGGAGAGACAGGCAGATAGCTGGGAATCGCAGCATTCCCCATGCCTGGAAGGGGATTTTTACCAACTCCTCAGTGAGGCAGCTTTGAGCTTAGTGAAAAGCTGTCATCCACACAACAACAGCACGTGGTGGATGAGTCCTCACACATGGGAGCAGAGCCCATCTCCCTGGATCTTAGAGCAGGAGCTGCTCTAAGCCCTGGTAAAGGCAGCCCTGGTAAACCTGCTGCCATAAGCTGCACAAACCCAGATTTTCCGTAAGAGAGAGAGGAATTTCCTTTGGACAAGCATGTGAATACATTTGATTTTAGATGATTCATCTGGACAAGGTCTGAAGACTCGATATGGCCCATTTTCATGATGTTGTGATGATGACCTTTATCATCATACCTTTTCCTACGCCATTTTCTGCACTCAGTTTGACGAATAATTTCCTCCCTCGGTGACTACCAATTCACATCCTATTTTATATTTAAGGTCTCTTTTCTTTTGACAGGTTTTCACAGAAAGCGAGTGATGCCAACCTTCTCCTGCAGTGATTTGTACTCCTGTTTCTTTACCTTCAGAACACTGTACACAGAGTTGTGAGTTTCAGTGAATCATAAGCAAAGGAAGGATGGGATCTGCCATCTGGAAATGATTACACAAACTTATTGTGCTACATAAATATGCTGCTTGCTTTTTTTCATCCCTGCTAATTCTAACACAAAGCAGTGATACTGAAACCGATGCCAGACCAAACAGTGGAGAAAACAATGCAAACATGAACTTTGCCACCGGCAGCCTAAGTACTCAGCTTGATCATAAAGGAAAGAGCAAGCTGGAGCACATGAATATTCTGAAGTGGGTGAAATGGTCTGCGAGGGAAAGCAAAATGAAGTTTAGGTTAGGGGGGGTTTGCTAACATAGGCAAAATTTGATATCACTGAACACTAGCTGGACCTTAGCTGCTGAAGTGTGAAATCACAGCAGAAAGATCTGGTTTCTAAAAAAGCCCTAGGAAAACATGCATCTCTAGCACAGAGGAAGTCAGAAGGAAATCGGCTCCAAAGAATGTCTGCTCAATTTCCTTTGAGACAAAGGTATTTCTATCTCCAGAAAAGGGAAGCAATCCCAGCTTGCCCTAGACCCCTCAGCCAGCTCATTTGGGTTTGGTAGCTTTCCTTTTTGCAGTTGTTGTTGGGTTTCCACTGATCTGCCACCACTGTCCGGCTCCTTTTTAAAGTATTTGCTTTTTGTTCAAATAATCACTGATTTGACATTCACGTCTATGGCACTGGATTGCTTGACCTTGCGGAAAGGTTCTCCTGTGTCCTGCAAATACAAGTAGCCATGTGTGTATATTTATCTGACTCATCTCCTCTTGATTCAATCAAACCCAAGTTACCAAGAACATCAACATCCAGCACAGAGCGACTCACAGCATTGTGCTCATACTGAAGACTTCACAGTCACTGCATGTGGTGGGAGTGTATGGAGAAGGTGAGGAGACAAAAGACATGCTAAAGATCTACCCAAGCTACAGTCAGTTTCCTGCCACTGTTCTGCACCCCTCTCAGCCCTCAGGGGACTTGCTGCTGCTCCCAAACTGTGGAGAGCCCTAGTAAAACAGGCTTACCACCAACTGGGGCTGTGCTTCTAGCTGTGGCACACCTCATCTGTAATGCTGGCGTGCTTCCATCGTGATTCCCATCTCCTTAGCGGAAAAGCAAGGCTAAAGGGGGAAGACCAAGCAATAGGCTCCTATTCTGTTCAGTGCCTGGCCCCCACCATCAGGATGAAGTTGCTGTGTAGCCAGCAAACACAGGATCCCTCCTACCCATATTCATGTGAGAGCTGCACAGCAGCCCTTTATAATCTCTTTCGCCTGCTCCCCATGGGAGAGCCCACATACACAAGAGCTTTAGATTTTGTCCCTGCCTTTCACATAATCAGAAGCTGGACCTGCAACTCTATCAAATCATATGAATTTTATGCACAGACTGAGGAGTTATTAGCTAACTGGTAGGCACAGAGTACTGTAAGTCTGCTGGCGTGAGAGCAATCTATTGATCATTTGTATTAGGGTGTAGGATATCTGAAAATGTAAAGTATTGCTGTTAATCACACGGATGTTACAAAAATCAGGTGATGACTGATCTTATAAAAATTGATATTATATATAAATTTAGATATTATTATGTAAAAATAACATTTATTTTCTATGTTTCACTGAAATACCAGAGTGAGAGAATTCCAGCAGGATATAACAAGTGGCAGAGTATGAAAGCATAAGGCAGCTAGGACAGCACAGCTTTTCTCTCTTGTTCCGCTGCATTTTTCCTGTGCAAAAGGGAGCACCTAAACTTTGGAAATTCTTCTGGAAAGAGATGGCACCACTAAATAGCCATGAAACAGCTCAGGAAATTGCTTGGCTAGAAGATGGCTCCACACTGAAGTCGCACAAGCTATACCCCAGCCTGTCTTCATCAGCCACCACCAAAGGTGGCCCCAAGTCATCAGCCCAACCTGCCTTGAGTTCCTACTGCCTGGGGGGGAATGGTTCAAGGTTGAGCTACTCCCCATGTGGGGCTTCATTCTTCCTGCCTGAGAAAACAAAGTTGATTTGCCTGTGGCTAAGCCAAAGCATGAGCCAGGAACAGGAAGGAGGATGGTGGGAGAGCCTGGACTCCAGCCACAAGCCAACCTGTAATTAGAACACAGATAATGCCAGAGAGCACTGCTGAAACTAACAAGTCAGCTCTGGCTGAAACCAAATGTGCTGTGTTATCAGGCAGCTATCTAGGCAGGTATTTGAGCTGGAATCACACTATCATCTGACTTTTCACACTGCATAAAGGAGGGGGCTGATTCCTTTACAAATCTTTGGCTGTGACTGAATGAGACACAGAAAATGAGCAGATTCTCAGATGTTTCATCCTTAATATACTGACCAAAACAGCTCAGAGACAAGTTGCTTAATCTGGTCAGTCAAATATCCCTGAGTGCTGCATTGCTTTCATTGATCTGAGCACAGAAGTGGGCGTTTTCAACAATTAAGTGCTCCAAAAATATGATTTGCAATTGCTACTCAGCCTCTTCTGGTTTCCAGCAAAGTCCCACAACTACTCAACTGCCACAACTTTAGTATCCATGCTTTTCTATTCCTGATGGCTTGCGGATACCAAGTCTGCTGTTGGCATCCAGGTGCCTGAATGGTCCACTGTCCAGTTCATGTCTTGGAGCTAGAGAGCATCTGGAGATGCTGCTTTAAAGGAATAAATGAACTTTCAAGCAAGAGAAAGCGAAGTACACGACCCTAAACAAGAAGGATGAATAGGCTTGGACAGACATCTCAGGCTGAGCCCAGTAAGCGCCACAGCTAAATGGGAAAGAAGACTGGCAAGGAGAAAGAAAAAGAAGGATGTACATGGAACAATGCGTGAAAGAGGAACATCCATGGATGAGCAAGGAGGGCAAATTGTAGAATGCACAACAGAGAGAAGGAGATCAAGGACAAGAGGTGATTAATACGCTCCCAGAACACCACTGCAAAGACAAAACCTAACCCTGGACAGGGCAGAGCTGAAGGAAAAAGTGGGCCAGCAGGCAAGGGGGAAAGCAAGCAAACTGAACCTTTAAAGCTTATACAGCAAACTGTGGTCTTGTACTCCAGTGAACTGCAAGACAAACCCTGGCCCTGTGCACTGCTGGCACTTGAAGTAAGTTTAAACACCTCCCCATGAAATCAAACAGGGCAGCTCCCCCAGACCAGACAGCCATGGGGAACTCCTGACTCCAAGCCCACAGTTTACTGGTTCTGTTCAGTCGTAGAAAACCCCTGCCGAGCACAACAAACATCTGCTTTGAGCTATTCCAGGCACAAGCAGCAGGTCTGAAATGCAGGCCAATGACTGTGATCCCCGAGGAACAACTCTTTGTCTTCAAGCCCCTCGATCAGACACCTCTGGCATAGGCAGTCCAAGCCAGGGAGGGAAGCTCTCCTCCTACACATCAGCTTTTAAACACACAAGCTTCATCATTCAGGCTCAGAAAACTACTCACAGACAACACTACAATGGAGGGCAGCATCTGGTCAACAAACCCCAGCTCCTTAGAGGGTATCTTGATAAAGACACCACGCATGGCTGTCCTCTGGGGTCTGTATAGTCACTGCTTAGCAAGGAAATTCCAAAAGCATGCTGATGAATTGGAGAGGCTGCAAACGTGATTTGAGTGCTGGGGAAAACACAGCAAGTGGGAGCTGGCAAGTTCAATCTGTGCAGGCTATCAAGCAAAAAAGTGAAAGGCTGATTGCCACATAAAAACTGTCAGAAAAGACAACACCGGTGACTAAACGCTTGTCACTTTAAAGGACAGAATGACTGAGACCTGTAAACAGCCACCGCAGTCAGACCAAAGTCAAATGAGATTACAGGCACGCATTTTAACTGAGGCGGTGATTAACAACTGTGGCAAAACTTCCAAGGAAGCGGTGAGTTCCCCACCCCTTGCTATTTGTCTTAGCATGAAGACAGATGCTTTTCTGGGGAGGATGATTTCAAGCAAATTAGAAGCTCAGTGCAGGTCTGAGTGGAACCTTGCAGCCTGTGCTATACAAAAGATCAGGCTAGATTATCTAATGGCTCCTTTTGGCCTCAAAACTCTGGCTGTGGATCTATGAATCTCATTCCTCACCTCCAGTCACGCTGTGCACCAACACAAGAGAAATGCCAGTACCCGCCGCAAACAGCATCCGTGAGAGCACAGCAGCGCTGCCACCACGGTCAGGGCAGCTCGCTCAGGGAGCCCACGCCATCAGGAGCGCAAACCAGAGGACAGCAATGATAAACACACAGAGAGGACCATCTCCCTGACTTGTTGCTCACGCTCCTGTTGATACAGCCCAGCACACGGGCGGTTTCTGGGCTCAAGCACACACTGAAGCGGTTCACGTTCAGTTTCTCATCAACCAGCACCCCAAATCCTCCTCCTCAGGCTGCTCTGAATCACTGCTCTGCACAACCTGTACCTGGGACTGCCCCGACGCAGAGGCAGGACCTCGCACTTGGCTTTGCTCAGCTTCACAAGGCCCACGCAGCCGCCTCTCAAACGCATCCAGGTGCCTCTGCCTCCCACCCTTCTTTATACCTCAAATCACCAATAAAGAACCGGTGTGAGCGGCATTCCCGGAAAGAGATCCATCCTGTTTCCAGCGGGAGCCCGGCTCAGCACCCACTGCAGCCGGGTCCTAGCGCCCGTTACCGCGGATGGGCCGCCAGGGGGCACCCCCGTGCCGAGCCTGAGCGTGTGCGCGAGGAGCCGCGGAGCCCGGTGAGAGGAGCCGGGGGGGAAGAAGCGGCGCCCCGCGGCCCCGGCGGCCGTTCCGAGCTGCTGCGGGCTCCGGAGGCCGCGGTGGCCCAGCGCCTGCCTCCGGCCCCGAGTTCCTGTAGGGCTGTGGGCTCCTGCTTGGTGCCCTCATTCAAGTAAGGTAATGAGGAAGCAGATAGGAGTGAAAACAAGGGAGGGAGGGGGGCAGTGGGGCTGTTTCCTCATGAGCCGTGTAGAACCTGAGCTGCCGGTTCCACCGGAGAGCTGAAACCTGAGCTTTTCCCGCTGAAAGCGGAGGCAGTGCAGTAGCAGGAGTCGATGGGGTCTGCTTAAATCGCGCTTACGGCGTTTTAAAGGGGTGTGAATGCGTTAAAGCCACGCAGCCCTTGTTGCTTTGTATTTGCTCGTGCATCTGAGCGAGGAAAGGTTCCTGTGAGGGAAGCGACCCTGACGCGCACCAGGATTTATGTTGTGGAGAATATCTGTGGGGAAACCCAAGTTGTAAATGATTCTTCGGCTTGGTAACCCGTGTGTTTTAGGCATTTGCTATCCTTGTAAGTTCGGAGGGTTTGGAGCTTTCATAGGAGACCTGCTTGGTGAGCCAGCCCTGCTCTATCACACTGCCGTTACATGCTGAGCGTCAGCTCTGAGCCTATAAATGCCAGTTCCAGAGTGCTTGAAGAACGCTGCAACACAGCAGTGGCTTTGCACTGAATTTGGCCTCTATTTTGAGCCACCAGGCAGGTACACCACCTCTATTTTGATAACCAGGGAGTTACGGCTTGCAGCAGAACCATCCATCACCTCCCAAAGCACCCAGCTGATTTCCAGGGTTTGTACTTGGTCCATGGTGATGCTTCAGGACACAGGAGTGGTGGAAGCATCCCAGTTACTCACAAAATGACGCTTGGCCTCTCATTTCTTCCCCCGTGCTGTGACTGTTGTACTTACTGAGGGCAAGCTATTAGGAAATTAGTTGTGGATTTGAAGTTACTGTGTGTTCAGTGGCTATCGCTGCGAGCCCCATTTAGACTTCCCACTGTTGCCCTCCTAGGAAAAGAACTCTCTTTGCAGTTGCCCTTTCTTTTGTGTGGTCAAATCCACATTTTCCACCCTAAATCCTGCCTGTCTCCTTTTCTTGCATTGGTGAAGAGCAGCAGGAGGATTGACTCCATTCTTTCATTCGTAGTGTCCTTTATTTTCTTCAAAAGCATTTCTTTTTCTTCATTAAAAAAAAAAAAAACAACCAAACAAAAAAATCCAAAAAAAACCACAAGATTTGGGCTGGGATCTTGAGGGGATAAGAATGAAGAAGAGGTTTTGCTTCTTACTTCATTTCCTTGTATCCTATCACTGAAGGTTAGTATTTTTCCTTGAAACTTCATAAGCAAGAAAATCAACAGTTTCTGATAGATGGCAAGTTGCATTCCCTGTGCTTGAAAGGGAAAAGACAAGAAGTAATTAGGATATAATTCAAGAGGAAAGAACTATACTTCAACACCATGGGCAGTTTCCTGGTTGTATTTGTAGATTTATTGGTTATTTATTCCCTCTGACTGAGATTTATGTGAAGTAAACGACTACCTGTGAGGTTTTCTAGTATCAACTGTAGCTTCAACATCACAGATGATAAACACCCTCACTTAGATGAAACAGTCTGGAAAGCCCTTCAAACTCTTACTTATTGCTGCTGCCTACTCACTGTCCCTTTGATGCTGAAACAGTTAAAAATGTCTGAAACAGATTGACTGGGTGGAATTACTCCCTGCAATTCCATAGAGTGTATCAGGGATTAATTTAGCACCGTTTTTTCGGCAGGATAACAGCTACATCCAGTCATTAGCCAGTTAATAAATTATTCAGGGAGTTTTCTTCCACACAGCCCATTAGGGACAAAGAAAATCCTTTTCCATTCAGTCATTGTCTTTAATTTTGGTACCATTTTAAGAACTCCACTGCATTAGCGAGTGATGAATAACCCGGGCAGGCAGTTGTGTTGTGTGCATGCCTGGGTGCAGCTGGAGCCTGTCCCACAGCAAGCACCAGCAGCTTGGGGCTGAGAGGCAGGCAGCTGGTGTCTGCCCTGCCTCCCAGAGCCCCATGTAAGCCACGGGGCAGCCCCACAGAGTCCAGCTGCTGCACCGCTGACTGCTCACTCTTTGGGCTGTGCCAAGTGCTAATTGATGCCATTTCTGATGGGGAGCTCAGCTGAGCACAGATGTCTGCGGCAGCAGATTCACACATACAACTTCCTGGTACTACTGACACACAGTACTTGGCCACAGCTAAAGATGTGCAAAGAAAACAAAGCTGAAGCTTGCATCATTATGCATCCATCTGCTCAGCTCCAACCAGCCTGTCATTGTGCTTGCTATAAGTGCTTATGGTGAGCTTTTCCTATTCCAGAGTTTGGGAAGTGGTCAGGCACTGAACACAGCATGGCACACTTGGGTTTGTTGATGGTGAGGACAGTGTCACTGCCATAGAATAGCTGCACTAGTCTCTATGGGCACTCAGCCATGCAGCTTTGAGTTCAGGTGCCCAAGTCCCACATTACTGATTCTTCTGCCCCCCAGACTCTACAAATACCCTCATTCTCTCAGCACCAGTTCCTGTCTGCAGTGTTGTCCTGCTTTCAGCAGTAGCAGTCATTTTTCTCCTTTTTAGTAGCTGGTGTAGTGCTGTGTTTTTGACTGTCAGCCTGAGAAAAGCGTTGATAACACCGGTGTTTTTAGTTACTGCTCAGTAATGTTTGGTCTGACCAAGGATTTTCTGAGCCTCATGCTCTGCCAAGGAGGAGGGGAAGCCGGGAGGAAGCAGAGACAGGACACCTGACCCAAACTAGCCAAAGAGGTATTCCATGCCACAGCACGTCATGCCCACTATATAAACTGGGGGCGGTTACCTGGAAGGGTTAGATCACCGCTCAGTCGGGCTGGGTATCGGTTGGCGGGTGGTGAGCAGTTGTATTCTCTTCCCTTGTTATTTCCCTTATCATTATTATTGGTGACAGCAGCAGTGGTTTGTGTTATACCTCAGGTACTGGATTGTTCTTATCTCAACCCATGGGAGTTATGTTCTTTCGATTCTCCTCCCCATCCCTCTGGGAGCAGGGGCAGGAAGGGTGGGGGGAGTGAGCTAACGACTGCGTGGCTGATTTATGGCTGGGCTTAAACCATGACAAGTGTCCAACAGAAGTACCTGAGGCCCAAGTCTTTAAGCTTGCTAAAACCCTGTTACATATCCAAATACTTTGGGCATTTCCCACCAGTTATGCCTATTTCCTTGTTATACATATTCTAATAGCCAGTGAGCACCATATACACCCTGGTGAGAAGCAATCAGATAAATTGTGGGAGTTTTCAGCTAGAATCCCTCTTCCACCAGCTGTTTCAGAACAGGACATTAAACTTCCATCTCCTATTTAAGTGAAATGCCTCTCCCTCTTATCTGCATCAAGTCATCTTTACTGAGCCACTGTTAAACTTTGCTGAATAGTTTTTTGCTGGTAGACATTTTTTAGATACAAATTAGAAGATGGGCAGGGGTTGAGGTCTCCCACCTGGACACAGGGTTATGGACTCATTGCCATTCAATGTAAATAGTTAACTGTACTGAGGATCTGCCATCAGACCTTACCATGAGCATCTGAGATACATAAGCAGCCAAGAGGGACAGAATTACTCAGCAGAGGCCAGGAACAACAGGATGAAGGTGGTTAAAGGTATTTTTCAATTTAAATTGAAGGAAAAAACCCATGGAGAACTAAACTGTAATCAGACTTTGATCTGGATCACTTAAAAGCAAGTCTGTCATGTAAATTAATGTTGAATTGGTAAAATAGAATCATACCATTTCTCTTTTCCTTAGTTCTGTTGTTTCACAGTGTTTCTAAAATGAGATGGAAAGTTTTCCATCTGCCTAGCAGGAATGTTGGGAAAGTGATCCGCTGAAAATGAAAAAGAAATCAAAACTATTCGTGAGTTCAGAAGTGCAGTATCTTGTGGGTCAAGCATTCACATCCACCTGGTATTTTAGGAGAGCTCTTAGGAAATGCGGGGAAGAATTACAGCAGTTTCTAGGAGACAGAGGGAAGTATGAACTGTACTAAAGCTGTCTTCATGAAATGGCAGTAGTTCTATCCCTATTTGAATTGTAGCATTCTTCTCATATAGTCTCACCACTAGATGAATACCTGGCCCACTCTCTCTTCTAGGGAAAGAATAAGTAAAGCCAGCAGTTGGGGTATGGCTGTCATACCAGTTTGGGCTCATTGCATCCAAAAGACAATGCCTAGCTGTGCAGCAGAATACTTGCTCTCTATCATGTGGGTGAAACAAACTCACATTAGGAGATAGAGTTACATGCTCATAAAGCAAATAAGCATGCCAGAGCTTTGATGCGTTATGTAAAAACTCAGGATCAGTTTTCACTCCCCTTCACTTCTGCCTCACTTAAAAAATTCCCTGCTCAAATCTGCTCTTTCCAATCCAACACAAATTCCTTGTGATAGAAGCGAGCACAGAGCGCAGCCCTCTCCCAAACCAGATGATATTTAAATTAGCTTCATCTATTTGCTTATTTAAAGCAGCATGACAGCAGGGATAGCTGAGCTCCACCTTGATGGCATAATAAACTTGAACTCGGTGATATGTGCAGGGATTGATTTCTGCTGTTGACAGATTCTAGGCTCCAGCAATGAGTGTGTTAGAGGGGATGTAAATGCAAATGGCCACACGGTTTCCTGAAGACATGAGTGCTCCTATGGTCTTATACTAATCACTTCCACATTAAACTCTTCTTTTTCTCTGTGTAAGCTGCCTGCTTTTCAGAAGAGGGTTATGACCATGGAGACTGAATGCATTCATTCTCCAGGTCAAAAAGTTTGGGAACAATAAGCACCAATTCTAAACCCAACCAACCAAAACCAAATTAAACAAGAAAATAATTTCACTGGGAGAAATATCCCTTGAAGGTACCTTCTGATATGTGTTAGGCCACAACCCTGACTAAATGAAAACTGACATAGGGAAAAGACAGTATAAGAAATGTCAACCTGTATTTCCTGTGTTGATATAGATAAATTTATACTTTTTTCATCAATCACAAACACATCTCTCTGATGACAACCTCAGGTTTTGCCAAAAGGCGGGGTTGGTTTTCTCCCTGTTCCACCAGCCCTCATCTCTCTCCCCTTCTCAAGAACCACAGAGCAACCTTTAGTGCCTGCTCTCAGACTGACTTCCAGAGCACAGGTGTTTTACTGCTGGCTAGCAATGAGACAAAAAAAGTCCCTGAGATGTTGTTGCCTCTCCCCAGAATTCTTTGCCTTGCTTAAAGCAAAACATGGGTTTTGAGATATAGAAGTGCGAGAGGGGAAATCCTGATGCTTCAGCATTAGAATTGCCCGTTGAAAACTGACTCGGTTCTTATCAAGATAACACAGGCACAGCCGCGCTGACAGTGTGGTAGGGAATGCTTGGCTCCACAAGCTTCCAGGAAGCCCCATTTCAGACAGCTCCTTCCCAAAGCCTGTCTCATGCAAGCAGCATGGTTGGCTTTTTGAGGAAGGAATTTGCCTTGCTGCGGGGGGAACGACTGGGTCACAGACAAACCAGCCCTGCATTTCAGAGGGGAAGTACTGAGTGCACTGCTGAGGTCACCTTTTCTCCTTTTGATTCTTGCAGTGAAGGAAACAGAAGCCAGACACGGTTAGAGGAATATCTTGGCTTGCAGTGAAGTCATTCTCACAGTTAAAGCTTCTGCTGCAGCTCCTGGCAACTTGGATGAAATTATGAATGCAAGGGGCTTGACTTTGCCATGTAACTGGTGTACCGTAAGTAATGGAAGGGCAGACAGAGCTGTCTGTCCAACTGCAGCTTGGCAGGCAGCAAATACACTCACCTGCTAGCTGACACCAGCCAGCAAGAGGTGCTCCAGTTTACAACATAAGGTTATTTCCTTGTCTCTTTGTATTTAGGCAGCCTCGTTTCTTGTCCTGTCTCTTCCCTTGTACTCCAAAGGGAGCAAATGCAAATGCACAGGTTTTCTCGGTTTCTCTGTGGAATCGATAGTCAAATCAGCATTACAAATCTGTGGTTTGGGCAAGCTCTGCTCAGGAGCATTTTGTTGTCAAACTATAAAATACATCTTGGGCTCTGTTTGCCCTTGATCTGTTGGTGTTATTTTCATCCTTCCCCTAGAGACATTTAAGCTAATGTGACCTTTTCTGTTGGAGTAAAAGAAAGAGAGAAAGAAATGTAATGCCAGGAGTCCAGAGAATGGAGCCTTAAAAACAAAAGTCACACCTGTTAAGGAACTTTGATAAGCCTGAGACCACTGCATATCCTGCAGTAGTCTTGCAGTCCCTGCTGTGTTATCATGTAAAGACGCACAGAGAAAAGAGTTCGTTTAGCAACACCCGCATTACAGAAAGCCAACCTTTCAAAGCACACCACGAAGACAGCTGTCTGTGCTGGTTCCCTGACCCGTGGCAATGAAACCGGTGGCAAAGTGCTGCTCACCACCCAGTCACTGAAGGCTCTCTCACAAAAAGTATGAATGACCAAAAAAAGTCATTACTAATTTTTCTTATTCTTTATGCATTATGTCTTGGCTTTATTATGTTTTTAGTATTTAAAACTCTCAGAGTTATGGGGAAGTCTGTTAAATCATTACATTGCACTTCCTTATTCTTACGCATTTCCGTTTATAAACATGAAACCTCACGATGTTCTCAAAGCAGGTTTTATTTATCTGTTTTAGAGAAAGGGAAGTAAATCAGGTTGCCCCAGCCAAGGCCAGGAGATAATGTCTGAGTCATGATTAGGACCCCGTCATTCAGCCTCAGGCCAGGATAGTCTTTGGTGGACAGGCGTCCATCATCACAGGCCCAGAGGGGCTTCAGCTGGAAGCTGCAGGAATCATAGCACCATAGAATTGTCTGGGCTGGAAGGGACCTTAAAGCTCACCCAGTTCCAATCCCTGCCACTGTCAGAGACACGTTCCACGAGAGCAGGTTGCTCCAAGCCCCTGTGTCCAGCCTGGGTTTGATCACTGCCAGCGATGGGGCAGCCACAGCTTCTCTGGGCACCCTGTGCCAGCGCCTCAGCACCCTCACAGGGAAAAACTTCTGCCTTAGATCTAACCTGAACTTCCCCTGTTTTGGCTTTAACCATCACCCTTTGTCCTGTCGCTACAATGCCAAGCATATATATAACTGTATATAAGTATATAACTGCTCAAGGAAGGTACAGTTCTCCACACAACTGGGAGAAAGGGTGTAGTTTGCCAACAGTTAAACTCAAAATAATAACCCAAATGAAGAGTAAAATTGCAATTTCATTAACCCGAACTGTTTCTGAAAGACAGCATCAACCTGGTGCTAGCATCTGAAACAAGTTCAGTCACTTTAACAATGCCTGTAGCTTGGTCAGCTTTAGAATTTAAGGGGCTGTTGTTTGTGCAACCTCTGTACAAAGGGTTTTGCTGTCAAAAGTTGAAAGATATCCTATGGACCAAAAGTTCAGACACTGTTCAATTGGCCAGAGCAGAGTCTTGGATACTCTTTGTGTGATCCATCTTTTTGAAGCAACATAGACATTATTCTTCCTGGAAAGCACAGCAGAGTCACAGGGGGCTCAGAGCTGGACAGTGTCAGAAGAGCAAGAAATCAGTATCTGAACAACCAAATCACACCCACTGTGCTTAGGTAATCAAATTGAGAAAGTCAGCAGGACTGCTCTCCTTCCAGGAGCTCTTCATAACAGGCAAGAGAGATGAGTAAAATACTTCAGATTTCACTTGGCTGTGGTGTTTTTTATAACCTCCACAGCCTCAACACTCAAACCTGTGCATTTGGCTATTGTCACTATTGCAAAGTGTCTCAAAGTTTTGAATGCTTTGTGGAAGACACTTTGCATAGTCTAATAATTCTTTAGCTAGGGAAGCAATTCCTCCTTTTCTACCATATACTTCATTCAACTTAAATTACATTCCTCTTAACTCTCTTTTACTGCATTATAGTGTGATGGTGGAAAAGGCTGCAAAGCACCTCTTGGTATTTCAACTTATCATCCTTGCTGTAAAGTTTCATGTAGATTCACACTGAGTACTGTTTTTCAGTTGTCATATCTGCTCACAGAAGTTTCATCTGCTTTTGAAGGGAGAAATGAGTTGAATGCGCCTGCCTCCAGGGCAATCACTTTCTAAGCGTTTTCATTTTAGTTATAGCCATATGATCCAGCTTCAGCAATTAATTACCTTGCTCGGTGTGATGCAGTTGCTGTGACTTAGCAACTGTTCATTCGTATTCTGGTCACAGAGTGGAAACCCAAAACAGGTACCCCGGGAGAGACCAAGATTCCTGACCTTAACTGTAGGTGGCATTCTTCATCTGTTCTTCTGAGTCACAGCTTTAGAAACAGAGGCAGAGGAGGAATTTTCGTGTAGTCTTGATTAATGTTCGCAGCCCTCTCCCAAGTTTAATTAAACGGTACTTTTAGCTGGAAGGAATGCAGGTTCATAAAATCTGAAGTTGTGTAACTGTTACCTGGAAAGATTAAAACCATTTTCTTGCCCTGGAAGCTGAGGAAATGTCAGTGTTTGAGTGATCTGGACTGTTTCCAGAGAA
This sequence comes from Ara ararauna, assembly GCA_028858755.1. Classification (NCBI taxonomy): domain Eukaryota; kingdom Metazoa; phylum Chordata; class Aves; order Psittaciformes; family Psittacidae; genus Ara; species Ara ararauna. Next base: position 124,566,111 of record CM054379.1, read on the forward strand.
ATTCTTCCATTATGTGCTAGGAAGAAGAAAAAGCTGTAATGCCCAAAGGTTTATCCATGGCCTAGAGACCATTTGCAATTACCTTGCAGCGAGAGTGAGCAAATCCAACTACATTTTAAATTATCAGTGTTATCTCTAGAGGAATCTCAAATAATTTCCTCTTGGAGAGGGGGTTTTGGCACGCACAGCATTTCTCATGTGGACGTGGTTATCTGAGACAACTCTGCACTGTTCCAGCAGTAGAAAGGTTGCAAGGAAAAAAAAGAGGATATTTTATTCTCCAATTTAGCTAAAAATTGGGTGAGCTTGAGAAAGAGAAGTAATCCTGCTCGGCTAGAGCCAGGCTGAACTGCAAGCAAGTTATCTTTGAGTATCCCATGCAGCTCTGAGCACATCTTGCTCTCAAAACTTTCCCAGCCCTGATCCTTGCTCTGCTGTAATGGCATCAGTGGGTACCAGATGATGTGCATCCTTCGTGATGCAGGCAAACATCCACCAGGGATTAGACTAAGGACACAGAGTTTATCTACACTTGTGACCTGGGACAGCTTCTAATCCTGTGAATCAATCTTCCAAATAGGAATGCAAATCAATTAAATTATTCATTTCCCTTCTTAGCTTAATGAAAGATTAAACTACAAGAAATTCATACTAGTGCCAGAGAACTGAAAACATATGGCTAAGATTCATTTTGTTCATCAGAGGCATTGGTAGGTCAAAGACATCAAACCTCTCAAATAGCAGGCTTTCTTTTTAAAGCAAATAAACCCCTCAGCTTGTGGGTGCTCAGTTTCTTTTAGCATTTTCATTTCTGTTGTGACAGTGAGGTACAGTCTAAACAGTTAAACAAGCTGAGAGGATTCCGGGAAACATTCCACATATCCATTTTTCCACATTGTTTTCTCTATGAAATGTGTTATCAAAAGCAAGGCGTTTTCAGCCTTCTCTAGGACCAAGTTAGAACCAAATCTTTTAGACTTATCCAAGGGGAACACTCAGATAAAGGCTAAATAAAATATTCTGAAAAGCTTAGATTTTTGGTGCATTAGAGTCTGGGGAAAAGGCATTAATTTATTGGTTTTCCTGTTTGCTCACCTACTGTGTAAAGCATGATTGTATGAAAACTTCAGAGGCATGCCCATCAGGCCCAATGGTTGTCACAAAAGGAAGCACGTCTACTGGCACCAGGTGACAGGCTTGGCTGCTGCCTCTGGCAATAGTGTGGAAGGGCAGAAACTAATGGAGCCAGTCTTGGATTTGCTGCTGGTGACAAAGTATTTCACAGCGTTCACTAATACCCACAGAATTGTAGGTGATTTAGCTATAGGTGGATAGAAAATGCATGGCTAAAGCTGCTCTGTACTCCTGTGAATGAGAGAATCATAGAATGAACTGTGTTGGAAAAGACCTTTAAGCTCATGAAGTCCAACCAGTGCCCGGCACTGCCAAGGCCACCACTGACCCGTGGCACTGAGGGCCTTGTCTACACAGTGCGTGAACACTTGCAGGGACGGTGATGCCAGCACTGCCCTGGGCAGCCTGATCCAGTCTGAATCTCTCTTGGTGCAGCTTGAGACCATTATCTCTTGTCTATCACTTGTCACTTGGGAGAAGAGACCTACCCAAGTGCCAAATCCTGACCAGGACAAAGCTCCAAACTACAACATGGTCCCTAAAGAAGTAAAACGTAAACCAATATTGTGCAGCTCATTCTGCTTGAGCCCGTGGACGATTTAAATCTCAGCCTTATTTACCTGAGTTTTGGAAAGGGCAGCTTAACAAGTTCTTGAGTTTGGACTTTTGTTTTTTACATTAGGCCAGGGTCAATGAGGTCTTCAGTAGCAATGGCTGATGAAGCTGAACAGCCATATTCCACATGAGGAAACACACCAAGGGTGTGTAAAATCATCCTCTAGTATGTTTTACAGCTACCTTTGTGTTCTCAGAGCTGGAAAACACGTTTCATAGTTATAGTTTAACTAGAGTACTGTGAGACAAAGTATGCAGAGGTTTCTAGGCTTCATTATGGGCAGAGACAAAAACATCAAACACCTCTGGGTTTTGTAAAATCAGGCTTCTTGGTATGAACTCAATCCTACAACTCAGCCTGCTTCAGATGTCTTTGTACAGATCTATGGAGTTACAGGTAAAAGACTCCCTCAGTCCCTCACCAGCATGCTGCCATGAGAGATAGCATATTTCAAATGCAGATTCACGAATACCTTCCACCGTGATCTTAAGGTCCTTTCCAACCCAAACCAGTCTATGATTCTGTAAGCAGAAGTATCTTTAATGGCAACTTTGCATCTATTTAGACTATACTTAGGTAGATTTAAAACTGCCCTGGTGTCTTTCCCATGAACAAAGTCAAACTCATGTTCACATAAACATAAACATGACCAAGGCAAAATCCAGTTTTACTGGGTATAGTTAAATCCCACCTAAGTGAAATTATGGTGATACATTCCCAGGCTAGTCAAATGGTTGTGTAACGTCTCCATTCCGGCCATGGTGAGATGGTTATGGATCCTTTACAGCATCCCAGGGACTGAACTGACGTATCAGGGCAGCTGCATTTCATGTCCTGTGCCATTGCACTCAAGTCTCACAAGTGGCTGTAGTAATTAGTTTCACAAATCTATTTTCTCAGGTTTAATAAAGGGATTTGGCTAAGCCAATGATCGCCATATAATCTAGAGAGAAAGTGTTCAAAGAGAAATCCTCATCACAGCATGGATTTAATAATCAGAAGCTCCAGGTGACTCACCTGGACCTTGTCTTTGCAAACCTTACAGTGATTTTTCCAAATCAAGTTCATTCAGTGCTTTGGAAGAGTGCCTTGGAAAATGAATTCTTCTCCTATCATGTGGACAGTGTAGGCATATTTTCCCATAGCGTAAGAAGAGATAGAACATTTTCCCACTCCCCTAGAAATTGAGTTAATGCAGAATGACTAATTCATCTTTTTGGACTGTCAAAATGCTCGTTGTAAACTCAATGCATCATTTAGCCTAAAGTACATTGCAGCAAAGGATACAGTCCAAGGAACACAGTTTCTTTTCTCTTGATTAATAAAGGCTTGGAAATCATGCTTAAGAACATTCTGTGGTCCCTCAAGGTCAAGAAAAAGATGCAATACTTACGAATTAGAAGCAGTTCACTCCAAGGCAATGGGCAGTACTTTAGCTCACCATACATTGCCCAATAATTTACTTTAAAAACTTCCATGTGGCTTCATCTACCCTTCACATCTCTGCAGTGTTTTGTGTCCCCATTGGGGTGGATAGTGCAGACCCTAGGGCTGCCCACTCAATCTTCATGCCCTGGGCAGTGGTGGTTTGGCAGAGCTGTTGGAGAGAAGCATGCACTTCATTCTTCTATCGTGTCCATTTCATGGGAAATACTGTGCAGAGCCCTGACAGAAATTAGGGCAACAACACAAATTTATTTGTCTTTTCTGTATGATTTCTTGAGTTTGGAATTTGCTAGCAGATAACACAAGCTTACTTCACAAGTTTGCTATAAAGCATAAGGAAAGGTCGGGTGTTGTAGGAACTACAAGGTCAAGTTTTGTAGAAGCTATATGCAGCATCAACAAAGATTTTCCTTACAGCCTCCTTCTCAGGGGTTTATTTCCAAAGTAAACTGCAGTGATTGTGTCAGCACTTAAACAATCATTCCCCTGACTCCCCAGTGCTATTCAACTTTGTAATACACATCAGGAGCGGAGGGGGTTCAGGCAAAACCAGTCCAGTTTTTCTGTCATAACATTGCTGAATAACAGCATAGGGAAAGAAAATATTTATGAAGAAAGATCAACAAACCAATGAGCATCACTTGGGAACAATCCAGCTGATGCAGGAGACAAAAGCTGCAGCAAGGAACAGCACGCATGACTGGTGCAGACATGTTGCTGGACTCAAAAGCCCTGGCTGGAAAGGGTAAGTCCACTTGGGACCGTTGAAAACATACCCCTATGATAGCTCAGTGGTGAGCAGGACACTTGCAGTATTAAAATTCATTATGCTGTTTGGGGGTTTTTAGCCATTTAACAGAAAATTGATGATAGTATGGTTCAACACCATCTCCTGTCTGTTTTGTGTAACATCTTACATACACCTTATTAGTATAGTAAGTTTGGAGAACTTGTCTAGAAATGCTTTCAAATGTTTCTTCAAGCAGCAACACACTGAAAGTGCTGTTTTCTCTCTTGAACCAATAAAAAAGGCCTTTGAATGGCTTTTGTAATATGCAGCACCAAATGTCCTGATTAATAGAACCCCAGGAGATATGGACTAGAACTCATATCACAGGAGCAATCTGAAGGCCCAAAAGCCTATTATTTTGTGAGAATTACTATGGAAATTCCAACATGTTCATTAGGAACATTGCTACTTTACCATCACTGGAATACTCTAGTATCTGCTAGGCAACTTAGGAATGTCAGGGTGCTGCAGGAGGGAAGCTGGATTTGGAAAGGGTGGAAGATGCTTATTGATCTCTCTCAGGAGCCAGTCTGAACATAACCGGATAATATTGCTGTTTGAAAAGGACAGATTGGAGCATGACAAAAAGGTGACTGTGAGGTTCAGGACTGTCAACACAGCATTGTAAAACCATGTATTTCAAGTACTGTGGATGGAGAAAAGGCCTAGTAAGAAAAAGAAATGTCAATAAATACATGAATTTCACATCCTAACAGTTCACCCTTATTTCCAATATTCCTCTATTAAAACCCACAGTTACTTAATTATATCCAACTGAATCAAAAACAAACTGAAGGCAGAGAGTCTTGATGTGAATAAAAAATACAGCTAACTCTGTCCCAAAATGATAAGATTTGGCAACAGCAAAATACAATGACCAAGGTAAGGAGGGCAAACTGAAATACACAAAAGTAAATGAAGCTTTAGTTAAAGGATGCAGTGGGAAAGGACAGGCGAAAGAAAAGTTCAGGAAAAATGCAGTAGAGGGATAGAGCTCAAGCAGATGGGAAAGAAAAAATAAACAAGGAAAATGCTGTTTAAAAAAACAGAGCATGAAATATTATATTCCACCTTCACTGAAAACAAGTCTAGTGTCTACTTCTTTCATGGGCAGAAGGATAAACACTGAGTGAACCACAGTGGCTTCCAAAGAACATTGCCAGCATCAGTACTGGCAGGGAACATGAGCTGTGCCTAGCGCTTGTCCCAGAGTGAATTCTGTTGTTCTGACTTCATAGAATGGTTTGGGTTGGAAAGGTGCTTAGGATCATTCAGTTCCAACCGCCCAAGCTCTGTCCATGCCTACCAGTACTGTAGGGACAAGATAAAGTAAATATAAGGTTACTTTAGATTTAGAATATCACTGAGCCTGGATTAAGGTCATGTTTCTTTTCCCTTTCTGAAGAATTGCTATGGCTCCTCCACACCCTTAAGACACTCAGAATTATAACAATTTGGGGAGGAAAAGATGAAATACTTTTGTATCATGTTTGCATTGATTTAAAGAAAACCTTACATGTCCTGGCTTTGCCTTGAATAATCATCCTTTGATGTAGGAAAGAAAGGAAACATCATACTTGAAATCTTTTCATGCATGAATGTAATATATACTGAATTCATGTCAGGAACAAACATTTCTCCTTTCTTGCCTCACCAATTAATTTTGCAATGAAATGACAACATTGTCCTTATTAAAATGCCTGAGTTTGTGGCACAGACTTTTTTACAACTGAAAGTGTGAGCTAAAGTAAACATGACTTGCTCACTGTCTCCTATGTATTTGAAAAGATGGTCCATGAAGATACTCACTGAACCAAAAATACACAGCGAGACATGGAACTCTCAAAGCTTTTTTTCCCATAGTCTGGAATCTGGAAATTAGGCCAAACTAGGAAACACTTAGATACAGCTGTATGTTGTGAATGCTCCATCGCTGGCGGTGTTCAAGGCTGGATTGGATATAGCCTTGGGTGGCATGGTTTAGTGGGAGGTGTCCCTGCCCCTGGCAGGAGGGTTGGAACTGGATGATCTTAAGGTCCTTTCCAACCCTAACTATTCTATGATTCTATGATACCTACTGTCTGTAAACAGTAAGCACAACTCTGCAATGACCTTTCAAGGTTCACATACTGCTCAGTGTTTTCTTACTCACGAAGCAATGTTCAGCTGCCTCTGATCTTGCAATGAGGCAGTAAATTTCTGCTGACAACTATGAGTGCACTTGCAAATCAGATTCCCCCCCAGTCTAAGCCATGACCCCATAAGACTGATTTCCTGTGTCACAAATAAATCGAATAATTATTTGATGCTTATTATATAAAGGCGGATCATAGAACTTAAAAAGAAAATGTGTAATTAAGTAGCATAAGAGTATCAAGAAAAAACAGGTAACTGTGTTTCAACTGATCACAGCTATAAAGCTCAGATAATGTTTAGCTGAAACATTGGACATTGTTTGTCTTTTAAGTCAGGAAACTAGGGGCAGAGTATATTGCAGATGTCATTGGAGCAGACAGCAGTGATTTTTGTGGTGGAGCAGACAAACGGAAAACCTGTCCCATTGATCTCAGGAGAGCCCTGGCCAGCCTGTTAATAACAATATTGCAGAGTGTTTCCCATCAAGGTAGAATTATTTTCTTGGTTTTTCCCATATCCTGTCTTGAGAATGAAGAACGGGCAACAAGAATCAGAGATTCCCAGACTGGTTTGGGCTGGAAAGGGCCTTAAAGCTCATCCAGACCCAGCCCCTGCCATGGGCAGGGACACCTTCCACTAGAGCAGGTTGCTCCAAGCCCCTGTGTCCAGCCTGGCCTTGAACACTGCCAGGGATGGGGCAGCCACAGCTTCTCTGGGCACCCTGTGCCAGTGCCTCAGCACCCTCACAGGGAAGAACTTCTGCCTTAGATCTAACCTGAACTTGCCCTGTTTCAGTTTGAACCCATCACCCCTTGTCCTGTCGCTGCAGTCCCAGATGAAGAGTCCCTCTCCAGCATCCTTGTAGCCCCCTTCAGGCACTGGAAGCTGCTCTGAGTTCTCCATGCAGCTTCTCTTTCTCTTCTCCAGACTGAACAGCCCCAATTTAACTATCCAGTGCTAATGTTTTGAACATACCATGCATGTATGCATGCATACATACATACATATGTAGATGTTCTTAAATGTAAAAATAGAGTGCAAAGATAATGTATGACATGCAACGTCTGGGCAATTTTAGGAGAAAGGACATCCAGATCCCTGATTTTTTCCAATTGATCTGAAGATATATGAACAACATCTCATGAATGTTCATTCTCCTTAGTTGGTTATTGTTTGCTTTTGCTACTTTTGTATTTGAAAGGAAATGCAGACTGGTTTGAGGGTAAAACTCGAGAGGGTTAGAATAATGGTCTCCAGGTAGCAAATTCCAAGTCTTTCTGCCGGCCCTCTGTGAAAAGTTAGTTGCTGTTTCTTTCTCCTTTCCAAGCAGCCTGACAATAGCAACTTACAGCAGTGAAAATGCAGAGTAAATACTCCTGAGAGTGCTTGACAGATAAACAAGCTGTCTCTCCAATGAAAAGCTGAAAAAGACATTTGTTTAATGGCAGAGCTTTTGCAGAAAGGTTGCTCTCTTAAGCCAATGATTCAGTAGCATTTTCGAGACCAGGAAATCCTCGCTCTACAATGGCTGCTTTGTCGTGCCAAGAGACTGATCCAAAACTGCGTCGTGACTCATTCCCGAGGCATTCAAACATTTTTATTTTCTTCAAATGTCTGGAGTTTGAATCATGCAAATCTCCATCAGAGGCAGCAGCAAGCGAGTGCTTTCCGCTCTCAGACGGGATGTTTTGAGAGGAGGCTATGCCTATCGCCAGCCAGCATGAACACGTGTGGTGTTTGCGATCTCCCAGGCACTGAGGGGCTGCTTACCAACTTGTTTCTACAGATTTTTGCCTCTAATAGAGCCTCTCAAAGCACAAAAGTACTTTGGCTGTGCTAAGGTATGTGTACATCATAATGGCTTTGTACAAGCTATGTACCATTGAAATTAATCTGTTTAGACAAGTTCCTCATCTGATTCACAGCTTAAGTAATATGCCCTGAAAAGATGTTCATGGGGTTTATTAATTTCCTGTGTTGCTTCTATTCAAGTAGTGCTGCTGTAAAGGCTTTTAGGTGAATACAGGAACAGCAAAGGTCTTTATCACTGACATGTATGGAAACCCCACAGATTGCTTTCAGAAGTGATTTTATTCTCTGGTACATGGTATAAACTAGAAAGCACCACTAAGGAGTTCACAGGGGGTTAAAGAATCAGTGCACAGATCTTTTAAGTCAATGATCACTTGTGAAACGTCACTAATAATTCTGTGAGTATTTTTTCTATTGTGTTCATGTTGGTTTTCATCCTGATTTTCTGCAGCACTGTTCATTACTTGTGAGACCTAACTTGGAGTATTGTGTGCAGTTCTGATGTCCTCAACATAAAAAGGACATGGAACTGTTGGAACAAGTCCAGAGGAGGGCCATGAGGATGATCAGGGGACTGGAGCACCTCCCGTATGAGCATAGGCTGAGAAAGTTGGGGCTGTTCAGCCTGGAGAAGAGAAGGCTGCGTGGAGACCTCATAGCAGCCTTCCAGTATCTGAAGGGGGCCTATAGGGATGCTGGGGAGGGACTCTTCATTAGCGACTGTAGTGAGAGGACAAGGGGTAATGGGTTCAAACTTAAACAGGGAAGTTTAAAGTGGATATGAGGAAGAAATTCTTTCCTGTAAGGGTGGTGAGGCACTGGAATGGGTTGCCCAGGGAAGTTGTGAATGCTCCATCGCTGGCAGTGTTCAAGACTGGATTGGACAGAGGCTTGGGTGGCATGGTTTAGTGTGAGGTGTCCCTGCCCCTGGCAGGGGGTTTGGAACTAGATGATCTTAAGGTCCTTTCCAACCCTAACTATTCTATGATTCTATGATTACTTAGCCCTTTTCACTTGTGAATAGTGGAAAATGGAGCCATAGGGGGAGAAAGTTAATTTTGGTGGCTTCTCCCTTTTTCTTTTACGTGAGAGTGATTGGGCTTTCATCACAAGTTATCACTGTCTACAGTGAATTTAGAACAGACAGGAGATGTACTACATAGGGTCAAGGAACAAAAACGTTGCCTTTTCAATCAAGTGCAAACCGTACTATGCTGTTGGCTGAACAAGTACATCACATCACAGAGAAAAAACTAGTCAGCTCACGTGGTTTGGAGCAAATCAGTATTGAAGTGGTTGGTGACTATTAATGGCATGTAGTTAACCAGTGCTCACTGAACTGTACATTCAGGATCAACGCTGATAATACAACAGATAAATCTCAATACCAGGTTACTGACATGTTAATAAACACTGGACTATTTCCAAACACATCTCTAGCAGTTTTGCTGTTTCCAGCCCAAGGGCTCACCACCAGCTGCAGCTTCTCATGCCTCTTAAGAGACCACCTACCTCCTCCAAAGCTTGTAACAACTATCAGTAATTAAGAACTGAGAAATACCGAGGTTCTTGCTTACAAGCCAAGCGAATTAACTGAATTGTTAGGATTTATTCACTCAGCTGTCCCTGAAATGAAATACACCACCTCAGATTTAAGACTCTGCTCCTACAGGCTTCTACAAGCCCTTGTAGGACTGCCTGATTTTACCACAAGGAGTAGTTCCATTCGATCACTGACACAAAGAATAATGAGAGTAAAGCAAACTTAGGAATGTATGCTAGGTTGGTCTTAAAGTTTGGAATATTGAGACAAAGATTTCAACAGGTTAAGTTAAACTTGTTGATTATTTTGATTTAGTGGAAGGTGTCCCTTCCCATGGCAGGGGGTTGGATCTAGGTGATCTTAAGGTCCTTTCCAACCCAAACCGTTCTATGATTCTATGATTTGATTTTAATGATAATCCAATTTCTTGTCTCTTCAATGCAGTAGTGATTTAGCTGTGATTTAGTAGTGATTTAGTGTAAAGCTACAAGCTTTACATATGATTTCAGATTATGTAGAATTAAGCCAGCGGGTTTTATTTTTCAATAAGTTGGTTGAATATTCCATGAGAAACAAGTCATTTCACACAGTTTTAATACACACACATAGTTTAATCTGCAATGGGGAAATGCAAAACCCCCCAGCTGCTTGCACAGCCTGGGAGCTAGCATTTGCACAAAAAGGCATACCTGAAACTCCAAGCTGCAGCTTTCCAAGATTCCTGAGCACTCCACCTTAAAACCCCTTATGAATAGAAAATACAGGCTCTCCACATCCTCAGTACCCACTTCTGGCTTTTGCAAAGCAGACCCTCGGATATTGTGAAGTTTGAACATACACAGCATATACCATGGCCCATGTGCCGTGCATGAGCCTGTGCATTTCCACCAATGGCGTGTTTATGGCTGTAGCAAGGTTCAGGAGGTGCTAAATATGTAATTCCAAATTTTGCAATCTAAAATGAATACCTTCTTTTCTTGCCATTTCTGTCCGTGATAATGGGCTGGGAAAAACCCTGGAATCTCTGCAGAGCAGTTCTACAACATTTGTTTCACCATCAGCTAGATCATTACAGGAAAACACTCTACTTTTGTCTACATCAGGCTATTAACCCAGCAGAATTACCTATTCAGGTTCAGAGATATACATGCAATGGAATATATTCAGTCTTTTCACCTGGAATACATCTATAGAAGAACTGACAACTGGAAAAATACTGGTAGGACAACAGACTACACCATGCAACCATAAAACCACAGGAGCACTGTTTAACCATTCTTTCTGGACTAATTTGTCCTTACCTACTGTAGCAAGGCTTGTTAAATACAGAGCAAATTCAACATCAGCCTTTACTGACACCAGGAGCAGTAGGTGACATTTTACAGTAGATCATAACTGGGCAAAATCCCAGCCTCAGCCTCTCTCTCTGGAATGCCATTGACTCCAGTGGACAGAGGGCAAGAGACAGTCAGAATCTAATTGTTATTTAGAGAAAAAATCGTATTTCAGAGCTCTTAAACAGCAAAGTAGACAATTTTGCTTTCAATGCTGCTGTCAACACACATCACGCAGCATTTTAGTTTCCAAAGGCAAGTTGCAGCCAGTGAAAGTCACTACTGACTGCCACTAACTTCCAGGGAAAACTGCAGTTTCCACAGGATTCTGTAGTTAACTGCTGTTAGGGTGGTATTTTCCTTGGGTGCATTTGCAACCCATACCATTAGGAATCCTCATGCAATAGTGGATTGAAGCTTGACTCATTGAATTGAACTGTAAAATGCAAACTGCCCTGGAACAGGATATCCATTCATATATACCAATCCATCTTAGACAGCTCATGAATGGCTGTCACAGCACAGTAAAGTCCCTTTGAATAAGAAACAATTAACTTCTAAACAGCACTTCAGTGGAAAGCAACCATGAAGTCTACATAATAGTAAAGTAAACAAACAGAACCTACTGGGAAGGAGCTTAGGCTATCACAGTGAGCCATGTCACATATTTCCTCCCTATCAGCCCTGTGGACCCATGAAAAAGAAAGAAAACACAGTTAATGCCTCTCTGCAGTCCATCAGTTGCTAGGTACCAGATTGTCCTTCTGTGCCTGTTGGTTGCTAGCACAGGCTGGAGCCGAAGTCATGGTTATCTCAGCTGTACTGTAAGGAAAACAACCATCCCACTGGAGGAAGGAACACTACAGTCTGCACAATCTCTGCTCATCCTCCCCTGGTCTTTCTTCATCAAGAAGAGTTCAACACTAAAAGAACACACAGTGCAGAAGAGTACTTTATTTGAAGCAAGATGTGTGATGGATACACAGAGCATAGCTCAAGACATACAAAAAGCCCAGGAGTATTACTACCAAAATTACTCTCCAGGGGGGCACATGGAATTCTGTGGCTCTAAATCCATAGATAGTATGAAGACTCATGTGGTAACCACCAGGAAGCTAAGGAAGAGACTAACTTTTCAAGCTCTTTTCTCATTAGGAAATGTTTAACACAACACATTTGCATTGACAGTATTGCTGCTAGCAAGAGGGAGCCCTCTCCTGGAAGAAGACATTGGTGGTTTCTCGGCCAAAAGACACATGGCAGCAATTTCCTTCAAGCAGTTTAGAGGGCACAGACTGCCATTGACCTACCAGTTCTCCCAGCTTCAGACCTAACTTCTCTAGGGATGCAGAATGGGAGACAGAGAGTCAGTATCTATCCAGATCTAACACAAAGTGTCTCTTCTGAGCTCTGATGCCAGCATAGACAACTGGCAATAGGTTTCCTGGTGTAGAGAGACTAAGATAACCAGAGGACTAAGAAAAATCAGAAGTGATTGCTCATAGACTTGTAATCACTCATTTATGCAATGAGATGGTAATGGAAGAAGTTACCTTTTACTATACTCCTGTCTTGCATTTTGGCCAAGCTCATTTTAGATGTCCTGTGAGACTGTTCCTGAAGTGGGCATGACATGAAGTTCTGGCTCCTACCCCCATGCACTCAGCCTCGGCACTTCAGTTATGTCAGAAACACCCAAAGGCTGCTGACACTGTGGTACCTGCTCACACATCCATGTCCACTGCAACACCCGGCAGTGTTTTCCTTTGGGGAAAGAAAAAACTCCTCAGGTGAACATACTCAAGGCAGCAGAGAGGAGGCAGAACATTCCAAGTCTGGTACTTTCCAAGTGACCACTGCTGGCTGCTGGTGACTTTGGACTATCCCAAACCAACACATGGTTTCAAATGGAGTAATTCTTGGACACAAGGCAGCACGTTAGCAAAGGGCTGTATAAGAAACAATGATGGGACTGCTTCAGAAACAGTCCTTAGAAAAAACATGCTTTTCACTCATTTTTTACCTTAACACTCTTATTATGAGTGCTAAACCCTTCTGTATCTCGAGCGTCAATAATTGCAAAGCAAACATCTCATGTAATGATGCTCTACAGCTCTGATTCCTCCATCAATGTCAAAGTACTTTACAAAAGAAAAGAAATATTGCTATTCCTACTCCAAGTGGATGGTTCCTATTTCACAGATGCAGTTACCATCCCCTCAAACAGCAGTTATGCTTCCTCGGTGCAAGCTCTGGCTATAAAGAGATTCGGCCCAGGGGTGCATTTGCACCAACACGCGCGGGAGAGACAAACACATGGCTTGAAGCGTTTTGTTTCAAAGCCTGTATCTCTAGAGGACATAGGAAGATTAGAGAAGATCTTTCTCACAGACACACAGGCCCAAACACCTGTATGTTCTTTGGGGTTGATTATATAGCATGATTTTCCTTTCCATTCTGTTTTCCCAGCACATCTTCCAGACAACTGGAAATGGTTAGAAACCAGCAGGAAAATGGGGGTGGGAGGGAGGCAGGGGGAAAATAGAATATTTGCATGCTGCTTTCAATATTTTCCAGATTTGAGGTTTTAGGGTGGGGGGAGGGAAAGGAGGGGCCTGTTTTTCTGAAAAAGCATGGGAATCCAAAAGTGGAAATCTTTAGATTTCCAAATGCCAAAATCCAATGGCATTAAGTCAAACCAGATGTTTCGTTTCGAGTTTTCAAAATGGATCTCAGTTTGAACATTGTCATGTCATAACACAATGTTCTGCTTTAAAAAGTAAAGCTGTAAAGAACTCCTTTTTCCTTTTACTTGAGTCTTTTGGAAAAAGGCTTCCCAGGGAATTTTCAACAGGAACAAAGAAGGGGCATTCTGACCTTCTCTACCTCCAAGCTTGACTTGAATCTGCAAAGAAAACAGCTCACCTCATGGTCTTTATTATGCAGTGCTCAGAAAAAGATGACCAGAGAAGGTGTTAGAATATTCCCTGTTGGACATTATATGATGATATAATGAATTATGGCCATTGCAGACAATACCTTTTACCCCTTAGAATTTATGGGGGAACGGTAGGATAGAGAACTGAAGAAGTGGCAGAATGTGATGCAGAAATGGTGTATTTCTTACAATTGCATAGCTCTGGGGTGTCTTTCTTTTGTCTTCTTTCACCTGACAAGTTTATTAGAATGTTCAATAGACCTTTTGATGATCAGTGCTTGAATTTTAGTGGCAAGTGTTTGAAAAATGGAATTATACTCACTTGAAAGAACCTTTGAGCAGCACATGTAAGCATACATATTGAGAGGATGCAAATGTACATGCCTCTGTATTTTCATTTTAATCTATTTTAATACCAAATGCCTTCAATGCAAAGGGGGCAAAAGGATTCTAAGGACTGATTTTCCTTGGCTTAACTGTTTGCTGCGTGGAGAACACCACTTTGTGAATGATACAGTTGACACATTTGCAAAGAAGTGCCAGATCTCTCATGACTTCTGAAACGAATCACCCTCTGCAATCCAATTCCCTTATAGAGATTTTGCAGTAACATTTATGCAGATGTGCCCACTGGGGTGAGACTGAAGTTAAAGGGATTTTTTGGTACAACAGATAAGAATGATTGGAGAGAAAGAAAAAAGCAGTTGCAAAAGTTACAGTAAACAGCATGGATGCTGTGCAGGGTGAAGGATTCCAAGGATTCAAGCTAAGAAACACTAGGATTGCTTTGCAAAAGGCAGATATAGCTCTTGTGTACTGTTTGTGTTTTGCAAAGTCTAAACAGCATACTGGAGCCCAGGGTCAGGTTGTTCAAAACACAAAGGACGTAGGTAAGACAGTTTGGATGCAGAGGGGAAAAGTGTGTTATCTGGCATCTACTTACCTCCCACTGCAAATCGGGAGGTGAGCAACCCAATTGTGATTGTAAAATGCCAGCCCCCACCTCCACATGCAGACAATCTGTGTGTGAGCAAGCAGCATTTCCTCATTACAGTGTTTTTCCAAAGTGCCTCAAACAGTGATAGTGTAGGATTGCTCTTGGGCAGAGAGCAAAGAGCAGCAGGAGCTCTGTGGTACAGCAGGGCATCACTTTATTCACTATGAAATCTGTGCCTCAGCTGTCCCTTTATAGTGCAAGAAAATACACCCTTTATGTTGGGTTCCTTCAGAGCTGGGTGATTTCACAGGCCAGGAGGAAGCTCTCTGAAAGAGTGACTTTTGCTCCCTTCGCCTGGGCCTCACCCACACCTCTTCTGCAGTGCTGGGGCAGCCTTTTAGTCTTATTTGGGTTACCAAGACTCAGACTTCAAAGCCTGGTGGGTTCATTAACACAGAAGGTCATCTCCTGGGGATGGTGAGGTGGCTCTGTGAGTGCCTGAGCTCTAAACTCATCCACTTTGGGAGCTCACACTTGCCTGTGGGTAACAGAGGAGCAGTGATGTGTGAGGGAGGGGGATGCAGTGTGTGTGCGATAGGTCAGCTCCATTGCTGACCCATCACAGAATGACATTGTGTTTGTAGCTAAATGTATTAACACTATCCCTGTGCTGGTGATGTGCCCTGCGCCCTGTCCCTGATTCAGCTTGCTGTCTACAGGGTGAGTAAATCCCAGTTTACGATGGGAATGTGCAGCTAACATATTGCTTCTGGTCTGAGATGGGGCAAAGCATGTCTGTGCTTAGGAAAGGGTTGAAGCAGAACAGCAGCTGTGGCCCAAAAAGCTCTCTCCTTTTGTTTCCATTGGGATATTTTCTATTATTATGCAATTTTAAGACCAATCAAACCCAAATGATTCCAAGCAGCAGCTAAATAAAGTTAAGGAAAAGGTTAATATAAGATACACGGAAAGATACATGATCCCACAGAAGAGTTTTCAGTGTAAGCAGCCAAGAGTGTGTGGCGTCTCTACCCATGGCAGGGGGTTGGAACTGGATGATGCAACCCAAACTGTTCTGTATGATTCTAAGAAGGGCGAGACACTGAGACCATAAGGAGAGCACAGACCTCATTCAGCATCACAGAAGGTGCTGCTGAGAGCCAAACAACTTTCTGAAGTCAGGCTTGAATCTCACTCCTTTTCTCTAGCTATAAACTGTGTGTCACGGTTCCCTCTGCTGCTCTTTAGTGGCTCAGGAGTGAGTCTTCAGTTCACACATAGCAATTCTCCAACTTAATTTTATTGTTTGGCTCAGACATCCCCCTCCTTAAGTGTGTGCTAGGACAGATCGGTATTTCTGATTACTTAAACACAGTGTGTTCATACAACTCTGTGTTTCAGCGCCAAAGTCAGTTTCAGTGCTTACTAACATTGACAGAACACTATTTACACTTAAGTACAAAATCGTTCTTACTCAAAATAGTTGCTTTTTTCCTCAGCATCATCACTTGGAGTTCTTTTTTCCCCTTTCTCCTGGTCCTTCTTGCATTCCCTTTACCTTTCAAACCCATCCTATGTGGGGGTCAGCCTCTGCTCCCAAGGAACAAGGGATGAGACAAGAGGAAATGGCCTCAAGCTGCACCAGGGCAGGTTTAGATGGAGCTGAGGAACAATTCCTTCCCCAGAGGGTGCTCAGGCATTGGCACAGGCTGCCCAGGGCAGGGCTGGAGTCACCGTCCCTGCAAGTGTTCACATAGCATGGAGACGAGGCCTCAGAGGCATGGGTTAGTGGTGACCTTGGCAGTGGTGGGGAATAGTTGGACTCGATGAGCTTAAAGGTCTTTTCCAGCCTGGTTGATGCTGTGACTGTGTGATTCTATGGCCTGCCGCAGCTCTCATGCAAACTGATTGACAGCTTTGTGGGTTTTAAGATAGGGCGCAGGTAGAGGGGTCCGACTGCCTGGCTGATGGTGCAGCTTCCCCAGAGCTCTGGCTCGGGCTATGAGCTGTTTCAGAGCTAGATGACATTATTACACATGATTAGTTGCTCAGAATTAAGCAGGTTATGTCACCACGGCCTCAAGAAATGATTACTTCGTGAAAGTCCCTTTGTCTTGCCATCAGCCTCTATTTTACTGTAACTGGGTGATTGAAGCATTTCTTTTGGCATTTCATCATTACTCAGTGCTGAACAAGTGCAGCCAGTGATTAATAACACATTCATTGTGGGTCTTGGATACCTGGTGATCTGCATCACAGCTCTCAGTTCCCAACATCTGCTATGTGCAGAAAGCACAGTGAAGAATGGGGCCTTTGTAGTGTTCCTCTGAAGGTTTCTCAGCATGTTTGCTTGCAGTATGTTTACAGCAATCATGTACATTATCCCTGTGCTGGTGGAACTTGCGAGCCCTGAGCTATGTCTTGGCACCTGCATGCAGACACTGTATAAATACAAGCAGAGGAGATTTTTAGGCTGCTCAGGACTGGACTAGCTATTGCTTCCTGGCAGTATCTTAGCAAGCAAGTTTCTTGGCACAAATACTCATGAGTTAAAACAAGTCTGAAGTGGCTCTTATAGTTTGAATTGGTATTGTGTAAAATCTTAGTAGGAGCCCAATTCCCTGAGGTATAGACATCTGATCAAGGAATGTGCTGGAACACTCTCATCCAGCAAACACATGCTCAGCTTCATGCTCTTGAATGATATTAAATGATTGCAGAGAGCTGATATGTTGTAGCACCACTCCCCATCCTAAAATTCCTTGTGCTCCCACTACACCTGGGCTTTCCTTCAGTTGATTCCCTAACAGGAGAAAGCCTCCCCCCCAGAACATCTCACAAGAAGGGATGCTGGTGCCTCTGCTGCTGGGGATGTCCAGAGCGGAACTGATGGATTGCAGCCCCAAGGAGCAGCTTTTCTCCATCCCTGCTTGGGAGCAGACAGGCTCAGCCACAGTCTGCTCCACATCTGGTTGGCTGCTCCAGCTTTTGACACTGAATGCAGATGGATATTTGCAGTCTGTCGAGTGGTTTGATGAACATGTCAATACGATGGTCAAGCACAAGGGTTTCCATTTCACCTTGCATTGCCAAAATATGGTTTTTATTTAAATCGAGGCTATTTTGAAACTCCCTTTCATTCTTCCCTGATGGCTCACAGATTACGGAGGAGCAGGCTTTCTCCCTGTTGGAAAGGGCTAGATTCAAACAGTGTGAGAACTGTCCCACAACAGGGGAGTCTTCTTCAAATGAAGATGGTACACAACAAGGAAGGAAAAGATAAATCTGTTAGAATGAGCCTATCTGTACACAAGGGTTAGAATCTGCTCCCTTTCTTCCTTGCCCCTGTCAAATTCCCTGCTGAAGCATATTTCTGCAGCAAACCCTTCCCTAGGAATAACTCCTCCCTTTCAACTCCTGAACCATTACAATTGGCTTTATTTTCCCCATCTCAGTGGTTAGAATAAGGACCAGCTGAAGGGGGGAGAAAGAGCGAGTATTACAGGAAGCGTAAAAAGCCTTCAAAAGGGCAAAAGGAGGGTCAGAGAGAACTAGCATATCAGCCCAAGTAGCCAGCCACTGCAGGAGAAATGTCCCAACATCATTGAAGTTCAGACTAACCTCTTGTTTCTATGCCTTTCTATGACATTTCAGATCACTTTTCTATTCCTGCTTCAGGTTTCTAAGGAAGAGTCCTAGATGCAATTAATGGTGCATTTATGGTACCATTGTTTCTGGTCTAACCCCCCTCCCTGAGGTGCTTCCAGGATGCAGGAATACGCTGGTGCACAGCAGCCTTCCAAAGTCTTAGTAAAAGGCAGATGCTGAGTGGAAATCTTCACCTCCTTGAATTTATTATCTGAGATACTTTGGGCAGGAAAGATACGGCTCTCCAAGGTGTTATTAGACATCATCTACTGCAACAAAGCACTTCAGTACCGAGCTTAAGAGCTCTGCTGGATCCTTAAACCAGAGGGCTCTGCAGCACCTTGGTTACCAAGTCCCATGTGAAAGCTACCTGGTGAGGAGCAGGGAAACAAAGGGCTTCCAGCCCACTAAGAGTTAAAAGCACAGCTGCAGCATTCCAGTAATAACATCCAGGAAACATCAGTTCCCATAAGATCCCATTGACCACAAAAATCCCTCAAGCTTAAACACAGAGAGAAATTGATTCCTGCTACTTTTTGAAAAAGCCCTGTCTGGTGACAACAGGTTTATGGAGTAGATTTGTAGCCACGGTTATGGTGTGTGTCAAGTGTATTTCCTCTCTGGAATGAGGACAGCAGAAGGCACCATCCTCCAAAGGGCTAAGGAAATAAAACCTTGAGGGATGATTGTTCAAACCTTTTCTCTGAAGCCCTCAAACAGAGGGAAGATGGGCATTAGCAGTCATCACCTTCTACACTGGTGCAAGATCCTGTTCACAGACCCCACACAAGATTAAGCCAGTTTCCAGACTGGTACCAACCCAGCAGCACTTGAACTATGTCTTGTTTGACAACCTTAGATAATACGATAGCACTTATAGACCAGTGATGAAATCCTTCTTCTCTTCCAGGGCTCTGACTTGAGTTGGTTGTGCTCAGCAGGAGGTGAGCACAGTGTGTGCCCGTGCAGAGCAGTGCAGGGTGGGTCGTGCCTCGGCAGCTATTTGTGAGATAGGAAACTGTCTCTTCCTGGGTGGGATTGATTGCAGCATCTCACCTTACTCATCCTCCCGTGGCACCTTGACAGGGCTCAGGTTTGTCTGCATAAAGTACTGCAAAAACACACAGGGGTGCCAAGACCAGCCTTAAAAAGTGTGTGATCTGAAACCTCTGTGTGTGTTACCTGCTTTTCAGATAGCTCCACAGGTAACCATCACTGCCTTCATGTTAACAGGGCTCAGATTGGGGTATTTAGAGAGTGGCATGATGAGGAAAGGTCTGTAATGTCTTCTGAGTATCTGGTTTACTTTTCCCTCCCTCCAAAACATGCCTTTCTTAAGGCATGTAACAGAGGTATGTTAAAGGAACAGCAGGTAACAATCAGAACACAAAGTCGCTTCCAACATAAATATATATATTTTCAAATGTTAAGTAAAATCCTGGATTCAGGCATAGTCCATTTACTCAGCCTTAGTAAACTTACTCAACCTTAGGTCTTAACACCTGAAATATGGCCTAGCCTGTATTTCTGACTTACTGCTTTAACTTTTGTTATAACAAAGTCACTGAGAAGCTCCTGCCAACCCATCTGTTTGTGCCACACATGCAGAAAGCAGATCCTTTCCTGCTTGTTCTATTTTTCCCCATGCTCACCTTGTGGCACTGTGTTTATCCTGGAAAAGGTCTCTTCTCCAAAGCGTTACAACTGCAGAAAGGCAGAATGGTAATCACAAATGTGAAACATGTAGATTCCTGTTTGGGATCAATCTGTAAGTCTGGATTATTTCTCTAACTCTGTTTCTGGAACATGTGCAAGCACAGATGTAAAAGGAGAGGAATTATTTCACGCTACCCAAACTGAGTGGTAACTGCATCTCATGTGATTTCTTTCAGCTTTGGCCAAAACCTTTGCTTTGCGAATACCAAGGAAACTTGAAGGATGTGGAAAAATAATAGATGAAAATTCTTGCCTGGCAATTGTTTATTTAAAAGCCAGTTCAGCACCAAATAATAATAATAATAATAACAGTAATAATAACAACAACAACAACCATCATCACCATCATCTGGGGCAGTTGAAGAAGGCACTTCTACTCCTTTGAAAGGGCAGCAGAAGGCACTACAGACAAGCACAGTGATGACTGAACTGTAATTTTCATCTTGAGCAAAAATGTTCCACAGACAAAACCACAGCAGGTGAATCAGAGCTTTTGCCAGTGCACCAGCATTATCCATCACATGGCTTCATCCAGCAGAGCACCAGAGCCTCACCCGCTCCAGGGATGCAGGCATGGAGAAGGGCACCTGCCAGCATCAGCAGTGAGCCAGGTCCTGGTCCCCGTGGTTGGAGTGAGGCTTTGGGTCAGCACTGGTGGGAAGATTGGGCCATCAGCAACGCCACCAGCCTCTGGAGGTGTGTCTGACTCAGAGGGAAATGTGCCACCCCCTGACTCCAGCAGCACCCGGGATTTTCCCTGGCAACTCCTGTCACACGGAGATTCACTGAGTTGCCTGTAAGGGGTCAAGCAAGACAAGAGTCATCACACAGAATGAGAAATTGGACCCACTGACTGCATTTTATCCCTTTGCCTTATGTGGTTTAGGCTTCAGTTTTTATTCAGCTGAGCTACTGTAGCTGTCAGAGAAAATCTTGCCTGAGAGGAACTTGTGTGGTCCTGCTCTGCAGTAGTGAGCAAAACAGTGACTTTCCAGTGAGATAATGTTAGTTTCAGGTTTATGGGCTCATTCTGCTAGTAGCCATTCTCACAAATAGAGCCTCTGTCAGAAGTATACATTAACTCCAGTGGACTTCCCAGATTTGCAGTTGTCTAATTCAGCTTCCTTCTGCACATACACTGGATGCTGGAGAGGGACTCTTCATCAGGGACTGCAGCATTAGGACAAGGGGTGATGGGTTCAAACTGAAACAGGGCAAGTTCAGGTTAGATCTAAGGCAGAAGCTCTTCCCTGTGAGAGTGCTGAGGCGCTGGCACAGGTTCCCAGAGAAGCTGTGGCTGCCCCATCCCTGGCAGTGTTCAAGGCCAGGGTGGACACAGGGGCTTGGAGCAAGCTGCTCTAGTGGAAGGTGCCCGTGCCTGTGGCAGGGGTTGGAACTGGATGAGCTTTAAGGTCCTTTCCAACCCAAACCAGTCTGGGATTGTATGATTCATATTGTAGAAGCTTTACATCACTAAGTAGTCCTTATTGAATAGCCCTTATGCATCCTTATAATGATGAATAGTGAAAGAGTTCTAAATCCTGATTTTTCAATTATGCTATTTTTTGTTGTTGTACGGAGGTTTTATGATGCTCTTTGTCTGCAGAGTGAAATGACTGTCTCTCTTTTTGTCAGATTCTGCTCCTGTTCATACTAGTGTTACTTTTGAACAACTCTTGTTATTTGCTTTATCTGTTTGTATTATATACTATTATATGATACTATTTTTATTGCTTAAGGCAGAAACTGGAAGCCTTTTGTTGACAGCGATTGAGCCAAATTGTACTTTGTTACACGACCATGCATCTAAAGTGAACCCTTGCCAAAATTCATTGTTCCCAGCAGAGGTAACATTCCCTCTCACAGTTTTCATCAGTGATATCCAAAGTCTTATTTTCCTTTCCATGAGATAACGAATCTCATTTGGGTCAACCTCAAAGAGTTTGTCTTTGAGCAGACCAAGCGTCAGAACAAGATACTACCTATATTTAACACAAACAGACAGAAATACCTGGAGAAGAGCTCTGTGCAAGTCTCTTCTGTGAAGCAGGTGAGTCCGCTGGCTTTTGATTTAATCACGTTCTGGTTTCTGCTCACACATGTAGCAATTTGTCTTTTTGCATTAGGGATAAAATATACAAGCTGTCATTGTAATACATGCGTTTTTCCTTCTGCTTCTGTTATTCTTTCGCTGGCAGGCCCCAAACTCCATATTCTGAGGTGAATTCCCTGAGTTTGGATGTGTTTTCTTTCAGCAGATCACATTCCAAGGCTTTTTTCCTGCATGTGTGAGATCAGAGGTTGGCTGAGCCTTGTTGCCTTAAAAATGTACTACCAAGGGTGTAGACTGGAGTAATCCGCCAGAAGGGGCTGAGTACCCAGAAAGAGCATGGTGTCTATTAAAGAGGGCTCTCATGCTATCGGATATTCAGGTTCATGGCTACCCTCCTCTGGAAGGGATAGTACCAAAGGAGAGGACAGCATGGGGGAACCAGTGGCAGTTTCTCTTTCCCCAGCATCTGGGCCAATGTGCTCCTTCCTCAGCCTCCTCACGGGGCCTTCATTGGGCACAAAAAGGCTGAAAGTTTGCAAAGCTGAATTTAGAGGCACGTTGAACACAGACAGGAGCAGAGGTGGAGAAGACCAAGACCACCGCCTTGAGTAGCTCATTCCATCTCCTGATAACACCCAGTATAGAATCATAGAATGGCCCAAGACTTCGTCCAACCTGGCCTTGAACTCTGCCAGGCATAGAGCAATCCCAGCCCAGCTTCCAGTTAGGAATGTGGCTCACAGCGCATCTCACAGTGAGCTGGCAGCCGCCTCCAGCACACTGTGCAATGTTCTACCTATGCCTTTAATAGCCCTCACCCTCTCTTAAACACCTTCTTGGTTTAAACACCAGGCTCAGTGTTGCAACCACCTCCCAAGGCCCTTCAGGTGCTCTTTTCTGACTGCTGAATCTTCACAAACGAAGCTTGTTGCAGCTTGCATGCATCTTTCTCGCTGCACTTCCCATCGCGAGCTCTGGCCATACAGACAGTTTAGCTTGCATAATGTTATCAGAAGCTTATGCAGTTTATAATTTTGCCAAGGTCCCAGCTCTCAGCACGCAGCAAACCTTTGGTTTTCTGTTTCATCAAGTACAGTTCTGGCTCTTGTGGAAGGAGGAGGTTTGAAAATGAAGTGCTGTCAATCCAGAAAATAAAGGGCAACCAAAACCAAACCCCATAGTTATTGTGTGCAAAAATACATGATGTCAGACTGCCTCCAGATTTCTGAAGCCTTGGGGTTGGCAGTGCAAGACCTGCCTCTAATTCCTTGAGTCTGGAGAGCGATGTGTCTGCATTGCAAAAGCACAGCAACAGAGATTTCATTCTTACCCTGTTATCGCCCATTGTCACTCTGCCAGGCACGACACACACACCATTGCAAGCAGTCTGGACCACATCCTTATTTAGGGAATAGTCTCAGCTCCCTTGTGCTTTTGCTGGGTGCCTGCTCATGCTATGCAGTACATTAACATCACAGCTGACAGAATTGATCAGCAATAATAAAAGCACTTGCATGACTTGACCCGTGTAATCTAGTTGAGGACATCTCTCTCTTGCTCTTTCACTCACTCTCTGCTTTTATGTCGAGCTCATTTTTGCCCATCATCTGCAGAGCAGTGGGTACACACTGCAGTGCTGGTGTGATTGCTGAGCTCCACAGCTCTGCCATTCCTAATGCATAACATGATTTCATGAAGTAGTAAGTAAGCATTTGGGGCTGTAAAAGCCAAAAGCATTACCTGTAGAACAGGAGGACTCCAAGCCAAACTTCTCTGGTGTTGGAGGAGATACTCTACGGAAGTTCCCAAGCTTCTCCCCAGGAACTCCTATCAGTCACTCTCTCTGGGAGGATATGGAGTGAGGCCGCACAATCTTTCTCTATCCCTTGTCTTCTTATCAACACATACAACAAATAGGAAAGTTACAGGTATTTTATTTCACTTTAAATTCCCCAAGTGACTTCCATGCGCAGTCACACAATGGCTTGTAACAGTGCTATTGGCCTGTCATGTTTTATTCCCTGAAGCCAGTTCTTGGTGGTTCTCTTGAGTCTGTGAGCCTGGATCCACAGGAAAGCTCCAACACGACCGGAGACCAACAGAGAAACTGAGGGGGGTCTTGAGCAAACATATTCAGAATGCATGGAATCATGGAATGGTTTGGGTTGAAAAGGTTAAAATCACCCATTTCCAACCCAGTTGCTCCAATCCCTGTGTCCAACCTGGCCTTGAACACTGCCAGGGATGGGGCAGCCACAGCTTCTCTGGGCACCCTGTGCCAGCGCCTCAGCACCCTCACAGGGAAGAGCTTCTGCCTTAGATCTAACCTGAACTTGCCCTGATTCAGTTTGAACCCATCACCCCCTCTCCTATCGCTGCAGTCCCTGATGAAGAGTCCCTCTCCAGCATCCTTGTAGCCCCTTCAGACAGTGGAAGCTGCTTTGAGGTCTCCACGCAGCTTCTCTTCTCCAGGCTGAACAGCCCCAATGTTCTCAGCCTGAAGCATCACTTGCTTCAGTTCAATGCGGATAAAACTGACCAACAAGAAATTGGCTGGGAGGCTCAACCATTGCATCTAGGACATGGAAGAGGATGAGCCTACTCTTCATGTGGTGGAAGGTAGAAAATATCCAGCAAGCCATTACCATGAAAGAGAGAAAAACTGGATAAAATTTGCGTAGCTAGGAGCCTCAAGCAGCATCAGGAGCACAGAGAATGGAGAAAGCAGGCTTGACGTTTTAGACACAGCAAGTGGAATCAAAAAGGAAGTTCCTGATAAAGCTGCATCGGAAATGCATTTCATTGTAAAAAATGGAAAAGGGAAGCAGACACAGAAATGAAGGCCAACATAGCTCAGAACAGTGAGAAGACATCTTTAAAAGATTAGGAGTGAAAGGACCAAGTACTTCGGCGCATGCTTTGGAACAAATGGTCAGCTCTGAGAGAATGGCCAGGTTTTCAGCAGTACTAAACAAACAAGAATGCTGTAAGTGGGAAGGGTTGAACAGTTTCCACTCAAGAATTTTACAAGAACTGGCTGAGGTCTTTCCTGAACAACCTCCTTGAGGCATTTTGGGTTGTGGGTTTTTGTTTTTCTTCAGCAGCTCTTGGAATATAGGGGAAAACCTTGGGCTAGGGATGAAAATCATGTGGGATTGTGCCAATGTTTAGAACAGATAGGTAAGATGTAAACTCTGACATGGGTGCTTGTCTCTGAATCTTGAAGGATAGATCCATATGTCTTTCATCTGTCTGAAAGAGTATATCTGTACTGCACAGTGCAGCTCCTTGCTGAGATAGTATCTTAGTTTCAGGAACAATATAGCTGTACCCCTGCAGCCTCTGCCCTATTTTCATTTGCCTGGGCATACCACTGTGCTGATGCAGCTAAACTGTTTCCAGCTCTGGAGGTGGTTCAGTTGGAGTTATGTCAGGTATTGTAGCATGGTTTGGTATTGCACCATAAGGACAGAAAGGCTAGACTCCATATGTCTGGCCATGTAGTATATTGCTCAACGGAAGGGTTATATCTGTACCAGTAAAGAGAACTTCCTATTGGAAGAATAGGCAACAATACAACATAAATCTCACCAGCTATCCTTCCAACAGGGTAATTTGTACTTGTCTCCAGCAATCGCTCACTTAAGCATGTTAAAAACAATGATATATGAGCATTCATGTGAAATATGGTTCAGATGTTGCCACCATACCATGAGCTGCTTTGCACGAGACTCCTTAGCGCAGATGAGGTCAAGAAGAAGGTGCCAGCCATGAAGATTTATGCACAAAGAACCAAAACCAAAACAAAACCAAAAAGCTGAGAAAAAACCTCTCAATCTGAAGGGGAAAGACATACGGAACACATAAAGAACCATCGCCTATTCTAGGGCGTGCTTTGTTGAAGGACACAATGCGATCCCCCATCTGGGTAACATTTGGGGTTTCTGCTTCGGAGTTGGGGTTTTTTTGTAAACAATTTCTCTTGGAGTCTTATGGGATTTCTACAGGAACTGCCCTGGAAGCTATTATCCTAATTGCACAGCTAATTTGTGCAACCCACAGGCTCATACTTGGACTTGGCTTTCCCTGCTGCCAACTTTGCTTTTTCCCCATCAGATTTTCTTCCTTGTTTAGTGCCACGCTCCTCGTCTTTCTGTTTTCCTCCCTGCTGTGAAAACATCTTTGTTTTCTGCTCTCTCTAAAGGAGGAGGAGATGTGGATCCTGCAGAGCCATCCACAAGATCATGCACAGGAAAACAGCGGTTGCAGCAGCGCCATGCAGGGTCTGTATCCATGCAAGTGACCTCCAGCCAAGCCCTGCTGGCTGAGGAGCATCTCCAGGTATTCCTGAAGGAGTGAATCTACGGTTATCCTGCTCCTCAATGCCAGCACTACCTTTATGATACCCCAACTTGAACATATTTAATTGCTTTCATCATTAAAATGACAAGCAGTTAGGATTCATGGGAGCATGGACTAGAGGTAAACCCACTTGGCCCTCCCTCCTATACTCCAATACATAACAGATTTTATGGACTCCCACCCATATCTGCCCTGCCCTCAGCATTCACAAGCTTCCCTGGTACCAAAACATCTCTTCAACATCCCAGCATGAACAGCAAAGCCATAGGAAGAAAGAATGAGAAAGAAAACACATTGTCTGTATCTGTGGCTCCTTGAATGGAAAGGCAAAAGGAGGTAAATGACTAAGGGAAGCCCAAGACTGTTTCATGGTGGTAGGAAGGCTTTCCTGCCCAATAACACCCAATCTGCTTCTACTGTGAGATTAAGGAAGAAAGAAACACAGTCTTCATGATTAGTTCCAGAATCTGCAGGGAGATGCTGAGCTCTTCTCTCATAGAAGGGCTTTTGTGTGGATGTGAGATGCTTTTTAAAGGCTTTGGCAACCTCCCATCACTACAAGAGATTCACTGCAAACATATGCATCGGATTAGTAAGTTTATTGTCCTTTACCTTCCCTCATCATGTCAGCAGTATCAAGTTCTGGAACTAATTTGATGTCCTCTTTCTTCATTCTAATTGTAATAAACCAATCCTTCACAGCTCTTCAGGTCATATTTTGAGTGTAATATTTCTAACTCTTACCATTTGAAGCTTTGCTTTGTTTGGTTTGCTTTGGGATGGGTTTTTTAACTCTGGTTTCTAGAGTCCTGTAGATTCCATTTCAAACCTAATTTGCCCCCAGGATTGGAGACAAAATTTGAAATTGAAAACTTCCAACAGCCCAAAGCAAATGACAGGAGTTGCACAATGGCTGTTTCTCTATCTCATGATTTTTAGACCAATTTAGTAAAATCTGTGATGTGCCTTTTGACTTTTGAATGTATAGGGCTGGTGCCTCTGCTTCAGTGCCTATTGTGCAGAGGAGACATGCTGCTCACATGCTGAAATGAGGGCACTTCTTAGGGAAGAAACCTTCCCTCATGACGTAACTCTGTCATCGAGTTCAGGATGCTGCCCCGGTCCCATAAAGAAACGATCAAATACTGGGCAACCGCAGCTCCATCTGAAAGAAGGGGGATGTTCTCTTTGAGGCCATCAGTGCCCTGGGTTAGTGATGGCCTTGGCAGTGCTGGGGAGCAGTTGGACTGGATGAGCTTAAAGGTCTTTTCCAACCTGGTTGATTCTGTGATTTTCCATCAGTAATAAAAGGTGGAGTTTTGTTTATTAATTTGCTCAGGAATTGCTCAGGGTGGACAGGAGTGTTCCCTTATCAGCCAAGGACAGCCCATTTCAGATGTTACCCTCACTGCATCAGGGATACCTTAGTCCCGATTTACAGCTTTACAAAGCAGGAGCGAATCAGGGAATAAGGTTTATGACATCCTGTCTTTCTCCTGAGGTTGTTTTTGACAAGTGAGGTCTTGTTACAGTTCTGTGAGCACAAACCAGGGTCCATCAGCGCAAGCTGCTCATTTATCTGTCCCATGAACACCTGCATACTGCCAAGCCTCAGCTCTAAGCCAGTTCCCAATACACACACTGTACTATGCAGGCAAGTACATATGCATAGTTGAAGCAAAATGAGTCTTTTCCTGCATTCTCTGCACGTATTGTGTATCTCTGTTTCATACAGCTAGGGAAGAAGTGATTCCAAAAACGAAGGTGCTAAAAATATCCAGGTTTCAGAACTGAAATAGCATCCACATGATGCAGGGTTTTTTACCTCTAGGTGTATGTCCTTCTTATCAAGAGATGTTAATAAGACTCTGAGCTCAACCACATTACAAAGACAGAAGAAACACATCTCTTTTACAATACTGTATTTTCTGACAGCATAAACACAGACTTCTGGCTAATAAGCACTGGAAGACATGGCACAAGGCTACCCCAGTGCTCACGTCTGTACAAAGCACTGAACCCAAAGGAATCCAGAAGACTCTGCCTCCCTTCTTGACTTTCCTAAATTAAATAAACAGCGTGCCCCTTCTGGAAAATGCACACCACGTTTCCAGCATTTAGTCATAATGAAAACCAGAAGGCCACAGTCTGACTGCTCCGGAGCATGTGTGTGCTGTGGAGGAAAGTAATAGGGACCATTTCCTCTGTTTGTGCGTCTCTTGTGAGGGAGCTGAAGGCTCTGAAAAGTGGTGGGGTTGTGAGGTTGCAGGGTCCACATCCTGAGGTCCAGCCTTAATGCTTCAGCTCCAATGGACATCAGGGCCACAGGGAAAACAGTGGAAAACACCAGCTCTCATGTATGAGCAAAGCCTGATTATAAAAGCTCCGTGCTGGAGGAGTGGGAAGTGTCCCTCTCATCTCAGTGGTGTGTTGAACCGGGGTCCTCCAATGCACATTTTGGCCCAAGAGATGAGGGTACCAGAGGCAATGGGCATGATGGAGACAGCACTTGTCATAGCCAAGGGGCATGCAAGCACCCAGGGGAGTGCAGGCAGAGAGGAGCCCTGGGGTGCCATGGGCTTCCTCACCAACATCCTGCTTCCCAGGTGCCTAGGGACCCCCTGATGCCACCACCACCTCCACAGGCAGCAATGGGAACAGGGTCCCCCTGATGTCACCACTACCATCACCTTCATAGGCAGCAATGAGAATGGGGACCTCCTGTCCACAGGAAGAAAAGGTGAGGAAGTGGTAGTAATGGTCCACAGAGGTGTTTTTAAATAACTTTTCAGTTGGATATGAATATAACACACGCCTAGCTAATACATCTAATACACCTAAGAGTCAGCTGAAGGCACTGGAGACAGCAAAACGCTTTTCTCCCTCTGTAAATACATCTGATTTCCCTCCATCTGTGCACGGCACTGCTGGATAAGAACAGCCACAAACTGTACTGACATGTCCTTTCCAAACAGTAATCAAATTTGCTTAATTTCTATTCACATCCTTTTTGGCTCCTCTTTCTGAAAGCATCTTGCTGAAAACATCTTCTTTTGGAGCCTGCTTGTCTTGAAAGAGCAAATGCTGCAGAAACTCATAATGGGACTAATGTAGGGGTTTGTCACTGCAGATCTGCACAGACGAAGGGGTAGGCTGAGACAGAACAGTGCTGAAAAGGGACCACCAGGAACTGGTACCCAGATGTCCCTCTTTCACTGGGTGTCTGTAATGCAGAAGTCCACCTCATGCACCTGCAGTGAATAAACCCCGGGGTTACTGCATGGAAAAGGAAGAGGCTGAGCTGAACATCAGTAACTAACTCTTGCCTCTCAGGTTCACTAACAGTCCTTCCGGGCTCCCAGCAACACCATTAAAGACTGGAAAGAGAGGTGGTTTGTGTGGAGGGAAGGATTTGTTACCTCCTCAGCCTAACACTAAAGAGGGGACAGCACTAAATTACATCTGCAGTATGCTTGAGGAACAGGTAGGAGACACGGGAAGTCAGAGGTAAGGTGCTGTTGACAAGCAGAGCACGGAGAAAGGAAAACTGTCTGTCTTGCTGAACACATTGCTCTGTTCTCTGAGTGTCTGCAGGAGAGAACACTGAACTCTCCAAGGAACAAGGGACAGGACAAGAGGAAACGGCCCCAAGCTGCACCAGGGCAGGTTTAGATGGAGCTGAGGAACAATTCCTTCCCCAGAGGGTGCTCAGCATTGGCACAGGCTGCCCAGGGCAGTGCTGGAGTCACCGTCCCTGCAAGTGTTCACACACCGTGTAAACGAGGCCTCAGTGCCATGGGTCTGTGGTGGCCTTGGCAGTGCTGGGATAAGGGTTGGACTGGATGAGCTTAAAGGGCTTTTCCATCCCAGTCGACTCTATGATTCTATGACTCTATGGAAGCAGGCAAGACTGCGGTTTATTTCCTAGGAAGCTCATCAAACCTGAACAATAGATTTTAAAACCATCACAACGGGACAGTTTGAGAAGACACTGAAATAAAAAAGAATTCCAAGAATTGTACCCAATGAAGCATGGAACAGGAATGAATGGTGTGAGTGGTGCATCCAGATCAGAACTCCAGCTCATACTGTTTGAATAAGAGCTGCGGTTATTTTGCTAGCACAGAAATAGTTCTTGCAAAATATGTTCCTCATAGATAATTAGGACAATCCAGGCATTCACAGCCTATGAGGAAAATGGGAACTGCATTCTAAGTACAAATAAACACATAGCTCTGGTTTGACGCTATGTGCTGGTGCAACATGCTCAGATTTGCATGCACTCAGGGGTGGATCCAGGTGCCGGTGGTTTTTAATGCTACTTCATGTTAACGGGCACAGCAGATCCAACTGTGTTCCCATTGATTTGCCCATTTGGGGCAATCACAAGGGATCTGTTGTATAAAGCCACAGTTCCTGCAGTGGATTAGGAATAAAAATCAGGCTGCTGTCAGGTTGGACAGCAGGGAATTCCCCTGTTGCAAGGAAACCATTGCTGTGATTAAGGCTTACAATGGCAAATGCGAAAGAGAGATTTTGATCTCACCATTATCTCCTCTGCTTTTTCTGCCAGGTAACATTATCTCTTTGTCTCTTTATAACTGGATTGCATTGTTTTCATCATAGGTGGACCTGTCTTAAGATGAGATTAACAATAACTGCTATATTTAGGAGGGTTATTTAAAAGGAAATCTTGGGAATGGGAGCCTTAGAATATAAGATACGGCCAAGCAAAAAGCTGTTATTGCATGTAAACAGAGGATTTTCGTAGTGAAAAGAAGGAAGGAATATCTTCTACCAAGTCATCTGCAAACAGGGAAAGGGCAAAGGCTCAGTCATGGGGCTTTTCCAGCACAGGCCAGCACCCACAGCACTGAACTAAGCAGACACACATTAGGAGGTGGATTTTACACAACCCTTTCCTGGTATTCTTTCACGTGTTCCCAACACTCGGTGCTGAACTGCGAAACTCCATCTGTGGTCACCAGCCTCAGATCATCCTGACAACCAGGGGTCATCTCAGCATTGCCCTGGTACTGTCAGGAAAAGAGCAACTTAAACCAGCAAGAAAGACAGAGCTGATTTTAACCAGTGAAGGGACCAAATGAATCACTGAGACATGCAGTGTCCTGGGAAGCTGCTTGTGAGTATTGTCTCTTCTGTAGGCAAGAAAATGGAGCTGTACAGACTTTGAAATCCCTTTTAGACAATAATGGGGAAGCATTAATTACTGCATGCATGAAAATGCAATTACAGCAATTGAATTGAACTGAGTCCTGGCGGAAGGCGCTCTCTGCAATCACCGGCAGCAGCCATTAAAAAACATTGAAGTTTGGTCATTGAATTCAAAGAAATAAGGATTTGATCCTTAATTCTATTTTCCAAGTGAAATTGTAGGGACTTGTGCCAAGCGTTTGGAAGCCAGCAACAAAAGAATGTGAGTAGATGTAGTGGTGGTAGGAAGTAAATTGACAATGTATGAAGGAGCTACTGAAAATACATGAGAATATTACCCAGATCTTCTAAAATGCCATCTTCACATCCTGTGCAGTGTATTGGTTATTCAGGCAGGTATCAGGAAGTGTGGGTGGAATGAAAGGAGTGTTTTAAAGGCTGAGCCTACTGCTTTTGTAGCAAGTGAATCTTTGTCTCTCATTTCTTTCAGAAGCAGTTCTAGTCCTTTCCAGAGCAGCAAAGCAGAGCAGAGTGTGAGGTGAATCAGTGCCACAGTCTTGCTAAGGCAGGTTTTTAAATGAGAATGATTTTTGTGTGTCGAGTGCCTGCCAGGCACATCCCTTTTTCCTTCTGTATGGAGTTTATCACAGAATCTCCTTATCTCTGAAGTGATTATTGATAAATGATATTAAGCCACATTTCATTCGATATTAAACTGATACTTTTAACTGGTTCAAAAGAGGTTGGACAAGCACATTCCTGGGTGGAGGGGGGGGGACCAGGTTTGGTATCTTTGCTTTGCTTGCTCTTACCATAAGAATTTGTCCTTCTTTTCAAAGAGGTGATGAAGAGCTGCCTGTATTTATCCCCAAAAAGATCTAAACTCAAGGGCTGCAC